>OX344727.1:95958898-97250916 GCA_947034835.1 Ballota nigra
CGGGTTTGCATTCATAATCGTGCATACGATTGAATGTGTGGACGGCTTCCGTAGCCATACCGGCTCGGATATATCTACGGATCAGAATCGAAAATGTTTCTAAAGGAATTTTGATATTTTGAGATTTCATCGAATCGATTAAATGCCAGGCGATATCGAATTGGCGTACCTTTCCGCAGAGATCGATCATTTCGTTGAACACCTCCACGGATTGGGAAGCATCCTCCGCCGCCGCCGTGAACCAGTTGAAGAAGGCGAGGGTTTGGGGGAACGGCGTGCCGTGGCGTGGGGCGGCGCATTTTCCGATCACCTGCTGGACGACGGATGCGGACAGGGAATGGACGGCGGAGATGCTCGAAAAGTCGAACGAGAGAGAGGGAATGGAAACATCGGGGTTTACAGGGTTTAAGACGAGGTTAGGGTTATTGCGGTGGTGGTCTTTAATTAAGGAGTAGAATTTATCGGCGATGAGGGTATCGGCCGGAGAAAGTGCGGCGGCGGCGGGGGTTGAGCCTGGGGCTGGGGGTGTATCTGTATCATCGGCTTCTTCTCCGGGAACGGCGTCGTTTTGGAGTTCGGTTGCAGCGGCGGATGAGGTGTATAGGTAAAGATTTTTTGTGAAGAGAGGTGAGAGAGAATGAAGGGCGGAGGTAATACGTCGTTTTGAGAAGGCGAGCGCCATGGAAGCTTTGATTACAGAATCAAATTGCAGAGAGATGGAGGAGTAATTTGGAATGAGAAGTGAAGAGAGACAGTGTTGGTTCAGGGCTCTAGGGTTAAGGCCCAATTTATTTCACTCGGCCCAATCTTTTTTTCTTTTTTTGAGAGAGGCCCAATCTAAATTATTATTGGGTTCATTACATTTGGGTTCAAAATAGGAGCATTTATTGAGCTTTAGTTCCAACCTTTATTAGAAATACAAATTGGTTCAAAAAGTGGGGCCCTCCACTCTCCCCACATGCCAGCTGCCACACGTCTCCCTATGCTGCACGTCCGCACGCCCCCCTATGCTTTCCTTTTAACTTCTAACTTTTTTTATTTGACTTTTATTTTGTTTTTTTATTCATACTGTATTTTCAAATAATAAATTTAATAAAATTTTCTTTTTAAAATATAAATATTCAGCTTATTTCCAAACGTGCACTTTTAATAAAATTTTGCACAGGAATAATTGCTAGTAATTTCAAATTTTTATTGAGTTGTGCATTTCAATAATATTATGCACGGATATAAAATTGGAGCTTCTATAAGCTTATGTTTATAAATTTACATATTTTTTGGTGTTTATAGTATGTGCAATTTCTATAATTTTATGCACGGATATAAAATTTGAGATTTTTTTTTTTTTTTTTGTGTTTATAGTTTATAGGATGTGCCAGAGCAACTAAAGGAATTAAATTCAAAACAATCAAATACATAGATAAAAATTGAAAATTACATACACAAACTTAGAGATTTAAATTAAATTCTATAATTTTAGATACTCAAATCTAGAAAGAAAAATAAAAGAGAGCTTATTCCTAAACAAGTGCAGAAAAAAATAAAATATGCACAAGCCAAAGTTTGCTTAGAGCCTGCATCTTCATCTTTACATTTTGCTATCCATCTCAAGATCTTCATCTTCTTGGCATATCCTTCAACTATAAATCAACACCAAAAAACACCAAACATTCTCATAAATCAACACCAAAAAACACCAAACATCTTCTTGGCATATCCTTCAACTATAAATCAACCGACACATTTTAAGCTTGAGAAAATTGAAAGCATCAAAATATAAGCATATTACAGGAGTAGAAAACTTGTAAATAATTACATATTTAACTTTAAAATTGACAGATTTATAACTATAATTACATATTTATGCCTAAATGCAAAAAAATTAAAAAAAGTGCACAGGGTCTTCTATATTCAGTTTCTCATCACTTCTGCAACATCGTTGATCTTTTGTTGTGATATGTATGAAGACCTCGCCAAGCACTCACACACACAACACAAATTCACAAACACACACGCATTCACCAGAAAAATTCACACACAAAATCACACACACAACACCCATGCGCGCACCCACACTAGCACCACACAAATTATTCTTACAATCTGCACATAATTTTGAACCAATTCACACTACGTACACATAATAAAAAAAATACACAAAATACACGCACACCCGCGCACATAAATCACCCACACATCCTGAACAAAAATAGATGTATCAACACTTTCCATCTCAAATCAAGAACTCTATTTCAAGAACGTCGGAGCCGACATAAAAATACATCCTACCTGAGAAGAATCAGATCAGAGACGTCCCCAAATTTGTAGGTGTCGGTGCCAGTTGCTTAGATCGAATAGATCTGCGACAGATCTGGACCGATCGCAAGCCGATGGCGGTGTGAGGACGTCACCTATGGAGTGAGTGCGGTGGGGAATGGACAGTGGTGGGCGATGGCGGTGGAGGGCGTTGCTGGGAGGAGATCGCGGTGGCGGTGGATGGTGCGCCGCTGGTTGGAGATCACGGTGGCGGTGGGGTGTGAATGACTCAGAGAGAAAGTAATTTAGTTAGGGGGCAGCGTGCATTGGATTTGGGGTGAGAGAGAGGAGATATTGGAGTGGGGTGGGTGGTACCGGAAAGAGAGAGGTAGGGGATATAGGTGAGAGAAAGGGGATAATTATTTGCAGAGAGAGAGAGAGGGGGGGGGGGGTGGAGAGAGAAATTAAAAAGAAAAAGTGAGAGAGTGGGGGTAGGATACGGGTATTGTTTTAGGGGGAGGGGGTGGGGGGGCGTGGAATATGAATTGGGTGGTGGTGGGACCCCCCCGAACCATTTAGCTATTTTTAAAAGTTTTAGAACTAAACACTAATATATGGACTAAAGATAGACCTATTAGTAATAATTTCATTATTATTCAGACGAAAAATCTAGCATTTTCTACGCAATTAAAAAGGTTATATATAAGAAAATATATAAAATTTTTAATTTTGCTTTCCAAAAATAAAAATAAAAATGTTAGAAGTTTAAAATCAACTCCTTAAAAAAATTTGATTTTCTCGATAAATGATATCTAAATCTTTCTCATGTCAAAATAACTAGAATTCAATTTTATGGTTCTTAAACAGGGACGAACCCATTTATGGACTAAGGGGGCATTGGGCCCCACTGAAATTTTGAATATTTTATACACGTCACATATTTACTGATGGTGTCGTTTTGTATAAAAACATAAAATATTACGATCCTAAAGCGTTAACCAGAGCCAACACTGGGATGGTGCGGGTTGTGCAGTCGCACAGGACCCCATGTTGGCCAGGGCTCCTTTTTTTGATTATATATGACATATATAATATATACAAGTAAGTCGTTAATAAATAATTAAAGAGTGGATGGTCTAGCTGAAACGTGAATCACTTTTAAAGCTTTCTACATGGTAAGTCTTGAGGCCGATCCCGACAATTGTATTATTTTCGCTTGATGTTTGCTCTTGCAATTGAATAAAGAGGCTTTGATAGAATATTAATATATTAAAATATATATTTATTAAAAACACAATATGTTAGAATACATTTGCATTTTATCCATTTTCCTTTTTTATAATTTTGTCTTTATCTCAGTTCATCATTTCGAGAGTCAATTGATTGCAATGTCACTATATTTATTCAAATAGTTTCTATACACGTCTTGTATTTACTGATGGTGTCATTTTGTATATACACATAAAACGTTCCAATCCAAATGCGTTAACATCGAAACAAACTAAAACATCTCATAAGGAGGTGTTTGGTAGCTATGTTGAGGGGTTCTCAACTTAAGTTGATAGCCTTAAGCGAAGATTTAACGGCCCACTTTTAACCTGATACATGATGTTAAATACTGCTCCAGTGGGGTATGTGCATCCGTCCAAATTAAAGTGTTTCATCAACATATATTTCCTCATATTCTTTAACCTACATTAACTAAAAATGATTAAGTATAGCCACCAAATAGGACCTAAAGAGACGATAAAAATATTAACTACTTAATTATAGAAGAGGATTAGAGCTTATAAAACATATGTTTTCATGATTAAACATATTTACCAACTTACAAAATATATTTTCTCAAGATTTTACTACACAACTAAAACAACCTAAACTTTTAGTCCAAATTTCAAACATATTCATTTGGAGTCCCATTAGTTGTAGATGGTGCAAAACCAATCCTCTTACCTCTTTCACTTCTACTATTTTCAGAGAGAATTTCATGCTAGCATTACCATAACCTTTTTCTTTCTCAGTCGATGTCCATTCGGACATGTAATCTTCTTCGGTCGTGCCTTTAGAGGAGGGCCCACACAACATTCCACCCCATTGTGGGAAGTATATCAATGCTATTACAAGGGTGCAACATATGATCATAACCCCCATTAGTGTTATGCCTATTTCTGTAGAGTATTGAGATCCTCGAAAAAATATTAGTTGCGTAATAACCGCGCCTATGTTACCGCCTCCACCTGTCATCCCCGAAATAATGCCGAGGGACCTAACAAAAGAGACATAAAGTACATTCATAAGGAAAATAATTAAATTAATTAATTCTATTATTGACATAACCATTTTTTTAAAAAAATTGCTCAACTTTTTTAAAAAATAGAATTGAAAGCTATTCGTATAATTTGCAAATTTAGAGGATGTTTTCGATCACTTAAAAATAGGTAAAACAACTTTTTTAAAGTGAAAGTTGGGAGAACCTTAGAAAAAAGTGATTACGTCTCAAAAATAAGTTGCAAACATTGTTTTAGTGTTAGCAACTGCTTTTTAAAAGTGTTTTTCAATTTTGGAATTAAAATTTTTTTTATTGAAAAAATGTTCAGAATTTTCAGCTTCTCTTAAAAAAAAAACATATATAGTGAAGATCGAGCCAAATCAAATTCACATGTTAATAGATCGATGCATCGAATGCTTAAAATATGTAGTTTCTCGATACGGGTAAAAATGACAGGACTCGATCTTAACTCTCTACTAGAAAACAACTAGAATCCAAAATTTTCAACTCTTGAGTCATACCCATACCTCCTCGAAACAAACTTTCCCGACACGTGAAGAAAAAACAAAACTCGACCTGACACAAAAATATCTTAATGTTTTACTAAAAACAACTAAAATCCAATTTGGAGCACACGAATCATATCTCCTCGAAACAAACGGAACGACACCAAACGTAAGGCCGCAGACGGCTTGAACGAGGATAGATAAGACGATCATCACCGCCACGGAAGCACCCAACGACCCCACTCTACCCAACAGAATATACAACACTCTTCCCAATTCTCCACGCGGTAAATTTAATTACCCCGAATTTTAATATAAAATAAAAAAATAGGGGCATAATTAGCTGTGACGCGACACCGCCGAGGTTGCCCCACCTACTGGCGACGCCGTTCGCGGTGGCGACGATGTTGCCGGAGAACAGGGAGCTCATCCAGAATAGGGTGGAAACAAACGTGGCGAGGGAGAATCCGGTAAAGAATTGGGGGAGAGGATGGTCGTCGGAGAATTGACGGTGGCGAAGACTGTCGGCACGGTGAGGAGGGTGAGGGCGGTGGAGGCTAAACGGGGGCCGAGTAAATCGCAGGCGGTGCCCATAGCGATGTGGGCGAAGACGGCACCATAGACGATGGCGACGGCGGCATTTTCGATGTCGGTGGCAGTGAGATCGAGGTTGTCGCAAATGATCTGAATAAGCGGCGGCGCGACGAAGGTGGAGATGAAGCATGCGAAGAAGGATAGCCAGGAGAGGTGGAATGCGGGCATGTGGAGTGGGGATAGGGAGAAGGGTTTGAATTGGGTGAATTTGTGTTCTGAATCAACTGGGAGTTGAAATTTGTTTTGGGGAGGAATTTCCATTTGGAGAAGAAGATGATGATGTGCAACTTGAATTGGATGTGGGGAAATATCATCTAATAATGATGTGGAATTTGTGTGTAACTGTGGTATAATTAAGTGTTGTATTTGAATGTATATATATGGGAAGCTCGTTTTATTAGTTGCACCGTTCATTTGGTTTTTTTTTTTATAATACTATTTTTTTGGGAAGGAGAAGATCATGTGCAACTTGAATTGTATGTGGGCAAATATCATCTAGTAATGATAGGGAATTTGTGGGTAATTATAATGTAATTGAGTGTTGTATTTGAATGGATATATATTGGAAGCTCGTCATATTAGTTGCACTGTGCATTTTTTTTTCCGGATAATGCTATTTGTTGTTATAACTAGTAATATTATTTAACTAGTCTGGAGGAACAAGTAAGATAAAGCGGTGGGCGTGGTGTTCTAAAAATGTGTTTTGATGAAAAATTTCCATTTTAGGGAGGAGCAGATGCTGTGCAACTTGAATTGTATGTGGGCAAATATTATCTAATAATGATAGGGATATTTGTGTGTAAATATGATGTAATTGAGTGTTGTATTTTAATGGATATATATAAGAAGCTCGTCTTATTAGTTGCACCGTGCATTTGGTTATTTTTTTTCCGGATAATATTATTTGTTATTATAACGAGTAATATTATTTAACTTTTTTGGAGAAACAAGAAAGATAAAGCGGTGGGCGTGGTGTTCAGAAAATGTGTTTTGATAAGAAATTTCCATTTTAGGGAGGAGCAGATGCTGTGCAACTTGAATTGTATGTGGGAAAATATTATCTAATAATGATAAGGATATTTGTGAGTAAATATGATGTAATTGAGTGATGTATTTTAATGGATATATATGGGAAGCTCGTCTTATTAGTTGCACCGTGCATTTGTTTTTTTTTACGAATAATATTATCTGTTATTATAACGAGTAATATTATTTAACTGTTTTGGAGGAACAAGAAAGATAAAGTGGTGGGCGTGGTGTTCTGAAAATGTGTTTTGATGAGGAATTTCCATTTTGGGGAGGAGCAGATAATGTGCAACTTGAACTGTATGAGCGAGGTGCGAGGTGCGTAGTTGAAAGCTATTAGTATAATTTGCAAACTTAGAAGATTTTTTCAATCTCTTAAAAATAGCTAAAACCACTTTTTAAAGTTAAAGCTGGGAGAGCCTCCATAAAGAAGTGGTTATATCTAAAATATCAGCTGCAACGGCTTTTTAAATGTGTTTTTCAAATTTGGAATTTTATTTTTCTTATAGCAATAATATTAGAATTTTCAGCTTCTCACTTAAAAAAATCATATATAGTGAAGATCGAGCCAAATTAAATTCACATGTTAATAGATAAGATCATAAGATGACTTGCCCCGATGCATCAAATGCTCAAAATATGCAGTTTCTCGACATGGGTGGAAATAACATGACTTGATATTAACTCTCTACTAGAAAACAACTAGAATCCAAATTTTTCGACTCATGAGTCATACCCTACCTCCTCGAAACAAACTTCCCCGACACGTGAAGAAAAAACAAAACTCGATCTGACACAGAAATATCTTAATGTTTTACCAAAAATAACTAAAATCAAATTTTGAGATGCATGAATAAAATGTGTTTTGATTAAAAATTATTTTCGAGGGAGTGGAGATTAATGCAGAAAAACCGTCGGAGAAAATTAATAGAATGACTTGGAGTTTGAATTTGTTTTGGGGAGATTGAAGAGGAATTTCCATTTTGGGAAGAAGATCATGTGCAACTTGAATTGTATGTGGGCAAATATCATCTAGTAATGATAGGAAAATTGTTGGTAAATATAATGTAAGTGGGTGTTGTATTTGAATGGATATATATGGGAAACACGTCTTATTAGTTGCACTGTGCATTTGATTTTTTTTCCTGAATAATGTTATTTGTTGTTATAATGAGTAATATTATTTAACTGATCTGGAGGAACACGAAAGATAAAGCGGTGGGCGTGGTGTTCTAAAAATGTGTTTTGATTAAAAATTTCCATTTTGGGGAGGAGCAGATGTTGTGCAACTTGAATTGTATGTGGGCAAATATAATCTAATAATGATAGGGAATTTGTGTATAAATATGATGTAATTGAGTGTTGTATTTTAATGAATATATATGGGAATCCCGTCTTACTAGTTGCACCGTGCATTTTTTTTTCCGGATAATAATATTTGTTATTGTAACTAGTAATATTATTTACTGTTTTGTAGGAACAAGAAAGATAGAGCGGTGGGAGTGGTGTTCTGAAAATAAGTCTTGATGAGGAATTTCCATTTTGGGGAGGATCAAATGATGTGCAACTTTAATTGTATGTGGGAAATATCGTCTAATAATGAAAGGGAATTTGTGGTTAAATATAATGTAATTGAGTATTGTATTTGAATGAATAAATATGATGTAATTCTCAGCTTCTCTTTAAAAAAACATGTATAGTGAAGATCGAGCCAAATCAAATTCTCATGTTAATAGATAAGATCATAAGATGAATTGCTCCGATGCATCGAATGCTTAAAATATGTAGTTTCTCGATACGGGTAAAAATGACAGGACTCGATCTTAACTCTCTACTAGAAAACAATTAGAATCCAAAAATTTCAACTCTTGAGTCATACCCATACCTCTTCGAAACAAACTTTCCCGACACATGAAGAAAAAACAAAACTCGATCTGACACAGAAATATCTTAATGTTTTACTAAAATAAACTAAAATCCAATTTGGAGCACACGAATCATACCTCCTCTAAACAAACGGAACGACACCAAACGTAAGGCCGCAGACGGCTTGAACGAGGACAGAAAAGACGACCATCTCCACCACGGAAGCACTCAACGACCCCACTCTCCCCAACAGAATATACAACACTCTTCCCAATTCTCCACGCGGTAAATTTAATTACCCTGAATTTTAATATAAAATAAAAAATTGGGGCATAATTAGCTGTGATGCGCCACCGCCGAGGTTGCCCCACCTGCTGGCGACGATATTGCCAGAGAACAGGGAGCTCATCCAGAATAGGGTGGAAACAAACGTGGCGTGGGAGAATCCGTTAAAGAATCGGGGGGCGAGGAAGGTCGTCGGAGAATTGACAGTGGCAAAGACTGCCGCACGGTGAGGAGAATGAGGGCGGCAGAGGCTAAACGGGGGCCGAGTAAATCGCAGGCGTAGCCCATAGCGATGTGGGCGAAGACGGCACCATAAACGATGGCAACGACGACATTTTCAAAGTTGGTGGCGGTGAGATCGAGGTTGTCACAAATGATCTGAATAAGCGGCGGAGCGACGAAGGTGGAGAAGAAGCAGGCAAAGAAGGATAGCCCGGAGAGGTGGAATGCGGGCATGTGGGGTGGGGATAGGGAGAAGGGGTTGAATCGGGTGAATTTGTGTTCTGAATCAACTGGGAGTTGAAATTTGTTTTGGGGAGGAATTTCCATTTGGAGAAGAAGATGATGATGTGCAACTTGAATTGGATGTGGGGAAATATCATCTAATAATGATGTGGAATTTGTGTGTAAATGTGGTGTAATTAAGTGTTGTATTTGAATGTATATATATGGGAAACTCGTTTTATTAATTGCACCGTGCATTTGGTTTTTTTTTATAATACTATTTTTATGGGAAGGAGAAGATCATGTGCAACTTGAATTGTATGTGGGCAAATATCATCTAGTAATGATAGGGAATTTGTGGGTAAATATAATGTAATTGAGTGTTGTATTTGAATGGATATATATTGGACGCTCGTCATATTAGTTGCACTGTGCATTTTTTTTCCGGATAATGCTATTTGTTGTTATAACTAGTAATATTATTTAACTAGTCTGGAGGAACAAGTAAGATAAAGCGGTGGGCGTGGTGTTCTAAAAATGTGTTTTGATGAAAAAATTTCATTTTAGGGAGGAGCAGATGCTGTGCAACTTGAATTGTATGTGGGCAAATATTATCTAATAATGATAGGGATATTTGTGTGTAAATATGATGTAATTGAGTGTTGTATTTTAATGGATATATATAAGAAGCTCATCTTATTAGTTGCACCTTGCATTTGGTTATTTTTTTTCCGGATAATATTATTGGTTATTATAACGAGTAATATTATTTAACTGTTTTGGAGGAACAAGAAAGATAAAGCGGTGGGCGTGGTGTTCAGAAAATGTGTTTTGATAAGAAATTTCCATTTTAGGGAGGAGCAGATGCTGTGCAACTTGAATTGTATGTGGGAAAATATTATCTAATAATGATAAGGATATTTGTGAGTAAATATGATGTAATTGAGTGATTTATTTTAATGGATATATATGGGAAGCTCGTCTTATTAGTTGCACCGTGCATTTGTTTTTTTTTTTCCGGATAATATTATCTGTTATTATAAGGAGTAATATTATTTAACTGTTTTGGAGGAACAAGAAAGATAAAGCGGTGGGCGTGGTGTTCTGAAAATGTGTTATGATGAGGAATTTCCATTTTGGGGAGTAGCAGATAATGTGCAACTTGAATTGTATGAGCGAGGTGCGTATTTGAAAGCTATTAGTATAATTTGCAAATTTAGAAGATTTTTTCAATCTCTTAAAAATAGCTAAAACCACTTTTTAAAGTGAAAGCTGGGAGAGCCTCCATAAAGAAGTGGTTATATCTAAAAAATCAGCTGCAACGGCTTTTTAAAAGTGTTTTTCAAATTTCACATTTTATTTTTCTTATAGAAATAATATTAGAATTTTCAGCTTCTCACTTAAAAAAACCATATATAGTGAAGATCGAGCCAAATTAAATTCACATGTTAATAGATAAGATCATAAGATGACTTGCCCCGATGCACCAGATGCTCAAAATATGCAGTTTCTCGACATGGGTGGAAATAACATGACTTGATATTAACTCTCTACTAGAAAACAACTAGAATTCAAATTTTTCGACTTATGAGTCATACCCATACCTACTCGAAACAAACTTCCCCGACACGTGAAGAAAAACAAAACTCGATCTGACACAGAAATATCTTAATGTTTTACTAAAAATAACTAAAATCAATTTTTGAGACGCATGAATAAAATGTGTTTTGATTAAAATTTATTTTCGAGGGAGTGGAGATTAATGTAGAAAAACTGTCGGAGAAAATTAATAGAATGACTTGGAGTTTGAATTTATTTTGGGGAGATTGAAGAGGAATTTCCATTTTGGGAAGGAGAAGATCATGTGCAACTTGAATTGTATGTGGGCAAATATCATCTAGTAATGATAGGAAATTTGTTGGTAAATATAATGTAAGTGGGTGTTGTATTTGAATGGATATATATGGGAAACACGTCTTATTAGTTGCACTGTGCATTTGATTTTTATTACCCGAATAATGTTATTTGTTGTTATAATGAGTAATATTATTTAACTGATCCGGAGGAACACGAAAGATAAAGCGGTGGGTGTGGTGTTCTAAAAATGTGTTTTGATTAAAAATTTCCATTTTGGGGAGGAGCAGATGTTGTGCAACTTGAATTGTATGTGGGCAAATATAATCTAATAATGATAGGGAATTTGTATATAAATATGATGTAATTGAGTGTTGTATTTTAATGAATATGTATGGGAAGCCCGTCTTACTAGTTGCACCGTGCATTTTTTTTTCCGGATATTAATATTTGTTATTGTAACTAGTAATATTATTTAACTGTTTTGTAGGAACAAGAAAGATAGAGCGGTGGGCGTGGTGTTCTGAAAATATGTTTTGATGAGGAATTTCCATTTTGGGGAGGATCAAATGATGTGCAACTTTAAATGTATGTGGGAAATATCATCTAATAATGAAAGGGAATTTGTGGTTAAATATGATGTAATTGAGTGTTGTATTTGAATGAATAAATATGATGTAATTCTCAGCTTCTCTTTAAAAAAACATGTATAGTGAAGATCGAGCCAAATCAAATTCTCATGTTAATAGATAAGATCATAAGATGAATTGCTCTGATGCATCGAATGCTTAAAATATGTAGTTTCTCGATACGGGTAAAAGTGACAGGACTCAATCTTAACTCTCTACTAGAAAACAACTAGAATCCAAAATTTTCAACTCTTGAGTCATACCCATACCTCTTCGAAACAAACTTTCCCGACACGTGAAGAAAAAATAAAACTCAATTTGACACAGAAATATCTTAATGTTTTACTAAAAACAACTAAAATCCAATTTGGAGCACACGAATCATACCTCCTCTAAACAAACGGAACGACACCAAATGTAAGGCCGCAGACGGCTTGAACGAGGACAGAGAAGACGATCATCACCGCCACGGAAGCACACAACGACCCCACTCTCCCCAACAGAATATACAACACTCTTCCCAATTCTCCACACGGTAAATTTAATTACCCTGAATTTTAATATAAAATAAAAAAAATAGGGGCATAATTAGCCGTGACGCGCCACCGCCGAGGTTGCCCCACCTGCTGGCGACGCCGTTCGCGGTGGCGATGATGTTGCCGGAGAACAGGGAGCTCATCCAGAATAGGGTGGAAACAAACGTGGCGAAAATCCGTTAAAGAATCGAGGGGCGAGGAAGGTCGTCGGAGAATTGACGGTGGCGAAGACTGCCGGAACGGTGAGGAGGGTGAGGGCGGCGGAGGCTAAACAGGGGCCAAGTAAATCGCAGGCGGTGCCCATAGCGATGTGGGCGAAGACGGCACCATAGACGACGACATTTTCAATGTCGGTGGCGGTGTGATCGAGGTTGTCGCAAATGATCTGAATAAGCGGCGGCACGACGAAGGTGGAGACGAAGCAGATAAAGAAGGATAGAGAAGACGATCATCACCACCACGGAAGCACTCAACCACCCCACTCTCCCCAACATAATATACAACACTCTTCCCAATTCTCCACGTGGTAAATTTAATTACCCTGAATTTTAATAAAAAATAAAAAATTGGGGCATAATTAGCTGTGACGCGCCACCGCCGAGTTTGCCCCAACTGCTGGCGACGCCGTTCGCGGTGGCGACGATGTTGCCAGAGAACAGGGAGCTCATCCAGAATAGGGTGGAAACAAACGTGGCGAGGGAGAATCCGGTAAAGAATCGGGGGGCGAGGAAGGTCGTCGGAGAATTAATGGTGGCGAAGACTGCCGCACGGTGAGGAGAATGAGGGCGGTGGAGGCTAAACGGGGGCCGAGTAAATCGCAGGCGGTGCCCATAGCGATGTGGGCGAAGACGGCACCATAGACGACGACAACGACGACATTTTCAATGTTGGTGGCGGTGAGATCGAGGTTATCACAAATGATCTGAATAAGCGGCGGCGCGACGAAAGTGGAGAAGAAGCAAGCAAAGAAGGATAGCCCGGAGAGGTGGAATGCGGGCATGTGGGGTGGGGATAGGGAGAAGGGGTTGAATTGGGTGAATTTGTGTTGTGAATCAACTGGGAGTTGAAATTTGTTTTGGGGAGGAATTTCCATTTGGAGAAGAAGATGATGATGTGCAACTTGAATTGGATGTGGGGAAATATCATCTAATAATGATGTGGAATTTGTGTGTAAATGTGGTGTAATTAAGTGTTGTATTTGAATGTATATATATGGGAAGCTCGTTTTATTAGTTGCACCGTGTATTTGTTTTTTTTTTTTTTTTGGATAATACTATTTTTTTGGGAAGGAGAAGATCATGTGCAACTTGAATTGTATGTGGGCAAATATCATCTAGTAATGATAGGGAATTTGTGGTTAAATATAATGTAATTGGGTGTTGTATTTGAATGGATATATATTGGAAACTCGTCTTATTAGTTGCACTGTGCATTTTTTTTTCCGGATAATGCTATTTGTTGTTATAACGAGTAATATTATTTAACTAGTCTGGAGGAACAAGAAAGATAAAGCGTTGGGCGTGGTGTTCTAAAAATGTGTTTTGATGAAAAATTTCCATTTTAGGGAGGAGCAGATGCTGTGCAACTTGAATTGTATGTGGGCAAATATTATCTAATAATGAAAGGGAATTTGTGGTTAAATAATTGAGTGTTGTATTTGAATGAATATATATGGGAAGCTCGTCTTATTAGTTGCACCAAGCATTTGGTTTTTTTTTAATAATACTATTTGTTGTTATAACGAGTAATATTATTTAAATGTTTTGGAGGAATAAGAAAGATAAATCGGTGGGCGTGGTGTTCTGAAAATGTATTTTGATGAGGAATTTCCATTTTCGAGAGGAGAAGATGATGAGCAACCTGAATTGTATTTGGACATGTATCATCTAATAATGATAGGGATTTTGGACAAGTATCATCTAATAATGATAGGGATTTTGTGGGTAAATATGTTGTAATTTGAATGTTGTATTTTAATGGATATATATGGGAAGCTTATCTTATTAGTTGCAATGTGCATTTGGTTTTTTTTTTTTTTCCGAATAATGCTATTTGTTGTTATAATGAGTAATATTATTTAACTTGTCTGGAGGAACAAGAAAAATAAAGCGGTGGGCGTGGTATTATGAAAATATTTTTTTATGAGAATTTCCATTTTGGGGAGGAACAGATGATGTGAAACTTGAATTGTATATGGGAAAATATAATCTAATAATGATAGGGAATATGTGGGTAAATATGATGTAATTGAGTGTTGTATTTGAATGGATATATATGGGAAGCTCGTTTTATTATTTGCACCGTGCATTTGGTTTTTTTCCGAATAATATTATTTGTTGTTATAACGAGTAATATATCTAACTGTTTTGGAGGAACAAGAAAGATAAAATTGTGGACGTGGTGTTCTGAAAATGTGTTTTGATGAGGAATTTCCATTTTGGGGAGGAGCAGATGATGTGCAACTTGAATAATTGTATGTGGGAAAATATCATCCAATAATGAAAGGGAATTTGGAGTTAAATATGAAGTAATTGAGTGTTGTATTTGAATTAAATATATATGGGAAGCTCGTCTTATTAGTTGCATCGTGCATTTGTTTTTTTTTCCGGATAATACTATTTGTTGTTATAACGAGGAATATTATTTCACTGTATTGGAGGAACAAGGAAGATAAAGTGGTGGGCGTGGTATTCTGAAAATATTTTTTGATGAGGAATTTCTCTTTTGGGGAGGAGTAGATGATGTGCAACTTGAATTGTATGTGGGGTAATATCATCTAATAATGATAGGGAATTTGTGGGTAAATATGATGTAATTGAGTGTTTTATTTGAATGGATATATAAGGGAAGCTCGTCTTATTAGTTGCACGGTTGCACCATGTATTTGGTTTTATTTTTTGATAATGCTCTTTGTTGTTGTTATTAAGATAATGTTATTTAATTGTTCTAGAGGAATAAGAGAGCTAAAACAGTGGGCGTAGTATTCTGTGATACGGACATTGTAGAAGGTGAGGATTAAAATTATTTTCGATGGAGAGGAGATTAATGCAGAAAAACTTTCGGAGAAAATTAAAATAATGACTTGGGGTTTGAATTTGTTTTTAGGTAGATTGATGGGGAATTTTCATTTTGGGAAGGAAAAGATCATGTGCAACTTGAATTGTATGTGGGCAAATATTATCTAGTAATGATAGGGAATTTGTGGGTATACATAATGTAATTGAGTGTTTTATTTGAATGGATATATATGGGATGCTTGTCTTATTGGTTGCACTGTGCATTTGATTTTTTTTTCTGGATAATGCTATTTGTTGTTATTACGAGTAATATTATTTAACTAGTCTGGAGGAACTAGAAAGATAAAGCGGTGACCGTGGTGTTCTAAAAATGTGTTTTGATGAAAAATTTCCATTTTGGGGAGGAGCAGATGCTTTGCAACTTGAATTGTATATGGGCAAATATCATCTAATAATGATGGGAATTTGTGTGTAAATATGATGTAATTGAGTGTTGTATTTTAATGGATATATATGGGAAGCTCGTCTTATTAGTTGCACTGTGTATTTGTTTTTTTTAATTTCCGGATAATATTATTTGTAGTTATAACGAGTAATATTATTTAACTGTTTTGGAGGAACAAGAAAGATAAAGCGGTGGGCGTGGTAGTCTGAAAATGTGTTTTTATGAGGAATTTCCATTTTAGGGAGGAGCACATGAAGGTGGAGACGAAGCAAGCGAAGAAGGATAGCCCGGAGAGGTGGAATGCGGGCATGTGGGGTGGAGATAGGGAGAAGGGGTTTAATTGGGTGGATTTGTTTTCTGAATCAACTGGGAGTTGGAATTTGTTTTGGGGAGGAATTTCCATTTGGAGAAGAAGATGATGATGTGCAACTTGAATTGGATGTGGGGAAATATCATCTAATAATGTGGTGTAATTAAGTGTTGTATTTGACTGGACACATATGAGAAGCTCGTTTTATTAGTTGCACCGTGCATTTGGTTTTTTTTTTCCGAAAAATATTATTTGTTGTTATAACGAGTAATATTATTTAACTGTTTTGAGGAACAAGAAAGATAAAGCGGTGGACGTGGTGTTTTGAAAAAGTGTTTTGATGAGGATTTTCCATTTTGGGGAGGAGCAGATGATGTGCAACTTGAATAATTGTATGCTGGGAAATATCATCTAATAATGAAAGGGAATTTGTGGTTAAATATGAAGTAATTGAGTGTTGTATTTGAATTAAATATATATATGGGAAGCTCGTCTTATAAGTTGCATTGTGCATTTGTTTTTTTTTTTCCGGATAATACTATTTGTAGTTATAAAGAGTAATATTATTTAACTTTTTTGGAGGAACAAGAAAGATAAAGCGGTGGGCGTGGTATTCTGAAAATATTCTTTGATGAGGAATTTCTATTTTGGGGAGGAGTAGATGATGTGCAACTTTAATTGTATGTGGGCAAATATAATCTAATAATGATAGGGAATTTGTGTGTAAATATGATATAATTGAGTGTTGTATTTTAATGGATATATATGGGAAGCTCGTCTTATTAGTTGCGCCGTGCATTTGTTTTTTTAATTTCCGGATAATATTATTTGTAGTTATAACGAGTAATATTAATTAACTGTTTTGGAAAAACAAGAAAGATAAAGCGGTGGGCGTGGTAGTCTGAAAATGTATTTTTATGAGGAATTTCCATTTTAGGGAGGAGCACATGAACGTGGAGACGAAGCAAGTGAAGAAGGATAGCCCGGAGAGGTGGAATGCGGGCATGTGGGGTGGAGATAGGGAGAAGGGGTTGAATTGGGTGGATTTGTGTTCTGAATCAACTGGGAGTTGGAATTTGTTTTGGGGAGGAATTTCCATTTGGAGAAGAAGATGATGATGTGCAACTTGAAATGGATGTGGGGAAATATCATCTAATAATGTGGTGTAATTAAGTGTTGTATTTGACTGGATACATATGAGAAGCTCGTTTTATTAGTTGCACCGTGCATTTGTTTTTTTTAAAATAATATTTGTTGTTATAACGAGTAATATTATTAAACTGTTTTAGAGGAACAAGAAAGATAAAACGGTGGACGTAGTGTTCTGGAAGTGTGTGGTATGAACACTGTGGAAGGCGAGGAACAAAATAATTTTTTAGTG
Source organism: Ballota nigra (assembly GCA_947034835.1). Classification (NCBI taxonomy): domain Eukaryota; kingdom Viridiplantae; phylum Streptophyta; class Magnoliopsida; order Lamiales; family Lamiaceae; genus Ballota; species Ballota nigra. The sequence goes on from OX344727.1 coordinate 95,976,317, forward strand.
AGGAAAAATTAATGTAGAAAAACTATCGGAGGAAATTAAAGGAAAGAATTGGAGTTTGAATTTGTTTGGGAAGATTGACGAGGAATTTTTATTTTGGGAAGAAGAATGAGAAGATGATGTGCAACCTGAATTGTATGTGGACAAGTATCATCTAGTAATGATAGGGATTTTGTGGGTAAATATGATGTAATTTGAGCGTTGTATTTGAATGGACTTATATGGGAAGCTCGTCTTATTAGTTGCACTGTGCATTTGGTTTTTTTTATTCCGGATAATGTTATTTGTTGTTATAATGTGTAATATTATTTAACTGGTCTGGAGGAACAAAAAAAATAAAGCGATGGTCGTGGTATTCTGAAAATGTATTTTGATGAGGAATTTTCATTTTGGGGAGGAGCAGATGATGTGCAACTTGAATTGTATGTGGGGAAATATCATATAATAATGATAGGGAATTTGTGGGTAAATATGATGTAATTGAGTGTTGTATTTGAATGGATATATATGGGAAGCTCGTTTTATTAGTTGCACGGTTGCACCGTGTATTTGGTTTTTTTTCCCGGATAATGCTATTTGTTGTTATTCGGGTAATGTTATTTAACTGTTCTAGAGGAATAAGAAAGATAAAGGGGTGGATGTAGTGTTCTGTGGTATGGACAATTTAGAAGACGAGGAATAAAATTATTTTTGAGGGAGAAGAGATTAATGCTGAAAAACTGTCGGAGAAGATTTGTTTAGGGGGGATTGATGAGGAATTTCCATTTTGGGAAGGATAAGATCATGTGCAACTTGGATTGTATGTGGAAAAATATCATCTAGTAATGATAGGGAATTTGTGGGTAAATATAATGTTATTGAGTGTTGTATTTGAATGGATATATATGAGAAACTCGTCTTATTAGTTGCAGTGTGCATTTGTTTTTTTTTTTTCCGGATAATGCTATTTGTTGTTATAACGAGTAATATTATTTAACTAGTCTGGAGGAACAAGAAAGATAAAGCGGTGGATGTGGTGTTCTAAAAATGTGTTTTGATGAAAAATTTCCATTTTGGGGAGGAGCAGATGTTGTGCAACTTGAATTGTATGTGGGAAAATATTATCTAATAATGATAGGGATATTTGTGAGTAAATATGATGTAACTGAGAGTTGTATCTTAATGGATATATATGGGAAGCTCGTCTTATTAGTTGCACAGTGCATTTGGTTTTTTATTTTCCGGATAATATTATCTGTTATTATATCGAGTAATATTATTTAACTATTTTGGAGGAACAAGAAAGATAAAGCGGTGTGTTGGGTGGCGAACAATTAAGTAATTAATAAAAAGGAGATTATTAGACTAAGTAACAGGATAACAAATCAAAGGAGCTAGCAGTTTCGTGGAAGCGAACAGCTTTGTAGCGGAGCTAGCAGATTCGTAGGACGAACAGCTCTGTAGAAAAGTACTAATGTGGCAAGCAGACTTGCAAAGAACAGCTGTGCCAGCGGCTCAAGCCAAAGCCAATTTGGGCGAACATGTTCGTAGTAAAGCGAGCAACATTGTAAAACAATCCCAAGCGAGGAGCGAACAGCTAAGAACGCAAAGGATCATGACATCTAACAAAGACGTACAAGCGAGCAGCCGGTCACCATCGAGAGCATCTCAGAAGTGCCAAAGACCAAGTACAACATGGGGAATTCCAAGAGTCACTAGCTTAGATATGGTCCAAGTGTCCTAACACTTGGCACCCATCCAATGAGTAATAGTGTAGATGTTGTACAAGTGTCCTAACACTTGGCAAAGATCCAATGGCTAAGCCATCAAGATGGTGACACATGGCCACTTTGTATGTCTATAAATACTCCCTTCTTGTACATGAAAAAGGGGGAACAATTCAAAAAATAGCCAAACTCTTGCAAAATTATTCTTTAAGCTTTACTTAGTCAAATTCCATGATCTTGATTCTTGTTTGGTGATCTTCATTAGATGAAAAACAGCCACTAATCTTCTTAGTAAGAAAAGGTCATCAACAATTGGCGCTAGAAGGAGGGTTTCGAACCTTCGATTGTAGAAAAAATCGAAGAGGACAAAGATTTACAACACTTTAAGGATTTCAATGCATGTGTGCATGAACTAGGGTTTTCAAACCTTTACAATCACACACAAGGCTAGTAATCCTTGGAAAAGGTGCTGTAAGTACAAGATTACTTCATCCATTTGCTTATTTACCCACATTTCGATAGCCAAGATGGTTAGATCGCAAGAAGAACGACATTCGAGCATATCTCCAAGTCGTAGACCAAGAACTAGGGTTTCTTCCACCGAAGGACATGCACGGACAGTGAGAGCAACTTCGCAGAGGAATATACAAGTCACTATTGACACGATTCCACCAGAAGTTGAAGCTCTTGCTCAAAATCCTGAAGAGCTAGCAAAAACCATTGCTGTTCTTCAATCCTTGCAAAATCGACATATAGCAGGACCGTCAAGAGCACCTGTGACGACCAGACGAATAGGCGAGCAGGAGCGTACTGGCGAACAAAGGAGTAAAATGAGAGAAGATGCACGTCGGGACGAGGCCGACAGCGAGGAAGTTCGCAGAAATAAAGGAAAAGCTCCACTGAGCGAACGTCTAGGAAGCAGAGGAGAATCATCACCGAGTCGAGCAGATGAATCAAGCAAGAGTACGTCTCGAACCAGTGCATTGGAGAGATTAGGAACAAGGAATGCAAATAGGAGGGAGCCGTCCCGAAGGCATGAGGAGCGATCACACCATCCTGCTCGCCCATCAGTGCATGACCGAATCCGGAGGTCAGCTTTTGGCCGGCTAGGGCCAAATGGAGCTAGCAACGCTGCTAGGAAGACAACTCAGGAAAAACGTCCCGTTGGCAAGGGACTGCATCGTGAAGAGGTCACTGAACCCAATCACGATGAACAGCCTTCCATCGGGAGAACTCCCCCGAATGAGTTGCAGGAAATGAGAAAGGCAATTGAAGAATTGCAGAAACAGTTGGAGTCTCAGAGAGGTGTCGGATCAACCATTCTCCCATCTTCACCATTATCTCCGTCTATCCTCAGTGCACCGATCCAGAAGAAGACACAGTTCCCAGCCATCAATCTGTACGAGGGAACGTCGGACCCCCGTATTCATGTGACGAAGTATTCGGGTTTTATGATCTCAATAGGGGCGACCGACGCCACGCAATGCCGAAATTTTCCACTCACCCTGGGAGATGGCCCGCACAGATGGTTTTCGGCACTGGCTCCCGGCTCCATCAACTCTTTTGCCCAGCTAAGCAAAGAGTTTCTGTCTCACTTCTCAACTGCCGGGTCTTACTTGACCCACAGACACCGTCTAGCAGATATTAGGCAGGGAGACGAGGAGTCTGACAAGCAATTTCTGGAAAGATTTGATAAAGTGTTACTGGAGGGCGAGATGGTGAGTGAAGACACGAAGATTGTGGCAGTGATGGCTGGTTTAAAGAAAGGAACTGATCTGTGGAAGGAAATGCATCTGACTTGCCCGAAAACATACACAGAGTTCAGACACAAAGCGGGAATTCACGTTTCAATGCAGGAGGCCTTACACCGAGAGATGGGAGACAAGACTGATCCAAAAAAGTCTAACAAGAAGTCGGGAGGAAGTGATTACAAAGCTCCGAAGAACATGAAGTCATTCAATGATGGAGCTGAATTGAAAGAAAAATTGAGTCAAGTCCTTACTATGTCCGTGGATGCTGTGTACAACAACGTTAAGGACAGAGAGATGTTGTCAGAGCCGCGGAAGATAAGGCAAGAGAGAGGAAAGCTGAACCCGAACAAATACTGTGCTTATCATCAGAACATCGGCCACTTCACGAGCGAGTGCCGAGATCTATTGAAGCAATTGTGGAGGTTCTATGAGGAAGGGAAGCTGTCCGAATTCGTGAAGAGGGAACCAGGTAAAAGACCAAGGGCGCCAGTACAATCCGGTTCGGATGACGAAGATAGTGATGACCAACCAAGCAAAGTTGGTAAGAGGGGAAGGAAGGTCCCAGCAGCCCCAGCAAGGCATATCCCGGAAATCCTAATGCTGGAACCCACTGGGCCAGTAGGTGGTTGTTCTGATGGGAGACCACCTATGTCGAAAAGAAAGAGGAAGGCAGAGCTGAGAGCAGTAGATCAAGTAATGGAAGTGGGTGTAAATCCATCGACCAAACGAACAGGGGACCTGACTTTCTCAGAGAAAGACTTAGACGGGATACTTACTCCCCACAACGACTCATTGGTCATTTGCGCCAATATCATGGGGACAAAGGTGCATCGTCTACTTGTCGACACTGGTTCCTACACGAATATCCTATTCAAGAGCACGGTGGACCAGCTAGGAGATTGTGCTGAGTACATCAAAAACTGTGATCACAAGATTGTAGGGTTTGGAAATGCTGTAACCACCCCGCTAGGAATAGTTACGTTGGCAGTTGAGCTTGTATCAATCGAGGACCCGGAAAGGAAGATGAATAGAATGGTAGACTTCCTGGTTGTAGACCAACAGTCCACCTATAACGGGTTCCTCGGCCGTCCTTTCTTGCATGAATTTAAAGCAGCTGTTTCAACGTACTATTATTGTTTAAAATTCCCAACAAAGAAGGGTGCAGGTACAGTCAAAGGAGACCAGAAGAAAACTCGTGCGTGTCTGTTGCAAATACAGTTGCACGATCACCAAGTCAACATGGCGGACAGGTGCTCAGACAAGGACGGAGACGAAAGCGAGGCCATGACTTCCGTTGACACTGAAATAATGGAAGTCGACGAGCAGCTTTGCACAGACGAACAACCACGCAGCGACGAGCAACTGTGCGCAGACGAACAGCTGCGCATTGGCGAGCAAATATGCTTAGACGCACAGTTGGACGAGGACGAGCAGGAACGCGAAGATGAACAGCTCGCCCAAACAGGAGGAACAGAAGCTGCTACTACTAGCAACGAGGAAGAACAAACAAGGGCAATGAACGTTGATGCAGAGGACATAGAGCCACGACTGGGGGCAGAACCGATGGAAATCGAAGATGAGCCAAAGATAGAAGGGCCCATTATTGACCCCAGATGGAAAGGCCAAAAACGAAGGGCTACCCCGGTCGAAGAGTTGGAAACTGTAAAAGTCGACCCGAACCAAGAGGGCTTAGAACTCTTCATAGGGTCCGAGCTACCAGAGCCGTACAGGACCAACATGATTGAGTTTCTTAAAGCAAACCTCGATGTGTTCGCATGGTCGCATGCAGACATGGTGGGCATCAGCCCCGAACATGCCTGTCACAGACTCAACATCGACCCGGGGAAGAGGCCAGTCCATCAGAAAAGGAGAAAATTTGGACCCGACAAATACGAGGCGCTCGACGTGGAAGTCAAAAAGCTGCTGGATAACGACTTAATCAAACAAGCGTTATGCCCGCAATGGGTGGCAAATCCAGTTTTGGTCAGGAAAGCAACTGGAGCATGGAGACTCTGCATCGATTTCACAGATCTTAACGCCGCCTGCCCGAAAGACAACTTCCCATTGCCTCACATTGACCAGCTAGTTGATAGCACCGCCGGACATGAGCTGCTAACGTTCATGGATGCATTCGCAGGATATCATCAAATCGCGATGCATCCCGATGATCAAGAACACACTGCGTTCTATACCAACAAGAACTTGCTATGCTGGAAGAGAATGCCATTTGGGCTAATCAATGCTGGAGCTACATATCAGAGGCTGGTCAACAAGATGTTTGATGATCACATCGGGAAGACGATGGAAGTATATGTGGACGACATTGTTGTCAAGAGCTCAAAAAAGGAAGATCACTTGCAGCACCTGGCTCAAACATTTGAGATACTTCGGACCTACAATATGAAGTTGAACCCCAAGAAAAGCAGTTTCGGAGTCCATTCTGGGAAATTCTTGGGACATCTGGTTAGCCAGCGTGGAATTGAAGCAAATCCAGTGAAAGTGAAAGCAATCATGGAAATGCAACCACCTAGATCGGTAAAAGAAGTCCAACGACTAACTGGATGTCTAGCAGCTTTGAACAGGTTCGTCTCAAGATCCGGAGATAAGTGCAGGCCATTCTTCGAGGCCATCAAGAAAGGAAAGTTTCAATGGACAGACGCCTGTCAACAAGCGTTCGAGCAGCTGAAAGATTACCTCAGTGATACAAAAATTCTTGCCAAGCCAATCCCAGGGGAAAAGTTATACTTGTACTTGGCGGCCTCAGAGGTAGCAATCAGTTCAGTGCTCGTTCGAGCAGAAGGAAAGTTCCACCTGCCCATCTACTATGTAAGTCATGCCTTGCACGAAGCAGAGCTCAGATATTCACCAACAGAAAAACTAGCATATGCGCTGGTAATGAGTGTCAGGAAACTTCGTCCATATTTTTTCGACCACCAGGTGGAAGTGTTGACAACGTTCCCACTCAAGCAAATACTGCACAGACCCGATGCGGCTGGTCGCCTCCTAAAGTGGTCCTTGGAAATTAGTCAGTTCGGGATTTCGTATGTTCCTCGAACAGCGATCAAGGGGCAAGCTTTAGCAGACTTTATAGTCGAACTGACTTTCCCCCAAGATCCAACGAGAGGGCATAGCCATCCCTGGCACATGTATGTTGATGGTTCATCAACAAATACAGCATCGGGAGCAGGTATAGTCTTGATAAGTCCGGACAGGCAAGTTTTTACTTCAGCTGTTCGATTCGAGTTCATGGCGACGAACAACGAAGCAGAGTACGAGGCTGTGATCGTTGGGTTGCGCCTAGCATTAGCAGTTGGAGTACGGAGGTTGCAAATCTTTGGAGATTCACAATTGATCGTCAACCAGGTCCGAGGAGAATATGAAGCAAGAGATGAAGACATGGCTTTGTATCAAAAGATTGTTGCTCACTTGGCCTCTTTGTTCGAACAAATATACATTGAACAAATACCAAGAGACAATAATGCTCAAGCAGATGCATTAGCCAGGCTAGCAACCAGCACCGGACCAGCAGAATTGTCGGAAGTGACGCTAACAAGAATGTCCAAACCATCAACCGAAGATTACAAGATCTATCAGATCGACGAAAATTTCGAAGAAGACGACTGGAGGATGCCGATCGTTGAATATTTGCAAAACGATAAAAAACCGGACAACCCATTCGAAGCTAACAAGTTGGTTAAAAGAGCGGCAAGATACACCATGATGGACGGACAGTTGTACAAGAGAGGAATTTCGCTCCCACTTCTGAAATGTTTGGCTAGGGGGCAAGGACAAACAGTGCTGAAAGAGATCCATGAAGGTGTATGCGGAAATCATGCCGGAGGACGGGCTTTGGCACATAAAACAATAAGGCAAGGATATTACTGGCCAACTCTCCTTCAAGATGCAATCAAGATTGCCCGAACTTGTCATAGATGTCAATTGTTCGCCCCAAACATTCACAAACCCCCACATGAATTGATTTCAGTCAATAGTCCATGGCCGTTCGCGAAATGGGGAATTGACCTTATCGGGCCTTTTCCCCCAGGACAAGGAAATGTTCGATACGCGGTAGTGGCTGTTGACTACTACACGAAATGGGCGGAAGCAGAAGCACTCGGGCGGATCACACAGGAGAAAATGATCAACTTTATATGGAAAAACATTGTTTGTCGTTTCGGGGTCCCCCAGGCGATAGTGACGGACAACGGAAGGCAGTTTGAGGGAAAAGAGATAAGAGATTTTTGCGAAAAATGGGGAATAAAGAAACATTTCTCGACACCATACCACCCCCAATCAAACGGTCAAGTGGAAGCAGTGAATAAAATAATCAAGCATATACTGAAGATTCGTTTGGTTGACAAGCAAGGAAAATGGTCAGAAGAGCTACCAGAGGTGTTGTGGGCATACCGAGTATCCCACAGAACAAGTACAGGCGAAACACCGTTCACAATGGCATTCGGGACAGAAGCAGTAATTCCGATTGAGTTAAAAGTCCCGACAAAACGAACAGCTGCGTTTGACGAAGAAACAAACAACTCTGCAATGGCAGCAGAGTTGGACTTGCTTGAAGAAAAAAGAATAACAGCAGAATTGAAAAATGCAATCTACAAAAGAAGAGCAGCAAAGTACTACAATTCTCAAGTAAAGGCAAGAGAATTCGAAATTGGGGACTTGGTACTTCGAAAAGTTTTAATACCACCAGGAGTATTCGGCCCGACTTGGGAGGGCCCATACAAGGTGACGAATAAGTGGCACAACGGCACATACGACCTTGAAGACATGGAAGGCAAGTCGTCCCAATACTCCTGGAATACAACTTTACTCAAGAAGTACTACCAATGAAGTCCTGTAAGTCTTAGAAAGTTTGTAAATAGATCCTTTGTAAATTTTTGAAATTTTTGCGCAAGTTTATAAGCGAGCAGATTTGCATTTATCTTACTAGGCGAGCAGAATTGCTTTAATCTTTTGTCTTGTTGAATTTTAGTTTTTAAGCCTCAAGTCCAAATTACTTAGTTGCTCGCCCAAAAATTAGCAAAGTACGAGTCTGTTATAAGACGAACAGAAAAGCTTATTAAAAGCAAAAATAAGGCTAAGTCCATAACGGACCAATAGCCCACATTAATGCAAGGCCAAGTCCACGAGCGACCAAAATGGCCCAAACAACTAAAGGTCAAGTTCTATAAGAACCAAATGACCAACTTAAAATTTAAGTGTTTACCTTAAGGAAAAAGGAACACTTAAAAACTGTCATGAGCAAAAAACAATAGGCGAGCAATTAAGTAAGACAAACAAAGAGGCGAGCAGTTAAGTAAAGACAAATGAAGAGGCATAAGCTTGTAGACGAACAAAAAATCTTTATTTCATTAGATCAAAAAGTTTTACAATAGGAATGAGAAATACAGAAATGTTATACATCCTATTGTAAGAAAAAACTAGTCTTCAAGGAAGAGGAGGAGGAGCATCTTCAGTCCTGGTCGCCGGCGCGCTCGGCTGCTCGCCCTGGACACTTGTACCAGCCCCGTCTATGGGGGTCAAGGGAAGCGAAGACAACCCTTCAAAAACCTCATCAGCGGCTGCCGCGTTGGTCGCCGCTGGAGCAGGGTCAGGCTGACCGCCGTAAGTAGGAGCAGCAATGTCGACGTCCTCGCCGAAGACTTCCAAAGGAAAGCCGAGGTCGGCCAAATCGGAGACGAACAAAGTCGAGCCAGGAGGAGGAGGATAATTTTTCACGTATTCAACGAAGTCCGCCTTCACCGCATCACGAATATCTTGGTTATGATCGTGAGCGAAGTGGACAGACCGTAAACATTCTGCGAAGGCACAAATGTACCCAAAATTGGTCTTGTCCATCACTTCCTGCTCATGGACTTCGTATTCGATCAAGTTCTGGCGCTCTTCCTCCAGCCTCTTGACATGCTCCTCGGCAGCGAGCAATCGAGCAGATAAGTCTGCTCGCTCCTTCTCAGCTCTCTCAGCTCTCAAGTCTGAGGACTTCACCTCCAGCAGCATCTTCTCCGCCTTCTCCAAGGCGTTCTTCTCGCCAGTCAACGAGGCCTCCATCTTCCTCTCCATCAAAGCCAGCATCTTAGCATGCTCGGCCTTGCATTCTTTGATGGCAGAGGCTCTTTCCTCGTCCATCCTCTCCACGCGACGGCCCAGATCGCGGTTTGTTCGCTCGAGCTCCATGACTTGGTCGAGCAGCATTTGGGACTGGACCAATTGATGGCTAGTATTGTAGGCCATCAGACGAACATTATCACTAGCAGATTGGCCAGTGACAAGGGTGTTCGCCGATTTTGTCCAGGCCTTTGGAACCATCTCGGCTGCTCGGCGAACGGGGGCATCAGGTATGTCGGAGAATGAAGGAGGTGCATTCTTCACCACTGAAAGATAGTGAAGGGTATTCCCGCGACCAGGGTAAAGTGCTGGATTATACCTGAAATAGAAAGAACAGAAGTCAGTGGTCAAGCAACATTGCGCCAAACGGCAAACAACAAACAAGGCGAAGACAACGAACTTACTCTTTGATTTTGACGGGGTCCCAACCTAGATAAGAGGTATCTTTGGGATTGTCCCCTTTCTTGGCCGCCACCAGGCCGGCGACCACCTGTCGTTCATCCACCACTTCCAGAGAGGTGGATTTAGAGGCTGGAGACCGGGGAGCAGCACTGCTCGCCTCCACCATAGTCTTTGATCGCTTGGAGGCGCGATCATCACCGCGTGTGGCGCGAGCATCATCGTCCCGCGGCACTTTCTTTTTCTCTCTCTCTCGCTCCCTCTCCTTTTCCTTCCTCACATCCCGTGGAGAGGGAGTGGATTTGGCCGCAGGTTTGCGGCGACCAGCTCCGGCGGCTGGGCGACCAGAAGGGTTCTCTCCGGCCCGGAGACGCATGATAGCGAGGGGAGGATCCATCTTTCTCCTTGAAGCGTCCGCCATTTGCTTAACTCGCCCGGCGAGCAAATAATACGATTCGGGCACGGCCGGGATAGCAACAGTGACTTGTTGATCTAACAAGAAAAAGACGTTAGGCGAGCAAGAATATTGAACGAGCAAAAATGAATGGCGAGCAAAAATAAAAAGTTACCTTCTGGGACGGCGGCTTGGGCTTCAAGATGATGAGGACTCGTGATCAAGCCAGCAAGTTTGCGACAATGAGCCTTCGAGAGATGATGTATGTCGCGACTAACAACGTCGCGAAGAGAGATGATGGCTAAGGTGAAGAGGAACTCGTCACTGATGTCGGGGTGCCCCCACTTCAAGTTCCTCGGACCTGCAAAACAACGAAAAGGATTAAAATTAGTCCTACTTATGAACTAGCAAGACAAAGTTAGCCCTACGTTTAATTTTTCCAAAGCCTTCAGGCGACATGATGCGCGCCTGCCCGCCAGCAAATCCCTCAGTTGCTCGCCAATCTCCACCAATGAAGAAGATTGGCAATGCCAACCCTTAATCTTATTGGGAACTCCCTCAACGAGTTTCAATCCGGTTTTCGCCTTGGCGTAATACCATCCAGCACCATCCTCGGAAATGGTCAAGGCGTAAAGGATCTCCGCGGTTGTTATCTTATTTTTGTAGCCTTCAAGACCAAAGAGAGTCATGAAGGCTAGGAGACTACTCCAACCATTTGGAGTAATTTGAGTGATCGCCAGGTTCATGTCGGATAGGAAACGGCCGATGAGCGGATGAACGGGGAGCGGAAAACCCGTGTTCAACACATCCAAGTTGATCGCCGTGCAGCCAGGAGGGGGGCGATCGGCAGTCTCTCCTTTCTTCGGCACATACATGAAAATATCGTAGGGGATCTTGTATGTTTCACGGATGCTCGCCAAATCGTCCTCAACAACAACACTGGCAACTCTGCTCGCCGCATAATCTCCATCCTGAGCTTTCATGATTACCCTCGATGTGGGGGCAAAGGTCTTCGAGTAGCGAGCAGAGTAGTCCGCCCACTCGGTGTCACGAACAACTCCTTCGGGGATCCGGGATTCTGGTGTAGTTTGAGCAATGGGGAAGTTGATCTCCTTTAAAAACTCCCAAGTGAGAGTGGGACATTTATGCTCGCCAACACGTTGGTCGCCTTCTTGACCAACGGAATCATCTATCTCCGCGGCCACTTCTGCGGAATCTTCCCCCAAATTGGAAGAAGTATCAGGTTCACGAGCGAGAGGTTGCATCTTTTCTTGCTCGCCTGAGCGATCAACAGCGCACGTCTCTATCGAGCGAACAACAGAATTCGCATCGGAGTCCGTGTCTTCGTCCACCAACAGCGTGCGCGGGTTTCTCGCCAATATTTGGCGAACAGATCTGCGCGGAGAATCCAAATCTACGGGTCTCTTTTCCGGGTTTCGCCCGGGTCCGGATTGAGATGAATTTGAGGGGGTAAACTCCATTCGAAATAACGAGGCGGGAATTTAACCAGTTTGAGAAAGATTTTAAGTACAATGGGTCCGAAATCAAAATCACAGCGGCAACGTTAATACGAGACGACGGCGCAATGGCGGCTCACGGCCGGAGTAACAGTGACGATTAAAGAAAATACAGAAAAGAGAAGAAAAATTCACGAAAATTGAAGGAAGAAAGAGAGGATACGGGACAAATTACCTTCAGAGAACAAGAATCTAAGAGACACAAGGAGATTCGAACACAAAAGATTGAAAGACAAAGCTTCAAAATGCGTATCAATGGCGGATGAATTGTGATTCTTCGAAAAGAAGAATGAAGGAGAAACTGACGCCTATTTATAAGGGTGAGACTGGGGCGAAAATGCAATATTTGCAAAATATTATAGGCCCCTATGGGCAAATTGGGAGACGCGCATGACTGACGCGACGCCTCGCACTCCGTGTCTCGGGAATCCAACCGTCGCGATACGAAAAGGCGTTCGCTACTGGTCGCGCACATAAACTCTCATGCTCGACTGTTCGCCCAACTGCTCAGATGCTCGCCCATGTAAACATCCACGTTCCATTCTTGCTCGCCCCAATTTTCAAAGAAATTATAGCTTGGTCCCAATTGATCAATCCATGCCCAACATGAGACCAAGCTAGGGGGCAATTGTTGGGTGGCGAACAATTAAGTAATTAATAAAAAGGAGATTATTAGACTAAGTAACAGGATAACAAATCAAAGGAGCTAGCAGTTTCGTGGAAGCGAACAGCTTTGTAGCGGAGCTAGCAGATTCGTAGGACGAACAGCTCTGTAGAAAAGTACTAATGTGGCAAGCAGACTTGCAAAGAACAGCTGTGCCAGCGGCTCAAGCCAAAGCCAATTTGGGCGAACATGTTCGTAGTAAAGCGAGCAACATTGTAAAACAATCCCAAGCGAGGAGCGAACAGCTAAGAACGCAAAGGATCATGACATTTAACAAAGACGTACAAGCGAGCAGCCGGTCACCATCGAGAGCATCTCAGAAGTGCCAAAGACCAAGTACAACATGGGGAATTCCAAGAGTCACTAGCTTAGATATGGTCCAAGTGTCCTAACACTTGGCACCCATCCAATGAGTAATAGTGTAGATGTTGTACAAGTGTCCTAACACTTGGCAAAGATCCAATGGCTAAGCCATCAAGATGGTGACACATGGCCACTTTGTATGTCTATAAATACTCCCTTCTTGTACATGAAAAAGGGGGAACAATTCAAAAAATAGCCAAACTCTTGCAAAATTATTCTTTAAGCTTTACTTAGTCAAATTCCATGATCTTGATTCTTGTTTGGTGATCTTCATTAGATGAAAAACAGCCACTAATCTTCTTAGTAAGAAAAGGTCATCAACACGGTGGGCGTTGTGTTCTGAAAATGTGTTTTGATGAGGAATTTTCATTTTGGGGAGGAGCAAATAATGTGCAACTTGAATTGTATGAGCGAGGTGCGAGGTGCGCAGTTGAAAACTATTTGTATAATTTGCAAACTTAGAAGATGTTTTCAATCTCTTAAAAATAGCTAAAACCACTTTTTAAAGTGAAAGCTGGGAGAGCCTTCATAAAGAAGTGGTTATATCTCAAAAATCACCTGCAACGGCTTTTTAAAAGTGTTTTTCAAATTTGGAATTTTATTTTTCTTATAAAAATAATATTAGAATTTTCATTTTCTCACTTAAAAAAAACCATATATAGTGAAGATCGAGCCAAATTAAATTCACATGTTAATAGATAAGATCATAAGATGACTTGCCCCGATGCATCAAAGGCTCAAAATATGCCGTTTCTCGACATGGGTGGAAATAACATGACTTGATCTTAACTCTCTACTAGAAAACAACTAGAATCCAAATTTTTCGACTCATGAGTCATACCCATACCTCCTCGAAACAAACTTCCCCGACACGTGAAGAAAAAACAAAACTCGATCTGACACAGAAATATCTTAATGTTTTACCAAAAATAACTAAAATCAAATTTTGAGACGCATGAATCATACTCTTCTCGAAACAAATGGAACGATACAAAACGTAAGGCCGCATGCGGCTTGAACGAAGATAAATAAGACGATCATCACCGCCACTAAAGCGCCCAACGACCCCACTCTCCCCAACAGAATAGACAACACTCCTCCCGACGTTTGAACCACCCAAAGCGTCCATAATCTCCCTCTCATTCCAAACCTCTTCGCCGTAAAATTTGACATCCCTCCACCGGGCTGCAAAAACAAATTCGCCAATCCAAACGTCGCCGCGATAATTTTGGCCCTACGAAGATTCACATCAAATTTATCGTTAAAATACTGTGCAATTATATTATCTATAGTAAGCTCCACACCGAAGTAATAGCCGTAAGTTAATGCCAAAATCCACCCACGAATGATCTGAATAAGCGGTGGCGCGGCGAAGGTGGATACGAAGCAAGCAAAGAAGGATAGCCAGGAGAGGTGGAATGCGGGCATGTGGGATGGGGATAGGGAGAAGGGGTTGAATTGGGTGGATTTGTGTTATAAATCAACTGGGAGTTTGAATTTGTTTTGGGGAGGAATTTCCATTTGGAGAAGAAGATGATGATGTGCAACTTGAATTGGATGTGGGGAAATATCATCTAATAATAATGTGGAATTTGTGTGTAAATTTGGTGTAATTAAGTGTTGTATTTGAATGGATATATAAGGGAAGCTTGTTTTATTAGTTGCACCATGCATTTGTTTTTTTTTTTATAATACTATTTGTTTTAATAATGAGTAATATTATTTAATTATTTTAGAGGAACAAGAAAGATAAATCGGTGGACGTGGTGTTCTAGAAATGTGTGGTATGAACACTGTGGAAGGCGAAGAACAAAATAATTTTTTAGTGAGGAGAGATTAATGTAGAAAAATTGTCGGCGGAAATTAAAGAAAGAATTGGAGTTTGAATTTGTTTTGGGGAGATTGACGAGGAATTTTTATTTTGGGAAGAAGAAAGAGAAGATGATGTTCAACCTGAATTGTATGTGGACAAGTATCATCTAATAATGATAGAGATTTTGTGGGAAAATATGATGTAATTTTAGTGTTGTATTTGAATGGATATATATGTGAAGCTCGTCTTATTAGTTGCACCGTGGATTTGTTTTTTTTTTCACGGATAATGCTATTTGTTGTTATAATGAGTAATATTATTTAACTGGCCTGGAGGAACAAGAAAAATAAAGCGGTGAAAATGGTATTCTGAAAATGTGTTTTGATGAGGAATTTCAATTTTGGGGAGGAGCAGATGATGTGCAACTTGAATTGTATGTGGGGAAATATCATCTAATAATGATAGGGAATTTGTGGGTAAATATGATGTAATTGAGTATTGTATTTGAATGAATATATATGGGAAGCTCGTCTTATTAGTTACACGGTTGCACTGTGTATTTGATTTTTTTTCCTGATAATGCTATTTGTTGTTGTTGTTATTACGGGTAATGTTATTTAATTGTTCTAGAGGAATAAGAAAGATTAATAGAAGGCGAGGTGGGCGTAGTATTCTGTGTTATGGACATTGTAGAAGGCGAGAAATAAAATTATTTTTTTACGGGTAATAAAAAAGATTAATAGAAAGATTATTGGTGGGCGTAGTAAGAAAGATTAATAGAGGAATAAGAAAGATTAATAGAAAGATTATTTTATTACGGGTAATGTTATTACGGTGGGCGTAGTATTCTGTGTTATGGACATTGTAGAAGGCGAGGAATAAAATTATTTTCGAGGGAGTGGAGATTAATGCAGAAAAACTGTCGGAGAAAATTAATAGAATGACTTGGATTTTGAATTTTTTTTGGGGAGATTGAAGAGGAATTTCCATTTTGGGAAGGAGAAGATCATGTGCAACTTGAATTGTATGTGGACAAATATCATCTAGTAATGATAGGAAATTTGTTGGTAAATATAATGTAAGTGGGTGTTGTATTTGAATGGATATATATATGGGAAGCACGTCTTATTTGTTGCACTGTGCATTTAATTTTTTTCTCCCGAATAATGTTATTTGTTGTTATAACGAGTAATATTATTTAACTGATCTGGAGGAACAAGAAAGATAAAGCGGTGGGCATGGTGTTCTAAAAATGTGTTTTGATTAAAAATCTCCATTTTGGGGAGGAGCTGATGTTGTGCAACTTGAATTGTATGTGGGCAAATATCATCTAATAATGATAGGGAATTTGTGTGTAAATATGATGTAATTGAGTGTTGTATTTTAATGGATATATATGGGAAGCCCGTCTTACTAGTTGCACCGTGCATTTGTTTTTTTTTTTCGGATAATATTATTTGTTATTATAACGAGTAATATTATTTAACTATTTTGTAGGAACAAGAAAGATAGAGCGGTGGGCGTGGTGAGGAATTTCAATTTTGGGGAGGAGCAAATGATGTGCAACTTTAATTGTATGTGGGAAATATCATCTAATAATGAAAGAGAATTTGTGGTTAAATGTGATGTAATTGAGTGTTGCATTTGAATGAATATATATGAGAAGCTTGTCTTATTAGTTGCACCATGCATTTAGTTTTTTTTTTCCAAAAAATACTATTTGTTGTTATAGCGAGTAATATTATTTAACTGTTTTGGAGGAACAAGAAAGATAAAGTGGTGGGCGTGGTGTTCTGAAAATGTGGTTTGATGAGGAATTTCCATTTTGGGCAGGAGCAGATGATGTGCAACTTGAATTGTATGTGTGGAAATATCATCTAATAATTCACATGTTAATAGATTAGATCATAAGATGACTTGCCCCGATGCATCGAATGCTCAAAATATGCAGTTTCTCGACACGGGTAGAAATAACAGGACTTTATCTTAACTCTCTACTTGAAAACAACTAGAATCCAATTTTTTTGACTCATGAGTCATACCCATACCTTCTCGAACGAAGACAGAAAAGACGATCATCACCGCTACTGAAGCGCCCAATGACCCCACTCTCCCCAACAGAATACACATCACTCCTCCCGATGTTTGAACCAGCCAAAGCTTCCATAATCTCCCTCTCATTCTGAACCTCTTCGCCATAAAATCCGACAACATATCTCCACGGGGCTACAAAAACAAATTCCTCAATCTAAACATCACCGCGATAATTCTGGCCGTATGATGATTCACATCGAATTTATCGTAAAAATACTGCGCAATTATATTATCTATAGTAAGCTCCACACCGAAGCAATAACTGTAAGTTATTGCCAAAATCCACCCCCGGTAATATTTGACGGCGTGGTAAAAAACCCGCGGTAAATTATCTTTACATTTATCTCCGGATTTTTGGAGCTCTAAAAAATTACCGTCGGGTAAATCCTGCCCTATAAAGAAAATTCCGTACGCAGACAGAGTCTGAAATAGGGCAGGTAAAAATAAAGCAATTCTCCACAGGGTAAATTTAATTACCCCGAATTTTAATAATAAAAAAATAGGGGCATAATCAGGTGCGATGTGCCGCCGCCAAGGTTGCCCTACCCGTCGGCAACGCCGTTCGTAGTGGCGACGACGTTGCCGAAGAACAGGGAGCTCATCCAGAATTGGGTGGAAACAAACGTGGCTAGGGAGGAAGGTCGCCGGCGTGGTGAGGGGGGTGAGGGCGGTGGAGGCTAAACGGGGGCCGAGTAAATTACAGGCGGTGCCCATGGCGATGTGGGCGAAGACGGCGCCAGAGACAGCGGCGACGGTGGCATTTCCGATGTCGGTGGCAGTGAGGTCGAGGTTGTTGCGGATGATTGGAATAAGCGGCGGCGCGGCGAAGGTGGAGATGAAGCAGGCGAAGAAGGATAGCAGGAGAGGTGGAATACGGGCATGTGTAGTGGGGATAGGGAGAAGGGGTTGAATTGGGTGGATTTGTGTTCAGAATCTACTGGGAGCTTGAATTTAGTTGGGGGGATTGATGGGGAGTTTCCATTTTGGGAAGATGAAGAAGAAGATGATGTGCAAAGATGAAGAAGAAGATGATGCGCAAAGGGAAGAAGAAGAAGAAGATGATGTGCAAAGATGACGTGCAAATAGAAGCTCTTCAATAAAAGTAATCATATAAACAAACTAGATTCCACTGACTTTGAAGGTTTGCAGAATCCAATTGTCAATATGCAATTCTTGTAATGGTCAAAGATTACTGTTAGATACTTATTTCTTTCATTTAAATATCATCTAATAATGATAGAAAATTTGTGGGTAAATATGATGTAATTGAGTGTTGTGTTTGAATGGATATATATGAGAAGCTCGTCTTATTAGTTGCACGGTTGCACAGTGTATTTGGTTTTTTTTTTCGGATAATGCTATTTGTTGTTGTTATTACGGGTAATTGTTATTTAACAGTTCTAGAGGAATAAGAAAGATAAAGCGGTGGGCGTAGTGTTCTGTGGAACGGACATTGTAGAAGGGGAGGAATAAAATTATTTTCGGGGGCGAGAAGATTAATGCAGAAAAACTGTCGGTGAAAATTAAAATAATGACTTGGAGTTTGAATTTGTTTTTGGGAGATTGATGAGGAATTTCCATTTTGGGAAGGAGAAGATCATGTGCAACTTGAATTGTATGTGGGCAAATATCATCTTGTAATGATAGGGAATTTGTGGGTAAATATAATGTAATTGGGTGTTGTATTTGAATGGATATATATAGGAAGCACGTCTTATTAGTTGCACTGTGCATTTGATATTTTTTTCTGGATAATGCTATTTGTTTTTATAACGAGTAATATTATTTAACTGGTCTGGAGGAACAAGAAAGATAAAGCGGTGGGCGTGGTGTTCTAAAAATTTGTTTTGATGAAAAATTTTCATTTTGGGGAGGAGCAGATGCTGTGCAACTTGAATTGTATGTGGGCAAATATCATCTAATAATGATAGAAAATTTGTGTGTAAATATGATGTAAATGAGTGTTGTATTTTAATGGATATATATATGGGAAGCTTGTCTTATTAGTTACACCTTGCATTTGTTTTATTTTTGTTTTTGTTTTTGGATAATATTATTTGTTGTTATAACGAGTAATATTATTTAACTGTTTTGGAGGAACAAGAATGATAAAGCGGTGGGCGTGGTAGTCTGAAAATTTGTTTTGATGAGGAATTTCCATTTTAGGGAGGAGCACATGATGTGCAATTTGAATTGTATGTGGTAAAATATCATCTAATAATGATAGGGTATTTGTGGGTAAATTTGATGTAATTGAGTGTTGTATTTGAATGGATATATATGGAAAACTTGTCTTACTAGTTGCACCGTGCATTTGTTTTTTTTTTTCCGAATAATACCATTTGTTGTTATAACGAGTAATATTATTTAACTGTTTTGGAGGATCAAGAAATATAAAGTGGTGGGCTTGGTGTTCTGAAAATGTGTTTTGATGATGAATATAGCAATCCCATGTACTTAATTTGTTAATAAATATATTCTAAAAGTTGATAGAATAATAGATATTGAGATATATTTATTATTTGCGAAAAGTAAAACGTAGAGATATTTTTATTAAAAACACGAAATAGTATACACTATATTTGCATATTTATCCAAATATATATATATATATATATATATATATATATATATATTTATATATATGATTTTGTTTGTCTCAATGATGGTATGAAGAGTCAATTGATTACAATGTCACTATTCATATTCTAACCGTTTTAGTACACGTCACATATTTATTGATGGTGTTATTTTGTATAAAAACATAAAGTATTACGATCCAAAGGCATTAACCAGAGCTGTCTCTGCAACAGTGCGAGGTGTGCAGTTGCACTGGACCCCACACTAGCCAAGACCTCATTTTAAGTTGATAGAATAATAGATATTGAGATATATTTATTATTTGCGAAAAATGAAACGTAGAAATATATTTATTAAAAACACGAAATGTTAGACTATACTTGCATATTTATGAAAAAATAAAAAATTGCATGATTTTGTCTTTATCTCAATGATGGTTTCCAGAGTCAGTTGATTGCAATATCACTATTTTTATTCTAATAGTTTCAGTACACGTTGCATATATATTAGTGGTGGTGTTTTGTATAAAGACATACAATATTACGATCCAAAGGCTTTAATTAGAGCTAACTCTGGGATGGTGTAGGATGTGCAGTCGCACAGGGCCCCATTTTAAGTTGATAGAATAATTGGTATTGAGATATATTTATTATTTGCGAAAAATGAAACGTAGAGATATATTTATTTAAAATACGAAATGATAAACTATATTTGCATATTTATCCAATTTTTTTAATGATTTTGTCTTTGTCTTAATTTTGGTTTCAAAAGACAATTGATTTCAATGTCACTATTTTTATTCTAATAGTTTCAATTCACGTCACATATTTACTGATGGTGTCGTTTTGTATAAAGTCATAAAATATTACGATTCAAAGGCGTTAACCAGAGCCGACTCTGTGACGGTGCGGGTTGTGCAATCGCACAGAACCCCATGTTAGAATACGTTTGCATTTTATCCATATTCCTTTTTTATAATTTTGTTTTTATCTCAGTTCATTATTTCGAGAGTCTGTTGATTGCAACATCACTATTTTTGTTCAAATAGTTTCAATACACATCACGTATTTACTGATGTTGTCGTTTGTATATACTCATAAAATGTTCCTATCCAAATGCGTTAACCTCGTAACAAACTAAAACATCTCATAGGGGGTGTTTGGTGGCTATGTTGAGGGATTCTCAACTGAAGTTCACAATCGATGATAAAAATATTAACTATTTATAGTAAATATTAAAGCTTATAAAACACATGTTTTCATGATTAAACATATTTAGAAACTTACAAATTTTATTTCTCTCGATTTTACTACATAACTAAAATAGCCTAAACTTTTGATCCAAATTTCAAACATATTCATTTGGTGCAGAACCAATACTCTTGCCTCTTTCACTTCTACTATTTTCAGAGAATTTCATGCTAGCATTACCATAACCTTTTTCTTTCTCAGCCTTTAGAGGAGGGCCCACACAACATTCCACCCCATTGTGGGAAGTATATCAATGCTATCACAAGGGTGCAACATATGAACATTATTATTAAAAGAGAGTGCACAGTACAAATAGTGTATAAAAAAAATTGTCGTACTGAAATTTAAAAGTTGGATTTATAGAGATGAATATTAGAATATAAGCACAATTTTCACATTATCATTCTAATAGAATTGTTGTTCCACTTATGCGGCGGTAGTTAGATCACTTTTGCCGACTAATAATTATTTGAGTAAGTCTTGCATGGATATAATAAAAATATATGATTGGAAATTTGGTGAAGTCGCTCAATATGTTTTAAAATGAGTATGCGAGATATACTAAAAAATATGATTGTACATGTTTTACTGATGATGTCGTTTTGTATAAAGACATAAAATATTACGATCCAAAGGTGCTAACCAGAGTCAGCTCTGAAACGGTGCGAGCTGTGCAGTCGCATAGGGTCCCACGCTAGCCAGTGCCCATTTTTTTTTAAAATTTTATATATGACATATATAATATATATAAGTAATTCGTTAACAATTAATTGAATAGTAGGTAATCGAGCTGAAGCATGATACATTTTCCCTCTCTAACGTTAATAGTTTCACTCATTCGTTTATTTATTGTTCTAGATTCTATGTTGGGGAGATTGATGAGGAATTTCCATTTTGGGATGATGTGCAAATTGAATTGTATGTGGGCAAATATCATCTAATAATGCTTATGGAATTTGTGTGTAAATATGATGCAATTGAATGTTGTTTTTGAATGGATATATATGGGAAGCTCGTCTAGTATATTTTATGAGTAGTACTTGCATGAATCAGTTGCACTATGTATTTGATTTTTTTTCTGGATAATACTATTTGTTGTTATAATGAGTAATATTATTTAACTGTTGTGCACAGTGCAACTAATTTATGAGTAATATATCATTTAGTAAATCAAGTATTACCATTCAACAAAGAGCACGCAGTACAAATAGTGTATATTAAAGTTTGTGGTACTGAAATTGAAAAGCCAATGACTTGCTATAAATTGGTGGAAGTAAGCAGAGCCCCAATTTCCATCTATCATCATTTCTCTCTCATCTTTTTCTAGAGAGAGAGAGAGAGAGAGATGGAGAATCCATCATCCGGCTACTTCCTCCCCTCCCCTCATTTATTCCCCCACCATTATTTCATCCCTCAAAACTATGTCCACTGGTCGCAGACCGCTGAATCCCACATATACTCTGCTGATATCCCAGGTAAGGACTTGATTAATTGGGAATTATAACTTCTTCTTTTTTTCCAAAATGTTAAAACGGCAAATTATGCTCATCGATTTTGTGGGTTGGGTCTATGTGGCAGGTGTGCGAAAAGAAGATATAAGAGTGGAAGTGGAGGATTCAATATACGTCATCATAAGAACGGTTGAGTCATCGGAAGAGCCCCACCCCCACCGGAGCTTTAATAGGAAATTCCGGCTACCGCGAGAGGTGGATGTCGGCAGAATCTCCGCCGAGTACGTGGCCGGAGTGTTGACAGTTATGGTTCCCAGAAGGGGGTTTTTCATTGATAGGACACAGAACATGCATCTTCTTGCACAATCAATCAAAACAAATAGAAACAAGTTAATTAATCAAATATTTATATTCTTCAAGATATCTCTGTCCCGAGAGGATGTTTTGGTCATTTTGAATTAGCATTAATATCTAATTAATAATTGTACGATAAGCTGGATGGAATATTCAATGGTGAGTACTGAGTTTTAAAAAATATTTATTAACTTTCGTCCAAAAGTCACCACTCATTTCATTGACTTCTTTTTATGAGAATAGATCATAAAAAGATGTACTCATGAAAATAATGAGACAAAAGAATTAGTGTATTAGATTCATGGACATTGTATAAGTGAAATCAGTAATTAATGCCTTAAAATATTATTCAAATTTTGCCGATGTCGGTGGCGGTGAGGTCGAGGTTGTCGCGGATGATCGGGATTAGCGGCGGCGCGGCGAAGGTGGAGAGGAAGCAGGCGAAGAATGAGAGCCAGGAGAGGTGGAATGCGGGCATGTGAGGTGAGGAGAGGGAGAAGGGGTTGAATTGGGTGGATTTGTGTTCGGAATCGACTGGGAGTTTGAATTTGGTTTGGGGATTGATGGGGAGTTTCCATTGTGAGGAGAAGAAGATGATGCGCAAGCGCAACTTATGATATGTAACTTGTGTGTAAATATGATGTGATTTGAGTGTTGTATTTGAATGGTTATATATGGGAAGCTCGTCTTATTAGTTGCACCGTGTTGGAGTTATACGTGAAAGTATGCTTTTACTTTGTATAACTCGTGTATCAAACACTTGTTTATGAGAATAATTCTTTTATCGCATTTGCTTTAGATATGATTGAATGTTGAATATTTATTGCAAACCGTTCAATATATAGTACAAGTTACATTGTAGTTAATGTGGTGATACCCGATCACGGAAGACAACATTAACAGTTTACTTGTAACTAAACGTACATTTTCACGGCCTAGGTGGAATTGAACAATCCGCCGTGAAAGGTCGATGTGTAAGGCTCAGATTGGTCTGTCTTGACTAAGAGATTGCACTAGCACATTTAGTATGTGTTGAAGAGGTCCTACAGCGAGGAGAAATTCTTCTGTTCTGAAAGGTGAAGAATTAGACCTCAGTGGTTGTTGATTTCTTAATCTCCGTCCCTTAAATAGGACCGTGTGTGCTTAGTAGTTACTGCTTTGATTCATGTTGGGTGAGAATCATTGTGACTTCGAACTTTGTGTCTTGGGCAGTAATATTAATCATACGACGGTTGCTAAGATTTAATACGGAGAAACGCGTGCGAGTACGGCTCGTGTGATTAGTCCCCTTGGTGGGCTCAGAAGTTTTATTGTACCAAATCTTGCAAGTGAAGAATTAGTTTCTTCGGTACGAATAATAATGTTGAGTTGTCTTTACTCCAAGGTGAAATATATTAATTAATTTAGAGCTATTCAGAAGCTCAATTAATTAATGGACTTGATAATCTTAAACGCGGGAAATAATAACCGGGAGCCCATATTATCGTAATATGGATTAAGATGGATAGTGCAATATTAATTTATTAGTGGTAATAATTAATATTAATGGGCTGAATTATATTGGGGCTCAATATTGAAATTCAGAAGTCCATTAGGAGGTCCAATCTTAATTCTTCTTAAGGCCCCTCAAGTAGCCCAATTAAGTAGCCCAATAATGATAAGGTGATTAAAATAAAAAGAAAATATAATGCTGATTTTTCTTAATGTAATTTTCGAAAATTGATTATTTGAAGTAAGAAGAGATCTTGTTGATTTTCTTGAAAAGATATTATGGAAGATAAGTATTCTTGGAATACAAGATTATCTCATATATTCAAGAAGATCCAAATCTTGGATTCTTATTCATTATTTTCGAAAAATACAAGCTTATTTAGAAGAGTGAGATTTTTGTGGAATATTTTATTTTGGAGAAAAGAATATATGAGATATATTCAAGATTTCTTAGAGTCTAAGAAAAGATTTTTTCCAAGGCCCATATTCCTCAAATTTTCGTCCACCTCCTCTTATAAATAGGGGATGATTTTTTCATCCCCAAGGACATAATTCCATGTGTTGGAAAAATCAAGAAGCATAGATATTTTTCTTTTTCCTTAGTTATTAAATTGCTTGAAAGCGTCTCCCACCGGCGATCAAGTAAGGTGAAAAGGGAAATACTTGAGAAGGCTTTGGGTTGATAGAACGTGATTACGAGTGTCCCGTATATCCAAAGGCCATTACTACGAGAGGTACGTTAATCGCATATTTACTTGTTTAATTCCGCCTAGTTAAATATGTGAAATTAATTTAGCATGCATGATGATAATTAGTTGTTGGAATTATTATTTGAATTAATTAGGATTAATTCATGATAGTAATAATTGTATTTAAATTCGTATTTAAAATTCATCCCGAATAGATTCCGGGCACCCATATATTTTTCCCAACACACCGTGCATTTGATTTTTTTTTTTTTTTTCGGATAATACTATTTTGTTGTTATAGCGAGTAATATCATTTAACTGTAATGGAGGAACAAGAAAGACAAAACGTTGGGCGTGGTGTTTTGAGGAATGTGTGGTATGGGCACTGTGGAAGGCGAGGAACAAAGTACTGTCATAGGAATTTAAAGGAAGAACTTAGAATTCACTATTAGTTAAAAATGCAATCCATTGTAATTCAAACCTCATAGATTGGTTTGAATCCCCTAGTTTGGTAATTGAACGATGGTTCAAGCTTTTGTACTGAGACTCAGTTTGTAGGCATATCTTATGCCACGTTTTTGTCTGTTAAAAAGAATAGCATTTTAATTGTTGTGCACAGTGTAATTAATTTATGAATAAAATGTCATTTGGTAAATTAAGTATTATTATTAAAAAGAGTGCACATTATAAATAGTGTATACATTTTTTTGTCCTACCGACTAAGCACAATTTTCACATTATCACTATAATAAAAAATTGTTCCACTTAAGCGGTGCCAGTGAGATCACTTTCGTCTTCTAATAATTATTTGGGTAAATCTTGCGTGCAACGGATTTGGATCTGGTGCTGAGGAGCGTCCTGTGCAGTACAAATAAATAGTCACACCAACTGGTCTGGTAATATATTTGATTTTATGGGTCAGACCAGTTTGTGTGATTATGTATTTGTGCTGCACAGGATGCTACTGTACAGCACCGGATCCAAATCCGCGTGCAGCCGTTTGATAATTAGATGGAATATAAGTTAATTATTATACATTAACATTTTGAAAGAATTGGTGTTCTCACACAACTTTTTCTCTAATTATTTTAACACTGTTTAGGGGTGTGAAGTTCAAAGATTCAAGTGTGGTAGGAAACTGATGTTTTTTTCTTTTATAGAAAGCGATATTTAATGAACAAGATTCATTGCTTCAATATAAGTAATCAAATAAACAAACTAGATTCCATTGACTTATTAAGGTTTGCAGAATCCAATTGTAAATATGCAATTCTTGATACTTATTATTTTTTCAACTCAGTAAAATGAGTATGCAAGATATACTAAAAAAATATGATTGGAAATTTGGTAAAGTCACTCAATATGCTTTTAAAATGAGTATGCAAGATATACTAAAAGATATGATTGGAAATGTTTTACTGATGGTGTCGTTTTGTATAACAACAAAAAATATTACGATAAAGGTGCTAACCAGTGTCGGTTTTGAAACGGTGTGGGCTATGCAGTCGCATAGGGCTCCACGCTAGCCAGTGCCCCATTTTTTAAAAATATATATGACAAATATATTATATACAAATAATCCGTTAGCAATTAATTGAATAGTGAGTTGTCTAGCTGAAATATGATACGCTTTCCCTCTCTAAAATTAATATACCTCAGTTTCACACATTTGTTTATTTTTTGTTCTAGATTCTACGTTGGAGAGATTGATGAGGAATTCCAATTTTAGGAAGAAGAAGATGATGTGCAAATTGAATTGTATGTGGGCAAATATCATCTAATAATGCTATGGAATTTGTGTGTAAATATGATGCAATTGAGTGTTATATTTGAATGGGCATGTATGAGAAGCTCGTCTAGTATGTTTTATGAGTAGTACTTGAATGAATCAGTTGTACTTTATATTTGTTTTTTTTTTCCGGATAATACTATTTGTTGCTATAACGAGTAATATTATTTAACTGTTGTGCACAGTGCAACTAATTTATGAGTAAAATATCATTTGGTAAATCAAGTATTATCATTCAACAAAGAGCGCACAGTACAAATAGTGTATACAAAAATTTATGTTACTGAAATTGAAAAGTTGAATTTATAGAGATGAACATTAGAATCTAAGCACAATTTTTACTATAATAGAATTATTGTTCCACTTAAGCGGCGCTGGTAAATTTTACCCGACTAATAATTATTTGAGTTGAACCGTCTTACAATTAGATATATTAAACATGATAAGTTAAACATGATATATTAACACTTCGAATGAAATTAATGTTCATTTGTACTAATTTGTGAATCGTCTCGTCGTGAGATCATTTCACATAAATTTTTACCCAATATGTTTTTAAACAAAATAAAAAATTGTCGTGTGCAAACCTTGTGCAACCCCTTATCAGAGAGGCATTAAAAAAAAAACATGCTGAGTACCAATATTTAATAATAATAATGACCAAAGATTATGTATTCTTTTCATACATTATTAATTTCCTTGATCTGCCATCCCTGGAAACCCTTTTAATTCAAATCCGACTGTAAAACTTCAGTTCAAATCCAAGTGATGAAGTGATGAATTCTTAATATTAATCACAATCAATAAAAACAAAAAAAAAACAAGTTAATTAATCAAATATTTATATTCTTCAAGATATCTCTGTCCCAAGAGGATGTTTTGGTCATTTTGAATCAGCATTAATATCTAATTAGTAATTGTACGATAAGCTGGATGAAATATTCAATGGTGAGCCAGGAGAGGTGGAATGCGGGCATGTGGGGTGGGGAGAGGGAGAAGGGGTTGAATTGGGTGGATTTGTGTTCGGAATCTACTGGGAGTTTGAATTTGGTTTGGGGGGATTGATGGGGAGTTTCCATTGTGAGGAGAAGAAGATGATGCGCAAGCGCAACTTATGATATGTAATTTGTATGTAAATATGATGTGATTGAGTGTTATATTTGAATGGTTATATATGCGAAACTCGTCTTATTAGTTGCATCGTGTATTTGAATTTTTTTTCGGGATAATACTATTTTGCTGTTATAGCGAGTAATATCATTTAACTGTAATGGAGGAACAAGAAAAACAAAGCGGTGGGCGTGTTGTTTTGGGGAATGTGTGGTATGGGCACTGTGGAAGGCGAGGAACAAAGTAATGCAGAAAAAACTTTCATAGGAATTTAAAGGAAGAACTTAGAATTCACTATTAGTTAAAAATGCAATCTATTGTAATTCAAACCTCAAAGATTGGCTTGAATCCCCTGGTTTGGTAATTGAACGACGGTTCAAGCTTTTGTACTGAGACTCAGTTTGTAGGCATATCTTATGCCATGTTTTTGTCTGATAAAAAAAAATAGCATTTTAATTGTTGTGCACCGTGTAACTAATTTATGAATAAAATGTCATTTGGTAAATCAAGTATTATTATTAAAAAGAGTGCACATTATAAATAGTGTATAATTTTTTTTGTCCTACCGACTAAGCACAATTTTCACATTATTACTTTCTTCTTCTAATAATTATTTGGGTAAATCTTGCGTGCAGCCGTTTGATAATTAGATGGAATATAGGTTGATTATTATACATTAAAAAGAATTGGTGTTCTCACACAACCTTTTTTCTCTAATTATTTTTACACTGTTTAGGTGTGTGAAGTTCAAAGATTCAGCGTGGTAGGAAACTGATGTTTTTTTCTTTCAAAGAAAGCGATATTTAATTAACAAGATTCATTGCTTCAATAAAAGTAATCAAACAAACAAACTAGATTCCATTTACTTATTAAGGTTTGCAGAATCCAATTATCAATATGCAATTCTTGATACTTATTATTTTTTCAACTCAGTAAAATGAGTATGCAAGATATACTAAAAAAATATGATTGAAAATTTGGTGAAGTCACTCAATATGCTTTTAAAATGAGTATGCAAGATATACTAAAAGATATGATTGGAAATGTTTTACTGATGGTGTCATTTTGTATAACGACAAAAAATATTACGATAAAGGTGCTAACCAGTGTCGGTTTTGAAACGGTGTGGGCTATGCAGTCGCATAGGGCTCCACGCTAGCCAGTGCCCCATTTTTTAAAAATATATATGACAAATATATTATATACAAATAATCCGTTAGCAATTAATTGAATAGTGAGTTGTCTAGCTGAAATATGATACGCTTTCCCTCTCTAAAATTAATATACCTCAGTTTCACACATTTGTTTATTTTTTGTTCTAGATTCTACGTTGGAGAGATTGATGAGGAATTCCAATTTTAGGAAGAAGAAGATGATGTGCAAATTGAATTGTATGTGGGCAAATATCATCTAATAATGCTATGGAATTTGTGTGTAAATATGATGCAATTGAGTGTTATATTTGAATGGGCATGTATGAGAAGCTCGTCTAGTATGTTTTATGAGTAGTACTTGAATGAATCAGTTGTACTTTATATTTGTTTTTTTTTTCCGGATAATACTATTTGTTGCTATAACGAGTAATATTATTTAACTGTTGTGCACAGTGCAACTAATTTATGAGTAAAATATCATTTGGTAAATCAAGTATTATCATTCAACAAAGAGCGCACAGTACAAATAGTGTATACAAAAATTTATGTTACTGAAATTGAAAAGTTGAATTTATAGAGATGAACATTAGAATCTAAGCACAATTTTTACTATAATAGAATTATTGTTCCACTTAAGCGGCGCTGGTAAATTTTACCCGACTAATAATTATTTGAGTTGAACCGTCTTACAATTAGATATATTAAACATGATAAGTTAAACATGATATATTAACACTTCGAATGAAATTAATGTTCATTTGTACTAATTTGTGAATCGTCTCGTCGTGAGATCATTTCACATAAATTTTTACCCAATATGTTTTTAAACAAAATAAAAAATTGTCGTGTGCAAACCTTGTGCAACCCCTTATCAGAGAGGCATTAAAAAAAAAACATGCTGAGTACCAATATTTAATAATAATAATGACCAAAGATTATGTATTCTTTTCATACATTATTAATTTCCTTGATCTGCCATCCCTGGAAACCCTTTTAATTCAAATCCGACTGTAAAACTTCAGTTCAAATCCAAGTGATGAAGTGATGAATTCTTAATATTAATCACAATCAATAAAAACAAAAAAAAAACAAGTTAATTAATCAAATATTTATATTCTTCAAGATATCTCTGTCCCAAGAGGATGTTTTGGTCATTTTGAATCAGCATTAATATCTAATTAGTAATTGTACGATAAGCTGGATGAAATATTCAATGGTGAGCCAGGAGAGGTGGAATGCGGGCATGTGGGGTGGGGAGAGGGAGAAGGGGTTGAATTGGGTGGATTTGTGTTCGGAATCTACTGGGAGTTTGAATTTGGTTTGGGGGGATTGATGGGGAGTTTCCATTGTGAGGAGAAGAAGATGATGCGCAAGCGCAACTTATGATATGTAATTTGTATGTAAATATGATGTGATTGAGTGTTATATTTGAATGGTTATATATGCGAAACTCGTCTTATTAGTTGCATCGTGTATTTGAATTTTTTTTCGGGATAATACTATTTTGCTGTTATAGCGAGTAATATCATTTAACTGTAATGGAGGAACAAGAAAAACAAAGCGGTGGGCGTGTTGTTTTGGGGAATGTGTGGTATGGGCACTGTGGAAGGCGAGGAACAAAGTAATGCAGAAAAAACTTTCATAGGAATTTAAAGGAAGAACTTAGAATTCACTATTAGTTAAAAATGCAATCTATTGTAATTCAAACCTCATAGATTGGCTTGAATCCCCTGGTTTGGTAATTGAACGACGGTTCAAGCTTTTGTACTGAGACTCAGTTTGTAGGCATATCTTATGCCATGTTTTTGTCTGATAAAAAAAAATAGCATTTTAATTGTTGTGCACCGTGTAACTAATTTATGAATAAAATGTCATTTGGTAAATCAAGTATTATTATTAAAAAGAGTGCACATTATAAATAGTGTATAATTTTTTTTGTCCTACCGACTAAGCACAATTTTCACATTATTACTTTCTTCTTCTAATAATTATTTGGGTAAATCTTGCGTGCAGCCGTTTGATAATTAGATGGAATATAGGTTGATTATTATACATTAAAAAGAATTGGTGTTCTCACACAACCTTTTTTCTCTAATTATTTTTACACTGTTTAGGTGTGTGAAGTTCAAAGATTCAGCGTGGTAGGAAACTGATGTTTTTTTCTTTCAAAGAAAGCGATATTTAATTAACAAGATTCATTGCTTCAATAAAAGTAATCAAACAAACAAACTAGATTCCATTTACTTATTAAGGTTTGCAGAATCCAATTATCAATATGCAATTCTTGATACTTATTATTTTTTCAACTCAGTAAAATGAGTATGCAAGATATACTAAAAAAATATGATTGGAAATTTGGTGAAGTCACTCAATATGCTTTTAAAATGAGTATGCAAGATATACTAAAAGATATGATTGGAAATGTTTTACTGATGGTGTCATTTTGTATAACGACAAAAAATATTACGATAAAGGTGCTAACCAGTGTCGGTTTTGAAACGGTGTGGGATATGCAGTCGCATAGGGCTCCACGCTAGTCAGTGCCCCATTTTTAAAAAATATATATGACATATATATTATATACAAATAATCCGTTAGCAATTAATTGAATAGTGAGTCGTCTAGCTGAAACATGATACGCTTTCCCTCTCTAAAATTAATATACCTCAGTTTCACACATTTGTTTATTTTTTGTTCTAGATTCTACGTTGGAGAGATTGATGAGGAATTCCAATTTTAGGAAGAAGAAGATGATGTGCAAATTGAATTGTATGTGGGCAAATATCTTCTAATAATGCTATGGAATTTGTGTGTAAATATGATGCAATTGAGTGTTATATTTGAATGGGCATGTATGAGAAGCTCGTCTGGTATGTTTTATGAGTAGTACTTGAATGAATCAGTTGTACTTTATATTTGGTTTTCCGGATAATACTATTTGTTGTTATAACGAGTAATATTATTTAACTGTTGTGCACAGTGCAACTAATTTATGAGTAAAATATCATTTGGTAAATCAAATATTATCATTCAACAAAATTATTTGAAAAGTTGAATTTATAGAGATGAACATTAGAATCTAAGCACAATTTTCACTATAATAGAATTATTGTTCCACTTAAGCGGCGCTGGTAAATTTTACCCCACTAATAATTATTTGAGTGGAACCGTCTAACAATTAGATATATTAAACATGATATATTAACAATTCGAATGAAATTGGTGTTCATTTGTACTAGTTTGTGAATCGTCTCGTCGTGAGATCATTTCACATAAGTTTTTACCTAATATTTTTTTTAAGAAAGCGATGTTTAAGTAACAAGATTCATGTCTTCAATAGAAATAATCAAATTTATCGTCCATGGACTTTGGTAGGTGTGTAGAATCCAGTTGTGAATATATATGCAAGAATTATTTTTTCCATTAACCAGAATAGGAAAAAGGAAAAACACTCAATAAAATGATTGTGCAAGATATACTAAAAACATGATTGGAAATTTGGCAGTCACCCAATATGTTTTTAAACAAAATAAAAAATTGTCGTGTGCAAACCTTGTGCAACCCCTTATTAGAGGCATTAAAAAAAAAATCATGCTGAGTGGCTTTTTCAAAATACAATGTTAAAATAACATGAAACATAGAATATACAACTATGATGGAACGGAAAAAAAAAAAAAGAGTAAGACGTACCAATATTTAATAATAATGATCAAAGAATACGTATTCTTTTCATACATTATTAATTTCCTTGACCTGCCATCCCTGGAAACCCTTTTAATTCAAATCCGACCGTAAAACTTCAGTTCAAATCCAAGTGATGAAGTGATGAATTCTTAATATTAATCACAATCAATCAAATATTTATATTCTTCAAGATATCTCTATCCCGAGAGGATGTTTTGATCATTTTGAATCAGCATTAATATCTAATTAATAATTGTACGATAAGCTGGATGGAATATTCAATGACGAGTATTGAATTTTGAAAAATATTTAATAACTTTCGTCCAAAAGTCACCGCTCATTTCATTGACTTCTTTTTATGAGAATAGATCATAGAAAGATGTACTCATGAAAATAATGAGACAAAAGAATTAGAGCATTAGGTTCATGGACATTTTATAAGTGAAATCAGTAATTAATGTCTTAAAATATTATTCAAATTTTGATGCATATTTTTTTTCTATCTTGTGTATTGGTAATGTATTCCCTCCGTCCCACAAAGATATATTTATAGGTATTTTCATATAGATTAAGAAATAAAAATTAATATAATTAGAATATTAAAATTTTGCTTTGTTTACCATTAGTCCATATAACTATTCATTTTTCAAGACAATTTCATAGGAAGAACTACATAATGATTCCTTAAATATAGTAACAAGTCTATCTTTATGGGACATATGAAAATAGAAAGTAAATCTATCTTTGTGAAACGGGGGAATATGAAGAATTTAAGATTAAAATAATTTCAATAACATTTAATTTGGGACGGTGCGGGTTGTGTAGTTGCACAGGGTCCCACACTAGCCAAGGCCCCATTTTAAGTTGATAGAATAATAGATAATGAGATAAATTTATTATTTGCGGAAAATGAAACGTAGAGATATATTTATTAAAAATATTAAATGTTAGACTATATTTGCATATTTATCAAAAAAATATTACACGATTTTGTCTTTGTCTGAATGATAGTTTCAAGCGTCAGTTGTTTGCAATGTCACTATCTTTATTCTAATAGTTTCAGTACACGTCACATAAATATTGATGGTATCGTTTTGTATAAAGACATAAAATATTACGATCTAAAGGCGTTAATCAGAGCTGGCTTTGGGACTGTGCGGGTTGTGCAGTCGCACAGGGACCCATTTTAAGTTGATAGAATAATAGATATTGAGATATATTTATTATTTGCGAAAAATGAATCGTTGAGATATATTTATTAAAAACACGAAATGTTAGACTATATTTGCATATTACCAAAAAAAAGTACATGATTTTGTCTCTGTCTCAATGATGGTTTCAAGAGTCAGTTGATTGCAATATCACTGTTTTTATGCTAATAGTTTCAGTACACGTCACACATATATATTGATGGTGTCGTTTTGTATAAAGACATAAAATATTACGATCCAAACGCGTTAATCAGAGTTGGCTTTGGGAGGTGCGGGTTGTGCAATCGCAAAGGCGTTAACCAAAGCCTACTCTTGGACCGTGCGGACTGTGCAGTCGCACAGGACCCCATGTTGGCCAGGACCCTTTTATTTATTTATTTTATATATGACATATATAATATATACAAGTAAGTCATTAATAACTTATTATAGAGTGAATGGTCTAGCTGAAACGTGAATCACTTTTAAAGCTTTCTACCTGGTTAGTCATGAGGCCAATCCCAACAATTGTATTATTTTTGCATGATGTTTGCTCTTGCAATTGAATAAAGAGACTTTGACATAATATTAAATATTGAAATATATTATTTGCAAAAGATGTAACATTAAGATATATTTATTAAAAACACAATATGTTAGAATACATTTGCATTTTATCCATTTTCTTTTTTTATAATCTTGACTTTATATATCTCAGTTCATTATTTCGAGAGTCAATGGATTGTAATGTCACTATTTTTATTTAAATAGTTTCTATACACGTCACATATTTACTGATGGTGTCGTTTTGTCTACACAAAAAATGTTCCTATCCAAATGCGTTAACCTCGAAACAAACTAAAACATCTCATAAGGTGGTGTTTGGTGACTATGTAAAGGGGTTCTCAACTTAAGTTGACAGCCTTAAGCGGCTGTTTGGTGGACCAAACGGAGCCCAAAGAGATAATAAAAATATTACTAACTATTTATAGCAAAGTAAGAGCTTATGAAACATATTTTCTATGATTAAACATATTTAGCAAGACTTGAACTTACAAAATATATCTTCTACTACACAACTAAAACAGCCTAAACTTCTAACCCAGATTTCAAACATATTCATTTGGAGTCCCATTAGTTGTAGGTGATGGTGCAAAACCAATCCTCTTACCTCTTTCACTTCTACTATTTTCAGAAAATTTCATGCTAGCATTACCATAACCTTTTTCTTTCTCAGCCGATGTCCATTCGGACATGTAGTAATCTTCTTCGGTCGTGCCTTTAGAGGAGGGCCCACACAACATTCCACCCCATTGTGGGAAGTATATCAATGTTATTACAAGGGTGCAACATATGATCATAATCCCCATTAGTGTTATGCCTGTTTCTGTAGAGTATTGAGATCCTCGAAAAAATATTAGTTGCGTAATAGCTGCGCCTACGTTGCCGCCTCCACCTGTCATCCCCGAAATAATGCCGAGCGACCTAACAAAAGAGACATAAAGTACATTGTAAGGGAAATAATTAAATGAATTAATTTTATTAATTAGGATATAACCATTTAAAAAAAATTGCTCAACTTTTTAAAAGAATAAAAATTGAAAGCTATTAGTATAATTTGCAAACTTAGAAGATGTTTTCAATCACTTAAAAATAGCTAAAACCACTTTTTAAAGTGAAAGTTGGGAGAACCTTCGTAAAGAAGTGGTTATATCTCAAAAATCAGCTGCAAACACTATTTTAGTGTTCGCAACGGCTTTATAAAAGTGTTTTTCAAATTTGGAATTTAAATTTTTTTATAGAAAAAATATTAGAATTTGCAGCTTCTTAAAAAAAATAATCCATATTTTGTGAAGATCGAACCAAATTAAATTCACATGTTAATAGATAAGATCATAAGATGACTTGCCCCGATGCATCGAATGCTCAAAATATGCAATTTCTCGACACGAGTAGAAATGACAGGACTCGATCTTAATCTTTTACTAAAAAAACAACTAGAATCCAAATTCTTTGACTCATGAGTCATACCCATACCCATACCTCCTCGAAACAAACTCCCTCGACACGTGAAGAAAAGACAAAACTCAATCTTACACAAACAAAGTATCTCAATCTTTTACTAAAAACAACTAAAATCCAATTTCGATACGCATGAATCATACCTTCTCGAAACAAACGGAACGACTCCAAACGTAAGGCCGCAGGCGGCCTGAACGAAAATAGAGAACACGATCATCACCGCCACGGAAGCACCCAATGACCCCACTCTCCCCAACAGAATACACAACACTCCTCCCGACGTTTGAACCACCCACAGCGTCCACAATCTCCCCCTCATTCCGAACCTCTTCGCCATAAAATCCGATAACATGCCCCCACCGGGACGTGAAAACAAATTCGCCAATCCAAATGCCGCTGCGATAATTCCGGCCATACGAAGATTCACATCATATTTATCGTAAAAATACTGCGCAATTATATTATCTATAGTAAGCTCCACACCGAAGCAATAACCGTAAGTTAATGCCAAAATCCACCCCCGGTAATTTTTCACCGCGTGGTAAAAAACCCGCAGTAAATTATCTTTACATTTATCTCCGGATTTTTGGAGCTCTAAAAAATTACCGTCGGGTAAATCCTGCCCCAAAAAGAAAATTCCGTACGCAGACAAAGTCTGAAACAGGGCAGGTAAAAAGAAAGCAATTCTCCACGCGGTAAATTTAATTACCCCAAATTTTAATATAAAATCAAAAAATAGGGGCATAATCAGCTGCGACGCGCCGCCACCGAGGTTGCCCCACCCGCCGGCGACGCCGTTCGCGGTGGCAACAACGTTGCCGGAGAACAGGGAGCTCATCCAGAACTGGGTGGAGACGAACGTGGCGAGGGAGAATCCGGTGAGGAACCGGACGGCGAGGAAGGTCGCTGGAGAATTGACGGCGGCGGTGGCAAAGACGGCCGGCGCGGTGAGAAGGGTGAGGGTGGCGGAGGCTAGACGGGGGCCAAGTAAATCGCAGGCGGTGCCCATGGTGATGCGGGCGAAGACGGCGCCGGAGACAGCTGCGACCGCGGCGTTCCCGATGTCGGTGGCGGTGAGGTCGAGATTATCGCGGATGATCGGAATTAGCGGCGGCGCGGCGAAGGTGGAGAGAAAGCAGGCGAAGAAGGAGAGCCAGGAGAGATGGAATGCGGGCATGTGAGGTGGGGAGAGGGAGAAGGGGTTGAATTGGGTGGATTTGTGTTCGGAATCTACTGGGAGCTTGAATTTAGTTTGGGAGGATTGATGGGGAGTTTCCATTTTTGGGAAGATGAAGAAGAAGATGATGTGCAAAGATGAAGAAGAAGATGATGTGCAGAGGGAAGATGAAGAAGAAGATGATGTGCAAAGATGACGTGCAAATAGAAGCTCTTCAATAAAAGTAATCATATAAACAAACTAGATTCCACTGACTTTGAAGGTTTGCAGAATCCAATTGTGAATATGCAATTCTTGAAATAGTCAAAGATTACGGTTAGATACATATTTCTTTCATTTAATGTGTACCACGAAAATTAAACCCTTTATTCCATTAACCAAAATAGATCACTCTTGTTGACTAATAGTTACTATTTGAGTAAATTTGACGTGGAATTGTCTCACAAATAGACGCAATGTAAGTCTGATACGATGCATTAGCACATTAAAATAGATAGATATTAATTAATTTGTACTACTAGTTTGTGAATTGTCTTACTATGAGCCTGTTTTATACAAATTTTTATCTAAAGTGATGTTTATTTTTAAGAAAGCGATGTTTAAGTAACAAGATTCATGGCTTCAATAGAAATAATCAAATAAACAAACAAGATTCTTATCATTCATCGACTTTGGAAGGATTGCAGAATCCAATTGTGAATATGCAATTCTTGATACTAATTAGTTTTTCAACTCAGTAAAATGAGTATGCAAGATATACTAAAAATATATGATTGGAAATTTGGTAAAGTCGCTTGTCAATATGCTTTAAAATGAGTATGCAAGATATAC
The DNA here is from genome assembly GCA_947034835.1 of Ballota nigra. Classification (NCBI taxonomy): domain Eukaryota; kingdom Viridiplantae; phylum Streptophyta; class Magnoliopsida; order Lamiales; family Lamiaceae; genus Ballota; species Ballota nigra. The sequence goes on from OX344727.1 coordinate 96,013,904, forward strand.
TAAAAGATATGATTGGAAATGTTTTACTGATGGTGTCGTTTTGTATAAAGACAAAAAATATTACGATAAAGATGCTAACCAGTGTCGGTTTTGAAACGGTGTGGGTTGTGCTGTCATAAAGAGCCCCACGCTAGCCAGTGCCCCATTTAAAAAAAAAAAAAATTATATATGACATATATAATATATACAAGTAATTTTACTCCGTTTAAGAAGAATAATTAATGAATAGGTCTTGTGTGAGACGGTGTGATGAAGTATAAATTGAGCATGTCACATTAACACTTTAACAGAGATGGATATTAATTTGTGGAATATGTATAGAGTGAAATTGGTTCATACATGAATCATTGAAGAAAATTAGTCGTTTTCACTAAAGAGTATTAGTTATTTTCACTGAAGAGTATTAGTTGTCTTCATTGAAGAGTCTTAGTTTGTTTTCACTAAACAACTAAAACTTTTCAGTGAAGACAACTAATACTCTTCAGTGAAAATAACTAATATTATTTAGTAAAAATAACTAATACCCTTCAATGATTTAGGTATGAACCATTTTCACCCTATACTTTGTCTAATTTGTATTGTCTCATATCATGAGGCAGTCTCACGCAAATTTTTATCATAATTAAAATATATCCAATCTTTCTTAAAATATGAGACTATATATGGTTAAAGTTACTACATTGAAAAATATCCACGTCAACCTAATTTACACTTTGTATAACTCCAATTTTGTATGACCTACCATGCATAGCAAAACTGACAAGAATGTGACCGCATAGCGCAGTGGATTAGCGCGTTTGACTTCGGATCAAAAGGTCGTGGGTTTGACTCCCACTGTGATCGATTTTATCATCTAACTAATAATAATGTGGAATTTGTGTGTAAATGTGGTGTAATTAAGTGTTGTATTTGAATGGATATATATGGGAAGCTCGTTTTATTAGTTGCACCGTGCATTTGGTTTTTTTTTTTTTTTTTTGGATAATACTATTTGTTGTTATAACGAGTAAATATTATTTAACTGTTTTAGAGGAACAAGAAAGATAAAGCGGTGTACGTGGTATTCTGGGAATGTGTGATATGAACACTGTGGAAGGCGAGGAACAAAATAATTTTTGTGTGAGGGGAGATTAATGTAGAAAAACTTTCAGAGGAAATTAAAGGAAAGAATTGGAGTTTGAATTTTTTGTGGAGATTGACGAGAAATTTTTATTTTGGAAAGAAGAAGGAGAAGATGATGTGCAACCTGAATTGTATGTGGACAAGTATCATCTAGTAATGATAAGGATTTTGTGGGTAAATATGATGTAATTTGAGTGTTGTATTTGAATGGATATATATGGGAAGCTCGTCTTATTAGTTGCACGGTGTATTTGGTTTTTTTTTCCGGATAATGTTATTTGTTGTTATAATGAGTAATATTATCTAACTGGTCTGGAGGAACAAAAGAATAAAGCGGTGTGCGTGGTATTCTGAAAATCTATTTTGATGAGGAATTTCCATTTTGGGAAGGAGCAGATGATGTGCAACTTGAATTGTATATGAGGAAATACCATCTAATAATGATAGAGAATTTGTGGGTAAATATGATGTAATTGAGTGTTGTGTTTGAATGGATATATATGTGAAGCTCGTCTTACTAGTTGCACGGTGGTTGCACCGTGTATTTAGTTTTATTTTTTTGGATAATGCTATTTGTTGTTGTTATTACGGGTAATGTTATTTAACTGTTCTAGAGGAATAAGAAAGATAAAACGGTGGGCGTAGTGTTCTGTGGTACGGACATTGTAGAAGGCGAGGAATAAAATTATTTTCGAGGGAGATGATATTAATGCAGAAAAACAGTTGGAGAAAATTAAAAGAATGACTTGGAGTTTGAATTTGATTTTGGGAGATTGATGAGGAATTTCCATTTTGGGAAGGAGAAGATCGTGTGCAACTTGAATTGTATGTGGGCAAATATCATCTTGTAATGATAGGGAATTTGTGTGTAAATATAATGTAACTCGTCTTATTAGTTGCACTGTGCATTTGCTTTTTTTTTCTGAATAATGCTATTTGTTGTTATAACGAGTAATATTATTTAACTGGTCTGGAGGAACAAGAAAGATAAAGCGGTGGGCGTGGTGTTCTAAAAATGTGTTTTGATGAAAAATTTCCATTTTGGGGAGGAGCAGATGTTGTGCAACTTGAATTGTATGTGGGCAAAATATCATCTAATAATGATAGAGAATTTGTGTGTAAATATGATGTAATTGAGTGTTGTATTTTAATGGATATATATGGAAAGCTCGCCTTATTAGTTGCACTGTGCATTTGGTTTTTTTATTTCCGGATAATAATATTGTTGTTATAACGAGTAATATTATTTAACTGTTTTGGAGTAACAAGAAATATAAAGCGGTGGGCGTGGTGTTCTGAAAATGTGTTTTGATGATGAATATAGCAATCCCATGTACTTATTTTGTTAATAAATATATTCTAAAAGTTGATAGAATAATTGATATTGAGATATATTTATTATTGGCGAAAAGTAAAACATAGAGATATTTTTGTTAAAAACACGAAATAGTATACACTATATTTGCATATTTATCCAAATATATATATATATATATGATTTTGTATGTCTCAATGATGGTATGAAGAGTCAATTGATTACAATGTCACTATTCTTATTCTAACAGTTTCAGTACACGTCACATATTTATTGATGGTGTCATTTTGTATAAAAACATAAAATATTACGATCCAAAGACATTAACCAGAGCAGACTCTGGAACAGTGCGAGGTGTGCACTTGCACTGGGCCCCACACTAGCCAAGACTCCATTTTAAGTTGATAGAATAATAGATATTGAGATATATTTATTATTTGAGAAAAATGAAACGTAGATATATATTTATTAAACACATGAAATGTTAGACTATACTTGCATATTTTTTAAAAAAAAAAATTGCATGATTTTATCTTTATCTCAATGATGGCTTCTAGAGTCAGTTGATTGCAATATCACTATTTTTATTCTAATAGTTTTAGTACACGTCACATATATATTGATGGTGTCGTTTTGTATAAAGACATAAAATATTACGATCCAAAAGTGTTAATCAGAGCTGGCTCTGGGACAGTGTGGGCTGTGCAGTCGCACATGACCCCATTTTAAGTTGATAGAATAATAGATATTGAGATATATTTATTATTTGCGAAAAATGAAACATAGAAATATATTTATTAAAAACACGAAATGATAAACTATATTTGCATATTTATAAAAAAAAATTATATGATTTTGTCTTTGTCTCAATGATGGTTTCAAGAGACAATTGATTGCAATGTCACTATTTTTATTCTAATAGTTTCAGTACACGTCACATATATATTAGTGGTGGTGTTTTGTATAAAGACATAAAATATTACGATCCAAAGGCGTTAATTAGAGCTGACTCTGGGATGGTGTAGGCTGTGTAGTCGCACAGGGCCCCATTTTAAGTTGATAGAATAATAGGTATTGAGATATATTTATTATTTGCGAAAAATGAAACGTAGAGATATATTTATTTAAAATATGAAATGATAAACTATATTTGCATATTTATCCAAATTTTTAAATGACTTTGTCTTTGTCTTAATTTTGGTTTCAAAAGACAATTGATTTCAATGTCACTATTTTTATTCTAATAGTTTCAATTCACGTCACATATTTACTGATGGTGTCGTTTTGTATAAAGACATAAAATATTACGATTCAAAGGCGTTAACCAGAGCCGACACTGGGACGGTGCGGGTTGTGCAATCGCACAGAACCCCATGTTGGCCAGAGCCCTTTTTGTTATTATGCTTATATATGGGGATTAAAACCATTTTCGTCCCGTAACTTTTTACCTTTTTCTTTTTGGTCCCATACTTATTTACTTTTTCGATTTAGTCCCACAACAATTCAAATTTATCCAAATTAGTCCCAAATGGCCGGAAAACTCGTGAAACGACGTCGTTTAGATCACGTGCCGGTCACGTGCCAATATTTTCCGGCGGAATAGGAGGTATTAAAATCGTTTTTGTCCCGTAACTTTTTACCTTTTTCGTTTTGGTCCCATACTTATTTACATTTTCAATATAGTCCCATAACAATTCAAATTTACCCAAATTAGTCCCAAATGACCGGAAAACTCATGAAACGACGTCGTTTTGGTCACGTACCGGTCACGTGCTAATATTTTCCTACGAAACAGGATGACGGGTCTCATTTTGCGAACGTGACACGCTGACTAAGTAAATTATAAATATAAAACTAAAAAAATATTTATGTAAGCAGATTAAATTTGCACCCAATTAAATGGTGACACGTGTACAAATCAAATATTAATATCAAATAAATTTTACTATTTTATTTTAAGAATTTAATTAAATTAATTCTTGAATTAAATAGTTAACTTGATATTAAATGTACACGGTACAAATTGAACAAATTAAATGAGTGTTCGATACTCATATTGGGTAATAAATACACCTTATTTACCATAAGAACGAGAATTAAATGATATCTAGTAAAAAATGAAAGCGAATTAAAACAATTCGTAAATCACGCCAATCAAATGGCATTGACCAATAAGGCAGCGCCACGTGGTGCGATAAGAAATGAAGGTTTGTAAACCCCCACCCTATAAATAGGGTCCTTTCTCATTCATTTGCAACCACGAAGATCAAACACAAGATGAGAACAATGCAACAAGCATCCAGACGATCAACAAGCGAATCCTCTACAATCGTTCTTGAAGACTCAAAGCGTTATTCGCCGTTCTTCGTGGAAAGCGATCAGAAACAGCTCAAGATCGAAGATCAGGCTCGAAGCCCCTTCGATCCGACGTTTTCTCTTTGAAGACTCGAAGATTCTTCAAGAACGTTCTTCGCCGTTCGGTTATCGAAATATTTTCGTGCTTCATTCACTCCAAGACAGAAACGTTCGTGAACAAAGCACGAGGGAGCATTTGTAAGCACATTAAAATTGTGACTTACCGTATTTTGGAGATAGCAAATAATATCTACCAAAATGGAGGAAAATCAAGAGAATCAATCAAATCAAATTATATGTGATTGATATCTCATTAAATTGGTAGAGAATAAAGAAGATCAAATCAAATCAGATTGATTTGTCAAATCAAGTCAATCAAATCGGCATAGGTCAATCAAATGACGTCAAGTGGCAATGCGAAGAAGGAAGGTTTCATTCATTCCCCTGTAAATAGAGTTCTCCTCCACACTTCAAATATAACAAAAAAAAAAATGAAGAAAAAGAGAAGAATCAGAGAAATTATAGAGATTGTACTCGACTTTCGCATTTGATGCAATAAAATTTTTCTTTGTATTACAATTTTGTTTTTTAATGTGCTTACAATTTCCAACTCATTTTTTCAATTAAAAAAAACCCTTAAAACTAAAAATAAAGCTACCTGCAATTAAAGTAATGGAAGGCCATGATTCTACACGGCGTACTATATAATCCAGCAGTATTTGGCGGCGACGGGGTGCTCGAAGCAGCAGAGCTGCACCAAGAACATGTACGCATCGGGTATTAGGGTTTTCTCAATTTTTTTAGAAAATTGCTAGTCGTTTTGATTTGTTTTTGTTTTAATTGCATGAGCTTTATTTTTAGTTTTTAGTTTTAAGGTTTTTTTTACTGAATAAATGAGTTGGAAAATATTTTTTTAGTTTTATATTTATTTTATAAGAGAAATTACTTAGTCAGCGTGCCATGTTCGCAAAATTAGACCCGTCATCCTATTCCGTCGGAAAATATTAGCACGTGACTAAAAAGATGTCATTTCACGAGTTTTCCGGCCATTTGGAACTAATTTGGGTAAATTTGAATTGTTGTGGGACTAAATCGAAAAATTAAATAAGTATGGGACCAAAAAGAAAAAGGTAAAAAGTTACGGGACAAAAATGGTTTTAATCCTTCCTATTCCGCCGGAAAATATTGGCTCGTGACCGGCACGTGACCAAAACGACGTCGTTTCACGAGTTTTCCGGCCATTTGGGACTAATTTGGGTAAATTTGAATTGTTATGGGACTAAATCGAAAAAGTAAATAAATATGGGACCAAAAAGAAAAAGGTAAAAAGTTATGGGACGAAAACGGTTTTAATCCCCTTATATATGACATATATAATATATACGAGTAAGTCGTTAACAATTAATTATAGAGTGACTGGTCTAGATGAAACGTGAATCACTTTTAAAGCTTTCTACCTGGTAAGTCATAAGGTCGACCCCGACAATTGTATTATTTTCACTTGTTGTTTACTCTTGCAATTGAATAAAGAGACTTTGCAAAAGATGTAATATTGAGATATATTTAATAAAAAAACTCAATATGTTAGAATACGTTTGCATTTTATCCATTATCCTTTTTTATAAGTTTGTCTTTATCTCAGTTCATTATTTCGCGAGAGTCTGTTGATTGCAACATCACTATTTTTGTTCAAATAGTTTCAATACACGTCACGTATTTACTGATAAAATGTTGTTGTTTGTATATACACATAAAATGTTCCTATCCAATGCGTTAACCTCGAAACAAACTAAAACATCTCATAAGGGGGTATTTGGTGGCTATGTTGAGACATTCTCAACTGAATTTCACAATCGACGATAAAAATATTAACTATTTATAGTAAATATTAAAGCTTATAAAACACATATTTTCATGATTAAACATATTTAGAAACTTACAAAGTTTATTTCTCTAGATTTTACTACATAACTAAAGTAGCCTAAACTTTTGATCCAAATTTCAAACATATTCATTTGGAGTCCCAATCCTCTTACCTCTTTCACTTCTACTATTTTCAGAGAATTTCATGCTAGCATTACTATAACCTTTTTCTTTCTCAGCCGATGTCCATTCGGACATGTAGTAATCTTCTTCGGTCGTGCCTTTAGAGGAGGGCCCACACAACATTCCACCCCATTGTGGGAAGTATATCAATGCTATCACAAGGGTGCAACATATGAACATTATTATTAAAAAAGAGTGCACAGTACAAATAGTGTATAAAAAAAATTGTCGTGCTGAAATTTAAAAGTTGGATTTATAGAGATGAACATTAGAATATAAGCACAATTTTCACATTATCATTATAATAGAATTGTTGTTCCACTTATGCGGCGGCAGTTAGATCACTTTCGCCGACTAATAATTATTTGAGTAAGTCTTGCATGGATATAATAAAAATATATGATTGAAAATTTGGTGAAGTCGCTCAATATGTTTTAAAATGAGTATGCGAGATATACTAAAAAATATGATTGTACATGTTTTACTGATGATGTCGTTTTGTATAAAGACATAAAATATTACGATCCAAAGGTGCTAACCAGAGTCGGCTCTGAAACGGTGCGAGTTGTGCATTCGCATAGGGTCTCACGCTAGCCAGTGCCCAATTTTTTTTTTTTAATTTTATATATGACATATATAATATATACAAGTAATCCGTTAACAATTAATTGAATAGTAGGTAATCTAGCTGAAGCATGATACGCTTTCCCTCTCTAACGTTAATAGTTTCACTCATTCGTTTATTTATTGTTCTAGATTCTATGTTGGGGAGATTGATGAGGAATTTACATTTTGGGATGATGTGCAAATTGAATTGTATGTGGGCAAATATCATCTAATAATGTTTATGGAATTTGTGTGTAAATATGATGCAATTGAATGTTTTTTTTGAATGGATATATATGGGAAGCTCGTCTAGTATATTTTATGAGTAGTACTTGCATGAATCAGTTGCACTATGTATTTGATTTTTTTTTCCGGATAATACTATTTGTTGTTATAATGAGTAATATTATTTAACTGTTGTGCACAGTGCAACTAATTTATGAGTAATGTATCATTTAGTAAATCAAGTATTACCAACCAGGTGGCTTAGCCCACCTGGCCACCGGGTTCCTCACTCTAGTGAGTGACCTGGGTTCGATTCCCTTTGGGAACGAATTGGGAGGGAGTTATAAGGTAGGCTTGGAGATTTCTAGAAGTGTATGGAGACTAGGTGAACTAATCTAACTACTAACAACTAACATTTATCGATAAAAAAAAAGTAAATCAAGTATTACCATTCAACAAAGGGCACGCAGTACAAGTAGTGTATATTAAAGTTTGTGGTACTGAAATTGAAAAGTTGAATTTATAGAGATGAACATTAAAATCTAAGCACAATTTTCACTATATTAGAATTACTGTTCCACTTAAGCGGCGCTGGTTAGATCACTTTAGCCGACTAATAATTATTTGAGTGGAACAGTCTTACAATTAGATAGAATACAAATTAAACATGATATATTAACACTTTGAATGAAATTAATGTTCATTTGTATTAGTTTGTGAATGTCTCATCGTGAGATCATTTCACATAAATTTTTGCTTAATAAACTTTTTTTTTTTAAGAAAGCGATGTTTAAGTAACAAGATTCATGGCTTCACTACAAATAATCAAATTTACAAACAAGATTCTTATCGTCCATTGACTTTGGAAGGTTTGCAGAATCCAATTGTGAATATATATGCAAGAATTATTTTTTCCCTTAACCAGAATAGGAAAAACGAAAAAACTCAATAAAATGAGTGTGCAAGATATACTAAAAATATGATTGGAAATTTGGTAAAGTCACCCAATATGTTTTTAAACAAAATAAAAAATTATCGTGTGCAAACCTTGTGCAACCCCTTATTAGAGGCATTAAAAAAAAACATGCTGAGTGGCTTTTTGATTAGGCGTGAAATTGTCATGATTCGTAGCTAGAAACGCCCTAGTTTTGGTCGAATTTGTTGAGTTTTTAGAGCCAAATGAGTACTATTTCTATACATTGATGAATTTGTCTCTTTGATACTCATAGGTGAATAGAGGGCGAAAAGAGGAGTTCGTAGGACTTTGAATCGACTCAAACGGATGCCCGGATGAGAAGATATCGAAGAAATACGATTGGTATTAGTACGTGTGAAGAAAAGTGTTAGTTGCAAGGGAAGGAAGACCCATTCGAGCATCATCGCTCGAGCGCCCCGCTCGAGCTAAGGGCTCGAGCGCATCAAAACATGCAGAACATTTTGGGCGCTCGAGGGGCACTGCTCGAGCGCCTCGCTCGACCTCAGGAACCGCTCGACCACTTTTGGTGGTCGAGCGGGGCGCACGAGCTAAAGTGGTCGTGTGGTTTTGGTGGTCGAGCGAGGCGCTCGAGCAGTGCCCCTCGAGCGCCCAAAATGTTCTGCATGTTTTGATGCGCTCGAGCCCTTAGCTCGAGCGGGGCGCTCGAGCGATGATGCTCGAATGAGTCTTCCTTCCCTTGCAACTAACACTTTTCTTCACACGTACTAATACCAATCGTATTTCTTCGATATCTTCTCATCCGGGCATCCGTTTGAGTCGATTCAAAGTCCTACGAACTCCTCTTTTCGCCCTCTATTCACCTATGAGTATCAAAGAGACAAATTCATCAATGTATATAAATAGTACTCATTTGGCTCTAAAAACTCAACAAATTCGACCAAAACTAGGGCGTTTCTAGCTACGAATCATGACAATTTCACGCCTAATCAACCCCCCCAAACTTACCATATTGCTTGTCCCCAAGCAATGAAAGAATAAGTCAAGTGAAATTGTTAGGAATGGGTCAAAGAATCAAATCATGCTAGTAAATGAACTCGAGCTTCAAAAATCAATCACCCGTATACTCACTCACTTTCCTTTATCATACTCATGCAACAAGAACAAGGAACACCAAGATCAAGCATGGATGTGCACTCAACGATGTGTTTCACTCTCTCACAAGTGTATATCAATGATTAAGGGACTCACTCAAACAATCAATCACGCAAATTGGCAGCCATAGGCTTGTAAGTGCTCTTAACTCCAACCATACTCTAGAAATCAATGCCGAATCAAAAAGGACTTTTCTCAAGGTTGTAATGTAGACTCTTTGGACGGGTGGGATAACAATTTGGGTAAGTGACTCAAGTGAATGGAGAATAGAAAATCAAACTTTGGCACTTCGAGATTAGGAACAAAATGCTTAATACATGTTCAATCAACACCCTTTCAATTCCATACTCTCAACACTTCAAATTTTTTTTTTTAACTCTTTCACTTCTTTTTTCAATCACTTCACTTTTTTTTTCTTTTCGCACAAACACATGAGCTCATTTTTTCTTTTGCTCATTCTCAATTTTTTTTCTTTCCCACAACTCAAATCTCATTCACACCCTTATTTTATCACCACTCAACCATCAATAACTCTCCTTTTTCAACTCAAATCAATCCCTTCAATATTCACACTTTTCCTATTCTCCACTCAAATTGGGGCAAAAAGCTTAGGAACTGGAATAGTGTTTAAATGTGCTAGCAAATAAAATAAACTTAAGGCTCAACGGGGCTAACAAGGGACAAATATCAATGGTAAGGAAAATTTTTGGCTAAGTGACTCATTCAAATCAAAGATGGCCTGAGATCACATTCGGCATATCAAACTAGACACAATCAAGAAGTGAGAGCACACACAAGTTCTAGCATCCTCTAAGGTGACGATCCACTCACAAACGAAGAGATCAAATCATGCATCAAAATCTCATAAGGCTCAAAAGCTCACGGCTTTCACATCCATGCTAGTCCTAGTGCATTCTCACTCTCATCACACAAATACTCAAAAAGAAAACTTGCAAGCATACTAGTTCTCTCTCAAATCAGCTCAAACTCAAACACTCACACAAAAGAATTTCTAACTCACCCTCACAATTCACTCTACTCATCAAATCATACTCAAAGATAGCAATCAACAAGCATAAGATGATTGATAGGCATGAAATATGCAATAGCGAGTCAAATCAAAATCACCCCAAAGAGTATCTCAACAAACCAATAATCAATCAAACTCAACTCAAAGGATAAGGGCGTGCATGCATGTGCAATGTAACAAGAAACATAAAAAACTCCACCCCCCCAAACTTCGACCTTGCTAGAGGTCTAAGTTTGGGGTTGTGGGTTACCTCAACCAAATAATTCAATTTCTCTCAATAGCCTTGCACACTCCCTTGCTTGAGTTGGTTCCTTCAATCTCCACTCCTTTGGCACTCCTTCGAGACAAGCCTACAAAATAAAACTCTCAAGTACGAGGTTAAACATACGACTCAAAATAACTCCCTAATAACTAAAAAAAACTCAAAACAAAATAAAAAATAAAATAAAAAATAATGGGTTGCCTCCCCTTCAGCGCTATTTTTAAGGTCCTCATGACGGACCAAGCTCAAAGGAGCTTATGGGACATCATACTCAAATTTACATCCCTTACTCTCATAAGAGTGGTGTTTGAACTCCTTTCCTTGATGCCCTTCCATCATGAGTTCCTTTGCTTTCTTCTCATTCCCAAGTGTTATGGGTCTCAACTCCTTCTTTCCTTTATCTGGAGGAGTCTTACCAAACAAGTTCTTGAATTTTGACTTCTTCTTCTTAGCTCCTCCTTTTCCCTCTAGCTGGACCACGTCCACTTTCTTCACCGCTTCATCCTTCAACTTCTTCACTTTATCCCTATCAAAATAATCAAGATCATAATGCTCATGGGTTAAATAATCACGTGAAGGACTAACAAAATCATGAGTATGAGAAATATTAGGGATAGAAGGTGTGTCTTTAACACGAGGATCAATTGCATCCATGCAATACAAGCTCTCATCCTCCTTCGGGTGCTTCATGGCTTCATATAGGGAGATCTTCACTTCTTGATCATCAACCTTCAACGTAATCTTCCCATTTGCCACGTCTAGCACCATCCCCGCCGTAGCTAAGAACGGTCTTCCCAAGATCAGGGGCACGTGCTCATCTTCCTCCATCTCTAGCACTACAAAGTCGGCTGGAAAAATGTGATCTCCAACTCTCACTAGAACGTCTTCAACAACACCTTGAGGTCGAGTAATAGACCGATCGGCAAGTTGAAGCGTCATCATTATCGGCTGAAGTTCTCCACCTTCCAACTTCTTGAAAAGCGACAAGGGCATCAAATTAATGCTCGCTCCGAGGTCGCACAACGCTCCCTTCTTGATCCCGTTCCCGATATCACAAAGAATGGTGAAGCTCCCGGGATCCTTCAGCTTTGGAGGAAGCGCCTTGTGCACTAATGCACTCACTTCGTGGTTCAGCTGCACCAACTTCGGCTCATCAACTCTTCGTCTCTTCACTATCAAGTCCTTCAGGAACTTAGCATAATTTGGCATCTGTTCCAAAGCATCATAAAAAGGAATATTAATATGCAGTTGTTTAAAAACATCAAGAAATTTTGCAAATTTTTCATCAAGCTTCTTTTTCATGAAGCGATGTGGATACGGGACGGGTATCACAAATTTGGGTACCCCTCATTCATCTCTTTCTGTTTCTTTCACTTTCTCCCTTGCTTCCTTTGCCTTCTTCCACTTAGGAACTCTCTCAATCTCCTCACTTTCCTTGCCCTTCTGGGACTCATCCATATCTTCATGCTTCTCAATCCCTTCACTTTCAATCCCCTTCTCAATTTGAGGCGTCTCAGAATCAGCAGGCATCTGAGGACCTTCATAGTTGGTTCCACTTCTAAGCTGGATCGCCTTGCACTGCTCTTTCGGGTTCCCCTCCGGCATTCTATTCACTGATTTTGCAATCTGGCTCATCTGGAACTCTAAAGAAGTGAACCTTCGATTGTTCTCTTGTTGAGTTCTAGTCCACTCAACGTTCATCTTCTAGAGCTCTTGATCACGATGATCACCTTTTTTATGCAACTCCTTCACATCGTACTCTAAGGATGACAATCTCTTACTTCCTTCTTCCACTTTCTGAAGGATAGCTCTCAACATCTCCTCGGTTGATGCACCGCCTTCTCCACTAGGAGGTTTAGACCCCGGATCCACACCTACAGGAACAGTAATACCAGCTTTTGGGTTAGCATAAGAAAAGTTATCAGTTTTCCTCCATGTGTTTTGAGGAGGCTGCTGCCCTCCTTGAACTCCTTGTGTGTTCCTCCATTGATTTTGAAGTGGCTGTGGGCCTGGAGGTACAAATGGTTGGCCATAAGAGGGCCTTCCATATTGGTTACCACCTTGGTAGCCATTCTGATTGTAATAAGGACCTCTCATATAGTTGGCTACCTCTTGCTGTCCAATTGGTTGGTCTACCTTCTCATTCTCTACTACATTCCCTCCAACCAAGGTCTTCCCCAACTCAAGGTTGTTAATCTTCTCCATCATGGCCATCAATAGCCTTCTCGTTCCTTCTCCCTCTTCAACTTGATGCACCCTCTGAAAATCTGCATCCACTCCCCAAGCACCGGCATTCGTGACAATGTTGTCCACGATCTCCCTACACCTCTCTATGCCTTGGTTCAGGAATGCTCCGCCTGCACATGCGTCTAAATGGTCTTGCCCCGCCTTGTTGGCACCACTATAGAAGAATGTCATAATGTCTCCCTCGTTGTACCCGTGCTGCGGGCACTCAATCAGCATGTTTGAGTATCTCTCCCACGCTTGGCGTAAATCCTCTCCAGACTTCTGGCGAAAGGAAGAGATCTCAATTCTCGCTTTAATCATTCTCGATGGAGGGTTGAATCGCTCGAGGAACAGACGCTCGAGCTCGGCCCATGTGTTAACACCTCTCCGTGGGAGCGTATTATCGTACCACTCCTTGGCTATTCCCGTCAATGAGAATGGGAACAGCCTAAGCCTCTTGGCATCTTCAGTCATGCCATTGTAATTGAATGTGGAGGCTATCATGAGAAAGCTCTTCAAGTGTGTATGAGGATCTCCTTCCCGATCACCCCCTTGAACTGATTCTCGATCAGCAGCTTTAAAATTCCTGGGGAAATAGAGAAGTTATTTGCCTCAACAGGTGGTAAAGCCACTCCATCGTAGTACCTCTGCGGTTGTGCCGCGAACCTCCCTCGAATAGCCATATTGTGATCTACGTTCTGAGGAACGTGGTGAGGATTAGCAGCAGGTACTGGTACTTGTTGGGGTGGTGGTGGGTAAATAGGTGGTTGATTATAGACTGGGGGTGGAGGATACGGGTATGGTGGGTAAGGATAAGGTGGGTATGGGTAATGTTGGTATACTGGGTTGTTGAAAGGGTTATTTTGGTTTTGTGGGTAAGCAGGGTTTTGGTTCTGGTTTTGGGGTTGTGTTTGTGCAGAGTTGATTGTGTCTTGTGGGTTTGGGAGTTGGTTCTAAGCTTCCCCTATGGGTTTTTGCTGGTTACTGCTCTCAACTCCAACCGCCTGCTCCACTTAAACAGTATACTCTGCAGCTATTTTGTCTAAGTCCCCATCTCCATCCAGATTCATGTTGTCTTTGTCTCCAGCAGTAGTCATTCTTCTCAAGAAAGCTCGGTTCCTTCTGGCTATCGTCTCAGGGTCTGACAGGATTCTTTCTTCGCCCGTATTGCCTTGTGAGCGTGTTTTCATAAACCTGAAACACTAGCAGAAGGATCAAAACGCTACTGCCTAATGAATGAAACTAAAAATAAAAACAGAAAATAAATCACCCACTACTAACTACTAAGCTATCGACAAGTTCTATTCAAAAGACATACAACACCATCCCCGGCAACGGCGCCATTGACTTGAAGCGAACTACACTAGCTTTTACTAGTAGCTTCCCCGCAAGAGTACGGGTTCACTGTAGTAGTGGCAAGTATAGGGACCAAGTATTATCGAACCCAAGGGAAAGTGTGTATGCGAATAGATCCCTGAAGATCTACGCGTCGTAATTAATATGAGTGTATGTTTGGGGATTGAAAATTAAAAGAATTAAGTCTAAACTAAATTACTCTACGAATGCAAAAGGAAAATTAAACTAAGTATCTAAGGTGTGTATGCAAGTATGAGATGGTGATGCTCAGGATAGGAATCCCTATGTATACTAACGGAGCAGGTACATAATCAAAGTAATCGTGACAAACAAGAATTGACCTAAGTAAAAGATCGTAGAATGAAAGCTCAAGATTTCTAACCCTAATACTTTATCCTAGCAATCGACTTCACTAATCCACTAACAAGTTAATAGATAGCGCTTAATTAATGAGACCCTAATTTAACTAAGGTGATGCGGTCGTCCTCCTTCGCTAAACCGGTAGATGAATTAACCCTTTCTAAACCCTCTCGTTAAGACTACTAATCGTTATTGAGTGATGCGGTCGTCCTCTCTCTAACACTTTCATACGAAATTCAAAGGTAAAGTTAAGATTAATTATAAGAATTCATTAATTAAGAGAATTAAAACTAACGTCACGAATTACCCTAATTACGTACCCACATCCTACTTCTACGAGTTCATCCTAACCTAAGCATGCAAGGGTTTTAGCTAGACATGACGTTAACAAACATAAAAGCAATAGAAGAAACAACGAACATAAACATGGTAAATTGCACGAAGAAAATACGAAACATGAACTAGGGTTTAAAGAAATAAATACTAAGAACTGAAATTTAATTAACTAAAACGAAATTAAAAGCGTTAAAAGTAATCAAGCTAATTAACAGAAACTAAGAAAGAAAAGAAACTAAGAATTCGTACGAAAAACCTCAACGAAACGTAAATAAAGCTTGCTCCTCTCCTTCCTCTCCAAAAACTAAGTCTAAAGTGATTTCTAAAGTTCGGGCTCTGGTGGTCGTTTAAAACGAGTTTGGAAGAGGTATATATAGGCACCGGGTCGAAACGGGCTCTCATGGGCCGAAAAACGAAATCTGGAAAAAATGCCTTGGAGGCGCTCGAGCAGACCAGCTCGAGCGGGTCGCTCGAGCTAAAGTGGTCGTGCGGTTTCGGTGGTCGAGCGGGGCGCACGAGCTAAAGTGGTCGTGCAGTTTTGGTGGTCGAGCGAGGCGCTCGAGCAGTGCCCCTCGAGCGCCCAAAATGTTCTGCATGTTTTGATGCGCTCGAGCCCTTAGCTCGAGCGGGGCGCTCGAGCGATGATGCTCGAATGGGTCTTCCTTCCCTTGCAACTAACACTTTTCTTCACACGTACTAATACCAATCGTATTTCTTCGATATCTTCTCATCCGGGCATCCGTTTGAGTCGATTCAAAGTCCTACGAACTCCTCTTTTCGCCCTCTATTCACCTATGAGTATCAAAGAGACAAATTCATCAATGTATAGAAATAGTACTCATTTGGCTCTAAAAACTCAACAAATTCGACCAAAACTAGGGCGTTTCTAGCTACGAATCATGACAATTTCACGCCTAATCACTTTTTCAAAATACAAAAAAAAAGTAAGACGTACCAATATTTAATAATAATGATCAAAGAAATAATACGTATTCTTTTCATAACATTATTAATTTTCTTGATCTGCCATCTCTGGAAACCCTTTTAATTCAAATCCGACTGTAAAACTTCAGTTCAAATATAAGTGATGAAGTGATGAATTCTTAATATTAAACACAATAAAAAAAAAAACAAGTTAATTAATCAAATATTTATATTCTTCAAGATATCTCTGTCCCAAGAGGATGTTTTGGTCATTTTGAATCAGCATTAATATCTAATTAATAATTGTACGATAAGCTGGATGGAATATTCAATGGTGAGTATTGAATTTTGAAAAATATTTAATAACTTTCGTCCAAAAGTCACCGCTCATTTCATTGACTTCTTTTTATGAGAATAGATCATAGAAAGATGTACTCATGAAAATAATGAGACAAAAGAATTAGAGCATTAGGTTCATGGACATTTTATAAGTGAAATCAGTAATTAATGTCTTAAAATATTATTCAAATTTTGATGCATATTTTTTTTCTATCTTGTGTATTGGTAATGTATTCCCTCCGTCCCACAAAGATATATTTATAGGTATTTTCATATAGATTAAGAAATAAAAATTAATATAATTAGAATATTAAAATTTTGCTTTGTTTACCATTAGTCCATATAACTATTCATTTTTCAAGACAATTTCATAGGAAGAACTACATAATGATTCCTTAAATATAGTAACAAGTCTATCTTTATGGGACATATGAAAATAGAAAGTAAATCTATCTTTGTGAAACGGGGGAATATGAAGAATTTAAGATTAAAATAATTTCAATAACATTTAATTTGGGACGGTGCGGGTTGTGTAGTTGCACAGGGTCCCACACTAGCCAAGGCCCCATTTTAAGTTGATAGAATAATAGATAATGAGATAAATTTATTATTTGCGGAAAATGAAACGTAGAGATATATTTATTAAAAATATTAAATGTTAGACTATATTTGCATATTTATCAAAAAAATATTACACGATTTTGTCTTTGTCTGAATGATAGTTTCAAGCGTTAGTTGTTTGCAATGTCACTATCTTTATTCTAATAGTTTCAGTACACGTCACATAAATATTGATGGTATCGTTTTGTATAAAGACATAAAATATTACGATCTAAAGGCGTTAATCAGAGCTGGCTTTGGGACTGTGCGGGTTGTGCAGTCGCACAGGGACCCATTTTAAGTTGATAGAATAATAGATATTGAGATATATTTATTATTTGCGAAAAATGAATCGTTGAGATATATTTATTAAAAACACGAAATGTTAGACTATATTTGCATATTATCAAAAAAAAGTACATGATTTTGTCTCTGTCTCAATGATGGTTTCAAGAGTCAGTTGATTGCAATATCACTGTTTTTATGCTAATAGTTTCAGTACACGTCACACATATATATTGATGGTGTCGTTTTGTATAAAGACATAAAATATTACGATCCAAACGCGTTAATCAGAGTTGGCTTTGGGAGGTGCGGGTTGTGCAATCGCAAAGGCGTTAACCAAAGCCGACTCTTGGACCGTGCGGACTGTGCAGTCGCACAGGACCCCATGTTGGCCAGGACCCTTTTATTTATTTATTTTATATATGACATATATAATATATACAAGTAAGTCATTAATAACTTATTATAGAGTGAATGGTCTAGCTGAAACGTGAATCACTTTTAAAGCTTTCTACCTGGTTAGTCATGAGGCCAATCCCAACAATTGTATTATTTTTGCATGATGTTTGCTCTTGCAATTGAATAAAGAGACTTTGACATAATATTAAATATTGAAATATATTATTTGCAAAAGATGTAACATTAAGATATATTTATTAAAAACACAATATGTTAGAATACATTTGCATTTTATCCATTTTCTTTTTTTATAATCTTGACTTTATATATCTCAGTTCATTATTTCGAGAGTCAATGGATTGTAATGTCACTATTTTTATTTAAATAGTTTCTATACACGTCACATATTTACTGATGGTGTCGTTTTGTCTACACAAAAAATGTTCCTATCCAAATGCGTTAACCTCGAAACAAACTAAAACATCTCATAAGGTGGTGTTTGGTGACTATGTAAAGGGGTTCTCAACTTAAGTTGACAGCCTTAAGCGGCTGTTTGGTGGACCAAACGGAGCCCAAAGAGATAATAAAAATATTACTAACTATTTATAGCAAAGTAAGAGCTTATGAAACATATTTTCTATGATTAAACATATTTAGCAAGACTTGAACTTACAAAATATATCTTCTACTACACAACTAAAACAGCCTAAACTTCTAACCCAGATTTCAAACATATTCATTTGGAGTCCCATTAGTTGTAGGTGATGGTGCAAAACCAATCCTCTTACCTCTTTCACTTCTACTATTTTCAGAAAATTTCATGCTAGCATTACCATAACCTTTTTCTTTCTCAGCCGATGTCCATTCGGACATGTAGTAATCTTCTTCGGTCGTGCCTTTAGAGGAGGGCCCACACAACATTCCACCCCATTGTGGGAAGTATATCAATGTTATTACAAGGGTGCAACATATGATCATAATCCCCATTAGTGTTATGCCTGTTTCTGTAGAGTATTGAGATCCTCGAAAAAATATTAGTTGCGTAATAGCTGCGCCTACGTTGCCGCCTCCACCTGTCATCCCCGAAATAATGCCGAGCGACCTAACAAAAGAGACATAAAGTACATTGTAAGGGAAATAATTAAATGAATTAATTTTATTAATTAGGATATAACCATTTAAAAAAAATTGCTCAACTTTTTAAAAGAATAAAAATTGAAAGCTATTAGTATAATTTGCAAACTTAGAAGATGTTTTCAATCACTTAAAAATAGCTAAAACCACTTTTTAAAGTGAAAGTTGGGAGAACCTTCGTAAAGAAGTGGTTATATCTCAAAAATCAGCTGCAAACACTATTTTAGTGTTCGCAACGGCTTTATAAAAGTGTTTTTCAAATTTGGAATTTAAATTTTTTTATAGAAAAAATATTAGAATTTGCAGCTTCTTAAAAAAAAAAATCCATATTTTGTGAAGATCGAACCAAATTAAATTCACATGTTAATAGATAAGATCATAAGATGACTTGCCCCGATGCATCGAATGCTCAAAATATGCAATTTCTCGACACGAGTAGAAATGACAGGACTCGATCTTAATCTTTTACTAAAAAAACAACTAGAATCCAAATTCTTTGACTCATGAGTCATACCCATACCCATACCTCCTCGAAACAAACTCCCTCGACACGTGAAGAAAAGACAAAACTCAATCTTACACAAACAAAGTATCTCAATCTTTTACTAAAAACAACTAAAATCCAATTTCGATACGCATGAATCATACCTTCTCGAAACAAACGGAACGACTCCAAACGTAAGGCCGCAGGCGGCCTGAACGAAAATAGAGAACACGATCATCACCGCCACGGAAGCACCCAATGACCCCACTCTCCCCAACAGAATACACAACACTCCTCCCGACGTTTGAACCACCCACAGCGTCCACAATCTCCCCCTCATTCCGAACCTCTTCGCCATAAAATCCGATAACATGCCCCCACCGGGACGTGAAAACAAATTCGCCAATCCAAATGCCGCTGCGATAATTCCGGCCATACGAAGATTCACATCATATTTATCGTAAAAATACTGCGCAATTATATTATCTATAGTAAGCTCCACACCGAAGCAATAACCGTAAGTTAATGCCAAAATCCACCCCCGGTAATTTTTCACCGCGTGGTAAAAAACCCGCAGTAAATTATCTTTACATTTATCTCCGGATTTTTGGAGCTCTAAAAAATTACCGTCGGGTAAATCCTGCCCCAAAAAGAAAATTCCGTACGCAGACAAAGTCTGAAACAGGGCAGGTAAAAAGAAAGCAATTCTCCACGCGGTAAATTTAATTACCCCAAATTTTAATATAAAATCAAAAAATAGGGGCATAATCAGCTGCGACGCGCCGCCACCGAGGTTGCCCCACCCGCCGGCGACGCCGTTCGCGGTGGCAACAACGTTGCCGGAGAACAGGGAGCTCATCCAGAACTGGGTGGAGACGAACGTGGCGAGGGAGAATCCGGTGAGGAACCGGACGGCGAGGAAGGTCGCTGGAGAATTGACGGCGGCGGTGGCAAAGACGGCCGGCGCGGTGAGAAGGGTGAGGGCGGCGGAGGCTAGACGGGGGCCAAGTAAATCGCAGGCGGTGCCCATGGTGATGCGGGCGAAGACGGCGCCGGAGACAGCTGCGACCGCGGCGTTCCCGATGTCGGTGGCGGTGAGGTCGAGATTATCGCGGATGATCGGAATTAGCGGCGGCGCGGCGAAGGTGGAGAGAAAGCAGGCGAAGAAGGAGAGCCAGGAGAGATGGAATGCGGGCATGTGAGGTGGGGAGAGGGAGAAGGGGTTGAATTGGGTGGATTTGTGTTCGGAATCTACTGGGAGCTTGAATTTAGTTTGGGAGGATTGATGGGGAGTTTCCATTTTTGGGAAGATGAAGAAGAAGATGATGTGCAAAGATGAAGAAGAAGATGATGTGCAGAGGGAAGATGAAGAAGAAGATGATGTGCAAAGATGACGTGCAAATAGAAGCTCTTCAATAAAAGTAATCATATAAACAAACTAGATTCCACTGACTTTGAAGGTTTGCAGAATCCAATTGTGAATATGCAATTCTTGAAATAGTCAAAGATTACGGTTAGATACATATTTCTTTCATTTAATGTGTACCACGAAAATTAAACCCTTTATTCCATTAACCAAAATAGATCACTCTTGTTGACTAATAGTTACTATTTGAGTAAATTTGACGTGGAATTGTCTCACAAATAGACGCAATATAAGTCGAATATAATGCATTAGCACATTAAAATAGATAGATATTAATTTGTACTAATTTGTGAATCGTCTAATTATGAGACCGTTTTATACAATTTTTTACCTAAAGTGATTTTTTTTTTTTTTAAGAAAGCGATGTTTAAGTAACAAGGTTCATGGCTTCAATAGAAATAATCAAATAAGACAAAGTCTCATATGCACCAAGTGCACGGTGCACTTACTCAACAGTTGATACTTTATACACTAAAAAGTTAGTCTCAATTACACTGAAAAGTTTACATTGAAAACTGATTTTCAGTGTAATTGAGACTAATTTTTTTGTGTGATTGGGACTAACTTTTCAGTGTATACATTATCAACTGTTGAGTGAGTGCAACATACACCAAATGCACAAGAGACTAACTCATCAAATAAACAAACAAGATTCTTATCATTCATCGACTATGGAAGGATTGCAGAATCCAATTGTGAATATGCAATTCTTAAATATCAGTAAAATGAGTATGCAAGATATACTAAAAATATATGATTGGAAATTTGGTAAAGTCGCTTGTCAATATGCTTTAAAATTAGTATGCAAGATATACTAAAAGATAGTGATTGGAAATGTTTTACTGATGGTGTCGTTTTGTATAACGACAAAAAATATTACGATAAAGGTGCTAACCAGTGTCGGTTTTGAAACGGTGTGGGCTGTGTGGTCAAATAGGACCTCACGCTAGCCAGTGCCACATTTTTATTTTTTGTTCTAGATTCTATGTTGGAGAGATTGATGAGGAGTTCCAATTTTGGGAAGAAGAAGAAGAAGAATATGATGTGCAAATTGAATTGTATGTGTGCAAATATCATCTAATAATACTATGAAATTTGTGTAAATATGATGTAATTGAGTATTGTATTTAAATGGATATATATGGGAAACTCGTCTAGTATGTTTTATGAGTAGTACTTGAATGAATTAGTTGCATTGTGTATTTGATTTTTGTTTATAATACTATTTGTTGTTATAACGAGTAATAGTATTTAACTGTTGTGCACAGTGCAACTAATTTATGAGTAAATTATCATTTGGTAAATCAAGTGTTATCATTCAACAAAGAGCGCACAGTACAAATAGTGTGTACAAAAATTTATGGTCCTGAAAGTGAAAAGCTGGATTTATAGAGATGAACATTAGAATCTAAGCACAATTTTCACTATAATAGAATTATTGTGCCATTTAAGCGGCGCTGGTTAGATCACTCTGACCGACTAATAATTATTTGAGTGGGACCGTCTTACAATTAAATAAAATATAATTTGGACATGATATATTAACACTTTGGATGAAATTGGTGTTCATTTGTACTAGTTTTTGAATCGTTCCATCTTGAAATCATTTCACACAAGTTTTTGCCTAATTATTTTTACGCTGTTCAGGGGTGTGAAGTTCAAAGATTCAGTGTGGTAAGAAAGTGATGTTTTCTTTTTTTCAAAGAAAGCGATCTTTAATGAACAAGATTCATTGCTTCAATAGAAATAATCAAATAAACAAACAAGATTCTTATCGTCCATTGACTTTGGAAGGTTTGCAGAATCCAAATGGTGAATATGCACCGTTCAAATAAAAAATGGTGAATATGCAATTCTTGATATACCTATTGAATAAAAAGAGGAAAAAAACTCAATAAAATGAGTATCCAAGATATACTAAAAATATGATTGGAAATTTGGTGAAGCCACCCAATATGTAAATAAAAAAAATAAAAATAAAATTGCCCTGTGCAATCCTTGTGCGGCCTCTTTTTAGAGGCATTTAAAAAAAAAAATTATGCTGAGTGACATTTTCAAAATATAATGTTACCAATATTTAATAATAATGATCAAAGAATACATATTATTTTCATACATTATTAATTTCCTTGATCTGCCATCCCTGGAAACGCTTTTAATTCAAATCCGACTATAAACTTCAGTTCCAAGTGATGAATTCTTAATATTAATCCAATCAACCAAGAAAATAAAAACAAGTTAATTAATCAAATATTTATATTCGTCAAGATATCTCTGTCCTGGAGGATGTTATGGACATTTTGAATCAACACTAATATTTAATTAATAATTATATGATAAGCTGGGTGGAATATTCAATGGTGAGTATTGAATTTTGAAAAATAATTAATAACTTTCGTCCAAAAGTCACCGCTTATTGCATCGACTGAATAGATCATAGAAAGATGTAGTCATGAAAATAATGAGACAAAAGAATTAGTGCATTAGATTCATGGAGTGAATTCAGTAATTAATGCATTTAAAATATTATTCAAATTTCGATGCATATTTTATTGGATTTTGCTCTCTTGTGTAATGGTAAAATACTCCCTTCGTCCCACAAAATAAATTTATAGGTATTATCATACAAATTAAAAAATAGAAATTATTATGGTTAGAATATTAAATATTTGCTTTGTTTTACTTCGTCCATATGACTATTCATTTTTCAAGACAATCATATAGAGAGAATTACATTAAATAAAAAGAAATATGAAAATACAAATTTAATAATTCTTTAAATACAGTAACAAATCTATTTTTACGAAACAGATAAAGATAGAAAATAAGTCTATCTTTGTGAAACGGGGAGTAGGAAGCATGTAAGAAATACTAATTTAAATAATGTTGAATGTCTTTATAGTCTTTGTAGAAATTTGTCCAAATCTATCTTAATGGTACGGGGAGTATATGATACATAATTTTTTTTTTAACATAAATAAAATTTTCTCCGTTCCCAAAAAATATGACATTCTATTTTACAAACAATTTTATTTTTTTATCATTCAATCATCACTTAATTATTTCATTTATCATTAATTTTACACTAATAAATAACCACTTAATTTATAAATAAATCATACAATATACTCCATAATACATTTACCTTATTTATTTTATCTACGTCTTTTAAAAACATATCAAAAGCAAATAACCATACTTTTTAGGAATGGAGGGAGTAAACTTTACTCCGTTTAAGAAGAATAATTAATGAGTAGGTCTTTTGTGAGACGGTGTGATGAAGTATAAATTGAGCATGTCACATTAACACTTTAATAGAGATGGATATTAATTTGTGGAGTATGTATAGAGTGAAATTTGGTTCATACATGAATCATTGAAGAGTATTAGTCGTTTTCACTAAAGAGTATTACTTATTTTTACTGAAGAGTATTAGTTGTCTTCATTGAAGAATTTTAGTTTGTTTTCACTAAACAACTAAAACTTTTCAGTGAAGACAACTAATACTCTTCAGTGAAAATAACTAATACTATTTAGTGAAAATAACTAATACCCTTCAATGATTTATGTATGAACTATTTTCACTCTATACTTTGTCTAATTTGTATTGTTTCATATCATGAGGCAATCTCATGGAAATTTTTCTCATAATTAAAATATATCCAATCTTTCTTAAAATATTAGACTATATATGGTTAAAGTTACTACATTGAAAAATATCCACGTCAACCTAATTTACACTTTGTATAACTCCAATTTTGTATGACCTATCATGCATAGCAAAACTGACAAGAATGTGACCGCAAAGCGCAGTGGATTAGCGCGTTTGACTTCGGATCAAAAGGTCGTGGGTTTTATTTTTCTTTTTATTCTACTGGGATGATAAATGAAATATCTATATATAGAAAAACTGACGCATATTTGCTTTACTTAAAACGAGGTATTAAATTAAACCAATTTCTTTCTGATTATCTTAATGACTCAATCTATTATAGCGGTATGAATTTTTTTTTTTTTTTTTTTAGAAAACGTATACAGACACGTAAAAGAAACAAAAAATCGCCCATTGAATTCGGCTGCTAAGGATTACAAGAATCCAAGAGAATATGCAATTCTTGACATTTCTATTATGACGGTAGAAATTTTTTTTTTTTTTGTAAAAAACGTATATTGACACGTATAAGAAACAAAATATCGCCCAATGACTTCGACAGCTAAGGATTACAAGAATTCAAGAGAATATGCAATTCTTGACTTGAGAGACTCATTGTTTGAATATAATTAATTAGTCATTTGGTTAGTGTTGTCATTACTTGAAACGGGGTATTGATTAAATTGAGCCACTTTCTTTTCGACTATCTCAATGACTCAATCTATTATGACAGTAGATTTTTTTTCTGTATACTGACACGTATAAGAAACAAAAGATCACCCCCATTGATTTCGGCGGCTAAGAATTACAAAAATTCAAAAGAATATGTCATTCTTAACTTGAGAGACTCACTATTTGAATGTAATTAATTAGTCATTTGGTTAATGTTGTTATTACTTAAAACGTTGTATTAAATTGAACCACTTTCTTTTCGACTATCTCAATGACTCAATCTATTATGACGGTAGGGATTTTTTTTTATAAAACGTATACTGACACGTATAAGAAACAAAAGACACGTATAAAAAACGTATACTGACACGTATAAGAAACGTATACTGAAACGTATAAGAAACGTATTCTGAAACGTATATTGACTTTGGCGGCTACGGATTACAAGAATCCAAGAGAATATGCCATTATTGACTTGAGAAACTCACTATTTGAATTTAATTAATTTGTCATTCAGTTAATGTTTTTATTACTTAAAATGAGGTATTAATTGAACCACTTTCTTTCTAACTATCTCAAAGACTCAATCTATTATGACGGTAGGATTTTATTTTATTTAGAAAACGTATGATACGTCTAAGAAACAAAAGATCGCCCATTAACTTCGGTGGCTAATAATTACAAAAATCCAAAAGAATATGCAATTCTTGACTTGAGACACTCACTATTTGAATGTAATTAGTTAGTCAGTCGGACTAAATTTGGTTGATGTTACTATTACTTAAAATGGGGTATTAAATTGAACCACTTTCTTTCCAACTATATATCTCGATGACTTAATCTATTAATTAATTTGTTATTCAATTTAAATTTGGTTAATGTTACAAATGAAGATGATACATAGATTTCTAAATACCATGCAAATTTTGGTCAGGAGGTTGTCCCAGAAACTTAAATCAATCCTTTAATTTTGATTGTGTATATACTATATCAATATCAATATGTTAATTTTGAGTATAGCTCTATTTTGGAACTTTAACTAGATGAGTAACCCGCATATTATGCGGGTTGTTCGTAAAATTAATTTTAAAATTTATATTTTATTAACATATCGCATTATTCAATATTATAACATTATATAATACAATCTATTTAAAAAATATGATTCAGTCGAAATGAAAAAAAAAAAAACCACAGATAACCTTAAAATTTTCCTTGAAAATCTTCACCCGTCAATTTACAATACATAGAAAACAAACATAATATTGTCAAGATAGAAAAAGAGAGAAAGAAAGTAGAGTTTATATGAAAAAATATATATCTTTAAAAATAAAGTAATCGTCAAATATTAGCAATTAGACATTTATGTGTGGACAAATAATCGAGGAACACTAAAATATTGTGAAAAGAAAAGGACAAAGAAGGAATAAGAAAAAAATATAGAGTTTAGAATAATAAAATTGCAAATAATTAAGAGTCTTTCAGAAGATATATATATATATATATATATATATATATATATATATATTTAAATTTCACAACAATTCATAGTTAGCTTAATTGGTAAACATAATATAAAATACTAATGAGGTCCTTGGTTCAAACCCAACTAAAACCAATTTTTTTATTAGACTTCTTCTTATGAAAGGTCACAATGCCACATGAAAGACACATAGGATAAAGTGACACGTAAGACTTGACACATAAGCGAAATGCACCAGAAGTCGACACATAAGCAAAACGCACCAGAAATCGACACATCAGAAAAAAAAACTCCCTATTAGTATATAAAGGGAAAAGGGATAGCATTTAGAAAAAAAAATTCCAAATATATGTTAATTATAATATGCGCTATCCGTATTTATCTAATATTTAATTTAAATATCGTGTGTGTATATATATATATATTTTTTTTTTTTTTTTGACATATCGATAAACTCATGAAGGATGTTTTGGTCATTTTGAATAACCCCATGATGAATACTATTGAATGTTGCACTTAATTTGAGGCCCGCCTAAGTTTACTAAATATTCATTGATTCACACTATAGGAAAATTGGAATATGTGTGCTGCTTTAAATGCAATTTATTATACATTTTACTGGTCATATAATTTTAATCAATAAAAATTTTAGTTGAAATAAATTTAGAATGGCTATTTGGGCCCAAATAGAAAAAGGAAAGGCCCAAAAATATCTTAATAATAACTAGTAGTATCACTTATAAGATATTTTTTTCAGAAATTAAAATTCGTAAATATAAAAATTGTCCACTTTAAAAATAGTATTGTTAAATTACTATTTAATTAATACATTTCAATGGTCTAATAATTTTAATTTATAAGAGTTTTCGCTCAAATAAATCTTGAATGACTAGGCCCAAAAAAAGGAGGGAAACCCAATTAAACAATGTTGATATAAGCATGTAAACAATATTAGAACATGCCACCTACTAAAATAAAAATAGTCTCTGAAAAATTAATTAATCACATCTTCATACTTAATTTTCGCGAATGTAATTAATTAATCCTTCGACCTATATTTAGTTACTATTGAAGAGGATATATAGACTTTTTAAAAAACCATGCAAATATTGGGTCAAATTTAATGGATTTATTTTGTTAGTTAAAGGGTTGTTCTAGGAACTTAAAATAATTTTAAAAAAAAAAAAATTGAAAGAAGAATAATCATTTAATTGTGATTGTGTATATCTTATATCAATATGTTGATGCAGAGCTATTTTGGAACTTTCATGAAATTAGAAATGAAAACACCAAAAATATATTCATTATACTGTGATCGGCTATCAGTGTTTATCTAATATTTGATTTAAATATTGTGTGTATGTACTTGACATATCAATATACATACGCGTAATTAGATATGTTTATTGTTTTATGCAACCTATGTATGTGTAGATACATGAACTCATATGTAGGTCACCACACTGTAATCAGTTGTTTCAGCATTTTTTTGATAACTAGTTTAAAGATTGTGGACACACTATACATATCTATATATGTGTAATTGAATATGTTTATTGCTTATTTCATGTAACCTATGTATGTGCAGATAAATAAACTCATATGTTCATCACACCGTGATCTGTTGTTTCAACATTTTATCCGTTATTTTATTTAAATATCCTTTTTTTTTTTTGACATCTTGATGTACACCTAATTAGATATGTTTAGTGCATCTTTCAACATGAGTTCACTCCCCTCATATACTGAGTACTAGTTAAAAAAGGAAACAAATTGTCCTCTCTTATAAATTAATGTAGTTTATTTCAATTGTTTAGTGCTGCAACCAAGTTTAAACGGAAAAAAAAAAATAGGCAAAGAGAAAGCATGAAACATGTGGTATTTTTTTCATATTCTTGAAATATAAGTAAATTAGGGTGATTGAAGATACAAAATTGCAAGATGTTGCCAATATTAATAATAATTATCAAAGATCTAGTGACAAATTTATTTGCCTATATTATTCCATTTAACATGACAAATCAAAGCCTCATTTATGAACCACTTTATAAAACGCAGTTAGAGTGAAATTTGTTAATATAAGATCAGTCCATAGAAGTGAATGTAATTAATTAATCTTTAAGTCTAAATTTGTTTAATGTTACAAATGAAGAGGATATATAGACATTTTAAAAATCATGTAAATTTTTCTATCAAATTTAATGGATTTATTCTGAATGTTAAAGGATTATTACAAAAATTTAAGTTAGTCCTGTAATTCTGGTTGTATATATCCTATATCACATGATATAGTTGTAGGTACAGACCTTTTTTTTTTTTTTTGACATATCGATATACTCATGAAGGATGTTTTGGTCATTTTGAATAACCCAACAGTGAATACTATTGAATGTTGCTTTTAATTTGAGGTCTGCCTATGTTTACTAAATATTCATTGATTCACACTACAGGAAAATTTGGAATATGTGTGATGCTTTAAATGCAATATACTATACATTTCACTGGTCATATAATTTTAATTTATCAGAATTTTAGCTCAAATAAATTTAGGATGGCTATTAGGGCCAAAAAAAAAAAAAAAAAAGACCCAAAAATATCTTAATGATAACAAGTAGTATCACTTATAAGATTTTTTTTCCAGAAACTAAAATTTGTAAATATAAAAATCGCCCACTTTAAAGATAGTATTATATTACTACTTAATTAATACATTTCAATGGCCTAATAATTTTAATTTATAAGAATTTTCGCTCAAATAAATCTTGAATGACTAGACCCAAAAAAAAAGAAGATGGAAACTCAATTAAAAAATGTTGTTGTAACATGCAACCTACTAAAATAAAAACAGTCTCTGAAAAATTAATTAATCACATCTTCATACTTAATTTTTGTGTATGTAATTAATTAATCCTTCGACTTAAACTTAGATAGTATTGAAGAGGATATATAGACTTTTTAAAAAAACCATGCAAATATTGGGTCAAATTTAATGGATTTATTTTGTTAGTTAAAGGGTTGTTCCAGAACTTAAAATAATCTTTAAAAAAAATTGAAAGTAGAATAATCCTTTAATTGTGATTGTGTATATCTTATATCAATATGTTGATGCAGAGCTATTTTAGAACTTTCATGAAATTAGAAATGAAAACACCAAAAATATATTCATTATACTGTGATCGGCTATCAGTGTTTATCTAATATTTGATAAACACTTTTTGGGAGTAATTAATTCTTAAGGTTGTTACTAGAATTTGTACGCGCACAATAGTTGTTTTTTTAATTGTTTTTAATAAAGATTGTTGTATGAAGCTTGAGACCGACTAAGGTTGTATTTGGGAATTCTATTAAGTAGGACATAATATATTTTTTTTTAAATTGCTCAACTTAAAAAAAAAAAATTGAAAGCTAATTACTAGTATAATATTGCAAGCTTAGAGAATGTTTTTTATCACTTAAAAATAGCTAAAATCACTTTTTAAAGTGAAAGCTGGGAGAGCTCCGTAAAGAAGTGATTATATTTTAAAAATCAATTGCAAACAAATTAGTATTATGGTATGGACATTGTAGAAGGCGAGGAATAAAATTATTTTCGAGGGAGAGGAGATTAATGCAGAAAAACTGTCGGAGAAAATTAAAATAATGACTTGGAGTTTTAATTTTTTTTGGGAGATTGATGAGGAATTTTCATTTTGGGAAGAAGAAGATCATGTTCAACTTGAATTGTATGTGGGCAAATATCGTATAGTAATGATAAGGAATTTGTGGGTAATATAATGTAATTGAGTGTTGTATTTGAATAGATATGTATGGGAAGCTCGTCTTATTAGTTGCACTGTGCATTTAATTTTTTTTCCGGATAATGTTATTTGATGTTATAATGAGTAATATTATTTAACTGGTCTGGAGGAACAAGAAAGATAAAGCGGTGGGCGTGGTTCTAAAAATGTGTTTTGATGAAAAATTTCCATTTTTGGGAGGAGCTGATGCTGTGCAACTTGAATGCTATGTGGGAAAATATCATCTAATAGTGATACATAATTTGTTTGTAAATATGATGTAATTGAGTGTTGTATTTGAATGGATATATATGGAAAGCTCGTCTTACTAGTTGTACTGTGCATTTGATTTTTTTTTTCTGGATAATACTATTTGTTGTTATAACGAGTAATATTATTTAACTATTTTGGAGGAACAAGAAATATAAAGCGGTGGGCGTGGTGTTCTGAAAATGTGTTTTGATGATGAATATAGCACTCACATGTACTTATTTTGTTAATAAATATATTCTAAAAGTTGATAGAATAATAGATATTGAGATATATTTATTATTTGCGAAAAGTAAAACATAGAGATATTTTTATTAAAAACATGAAATAGTATACACTATATTTGCATATTTATCAAAAAATACACATATATATATATATATATATATATATATATATATATATATATATATATATATATATATATATATATATATATGTGTGTGTGTGTGTGATTTTGTCTGTCTCAATGATGGTATGAAGAGTCAATTGATTACAACGTCATTATTCTTATTCTAACAGTTAAAGTACACGTCACATATTTATTGATGGTGTCATTTTATATAAAAACATAAAATATTACGATCCAAAGACATTAACCAGACCAGGCTCTGGAACAATGCGAGGTGTGCAGTTGCACTGGGCCCCACACTAGCCAAGACCCCATTTTAAGTTGATAGAATAATAGATATTGAGATATATTTAAAATTTGAGAAAAATGAAATGTAGATATATCGGATTTGATATAATGCCCACCGGTGGGCATAACCTCATATGCCCACCGCGAATGTGATAATGACACGTAAGCAAATTTAAGTAATCAATTAAAATAATAGTGGGGCCCCTATTTAAATTTGCTTACGTGTCATTATCACATTCGCGGTGGGCATATAAGTTATGCCCACCAGTGGGCATTATATCAAATCCGGTAGATATATATTTATTAAAAACACAAAATGTTAGACTATACTTGCATATTTATAAAAATAAAAAAATTGCATGATTTTGTCTTTATCTCAATGATGGCTTCCAGAATCAGTTGATTGCAATATCACTATTTTTATTCTAATAGTTTCAGTACACGTCACATATATATTAGTGGTGGTGTTTTGTATAAAGACATAAAATATTACTATCCAAAGGCTTTAATTAGAGCTGGCTCTGGGATGGTGTAGGCTGTGCAGTCGCACAGGGCCCCATTTTAAGTTGATGGAATAATAGGTATTGAGATATATTTATTATTTGCGAAAAATGAAATGTAGAGATATATTTATTAAAAACACGAAATTGTAAACTATATTTGCATATTAATCCAATTTATTTTTATGATTTTGTCTTTGTTTTAATATTGGTTTTAAAAGACAATTGATTGCAATGTCACTATTTTTATTCTAATAGTTCCAATTCACGTCAAATATTTACTGATGTTTTGTATAAAGACAAAATATTACGATTCAAAGGCGTTAACCAGAGCCGACTCTGGGACGGTGCGGGTTGTGCAATCGCACAGAACCCCATGTTGGCCAGGGCCCTTTTTGTTAGTATGTTTATATATGACATACTATATAATATATACGAGTAAGTCGTTAACAATTAATTATAGAGTTGATGGTCTAGATGAAACGTGAATCACTTTTAAAGCTTTCTATCTAGTAAGTTATAAGGTCGACCCCGACAATTGAATTATTTTCGCTTGATTTTTACTCTTGCAATTGAATAAAGAGACTTTGCAAATGATGTAATATTGAGATATATTTAATAAAAACACAATATGTTAGAACACGTTTGCATTTTATCCATTTTCCTTTTTTATAATTTTGTCTTTATCTCAGTTCATTATTTCGAGAGTCTGTTGATTGCAACATCACTATTTTTGTTCAAATAGTTTCAATACACGTCACATATTTACTGATAAAATGTTGTCGTTTGTATATACACATAAAATGTTCCTATCCAAATGCGTTAACCTCGAAACAAACTAAAACATCTCATAAGGGGGTGTTTGGTGGCTATGTTGAGGGATTCTCAACTGAAGTTCACAATCGATGATGATATAAATATTAACTATTTATAGTAAATATTAAAGCTTATAAAACACATGTTTTCATGATTAAACATATTTAGAAACTTACAAAATTTATTTCTCAAGCATTTTACTACATAACTAAAATAGCCTAAACTTCTGATCCAAATTTCAAACATATTCATTTGGTGCAGAACCAATACTCTTGCCTCTTTCACTTCTACTATTTTCAGAGAATTTCATGCTAGCATTACCATAACGTTTTTCTTTCTCAGTCGATGTCCATTCGGACATGTAGTAATCTTCTTCGGTCGTGCCTTTAGAGGAGGGCCCACACAACATTCCACCCCATTGTGGGATAATAATATTTGTTGTTATAACGAGTAATATTATTTAACTGTTTTGGAGGAACAAAAAAGATAAAGTGGTGGGCGTGGTGTTCTTAAATGTGTTTTGATGAGGAATTTCCATTTTGGGGAGTAGTAGATGATGTGCAACTTGAATTGTATGTGGGGAAATTTCATGTAATAATGATAGGGAATTTGTGGTTAAATATGTTGTAATTGAGTGTTGTATTTTAATGGATATATATGGGAAGCTCGTCTTATTAGTTGCACTGTGCATTTGTTTTTTTTTTTTTCCAGATAATGCTATTTGTTGTTATAATGAGTATTATTATTTAACTGGTCTGGAGGAACAAGAAAAATAAAGCAGTGAGTGTGGTATTCTAAAAATATTTTTTTATGAAGAATTTCTATTTTAGGGAGGAGCTGATGATGTGCAACTTGAATTGTATGTGCGAAAATATCATCTAATAATGATAGGAAATTTGTGGGTAAATATGATGTAATTGAGTGTTGTATTTGAATGGATATATATGGGAAGCTCGTCTTATTAGTTGCACGGTTGCACCGTGTATTTGGTTTCTTTTGGATAATGCTATTTGTTGTTGTTATTACGGTAATGTTATTTAACTTTTCTAGAGAAATAAAAAATATAAAACGGTGGGCGTAATGTTCTGTGGTACGGACATTGTAGAAGGTGAGGAATAAAATTATTTTCGAGGGAGATGAGATTAATGCAGAAAAACTGTCGGGGGAAATTAAAAGAATGAGTTGGGGTTTGAATTTGTTTTAGGGAGATTGATGAGGAATTTCCATTTTGGGAAGGAGAAGATCATGTGCAACTTGTATTGTATGTGGGTAAATATCATCAAATAATGATAGAGAATTTGTGTGTAAATATGATGTAATTGAGTGTTATATTTGAATGGATATGTATGAGAAGCTCTTTATTAGTTGTACTGTGCATTTAATTTTTTTTCTTTCAGGATAATGCTATTTGATGTTATAACGAGTAATATTATTTAACTGGTCTGGAGGAACAAGAAAGATAAGCGGTGGGCGTGGTGTGCAACTTGAATTGTATGTGTGCAAATATCATCTAATAATGATAGAGAATTAGTGTGTAAATGTGATGTAATTGAGTGTTGTATTTGAATGGATATATATGGGAAGCACGTCTTATTAGTTGCACTATGCATTTGATTTTTTTTTTCGGATAATGCTATTTGGTGTTATAACGAGTAATATTATTTAACTGGTCTGGAGGAACAAGAAAGATAAAGCGGTGGGTGTGGTGTTCTGAAAATGTGGTTTGATGAGGAATTTCCATTTTGGGGAGGAGCAGATGATGTGCAACTTGAATTGTATGTGGGGAAATATCATCTAATAATTAGATAAGATCATAAGATGACTTGCCCCGATGCTTTGAATGCTCAAAATATGCAGTTTCTCGACACGGGTGGAAATAACAGGACTTGATCTTAACTCTCTACTAGAAAACAACTAAAATCCAAATTTTTCAACTCATGAGTCATACCCATACCTCCTCGAAACAAACTTCTCTGACACGTGAAGAAAAAATAAAACTCGATCTAACACAGAAATATCTTAATGTTTTACCAAAAACAACTAAAATCCAATTTTGAGACGCATGAATCATACCTTCTCAAAACAAATGGAACGACACCAAACGTAAGGCTGCAGGCGGCTTAAACGAAGATAGAAAAGACGATCATCACCGCCACTGAAGTGCCCAACGACCCCACTCTCCCCAACAGAGTAGACAAAAATCCTCCGACGTTTGAACCACCCAAAACGTCCATAATCTCCCTCTCATTCCGAACCTCTTCGCCATAAAATCCGACATCCCTCCATCGGGCTGCAAAAATAAATTCGCCAATCCAAACATCGCCGCGATAATTTTGGCCCTACAAAGATTCACATCAAATTTATCGTTAAAATACTGTGCAATTATATTATCTATATTAAGCTCCACACCGAAGCAATAACCGTAAGTTAATGCCAAAATCCACCCACGATAATTTTTCACCGCGTGGTAAAAAAACCCACGGTAAATTATCTTTACATTTATCTCGGGATTTTTGGAGCTCTATAAAATTAGCGTCGTGTAAATCCTGCCCCAAGAAGAAAATTTCGTATGCCGACAGAGTCTGAAACATGGCAGGTAAAAGGAAAGCAACTCTTCACGCGGTAAATTTAATTACCCCGAATTTTAATATAAAATAAAAAAATAGGGGCATAATCAGCTGTGACGTGCAACCGCCGAGGTTTCCTCACCCGCCGGCGATGCCGTTCGCAGTGTCTACAGCGTTGCTGGAGAACAGAGAGCTCATCCAAAATAGGGTGGAAACAAACATGGGAAGAATCGGGCGGTGAGGAAGGTCGCCGGAGAATTGACAGCGGCAGTGGCAAAGAGCGCCGGCGCGGTGGAAGGGTGAGGGCGGCGGAGGCTAAACGAGGGCCGAGTAAATCACAGGCGGTGCCCATGGAGATGCGGACGAAGACGACGCCGGAATCACGGCGTTTCAGATGTTAGTTGCGGTGAGGTCGAGTTTGTCACGAATGATCTGAATAAGCGGCGGCGCGGCGAAGGTGGATAGCAGGCAAAGAAGGATAGCCAGGAGAGGTGGAATGCGGGCATGTGGGGTGGGGGTAGGGAGAAGGGGTTGAATTAAGTGGATTTGTGTTCTAAATCAACTGGGAATTTGAATTTTTTGTGGAGGAATTTCCATTTGGAGAAGAAGATGATGATGTGCAACTTAAATTGGATGTGGGGAAATATCATCTAATAATGATGTGGATTTTGTATGTAAATTTGGTGTAATTAAGTGTTGTATTTGAATGGATATATATGAGAAGCTTGTTTTATTAGTTGCACCATGCATTTGTTTTTTTTTATAATACTATTTGTTTTTATAACAAGTAATATTATTTAATTATTTTAGAGGAACAAGAAAGATAAACCGGTGGACATGGTGTTCTAGAAAAGTGTGGTATGAACACTGCGGAAGGCGGGGAACAAAATAATTTTTGAGTGATGAGAGATTAATGTAGAAAAATTGTAGGCGGAAATTAAAGGAAAGAATTGGAGTTTGAATTTGTTTTGGGGAGATTGACAATGAATTTTTATTTTGGGAAGAAGAAGGAGAAGATGATGTGCAGCGTGAATTGTATGTGGACAAGTATCATCTAATAATGATAGGGATTTTGTGGGTAAATATGATGTAATTTTAGTGTTGTATTTGAATGAATATATATGTGAAGCTCGTCTTATTAGTTGCACTGTGCATTTGATTTTTTTTTCCGGATAATGTTATTTGTTGTTATAATGTGTAATATTATTTAACTGGTTTGGAGGAACAAGAAAAATAAAGCGGTGGACGTGGTATTCTGAAAATGTGTTTTGATGAGAAATTTCCATTTTGGGGATGAGCAGATGATGTGCAACTTGAATTGTATGTGGGGAAATATCATATAATAATGATAGGGAATTTGTGGGTAAATATGATGTAATTGAGTATTGTATTTGAATGAATTTATATGGGAAGCTTGTCTTATTAGTTAAATGGTTGCACCGTGTATTTGTTTTTTTTCCTGATAATGCTATTTGTTGTTGTTATTACGGGTAATGTTATTTAATTGTTCTAGAGGAATAAGAAAGATAAAACGGTGGACGTAGTGTTCTGTGTTATGAACATTGTAGAAGACGAGGAATAAAATTATTTTCGAGGGAGCGGGGATTAATGCAGAAAAACTGTCAGAGAAAATTAATAGAATGACTTGGAGTTTGAATTTGTTTTGGGGAGATCTATGAGGAATTTCCATTTTGGGAAGGAGGAGATCATGTGCAACTTGAATTGAATGTTGGCAAATATCATCTAGTAATGATAGGAAATTTGTGGGTAAATATAATGTAATTGGGTGTTGTATTTGAATGGATATATATAGGAAGCACGTCTTATTAGTTGCACTGTGCATTTGATTTTTTTTCCGGATAATGCTATTTGTTGTTATAACGAGTAATATTATTTAACTGGTTTGGAGGAACAAGAAAGATAAAGCGGTGGACGTGTTGTTATAAAAATGTGTTTTGATTAAAAAATTCCATTTTGGGAAGGAGCAAATGATGTGCAACTTTAATTGTATGTGGGAAATATCATCTAATAATGAAAGGGAATTTGTGGTTAAATATAATGTAATTGCATGTTGTATTTGAATGAATATATATATGGAAAGCTTGTCTTATTAGTTGCAGTGTGCATTTGGTTTTTTTTTTTTCGAAAAATACTATTTGTTGTTATAACGAGTAATATTATTTAACTGTTTTGGAGGAACAAGAAAGATAAAGCGGTGGACGTGGTGTTCTGAAAATTTGGTTTGATGAGGAATTTCCATTTTGGAGAGGAGAAGATGATGTGCAACTTGAATTGTATGTGGAGAAATATTATTTAGTAATTCACATGTTAATAGATAAGATCATAAGATGGCTTGCCCCGATGCATCGAATGCTCAAAATATGTAGTTTCTCGACACGGGTGGAAATAACAGGACTTGATCTAAACTCTCTACTAGAAACCAATTAGAATCCAATTTTTTTGACTCATGAGTCATACCATACCTCCTCAAAACAAACTTCCCCGACACGTGAAGAAAAAACAAAACTCGACCTGACATAGAAATATCTTAATGTTTTACCAAAAACAACTAAAATCCAATTTTGAGACGAATGAATCATACCTTCCCGAAACAAACAGAATGACACCAAACGTTAGGCCGCAGGCGGCTTGAACAAAGACAGAAAAGACGATCATCACCGCCACTGAAGCACCCAATGACCGCACTCTCCCCAATAGAATACACATCACTCCTCCCGATGTTTGAACTACCAAAAGCGTCCATAATCTCCCTCTCATTCTGAACCTCTTCGCCATAAAATCCGACAACATACCTCCACCTGGCTACGAAAACAAATTCGTCAATCCAAACGTGCCGTACGAAGATTCACATCGAATTTATCATAAAAATACTGCGCAATTATATTATCTATAGTAAGCTACACACCGAAGCAATAACCATAAGTTATTGCCAAAACCCACCCCCGGTAATTTTTCACCGCGTGGTAAAAAAACCCACGATAAATTATCTTCATATTTATCTCCGGATTTTTGGAGCTCTAAAAAATTACCCTCGGGTAAATCCTGCCCTAAAAAGAGAATTACGTACGTAGACAGAGTCTGAAATAGGGCAGGTAAAAAGAAAGCAATTCTCCACGGGGTAAATTTAATTACACTAAATTTTAATAAAAAATAAAAAATAGGGGCATAATCAGGTGCGATGCGCTGCCGCCAAGGTTGCCCCACCCGTCAGCAATGACGTTGCCGAAGAATAAGGAGCTCATCCAGAATTGGGTGGAAACAAACGTGGCGAGGGAGGAAGGTCGTCGGCGCAGTGACGAGGGTGAGGGTTGCGGAGGCTAAACGGGGGCCGAGTAAATTGCAGGCGGTGCCCATGGCGATGTGGGCGAAGACGGCAGCGAGGGTGGCATTTCCAATGTCGGTGGCAGTGAGGTCGAGGTTGTTGCGGATGATTGGAATAAGTGGCGGCGCAGTGAAGGTGGAGACGAAGCAGGCGAAGAAGGATAGCCAGGAAAGGTGGAATACGAGCATGTGTAGTGGGGATAGGGAGAAAGGGTTGAATTGGGTGGATTTTTGTTCTGAATCAACTGGGAGTTTGAATTTGTTTTGGGGAGGATTTCCATTTGGAAAAGAAGAAGATGATGTGTAACTTGAATTGGATGTGGAAAAATATCATCTAATAATGATGTGGAATTTGTGTGTAAATGTGGTGTAATTAAGTGTTGTATTTGAATGGATATATATGGGAAGCTCGTTTTATTAGTTGCACCGTGCATTTGGTTTTTTTTTAGATAATACTATTTGTTGTTATAACGAGTAAATATTATTTAATTGTTTTAGAGGAACAAAAAAGATAAAGCGGTGTACGTGGTATTCTGGGAATGTGTGATATGAACACTGTGGAAGGCGAGGAACAAAATAATTTTTGAGTGAGGGGAGATTAATGTAGAAAACTGTCAGAGGAAATTAAAGGAAAGAATTGGAGTTTGAA
Source organism: Ballota nigra (assembly GCA_947034835.1). Lineage (NCBI taxonomy): Eukaryota > Viridiplantae > Streptophyta > Magnoliopsida > Lamiales > Lamiaceae > Ballota > Ballota nigra. Next base: position 96,053,190 of record OX344727.1, read on the forward strand.
TTTTTTTGTGGAGATTGACGAGAAATTTTTATTTTGGAAAGAAGAAGGAGAAGATGATGTGCAACCTGAATTGTATGTGGACAAGTATCATCTAGTAATGATAGGGATTTTGTGGGTAAATATGATGTAATTTGAGTGTTGTATTTGAATGGATATATATGGGAAGCTTGTCTTATTAGTTGCACGGTGTATTTGGTTTTTTTTTTTCCGGATAATGTTATTTGTTGTTATAATGAGTAATATTATCTAACTGGTCTGGAGGAACAAAAAAATAAAGCGGTGTGCGTGGTATTCTGAAAATCTGTTTTGATGAGGAATTTTCATTTTGGGGAGGAGCAGATGATGTGCAACTTGAATTGTATATGGGGAAATACCATCTAATAATGATAGAGAATTTGTGGGTAAATATGATGTAATTGAGTGTTGTGTTTGAATGGATATATATATGTGAAGCTCGTCTTACTAGTTGCAAGGTGGTTGCACCGTGTATTTAGTTTTTTTTTTCGGATAATGCTATTTGTTGTTGTTATTATGGGTAATGTTATTTAACTATTCTAGAGGAATAAGAAAGGTAAAACGGTGGGCGTAGTGTTCTGTGGTACGGACATTGTAGAAGGTGAGGAATAAAATTATTTTCGAAGGAGATGATATTAATGCAGAAATACAGTTGGAGAAAATTAAAAGAATGACTTGGAGTTTGAATTTGATTTTGGGAGATTGATGAGGAATTTCCATTTTGGGAAGGAGAAGATCGTGTGCAACTTGAATTGTATGTGGGCAAATATCATCTTGTAATGATAGGGAATTTGTGTGTAAATATAATGTAACTCGTCTTATTAGTTGCACTGTGCATTTGTTTTTTTTTTTTCTGGATAATGCTATTTGTTGTTAAAACGAGTAATATTATTTAACTGGTCTGGAGGAACAAGAAAGATAAAGCGATGGGCGTGGTGTTCTAAAAATGTGTTTTGATGAAAAAATTTCATTTTGGGGAGGAGCAGATGTTGTGCAACTTGAATTGTATGTTGGGCAAAATATCATCTAATAGTGATAGAGAATTTGTGTGTAAATATGATGTAATTGAGTGTTGTATTTTAATGGATATATATGGAAAGCTCGCCTTATTAGTTGCACCATGCATTTTTTTTTTCCGGATAATATTATTGTTGTTATAACGAGTAATATTATTTAACTGTTTTGGAGGAACAAGAAATATAAAGCGGTGGGCGTGGTGTTCTAAAAATGTGTTTTGATGATGAATATAGCAATCCCATGTACTTATTTTGTTAATAAATATATTCTAAAAGTTGATAGAATAATAGATATTGAAATATATTTATTATTGGCGAAAAGTAAAACATAGAGATATTTTTACTAAAAACACGAAATAGTATACACTATATTTGCATATTTATCCAAATATATATATATATATATATATATGATTTTGTCTGTCTCAACGATGGTATGAAGAGTCAATTGATTACAATGTCACTATTCTTATTCTAACAGTTTCAGTACACGTCGCATATTTATTGATGGTGTCATTTTGTATAAAAACATAAAATATTACGATCCAAAGACATTAACCAGAGCAGACTCTGGAACAGTGCGAGGTGTGCACTTGCACTGGGCCCCACACTAGCCAAGACCCCATTTTAAGTTGATGGAATAATAGTTATTGAGATATATTATTATTTGAGAAAAATGAAACGTAGATATATATTTATTAAAAACATGAAATGTTAGACTATACTTGCATATTTATAAAAAAAAAATTGCATGATTTTGTCTTTATCTCAATGATGGCTTCCAGAGTCAGTTGATTGCAATATCACTATTTTTATTCTAATAGTTTTAGTACACGTCACATATATATTGATGGTGTCGTTTTGTATAAAGACATAAAATATTACGATCCAAAAGTGTTAATCAGAGCTGGCTCTGTGACAGTGTGGGCTGTGCAGTCGCACATGACCCCATTTTAAGTTGATAGAATAATAGATATTGAGATATATTTATTATTTGCGAAAAATGAAACATAGAAATATATTTATTAAAATCACGAAATGATAAACTATATTTGCATATTTATAAAAAAAAAAATTATATGATTTTGTCTTTGTCTCAATGATGGTTTCAAGAGACAATTGATTGCAATGTCACTATTTTTATTCTAATAGTTTCAGTACACGTCACATATATATTAGTGGTGGTGTTTTGTATAAAGACATAAAATATTACGATCCAAAGGCGTTAATTAGAGCTGACTCTGGGATGTTGTAGGCTGTGTAGTCGCATAGGCCCCATTTTAAGTTGATAGAATAATAGGTATTGAGATATATTTATTATTTGCGAAAAATGAAACGTAGAGATATATTTATTTAAAATACGAAATGATAAACAATATTTGCATATTTATCCAATTTTTTAATGACTTTGTCTTTGTCTTAATTTTGGTTTCAAAAGACAATTGATTTCAATGTCACTATTTTTATTCTAATAGTTTCAATTCACGTCACATATTTACTGATGGTGTCGTTTTGTATAAATACATAAAATATTACGATTCAAAGGCGTTAACCAGAGCCGACACTGGGACGGTGCGGGTTGTGCAATCGCACAGAACCCCATGTTGGACAGAGCTCTTTTTGTTATTATGCTTATATATGACATATATAATATATACGAGTAAGTCGTTAACAATTAATTATAGAATAACTGGTCTAGATGAAACGTGAATCACTTTTAAAGCTTTCTACCTAGTAAGTCATAAGGTCGACCCCGACAATTGTATTATTTTCACTTGATGTTTACTCTTGCAATTGAATAAAGAGACTTTGCAAAAGATGTAATATTGAGATATATTTAATAAAAAAACTCAATATGTTAGAATACATTTGCATTTTATCCATTATCCTTTTTTATAATTTTGTCTTTATCTCAGTTCATTATTTCGCGAGAGTCTGTTGATTGCAACATCACTATTTTTGTTCAAATAGTTTCAATTAACGTCACGTATTTACTGATAAAATGTTGTCGTTTGTATATACACATAAAATGTTCCTATCCAATGCGTTAACCTCGAAACAAACTAAAACATCTCATAAGGGGGTATTTGGTGGCTATGTTGAGACATTCTCAACTGAATTTCACAATCGATGATAAAAATATTAACTATTTTTAGTAAATATTAAAGCTATAAAACACATGTTTTCATGATTAAACATATTTTGAAACTTACAAAGTTTATTTCTCTAGATTTTGATCCAAATTTCAAACATATTCATTTGGTGCAAAACCAATACTCTTGCCTCTTTCACTTCTACTATTTTCAGAGAATTTCAAACATATTTCTCAGCCGATGTCCATTCGGACATGTAATCTTTTTTCGGTCGTGCCTTTAGAGGAGGGCCCACACAACATTCCACCCCATTGTGGGAAGTATATCAATGCTATCACAAGGGTGCAACATATGAACATTATTATTAAAAAAGAGTGCACAGTACAAATAGTGTATAAAAAAAATTGTCGTGCTGAAATTTAAAAGTTGGATTTATAGAGATGAACATTAGAATATAAGCACAATTTTCACATTATCATTATAATAGAATTGTTGTTCCACTTATGCGGCGGCAGTTAGATCACTTTCGCCGACTAATAATTATTTGAGTAAGTCTTGCATGGATATAATAAAAATATATGATTGAAAATTTGGTGAAGTCGCTCAATATGTTTTAAAATGAGTATGCGAGATATACTAAAAAATATGATTGTACATGTTTTACTGATGATGTCGTTTTGTATAAAGACATAAAATATTACGATCCAAAGTTGCTAACCAGAGTCGGCTCTGAAACGGTGCGAGTTGTGCATTCGCATAGGGTCCCACGCTAGCCAGTGCCCAATTTTTTTTTTTTTAATTTTATATATGACATATATAATATATACAAGTAATCCGTTAACAATTAATTGAATAGTAGGTAATCTAAGCATGATACGCTTTCCCTCTCTAACGTTAATAGTTTCACTCATTCGTTTATTTATTGTTCTAGATTCTAATGAGGAATTTACATTTTGGGATGATGTGCAAATTGAATTGTATGTGGGCAAATATCATTTAATAATGTTTATGGAATTTGTGTGTAAATATGATGCAATTGAATGTTGTTTTTGAATGGATATATATGGGAAGCTCGTCTAGTATATTTTATGAGTAGTACTTGCATGAATCAGTTGCACTATGTATTTGATTTTTTTTTCCGGATAATACTATTTGTTGTTATAATGAGTAATATTATTTAACTGTTGTGCACAGTGCAACTAATTTATGAGTAATGTATCATTTAGTAAATCAAGTATTACCATTCAACAAAGGGCACGCAATACAAGTAGTGTATATTAAAGTTTGTGGTACTGAAATTGAAAAGTTGAATTTATAGAGATGAACATTAAAATCTAAGCACAATTTTCACTATATTAGAATTACTGTTCCACTTAAGCGGCGCTGGTTAGATCACTTTAGCCGACTAATAATTATTTGAGTGGAACAGTCTTACAATTATATAGAATACAAATTAAACATGATATATTAACACTTTGAATGAAATTAATGTTAATTTGTATTAGTTTGTGAATGTCTCATCGTGAGATCATTTCACATAAATTTTTGCTTAATAAACTTTTTTTTTTTTTAAGAAAGCGATGTTTAAGTAACAAGATTCATGGCTTCACTACAAATAATCAAATTTACAAACAAGATTCTTATCGTCCATTGACTTTGGAAGGTTTGCAGAATCCAATTGTGAATATATATGCAAGAATTATTTTTTCCATTAACCAGAATAGGAAAAAGGAAAAAACTCAATAAAATGAGTGTGCAAGATATACTAAAAATATGATTGGAAATTTGGTAAAGTCACCCAATATGTTTTTAAACAAAATAAAAAATTATCGTGTGCAAACCTTGTGCAACCCCTTATTAGAGGCATTAAAAAAAAAACATGCTGAGTGGCTTTTTCAAAATACAAAAAAAAGTAAGACGTACCAATATTTAATAATAATGATCAAAGAAATAATACGCATTCTTTTCATAACATTATTAATTTTCTTGATCTGCCATCTCTGGAAACCCTTTTAATTCAAATCCGCCTGTAAAACTTCAGTTCAAATATAAGTGATGAAGTGATGAATTCTTAATATTAAACACAATCAACAAAAAAAAAAAACAAGTTAATTAATCAAATATTTATATTCTTCAAGATATCTCTGTCCCAAGAGGATGTTTTGGTCATTTTGAATCAGCATTAATATCTAATTAATAATTGTACGATAAGCTGAATGGAATATTCAATGGTGAGTATTGAATTTTGAAAAATATTTAATAACTTTCGTCCAGAAGTCACCGCTCATTTCATTGACTTCTTTTCATGAGAATAGATCATTGAATGATGTACTCATGAAAATAATGAGACAAAAGAATTAGTGCATTTGATTCATGGACATTGTATAAGTGAAATCAGTAATTAATGCTTTAAAATATTATTCAAATTTTGATGCATACTTTTTTTTCTATCTTGTGTATTGGTAATGTATTCCCTTCGTCCCACAAAGATAGATTTATAGGTATTTTCATATAGATTAAGAAATAAAAATTATTATAATTAGAATATTAAAATTTTGCTTTTTTTTACCATTAGTCCATATAACTATTCATTTTTCAAGACAATTTCATAGGAAGAACTACATAATAATTCCTTAAATATAGTAACAAGTCTATCTTTATGGGACAAATAAAAATAGAAAGTAAATCTATCTTTGTGAAACGGGGGAATAGGAAGAATTTAAGATTAAAAATGATTTCAATAACATTTAATTTGGGACGGTGCGAGTTGTGCACTTGCACAGGGTCCCACACTAGCCAAGGCCCCATTTTAAGTTGATAGAATAATAGATAATGAGATATATTTATTATTTGCGGAAAATGAAACGTAGAGATATATTTATTAAAAACATTAAATGTTAGACTATATTTGAATATTTATCAAAAAAATATTACACGATTTTGTCTTTGTCTGAATGATAGTTTCAATCGTCAGTTGATTGCAATGTCACTATTTTTATTCTAATAGTTTCAGTACACGTCACATATATATTAATGGTGTCGTTTTGTATAAAGACATAAAATATTACGATCCAAAGGCGTTAATCAGAGCTTGTTCTGGGACTGTGCGGGTTGTGCAGTCGCACAGGGCCCCATTTTAAGTTGATAGAATAATAGATATTGAGATATATTTATTATTTGCGAAAAATGAATCGTTGAGATATATTTATTAAAAACACGAAATGTTATATTTGAATATTATAAAAAAAAATTAAATGATTTTGTCTCTGTCTCAATGATGGTTTCAAGAGTCGGTTGATTGCAATATCACTATTTTTATGATAATAGTTTCAGAACACGTCATATATATATTGATGGTGTCGTTTTGTATAAAGACATAAAATATTACGATTCAAACGCGTTAATCAGAGTTGGCTTTGGGAGGTGCGGGTTGTGCAGTCGCACATGGCCCCATTTTAAGTTGATAGAATAATAAATATTGAGATATGTTTATTATTAGCGAAAAATAAAACGTAGAATTATATTTATTAAAAACACGAAATGTTAGACTATATATGCATATTTATCCAAAAAAAAATTATATGATTTTGTCTTTGTCTCATGATGGTTTCAAGAGTCATTTTATTGCAATGTCGCTATATTTATATTCTAATAGTTTCAATACACGTCACATATTTACTGATAGTGCCATTTCGTATAAAGACATAAAATATTACAATCCAAAGGCGTTAACCAAAGCTGACTCTTGGACCGTGCGGGCTGTGTAGTCGCACAGGACCCCATGCTGGCTAGGGCCCTTTTATCTATTTATTTTATATATGACATATATAATATATACAAGTAAGTCATTAATAACTTATTATAGAGTGAATGGTCTAGCTGAAACGTGAATCACTTTTAAAGCTTTCTACCTGGTAAGTCATGAGGCCAATCCCAACAATTGTATTATTTTTTATTGATGTTTGCTCTTGCAATTGAATAAAGAGACTTTGACATAGTATTAAATATTGAAATATATTATTTGCGAAAGATGTAACATTAAGATATATTTATTAAAAACACAATATGTTAGAATACATTTGCATTTTATCCATTTTCTTTTTTTATAATCTTGACTTTATATATCTCAGTTCATTATTTCGAGAGTCAATTGATTGCAATGTCACCATTTTTATTTAAATAGTTTCTATTGACTGGGAGTTTGAATTTGGTTTGTGGGGATTGATGGGGAGTTTCCATTGTGGGGAGAAGAAGATGATGCGCAACCGCAACTTATGATATGTAACTTGTGCGTAAATATGATGTGATTGAGTGTTGTATTTGAATGGTTATATATGGGAAGTTCGTCTTATTAGTTGCACCGTGCATTTGAATTTTCTTTTTTCGGATAATACTATTTTATTGTTATAGCGAGTAATATCATTTAACTGTTATGGAGGAACAAGAAAGACAAAGCGGTGGGCGTGGTGTTTTGGGGAATGTGTGGTATGGGTACTGTGGAAGGCGAGGAACAAAATAATGCAGAAAAAACTGTCATAGGAATTTAAATGAAGAACTTAGAGTTCACTATTAGTTAAAAATGCAATCTATTGTAATTCAAACCTCATAGATTGGCTTGAATCCCCTAGTTTGGTAATTGAACTCACGGTTCAAGCTTATGCCATGTTTTTGTCTGATAAAAAAATTAGGATTTTAATTGTTGTGCACAGTGTAACTAATTTATGAATAAAATGTCATTTGGTAAATCAAGTATTATTATTCAAAAAGAGTGCACATTATAAATAGTGTATAAATTTTTTTGTCCTACCGACTAAACACAATTTTCACATTATCACTATAATAAAAAATTGTTCCACTTAAGCGGCGCCGGTTAGATCACTTTCGTCTTCTAATAATTATTTGGGTAAATCTTGCTTGCAGCGGATTTGGATTCGGTGCTGTACAGGAGCGTCCTGTGCATTACAAATACATAGTCACACCAACTGGTCTGGTAATATATTTAATTTTATGGGGTCAGACTAGTTGGTGTGACTATGTATTTGTGCTGCATAGGATGCTCCTGTACAGCACCGGATCCAAATTCGCGTGCAGCCGTTTGATAATTAGATGGAATATAAGTTGATTATTATACATTAATATTTTGAAAAAGTTGTGTGAGAAAGAATTGGTGTTCTCACACAACTTTTTCTCTAATTATTTTTACACTGTTTAGGGGTGCATGTGAAGTTCAAAGATTCAGTGTGGTAGGAAACTGATGTTTTTTTCTTTCAAAGAAAGCAATTGTTAATGAACAAGATTCATTGCTTCAATAAAAGTAATCAAATAAACAAAAGATATACTTTAAAATGAATATGCAAGATATACTAAAAGATATGACTGGAAATGTTTTACTATGGTGTCGTTTTGTATAACGACAAAAAATATTACGATAAAGTGTTACCTTTTTAAAAACGTTACTAAAAAAGTGTTACATATATAAAAGTGTTACCTAAAAAGCGTTACCTACTATAAAGTGTTACCTAAAAGCGTTACTTATTTAAAAGTGTTGCATATAAGTGTTGCATATTAACAAAGTGTTACATGAAGTGTTACATAATATATAAACTAAAATAAGTGTTATCATAATGTGTTACATAAACTAAATGTGTTACAATAAGATGTTACTTAAAGTCAATTATGTTGTAGTATATGGACATTTTGAATCAGCACTAATATTTAATTAATAATTACTCCCTCCGTCCCGGGTTTTATTTCACGTTTTCCTTTTTGGGACGTCCCAACTCTTTTTTCACATCCTTAAAAAGGAAATAAATTACACACACAAAAGTCAATAAAGCACCTTTTTATTATTTAATTATTTAATTTTACACTCACACACTTCACTTTTCTTAAATATTGTGCCAACCCCACATATGAAATAAAACCCGGGACGGAGGGAGTATATGATAAGCTGGATGGAATATTCAATGGTGAGTATTGAATTTTGAAAAATAATTAATAACTTTCGTCCAAAAATCACCGCTCATTGCATCGACTTTTTTTTAATGAGAATAGATCATAGAAAGACGTAGTCATGAAAATAATGAGGCAAAAGAATTAGTGCATTAGGTTCATGGAGTGAATTCAGTAATTAATGCATTTAAAATATTATTCAAATTTCGATGCATATTTTATTGGATTTTGCTCTCTTGTGTAATGGTAAAATACTCCCTTCGTCCCACAAAATAAATTTATAGGTATTATCATACAAATTAAAAAATAGAAATTATTATGGTTAGAATATTAAGTATTTGCTTTGTTTTACTTCGTTCAAGACAATCATATAGGGAGAATTACATTAAATAGAAAGAAAGATGAGAATACAAATTTAATAATTTTTTAAATATAGTAACAAATCTATTTTTATGAAACGGATAAAAATAGGAAACAAGTCTATCTTTGTTAAATGGGGGAGTAGAAAGCAGGTAAGAAATAATAATTTAAATAACGTTTAATGTCTTTTTTAGACTTTGTAAAAATTTGTCCAAATCTATCTTAATGGTACGGGGAGTATATGATATAATCTTTTTTTTTTAAACATAAATAATACTTTCTCCGTTCCACAAAAATATGACATTCTATTTTTTCTAACAATTTTTTTTTTACCATTCAACCATCACTTAATTATTTCACTTGTCATTGATTTTACACTAATAAACAATCACTTAATTTATAAATAAATCATACAATATACTCCATAATACATTCACCTTATTTATTTTATCTACGTCTTATAAAAACATATCAAAAGCAAACGACCATACTTTTTAGGGATGGAGGGAGTAAACTTTACTCCGTTTAAGAAGAATAAATAATGAGTAGGTCTTTTGTGAGACAGAATAATGAAGTATAAATTGAGCATGTCACATTAACACTTTAACAGAGATGATATTAATTTGTGGAATATGTATAGAGTGAAATTGGTTAATACATGAATCATTGAAGAGCATTAGTCATTTTCACTAAAGAGTATTAGTTATTTTCACTAAAGAGTATTAGTTGTCTTCATTGAAGAGTCTTAGTTTGTTTTCACTAAACAACTAAGACTTTTCAGTGAAGACAACTAATACTCTTCAGTGAAAATAACTAATACTCTTTAGTGAAAATAACTAATATTCTTCAATGATTTATGTATGAACCATTTTCACTCTATACTTTGTCTAATTTGTATTGTCTCATATCATGAGGCAGTCTCACACAAATTTTTATCATAATTAAAATATATCTAATCTTTCTTAAAATATGAGACTATATATGGTTAAAGTTATTACATTGAAAAATATCCACGTCAACCTAATTTACACTTTGTATAACTCCAATTTTGTATGACCTACCATGCATAGCAAAATTGACAAGAATGTGACCGCATAGCGCAGTGGATTAGCGCGTTTGACTTCGGATCAAAAGGTCGTGGGTTCGACTCCCACTGTGGTCGATTTTATTTTTCTTTTTTCCCTTTTTGAATAAAAGTTGTAAGAAAAATTGTGTTTAGCTAGCTCTTGGAAAAAGACAAGTAGACAACTAACTGGTACTCTATGGAAATTGCCAAATTATTCAAACTTCTCCAAATTTGCATCAAATTGTTGCTTGTAATCTTGGTGGAGTGCCCTTTGCAGGTAAGAAGGGAGTTTAAAGGTTATAATGTGTCACATTACTCATTTACTCTTTTGGAATAATTACAATGGTTGGTTTTGTAAGGAGTAAAATTGCCTAAAAACCTGCAAAGTTCAACAGTATTTATTCTATCGGGATGATACAATGAAATATCTATATATAGAAAATCTGACGCGTATTTGCTTTACTTAAAACGAGGTATTAAATTGAACCAATTTCTTTCTGATTATCTCAATGACTCAATCTATTATATGGCAGTAGAATTTTTTATTTTTTTTAGAAAACGTATACAGATACGTAAAAGAAACAAAAGATCGTCCATTGAATTCGGCTGCTAAGGATTACAAGAAGCCAAGAGAATATGCAATTCTTGATATTCTATTATGAAGGTAGGAGTTTTTTTTTATATTAAAAACGTATATTGACACGTATAAGAAACAAAAGATTGCCCAATGACTTCGACAGCTAAGGATTACAAGAATTCAAGAGAATGTGCAATTCTTGACTTGAGAGACTCGCTGTTTGAATATAATTAATTGGTCATTTGGTTAGTGTTGTCATTACTTGAAACGGGGTATTAAATTGAACCACTTTCTTTTCGACTATCTCAATGACTCAATCTATTATAACATAATTTTTTTTTCCTGTATACTGACACGTATAAGAAACAAAAGATCACCCCCATTAATTTCGGCGGCTAAGAATTACAAAAATCCAAGAGAATATGTCATTCTTGACTTGAGAGACTCACTATTTGAATGTAATTAATTAGTCATTTGGTTAATGTTGTTATTACTTAAAACATTGTATTAAATTGAACCACTTTCTTTTCGACTATCTCAATGACTCAATCTATTATGACGGTAGGGATTTTTTTTATAAAATGTATACTGACACGTATAAAAATGTATACTGACACGTATAGGAAACGTATACTGACACGTATAAGAAACATATGCTGAAACATATATTGACTTTGGCGGCTACGGATTACAAGAATCTAAGAGAATATGCAATTATTGACTTGAGAAACTCACTATTTGAATGTAATTAATTTGCCATTCGATTAATGTTTTTATTACTTAAAACGAGGTATTAATTGAACCACTTTCTTTTTTACTATCTCAATGACTCAATCTATTATGACGGTAGGATTTTATTTTTTTTAGAAAACGTATGATACGTATAAGAAACAAAAGATTGTCCATTAATTTCGGAGGCTAATAATTACAAAAATCCAAAAGAATATGAAATTCTTGACTTGAGACACTCACTATTTGAATGTAATTAGTTAGTCAGTCGGACTAAATTTGGTTGATGTTACTATAACATAAAATGGGGTATTAAATTGAACCATTTTCTTTCCAACTATCTCGATGACTCAATCTATTAATTAATTTGTTATTCAATTTAAATTCTGTTAATGTTACAAATGAAGAGGATACATAGATTTCTAAATACCATGCAATTTTTTGTCAGGAGGTTGTCCCAGAAACTTAAATCAATCCTTTAATTTTGATTGTGTATATACTATATCAATATCAATATGTTAATGTTGAGTATAGCTCTATTTTGGAACTTTTATAGCATTTAAAAACAAAAACTCCAAATGTATATTAATTATAATATGATCAGCTATACGTTTTATCTCATATTTAATTTAAATATTGTGTGTATATATTTGACATATTGATATACTCATGAAGGATGTTTTGGTCATTTTGAATAACCCCATGGTGAATACTATTGAATATTGCACTTAATTTGAGGCCCGCCTATGTTTACTAAATATTCATTGATTCACACTACAGGAAAATTTGGAATATGTGTGCTGCTTTAAATGCAATTTACTATACATTTCACTGGTAATATAATTTTAATTTATAGTAAGAATTTTATCTCAAAAAAATTTAGAATGGTTATTTGGGCCAAAAAAAAAAGACCCAAAAATATCATAATAATAACGAGCAATAACACTTATAAGATTTTTTTTTTCCAGAAACTAAAATTTGTAAATATAAAAATCGCCCACTTTAAAATAGTTTTAAATTACTAGTTAATTAATACATTTCAATGGTCTAATAATTTTAATTTATAAGAGTTTTTCGCTCAAATAAATCTTGAATGACTAGGCCCAAAAAAAGGAGGGAAACTCAATTAAAAAATGTTGTTGTAAGCCTGTAAACAATATTAGAACATGCAACCTACTAAAATAAAAACTGTCTCTGAAAAATTAATTAATCACATCTTCATACTTAATTTTCACGAATGAAATTAATTAATCCTCCGACTTATATTTAATTACTTTTGAAGAGGATATATAGACTTTTTAAAAAACCATGCAAATATTGGGTCAAATTTAATCTTTAATTGTGATTGTGTATATCTTATATCAATATGTTGATGCAGAGCCATTTTGGAACTTTCATGAAATTAGAAATGAAAACACCAAAAATATAGTGTTTATCTAATATTTGATTTAAATATTGCGTGTATGTACTTGACATATCAATATACATACGCGTAATTAGATATGTTTATTGTTTTATGCAACCTATGTAGTTCACCACACTGTAATCAGTTGTTTCAGCATTTATTTGATATTTAGTTTAAAGATTGTGTACACACTATACATATCTGTATATGTGTAATTGAATACGTTTATTGCTTATTTCATGTAACCTATGTATGTGTAGATACACAAACTCATATGTTCATCACACCGTGATCAGTTGTTTCAACATTTTATCCGTTATTTTATTAAAATATTCTTTTTTTTTTACATCCTGATGTACACCTAATTAGATATGTTTAGTGCATCTTTCAACATGAGTTCACTCCCCCCATATACTGAGTACTAGTTAAAAAAAGAAACAAATTGTCCTCTCTTATAAATTAATGTAGTTTATTTCAATTGTTTAGTGCAGCAACCAAGTTTAAACGGAAAAAAAAAATGGGCAAAGAGAAAGCATGAAACATGTGGTATTTTTTTCATATTCTTGAAATATAAGTAAATTAGGGTGATTGAAGATACAAAATTGCAAGATGTTGCCAATATTAATAATAATTATCAAAGATCTAGTGACAAATTTATTTGCATATATTATTCCATTTAATATGACAAATCAAAGCCTCATTTATGAACCACTTTATAAAACGTAGTTAGAGTGAAATTTGTTAATATAAGATTAGTCCATAGAAGTGAATGTAATTAATTAATCTTTAAGTTTAAATTTGTTTAATGTTACAAATGAAGAGGATATATAGACATTTTAAAAATCATGCAAATTTGTCTATCAAATTTAATGGATTTATTCTGAATGTTAAAGGATTGTTACAAAAATTTAAGTTAATCTTGTAATTCTGGTTGTATATATCCTATATCATATGATATAGTTATAGGTACAAACCTATTTTGTATCTTTCATGAAATTAGAAACGAAAACTCCAAAAATATGTTCATCATATTGTGATCAGCTATCAGTGTTTATCCAATATTTGATGTAAATGTTGTCTGTATATAGTTGACATATCTGATATATGTAAGTGTAATTAAATATCTTTGGTGCTTTATTTTAACCTATGTATGTGCATAGATGCATAAACTCATACGTTCACCACACATTGATCAATCATTCAATGTTTATTCGATATTTAATTCAAAGATTGTGTGCACACTTGACATGTCTATATAAACATAATTGGCTTTGTTTAGTGTTTAATTTAATGTAACCTATGTATGTACAGATGCATGAACTCATATGTTCATTACACTGTGATCAGTTGTTTCAACGTTTTATTTGTTATTTGATTTAAAAAGTGTGCATATTTGACATATTGGTAAGTACTTTTATGTAATCTATGTATGGTATGTTGATAAATATAATATGCTCATGTTATGTAGATATCAATTTTTTCGTGGGATGATGTTTTGTTGTGCTTAATTTATTTTGTAAAGGAAAATTTACTTTTTTAAGGAATATTTTCCTATCGTAGGAAGCAAAATATGGTTGATCTACTTCGTATTTCTTAAGGATTGTGTCATTATGAATATATATTTATAAGCATGTAATTATACAACATAATTTGAGTTGAAAAGTTATTTTCTTATTAGGAAGAAGGTTATTACAAAGGGGTTTAAAAACAGGAGTTTTGAGTTTTATTATGGCATACAAACTCATGGTCGCCTCAAAATCTTGCCAAATTATTCAAACTTCTCCAAATTTGCATCAAACTGTTGCTTGTAGTTTTGGTGGAGACTCTTTTGGAATTTAGATTACAATGGTTGGTTTTGTAAGGAGTGAAATTGCCTAAAAACCTACAAAGTTCGACAGTATTTATTCTACTGGGATGATAGAATGATACTTCTATATATAGAAAATCCGACGCGTGTTTTGCTTTACTTAAAACGAGATATTAAATTGAACCAATTTCTTTCTGATTATCTCAATGACTCAATCTATTATGGCGGTAGGATTTTTTTTTTTAGAAAACGTATACAGACACGTAAAAGAAACAAAAGATCGCCCATTGAATTTGGCTGCTAAGGATTACAAGAATCCAAGAGAATATGCAATTCTTGACATTTCTATTATGAAGGTAGGAATTTTTTTTTTTTGTAAAAAACGTATATTGACACGTATAATAATCAAAAGATCGCCCAATGACTTCGGCAGCTAAGGATTACAAGAATTCAAGAGAATATGCAATTCTTGACTTGAGAGACTCATTGTTTGAATATAATTAATTAGTCATTTGGTTAGTGTTGTCATTACTTGAAACAGGGTATTAAATTGAACCACTTTCTTTTCGACTATCTCAATGACTCAATCTATTATGACAGTAGGAATTTTTTTTTCTGTATACTGACACGTATAAGAAACAAAAGTTCACCCCATTGATTTCGGCGGCTAACAATTACAAGAATACAAGAGAATATGTCATTCTTGACTTAGAGACTCATTATTTGAATGTAATTAATTAGTCATTTGGTTAATGTTGTTATTACTTATAATATTGTATTAAATTGAACAACTTTCTTTTCGACTCTCTCAATGACTCAATCTATTATGACGGTAGGGATTTTTTTTTATAAAACGTATACTGACACGTATAAGAATCAAAAGACACATATAAAAAATGTATAATGACACGTATAATAAACGTATACTGACACGTATAAGAAACATATTCTGAAACGTATATTGACTTTGGCGGCTATGGATTACAAGAATCCAAGAGAATATACAATTATTGACTTGAGAAACACACTATTTGAATATAATTAATTTATCATTCGATTAATATTGTTATTTCTTAAAACGAGGTATTAATTGAGCCACTTTTTTCTGACTATATCATTGACTCAATCTATTATGACGGTAGGATTTTATTTTTTTAGAAAACGTATGTCACGTATAAGAAACAAAAGATTGTCCATTGACTTCGGCGGCTAATAATTACAAAAGTCCAAGAGGATATGCAATTCTTGACTTGAGAGACTCACTATTTGAATGTAATTAGTTAGTCAGTCGGTTTAAATTTGGTAAATGTTACTGTTACTTAAAAGAGGTATTATATTGAACCATTTTCTTTCAAACTATCTTGATGACTCAATCTATTATGACGGTAGAAATATAAATTCTTTTTTATTTTAGAAAACATATACAGACACCTTTAAGTAACAAAAGATCGTCCATTGAGTTCGACGGCTAAAGACTGCAAGAATCCAAGAGAATATGCAATTCTTGACTTGGAAGACTCGCTATTTGAAAAGTCAAGAGGTTGTCCCAGAAACTTAAATCAGTCCTTTAATTTTGATTGTGTATATACTATATGAATATCAATATGTCAATTTTGAGTATAGCTCTATTTTGGAACTTTCATATCATTTAGAAACAAAAATTCCAAATATATGTTAATAATAATATGATCAGCTATCCGTATTTATCTAATATTTAATTCAAATATCGTGTGTATATATATATATATTTCTTTTTTTTTACATATCGATATACTCATGAAGGATGTTTTGGTCATTTTGAATAACCCCATGATAAATACTATTGAATGTTGCACTTAATTTGAGGCCCGCCTATGTTTACTAAATATTCATTGATTCACACTATAGAAAATTTGGAATATGTGTGCTGCTTTAAATGCAATTTACTATACATTTCACTGGTCATATAATTTTAATCTATAAGAATTTTAGCTCAAATAAATTTAGAATGGCTATTTGGGCCCAAAGAGAAAAAGGAAAGGCCCAAAAATATCTTAAAATAACAAGTAGTATCACTTATACGATTTTTTTTTCAGAAATTAAAATTCGTAAATATAAAAATTGCCCACTTTAAAAATAGTATTATTAAATTACTACTTAATTAATACATTTCAATGGTCTAATAATTTTAATTTATAAGAGTTTTCACTCAAATAAATCTTGAATGGCTAGGCCCAAAAAAGGAGGGAAACCCAATTAAAAAATGTTGTTGTAAGCATGTAAACTATATTAGAACATGCAACATACTAAAATAAAACAGTCTCTGAAAAATTAATTAATCACATCTTCATACTTAATTTTCGCGAATGTAATTAATTAATCCTTCATTTAGTTACTATTGAAGAGGATATATAGACTTTTTTTAAAACCATACGAATATTGGGTAAAATTTAATGGATTTATTTTCTTAGTTAAAGGGTAGTTCCAGAAACTTAAAATAATCTTTAAAAAAATTGAAAGAAGAATAATCCTTTAATTGTGATTGTGTATCTCTTATATCAATATGTTGATGCAGAGCAATTTTGGAACTTTCATGAAATTAGAAATGAAAACACCAAAAATATATTCATTATACTGTGATCGGCTATCAGTGTTTATCTAATATTTGATTTAAATATTGCGTGTATGACATATCAATATACATACGCATAATTAGATATGTTTATTGTTTCATGCAACCTTTGTATATGTAGATACATGAACTCATATGTAGGTCACCACACTGTAATCAGTTGTTTCGGCATTTACTCGATATCTATTTTAAAGACTGTGTACACACTATACATATCTATATATGTGCAATTGAATACGTTTATTGCTTATTTCATGTAACCTATGTATGTGTAGATACATAAACTCATATGTTCATCACACCGTATCAGTTGTTTCAACATTTTATCCGTTATTTTATTTAAATATTCTTTTTTTTTTTTTTTGCATCTTGATGTACACCTAATTAGATATGTTTAGTGCATCTTTCAACATGAGTTCACTCCCATCATATACTGAGTACTAGTTAATAAAAGAAATAAATTTTCCTCTCTTTTAAATATTTTTGACATATTGATATACTCATGAAGGATGTTTTGGTCATTTTGAATAACCCTATGATGCATACTATTGAATGTTGCACTTGATTTGAGGCCCGCCTATGTTTACTAAATACTCATTGATTCACACTACAGGAAAATTTGGAATATGTTTGCTGTTTTAAATACAATTTACTATACATTTCACTGGTCATATAGTTTTAATTTATAGTAAGAATTTTAGGTCAAAAAAATTTAGAATGGTTATTTGGGCCCAAAAAAAAAGGAAAGACCCAAAAATATCTTAATAATAACGAGCAATAACACTTATAAGATTTTTTTTTTCCAGAAACTAAAATTTGTAAATATAAAAATCGCCCACTTTAAAAATAGTTTTAAATTACTAGTTAATTAATACATTTCAATGGTCTAATAATTTTAATTTATCAGAGTTTTTCGCTCAAATAAATCTTGAATGACTAGGCCCAAAAAAAGGAGGGAAACTCAATTAAAAAATATTGTTGTAAGCCTGTAAACAATATTAGAACATGCAACCTACTAAAATAAAAACTGTCTCTGAAAAATTAATTAATCACATCTTCATACTTAATTTTAGCGAATGTAATTAATTAATCCTCGACTTATATTTAGTTACTATTGAAGAGGATATATAGACTTTTTAAAAAACCATGCAAATATTGGGTCAAATTTAATCTTTAATTGTGATTGTGTATATCTTATATCAATATGTTGATGCAGAGCCATTTTGGAACTTTCATGAAATTAGAAATGAAAACACCAAATATATAGTGTTTATATAATATTTGATTTAAATATTGCGTGTATGTACTTGACATATCAATATACATACGCGTAATTAGATATGTTTATTGTTTTATGCAACTTATGTATGTGTAGATACATGAACTCATATGTAGGTCACCACACTATAATCGGTTGTTTCAGCATTTATTCGATATCTAGTTTAAAGATTGTGTACACACTATACATATTTATATATGTGTAATTGAATACGTTTATTGCTTATTTCATGTAATCTATGTATGTGTAGATACATAAACTCATATGTTCATCACACCGTGATCAGTTGTTTCAACATTTTATCCGTTATTTTATTTAAAAAAAAAAATTTATATCCTGATGTACACCTAATTAGATATGTGTAGTGCATCGTTCAACATGAGTTCACTCCCCTCATATACTGAGTACTAGTTAAAAAAAGAAACAAATTGTCCTCTCTTATAAATTAATATAGTTTATTTCAATTGTTTAGTGCAGCAACCAAGTTTAAACGGAAAAAAAAATGGGCAAAGAGAAAGAATGAAACATGTGGTATTTTTTTCATATTCTTGAAATATAAGTAAATTAGGGTGGTTGAAGATACAAAATTGCAAGATGTTGCCAATATTAATAATAATTATCAAAGATCTAGTGACAAATTTATTTTCATATATTATTCCATTTAACATGACAAATCAAAGCCTCATTTATGAACCACTTTATAAAACGTAGTTAGAGTGAAATTTGTTAATATAAGATCAGTCCATAGAAGTGAATGTAATTAATTAATCTTTAAGTTTAAATTTATTTAATGTTACAAATGAAGAGGATATATAGACATTTTAAAAATCATGTAAATTTTTCTATCAAATTTAATGGATTTATTCTGAATGTTAAAGGATTGTTACAAAAATTTAAATTAATCCTGTAATTCTGATTGTATATATCCTATATCACATGATATAGTTGTAGGTACATACCTATTTTGTATCTTTCATGAAATTAGAAACGAAAACTCCAAAAATATGTTCATCATACTGTGATCAGCTATCAGTGTTTATCCAATATTTGATGTAAATATTGTCTGTATATAGTTGACATATCTGATATATGTAAGTGTAATTAAATATCTTTGGTGCTTTATGTTAACCTATGTATGTGCATAGATGCATAAACTCATACGTTCACCACACATTGATCAATCATTCAATGTTTATTCGATATTTGATTCAAAGATTGTGTGCACACTTGACATGTCTATATAAACATAACTAGCTTTGTTTAGTGTTTAATTTAATGTAACCTATGTATGTACAGATGCATGAACTCATATGTTCATTACACTGTGACCAGTTGTTTCAACGTTTTATTTGTTATTTGATTTAAAAAGTGTGCATGTTTGACATATTGGTAATTACTTTTATGTAATCTATGTATGGTATGTTGATAAATATAATATGCTCATGTTATGTAGATATCAATTTTTTCGTGGGATGATGTTTTGTTGTGCTTAATTTATTTTGTAAAGGAAAATTTACTTTTTTAAGGAATATTTTTCTATCGTAGGAAGCAAAATATGGTTGATCTACTTCGTATTTCTTAAGGATTGTGTCATTATGAATATATATTTATAAGCATGTAATTATACAACATAATTTGAGTTGAAAAGTTATTTTCTTATTAGGAAGAAGGTTATTACAAAGGGGTTTAAACACAGGAGTTTTGAGTTTTATTATGGCATACAAACTCATGGTCGCCTCAAAATCTTGCCAAATTATTCATACTTCTCCAAATTTGCATCAAACTGTTGCTTGTAGTTTTGGTGGAGACTCTTTTGGAATTAAGATTACAATGGTTGGTTTTGTAAGGAGTGAAATTGCCTAAAAACCTACAAAGTTCGACAATATTTATTCTACTGGGATGATACAATGAAACTTCTATATATAGAAAATCCGACGCGTGTTTTGCTTTACTTAAAACGAGATATTAAATTGAATCAATTTCTTTCTGATTATCTCAATGACTCAATCTATTATGGCGGTAGGAATTTTTTTTTTAGAAAACGTATACAGACACATAAAAGAAACAAAAGATCGCCCATTGAATTTGGCTGCTAAGGATTACAAGAATCCAAAAGAATATGCAATTCTTGACATTTCTATTATGAAGGTAGGAATTTTTTTTTTTTTTTTTGTAAAAAACGTATATTGACACGTATAATAATCAAAAGATCGCCCAATGACTTCAACAGCTAAGGATTACAAGAATTCAAGAGAATATGCAATTCTTGACTTGAGAGACTCATTGTTTGAATATAATTAATTAGTCATTTGGTTAGTGTTGTCATTACTTGAAACGGGGTATTAAATTGAACCACTTTCTTTTTTACTATCTCAATGACTCAATCTATTATGACAGTAGGAATTTTTTTTTCTGTATACTGACACGTATAAGAAACAAAAGTTCACCCCATTGATTTCGGCGGCTAACAGTTACAAGAATCCAAGAGAATATGTCATTCTTGACTTTAGAGACTCACTATTTGAATGTAATTAATTAGTCATTTGGTTAATGATGTTATTACTTAAAATATTGTATTAAATTGAACAACTTTTTTTTCGACTATCTCAATGACTCAATCTATTATGACGGTAGGGATTTTTTTTTATAAAACGTATACTGACACATATAAGAATCAAAAGACACATATAAAAAATGTATACCGACACGTTTAATAAACGTATACTGACACGTATAAGAAACATATGCTGAAACCTATATTGACTTTGGCGGCTATGGATTACAAGAATCCAAGAGAATATGCAATTATTGACTTGAGAAACTCACTATTTGAATGTAATTAATTTGTCATTCGATTAATGTTGTTATTTCTTAAAACGAGGTATTAATTGGGCTACTTTTTTCTGACTATCTCATTGACTCAATCTATTATGACGGTAGGATTTTATTTTTTTTAGAAAATGTATGATACGTATTAGAAACAAAAGATTGTTCATTGACTTCGGCGGCTAATAATTACAAAAGTCCAAGAGAATATGCAATTCTTGACTTGAGAGACTCACTATTAGAATGTAATTAGTTAGTCAGTCGGTTTAAATTTGGTAAATGTTACTGTTACTTAAAAGAGGTATTATATTGAACCATTTTCTTTCAAACTATCTTGATGACTCAATCTATTACGACGGTAGAAATATAAACTCTTTTTTATTTTAGAAAACATATACAGACACCTTTAAGTAACAAAAGATCGTCCATTGACTTCGACGGCTAAAGACTGCAAGAATCCAAGAGAATATGCAATTCTTGACTTGGAAGACTCACTATTTGAAAAGTCAATAGGTTGTCCCAGAAACTTAAATCAATCCTTTAATTTTGATTGTGTATATACTATATGAATATCAATATGTCAATTTTGAGTATAGCTCTATTTTGGAACTTTCATAGCATTTAGAAACAAAAATTCCAAATATATGTTAATAATAATATGATCAGCTATCCGTATTTATCTAATATTTAATTCAAATATCGTGTATATATATATATATATTTTTTTTTTTTTTTACATATCGATATACTCATGAAGGATGTTTTGGTCATTTTGAATAACCCCATGATGAATATTATTGAATGTTGCACTTAATTTGAGGCCCGCCTATGTTTACTAAATATTCATTGATTCACACTATAGAAAATTTTGAATATGTGTTTTGTTTTAAATGCAATTTACTATACATTTCACTGGTCATATAATTTTAATCTATAAGAATTTTAGCTCAAATAAATTTAGAATGGCTATTTGGGCCCAAAGAGAAAATGGAAAGGCCCAAAAATATCTTAATAATAACAAGTAGTATCACTTATAAGATTTTTTTTCCAGAAATTAAAATTCGTAAATATAAAAATTGCCCACTTTAAAAATAGTGTTATTAAATTACTACTTAATCAATACATTTCAATGGTCTAATAATTTTAATTTATAAGAGTTTTCACTCAAATAAATCTTGAATGACTAGGCCCAAAAAAAGGAGGGAAACCCAATTAAAAAATATTGTTGTAAGCCTGTAAACAATATTAGAACATGCAACATACTAAAATAAAACAGTCTCTGAAAAATTAATTAATCACATCTTCATACTTTATTTTCGCGAATGTAATTAATTAATCCTTCATTTAGTTACTATTGAAGAGGATATATAGACTTTTTAAAAAACCATACAAATATTGGGTCAAATTTAATGGATTTATTTTCTTAGTTAAAGGGTTGTTTCAGGAACTTAAAATAATCTTTAAAAAAAATTGAAAGAAGAATAATCCTTTAATTGTGATTGTGTATCTCTTATATCAATATGTTGATGCATAGCAATTTTGGAATTTTCATGAAATTAGAAATGAAAACACCAAAAATATACTCCCTCTTTACCAAACTCAAGTTCCCGTTTATTGTTTGCACGGTTATTAAGAAAAGAATTGTTTATTAGTATTTAAAGTGATAAAGTGATGATAAAGTGATAAAGTAGATGTTTTGGTTATTAGTGTATGGAGAATATAATATTAAAAAGTATTGTTACTTTTTTGCCAAAAATAGATGTAGCAAATGAGTATGGGACGGACTTTTTTGCCAATGTAGCAAATGAGTTTGGGACGGAGGGAGTATTCATTATACTGTTATCGGCTATCAGTGTTTATCTAATATTTGATTTAAATATTGCGTGTATGACATATCAATATACATACGCATAATTAGATATGTTTATTGTTTTATGCAACCTATGTATGTTTAGATACATGAACTTATATGTAGGTCACCAAACAGTAATCAGTTGTTTCGGCATTAACTCGATATCTAGTTTAAAGACTGTGTACACATTATACATATCTATATATGTGTTTATTGCTTATTACATGTAACCTATGTATGTGTAGATACATAAACTCATATGTTCATCACACCGTATCAGTTATTTCAACATTTTATCCGTTATTTTATTTAAATATTCTTTTTTTTTTAAATCTTGATGTACACCTAATTAGATATGTTTAATGCATCTTTCAACATGAGTTCACTCCCCTCATATACTGAGTACTAATTAAAAAAAGGAAAAAAAAAATTCCTCTCTTTTAAATATTTTTGACATATTGATATACTCATGAAGGATGTTTTGGTCATTTTGAATAACCCCATGATGTATACTATTGAATGTTGCACATAATTTGAGGCCCGCCTATGTTTACTAAATATTCATTGATTCACACTACAGGAAAATTTGGAATATGTGTTCTGCTTTAAATGCAATTTACTATACATTTCACTGGTCATATAGTTTTAATTTATATTAAGAATTTTAGCTCAAAAAAATTTAGAATGGTTATTTGGGCCCAAAAAAAAGGAAAGACCCAAAAATATCATAATAATAACGAGCAATAACACTTATAAGATTTTTTTTTCCAGAAACTAAAATTTGTAAATATAAAAATCGCCCACTTTAAAAATAGTTTTAAATTACTAGTTAATTAATACATTTCAATGGTCTAATAATTTTAATTTATAAGAGTTTTTCGCTCAAATAAATCTTGAATGACTAGGCCCAAAAAAAGGAGGGAAACTCAATTAAAAAATGTTGTTGTAAGCCTGTAAACAATATTAGAACATGCAACCTACTAAAATAAAAACAGTCTCTGAAAAATTAATTAATCACATCTTCATACTTAATTTTCGCGAATGTAATTAATTAATCCTCCGACTTATATTTAATTACTATTGAAGAGGATATATAGACTTTTTAAAAAACCATGCAAATATTGGGTCAAATTTAATCTTTAATTGTGATTGTGTATATCTTATATCAATATGTTGATGCAGAGCCATTTTGGAACTTTCATGAAATTAGAAATGAAAACACCAAAAATATAGTGTTTATCTAATATTTGATTTAAATATTGCGTGTATGTACTAGACATATCAATATATATACACGTAATTAGATATGTTTATTGTTTTATGCAACCTATGTATGTGTAGATACATGAACTCATATGTAGGTCACCACACTTTAATCAGTTGTTTCAGCATTCATTAGATATCTAGTTTAAAGATTGTGTACACACTATACATATTTGTATATGTGTAATTGAATACGTTTATTGCTTATTTCATGTAACCTATGTATGTGTAGATACATAAACTCATATGTTCATCACACCGTGATCAGTTGTTTCAATATTTTATCCGTTATTTTATTTAAATATTCTTTTTTTTATATCCTGATGTACACCTAATTAGATATGTTTAGTGCATCGTTCAACATGAGTTCACTCCCCTCATGTACTGAGTACTAGTTAAAAAAAGAAACAAATTGTCCTCTCTTATAAATTAATATAGTTTATTTCAATTGTTTAGTGCAGCAACCAAGTTTAAACGGAAAAAAAAATGGGCAAAGAGAAAGAATGAAACATGTGGTATTTTTTTTCATATTCTTGAAATATAAGTAAATTAGGGTGATTGAAGATACAAAATTGCAAGATGTTGCCAATATTAATAATAATTATCAAAGATCTAGTGACAAATTTATTTTCATATATTATTCCATTTAACATGACAAATCAAAGCCTCATTTATGAACCACTTTATAAAACGTAGTTAGAGTGAAATTTGTTAATATAAGATCAGTCCATAGAAGTGAATATAATTAATTAATCTTTAAGTTTAAATTTGTTTAATGTTACAAATGAAGAGGATATATAGACATTTTAAAAATCATGCAAATTTTTCTATAAAAAAAAATGAATTTATACTGAATGTTAAAGGATTGTTACAAAAATTTAAGTTAATCCTGTAATTCTGGTTGTATATATCCTATATCACATGATATAGTTGTAGGTACAGACCTATTTTGTATCTTTCATGAAATTAGAAACGAAAACTCCCAAAATATGTTCATCATACTGTAATCAGCTATCAGTGTTTATCCAATATTTGATGTAAATATTGTCTGTATATAGTTGACATATCTGATATATGTAAGTGTAATTAAATATCTTTGGTGCTTTATGTTAACCTATGTATGTGCATAGATGCATAAACTCATACGTTCACCACACATTGATCAATCATTCAATGTTTATTCGATATTTGATTCAAAGATTGTGTGCACACTTGACATGTCTATATAAACATAATTAGCTTTGTTTATTGTTTAATTTAATGTAACCTATGTATGTACAGATGAATGAACTCATATGTTCATTACACTGTGATCAGTTGTTTCAACGTTTTATTTGTTATTTGATTTAAAAAGTGTGCATATTTGACATATTGGTAAGTAATTTTATGTAATCTATGTATGGTATGTTGATAAATATAATATGCTCATGTTATGTAGATATCAATTTTTTCGTGGGATGATGTTTTGTTGTGCTTAATTTATTTTGTAAAGGAAAATTTACTTTTTTAAGGAATATTTTCCTATCGTAGGAAGCAAAATATGGTTGATCTACTTCGTATTTCTTAAGGATTGTGTAATTATGAATATATATTTATAAGCATGTAATTATACAACATAATTTGAGTTGAAAAGTTATTTTCTTATTAGGAAGAAGGTTATTACAAAGGGGTTTAAATACAGGAGTTTTGAGTTTTATTATGGCATACAAACTTATGGTCGCCTCAAAATCTTGCCAAATTATTCAAACTTCTCCAAATTTGCATCAAACTTGTTGCTTGTAGTTTTGGTGGAGACTCTTTTGGAATTAAGATTACAATGGTTGGTTTTGTAAGGAGTGAAATTGCCTAAAAACCTACAAAGTTCGACAGTATTTATTCTACTGGGATGATACAATGAAACTTCTATATATAGAAAATCCGACGCGTGTTTTACTTTACTTAAAACGAGATATTAAATTGAACCAATTTCTTTCTGATTATCTCAATGACTCAATCTATTATGGCGGTAGGAATTTTTTTTTAGAAAACGTATACAGACACGTAAAAGAAACAAAAGATCGCCCATTGAATTTGGCTGCTAAGGATTACAAGAATCCAAGAGAATATGAAATTCTTGACATTTCTATTATGAAGGTAGGATTTTTTTTTTTTTTTTTGTAAAAAACGTATATTGACACGTATAATAATCAAAAGATCGCCCAATGACTTCGGCAGCTAAGGATTACAAGAATTCAAGAGAATATGTAATTCTTGACTTGAGAGACTCATTGTTTGAATATAATTAATTAGTCATTTGGTTAGTGTTGTCATTACTTGAAACGGGGTATTAAATTGAACCACTTTCTATTCGACTATCTCAATGACTCAATCTATTATGACAGTAGGAATTTTTTTTTTCTATATACTGACACGTATAAGAAAAAAAAGTTCACCCCCATTGATTTCGGCGGCTAACAATTACAAGAATCCAAGAGAATATGTCATTCTTGAATTTAGAGACTCAATATTTGAATGTAATTTATTAGTCATTTGGTTAATGTTGTTATTACTTAAAATATTGTATTAAATTGAATAACTTTCTTATCGACTATCTCAATGACTCAATCTATTATGACGGTAGGGATTCTTTTTTTGTAAAACGTATACTGACACATATAAGAATCAAAAGACACATATAAAAAAATGTATACTGACACGTATAATAAATGTATACTGACATGTATAAGAAACATATGCTGAAACGTATATTGACTTTGGCGGCTATGGATTACAAGAATCCAAGAGAATATGTAATTATTGACTTGAGAAACTCACTATTTGAATGCAATTAATTTGTCATTCGATTAATGTTGTTATTTCTTAAAATGAAGTATTAATTGAGCCATTTTTTTCTGACTATCTCATTGACTCAATCTATTATGACGGTAGGATTTTATTTTTTTAGAAAACGTATGACACGTATAAGAAACAAAAGATTGTCCATTGACTTCGGCGGCTAATAATTACAAAAGTCCAAGAGAATATGCAATTCTTGACTTGAGAGACTCATTATTTGAATGTAATTAGTTAGTCAGTCGGTTTAAATTTGGTAAATGTTACTGTTACTTAAAAGAGGTATTATATTGAACCATTTTCTTTCAAACTATCTTGATGACTAAATCTATTATGACGGTAGAAATATAAATTCTTTTTTATTTTAGAAAACATATACAGACACCTTTAAGTAACAAAAGATCGTCCATTGACTTCGACGGCTAAAGACTGCAAGAATCAAAGAGAATATGCAATTCTTGACTTGGAAGACTCACTATTTGAAAAGTCAAGAGGTTGTCCCAGAAACTTAAATCAATCCTTTAATTTTGATTGTGTATATACTATATGAATATCAATATGTCAATTTTGAGTATAGCTCTATTTTGTAACTTTCATAGCATTTAGAAATAAAAATTCCAAATATATGTTAATAATAATATGATCAGCTATCCGTATTTATCTAATATTTAATTCAAATATCGTGTGTATATATATATATATATATATATTTTACATATTGATATACTCATGAAGGATGTTTTGGTCATTTTGAATAACCCCATGATGAATACTATTGAATGTTGCACTTAATTTGAGGCCCGCCTATGTTTACTAAATATTCATTGATTCACACTATAGAAAATTTGGAATATGTGTGCTGCATTAAATGCAATTTACTATACATTTCACTGGTCATATAATTTTAATCTATAAGAATTTTAGCTCAAATAAATTTAGAATGGCTACTTGGGCCCAAAGAGAAAAAGGAAAAGCCCAAAAATATCTTAATAATAACAAGTAGTATCACTTATAAGATTTTTTTTCCAGAAATTAAAATTCGTAAATATAAAAGTTGCCCACTTTAAAAATAGTATTATTAAATTACTACTTAATTAATACATTTCAATGGTTTAATAATTTTAATTTATAAGAGTTTTCACTCAAATAAATCTTGAATGACTAGGCCAAAAAAAAAAGGAGGGAAATCCAATTAAAAAATGTTGTTGTAAGCCTGTAAACAATATTAGAACATGCAACATACTAAAATAAAACAGTCTCTGAAAAATTAATTAATCACATCTTCATACATAATTTTCGCGAATGTAATTAATTAATCCTTCAACTTATATTTAGTTACTATTGAAGAGTATATATATAGACTTTTTAAAAAACCATACAAATATTGGGTCAAATTTAATGGATTTATTTTCTTAGTTAAAGGGTTGTTCCAGGAACTTAAAATAATCTTTAAAAAAAATTGAAAGAAGAATAATCCTTTAATTGTGATTGTGTATCTCTTATATCAATATGTTGATGCACAGCAATTTTGGAACTTTCATGAAATTAGAAATGAAAACACCAAAAATAAATTCATTATACTGTGATCGGCTATCAGTGTTTATCTAATATTTGATTTAAATATTGCGTGTATGACATATCAATATACATACGCATAATTAGATATGTTTATTGTTTTATGCAACCTATGTATGTGTAGATACATGAACTCATATGTAGGTCACCACACTGTAATCAGTTGTTTCGGCATTTAATCGATATCTAGTTTAAAGACTGTGTACACACTATACATATCTATATATGTGCAATTGAATATGTCTATTGCTTATTTCATGTAACCTATGTATGTGTAGATACATAAACTCATATGTTCATCACACCGTATCAGTTGTTTCAACATTTTATCCGTTATTTTATTTAAATATTCTTTTTTTTTTTTGCATCTTGATGTACACCTAATTAGATATGTTTAGTGCATCTTTCAACATGAGTTCACTCCCCTCATATACTGAGTACTAGTTAAAAAAAAGAAACAAACTGTCCTCTCTTTTAAATATTTTTGACATATTGATATACTCATGAAGGATGTTTTGGTCATTTTGAATAACCACATGATGCATACTATTGAATGTTGCACTTAATTTGAGGCCCGCCTATGTTTACTAAATATTCATTGATTCACACTATAGGAAATTTGGAATATGTGTGCTTCTTTAAATGCAATTTACTATACATTTCACTGGTCATATAATTTTAATCTATAAGGATTTAGCTCAAATAAATATAGAATGGCAATTTGGGCCCAAAGAGAAAAAGGAAAGGCCCAAAAATATCTTAATAATAACATGTAGTATCACTTATAAGATTTTTTTTTTCCAGAAATTAAAATTCGTAAATATAAAAATTGCCCACTTTAAAAATATAAATTACTACTTAATTAATACATTTCAATGGTCTAATAATTTTAATTTATAAGAGTTTTCACTCAAACAATTCTTTAATGACTAGGCCCAAAAAAAGGAGGGAAACCCAATTTAAAAATGTTATTGTAAGCCTGTAAACTATATTAGAACATGCAACCTACTAAAATAAAACAGTCTCTGAAAAATTAATTAATCACATCTTCATACTTAATTTTCGCGAATGTAATTAATTAATCCTTCGACTTATATTTAGTTACTATTGAAGAGGATATATAGACTTTTTTAAAAACCATGCAAATATTGGGTCAAATTTAATGGATTTATTTTCTTAGTTAAAGGGTTGTTCCAGGAACTTAAAATAATCTTTAAAAAAATTGAAAGAAGAATAATCCTTTAATTGTGATTGTGTATCTCTTATATCAATATGTTGATGCAGAGTAATTTTGGAACTTTCATGAAATTAGAAATGAAAACACCAAAAATATATTCATTATATTGTGATCGGCTATCAGTGTTTATCTAATATTTGATTTAAATATTGCGTGTATGTACTTGACATATCAATATACATACGCATAATTAGATATATTTATTGTTTTATGCAACCTATGTGTGTGTAGATACATTAACTCATATGTAGGTCACCACACTGTAATAAGTTGTTTCAGCATTTATTCGATATCTAGTTTAAAGATTGTGTACACACTATACATATCTATATATATGTAATTTAATACTTTTATTTCTTATTTCATGTAACAAATGTATGTGTAGATACATAAACTCATATGTTCATCACACCGTGATCAGTTGTTTCAACATTTTATCCGTTATTTTATTTAAATATTCTTTTTTTTTTTTACTTCTTGATGTACACCTAATTAGATATGTTTAGTGCATCTTTCAACATGAGTTCACTCCCCTCATATACTGAGTACTAGTTAAAAAAAGAAACAAATTGTCCTCTCTTATAAATTAATATAGTTTATTTCAATTGTTTAGTGCAGCAACCAAGTTTAAAAGGAAAAAAAATGGGCAAAGAGAAAGCATGAAACATGTGGTATTTTTTTTCATATTCTTGAAATATAAATAAATTAGGGTGATTGAAGATACAAAATTGCAAGATGATGCCAATATTATTAATAATTATCAAAGATCTAGTGACAAATTTATTTGCATATATTATTCCATTTAACATGACAAATCAAAGCCTCATTTATGAACCACATTATAAAACGTAGTTAGAGTGAAATTTGTTAATATAAGATCAGTCCATAGAAGTGAATGTAATTAATTAATCTTTAAGTTTAAATTTGTTTAATGTTACAAATGAAGAGGATATATAGACATTTTAAAAATCATGCAAATTTTTCTATCAAATTTAATGGATTTATTCTGAATGTTAAAGCATTGTTACAAAAATTTAAGTTAATCCTGTAATTCTAGTTGTATATTCCTATATCACATGATATAGTTGTAGGTACAGACCAATTTTGAATCTTTCATGAAATTTGAAATGAAAACTCCAAAAATATGTTCATCATACTGTGATCAATTATCATTGTTTATACAATATTTGATGTAAATATTGCCTGCATATAGTTGACATATCTTATAAATGTAAGTGTAATTAAATATCTTTGGTTCTTTATGTCAACCTATGTATGTGCATAGATGCTTAAACTCATACGTTCACCACACATTGATCAATCATTTCAATGTTTATTCGATATTTGATTCAAAGATTGTGTGCACACTTGACATGTCTATATAAACATAATTAGCTTTGTGTAGTGCTTAATTTAATGTAACCTATGTATGTATAGATGCATGAACTCATATGTCCATTACACTGTGATCAGCTATTTCAATGTTTTATTTGTTATTTGATTTAAAAAGTGTGCATATTTGACATATTGGTAAGTACTTTTAAGTAATCTATGTATGGTATGTTGATAAATATAATATGTTCAAGTTATGTAGATATCAATTTTTTTGTGGGATGATGTTTTGTTGTGCTTAATTTATTTTGTAAAGGAAACTTTATTTTTTTAAGGAATATTTTCCGTTCGTAGGAAGAAAATATGGTTGATCTACTTCGTATTTCTTAAGGATGGTGTCATTATGAATATATATTTATAAGCATGTTATTATACAACATAATTTGAGTTGAAAATCTATTTTCTTATTAGGAAGAAGGTTATTACAAAGGGGTTTAAATACAGGAGTTTTGAGTTTTATTATGGCATACAAACTCATGTTCGCCTAAAAATCTTGCCAAATTATTCAAACTTTTTCAAATTTGCATCAAACTGTTGCTTGTAGTTTTGGTGGAGACTCTTTTGGAATTAAGATTACAATGGTTGGTTTTGTAAGGAGTTAAATTGCCTAAAAACCTACAAAGTTCGATAGTATTTATTCTATTGGGATGATACAATGAAACTTCTATATATAGAAAATCTGACGCGTGTTTTGCTTTACTTAAAACGAGGTATTAAATTGAACCAGTTTCTTTCTAATTATCTCAATGACTTAATCTATTATGGCGGTAGGAAATTTTTTTTTTTTTAGAAAACGTATAAAGACACGTAAAAGAAACAAAAGATCGCCCATTGGATTCGGCTGCTAAGGATTACAAGAATCCAAGAGAATATGCAATTCTTGACATTTCTATTATGAAGGTAAGATTTTTTTTTTTTTTTTGTATAAAATATATATTGACACGTATAAGAAACAAAAGATCGCCCAATGACTTCGGCAACTAAGGATTACAAGAATTCAAGAGAATATGCAATTCTTGACTTGAGAGACTCGTTGTTTGAATATAATTAATTAGTCATTTGGTTAGTGTTGTCATTACTTGAAACGGGGTATTAAATTGAACCACTTTCTTTTCGACTATCTCAATGACTCAATCTATTATGACAGTAGGAAATCTTTTTCTTTATACTGACACGTATAAGAAACAAAAGATCACCCCGTTGATTTCGGCGGCTAAGAATTACAAGAATCCAAGAGAATATGTCATTCTTGACTTGAGAGACTCACTATTTGAATGTAATTAATTAGTCATTTGGTTAATGTTGTTATTACTTAAAATTCTGTATTAAATTGAACAACTTTCTTTTCGACTATCTCAATGACTCAATCTATTATGACGGTAGGGATTTTTTTTATAAAACGTATACTGACACGTATAAGAATCAAAAGACACATATAAAAAATGTATACTAACACGTATAAGAAACGTATACTGACACGTATAAGAAAAGTATGCTGATACGTATATTGACTTTGGCAGTTATGGATTACAAGAATCCAAGAGAATATGCAATTATTGACTTGAGAAACTCACTATTTTAATGTAATTAATATGTCATTCGATTAATGTTGTTATTACTTAAAATGAGGTATTAATTGAGCCACTTTTTTTTCTGACTATCTCAATGACTCAATCTATTATGACGGTAGGATTTTATTTTTTTAGAAAACGTATGACACGTATAAGATACAAAAGATTGTCCATTAACTTCGGCGGCTAATAATTACAAAAATCCAAGAGAATATGCAATTCTTGACTTGAGAGATTCACTATTTGAATGTAATTAGTTAGTCAGTCGGTTTAAATTTGGTTAATGTTTCCGTTACTTAAAAGAGGTATTATATTGAACCATTTTCTTTCCAACTATCTTGATGACTCAATCTATTATGACGGTAGGAATATAAATTCTTTTTTTTTTAGAAAACATATACTGACACCTTTAAGTAACAAAAGATTGCCCATTGACTTCGACGGCTAAAGACTGCAAGAATCCAAGAGATTATGCAATACTTGACTTGGAAGACTCACTATTTGAAAAGTAATTAATTAGTTATTCAATTTAAATTCGGTTAATGTTACAAATGAAGAGTATACATTGATTTCTAAATACCATGCAAATTTTGGTCAAATTTTTAAAGTCAAGAGGTTGTCCCAGAAACTTAAATCAATCCTTTAATTTTGATTGTGTATATACTATATCAATATGTTAATTTTGAATATAGCTCTATTTTGGAACTTTCATAGCATTTAGAAACAAAAACTCCCCAAATATATGCTAATTATAATATGATAAGCTATCTGTATTTATCTAATATTTAATTTAAATATCGTGTATATATATTTTTTTTTGACATATCGATATACTTATGAAGGATGTTTTGGTCATTTTACATAACCCAATGGTGAATACTATTGAATGTTGCAATTAATTTTAGGCCGGCCTATGTTTACTATATATTCATTGATTCACACTATAGGAAATTTGGAGTATGTGTGCTGCTTTAAATGCAATTTACTATACATTTCACTGGTCATATAGTTTTAATTTATAAGAATTTTAGCTCAAAAAACATAGAATGGTTATTTGGGACAAAAAAAAAAGGAAAGACCCAAAAATATCATAATAATAACGAGCAGTATCACTTATAAGATTTTTTTTCCAGAAACTAATATTTGTGAATATAAAAATCACCCACTTTAAAAATAGTATTAAATTACTAGTTAATTAATACATTTCAATGGTCTAATAATTTTAATTTATAAGAGTTTTCGCTCAAATAAATCTTGAATGACTAGGCCCACAAAAAGGAGGGAAACCCAATTTAAAAATGTTGCTGTAAGTCTGTAAACAATATTAGAACATGCAACCTACTAAAATAAAAACAGTCTCTGAAAAATTAATTAATCACATCTTCATACTTAATTTTCGGGAATGTAATTAATTAATCCTTCGACTTATATTTAGTTACTATTGAAGAGGATATATAGACTTTTTAAAAAACCATGCAAATATTGGGTCAAATTTAATGGATTTATTTTCTTAGTTAAAGGGTTGTTCCAGGAACTTAAAATAATCTTTAAAAAAAATTGAAAGAAGAATAATCCTTTAATTGTGATTGTGTATATCTTATATCAATATGTTGATGCAGAGCTATTTTGGAACTTTCATGAAATTAGAAATGAAAACACCAAAAATATATTCATTATACTGTTATTGGCTATCAGTGTTTATCTAATATTTGATTTAAATATTGTGTGTATGTACTTGACATATCAATATACATACGCGTAATTAGATATGTTTATTGTTTTATGCAACATATGTATGTGTAGATACATGAACTCATATGTAGGTCACTACACTCTAATCAGTTGTTTCAGCATTTATTCGATATCTAGTTTAAAGATTGTGTACACACTATACATATCTATATATGTATAATTGAATATGTTTATTGCTTATTTCATGTAACCTATGTATGTGTAGATACATAAATTCATATGTTCATCACACCGTGATCAGTTGTTTCAACATTTTATCTGTTATTTTATTTAAACTTTTTTTTTTTTTGACATCTTGATGTACACCTAATTAGATATGTTTAGTGCATCTTTCAATATGAGTTCACTCCCCTCATATACGGAATACTAGTTAACAAAGAAATAAATTGTCCTCTCTCATAAATTAATGTAGTTTATTTCAATTGTTTAGTGCAACAACTAAGTTTAAACGAAAACATAATAATAGGCAAAGAGAAAGCATGAAACATGTGGTATTTTTTTTTTCATATTCTTGAAATATAAGTAAATTAGGGTGATTGAAGATACAAAATTGCAAGATGTTGCCAATATTAATAATAATTATCAAAGATCTAGTGACACATTTATTTGCACATATTATTCCATTTAACATGATAATTCAAAGCCTCATTTATGAACCACTTTATAAAACGTAGTTAGAGTGAAACTTGTTAATACAAAATCAGTCCATAGAAGTGAATGAAATTAATTAATCTTTAAGTTTAAATTTCGTTTAATATTACATATGAAGAATATGTATAGATATTTTAAAAAGTCATGCAAATTTCTCTATCAAATTTAATGGATTTATTCTGAATGTTAAAGGATTGTTACAAAAATTTAAGTTAATCCTGTAATTCTGGTTGTATATATCCTATATCACATGTTATAGTTGTAGGTATAGACCTATTTTGGATCTTTCATGAAATTAGAAACGAAAACTCCAAAAATTTGTTCATCATTCTGTGATCAGCTATCAGTGTTTATCCAATATTTGATTTAAATATTGCCTATATATAGTTGACATATCCATATATGTAAGTGTAATTAAATATTTTTGGTGTTTTATGTAACCTATGTATGTCCATAAATGCATAAACTCACACTCACCACACATTGATCGATCGTTTCAGTGTTTATTCGATATTTGATTTAAAGATTGTGTGCACACTTGACATGTCTATATAAACATAATTATATTTGTGTAACCAATGTATGTATAGATGCATGAACTCATATGTTCATCACATCGTGATCAACTGTTTCAACGTTTTATCTGTTTATTTGATTTAAAAAGTGTGCATATTTGACATAGATATATGCTAATTAGATATATTTAGTATTTTTATGTAATCTATGTATGGCATGTTGATGCATGAGCTCTTATGATCAGAAACCCAATTTATACATTATGCAATCCTTTTGCTCTTTGAAAAAGAACACAACATATGTTTAAATTATTTATATGATTAATTTTAATTGGTCATTTTTTTATCATTTGCTATAATTGTGCACGGTTTTGTATTTCTAATTAAGCTGACTTTTCTTGTTTTCGTGTAATAATTTGTATCCATGAACTGTTATATTCATTTTTCTATTTTCTAAATTCGACAGTTTTAACAAATTATTGGGGAAAAATAGACTTTAGTTGATTTTTTTAGGAAGTTATTTATTAGGCTTGTGTTAAAATTAAAGTATTAATTCCAATCGTAGGATGCAAAGTATGGTTCTACATTGTATTTCTTAAGGATGGTGTCATTATGGATATATATCTGTAAGCATGTAATTATACAACATTATTTGAGTTGAAAAGTTATTTTCTTATTGAGGAAGAAGGTTATTACAAAGGGGTTTAAATATTTTTGAGTTTGATTATGGCATACAAACTCATGGTCGCCTCAAAATCTTAATACAGAGAAAACATAAGAGTAATAAAATAATCAATGAATAACTGTTCAATTTATTTTGTTGGGATGCCCTGGACCTCTTGTACTGAAGTTTGTTGGGGGTTTTGGGCTCGTTTAGAGTTTTATGCCTATTTTTCGTTTAGTATTGAAGAGGATATATGGACTTTTTAAAATACCATGCAAATCTTTAAGTCAAATTTAATGGATTATTTTGTTAGTTAAAGGGTTGTTCCAAGAACTTAAAATAATCCTTAATTTTTTTTATTTTATTTTTTTGAAAGAAGAATAATCCTTTAATTTGGATGGTGTATATCCTATAATGTTGATACTGAGCTATTTTGAAACTTTTATGAAATTAGAAATGAAAACATCAAAAATATATTCATCATATTGTGATCAGCTATCAGTGTTTATCCAATATTTGATTTAAATATTGCGCGTATGTACATGACATATCTATATACATACGCATAATTAGATATGTTTATTGCTTTATGCAACCTAGGTATATGTAAATGCATGAACTCATAGTTCACCACACATTGATAAGTTGTTCCAGCATTTATTTGATATTTGGTTTAGAGTTTTAGGCCTGCTTTTTGTTTAGTATTGAAGATGATATATAGACTTTTTAAAAAAACCATGCAAATTTTTAAGTCAAATTTAATGGATTATTTTGTTAGTTAAAGGGTTGTTCCAGGAACTTAAAATAATCATTAAATTTTTTTTGAAAGAAGAATAAAAAGAATCCTTAAATTTTTTTTGAAAGAAGAATAATCCTTTAATTTTGATGGTGAATATCCTATATCAATATGTTGATACAGAGCAATTTGGAAACTTTTATGAAATTAGAAATGAAAACACCAAAAATATATTCATCATAATGTGATCAGTTATCAGTGTTTATCCAATATTTGATTTAAATATTGTGCAATATACTTGACATATCGATATACATACGCATAATTAAATATGTTTATTGTTTTATGCAGCCTAGGTATATGTAGATGCATGACTTCATAGTTCACCACACTATGATAAATTGTTCCAGCGTTTATTCGATATTTGGTTTAAAAATTGTGTACATATTAGATATACCTATATATGTGTAAATGGATATGTTTATTGCTTATTTTATGTAGGTTGAACTCTGAAAACGCTGAGATCTCATAATAATATACAGATCCTTTCTTCTGGCTGTGAATGTAGTCAATATAATGTTAATGAACCACATAAATCTGTGTCGTTTCCTTTTGCATTCATAATTTTTTTTTTCATCTCGTTATAACAAATTTAAAAGTTTGGCACAAGTTTTTATTAAAAAAAAAATAGTTTTAGGCGAAAAGGTAATTAGATAGATACCTCGTACCTGCGATGCCCAAGAATGGGCTTTTATGAACGTTAGAAATTTGTGAACAGGGCCCAATACGCGTGTCAATTCAAAATAACTCTATGGGGCCTAAGCCCACACTACTTGGGCCTTTAAATATGGGCTTCTTAAAAAAGACAGTAAAGTGGACTTCAGACTTTGGAAAGAAATATTGCAATGGCCCAGGTTATTTGCACTAGCCTTTATGTTAAAGACACTAACCGGATGAATACACTATTTTTTGTTCGGAATTTTTTTTCGAATTTTTTTTATTATTTCGAACATTTTTTCCGAACATAATGAAATACATATTTCGAAAAAAAAAATCGATTTTTTTGTTTATTTTCGGAATTTTTTTCCGAAAATGTTGCAAATTTTCGGAAAAATTAATAGTGTATTTATCCAGGTAGTGTATTTAACACAGAGGTTAGTGCAATAGCAAAAAGGAAGTACCTAATTATGGGTATGACACAGGTGAACTCTGTGTTCACATCATGTGTAGTAGGCATGAGCAACATCATCATCTTGAGCATCATCACGATGCATTGGGGGTTGAGTTGGGGTGAGGTGGGGTATGACCCAATATGTATATATAGTCATTCTTGTGGGAATTGTTATAAATTAATTAATATAAAAAAATTCTATAAACTTTCGACTTTTAAATGAAATAAAATTCTTTTACGGTATAAAAATAAAAGTGTAGAATTTGTAATCAAATTCTGTTTGAAAGCAATTCACCTTATATTAAATTATTTACTCAATAGGCACCTCTCTAATAGTAATTCAGCCCAGGTGAGTACTACAATAAAATATAAAATTGTCTATGAAAATTGTCAATAATTGCCTACAAAATTTTCTAATTATATATGCATTTTTATTCCTTACCTACAAAATATTTGTCTATGGAATTTTTGTAGGCAAATAGTTTGTGGGTAAATTTTTGTTGGCAAATTGTTTGTCGATAATTATTACCTAGAAATTTCATTTTGTAGGCGAATTACATGTATGTTAATGAATGAAGGTGTATACATGGTTAGAAAACTTCGTAAACAGGTTGTAGATAATTTCAATACAAAAAAATTTATTGAAAAATTACATAAACAATTATTTAATTTCTTATCGAAGGGGTGAATGTTAGAGAATTAATTATAAATTAATTAATTTTACACCTCTTTACACGTTCCAAACGAAATTATGTCCATTATGAACATTGGAACCTAGGTAGGCACGATGGCCACCAGCCAAAAAGAATAATTTATAAGTGGGCAACATTCTCTTTCTTTCTTTCCAACGATTCTTACACCCTTAATCTTCAATCATGGTTTAAGACATGCATTCTTCACTTTGGAGAGGTGGGGTGGGGTGGGGTGGGGTGGGGGAAGTTAAAGTTCATTCTTTGAATAGATTTCTCCATCAATCTTTATTTAGCTAATAAAAGCTGACTTTGCAGTAGAGACATGATGATTGCTAACATTTTCTCTTTAGGGGCCTAAATCCCATTTTCCCTCTTAAAGGTTTTGGTAATGCAATTTAAATTAAATATGTGTGCTCAATAGTGAATTATTAACAAAGATGATAATGACCAAACAAAGCCTACTAAAACATGCTAACATGTATGTGTGGCTTTATCTCTCCATGGATGATGATGTTTGTATCACTTCGGTTAGATCTCTTGCATGCCAACTCATGATCATAAAATTTTAACATTCTAAAATTAAAAAGGAATAATGTCAATCTCGGGCTTCCCAAATAGTAAGATTATCAGTTTAAAACTTTAAATATTTTTCTTTATCGATTTAGGGCTTAAAAGATAGAAAACTGTCAATCCAAAACCTGAAAGATAAAACCTATGAATTTAAGACACAAGAATATTAAGACTATATTTGAAATATTATAATCTATATTCTTATATTATTTATATACATTTTTTTTTGTTTGGTTTTTTTTTTTCAATCACTCGAAATTAATATATCTTTTATATTTTTGGAATTATGATTTATAAAAATATTATCGGATAACAATAAATTATTAGAGATCAAACAGTACTGTCTTAAAATAAGCAATTCTAAATTAATAATTTTATCTTTCAGGTTTTGAATCGATAGTTTTCAATCTTTCAGGATTTGAATCAATAGGAAAAATCTTCTAGGTCTTAAATTAATAGTTTTACAATCTTTCAGACCCGAAATTGATAAAACTCTCATTAAAAACAATTTTTGTTATACTATAGTACTAGTTTTCTTTTAATTAAGAATAATTACCTACAAATGCTTCCCCATGACCCATTTATATGTTGAATTCATAATTCGAAATGAATAATAATCAATCTCTTAATTGAACCTCTACTTATCACGGATGATGCAAGTAATTCGTGGGAGTTTATTTATTTAAATAATTAGGTCAGACTTAGGTCCACGTAGCATCAATAGGAGAAAAAATTATATATGCCATATATACTCCATTGATGGAGTAGTTTCTAAATTAGGTTTCCATCAATATCTAAAACAAGTAGCTAGAATTTGTACCATTATAACTTTCAGTCTCATTTGATGGTTAAGTTTTTGGCCCATACAACTGGCCAATATCATCCGTTCTTCTATTATGAATATATTCTCATTTTATTTTCCCCTTTATAGAAGTACTATCTTTAGGGCTATAATCCTTCTTTCCAAGTTCTTAATTCTAATGGTTGGAATTGGACGTTAGGAAAGAATATTATAAGATTGGACACTTGATTTGATCTTGATCTTTTTTTTATCGGTAATGTTAGTTGTTAGCAGTTAGAACTTAGTTCATTAAGCGCTCAAATACTCCAAGGATTCTTCAAGTCATTTTATAACTCCCTTAATTCGTTCCCAAAGGGAATCGAACCTGGGCCACTTACTAAAATGAGGATCCCAGTAGCCAGGTGGACTAAGCTGAATAAGATGAAATGTTTTTGATGCTGCATATCACGCCAAGTATGATCTATTATTCGTGTGTTAACAATTTCAGACATTAGAATGACGTAGTGTTGCTTTCTACCGCCGATTTGTGACCAAAATTGGACACTGTCAGAGAAATTATTACTAAATCTAATAAAAAGTTAATTTTGGGACCAAATCTATTTTGTCAGAAAGTTATAGGATTATTTGTAATTTAAACTCCACACAAGTGTGATTACAAAATGTCGGCAAATTCTTGTATGGCATTAATTGCATTGTGCAATTCTTTTAAATGATATATTACTCTTTTTACTCGTTTCACTAAATGATATTATTCGAATTAAATTATTTGCAATGTGCATACTAATTGAATGATATTACCCGAAAACCTATTTCGCGGTGCAGTTAGTTCACACGAGTATTACTTAAAAATATCTGATTATATATCATATTTTACAAGAATAGTTAATTATGGTTCCAAACCCGACCCTCTTAGAAACTTGGGTAGGTAAAGTGAACTAGAGTAAAAGTGATCGAGTCAATGATGTATAGAATAAATGGGCCAATTTAAGAACCCTAATTTAACATATATGGACCCTTTAAATTATGTTTTGTGCCGTTTTGACTCGTCCCCACGGCAAAACCTTTTTTTTGTTAGCAAATTCAATCATCTCAACCTTTTTGTTTTAGAATTAATCACAATCTTTAATTTCTTTTTATAATCATCAATTCAATCGAAAAAATATATATTCTTAAGTTAATATAAAAAAATATATGTTAATTTATTTATAAAATCAAGAGAATTCCCCCCCCCCCCTTAAAATAGCACAAACACATGCACACGCATGGTATAATTATTTGGTTGGTAGAGCGGTACTTTTGTAGTTTGATTTAAAATAATTAATCATAGCATCTTGTCTTAATAATTCTAAATTGACCCTTTTTCACTCTCAAAAATTCTAATGTTGTCCCCCTCATAAAATAACTTGTGCTTTTTTAGCAACCTTCCAATCAACAACTTTCCGTTGAAATTCTGCCTACTTTGATCACTTTACAAATTGCTAATGGACTTTTAAAATATAATATTCGACTAAATTATGTCCTACCCAAAAAAAAAACACACAGACACACACATACAATTTGTGTACAAATTTGAAAAAATATCACAAAATGGTCCTATAACTTTGTCCGAATTCAAGTTTGATCCTTTATTTTCTTAATTTCTCAATTATGATCTTTTTTATTATCAAAAAATGTCCTCTGCAAAAATTTTAAAAAATCACCCGGAATTTACACGTGTTCCTGTGGTAGTGCTTCAAAGTCAATAAATTAAGTGTACGTCGCACTCCAATTGGGTTAAATTAGGTCCATGTTAATGGGGAGAAATCTTGTTTCCAGCCTATTTAATCCAAATGGAATGTGACGTGG
The DNA here is from genome assembly GCA_947034835.1 of Ballota nigra. Classification (NCBI taxonomy): domain Eukaryota; kingdom Viridiplantae; phylum Streptophyta; class Magnoliopsida; order Lamiales; family Lamiaceae; genus Ballota; species Ballota nigra. The sequence goes on from OX344727.1 coordinate 96,096,046, forward strand.
ATCTTATACATTGACAGGGAGTGTTATGCAGGTACTAACGTCAGAGCACGTGTAAATTTGGGCTTTAAAAAAAATCAACCGGAAATGACCTTTTCTGATAACAAAAAATACCATAATTAGAACCGAAGAAGATAAATGATTAAATTTGAACTAGAAGAATATAAACTAGAAGTTATAATAACCCAAAAAAATGCAAATATATATTCCAAATTTTTTACTTTGCCAATTGATATTCGATTCGAGTTATTTGAAAATGGTTTCCATATAAAAGAGACAAAAAAAAAAAAAAAACAACATAAATAAAAAATTTAAAAAGGAAGAATGATGTTTTGGTTGTTTACCGAATATATCACATTCTAATTTGGTGATTCTTGTTACATTTTTTTTTTAATCTTTAATTTATACCACATCTTAAAAATAATAAAATTAAAATTAAAATCATAAAAAGAATAATTAAACTGTTGCAGAATTATTTTGCCCCTCAATAGATTCCCCGTGCTTGAATAAGCACGCATTTGCAAATAACTAGGCGCGCGCATGTCCACTTCCTAAAAACACATTCATCGTACTAATTATTTTTTGCTTCTTACAGAAAATGACAGTTTATAAAAAGAGGTCCATGCAACAAAATCTTGGAGAATTAACTTTACTCATTAATGAAAAATCATATACTAATACTGATGTAATAAATAATTAAGTCGCCAAGTTATATAACAATTAATAGTGATTGTATATAATGATTTCGATTTCTCTATATCCAATTACAAGCCCAATTCAACATGAATCAGATTTTAGTCAAAATTTTGAAAATTTGGTATTTCGTGTGCCCCAAAGTTTACAGAAAATTTGGTATTTCAAATAGATTAACGTTAGATAATGCAGCTTGTAGGGAAAAAAATGTAAATAAAATCAACACTAATTCTTTTAGCTAGTAGTTTAAAATAAATTTAAATTACAAATCGTCTCATAACTTTCTGAAAAACAGACTTAGTCTCAAAATTAATTTTTTATCAGATCTAGTCTAAAATTCTCTAACAAAATCCAATTTTGGTCCCATATCGGCCGGAAAAATAAATACGACGTTGGTCTGGAGTCCGAAATTGGAGATTTATGACAAGGGTGTTGATGTGACGTCCATATGTGCTAGTTATATTTGTTTTTTTTCTTTTCTTTTAGAATTTTTTTAATATACATGATCGATGTGTAATAAAATCATAAAAGAAAAGAAATATTCTAATATAAGTAGTAGACATAAAGACCACATTAGCACCCTTGCCAGAAATCACTAAATTCGGATTTTGAAGTGATGTTTCACTTTTTATCGCTGATGTGGGACCAAAACCGAACCCTGTCAGAAAAAGTGGAACTAAATCTGATAAAAAGTTAATTTTGGGACCAAATCTATTTTGTTAGAAAATTATATATGCAACAATTTGTAATTTAAACCCAGTTTAAAATATTCATGTAATTGGTCTCAATTTGAAACTTTTTTGATGAAACATAAATAATTTGGATTTTGGGTTTGTAGGGAAACTGGGTGGTAAAATAATGATAAGAGGGGGCATAGAGAACATCTAGGCAAAAGTAATAAAGAGACCAAACACCCAAAGCCAGAATCCTGTGTAATTCCCTCTCTCCTCAAGCCTTAAGTAAAGAATAACATAAATCAATATTATTTGACTTACTCTTGTATACACCAAATTCACCGTACAGTTCAAATGTATTTTTAAAAATTTATCCTGACTAATGAAAAGTGCACTCATGTTAAATTAACTTTTCAGTATGAATAAGAGTAACTTTTAAAAAATGCACCTGAGTTGCACTGTGCACCTAGTAAAAATAGTCATGTGTCTCTCGTCTCGTAAAAGTAGTCATGTGTTTAAAATTTTACAGAGATCAATAAAACATCATTTATTAGTGCTTCATAAAAAATTGGATCTTTTTTTACCTCTAAATTCTTTATATATTTTTATTTATTGTAATACTAAAATAATGACAAAAAATAAGAGTATTTCAAACCATTTACATACTTTTAATTTAGAAATGAATATAATTTGAGATTTTTAAAAATCACAACTATAAGTAATTTGACAAAGGAAAGTTTAAATCTCAAGTCTTTGTATTGGAGATTGGAAACACTACCCACCCCCATCCCCCCCACCCCCACCCCCACCCTCCCTTTGAACATAATTGCATGTCTTGGTCACTATCCCATATTTATATCACCCACCCCACATTGGTAAATCTCTAAAACCTCATCAATTCCCATGTTTTTTCCTACTATATTACTCCACTCCTAGAAGTCACACATTTGTCAGAAAATATAATACTATAACTCTACTCCATCTCACAATCTCAGTGAGAACAAGAAAAAGTGCTTCTTTCAATTCTTTTGGAGTTGAATTTGAACCCTCGGAAATGCTGCATGGATGAGAAGATTTTGGATCTCAGAACAAGACAAGTCCAATGTAGACTAGAATCCAATCCCTCCAAAATGGCTTCTTGCAAGATTAATTCTCCAATCATTGCAGTTTTTGTTTTGTTCCTTTTCTTTATTTCCTCTGTTCAATCATCCAATGGGACTTACCACAATTTCAAGCCCGGAAATGAGTCAAGAAAATTGAAGTTTATTGAATCTCTTCTCATGAAAATCAATAAGCCAGGAGTCAAGACAATTCAGGTGCTTTCTCTCTCTCTCTCCCTTTACCTCTCGGATTTGGTTCGTGTGCTGTACATAACCATTCTGTGCAATTGTTCGTTTTCTTTTCAAACTTTTTTATTTTGCACAGAATGGTTTGTCTATACAGCGTATGATCCAAATCCCTCCACCCTCCCTCAATTATGATTTTTTTTATTGGACCAATCTGTGCAATAAAATTGTGCAGTTCTTCATTTTTTTAACTACGCAGTACAATATTGGGTTGTATTGGATCCAAATACACAATAAAATCAAATGTTTTTTTTTTCTTTTTTTATTTTGCATAGAATGTTTAACTATACAACACAGAATTCAAATCCCTGCGACCTCCCTCAATTTTCTATATAAATATGATTTTTTTTTTTATTGGACCAATCTGTGCATAAAACTGTGCAGTTCTTCATTTTTTTTTTAAACTACACAGTACAATATTGCATTGTATTGGATCCAAGTATACAATAAAATCAAACGTTTTTTGTTTTTTTTGTTTTTTTGCACAGAATGGTCCTAATTGTATAACACATTATCCAAATTCCCCCCTCCCCCACCCCAATCCCTCTATTTTCTATATATATGTATATATATATTTTTTTTATTATTGTTAAAGTTGTGATTCGAAACCATGACTTCTAAATCATATGCTATTGAAAATATAATTATCCGTTTTGTTATACAGAGTTCGGATGGGGATATCATAGACTGTGTGTTATCTCATCAACAGCCGGCGTTTGATCACCCTAAATTAAAAGGACAAATGCCATTGGTGACACATCTAAATCTAACTATTTAACTTCTTCCAAAATTAAATAATTTAATTACTTTTTTCCATTAACATTTTACAAGAAATTGCAGGATCCGCCAGAAAGGCCAAAAGGGGTAACATCGGAAACAGAAATGTTGCAAGAAAATTTCCAGATTTGGAGCATGTCCGATGAATTTTGCCCAGAAGGCACTGTTCCAATCAGAAGAACAACTGAACAAGATATTCTGAGAGCTAATAATATTCGAAGATTTGGTCGCAAAATTAGAAGGCCTATTAGAAGAGATACTTCCAGCAATGGACATGAGGTAACTAGTTAGTTATTAATTACAACTTTTAAAAAATAATTCGAAAAAATTGCACTTTTAATTTCAAGAAAATGGGTAAAAAATATTTGTGGTAACTATGTGCGAAAGTGGTTTTTTTTTTTTTTTTTTTTTTGTAGTTTTAGTTTCATCTGTTAATTTTCAGGACCAAAACTGCAAATTTGTCATATTTTTTTGGACCAAAACTACAATTTATTTATTTTTTTGGGACTAAAAATGCAATTTATTATATTTTGTGGGATTAAAAGTGTCGAAAAAACTATGGAACTATAAGTACTGAAAAAAAATTCCATTTTGAAATGGACACATTATTTTAGGACTAAAAGTGCAATTATCCTAATTATTTTCTAAGAATAATTAATTAAGTCCACCTCCCCTTCCATTGGTCAACATTATGTGATATGACAATAACATTGTCAACGAATTAACTCACTTTTATTTTTTAAAAAAAATTAATTTTTATGGAGTACTTTTAAATACTAACTCTTTTTCGAGCTTGGAATATATTCGGACTTGTTTGCTACGTTTTCCAAGTCGATGTAAAGCAAAAAAACCAAATTTTGTAGGCATGTTTCAATTATATAATTGGTCTCTACATTTAATTTCACTATATCATATAAATTTAACCATCTGTCTAATTGTGTCGTAAAATTGAACGAAGAAAAGAAATAAAATCTAGTTGCTTTATTTCTTTCTTCTTCATTTTTCACTAAATTGGGGAGACAAGAAATAACCAAAAAAAAAAGTAGTAGCTTTATTTTTCCACTAAATTTGGGTGATGTGTAACAGTTAATTTACTACTTGTAGTAATTTCTATGAATTTATTTTTAGCATAAATAAAATGATGAAGATTATTTGAAAAGAGTTGTGGTCATGATCATAAAATTTTCAGCATGCGGTGGGGTATGTGAGTGGAAATCAATATTATGGGGCAAAAGCAAGTTTAAATGTGTGGGCCCCACGAGTTGCAAATCCATATGAATTCAGCTTATCACAAATGTGGGTAATAGCTGGTTCTTTTGGCGATGATCTCAACACCATTGAAGCTGGTTGGCAGGCACGTTCACTTTTCCCCTCCTTCCTTAATTAATATTAATTCCTATTTACAAAAAATAAATATTTATGACAAAGTATAGAGTGAAACTGGTTTATACATAAATCATTAAAGAGTATTAGTTGTTTTCATTGAAGTGTATTAGTTGTTTTCGTTGAAGAGTATTACTCGTTTATACTGAAGAGTCTTAGTTGTTCGGTGAAAACAAACTAAGACTCTTCAGTGTAAACAACTAATACCTTTCAGTGAAAACAATTAATACTCTTTGGTGAAAACAACTAATACCCTTCAATGATTCATATATAAACCAATTTCACTCTATACATACTCAATATTTATTACTAATATTTAAACAATACTTATATAAAATGAGCAACTCTCTTGTGCACTTGGTGTATGGTGCACTCACTCAATAGTTGACCATGTTTACACTGAAAAGTTTGTTTCAAATACACTGAAAAGTGTGGTTGGATTACACTGAAAATCAGTTTTTAGTGCAAACTTTTCAGTGTAATCCAACAACACTTTTCAGTATAATTGAAACAAACTTTTCATTGTAATCCAATCACACTTTTCAGTATAAACATGGACAATTGTTGAGTGAGTGCATCGTGCATTTGGTGCATATAAGAGTTTGCCTTAGAAAAAATATTTTTTAATATCAAATTGCAATCTAGATCATTGGTCTTTTATCAATTTGCAACTTGTGCAATTTTTTTTATCAAATTGCAACATATACTATAAAAAAAATTTCAGTATGCAACCTAAACTTTATTTCTCTAGTATTTTTTGTCACACAAGGATTATAACTGTCAATTCTTATTATACGTATTGTTTATTGTTATTATTAATATAGTCATTTACAATTTTTTAAGATAAACATTACATATTATATCTATTGTCAATTTAATCATTGAATTTAATATATTTCGTTGCATAAAGTGTTTAAATGTATTCTTAAAAAAATATTAAAATATATATATAATAAAAATAGACTATTATAGTTTTGGTATGACCGGAAAAATATTAGAGAATAAAGTTCAAATTTGCAAATGATTAATTTTTTATTGTGTAGATTGTAAACTGATAATTTTTTTATAGTACAAGTTGCAATTTAATAAAAATAATTGTACAAATTGCAAATTGATAAAATGTGTTGTAATTCGATATTAACCCTTATTACTAATATTTAAACAATACTTATATGAAATCTATTGTTATTAGTGAATTTGGTCAATTTGCGAATTTCTTAATGGTGGGATGGGTTTTTTTTTTTTTTTTTTATTTAGTACTATCACTATTTGCAATAAAGGAGCTCTCTCATCTAGTCTAGGGTGATTTAATAATACAGTTGAAATACAACTAATACTGATAATGATAAAGATTTTGTGTCTAACCTCATTAAAGCTGCAATTTAATTTTCAACTACCTCCTAAATTCTCATAGATGCTAATTCAATTAGCAATCAATTTTCTTGCAGGTTAGCCCAGAGCTATATGGGGACAACTATCCTAGGTTCTTCACCTACTGGACGGTAAGTAATTAAATTAATTATTTTCTGTTTGAAATTTAATTATAATTGTGGGTTCGGGTCATAATTTTACCGATAAAAAAAAAATTGTGCCCATTACACTGTTATGCATTGTTAGTAGAGTTTAAATTACAAGTCGTCTCATAACTTTCTGACAAAACAAATTTAGTTCCGGTCATCCGATTCAAAGTCCAGTATTGGTCCTAAATCGACCGAAAAAGTCAATACGACATCGTTTTGAAGTGCGAAATTAGGAACTTATAGCAGGGTGTTGATGTGGCGTCCATATGTGGTAATTATATTTGATTTTTTTCTTTTCTTTTAGAATTTTTAAATATACATGATGTGTAATAAAATTGTAAAAGAACAGAAAAAATCAAATATAAGTAGTAGACATAAACGCCACATTAGCACTCTTTCCTTAAACTTTCAATTTCGGACTTCAAATCAACGTCGTATTGACTTTTTCGACCAATTTGAGACTAAATTTCATAAAAAGTTAATTTTGAAACCAAATCTATTTTATCAGAAAGTTATAGGACGATTTGTAATTAAAATTAATGGGTTGTATGGTGCAACGGAAATATGGTACACATTTATAATATTCTTAAGTGGAGGTAAATAATATTTCTCACCTACTTTAGTCAGTCCTCCAACCAAAGAATGAATGCATACAATTATGTATGATAATGAATTAATTATAACATTTGATTAATTAAATTAAATTAAATTAATGTGTGTGCAGAGTGATGCCTATCAAGCAACGGGTTGTTACAATCTACTGTGCTCAGGATTTGTGCAAACGAACCATAAAATAGCAATTGGTGCAGCAATTTCCCCTATTTCATCATATCATGGCGGTCAATTTGACATTAGTTTATTAGTGTGGAAGGTAATTCTTTTATTTCATACAGTAATTAATTATGACAAAGTATAGAGTAAACCTGGTTTATACATAAATCACTGAAGTGTATTAGTTGTTTTCATTGAAGAGTATTAGTTGTATTTACCGAAGAGTATTACTGATTTACACTAAAGAGTCTTAGTTGTTCAGTGAAAATGAACCAAGATTCTTCAGTGTAAACAAGTAATACTCTTTAGTAAAAACAACTAATACTCTTCAGTGAAAACAACTAATACCCTTCAGTGATTCATATATAAACCAATTTCACTCTATACATACTCATTAATTATAGTATACATATTTCTTCTTCAGAATATTTAAATGTGAGTATGTATAGAGTGAAATTGGTTTATATATGAATCAGTGAAGGGTATTAGTTATTCTCACTGAAGAATATTAGTTGTTTTTATTGAAGAGTATTACTGGTTTGCACTGAAGAGTTTTAGTTCATTTTCACCTAACAACTAAAACTCTTTAGGGGTTGTTTGGTTTGAGGGATTGTCTTTATAATCCTATGTCATTCCGTGTTTGGTTTGAGGGATTGCACAGGACCATGACACTGGATAGACTAGAACGATTATCTCGTGTACAATTCGATCCAGAAAATTTGGTTCTAGTCCAAATTTTCTAGTTCTAGTCTATCCGTTTTCCGATAATCGTTCTAATCCAATCCTATCCCACAAACCAAACGGCCCCTTAGTGTAAATCAGTAATACTTTTCAGTAAAAAACAACTACTACTCTTCAGTAAAAATAACTAATACCCTTTATGAATTTATATATAAACTAGTTTCACTCCATACTTTGCCTTAAAATATAAAATTTCTAAGAGTTATAACTGAGGGTATATGGAAGACTGTTTAAATTGGATTGGTCGATAGGACTAATCATGTAATGCAATGTAGTTTAATGAATTAGCTTTTCCAAATAATTATCTTCAATTTCTCTTTAAGAATAATCCAAGTTTTCTTTTGTTTCTCAATACATTATACTAATTGATTTCAACACTTCTAAAATTTTCCATTTTTGAAAGAGGACTAGATTGATTTAACACCTAGAGTTTAGGGGCGGAATTTAAAATTATAAACTACTTTGATCTATGCTGTTCCAAGTGATATCAAAGCAGAACATTCAATATAAAACTTTGGAGGAAAAATATATAGAGAAATAAAGGCTTCTAATTATAATATTTAGTACTCCCCTATGTAGTTTTACTAGATCTATTTTTTGGTCTGCTATTTTATCATATGTTGAAGAGTATTATAAAATATTGTGGATCCGTTTATGAATAAAATAATTATTTACAAAAAATATAAGTATTATATTTTTCATAAATAATTATTTTATTTAAAAATGGACTTTATAATACTCTATAATATCATTACCTCTTCTATTTGTGAATATCCTCTCTCCTACGTGACATATCTCATCATAAATTATTTTAAAATCCTGAAATTATAGGACTTCTCTTATTAACTTCCTCTATTACCTGTAAACACCTTTGAATTAATCCACTCCCACTCACTCCTATTTTTTATATCTCCGAGAAACTCCACTTTATAATGCACGCATATATATATATATATATATATATATATATATATATATATATATATATATATATATATTTGTGAATTTCTCCACCTCTCTCAATCCTTTATTTCAAAATCCTGCAATTCTATAATTTTATAATATTTTTGATAATATTATATATCCTATATTTATATTCATACCCTCTATTCACTTACTTTTCCTACACAAGCCACCTTTTTTAATTTGCATGAGTTAGTTAGAATAATTTATTACTATGTTTTTTACTTACAAATTGATATTTTAATTAAATTAAAAAAAAATCCTATATTTTAATTGAATTAATATTTCAAATATTTAATTTAAACACTTTATATATCAACCCGCGTAATACGCGAGGCTCTGGGCTAGTCCTCTAATACATGACAAAAAATAATAAATTGAATATTTCTATGGAGAATGGGATACTGGTGGGTGGGTGGGCTGGGCTGGGCCGGGAGAAGTAAGTATGAAGCTAAATTTGCATCATCCCATGTACGCCATGTCGCTAACGTACGCATGTTGTGTGATGCACCATACTACATTGCATTTGCCATGGAACGACTCAACGGACATAATTATTCTGCTTCTTCCTCTTTTTGCTTTCTAAGATTCTTCAAACTCTTCTTTTCCAAGCAAAGATTTCTCTTGTTTGACCCATCCACTTGCATATTTTCCTTCATTTATTTTTATTAATTCTAAATATTAGAAACCACTATACATTAATGAGCACTTCTAGTATACACTTTAGTGTAAAGTATGTACTTCGATTTTAAAAAAATTACCTCAAGCAGAAATCAGTAATACCCCAATTATAAAAAAATATATATAATTCGGACTATTAGTATGAACATGTTTTGAAAAAAAAAATATATAAATTCAAGTGAATGCTAGAATTTGTGATATTACGTCAAAAATCGGACCTCCAAACTAATTGCTCGAACTTACTTCATGCCATTAAATAAAATATATATATAAAATTACATACGAAATTGCCAACAAAGCTTACAAAGAATTAGTTCCGCAGGAAAATAATATGTTGACAAATTGCTTTTAGCTAATTAATTAACTAAAAAAATTATTTTATAGGCAATTTGCTTGTAACATGAGAAATGAAAGTGCATAATTTAAAAATTTTATAGGTAATACGTAGACAATTCTACTACGAATTTTTTTGTTGAAAATTTCATAGGAAATTGATTTTATACATTTCAAACAATTACATTGTATCTTCATAAGTATTAAGAGTACTTATATTCTTCACCCGTACTCCAATTTTTATAATAAAATTATTTTGAATGTTAAAAAAAAATACTTATATTCTTATATTGCATTGTTTTGCAGGACCCAAAACATGGAAATTGGTGGCTAGAGTTTGGAAATGGGATGCTAGTAGGTTATTGGCCATCTTTTCTATTTACACATCTTAGGGAACGTGCAAGTATGGTACAATTCGGGGGCGAAATTGTGAATAGCAGAAGTTCAGGGGCACATACATCAACCCAAATGGGGAGTGGACATTTTGCAGGAGAAGGGTTCGGAAAAGCATCTTATTTCCGTAACTTACAAGTGGTTGATTGGGATAACAGTTTGGTCCCTTTATCCAATCTTCGAGTTTTGGCTGATCATTCCAATTGTTATGATATAAGAGGAGGGATCAATAGAGTTTGGGGTAATTATTTTTATTATGGAGGACCTGGGAGAAATTCGAGGTGTCCTTGAGAATAAATAGTATATTGTTGGGTTTTTTGTTTTTGGTTTTTTTTGGGAGTGATTTTAGGTCAATTTTTATGTGAAAGTGGAATAGGAGAATATCAAAATGAAATTGAGAGAATTTTAAATTTTAAATTTTTTTTTTTCACTTTGGATCTAAAAGAATGGTCCTGTAATTTATATTACATTTAGTTTAGGAGTACTGTAAATTGGTGATGAAATAGTGAAAATACTATGTTTTCAAGCTTGTTTATTCTTTTGTTTTTGTTTTCTTATGCTTACCTCTTGCATTTAAGTGGTTTCAAACATGAGACTTTTTTTCCCAAAAATCTCAAAAATAAATGTATTAGACAAGATGTGAGAAAGAAGTATAGACGTAAAACAAAACAACATAGATTTACGTGATTTAATAACGTTGTCTCAACTTCAATTCATTCACGACCAAAAGAGAGGATTTGTATATTATTATAAGATCTCAGTGGTTTTAGGTACAAAATGACCTAGATCAAATAATATGTGTATTTATGAGCCCCTAACAGATTGGGCCTCGAAAATAGGTCCAAAATTAAAAAAGACCCCGACGAGCTCTGCGAAAAGAGTTTAAGGCATCCCAAACTAAAAGGTTGATGTTGCTAAATATTTTTTAATCCTTCCTATTATTATTTCACATTTTTTTCTAATGAATTGACAACTTTTTTAAGTAAAATATTATTTCATGCGTACTCTCATATGCACCAGGTGCACTCACAACAGTTGATGTTATTTACACTGAAAATCGATTTCAGTGTAATCTAATCATACTTTTTAGTGTAATCAAATCATACTTATCAATGTAAACAGTCTCAACTGATGAGTGAGTACTGTCATGTACCAAGTGCACAAAAGATTTACTCATTATTTCAATACTCTCATTTTAGATTATTTTTTTAATTATAATTGAATTGAATATGGTCTTAAGCATACGTTCATCAATGAACACAAACTTATTTGGTTACAATGAAACCCCGCTTATTTGTCATTACCTCATTAATGGTTAGCATATAAATTTACATTGGTGTGATTTTTATTACATAATACAGTCTCATAAAATATTTTTCTAATAAACATTTACGGCGCACAAGATTATACATCACATAGGGATAAAAAGCAAAATACCCATTTTAATAAAAAGAAAGGTTTTTTACCCACTTTCTATTAGAAAAAAAGTTTCCTACCCACTTTGGTATGAAAAGACACATATACCCTTATTAAAAAAATATTTTTTTAATGGGTTAATTGCAAATAAAATCACAACATTTTCGCAAATTGCAATCTAATCTAAACTTTTGAATCTTTGCAAATAAAACTCCAACTTAACATTTGGTTGCAATTTTAACCAAAACGTAGATTTCAATCAGCCCGAAAATGATAATAAATTATGTGTTGTCATCCGAACCAATATAAACATATTAATACTATTAATTATTCATTATTAGGTAAGTAAAATATCATTTTCCGACAACAAAAAATTCATATATTGGTTCGAATTGCAAATAAATATTAAGTTGAGGTTTTGTTTGCCAAGATTCAAAAGCTTAGATTAAATTGCAATTTGCGAAAAGGTTGTGATTTAATTTGCAATTAACCCTTTTTTAATTTATATGACCCACTCCTTACCCCAATCTACTCCCACATTAATTACAAAATTATTAATTAAATACTAAAGTTTCACTAAATACAATCATAATTAAATTATATTAAATGATAATACTAAACTTTCCATGATAAAAAGATGAAAAGAATTTGGGAAACTTTTACTCATCCATTTTTATGTGTCGTGTATTAAGAGAAATCAAACATAATTAAACTAAAATTCATATAATTTAAATTAACCAAAGTGAAGGATACGCTTAAACATATATTTACTATATGGTGGGGTTGAGTGTGGGATCATTTTAACTTTTAAGGACATTTTAGAAAGAAAAATAGGTGATGGGTAAAAAACTTTTTTTTCTTATAGTAGTGGGTAGAAAACTTTTTATTTTATTAAAATGAGTACTTTGACCATTTTTCACTAAAATATATTACTTCAGAATTTTTTTAATACACATACACTATATATAAACATCCCCGTAGTACTTGAGAAAATATATCAAATAATACTACATCATCTTTATGTCGATAATGTGAGCAAATAATATTTGATTAATAAGTAATTTTCATTTTACCTAAATATTTTTGCATTGAAGTCATTGATGGATGCTAGTAACTGTCTTAATCTTCCTTCTTAATGTTATCCACCTACGTTTTATTATGTTCACATACAATGTTGATGACCACCTTTCAATTCCTCAGGGCTGGCACTCCCTTAAAAGGTACTCCAAATTGATGTCTCTTCTTGGAAAAGCATATATGAATTCCCCAAATTTTTTATAAGTACGATTTTTGGTAATAAATAATACTCCACATATGTACTCATGGTCAAGATATTCAATACTCGATTCGAAATCGTTCGGTAAAAGCTTGTTTGAGCTCATTTCGAAATAAAAATCAAACAAACTTATGTTCGAAATAATCTAAAGCTCGGGTCGAACTCGAGCTCGATAACTTAAAAAAGATAAAAACATGTGTAAAAATGTCAGACTACTCGAGCTCGACTCGTGTTCGGCTCGATTAAAGCTCGACTCGATTAATTATCAAACAAGCTCAAATATAAATATCAAAGTTCGATAACTTTTCAAACAAGTTTAAACACCAGTGCGTTTGACTCGACTAAACTTATTTATAGGCCTACTCAGTGTGTAGGATAATAACATTTGTACCCAATGAACAATGTTTGGGATGATGAGAAATTAGCCATACTATAATTTGCCATTCAAAAATTTTATATTTTGTTATACACTTTTTTCCCAGCAATTATATGATTGTTAGAAAGGATGAAGTCTTGAGGAATAAATTGCAACTAAAAAAATTAAGTAGTGAATTATTACCTATATAAATGGTTGGGAATACTTTTTCACCAGTCACCAGCTGAATCATTCAATAAATGTAATTTTGAGTTCTTGTTAAAAAGTAAATTTCTCCAAAGTTTTTTTTTTTTTTTTTTTTTGGAAAACAATTTTCATAAAAAAAAAATAGCAAAATAATATTAATATATAGAGAAAATATACAAATGGCCCTAAATTATAGAGCAAATCAATTTTGCCCTCCTTTCGAAAAAAAAAATCTTTTTGCCCAAAAAAAGTTGACAAAACAGTTGGCAAAAAAATGGCACGGTAGGCCAACCATTTTGCCAACTGCTTTGTCAATCTTTTTAGGGTACAAAAAAAGCGCTACCAAATTTAGTGCAAATATTTTTTTTTCTCTAATTTATATTATGAAAAACATCTCTTCATATCATAAAAATAAATTAAAAAATCATTAATTTAAATAAGGGGCAAAAGCAAAAAAAAAAAAAAACATAGAGGACTATTAAGATATCCTTCCACATTTCTTTGTATGTTTCTTTTCTAAGAGATCTCCAACCGTTGGAGATTTAATTGGACCCTTGGGATCCAATTCCTTAAAAACTAAATGAAAATTGCACCTCGTATTCAAAATTTGTTTTGCCTAATTTTCTCAAAATATCACACAATGGGTTAGAAATCTAGTTCATGCATTGATGGATCATGTGACCTAGTGATGCACTCATGTTATCCTTTATCATGATTCATGATGACATGTGGATGTTAATAGCTAAAATTATAATATCATGGCCATGATACTATATTCCCTTGACACATGACATATCACAATCTGCCATTCAATTGGAACATATATACCACCATCAGAATTGACACAGACCCTTCATGCCTTTCAGACCATACATGTTTCATGTGCATGTGTGGTGCATGCTTATTATGTGGGCCAAGGTTATATACAGTCGTATCTTTTGTTAATACACACCACCCAAAAAATGTTCCGGAAAAATCCGAAAATTTTAACAATTTTTCGAAAAAAATTCCAAAAATGCAAAAAAAAAAAACACTAAACATATGAATTTCCGGATTTTTTTCCGAAAATTGTTATATTTATCGGAAATTTTTCAGAACATTTTATTGGATGGAGTGTATTAACAAAACATGGGACTGTATTTAAACTGGGCCATTATGTGCTGGGCTATCAACACCACTAATGTGTATTAATGATGGGCTCGGCCCAATTAGACTATTATCCTTGCTCCTTATATTTAGGTAGTTGGGGTTTTATTTTGTTATAATTAGAAATTGGCCCATGTTATTGACACTTACTTTTGTAGTGGATACACTACCTCAAGATCTAATTTCTAAAGCAAACATTTGAAAAACAAATATAATTTAGTAAATACATTATCCCACCTATTTGCCGAAAAATGCTTGAACATTGCTCCTCACTCGAAAAACACACACGAAACTTGGAACTCCATGAATGTGAACCACCATCATCGACGACCAGACGTCTGCGACGTGTTGTGGAAGTCTACGTTGTAAAGATGAACGATCCTCCAAGCCCTAAATATATATATGTAAGTGTTTTAGTATTTTTGAAAAACTAGGTGTTTTAAGTGTTGAATAAGATACTTTTTTGTTGGTGTTACGATATTTTTCATGAAAATTGTTGTTCATTGAGTGTATAAAATTGTATATGTATTATAATATTGTAGTCGTTTAATTGTTTCGATTTTTTTTTTCAAAATTCATGATTGCATTTGTTTAGTTCTAATTTTCCGAACATGAGCACAAATTTCGGATTTTTTTTTTCCGAACATTGCTCTATTTTTTTTTTCGAACAATTTGTTCGAAAATTTCTCCGATATTTAGACAAATTTTCGTTTTTTTTTTCGAACAATAGGACAAGTTTCAGATTATTTTTCCGAACATTGAATGAACTCAGCAATGTTTTTTTTTTTTTTTTTTACAGGAATGTGCTCAGCAATGTAATCTAATGTATTTTAGGAAAAATATTGTATTCAAGGAAGTGAATTTATTTGGATAGTGTATTCAAAATAAATGTAAATGCAAACAACCCGGGCCTTAGAAAATCTAATAGAATTGGCCCATGGACTCTTAATTTTTATTTTTTTTTCTATATGGGTAATTTTTAATCTTTTTTTCTTATAACAAATTTGAAAAATGGGGTGAGATTTGAGAAGGATTAAATAATGAAATTTATTTTTAAAGTATGTATAGAGTGAAATTGATTTATATATGAATCACTGAAGGGTATTAGTTGTTTTCAGCGAAGTGTATTAGTTATTTTTACTGAAGAGTATTACTGGTTTACACTAAAGAGTCTTAGTTCATTTTCACTGAACAACTAAGACTCTTTAGTGTAAATCAGTAATACTCTTCAGTAAATACAACCAATACTATTCAATGAAAACAACTAATACCCTTCAGTGATTCATGTATAAACCAGTTTCACTCTACATTTTGTTTTATTTTTATGCTTATACTGTGAAAGATATTGACGAAGATTTGATTTGCATTGATATCTCTTCCTTCAATTATAGGCTTTCATATCTTTTTTCTTTGACCAAATCACTTGTAATTAGCATAGGATATCATACATCACTACAAAAAAACATAAAATTGGCTACGAAATTTCCAACAAGAAAAGTTGTAGTGGAGATTACCTACGAATTGTCTACAAGAATTTTTAATTGTATAGACATCTTCCTTCCCCACCTACAAAAAAATTTGCTTACGGAAATGTGTTGTGGGCATATGACTTGTAGGTAATTATACATAGGAATTTAATTTCGTAGACAAATTAATTATGTAGACAAGTTGTTTATAGGTTGAGAAATATAGAAGCTTTCATAAATAGAAAATATTGTAGCAAATCGTAGACAATTCTTACTATACATTTTTTTATTAAAATTTTTTTGTAGGCAATTCTATATTTTCTTGTAGTGCATTATTTTCCAGTGTAACTTTTATATATTCTCTGAGAGTGAATGAATTATTCACTGCGGCATGAAAAAAAAAAATTATTCACTGCGGCATGAAATTCTTCTTATTTTACAGTCACACATAAAGTACTTTTATCAAGGTCAAAATAATATCTTATTTTCTATTTTACTTCATTTATTAATTCTTCTTATTATAGACATACTCATGCTATACACGTAACGTTATATACGTAAGTGTCGAGATTGTTCACCTAAGAATAGCATATTTCTGTGGAATTAAAAACTAATATATTATCGGAACTTATTTTATATATATTAATCCAAGGTCAATTAATTAAAATAGTTAGGCAAGTAATCTGAGATGATGTTCACCTAAGAATAACATATATACTTATTATATATTTTAATTCGAAATTGTTCACCTAAAGAATAGCATATTTCTGTAAGATCAGAAACTAATTATATACTTATTAATTAGTAGTATATGTTTTAATTCAAGGTCAACTAATTAAAGTAGTTAGCCGAATAATCTAGGATGATATTCCAGCATGTGCAACTTATTTTTGCTAAGACCAGCATGCGTTTACTTTGTTTGGTCCTAAGTTCTCCTATTTCCGACACAAGTACATTCTACAAAAACAAAAACAAAAAAAATAATATATATATATATATATATATATATATATATATATATATATATATATATATAAAATATCATGGTGGCTATATGATGGTGTTATTTATATATGAATAACACCATGCCACTTAACTAATTAAGAAAAAAAATTAAACAAAATAAATTTCTTCCAATTCCTATACCAAAAATCTTTTAAGAATATCTATATATTGTGGATTCATTTTAGCTACTTATATAAATCTCTAATAAAATTTGTTAATCGGAGTACATATTATTATAATGTTAATAAATTAATCAGAGTACATATATATATAGTAAAAAAATTATTAAAAAATTGAACACTTATCTTATCAAGACAAATCACTATTTAAAAACTATTTTAAAATTTTAAAAACAGTCTCTTTGAATGCCAATAAAATTTATACTACCCCCGTCCCTGAAAACAGTCTTATTTTTTTTTTTTGCACGTGGTTTAATGTGATATGTTAACGGTATTACGGGTTTTTCTAATGTCCGTGTTTTAATAAAATGATCATTTATGGAAAATATGCGAAACAAACTCTTCATTAACGATCATTTTATTAAAAAACGAACCCCCGAAAATCCCGTGATACTCTCCTACATATCGCATTAAACCACGAGCATAAAAAAAAGACTATTTTTCAGAGATGGAGGGAGTATGTATTATTATAATATTTTATGTAATTATAATCATAATTAAGTATAAAAATTATATGTAATAAATAACTCCAATAAGTTATAAAATTTGTAATATTAATAATAAATTTTAGAAAATAAAGTTATAATTTTTTACAAAAGGCCTCTTCCAATACATATATATAAATATAATAATAAATTAAAATCACATTAACATAAAAATGAACCAAGAGCATTCACTTAAGAGTTTTTTTGTTTTAAGAAGCATTCAAATAGAGCTAACTGATGTTACATTTTTCCATTTTTATTTCGATCTCCCTTTTTCATTTTTAACATAGGTTTTGGGTTATTTATTTTGAATTAATTAATTTATTTTGTTTAAATAAATATAACTTCCTTAATATAAGATAAATGACTATGTTCTGATGTTATTCCTATATTTATTAGTTTTATAGAATGTACATGCGGCGAAAATCTAGATGATGTAATAAGAGGTTACACTATTTTTTAACAAAAGGATTTCTCTGGTGTATTATTAAATTAATTACAATTAATTTGATTTATTTTCATCTAAATAAATTTGGGTAACGAGGCTTCGTCCTAGCAAATGGTATATTTGTGTGCCCCAGATGGCGGATCCAGAAAATTACATCAGGGTATGCACAATTAAAAAAAAGGTTAATTGCAAATAAAATTACAATTTTTTCGTAAATTACAATCTTTTCGTAAATTACAATATAATCTAAACTCTCGAATCTTTGCAAACAAACTTCAATTTAATGTTTGGTTGCAATTTAAACTAAAAATCAAAAAAAAAAAAATTGCGGTTTGAAAATGATGTTTCACCTACCTAACAATTAGAGATGTTAATCCGGGCCGGGCTAATAGGGCCGGCCCGTTTAACCCTAAAAAATGCAGGGTTAGGGCTATGGTTTAAGGGGCCCGTTTAAATCAGGGCCTTTTTGGTCCGGCCCTATTAGCCCGCGGGCTAATAGGGCTAGCCCGTCGGTTAACCGGGCTAGCCCGCCAGCCCGGGCTATATATATATATATATATATATTAATTATTTATATTATATAATAAGTGTATTAATTATTTATTACAATTAATGTATTAATATATATATACTCACATTTTTTCAATTCATCATCTAGCCCTAACTTCAGTAAAATATGATGTACGAGAAATCTAATCCATCTATTTTAGTGTTATTTTATTTTTAGTTACTTTTTTAGGTTCTTCCATCCATGTACTAGTTGTACTTAAATACACAAGTGTCCAATTAGATGAATATTTTAGCTAATTTGCAGCTAATATTGTATATTCTTTTGTTTCTTGGAGATTCAATTTATTAGTATCATTCCGATTAAATTGTTTTTTTGGTATGATATGCATGGTAGTGAGCTGAATTATATTACAAGTATGATTGGGTGAATTTTTTGTAATTATAATACTGCAATAAATCGAAAATTAGCCGTGTTGATGTTTGAACTATTACGTGTTGGTGGTTTGTATTTTTTAAGTATTGATGTTTGAATTTTTATAATTACGTTGAATTTTTTTTATATAATTTTAATTAATTTATGAACAATATTTAAATTCATTAATATTTTATTGCCACTATTTTAAATTTTGTGTTGAATTTTATTTTTTTCGACATAACCTGTTTGTGACCCGTTTAGCCCGAAGCCCGCTAGGGTTAGGGTTATGTCTTAATTATTAAAGGCCCGTTAAGAGTGAACCGGATAAGGCCCTAACCCGTTTAGCCCGAAGCCCGTTAGGGCCGGCCCTATAGGGTTAGGGCTAGCCCGTTTAACATCTATACTAACAATGAATAAGTAATCATATTAATATGTTTAGATTGGTTCGAATGACAACGCATGATTAATTATTACGTTTGGACAGATTGAAGTAGGTCTTCTGTTTGGAATTGCTAACAAATTTTAAATTGAAGCTTTATTTTTAATGATTAAGAAATGTATAATTAAATTGCAATTTGTAAAAAAATTATAATTTTATTTGCAATTAATCCTTAAAAATATTGTGTAAACAAAATATAAGTCATCTAAAACCTGAAAATATTTCAAGGTGGTAGGGATTAAGGGTTTTAGTTGCGTGCGAATTAAAAAAACTGAGAAGTGCACTAAAATATACTCCCTCTGTCTCAAACTCATTTGCTACATTGCCAAAAATGTCCGTCTCATACTCATTTGCTACAGCTACTTTTGTCAAAAAAAATAACAATACTTTTTAATATTATATTCTTCATACACTAATAAACAAAAACATCTACTTTATGACTTTATCACTTTAAATACTAAACAATTTTTTTCTTAATAACCGTGCAAACAGTAAATGAGAATTTGAGTTTGGGACGGAGGGAGTATTATTTATCTAAATTTATTAATATATTTAATTCTTTATTTAAACTAATTATTACTCCCTCCGTCCAATATTAGTAGGCCTACTTTTTTTGCAGTTATTTTTTGTCATAAGTTGGAGGGTATTATGAGGTATTGTAAGGTTCATTTATCAATAAAATTATTGTTTATGGAAAATATGATACTTATATTTTTAATAAACAATAACTTTATTGATAAATAAACCTCACAATACCTCATAATACCCTCCAACTTATGACAAAAAATAACTGCCCAAAAAGTAGGCCTACTAATATTGGACGGAGGGAGTATATAGTATATTATATAGTGTGTTTTTTTTTAAAAATAAAACAGGGTATGCACTTGCATACCTTTGGTTAGAGTCCTCTCATCTGTGTTTTTATGTTGTCATACGCATATTCAGTCATAAAATAATTTAGATTATACATGCCAAAATAGTATCTTATTTTCTGTTTCCCTTCATTTATATAATTCTTCTTATTATACACATATTTCATGCTACACACGTAATATATATACACATAATTAAACAAAACGTATAGAAATATTTATGCGATATTGTCCACCTAAAAAAAGTATATGTATTATCATAAATTTCATAGAACTCTCATCTCTCTATTAATCGACATACTTAGGCTAATAAAGTTGAATTATCTTCCAGCACGCGTCACTTAATTTTGCTAATTAGAGCATTATTTTACTTTTTTTAATCAAGGCAATTTTAATTCGTGCTGGTGAGATGAACTATATATGATATAAGAATGAAGTATGAAGGAACTCGCAACCATCAAAAAATGCACACGATAATTTTTCCCAACGCAATATTAAACGGGAAAAATATTATATAAAAATAGTTCATGATAAGCTTATTATAAAATAATTTTAAAGTATCATTAATATAAATCGGTGGTATTATAACTTAATTGTCGTAAATTTTATTGAACCTAGATTAATGATATTCTTGATGAGATTAATTCATATGAAAAACTTATCATGAACCATTTTCATATAAAACTACTCTATTAGACCACATTCAACTGCATGATGTTGATTTATTTTACAAACATTATAATTTCTTTCGGTGAGATGAGAATATATTTTTCTTAACAAAGTCAGAAGATAAATTAAGAAAAACTTATCTAATTAATTAAAATTTTGTGTAAATTAAACCCATCTCTGCATTGATAAAAATAAGTAATCTAAAACAAAAAAACAAATACAGTGGAACCTTTATAAATTAATAACCTTTTTAAAATAATAATTTCCTCTAATCTCCACTGCATGACTTGAACTAATTATGTAAATTAATGATTTCGATAAAAAAAAAAAAAAGATAGTATTTTTTATGAAAACACTTGAATAAATTGATGGTCCAATCAACATCAGAATTTAATTACCTCCTAAAATAATAAAGATAATTTACAAGGATAATTTAGTAAAGTATACTTTATTGTTGTTTGTTTTTCTATTGAAATTTAATCAAAATGATCATCTATCTTTCTCATAGCATCCAAAGCATCCTAAGTGCGAGGTTCTCGAAATGCAACAAAAAATTATAAAAAGTTTTGGACGTTATTTTAATTTGAATTCTTTTTCATAGCCGATTCCAATGATAACTCTTCTATCATTATACATTATTGAATGTATTTAATTGTAAATACATTGAACAACTAAATTCAAATCCTTGTATTGTATAATATTCACGCATCAACGAAAAGAAAAAAAGCTTGATGAATATAAATAATCTCTTTAGTCAATATTCCAATTAATTATTTAATACTATTTCTCAAAACTATTTATTAAATTTAGGGTGGTGCCTATATACTTTTTTTTTCCATTGATTAAATTTAGGGTGGTGCCTATATACTTTTTTTTCCATTGATTAAATTTAGGGTGGTGCCTATATACTTTTTTTTTTCCATTGATTAAATTTAGGGTGGTGCCTATATAATTTATTTATTTTCCATTGATTAAATTTATAGGGTGGTGCCTATATAATTTTTTTCCCCTCAAGAAGCTAGTTGCGTTGAAACCAAACCAAAATAAATGAACCAAATTTTAAATCTAAAATAATTGCACCGAACAATAAGAAATATATAAATGCATTTACTATATATCAAAAAATAAATGCATCATTGCATGTTCTTCACAAATAAATAAAATTGACTTATTTTCCAATTTAATTCTTTTATCCGCGATTAGTACTACTCAGTCAGCGTGGGCATGGCCGTAACGTATAGTCAACGTACTACCACATGCTGCGGTTTTTGCTATCATACCCTTTCAACTTCTCAAAATTTAAGATAGCACCCATAAATTAATGTAAAAAGGGTGAAAAATACCCATTCATAAGAAAAAAAGATTTCTACCCACCCCAATTAAAAAAAAAGAAAAAAATTCTACCCACTATTGACATCTATTCCATATATAAACACCCTTAAAGTGATAGGTCTCACTACTATACCACCCCACCTTTGAAATGAAGAGATTTTTTTTCAAGTTTTATTGTTGTTAATGTATTATAATTATTTATTAAACATATTTTAGAATAATAAAAATATTTATAATAAGAGATTAATTTATGGTAAATAAAATGATTAACTAGACTAATTAATCCTAATCATAATTTCACTAGTTTCTAAAAAAGAACTTCAATCCTAATTTCTAATAAATGAACAATTTAACAAAACAAAAAAAAAAAAAAAATCTAAATTTCATTCATACATAATAATTTATTGAGGGGGTGGGGGGCTATATGGGTAGAAAACTTTTTTTAATAAGGGTATATGTGTACTTTCATGTTAAAATTGGTATAAGTTTTGGTGTGGGTAAAAAACTTTTTATTTTATAAAAGTAGGTATTTTGTTTTTCCTCCCTAAATTAATGCACTACCACTAAAAAAAATTCTACATAAATTGTCAATATGACTACGAATTTTCAACAAAAAATTTATAGCGGAGATTGTTTATGAAATTGCCTACAAAATTTTCTAATTATATAGATAATTTCATTTTTCACCTACAAATAAATTTGCCTACGGAATTTTCGTAGACAAATTGTCTGTGGTTAAATTTTTGTAGGCAAATTGCTTGTAGATAATTATGTCAAGGAATTTCATTTCGTAGACAAATTACTTGTAGAATGAGGAATGAATGTGCTTGCATAATTAGAAAATTTTGTATATGCAAGTCATAGGTAATTTCACTATCAAAATTATTTGTAAGAAAATTCTGTAAGCAAATCCAATTTTGTTGGTAACTTTTTAGAAATTTTTGTAAGCAAATTTAATTTTGTATGTAACTTTTTATTTTCATGTAGTGTAATATAAATTAATTTAATAGGACGATCTCATGAATAAACGAAGCCACCACATTAATAATTAAATTGTGCTTTATTCTAAAATATGATTCTGGTAGAATTATAAGTTCACAGATCGTACAATTATTGATGTGATGGAACTCGTCTCATATATAGGACCATCTCATTTGAGTTTTTATAAATATATTTATGCATGTATTTAAGGAATCTATATATATATTTAAAGCTATTTCACTCCTAGTGGCCCATGTTAATTTTTTTTATAGCAATTCTATTCGAAAAGTCAAAACCTAAAAATATGTAGTTTCAAAAGATTAGGTGCTCCTTGAATAAGATACTACGATAGAAGTCTATTTTCATGAATTATAACACTTGTCTACAGGGACGGATCCAGGAATTGATAACAGGGTGGGCTGGAAAATAAACCTCATAAATTGTATCCTATAAAACTTCTAAACATTTTCTCCGTCCCATTAAAATAGTTCATATTTCTTTGTTGGTTTCTCCCAAATTCTAATAATTTTTATATTTAAAGCGTGTAAAAAGTTCCAAATGCCCCTATTTCTAATAAAATTTATCTCTAACACACCGAACTATGTGTTTTTTTGCAATTGGAATATTACTGATGTCTTCTTGGGGTATAACTGATACTTTCTTGAGGTATTACTGATTACTTTTTGGGATATTGCTGATTTTTTGTTTGGATTTTTTTTTTTAAATCCAAGTGCATACCATGCACTCAAGTGCACACTAGAACTATTCTATATATAAATATTGTCTTCTTATCTTTCAATATTTTGTACTTTGTCATCGTCATTATAAATGACGTTTTGGTTATTCATTTAATTTGCAAATTAGATGATTGTTACGGAAATAATTAATTGAATAAATTTCACATTTCCTGATAAATTTGGACTTTTAAATGAGAAAAAATTATTTCAATGATATCCCACACTATTCAATATAAATTAGTTGATATTTATTTTCTATTACACTAAAGTTGTCAAAATATTTAAATAAATGTGTTATTTTATTGAAGAAGATAAATATTTATTAGAAATATAATTTAAATAAAATTTCTTAATATGTGTACATTATTCTAAAATAATATATATTTTTAAAATAGAAGGGACTACTTTATAATTTGGAGAGAAAAAAATTGAGAGTGGAGATGAGATATAGTCAGAGGGACAAATGAGTGGATATATATCTGATTTGTATTGGATATAGCTCTGATTTATTTGCCCATTGAGTTTTACTGCAATAGGGTTTCATACTTTTATTTTGGGGTGGGCTCATTTACCAAATTAACTCAAGGTATGTACGTATATATGTAATTGATTTGGGTTTGCACTGGGCTGAAGCCCAGTGCTGCCCTAACGTAAGTCCGCCACTGCTTGTCTATATCAAATTGAAATTATATATCAGTGGTATAAATGAACATTAAATTTGTATTTTCTTTTATGGGTTAGAGCTGCTAAATTGTGGTATTGCCCAACTATTAATTTGGAAATATGGTAGTTGTTTCTACCAAACATTGAACTGATTTAGAGGTGGCTCATTTATTTACTCTATATGTAGTTTTTTTTTTTTTCAATATGTTAACTTGCACAAATTTTCTTGTCATTTTATTTCATTTGATTTATTTTTTACTCCATTTGTAATTGGCAAAGTATTATATGAAAATAGTCCATGATAAGTTTATCATGAAGCAATTTTAAAGTATCATTAATCTCATCGGGAGTATCATTAATCTCATCAGGGGTATCATTAGTCTAAGTTCAAGAAAATTGTTGAACTCAGACTAATGATACCCCTGACAGGTTTAATGATACTCCTGATGAGATTAATGATACTCTAAAACTATTTCATGTTAAGCTTATTATGAAGCGTTTTCATATAAAACCTACTCTTTGTAATTTGCTCATCCTGAAATGAAGATTCTAAAAAAATGTGGTAAAATTACGATTTTTGTCAAATTTTTCTGGCATTAGCTTGTGGTGAACCCGGTTTTAAAAGATTATTTAGAGTAGATACCAAATGAAATTAACCCGGTTCATTTAGAGCTCAATATATCAAACATTGACCTCTACATTATGGCATTGTGTATTAAATGTCAACTTTTGGTACTAGCTATACCTTAATTTGAATTTGAATTGTGCCTATATATATATATTTTTAATGTGAATAATTTATTATCCATTTATTTGAATAAACTACTTCCCGTCTCAATAATTGTACTACCTACTTTCATTTGGGTAACATGTAAATAAATTATAAAATATTTATTTAATGAATACACTGTTATTTTTAAAGACGTGTTTGACAATGGCACCGGAATAATACTCGTAAATGGAAGTAAACATTTTGAAAATATAAAAAAACATATAAAATAAGAATAATTGATTATATAAGAAATAAATTATTACCTTTGTTCTATAATATTAATCCTGTTTTTTTGTCCGTTATTTTTTGTTTGAGGTCCATTTATGGGCATAAACAATCAATTTCTTTATAAATTAAACTCATAATATTTCGTAATACCATCAACATATAACAAAAATAAAATAAAAGAACTAGTAATATTAAACAGAGCTGAGTAATATTTAACATCCATTGGATACAAGTATTGTAATTCAATGAATATTTATAAATTACTCCCTCCGTCCACGAAACTTGGTTTTGGTTGTCATATTTGACCGCCCACAAAAAATATCTTATTTTCTAAACTTTGAAATAATAAATTTTATCTACAATTTTCAACATACACAAATATTTTTAAAATAATTTATTTTGTACTTAATTTGACACAATATTTTTACTTTTTACTCCCTCCGTCCCTGAAAATTGGTCAATTTTTTTACACGTGGTTTAATGCGGTATATTGAAGAGTATTACAGAGTTTTCTAAGGTCCATTTTCTTTACAAAAATGATCGTATATGGAAAGTATATCAAAACGAATCATTAACGATCATTTTATTCAAAAGCGAACTTCAGAAAATTGAGCAATACCCTCCGACATATCAAATTAAACCACGTGTAAAAAGACAGGACCAATTTTCAGCAACAGAAGTAGTACATATTATATTCCCTCCATTTCAAAATAGATATCTTTTTATCATTATGCATTTTTTGCAAAATAAATATATTTTTAACCTCTGAAACACTTTTCAATGCATATAAAGTAGTTTTTAGGTTGTTTTGAACCAATGAATTTTTTTTTTCAAGAATAATAGTTTTTGTATAGGGGTAATCATGATAAATATTAAGTGTCTTAATATGTGTGAAAAAACCTAAAAACACGTTTATTAATAATAATAATCGTGCTAAAATTAACTAAGTCCAATTTTAATGGATAAGTTAAAATAATTAAGCGCATGATAGCTCATAGGTTACTCAAAAGCCTTGGTACTCACGATTCTTGCCCCCACACCTTGATATTATAACCAGGATGATAACTTCGATTATAATCAGAATGATTTTTAATCATTTTTCAAACATAATCAGTGTTACTATATCTGCAAAACACTTCTTATAGAAGAATGCTCTTTTTGGCAAAATAAAGAGTGCTATTTTAAACAAAGAGTATTTTTTACTCCAATAAAGAGTACTATTTCAGTAAAGAATTACTACTAGTAGAATATCTTAACAAACACTATTTTTTTTTCTCATTTCCCAATAAAGTAGATCTCAGTTTTTAGAATTTTACAATCAAGATTTATATTTATCAAGAAATTGAGTAGTACTACTATGATTGATGAATTATTTGGGGATTATATATTTGTAAGTCCCGTAGCTATGCACTGTTTTGAATTTGGTCCACATAAATTACAGGTTTTGATATTGGTCCCGTACGTTTGAAAGTTTTTTTTATTTTAGTCCTTTTAAAACTTATAGGACCAAAATCAAAATGTGTAATCCAATTTTTTTTAAAAACTCAAACTTACAGGACCAATATAAAAAAAACAAGGTAAAAGGACTAAAATCAAAATAATCTCAAACTTACAGGACCAATATCAAAACATGTAATTCATGTGGACCAAACTCAAAATAGTGCAAAGTTACGGGACTTACAAATATATAATCCCAATTATTTAATACAATTAATTATAAAAATCTGCCTTGACTTTTTCAAATTTGGATTGTAAAATTAACTCTCCAAATTCAAAGGTGTTTTTTTTTTTAATTGAAGATGGTTTTTAGTGGGGATGAATTATTTAATACAATTAATTATAAAAATCTGCCTTGACTTTTTCAAATTTGGAGAGTAAAAATATTTATTCTCCAAATTCAAAGGTTTTTTTATTTTTATTTGAAGATGATTTTTAGTGCGTAACTCTTTAAATGTAGAACATTTTTTTTAAATTTAAAAATGTATTGGAAGTCCTAGCCTCATACCATTTACTAAATTTTCAAATATGTAAAATTATACACGTTTCACAAAAAGTATACTTTATTATTGTAAAGTTGAAGATCCTTATAACGGATAATTTTTTTCTAATGAAATCGACAAACAATAATATATACAAAGATAGTGTAACAATATTGTAACAATCAGATTTTCTTTTTAAGTGGGGAAAACCTAACTTTTAAAAAAGATAGTGTTTTTTTTACTACAAAATGGTTTCAAAACACCACTTGTTAGGTTTATAGATAAAAACATGAAATTTGGCTAATATTGAAAAGACATCACAACACTAAATAACCATAAGTTAACAATAAATAAATAAATTATTTATATTTCCAAACAGCTTGGGCCTTCTTGTAATAAAAAAGAAAAAAGCATGCGCTTATGAAATAAATCCAAAATTGATGCTTTTTTTTATTTAAATGAAATTGCATACTTTGTATTATTTTAGTTCATTCTATAAAAGTTTGCATGTTTAAAAGTAAAAATTATTTATTAAATTTCACTCTTACAATATCCATATATATACTCCTATTTATAAAAATATACTCATTATATTCTTTTTTAAACTGTGTGCCTAAATCCCTGAAATATTTTTTGGGACGAAGGAGCTCGGCTACTAAAATTCATTTAATTTTACCCACATGCATGCATGCATAATTGATGATGTAAATTTAAAAGAGACGCAAAATCCACATGATTAAATTAGTTGGAGTAGGTTTTCCATCAAATTTGTGACACAACACTTGTCCAAATATAATTTATCTTGTTTGTGATATTCATGAATTATTTTCCAAAATAAATTCATACCTATATTATAATATAATAACTTCGAATTTTAATTTCATACAGGATAAGGGAGTGGACAGTTGGGTAGTTTGTTCGACTCTGAATTACAGAACCTTCCAGCTCTCATCCAGCACATTTTTAAATTTCTAGGAATTCCTACAAGTCCTTTAATTAATAAATTAAAAAATAAGAAAAGTATTTTTGTCAATATACTAGAACCTCAATATCATGAAAGGTTCTAGAATCTCTTGTTTTTCTACACATACCCTACAAATAAAAAGTTTTATCCTCTTGAAAGTTCGGCAAAATATATGGGGAACGGAAATTGAATATATCCACCAAATTTATATATTCATTACGAATATAATAATATACAGAAATAGGGGGATCCACTATTATTTTATTTTAATTGATTACTTAAATATGTATTTAAAAAAAAAAATTGATTACTTAAATATGATAATGTGTTATTATCACATTTACGGTAAGTAAATATAATTTTGTGTCTACTAGTGACATATAATTATTTCCAAGTTAAATATAACTTTAAAAACTTTACTTAAGATTGTGCAGTACTCCCCTCGTCCCACTATAAATTTCGCATAGATCTGGAGTACACAAATTAAAATAATAGTTGTAGTACAAGTGTTGTGATAGAAAAAGAAAAATATTACTTCCGTCCCTGAAAAATAGTCCTATTTTTTGCACGTGGTTTAATGCGATATGTTGGAGGATATTATGAAAATTTTTTGGTCCATTTTTTGATAAAATGATCGTTTATGGAAATTATGCGAAACAAATTTTCCATTAACGATCATTTTATTAAAAAACGAATCTAAAAAAATTCCGTAATACTTTCCGACATATCGCATTAAATAACGTGCAAAAATACAGGATTATTTTTTAAGAATGAAGGGGATAATGTATTAATGTAAAACGTAATGAAACAGATTATGGGAAGGATGGAGTAATTTTTTCAAACTATATGAGATGCCGTGTAATTTCAATTAAATTTCGGAATTACACTTTATATAATGCACTAATTATTTAAAATAAATTTAATTTTACGGGACCACCATATATTTTGCTTACCTAAGCGCAATATTCTTCTGGGATTATTTTATCATTAATCAATAATCATTAATTATCCTGTTTAAGAAACCCGCCCTGTTTTTTTTACTGTCGTCCTTGTGGGCCCATCCCAAAAACGGAAACTCTGAGCGCGGCTAACTCGAGGGCACGTGCGCCATTCTTGACCAGCCTTCAAGAGAGAGAAAGAGAGGAAGAGAGAGAAAACTCTCTCCCAGAGAGTTAGTCACAGTCCAATCGGTTTCAGAGAGAGAAAGAGGAGAGAGAGAGAGAGCAACGTAAGAAATGCGTGTAGTCAAAGGGGTGGGCTGTGAGAAAATTGTGGGCAAAAAAAAAAAAAGAGAAATCCAATTTCGAAATCTCTCTGAATTTTTAATTTTTTTTACCACATCCTTCCTTCATTATTGAGAGCCCTTTTTCTTCATTTCAAAGAGCCTTCTCTTGTTTTTCCAGCAGAAGGCTCGAACACAAAATCTCTCCCATTATAAATACATTCCAAATCCGTACATACATAAATTCATCAATTTTTGTTCCCGATGATTAGGTGGTGGATATCTTCCCTTCAATTAGTGGAGGTTTTCGTGAGCTCCATTGTGCATTTGCTCTATGGGTTCTACATATTCAGCACGGCTTTAGCCGGCGACCTTTCGCAAACGATTAGCGATTCTCTCTTCAAGCCCAATTTGGCTTCCGGATTGCAGAGAGAGGACTCGGAAATATCCACCAGCGCCGACGATTTGCCGCCGATCGTTCTGGTTCATGGGATTTTCGGTTTCGGAAAAGGGGTATGAATAATCTAACCTAGCCCCTTTTGAGATTTTGAATTCAAAAATTGCAGGATTGGGTTTTAAATTTAATCCCCTGTTTCTCGCAGAGATTAGGGGGTTTATCGTATTTTGCTGGAGCGGAGAAAAAGGATGATAGGGTTCTTGTTCCTGATCTAGGATCGTTAACTAGCATATATGACCGGTATGTGTTTGTTAAAATGCCGCAATGAGATTTTTTTTTTTTTTTTACAGTTTTTAATTTGGAATGGCATTTTGGTAATTTTGTGGGTTTAGGGCTAGGGAATTGTTCTATTATCTGAAAGGGGGGCAAGTTGATTATGGAGAAGAACATAGCAAGGCTTGTGGGCATTCTCAGTTTGGAAGAGTTTATGAAAAAGGTTGAGTTTTGATCCTTAATATCTTTAGAAGAATGCAGAATATTATATGAAAATAGTTCATGATAAGCTTATCGTGGAAAATAATACTCGATACTTCAAACAGTTTCATGATAAGTTTATTATAAACCATTTTCATATAAAACCTACTCTCAGAAGAAGGCATGAAACTGTTTCTTGTTGTGTTTATTTGGTTCTGATTGTATGAAATGCAGGGCATTATCCCGAATGGGATGTGGATCATCCGATTCACTTCGTGGGGCATTCGGCTGGCGCTCAGGTTGTTCGGGTCTTGCAACAAATGCTTGCTGATAAGGTAGGTATTCTCGGTGATAAACTAGTTAGTTAGTCATCTTGATTGGAAAAAAATGTTGAAGTTAAACTCGATTTCAGGCATTCAAGGGATACGAAAACACTTCACCGGATTGGGTGCTGAGCATAACATCATTGTCCGGGGCATTCAATGGTACAACAAGACCCTATTTGGATGGAATTCAGTGAGTCCTCTTTGTGTTATCATTGAATAATGCTACTATGTCTTAGTTAATGTATCTATGAGGTTTTGTCTTGATGCTTGAACATAGATAATATTGAGTAAAAGATGACATAGTATAGAGTAAAAACGGTTCATATATGAATCATTAAAGGGTATTAGTTGTTTTTCTAAAGAGTATTAGTTGTTTTCACTGAAGAATATTACTCCCTCCGTTCCAATTTTGATTACCCATTTCAAAATGGCACAAATTTTAAGAAAGGAATTGTTTATTAATACTTTTGAGTATAAAGTAGCTTTTTAGGCAATCTTTATTAATACCTTTTGAGTATAAAATAACTTTTTAAGGGTTTAGTTTGAAAAGATGGTATTGCTTTTTGCCATTTTAGGAAATGAGTAAACAAAAAAAAGGCTTTTGGGTAAACAAAATTGAGGCGGAGGGAGTACTTATTTGCACTGTGTGTGCAAAAAATTATGTTTTTGATGAAGTGACTATGAGAATAATTGCTTAATAGTAAAATTGACAAGTGTTTGTAAAAAAAATGGCAAAGAGTAATAAAAGCATCTAATAACCAACTTATAGATTATAACTTTTGTTAAATTATATAATTACTTAGAAGAGAATTAAAACACTTTAAAATGCTTTTCAAAAGTAAAAAAAGTGATTATAAGTGGACAAAATCTCTTGCAAACACACCACCCTTAGCTGTTCAGTGAAAACAACTAATACCCTTTAGTGAAAACAACCAATACCCTTCAATGATTCATGTATGAACCAATTTCACTCTATACATCTATCTGCTAGCCTCGTTTTGATCAGTAGTTCCTAATGAATTCGGATTACTCGTAGGCCAGAAGACGGGAAGTCGTTGAAGCCCATCTGTCTTCTGCAGTTATGCCGTCTCGGAGTGATTCTTTACGATTGGTTAGACATCCAATGGCTGAAAAACTACTACAACTTCGGGTTCGATCATTACAACATGTCGTGGAGGAACGCGGGGTTCTGGGGGCTCGTTAATTGCTTGTTGGGAAAGAGTGGTCCGTTTGCATCCGCTGATTGGATCCTTCCGGATCTCGCCATCCAAGGATCCCTCAGATTGAACAGCCATTTGCAAACGTTCCCGAATACGTACTACTTCAGCTACGCCACCAAACGAACGAGGAAACTCATGGGAGTCACTGTTCCGTCGGGCCTTCTTGGAATACATCCTATACTTTTTATCCGCGTCCTGCAGATGACCCAATGGAAACACCCCCCGGAGCTCTCCCCTCCTTATAAAGGCTACCGGTGAGTCCAGCTTTAAACGGTATCAGTTGCTTTACTAAAAAATACTCCCTCCGTCCACAAAATATAGGTCTGGTTGTCTTATTGGGCCGTCCACGAAAAATAGTCTTGTTATCTAAAATGGAAATAATAAACTTTATCTACACTTTTCAACATACACACATAACATTTTTAAAATAGTTTATTTTGTACTTGTGACACAATATTTTTACTTTTTACCTATTATATCAACTTTCTTAATAACTTTGGAAATACAACAAACCTTATTTTCATAGACGGAGGGAGTATTAGTTTTGTGCGATTGTTGAAGTGATACTTTTGTACAAGGATGAAAAGATTCGGAAATTTCCACGATATATCCTCGATATATTCATTTTTCGTGGTCACCGATATCGATATGGGAGTAACGATTTTTTCATATTATCCGTAAAAAAATAGATAAATATCAGTATATAAATTCAATTTTGACAATATTTTTGTGCAAATTGAGTATAAAATCAGTAAAATATCGAAAAATATCGAGAAAATATTCATAATTTTGTTAAATATAACAAATGTAAAATATGGTCAAAGTCAATTGTAAATTTTATGTATTAAAATAAATTTTTATAATTTTTAAAATTTACCTATATTTCTACAAATTTAAGGTCCTGGTATATCTATCGACACCGATATTTTCAACCTTGCTTTTGTATATGTTAAATCTGTTTCGATGGTCTGGATTGGATACTGAAATTCGTTTACAGGGACGAAGATTGGTGGGACAACGACGGCGCGCTCAACACTATATCTATGACGCACCCTCGTTTCCCAGTCGAACACCCTAGCCATCACGTGGTTAAGGATTCGGAATGCCAACCCATGCAGCCGGGCATCTGGTTCGTGCCTTGTTACATTTCAAATTTTTGTATAAACTCCGTTGGATTCTTGATTATTGTCTAAAAACGACGGATTCGTGCAGGTATTACAAGATCGTGGAAGGCGATCACATTCTTTTCATCATCAACCGGGAGAGAGCCGGAGTGCAATTCGACTTGATTTACGACAGCATTTTCGAGCGGTGTAGGAAGCATGCATTCAGGAAGACTCTCCCAACGTTGCCTAATGAAGTTAACCAATAGTGTTTGTAAATGTAAATCTTAACACACCTCGACTTAAAAAAAGAAAAGAAATTAGAATCCGCTAGTCTTGGTCTTTAATTTTCATGTTGATGGATGTAAATAAAAATGCAGATGTGTGTTTGCATTTTTTACATTTAACAATATCATTTTAAGTATAACAAAAAACTGCAGCATTTCTTCTCATATAGCATGTTTATTCTTGATATGGGGCTTGTCAATTTTTTTTTTTTTTTTCTTGGAGTGAGATATGTATAGATAAGGAAGAGTTCATATGAAAAATTCAATGTAGAGATAACTATAGATAAGGAAGAAATAAATCAGACAAAATCACTTATCCCTATTTGATTTTTTTTCATGTGCTTCATAGCTTTTAATACATATAAAAGTGTTACTAATAATGCTTTGTAATTTCATTTTTTACACTTACATGGATTAAAAGTAATAGATAAAAATTAATCTGCATGGTTATACATTCATGGTATTTTTAAAAGACCCACAACCTTTAAAAGAACCCTCGGAAAAAAGGCCCCAAATTCATTTGCAACAAATTTACACGAAATTAGCGCAAAGATCAAATAAAAAAAATACACAATACTTCGAACGATTAAGAGCGCAGACTTGATTTTAAACAAAGAGGTGGATTGACACAAAATTCAAAGCAACAATATTGCATAAATAAGAAACCAAGGAAAGACTATCATTTTCGTCAGTTTTGTTTTTCATCTGCTTTAGTATATTTCTCAAAATAATTTGCTTAAGTTTTACGATTACTTTTAGTTCATTTAGTGAGTTGGCTTTAATTTTTTTTAATTTTTATTCTTGTTTTAATTGGCAAAAATAGACAGTCAGCATGCCACGTGTAAAAAAACGACCATCATCATCAGCTTCCGCCGAAAAACATGAGCATGTGACCAGCACGTGACAAAATGACGTCGTTCATGCATTTTCCGGGACTGATTTGGAAGGATAACTTGTTTTAATTTTTTTTCACCTTTTCCATTGAAGTTTCTTCATGTTTTCATTTTTCTTCCCTTTCGGGGATGAAAGGTTGATGAAGAACAATGATTTTTTATTTTTTTTCAGTTTTAAGGATGGACAAATCAGAATAATTTTTCATTTTTCAATTTTTTGTATATTTCAAAAACAAAAAAATCCGCACTCTTTATTCCCATTAAACTGTTTTATAGCTTACATTTATAATAGAATATAGATTAATAATACAAAATCTTAATACCAGTTATATCATCTTTATGTAACCCCCTTACTTGTCTTGGAGCAAATTCAGCATACATGCTAGCCTGCTCAAACTGGGAGTGTGCAAGCCCAAGGGCATGCCCAATCTCATGCAGGAAAATACTTTCGATATCATATGTATCAGGTGCACGTGTAGTCGACCATTTTATGTCTTCATTGATGTGAACCTGTTCACCTGGTAGTAATGTGAAAGCTAAAGTCTCAACATCATCAAAGGTGGACTTCGGTTTGAAGCTGATACGGATCTTGGCTTTCGAATGATCCGTAGCGCGAGTGAACTTTATAAAATGCGCCACGGATTCCCATTTCCTTAGGGCATTCTCCATTGCCGGTATATACTCTTCCTTCACGTTTGTAAAAGCGTACGGGATATCACCTTTAGGATGAAACGGCTTACCTGATAAGAAAGCATAGTGCTCATGAAATGCGGTCTTGTTATGTTTAGCAGGGTAGAAATCGGGCACGCCGCATCGCGGTTTGCGCATCTTTTTAATGGTGGCTTCGTCCAGGACCCCTGTGATTTTGAGATGGTAAAACTTTTGATATTTTTTAAGTGCTAGTTCTAAGCACTTGTCAACTGTGTTTTTGCTTTCCTTGTTAATGAAATTTCTGGGGCAAGTGGTCATGTATCCAAAATGGGCTAGATACTTCTTCGCTCTTTCCACGTCGCTCCGTTGGTTTCCTTTTTGAACTCCGTTCAATTCGTTGAGAAACTTCGACGGGGTTGAAATATTTGCACTTGATACTATGTAAAGGTGAAAAGAAAAGAATAAAATATATGAAAAGGCTCGGGATGCCATTTTTTTTTTCTCCTTAGAGAAGTTCTATAGTCATACTTTATATAAGAAGAAAATGATGTATGAAAGGTTTAGATACTTGGGCAAAATTTTATTTAATGCTTCAAGATAAGATTAAGTAGTATTAGTAATTTATTCCCTTTAACCAATCCGGTAACTTGGATCCGGGGGTTAGATTCCATATTTCAACCTATATTCTATTGTTTTTAATACACGCACCATTAATTTATTTATTGATACTACTTTATTTTGGCATCAAATATTTTTTAGGATACTATATTCTTTTGGTATCAAAAATTAATTTTTCGATACCATTAAATTTGTACTTGAAATATTTGCACTTGATTTTGGAAGATATGCGTGGATTATGTAGAGGTGAAAAGAAAAGAATAAAATATATGAAAAGGCCCGGGATGCCATTTTTGTTTTTTTTTTTTGTTAGAGAAGTTCTATAGTCATACTTTATATATAAGAAGGAAGTGGTGTATGTGGTCCACGTAAAGACATTCGCAAAGGTTTAGATACTTGGGAAAAAATTATTTAGTGCTTCAAGATAAGATTAAGCAGTATTAATAATTTATTCCCTTTAACCAATCCAGGAACTTGGATCCAGGGGTTAGATTCCATATTTCAACCTATATTCTATTGTTTTTAATATACACACCATTAATTTATTTATGGTTAATTGCAAATAAAATCACAACATTTTTGCAAATTGCAATCTAATCTGAACTTCCGAATCTTTGTAAACAAAACTCCAACTTAACATTCCGTTGCAATTCGAACCAATAAATAATTTTTTTATAGTCCGAAAATGATGTTTCACTTGCTCGACAATAAATAATTAATTGTATTACTATGTTTAGATTGGTTCAGATGACAATACATAATTAATCATCATTTCGAGCAACTTGAAATATGTCATTTGGTTAGAATTGCTAACAGTTTTAAAGTTGAAGTTTTATTTGCAACGATTCAAAAGTTTAGATTAAATTGCACTTAGCGAAAAGGTCCTGAATTTATTTACAATTAACCCATTTATTTATTGATATCATTTTGTTTTGGCATCGAACATTTTTTAGGATATTATATTCTATTGATATCATAAAT
This sequence comes from Ballota nigra, assembly GCA_947034835.1. Classification (NCBI taxonomy): domain Eukaryota; kingdom Viridiplantae; phylum Streptophyta; class Magnoliopsida; order Lamiales; family Lamiaceae; genus Ballota; species Ballota nigra. Next base: position 96,133,034 of record OX344727.1, read on the forward strand.
TAATTTTTCGATACAATCCACCATTTATTTGATAATATTATCGTTACTTTTGTATTAATAATGTAATTATTGATACCACTTTTTTTTAGCATCATATATTTTTTAGGATACTATATTCTTCTGGTATTGAAAATTAATTTTTTATACCATTAGATTTATAGTATCCACCATTTATTTGATATTATTGTTACTTTGGTATTATTAATGTAATTATTGATACCACTTTATTTTAGCATAAAATATTTTTGGTTTAATTGCAATTTAAATCACAACCTTTTTAAAAAGTGCATTATAAGCTACATTTTTTGATCTTGTTAAAAAAAATCAACTTATATATTTTTGGCAATTAAAACTTACGGACAGATTTGCCTCTGCCCGTTGCTGACGTGGCGTTTACGTGGCACCCGTAAAAAAATTAAGTTAGGTGGAGAATAACTTTAAGATTTAATTGCATTTTAAATCATGATCTTTTCAAAAATTGCATTGTAAACTAAACTTTTGGATCATGTAATCAAAGCTCCAATTTTTTTTTTTTTGCAATTAAGACTTACAAATAGATTTGCAGAGGCCGGTTGACATGGCGTCTATGTGGCAAAAAAATAAAATAAAAAATGTGGCATAACTTAAAATTAAGATTCCAAATGTTTGTATTAATGAGAACATAAATAAATGAATCCAAATAAAAAAAAGTAAGAAAATATAAAATTAAGATACAAAATACTTGCATTAATAAGAACATAAATGAATTCAAATCGGATAAACAAAATTATTTTACCATAAACAATTTTAACAATCCTTTTTATCATGAAATTGGGACGTAGGATTTTGAAAAATTATTTGAAAATTAATAATTTAATTTAAAAAAATTCCATGTTTAAAGTTTGTTGTCACAATATTTAAGTTTTTTCATGACTGTTGCCACATAGACACATCAACGACGATCCTCTACAAATCTGCTCGTAAGTCTTAATTGCCAACACAAAGTTAATTTGGAACTTTTTTTTAAAGAACCAAAATTTTAGTTTAAAATGAAATTTTGAAAAATTTGCCACCTAATTTTGATTTTTTTGATTTAAGTTGCAACTAAGTTTTAGAAAAATTTGCCACCTAATTTAAGTTTTTTTGGGCGGTTGCCACGTAGACACCACATCAGCAATGGAAAAAAGCAAATTTGTCTGTAAGTCTTAATTGCCAAAAAAAATAAAGTTGAAGCTTTTTTTAACAAGATAAAAATATTTAGCTTAAAATACAATTTTGGAAAATGTCATAGTTTAAATTGCAATTAAACCTAAATTAAACAATGTCTCGTTAAATAAATAAAATATTCTAATTTAAAAAAATTCACAAATTTGAGATGAAAAAAAAATCCATTGAAAAAAATAAACAAAAAAACTTAATTTAAAACGCAATAAAAAAAAGAAAGAAAAAAGAGCATATTTGCCAACAAACTTATAGAGCAGTTTTTTTTTTTTTTTTTTTTTTCTGTTGCCCTACTTTAAAAAATGTTTGTCCAAATAAGGTGACTAAATAGTTGACAAAAAGGTTGACACCATGCCAAATTAATTTAGAAAATATTGTACTTCCGGTCCCAAGAGGATGGATGCAAAATATTTTTGGTACCTTTGTGTGAAAGTGATTTATTTTTTCGCAGTTTTGGTCCCTTCCATTAATATTCAAGACCAAAATTTCAAATTTTACAAATTCTCTTAGGCCTAAAGTTGCAATTTACCAGATGGGGACCAAAACTGTTCTCTTGGGACAAAATGTCTCAAAAAAGCCACAAGACTGAATGCGTCAAAAAAGGACCTTTTCAAAATTGACCCATCCTCTCAGGACAAAAGTATAAATTACCAATAATTTTTGGACATCAATTATCGATGAGTTTCAAAATTAGGATACCATGTTTTAGGCTCTCAAACATATGACAAAATCGTTTACGAAAACAATGAGAATTGAAATGAAGAAATTCACTCAATTTAAATTTTTCTTTGCCTTTTTGTGTCCCAGTCTATACTCTTTTCATCTTTACATAATCTATGCACATCTTCTTGAATCAAGTGATGTACACTACAATAAAAACTCGCTTATTAGAAACGATTTTAAAGACGGAAAATCAATCGCAAAATATATTTTGCGACAAGTTTTACGACAGAAAAGAGGCTGTCGCTAAAACCTGCGTAGCTAATATATATAGCGATGGTTTTTTGCGCCTGTCACGAAATTAGAGGTCTTCCAAACATGTCTGCGATAAAGTAAATATATTCTATAAACGAATGGATTGTGTTGACTTAAAAAATGAAAAGATATGTACAAGTTATACGTTTCATCACCACTTTGTGGCAAATCGTGTCACAAATGAGCCTAGTCAAGACCCGATCAGGCCGAAAGAATTTGCGACGGACTCATTCCACCAAAAATTTCTATATATATAGTTTTGATATGGAGTCCAACATTGATCTCCTTACGAAGCCAAATGGCTGATGTGGCATTCCACATCACCACTTTAATTATTTAATTATGAAAAATTGATTTCCATAAATCTCTCCTCCCTTATATCTCATTCCACTGCAAGAAAATATAAAATTGTCTACGGAAATTGCCATTATGGCTACGAAATTCCAACAAAAAAAATTTCTAGTGGGAATTACTTACGAATTGCCTACAAAGATTTCTAATTGTATAGACATCTTCCTTCCTCAACTACAAAAAATTTGTTTCCGTAAGCAAATTGTTTTGTAAGTAAAATTTTGTAGGCAAATGACTTGTAGGTAATTTTAACTAGGGATTTTATTTCGTAGGCGAGTTGTTTCTAGGTTGAGAAATGTAGAAGTTTTCATAATTATAAAATTTCGTAGGCAAAGCGTAGGCAATTTTTAATACGAATTTTTTTGTTGGAAAAATTTTGTAGGCAATTTTTTTTAATTTTCTTGTAGTGTTCCCCCAAGATTTTCTTAGTTATTTAGTTATAAAAAGTAAAAATTAGATTCGCACGAATCTCTACTCTCCCAAAACTTTGCCACAAAAAAGTAGACCTACTAATATTGAACGGATGGAGTAATTGTTTTCATTATTTTTACCATTACCAATGTTTGCTCCATATCAAAACACTATATTATTTTAATAAACTTCAATTGAGTAATTAGTAGATATGTTTGGCGTTTGCCCCATCATATGCTAAAAAAAAAAAAAAAAAACTTCTAACCGGCAATTCAGGTGTTCACCAAACTATTAAAAATGATATAACTAAACTTGTTGTTTTATAAATATTTAATACCAGATTACACAAAAAAGAGTTCATAAGTTGCACAATAAAACCAAGCCCTTTTGACTTTAGTTGTCCAAAAATTCCAAGATATTCAATAACTGTAGCATGGATGAGTATCATGATATTCAACCATAACAAAATTAGAAAAAGAAAATATAATTAATCAAATTTAAGTAAAAAAAAATATTTCTCATAATTAATAATCTCCATTGATGCAATGTAATAGGAATTATAATTCCTCTTAACTGAAAACTAAAATGAAAACACACCAAGTGGTATGGAGCAATCTCAATTCAACACAAAGGAATAAAAATAAAAATAAAATTGAAAAGCAAAAAAAAAAAAAAAATCGTCTGATTTCAAGCTCCAGCCTTTCTTCTAGCTAGCTAAATCAAAAAATGATAATACCATCCAATCAAAGAAATCCATTTGACCCAAATAAAAATTAAAGACCCAAAAGATGACATATCAAAAAACACACCATACCACATCACAAACCGATAATAAAAAATAAAATGAGTCCCAGATAATTGGGAAGCCTAAAATCAAAGACTCTTGCAAATTATAAACCAAATGCCAAAAGTTAGAAGATACTAATAAAGTATAAAATAAGTATTAAAAAAAGGGATTAAAACCATAACTTATCTTTTTAACTTTTTCTTTTTTGTTCCATACTTATTTTTTTCTTTTTCGTCTCATACTTATTTACTTTTTCGATTTAGTTTTACATCAATTAAAATTTACCCAAATCAGTTCAAATGACCGGAAAGTGCATGAAACGACGTAGTTTTGGTCATGTGCCGATCACGTGTGCTACTATTTTTCGACAGAGTAGTATGATCGTTTCATGATCAAACCGGCATTTTTCGACCACTTGGGACTGATTTGGGTAAATTTACATTGATGTGAGACTAAATAAAAAAAAGTAAATAAGTATGAAATCAAAAAGAAAAAAGTCAAAAAGTTATGGGATGAAAACAGTTTTAATCCCTAAAAAAAGACAGAGTTGAATGAAAAAAGTTGAGTGTTTTTTGAAAGAACTTTTATTTAGCAACCCAAATTAGTAATTATTAAATGTCAAGTCATCTGAATAAAAAATTGAACAATAACTTAAACATAGACATAACCTATAGATAAACCTTGATTGACAAATTGTCAGAAGAATTCAAGGATAAAATGGATAGGAAATAGGAATAAATTACAATGAACAGAGAAGTTCACCCATTATACCTTTGTGCACTCAATTTAAAATTTAACAATACCTGATATAACCAAGTCATTAAATCAATAAACAATACATTCCTATCTAATAACACATCAAAATTAAAAAGAAACTTCATCAAGAATTATTAATTGCCACAAAATAATGGATAGACCCTAATTGAATTCCAAAAATTAATTCAATTGTTGAATATGATAACAAAAATATATATAGCACAGGGGAAAAAAATCAGTAAACATACCGGTCCAAAAATATTTCTTACATGTTTGTCTCTTTTTAATATAGTGTATATAAATTAAAAATAATAGAATATACGATGAAATACTAAAACAAAACAAGGGATCTTATTTATAAAATAAAGATTTAATTTCTACTTTGACAAATTTTGTGAATAGTGATATAAACAATACAACCACATTTAATCACTTTGTCGTCTTGTTTACAACGTGTTTAAGTCATAGTCTTGTATGCACCAGATTCGTCGTGCAACTCAAATGCATATTTAAAAAGTTATTCCTATTTTTACTGAAAAATTATTTCTGCTATTACCAAAAAGTGCATTTAATAAGGGATAATTTTTTAATTATAGCAGGGATAACTTTTCAATAATAGTAGGGTTAATTTTTAAATATGTACTTGGGTTGCACGGTGCACTTAGTGTACAAGAGACTTACTCCGTATTTGATCATGTTCCAAAATTTCACCACACTATTTTTATCGAATAACATGATACATTTATAAAAAGAACACCATGAATATATATGACAAAAAATTTACGAATTTGGTTCACACAAATTTTATGGTGAACTCGATATCACTATTTTATATATAAAATATTGCAGTCGTCTCATTTTAGATTACTCAAATAAAAATAAATTGTCACTTTTAAATATTATTGCAAATTAGTCTTTTGAGCAATTTTGTTTGTGCCCTTAAAATGCTTTTTCATAATTTACTTAATAGATCAGGTTTAAAAAAAAAACGATGTCTTTTCATTGAGGGATGTGTCATATTGGCAAGTCACGCCAAACCTGGATACAAAAAGAACGGTTTGAAAAAACTATTTTGCAACAATATTTAAAAATGATGATTTATTTGCAATTATCTACAATATTAGATTAAATTGCAATTAAATAAAAAGTTGTAAGTTTTATCCTTTATGGAAGAAAATTTAATCTATTATCTTAAAATATATTAAAAAAAAGGTAAGTTCACATATATCTAAATTAATTTCCACAAGTTATAATAGTTGAGCTTATCCTTAGTATGCCTCTAAAGAACATCTTAAATGTAGTACAATTTATAATTAAGTTGAACTTATCCTTAGTATGCCTCCAAAGAACATCTTAAAGGAAGGATTGAAACATGCTTATAAAGAAAATAAAAGTTTAATACTCCCTCCGTCCATGAAATATGGTCTTGTTGCTTTATGCACGGTTATTAAGAAAATTGATATAATATGTAAAAAGTAAGAATATTGTGTCACATCAAGTACAAAATAAATTATTTTAAAAATGTTATGTGTGTATGTTGAAAAGTGTAGATAAAGTTTATTATTTCCATTTTAGGCAACAAGACCATTTTTCGTGGACAACCAAATAAGGCAACCAGGACTATATTTCATGGACGGAGGGAGTACCACACATGAGATTTCGTGTTTTAATTTAATATATGTATCACCTACTAGTTCAAATACATAATACATTATATGTGTAGTTCAACAAACATGATCTTTTTTTTTCACCTTTTTTTTAATCCCAAATTATATTTTGATTAAATATTATTGTTTTTTTATCAATAAATAAAAATATATCAGGAACCTTATAGATAAAATCAAATATTTCAAGCATAATAAATAATGTTTACTCTATATGAAAAATGTTAGTAAACTATATATATTTGTGGGACAAATGAAGTAAGAGTAAGTCTCTTGTGAAACTTGTTTATAGTATGGAACTGATGTTATTACTCACTGATACCATTAGATACACTCACTGATACCATAACAATCTACACTGTAATTTTAGTTTACAAATCTAGTGGTGTCAATTAATATATCTAATAATATTAATTTCATAATATGAAATTTATTCATAGGAGTTTTAATGATGAAGTAAATGATATTATACACATACATAAACTAGTTTGATACTCCATTCCATAAAGATAGTCAAACTTTATATTTTACACAGACTAATAAAATATCAGTAATGGTTGTTGATATTATCTAAATGTTTTTTGATAAGCCTTTAAAATGATAAAATTAATTTTAAAGCACATTAAATATGAGTACTTTAATAAAAAATTGCACCCATCCAATAAGAAAATTGTTATAATTTGGGACAAAAAAAAGAAAAGTTTGACTATCTTTGAGGGATTGGTGGAGTATTAGGTAGATGATCTACACTATAAATATGGGAGAAGATAGCATTACAACTTGCATCTTATAGATTTACTTCTACACTAAGAGTGAAAACAAGAGTTTTCAAATCTAAGAACTTTGCCAAACATTTGGGGGAACTAAGAAAAGGAAAGGAAAGGAAATGACGATTCCACAAAATAAATTTGTGATTGAAGCTGGAAAACAAAATTTGGAATCTACCATCAATCTTGATCAGTGTGTATTCCTTTTGTGTTTGATATTTCATACAAATTAATCTACATTTGAGTGTTTTCACTAATTTTATTTGTACATTGTGTGTCCGAGAGATTTTTTTTCCTAATTTTGTGTTTGCATTTTTCATACAAATTAATCTACATTTGAGTGTTTTCACTGATTTTATTTGTACATTGTGTGTCGGAGAGATTATTTTTCCTAATTTTGTGTTTGCATTTTTCATACAAATTAATCTACATTTGAGTGTTTTCACTAAATTTTATTTGTACATTGTGTGTCGGAGAGATTATTTTTCCTAATTTTGTGTTTGCATTTTTCATACAAATTAATCTACATTTGAGTGTTTTCACTAATTTTATTTGTACATTGTGTGTCGGAGAGATTATTTTTCCTAATTTTGTGTTTGCATTTTTCATACAAATTAATCTATATTCGAGTGTTTTCACTAATTTTATTTGTAAATTGTGTGTCGGAGAGATTATTTTTCCTAATTTTGTGTTTGCATTTTTCATACAAATTAATCTACATTCGAGCGTTTTCACTAATTTTATTTGTACATTGTGTGTCGGAGAGATTATTTTTCCTAATTTTGTGTTTGCATTTTTCATACAAATTAATCTACATTTGAGTGACGTTTTCACTAATTTTATTTGTACATTGTGTGTCGGAGAGATTATTTTTCCTAATTTTGTGTTTGCATTTTTCATACAAATTAATCTACATTTGAGTGACGTTTTCACTAATTTTATTTGTACATTGTGTGTCGGAGAGATTATTTTTCCTAATTTTTTTATCGGTAAAGTAGTTACTCGAATCCACTATTCTCTTGGTTATAGGTGGACAGTGGAGCTCTAACTATTTAGGCGACACCACTTTGTCACCTTTCCTAACTCATATGAAAATTCATGTGATTGTTTTGTATCCTTTTTTCTAATTTTATACTGATTATTTTTTTAATTACAATGTTGTCCCTCTGTGCATGTATATTAATTAAGGTTCTTTATATATCGAGAAAAATTGCATTTTTGATCCCAAGAGAGAATGGTTGCAAAACACTCTTGGTACCTAATTGCACTCTTTTAATTACACTGTTGTCCCTCTGTGCATGTATATTAATTAAGGTTCCTTATTTTTGCAGTCTAGTCTCATCCATTAGATTTTAGGACCAAAATTGCAAATTTACCCAATTTTTTTGGAACCAAAATTGCAATTTATCATTTCACTTGGGACCAAAACTGCAATTTGTCATATTCTTTTGGGAACAAAAGTGTGTAAAAAAATTACGGGACTAAAAGTGCCCAAAAAAGGACCATTTTGAAATGAACGCATTCTCTAGGAACCAAAAAGGCAATTAACCCTTATATATTGCAATTAAGATTAACTTATATTTTTTTTCTTTGTATTTTTAATATGCAGTGGTGATCCAACCGTGTACGAACAATTTTGGAAACAACTTGGTGACGTCAGCATCACCATTTCTTGTAGTCAGTCTCTAAGCTATTTTGCCAACCCTAAGAATTTGTGTTGGTTTATGGAGTCAAAATTAGAAGAAGAAATAAAGCTTCTTCACAAAGTTGTTGGCAATGCAGTAACTGAAGATCGCCACATTATAGTTGGGACGGGATCAAGCCAGCTTATTCAAGCTGCACTTTACGCTCTTTCAAACACTATCAATCAGTCGAATCCCATCAGCGTTATAGCGGCCGCTCCATTCTACTCGGTGAGTCATTTAAAGTGTATTGGGGGCGCTTGGTTAGCAATTCTTCAATGGCAATAGGAATGAAAATTTATTTTCATCTATGCCCTTATAAGAAAAATGATATGTTAGGAGAAGAAGTGTTCTAATGGTGACATCATTGCTAGTGTCCTGCCCCCCAATTTTGGAATAGAAGTTGATAATAAATGGTTGTTGGTGGAGGAATGGGGGAGTGATTGAGGAGAATGATTGTAGGAAGAGAATAGGGTAATCAAAACGGAGTAGTGATTACCTTATTTAGGAGGAGAGGTAGTGATTTTGTTCTCATGAACCATGCTAATTACACTAATTTTCAATATCATTCCTATTACCATTGAAGAGTTGTTAATCAAGCGTCCCCTTATTGTTTCATATCATATATATAGGGAAAATTGCACTTTTAGTCCCAAGAGAATGAGTGTAGTGCTGTTATTCGAGCCGAGCGAGCTCGGCTCGGTAACATTAACGAGTAATAATTCGAGCTCGGCTCGGCTCGTTAACGAGTGTAACGAGCCCATCGAGTCGAGCCGAGCCTATCGAGCCTAATGGAATTTTAAGAAAATTTTTAGTTATCGAGCCTAACGAGCCGAGCTCGGTTGGGCTCATTAAGAAATCGAGTATTTTTCGAGCTCGAGCTCGTTTAACCTAACGAGTCGAGCCGAGTCGAGCCTTAACGAGCCGAGCCGAGCTCACGAGCAGCTCGTTTCGTGTAACAGCTCTAAATGAGTGTAAAATACTTTTGGTACCTATGTGCGAAAATAATCCTTTTTTTTTGCAGTTTCGGTCCCATTCGTGAATTTTCAGGACCAAAATTGCAAATTTGTCATATTCTCTTGGGATAAAAATACAATTCATACATTCTTTTGGGACCGAAATTGCAATATATCATATTCTCTTGGGACCAAAAGTGTTAAAAAATACTACGGGACTAAAAGTGCTGAAAAGGGACCATTTTGAAATGGACACATTCTCTTGTAACCAAAAGTGCAATTAACCCTATTTATAAAATATGTATCGTGTGTGTATTAAATTAAAGGGAAAATACACTTTTCAATCCTTTAAATTTGGTTGAATTTGATTTTCGTCGTGTTAACTTTGAAATTTTGAATTTAGTCCTGTAATTTACAAAAAAATGTGTTTTTATCATGTTACCTGCTACAACAGGTAACTCTTCCGGTGAAGCTGACGTGGCACCACTTTTTTTAAAGTTATAGGACTAAATTACTGGAAGAGTTACCTGGTATAGCAGGTTACAGGACGAAAAATACAAATTTTATAAGTTATAGGACGAAATTCAAAAGTACAAAGTTAACAGAATGAAAATCAAAAAGCTAAAGGACAAAAGAGTATATATTCCCTAAATTAAATGACATAATTAACTATAATTATTGTCATGTATTGATAACAACAAAATATAAGATGGATTACTCATTGGAATGGAGTATCCATTCTCTTTACTATACATGTGTTTTAATTATGATGTTTCATTTAGTGCATGTGCATTAAAAAAAACATTTAAAAAAAATAGAGATTGTTAAGTGAGAAGAGTAGAGTAACATTAATTATATTTTAAACTTTTTTATGGTAGGATATACTTAAGTTAAAATATGGACTTTATAAAAATTGATAATGATAAATTTATTAGGAAAATTGTACTTTTAGTCCCAAGAGAAGGAGTGTAAAACACTTTTGGTACCTATGTGCGAAAATGATCCTTTTATTTGCAGTTTCGGTTCCAATCGTGAATTTTCAGGACCAAAATTGCAATATATCATATTCTCTTGGGGCCAAAAGTGTTAAAAAAAAAAACTACGGAACTAAAAGTGCTGAAAAATGACAATTTTGACCCTAAATTTATTTTTAAAGTTGATCTATGCATGCAATTTAATTTTTTTTAATTTTGATAATTAATTATTTAATTTGTTGCAGACGTATAAAGAACAAACTGACTTGCTTGAATCGAAAAAATTCAAATGGGACGGCGATGCATATGGTTTTGATAAAGATGAACCATACATAGAGTTGGTTACTTCACCAAATAATCCAGATGGGTCCCTCCGAGAGCCTGTGGTTAATAAAGCTAAAGGCATGGTCATTTACGATCTTGCTTACTATTGGCCCCAATACACTCCCATCACTTCTTGTTTAAATCACGACATTATGATGTTCACTCTCTCCAAATGTTCTGGACATGCTGGATCAAGAATTGGGTATCTTTCTCTTGCTTCACTAATTTGCCTACGGAATTAAAATTGCCTACAAAAATTTTCCAACAAAAATATTTGTAGTAAGAATTGCCTACGATTTACCTACAAAATTTTCTAATTATGAAAGCATCTACATTTTTCAACCTAAAAACAGCTCGCCTACGGAATAAAATCTCAAGGTATAAATACCGACAAATCATCTGTCTACAAAAATTTACCTACAACACAATCTTGCATACAGAATTTCCGTAGACAAATTATTTTATAGGTGAGGAAGGAAGATGTCTATACAATTAAAAAAAATTGTAGGCAATTCGTAGGCAATCCTCACTACAAATTTTTTTGTTGGAAATTCCGTAGCCATATTGACAATTTTATGTTTTCTTGTAGTACTTGTTGCGAATAATTACACTACAAGAAAACATAAAATTACCTACGGAAATTGCCAATATGGCTACAAAATTTCTAATAAAAAAATTCGTAGTGGAGATTACCTACGAATTGTCTACAAAAATTTCTAATTGTATAGGCATCTTTCTTTCCCACCTACAAAATAATTTGCCTACGGAATAGTGTTGTAGGTAAATTTTTGTAGGCAAATGACTTGTAGGTAATTATACCTAAAGATTTTATTTCGTAGACAAATTAATTATGTAGGCAAAGTTGTTTCTGGGTTAAGAAATGTAGATGCTTTCATAATTAGAAAATTTTGTAGGCAAACTACGAACTTTTTTGTTGGAAAATTTTTGTAGGCAATTCTTTATTTTCTTGTAGTGTATACTCACCAAGCTGATCATTGGGAATAAAACTATTAATTTACATCCCGTATCTTTTAACCTTTTGCGATAATCCCAAAATTATTAATTTTTTGCATTTCAAATCACTCTCATAATATTTTACATTTTTCGAAATGGTCCCACAATTTCTTTTATATACTTTTCTATATTAATTCCATATGTATTTCAAAATACATCATTTTAGACCTAGGTTGCCGAAAAATAGGCGCACGTGGCCAGCACATGATCAGAATGACGCCGTTTTATGTGTTTTTCCGGCGCAATTTAAATGCATACAGGACTAAATCGAGAAAAAGTAAAAAGACAAGGGACTAATTAATTGGTAATTTAGTTGGACAAGCTAACTTATTTGTTTAACCATGCATGCATTCAAATGAAGATGGGCTCTTATTAAAGATGAAGAAGTGGCGAAGAAAATGATGAAATATATGGTGATAAATACGATCGGAGTATCAAAAGAAGCGCAACTCAGAGCGGCGAGCATTCTTCCAGTCGTTTCTGGAAGCTTCCGCGCGCCTAAGGCCCACAACTTCTTCGAAAGCGGTCGCCTTCTCATGGCCCAGAGATGGAACAAACTCAGAGATGCTCTTGCCAAAAATCAGGATCTCTTGAGCTTTCCAGATTTGCCCCAACACTACTGCATTTTCGCCAAGAAATTTGTTGAATCATATCCAGGTAAGATGGAAAAAAATAGGAGTTTTATCTATTCAGAGCTTGGAAAATTGTGAAACAATTTATTTAAGGCCTGAAAGATTGAAAACTATCGATTCAGGATATGAAAGATAAAATTATTAATTTAGGGCTCACTCATTTTAAGACCGTGTTTGATCTCTAATAATTTCTTGTATTCGATAATATTTTTATAAATCATAATTCCAAAAATATAGAAGATATATTGATTTTACATGTTTGAAAAAATAAAAGAAATGACAAACAATTAATAATGTAAAATAACTATAATATGTCAAACATGGTCTTAATATTCTTGAGTCTTAAATTGATAGATTTTATTTTTCAGGTCATGAATTGATAGTTTTCTATCTTTCAGGTCTTGAATCGATAGAAAAAAAAAATTAGACCTTAAATTGATAGTTCTACCATCTTTGAGGCCTGACATTATTCCAAAATAATAAAAAAAAAGGTTTTGGAGATGGCTATATTGTTTTTTAACCACCTTTGTTCAGTCATTCCTTTTTTTTTTACCATTTTTACTTATGAATGATTGAAATACCCTTAACTTAACTTAAAATTTTGGTCTTTTCGCTCTTATGAGCAGAATGAGCAAATCCAAGTATAGATCAAGCATGAATACATTGGAATGAAGAACTCTAGTTTAAGGGTATTTTGGTCCGAAATAGTTTAAAATAACTAAAAACGAATGAATGGATAGAAATGGACAAAAAAATAATATAACCGTCTCAAAATGTCCAATAATGAGTTTGTCGTCCCTAATGAATTTTCATGTGTTGCGTGATATGAACAGCGTTCGCGTATTTAAAATCGAAGGATGGGATCGATTGCGCGAAAATGCTGAAGGAGTTCAAGGTTCTCGCAAGGAGTGGAATTCATTGCGGGTCCGGGTCGGAGTTTGCAAGATTGAGCATGGTTGGGAGGGATGAGGAATTTGATGAGTTTATAAAAAGACTACCCGCCATATTGGAGGGATTGGTTGTTGCTACCTCCTAATAACTATTCCCTCCGTCCTCTAAAAGTATGCACCATTTTCTACACGTCATTTAATGCAATATGTCGGAGGATATTTATGGGTCTTGTGAAGTTCGTTTATAAATAAAATGATTGTTTATAGTAACGTTTCTATGCATACTTACCATAAAAAATTATTTTATTTATAAACGGACCTAAGACCCCTAAATACCCTCTGACATATTGCATTAATCCACGTGTAGAAAATGGTGCATACTTTTAAAGGACATATGGAGTATTAATCAAGAGAGAGCTCAAATGTTGCCTTAATTAGCTAGCATATATTTGTGTGGATTTATTCACAATTTAGATGGGGAAGATCCATGTTGGATTTGGTTAACAATAACTATGCTATCCTTGTTTCAAATAATGACCTTTTTGGATTGAATAAAATTTTGTTGTTTGTGTTGAATTTAATTTTTATTATTTGTTACTGAGGAAGCATTATATTACTCTCTTTCTTTCTGTCTCTCTCTCTCTCTAATATAATATATGTATGGCAAAAACGTGTGTGAGATCGTCTCATAGTGTAAGACCATCTCATATCTCATAGTATGAGACCGGCCAAATTAAAAAAAAAAAAAGTGATAGGATTATAATAAAATGTGATAATGTTTTTAAAAAGAAGTGATAAGTCACTTTTAACAAAAATGTTATCACTTTTTCTTAAAACTTTATCGCTTTTTAAAAGTGACAGCTTTTTAATCAATGAGTGACACATTTTAAATTAAATGTGAATTAAATAATATTGGCCTCCTATTATGGGACGGTCTCACATGAAACTACAAATTAAGATTTTTTTTTTTTTTTCAATATTGCTATTGATTAATGAGACCGACGATAGATCTCTAAATAAGAGGATGAGGAATGGAAAGATTTGTGGAGGCTAGATTAGACTTTTGAGATGGAAATTAATAGAGTTTAAAATTGACATATTTGGTGAAAAATAATTAAAATGACGTGTATTAAAAACATAGTATAAATTTGTTAAAATGATATGTATCAAAAAGGAGGGAGTATGTTAAAGGTTAGACAAAGTATAGAGTGAAACTGGTTTATACATAAATCACTTAAGGGTATTAGTTGTTTTCATTGAAGAGTATTAGTTGTATTTACTGAAGAGTATTACTGATTTACACTAAAGAGTCTTAGTTGTTCGGTAAAAATGAACCAAGACTCTTCAATGTAAACTAGTAATACTCTTAAGTAAAAACAACTAATACTCTTCAATGAAAATAACTAATACCCTTCAGTGGTTCATATATAAACCAATTTCACTCTATACATACTCTAAAGGTTAAGGGGTAAGATTACTAATTATTGGTGGTTTGGTTTGTACAAATCTAATCTAGCATTAACCCAAAAGGAAGCCTTGCTTAAATGCATTAGTATGAAGGGACAGATCCAAGATTTCCTTTTAAATGAGAATGAAAATATATTTTCCTAATGTACTCTTAAATATTTGGGGAAAAAATTGTCTCCACAATAATTACATCATTAGTGTTGTGCTTTAATTTAAAAAAAATAAGTGAAACGAGAAGGTTGTTGGCATGTGAAGGAGAATGATTGAGGAGAAAAAAATTATATAAGGACAAAAAATTAATTAAAATGAGTATGAATTACCTTATTTAGAAAGTGCAGTAGTGTTATTAATTATCTTTTATTCTCATTAATCACTATATTTATCATGTACTCATCTACATTTTCATTTTCATTTAAATATTTACAATCAAGCACCCCTGGAAACATTTCCCAGTAAATTCCGAGAAATCCTTCAATTTTTCCAAATTAGGTAAAGCAGCATTAAAACGATCCCAAACAGTGCAATTTTAACCCAGAAAGCCAATATCTTGATAAACATGGAACAGTATATTAAATCCAAAAATTGCATTTTCAATATTTTTTTTTTAAATAAAGAAAAGGTAAGCAAATAAGCACTTTACCAACAACAAAAAAGACAAATTTCGATGATACAAACAGAAACTCCTAGATGATGGATGATTTGCTCTACAGTCCATTCATGTTGATCTGAGTGCAAGGTTTTTAAGTAGTAGAAGCAATGATCAAATAAGTCTCAACTCATATTCACCAGCCATTGTAATATATCTCACCCACGGAAGAGCTTGATACCCACTTTTTTCGATGATTTTCAAGTAACGAACCTGCGCATCAAAGTTTCGACCACAAATGGTTAAAATTGATTAAGAACGGATCTCTGAACAATGAATCATCTGACCGTACAATTTGGATTATGCTTCTGAGTATCGTGATGTACAGATAGATAAAACCTAAAGGCCAAAACTCGAACCCCCCAATATCCAACATTTTTCATGCAAGCTTTTCAAGAAAGTACAAACATTATGTTTATTCATCAAGTATGAAAAACTCTTTAAAGTCCAAAGATATTCAACTCCACAAATGACAAAGCAAGGCTAATATAGTATGCAGTTGTATTAATTGTTCCACCAAAAAGGAGCCATGTTCAAATGCATTAATGAAAGGATTTCATCAAGCTTACAAAGCTGAAGTTGAACATGGTAAGGCAGTTATGAGTCCTATGACGTCCTCTAGGTGTATTATCGGTACAGGATTTACTTTTAGTCTAAATTATGCTTAGTTTTCTTAGCAACTATAATATTTTGTCTTCCCAGATTGAAATATTGTGTAGGAATAAAAGGACATTCAAGTATCACAGAATCACATCTGATGAGAAAACCTAGAACTGTGTGAATAAATTAGCAATAGTTCTGAAATTTAAAAAAAGAAGAAAAAATAAATAAATATGTACTCGTGTTTCTTTCAAGCTGTACAAAGTTAAAATGAAAAACTCGATTTTCATTTAATCTACTTTTGCCTCTGCACTTTAATTTCTACATTTTGTCTCTTGCTTTTTTTACTTCTGCCACCTGCACTTCTATTTCTCATTTGGCTTTTGCCCCCTACTCTACTAATAAACGGTAAAAACTAATAGAAATAAAACTATGGGAGACAAAAGTTAAAAAAAATTAATCTACATCATAAGTAAAAAAAACCAAGTACAAATACAATGAACAACACATGCATTTTTTATAAAATAAAAACATGAACACTCAATTGCAAAATTTCACACAATAACTCGCCTCATTCGCTCTCCATGAATGGATTACATGGGTTTCACAACTATGTATGAAGAGTTTAAAACTCATACGAGGTGATTGCTGTTTATGTCGAATATTAACATGGCACCAAGATGATAACATTAAAAAAAAAAAAGTGTAAACATAAAACTATTTGAAGCTCACCTGTATTCCCGAAACAGTGAAATATGGTATTTCAAACTTCACCCGTATAGGAGCCTTTCTTTCAGGAGCAGAGTCCTCTGATGTGACACTGGGAAGCCTAAACTCTGCTCTTAACATATATTCCTGAAAAGTGATATATAAATAACAGACCATTCACAGAAAACATAGGAAATCTACAAGTATAATAAAAACTCCTACCTTACCACCTGGAAAAGATTTTATTTTCCAAACTAGTGAATCGCTTTCGGGAGCATAAGAAGCAGATCCCATTGAAGTACGAATATTTGGATTTGTAGCATCAGGTGGCACGGGTAAGTCAATTTCAACATTAGTTGCAGTGCTGAAGTTCAGATCAAATCAGCAATAAATTCAAGAACATAAAATACTGATTAGATATATGGAAAATAAAGACATCATGCAAAAACATTGAAAACAGAAGCAGGTAATATACCTACGCTCCTTGAACTGGCTCCTGGCTTTTACCATAATTTCTATGCGGCTCCTAGAGTGCCTTTCTACTTGTGCCTCAACCCATATTAGAGGTTTTACCTGGAAGAAGACAAGAACTCAATTCTTCAGGTCACTGAACAAAGAGATAAAATAACTAGACTTAAAAATTCTAAACTAGATAAGTCAAAGCAGTTTTAAAGGGGGAAACAATCTAAATCCCAGATATATAAACCAACCTGAGTGCTGAGCCTGTAAGTCATGAGATCAAAAGATCCATCAGGAGGTATGAAAGAAATGGTTCTGTCATTCTCAAACCGGGTTAAGCGCACACACCTAAATCGATAACCAGAAGCCAAAGCAAGTAAGATTTAAGAAAGCAAGCCAATATACACAATCACATGCTTAGACTGGTCAATCCACACACTCTCATTTCTATATTTTCGAAAAGATTTTCTTCAGGAACATACAAAAGGACACATTTTTTTAAGCTATAAACAGCATACACATGGGAAAGCTCCTCGCGCATGCTAGACCTGATGTATGTAACATTCTTTTTCATTCTTCATTGATCAAATAGCAATCACATGTTAAACAAATCAGAAGCTTAAGTTACATACTGATGAAACTTGATGTCATCCAGATCAATGGCTTTCCCCTTAGTAGCTCGCCCTTGTGCCTCAAGCAAAACTCTATCATTTAATCCAAGCTTACACTCAGGCATACCACTGTAATGGATAGAGCATTATGAATGATCTCATCAAAGCTATAACAAATTTTACAAATAGTCTTGCAAATTAAAAAAAGACCATTTCCTTTCAGCTAGGTTTTGAGGTTGATTGCAATAAGACACATATGAGACATCAGCTGGTAAAATAACAAAGAATGCACAAATGTACATATAAACACATGAAGACAAGGCGTGTGGTAAGCATTGTGGCTCATAACAGAGACACTTGCATACATATATACACTGATAGAACAATCATCCACATATGATATTTGAGAACCATAAATTCACGAGCAAAAAGTATGTCATGCAAAAAATTCCTTGCAACTAATTATCTTCGACTCAAGCATCAATACACTTTCTACATACGTTAATTGCTCACAGTCCATATTCTTCTATCCAAGACCAAGAAGAAAAAAAACATTAACGTCATATTGCTCAACATGACCACAAGCGCAGGACCTTTTGCTTGATGGCCACCTGTGTTTATACAGAGAGAGCGAACGATTGTCTTTTGAGACTATAAACAATAAAATCAGGTTTTAGGTGTGTCATCATATCAACAAACAAAAGAAAAGAAACAGTCACAGACAATGCCTTGTGAACAAAACCTACATATTTCTCTCTTGTATACCTACATATTTAAAAAATGAAAAGAACAAAACCTTCCAAATTTGGTAAAGAACATAATGCAGAGAATACTAAAAGACATGAGAACAAACCTTAAATATGTTCGCATCTTTAGTGCTCCGACGACATCTGACCTTATAATTTGGCCATTACTATTAACTAGTATATTGACACTCTCCACAACATCAAGAAACACCTGGACCACCAACAAAAGCCATATAATATGGCGGTTAAGAAATAAAGCACTCGGCACATTTGAAAAAACTCACTTCATTCTTTTTGTAGCGTATCCCTTCACTGCGCCAAGACACTGCATTTGTGACAGCCATTGGAGGCCTTTGATTCACTTCCATTCTGTAAGCATCAGTCTTTATGAACTCACTAAGAATCTTTGCTTCAGTGTATTGTGGGTAACCAAAGTCCATTATTTCGTCGAGTAACTCATACTAACGATATCAGACAAAAATTGTTAAATTCTCAGGTAAAATTGTTGACCCATATAATTCAAGAGAAAAGGAAAATGAATTCTCATACCACTACAACAAAATTATCCCTAAGTGATTCCTCTTCTAACTCTTCGAAGTAATGTTTAAAGACCTGTTAGAAAATTGCAAACAGCTTAAAAAATTACAGGAATGGTGCACTGGGTTATACCAATTTATCTTGAAAGACATGGGTGTCTGATTACCGATAACGCTTACATCAACTACTCTGTGTAGGAATAGAAGAAGGCTAGCGGCATTGCAATTCTGCCGTGATGCAGTCATGAGATATACATTGTTGTGCTGTATAAACATATATGTCACACCATTGTCACATACAACAGGATCCTGAGACTCTGGATCACCCTAGATCATTTCAAATTGAAAACCGATCAGTTGTCTGGTTTTAAGCTAAGATCGTCAAAATAAGAATATGCACACATTGATTGACGTTAACAAATTGAGCTCAGAAAATAAATGAAATCAAACAAACATTAACAAAGTTGATGCCACTTAGAGTAGGTAGTATTACCTTTCAACAAAGGTTCATTTGTCTAGAAGCAGAAGTTATCGAGAAAGATGATATTTTTAAGGAAAAAAAAATGATGATAAATAAGATAAATAAGAGAGAGGCTCCTACATAACTGGCACAAAACAGTTTGGGGATATATTCCCAATCTGAGTAATATCTCGCAACAAGAGATAACCAGTCGGATAGGAACAAAATATCAATTGCTTATTCTCTATGTGCACATCATCTTTCTTCATTCGAGTGTGGCATCTTAGAACAACACAAAAGATTTGGTTTGATCAAAGCTTCAGCACCCATCAGAATTTAGGTGTAACCAATTCCAACTAACAATCACTCAACCATGAGTACATATTTTTATCCAGTTCAACTAAACTCATAAAATCAGCCTCTAACTAAGATCACTCATTTTTTAAATTGCAACGTAATTATCTCAATATGAAGAAACGATTAAATCACCATACGAAATCAACAGATCGGATCGAGCTAAAATTTGCAGGGGGAAAAAAAAATCTCATTTACCCCACTACTAATGCAAAAGAACAAAATCATTAATTGCTCTTCGCATTTGAAAGCATCTACTGCATAGCAATGCCACTCGCAAATTCAACCATAAACGAGCAAAAGCAACATCCAATCCTATCGCAAACCAGTATTCACTATTAACATCACACAGAAATCTCACCTCTTTCTCCATGAGTTTGGCGAAGAAGCGTTCAGCTTGTGCGGCGGAGACATCTCCACGGTAGTCTCTCCACACCAGAACCCTACCCTTAATGTCCAGTAGGAACAGCGCCGACGCTGCTCCCGCCATTTTCCCTCGGAATTAATTGATTTTCAGTTTCTTCGATTCGAATCGCATATGGAAGTAATAGATCACGAGCTGATGCAATTAATGGAGACGAGATCCAGTAGCGATCCGGTGATTATATGGAAACTGATTGGCGAAACATCATTCGCATCACAGCAGATTGGAGAGAATGTGATCTTTCTTCGTCTTCAGCTGAGACATCAAACATGAACAAAAGGTTGAAAATTCCGATCGGTTGAGTCAGAGTGAGATCGGATGACCGCGATATGGCCCACTTTTTATGGGCTTTTTAGTTAGAGGCCCAAATACTTGTCGAGTTTAAGGCCCAATCAAAAGTTGCATTTTTTTATGGGGCAAATTCTTTTTTAGCCATGGTGTATATGTAATATATCAAAAATGCCCTATCCATTTGAAAAAATTCCTTTTTAACCATTTTGACATTTCCAATTTCTTTTCTAACCATTTGAAGGGTATAATTACATTTTGACCCCTAAAAGAAACATTTTATTCCCATTGAATCCCCTGCCCTAAGGTGACCGATTGGGTAGAAAAGAATTTTTGCATCAATCAATTTACTTCAATTTCCCTCCTCAATTGTTGCAAAATTCGATCTTTTCATCCAAGTTCCCCCTGAAATGCAATTTCCCCCATTCTTAACGGAAAACAACGGAAAACGTAGGTGGGTTGTAGGTGGGTTTTGAAAGCAATCAATTGAATTGGAGCTGGGTGCAATCTCCACCATTGTTAACGGTAATACGTGGGTTGGTTGTAGTTGGCTTTTGAAAGCAATCAATTGAATTGGAGATGGGTTTGTTTTCGAATGTGAAAACAAAAAACGTGTTTTGTTGAAAGCTTCAAGTTGAAAGCTTTCGTGAATTTGAAGGTATGTATTCTATTTTTTTCGAGTTTTCAGGCTCTTGTTTTTTCTCAAATTTCTTTCGTTAACCATGTACATTGATTGGTTTTCTACTTTTCTTCTTGTTATTCCTTGTTATTTGCGCGTTGAATTTAAGTCTGGTCACTTATTTTACACGGTATTTAACTACCCCTGTTTTGCTTCCGTAGTTCTTGTAATTGTTATTTTACACGGTATTTAACTACCCCTGTGTTGCTTCCCTGTTTTACTGTAACTTAAGTTTGTAGCATTAATTTATATCTTCATTGTTTTACATGAATAGATATGAAGAAGACAAGGAAATTTTTGGGTGTACATTATAATGGATTTTTTGAAGATTCGAAATATGTTGGTGGTAGCTTTGGTGCTGTTCGGATATTTGAGCAGAAGATGAAGCTCAGTAACTTTAGTAGACTTGTTCTTGAATTCTGTGGTCCAACTAGCTGCGGGAAATATTATACATTTTTTGAACTTGCAAAATTCGGATCTCCATCAAAGGTTAAAAATATTTTTGTTGAGATTAAGAACGATGATGATGTCGAGTCGTTTCTTACTTGTTCAGATGCCCCCGAGGTTTATGTGTGCAGTGAGTCACTTGAAATCCCCATTTGTGAAGATTTAGGTGAGCAGGGCACGACAAGTTCATCTGTTAAAAAAAAAAGATATGAATGGTTTGGAGGATTTAGCTTATAATAATTTTAGTTTTCCCCCAAATATTCCCGATCATCATGTGGCTATAGATAGTGACAAAGAGTTAGGTAGTCCCCACTGTTCTGAATCTTCATACTCCTCCTATGAATCAGAGGATGAAGATGACTGCCCACCCCCAGTACCCACCCATCCAGTACCTAATCTGCCTATTCCTGATCCTTGGTTCCTCCCACTCATCCCCAAAAATTTACATCCCCAGGAAGTACATTCCCCACCAACCTTCCAAAAGCACGTTCCTGGACAGTTATCCACAAATGACGTATTTTTGTCCAAAGCAGAAATGGTTCACTCTGTTGGTCTCCACCATCTTAACAATCACTTAGAGTTTCGTATTGCACGGTCGTGTACTGAGAGATGGGGTGCGGTCTGTCCTAATTCGGACTGTTCCTTTGCAATCAATGCAAGGTCCATGAAAGGGGTATGGGGGTTCAGCCTTTGTAAAAGTCACACATGTCGTTTTGATCCCGATCGCAATCGACCAAGAAGGCTCCCTTTAAAAGTGCTTGGGTCCATATTTGCTAACAAACAGAAGGACAGGGAGGATGCCTACACACCCAAGAGTATCCAAACAGAGTTGAGTAAAATGTATGGGATGGATGTGTTGTATGGCCAATCCTTTAGGTCGAAGCATCGCATGGCCGACATAATATATGGAAATCATCTCGAGTCATTTAAGATGCTTCCTTCTTACCTGGAAATGCTAGGTACTGCAAATCCCGGATCTCAAATGAAGCTTTTAAGGGAACATGACGGTAGGTTCAAATATGTTTTTTTTGCGCTTCGTGCTTCAATCGATGGTTTTAAACACGCAAGGCCTGTTATAGTTGTCGATGGAACTCACTTGAAGGGAAAATACAAGGGTATTGTATTTGTTGCTGTTACCCAAGATGTGAACCATCGAGTGTTTCTCCTGGCAATGGGCATTGGTGCTGTAGAAAACAATGAGTCATGGACGTGGTTCCTTCATCGATTAAGAGAAGCCTTTGGTTCACCTCCAGGTCTTTTGATTGTGTCTGACCAACACTTGAGCATAATACATGCTGTTGAGACTGTTTTTCCGGGTGTAGCTCATGGTTTGTGTTTTTTCCATCTAAACAAGAAATATGCTAAATATGGGAAGAATGTGGCAGATTGTTTCTCATCAGCAGCACATACCTATATTCCTGATGAATTCAACAGGTACATCTAAATTGTAAATTCTTTATCCTTTAATTATTTTTGCATAACATGTTTTTGAGTTCTTACTCTTGTGTTTTAATTTATGTAATTTAGAATCATATGTAGATGCATGAGTGTTCTTGATAGTGTTTCTGGAGGTAAACTGGGTGAATCTCTACGAAGTAAAGGGTTTGATCGCTGGTCACGAGTTCACTGCAAAACTCGTCGGTATGAGTTCATGACGTCAAACTGTGCAGAGTCGTGGAACAGTCGAATTCTTTGGGCACGTGATAAGCCAGTTGTCTATGTTTTAGAAGCAATTAGACATGTTATGCAAGATTGGTTCAACGAAAGGAGTACTGAGCTAGGTTCAGAGTCTGGTTACCTTTGCTCGCGTGTATCCAATATCCTTTCTAGGCAACAAATAATGGTCGATTCACACAGCGTCGAGCAGGTGACTGCATATCAGTTTACAGTGTCCAGGGAAAACATCAGTTACATGGTCGACTTGGATAAGCGTACCTGCTCATGCTTTCAGTTTGAAAAAGAAGGTATTCCATGCGTTCATGCTCACGCTGCAATCAGGTACGATGTATATTTGTCGTACAGTTTTATTTTGCTGATATTTGCGATTAGTATGTTTATTGGTTCGTTAATAATGTTGACATGTGATTAGTATGCTCATTGCTTGCTTTATTGGTGTTTTTACAGGAAGCGTAATTTGAAAGTGAGTAGGTATGTCGATATTTGCTACACATCTGATAGTGTGCGACGAATGTGGGCTGGTTCAGTAATGCCCGTACCCGATCCAAAAAACTGGTGTGTTTCTGAAAATACGAAAGATGTTGTATGCAATCCACCACATATACACAGGCAAGCTGGTCGGCCAAGGATGAGCAGGAAGAAAGCCAAATTAGAGCTGAAGCCTAAGAAGAAGCGCAAGAGACAGCAATGCGCACGCTGCCATGGGTTTGACCACAATCAAGCAACCTGCCATGTGTTCATGCCTTTAAATTCTGGAAAAAGTCAACATTCATTGGATGAACCAGAGTCATCCTGTCGTCCTCCTCAAAGGAGTCATTCCTAATGTACTAACATTCAACTTTGGAATATTAATTAATGATATGTATTCTGCTATTTGGTATATTTTGTAATAGTTTGACAAGTTTTGTAATGTGAATGGGATGTGGCATATTCTAGCTTGTATATATACGTTAATTTCATTATTATTTGTCTTAGTTTTTTTAAGTGGTGGTAACTACTTAGTTGATGTGGAATGGGACGGAGTGTAGTGGAGTGTATTGTTATGTTTGTGGACTGTAATGGAATGTGTCGTATTCTAACTTGTAGATGCATGTTCCTTTATTATTAACTGTGTTTAATTTTTTGGCTGGTGGAATGTGTCGAAGTGTAGTGGAGTGGGTTGTTAAGTGTGTGGAATACAGTTATTAATTATTTTCTCCTCCTGGAATATTTAGACCACACATTATTCCACACTATGTTTAGACCACACATTATTCCACATTTAGACCACACTATTTTTATAAGAACTTCATGTCCACGTTACAAGTACTGTATTTCAATTTAATACACATTCTTGGGAGTTTAGACCACACTATTCTATTCCACACCAGTCCATACTATTCCACATAGCGGTAGTTTTATTGCAACCCAATACACATTATTCCACATTTAGACCACACTATTCCAAACTTGTAAACCCCTATATACATTATTTCACATTTATACCACATTATTCCACATTTAGACCACAATATTCTATTCCACACCAGTCCACACTATTCCACATAGCGGTAGTTTTATTGCAACCCAATACACATTATTCCACATTTAGACCACACTATTCCACACTTGTAAACCCCTATATACATTATTTCACATTTATACCACATTATTCCACATTTAGACCACAATATTCTATTCCACACCAGTCCACACTATTCCACATAGCAGTAGTTTTATTGCAACCCAATACACATTATTCCACATTTAGACCACACTATTCCAAACTTCTAAACCCCTATATACATTATTTCACATTTATACCACATTATTCCACATTTAGACCACAATATTCTATTCCACACCAGTCCACACTATTCCACATAGCAGTAGTTTTATTGCAACCCAATACACATTATTCCACATTTAGACCACACTATTCCACACAGTCCACACTATTCTACATATCGCTTGTTAATTTGTAAACCCAATATACATTATTTCACATTTATACCACACTATTACACACAGTCCACACTATTCTACATATCGCTTGTTAATTTGTAAACCCAATATACATTATTTCACACTTATACCACACTATTACACACAGTCCACACTATTCTACATATCGCTTGTTAATTTGTAAACCCAATATACATTATTTCACATTTATACCACACTATTACACACAGTCCACACTATTCTACATATCGCTTGTTAATTTGTAAACCTAATATACATTATTTCACATTTATACCACACTATTACACACAGTCCACACTATTCTACATATCGCTTGTTAATTTGTAAACCCAATATACATTATTTCACATTTATACCGCACTATTACACACAGTCCACACTATTCTACATATCGCTTGTTAATTTGTAAACCCAATATACATTATTTCACACTTATACCACACTATTCCACACAAGTCCATACTATTCTTCATAGCGGCAGTTAATACCTTATGTTTCAAACCAAACCCGAATAATCCCAATTATTATAAAATTAGGGCCAATTATTATAAAATTAGGGCCAGAAAAAAGAAATTACTAAAAAATCACAGTGTGGCGCCAATTTCTTATAAATGGCGCCAACACCTATTCCCCCAAAAGCAAATTCTGACAACTGAAACCAATCCCAGTCCAATCGAAGCGGCGCCTTCAGCCGTGCCCAATCCCAGTCCAATCCAAGCGGCGCATTCATTGACCATTTCCCAATTCGACTCCAATTAGACCCTATGGTTATTTAATCACCCAAATGTCATACTAGAAACTCTACCTTTTCCAGTGCAAAATTTGTCCAGTAAAAGATCATCAAAATGGAAATCACTGTTCATCTTCCCCCTGAAATCATAAGAGAAATATTTGTTAGGTTGCCTTCTAAGCCCGTTGTTAGGTGTAAGATCCTGTCTAAGGAGTGGTTTCGTATAATATCAGATCTCTCTTTTGTGAAAAGGCACAGAGCCCAAATGAGGCTCCAGAATGAAGTCTGCATACTCTTTCAAGAAGAGGATCATTTCATGCCATTCCAATACGAACCACCAGTCCATGGTGGTCCTGTATTGAGGCGCGTCGTTCGGGGTTATAGAGATTTTGAATACCTTGGTTCGTGCAATGGTCTAGTTTTGGTGTGCGGCGGGGATTCTGTTTTTTTCCTACTCAATCCAACTACAGGGATGCGTACTTATGTGCCTCCTGAACCAATCAATTTCCCCGCCCAGGTGAATGGTGCACGCACACTATTTGGGTTGGGCTACAATGAGAGGAATGACGATTATCATATCCTCCGGATCTCTCTGTTCCACAGTAGTATTTGGCTCTCAGAGGTCAAGATATTCTGTAGGAATGCCTCTCAGTGGATGGATCTTGGTCAGCATCCTCACGAAAGTCTCATGTCTGGAAATGGTGTCTATGCCAATGGATGTCTACACTGGAGGGTTTATTCTCGACACCTATCAGTTTTTAATTTGGAGCACCAACAATTCTCGCTCATCACTGCACCTGAGTGCATCTCCCAGAGCAATTTGTATTACAATTTATCCTCTTTAAACAATGAAAAATTGGTTTTGTCCAGGTGGCTCTACACTCCTAACGAACCTGTTGATGTTTGGATTCTGGAAAATTACCACTTTCCTAATTCCTGGACAAGATATGAAGTTACCCTAGATGTACCCATTTTCATACCGCGCTATATTAACTTACATCCGCTCTATCTTGTGGAGCCACGACGAAACAAGATTGTGTTTAGGTTAAATCCTATTGGCAGTTTTGGCTACTGGGACATCTTGCAGGGGAGGTTCTTCTTTATTGATGATCAACCAATTGTTAATGTTCCATCCTCTGTTTTCCCATATATTGAGAGCTTCGAGTAGCGATGCATAGAGTGTAGTAGTAATTTTATTCGTGTAATTTTATTCTGGGTTTAGTTTCTAAACAGTCATGCTATGCTTTTTATTAATACAAGTTGTTTTGCAAATATGGGTGTTGTCATTGATCAATATGTAATTTTTTGCACTTTGAAACGGACTCAGTATTTTAGGTTAATATAATATAATATTATTAATTAATATAATAAATATTATTTAACACATACTAGAAAAATAAATGCTTTGATTTTTAAAGACTTTTCATTTGGAAATGTAAAATTTTGAATCTTCTATTTATTGTTCTATAAAAAAAATTAATCTACTAATTCTAATTATTTACTTTCTCAAAATATTTAAGAAAAATAAGTTTAAACAAAAATTTTAAAAAATGTGTGTTCTTAAAGTCTTAGTTGTTGAGTTATTCACGGGGTGATATACTAGTTAATCTAAAAAAAATATGTTAAATATAAGTTCATTTGGGAGTGAGATTAATCAAAAAGTTTAACGTTCTTTTATTTTTAGGGGTATGTTTAGGGTTTAGGGAGGTCTAGAATTGGATAATGAGATTAAGAATCAAAACTAATGTTTTTGGTGGGAAAATTTAATATATTTTTTTAAAGTGGAGCGGGGTTTAGGCTAGGCTCATTCCTTCCAAAAAAATTATATATGGGGATTCTTATTAGATATTAGCCTTTTAAAATAAATTTTAAAAACAAAATTGATTTTCTTGTGTAATTAAAATTGATGACCAACCAATAGTTAATGTTCCATCCTCTGTTTTCCCATATCTTGAGAGTTTCGAGTAGGGATGCATGGAGTGTACTAGTTTGTAAACAATCATCCTATGCTTTTTATTAATACAAGTTGTTTTGCAAATATGGGTGTGGTCTTTGATCAATATGTAATTTTTTTACTAGACACATATCTATAGTAATATAATAACAAAAGTTAACTACTAAAAACTTTGTGTAAAATTTTCATCAGTTTAGCAAAAAACGTTTATCTTCTATTTATTGTTCTATATAAAAAATGAATGTACTATTAAGAAAAAAAAGTTTATAAAAACTTATAACAAATGTGCATTCTTAAAGTCTGAGATGTTGAGTTATTCACGTGGATGATGTATGTATTATACAAATGTACACATATATAATTAATATTGCCTAAACTAAATTTAGAGTTCAATGATCTTTATTTTAATTGGTCTATAGATCGAAAATTTAGTTATATTATTCACAATTTAAGACCCCAACAAATAATAATTTCTATAAATAATTAATAAAATTAATGATGAACCTGAAACATGTTTTGACGAACGCCTCTATTTTGTTTTCCATATTGAATTAATTAAATTTAAACAAATTATTGTTTGTTAGGTCGTAAAATTGAGACACAAAAATGTAGAAGAAGGCCTAACTGGGGGAAAAATTAAAAAAAAAAGTGAGCTGCTCTAATTTCAGACACTTAAAAAATGAGGGCAAACTATTATATGAAAATAGTTCATGATAATCTTATCATGAAACAATTTTAAAGTATCATTAATTTAATCGGGAGTATCATTAATCTGATCAGGTGTATCATTAGTCCGAGTTCAATATAATTTAAAATAATTACTATGTAATACCACTAACTCAGATTAGTGATACCCCTGATAGGTTTAATGATACTCCTGATGAGATTAATGATACTTTAAAACTATTTCATGTTAAACTTATTATGAAGCGTTTTCATATAAAACATAATAAAAAATGAGTAGTTATATTAACGCATTGCTTTATTTAAACATATGTAATCAAAAGCTAAAAAAAAATTTAAATTAATTTTTGAACTGATCAGCATTGCTTTAATTATAATTATTTTTACATAACATTAACACAAACTAATATTGGGCACATAATCAGTCAATATTCGAATTTTATTTGTTTAGGGTTTCCCACTACCATTGACCAACCACTCTTCAATATCAATATTCCTCCACAATCCCCAAACTCAATCCCACGTACTCAATCTACATAAAATCCACCTTTTGTCTGAACTATTTTTCGGGAAATTAAAAAGCACCCCTCTTATCATTCTTGGGAGATTAAAAGGACGCAACCCTTCGCCACGCCAACAGGGAACCTGGTCTTTAAATATCCAACGATTGGTTACTTATTTTTCATCCATCTAATCTAATCTCATCTGTAATTTGCCCACTTCTCTCATTCAACTACAACAAATGGAATATACATACATGATAGAGCTAACTCATCAGCAGAATCAGAAGTTTGCCCGACTACAAGATTTAGGCGTTGTCTGCCAGCAAAAAATTGACGAGGTATAAATTTTTTTGAGATTTTCCTTTTCTTTCTTTAGGGTTTACAAACCAATAGTTATGGGTATATATGTTTGGTGTCTCCGTATATGTGAAATCTTTGTGGTCAAAAATTTATTGTAGGCGGCTCGTACGATGCGGGAGATTGAAGAGATTAATTTGAGTTTGTTTAATGACCGGGTGATGGTGTTGAGCCATTTGGTTGAGAAAAATCGGAAGAAGATTGACTGTATAAGAGGCTATGTTTCGGACGACATGATCGGGAGTATCGAGGACGACATTACCGAATACAAACGGAAACTGGATATGGCGACACGCGATTACGTACGCGAGGCCAAACTTTTCCGTTCAAGATGGGAATCCTAAGTATTTCCCGATTAATTGTACTTTTTATTTATTGGACTGCAAGGGAAATTTTGATATTAATATTAACCCCAAGTTCTACTTTATCGTTGTCTTTTTTATTTTATTTATAGTAATTTTCTTCATTAATTTTACAAAAGGTATTACTCTAGAAAAAAATTGATTTAATTGGTTCAAAACAATCTATAAGCTACTTTATATGTGCATTGAAAAGTGTTTGAAATGCTAAAAAGACATGTATTTTGCCAAAAATACCAAGAGCTAAAAAAAATTGTACTGTATTTTGAAATGGAGAGAGTATAATCTTTTTATTTAATAATCACATTAATACAAATTTGAATGGACCATTAAAGCAGATCCCTCGGCGAAAGCTAAAATACATTCAAAATCAAAGTCCCTAAATCTTACCCTCCATTAGCCCCTTCCTTAAATAACCCTTTTTAATATGTTAACAACAAATGGTATAGTATCTTGGGTTTTGGAATATTAATAAAAAATGCTTGAGTAAAGAGTTGGTAAAAATATGTCATGTGTCATGTACACCTATAGATGTAGGGTGGTGGCTATGTCATGATGATCACATTTCCCGATTAAGAATCAAAGTTGGGGGGGTGGGTATTGTGTGGAATCAAGTGGAGTTAGGTGTTTTCCTAAATAGATTTGTTATATCAAAAAATTTAAATTTTGTATAGCAAAAATAAATTCTTCTAGTATAACGAAGGTTGAAAATTTCGGTATTGGTAGAAATATTGAGACCTTGAATTTGGTGGAAATATCAATGGATACTTCAATATCGAATATCGATATCTGTAAATTTAAAAAATTATGAAAATTTAATACTCGTATAACAAACTTATAATGAATAAGTTTAACAATAAAAATAGAGCAAATGATGACATTTGTGATATTAATGGATATTTATAGAAATGACCGATATTTTCTTGATATTTTACAAATATTATGATCACTTTTACAAAATGTCTATTTTCTCGTACAAGTATATGTTTAGTTGGATGTACCTACCCAAAACAAAAAGGCACACACATTTATACCACACAAGTATTCCACACGAGCATACCACACACACATACCACATCAGTATTTCCTCATTCATTTTCATAAGTATCAACACAAGTATTCCACACATTTATACTACATGAGTACTTCCACAATGATTTCCACAAGTATTCCACACATTTATCCACACAATTATACCACATAAGTACTTCCACAAGTATTCCACACATTTATCCACACAATTATACCACATAAGTACTTCCACAAGTATTCCACACATTTATCCACACAATTATACCACATAAGTACTTCCACAACCATTCCACACATGTATCCACACAATTATACCACATAAGAACTTCCATAACCATTCCACACATTTATCCACACAATTATACCACATAAGTACTTCCACAACCATTCCACACATTTATCCACACAATTATACCACATAAGAACTTCCACAACCATTCCACACATTTATCCACACAATTATACCACATAAGTACTTCCACAACCATTCCACATATTTATCCACACAATTATACCACATCAGTATTTCCACAATCATTTCCACAACTAAATTTAGAGTTCAATGATCTATAATTTAATTGGTAGAAAATAAAAAAATAAAAAATTGAGCATCACATCAAAAGAGAAAAATATAATAATAGTGATATATATATATATATATATAACAAAATTTCGAAAATGAAAAATAAACAATACACATGGTGTAATAGTTCTTTATACTTTATTTATTGTATATTTACAAAACGTGCAAACGCACGGGGTGATATACTAGTTAATCTAAAAAAATATGTTATATATAAGTTCATTTGGGAGTGAGATTAATCAAAAAGTTTAACGTTCTTTTATTTTTAGTGGTATGTTTAGGGTTTAGAGAGGTCTAGAATTGGATAATGAGATTAAGAATCAAAAGTAATGTTTTTTGTGGGAAAATTTAATTTTTTTTTTTAAAGTGGAGCGGGGTTTAGGCTAGGCTCATTCCTTCCAAAAAAATTCCGGTAATTCTTATTAGATATTAGCATTTTAAAATAATTTTTAAAAACAAAATTGATTTTATTGTGTAATTAAAATTGAAATTGGTCTTCAATATATAATACAAAGTTTACATGAGATACCACAAACTAATATTGGGCATATAATCAAAAATGATTTTATTGGGTTTTGGAATAATTATAAAAAATGCTTGAGTAAAGTGTTGGTAAAAATATGTCAAGTACACCTATAGATGTAGGGTGGTGGCTATGCCATTATGATCACATTTCCCGGTATATAAAGTTAGTTGGTGGGGTGGGTATTGTGTGGAATCAAGTGGAATTAGGTGTTTTTCTAAATAGATTGGTTCTATAAAAAAATTCAAATTTTGAATAGCATAAATAAATTCTTCTAGTATAACCGAGGTATGCGTTCAAAATATCAGTATTGGTAGAAATATTGTGGAAATATCGATGGATACTTTTTTTTCGATATTTTACAAATATTATGCTCAATTTTTACAAAAGTACAATTGAAATTGATATTACATACTGATATGTATCGTTATTACCAATTTCTTTTAAGCTGATGGGTTTAGAAAGTGTTATACACTTTTTTTTTTAATGAAGGTAAGCATTTATTTCGAGTCACAACAACTAGGGTTAGATTATTACAAAGTAAAATAGATTTTCCACCAATTTTCAGCAGAGAATATATATAAACTAACACTTTTTCAGTTTAAACATTATCCACTTTTTCAATATGTAGTGTAGGACATTGTAATTAATAAATATGGCCCTGATTTTGACCCTGTAAAATCCCTAATCATATGAATATGGCCCTTTCATTCAAAAATAAATAAACCAATTTAATTAATAAATATATTCATATAAAACTCGAAAAAACACGACTGTTATTACCGTCTATCAAAGTTGATTAGACGGTTAATAATTTTTCTCTGTTTTGAAAGGAGAAGACGCTTCGTTTCCAGTGCAATCCATCATGAAACCCTTTCAGCAAATATATAATCTCCAATCTTTTCTAGAATCTTACTCATTCACTCAACACTTTTTCGAGCAAAAATGTCTTCTCCTTCCTCAAACTCCCGTCGTCGTTTTGACCTTTGGAACCATCTTCTCGACTATGTCTTTTATAATATCTTCAGTCGTCTTACGAGTGAGGAAATTATGTTTTCCGTTCGCCCGACATGTCGGAGATGGATGGACGCTGCTAACCAATCTACATTGTGGAGAGACGTATCTTTCACTAATTGGTCCAATTCGGAGTTTGATTTTCGTTACGACATAATGGCTCGCAACGCTATTGATCTTTCAGACAGTGAACTTAAGTCATTCAAGATCGAACGACTTGGGGATGATTCGTTGTTGGCATATCTTGGGAGATGGTAAATTTTTTAGAAAGTGTTCATTTTCTCCTTTTCATATCCACTTAAATTGGCTTTATTGTAGTTTGATGTATTGAAATGATGATTATGGATGTATATGTTTATTTAGTGTTAGTTTCATTTAGCATTTGATGTATTGAAATGATGATTATGGACGTATATGTTTATTTATGGACGTACATGTCGTTCACTGTCGTGATTTAGTTAGGGGTGATCTGAAATAGACAAGAATATGTCTTGCCCTGTTTCGACGAATCTCGCCAACTTGTTGATAATGTCTTTGAGATTAATCTATGTAATCTGAAATAGACAAGAATATGCCCTGCCCTGCCCTGAAATTAATCTATGTAAGCGTTGACTCGAAAGAAGGTGTCCTGTTTTGATGTGAAATTAATCTCTGTAAGTTAGGCCATATGGGTTATGAGTAAAGTTATTTTGTCCTGTTCCATTGCATTGAAAAATTAACACATTCTTTCTCATCGAATAGGGCTCCTAACCTTCAACGGCTTACTGTCATAAATCCTTTTGCCGGACTGACCCCTCGTGGACTAGTTTCTGCTCTTTCAAGGATGGTAGATTTGAAAGAGCTTGAAGTCAGGTTTGTCTCGGCTCCCGGATTCACTCCTGAAAATGTTCGTGCCATTGGCATGGCTTGCCCAATGCTAAAGACTTTCGAAATTGTGACTTACTATGACGATGTTGATGCTGAGGCTTCCGACGACGACGATGACGGTTCATTATTTGTGGAGGCGATTGTGGAGTCTATGCCGGGGGTTGAAAACATCGCCATCAACGTTGAATGGTGTAGAAGGAGCATGTTGGAACGGCTATTCATCAATCTGCCGAACCTTAAAAGCTTGAAGATTTGTGGAAGCCTCCACACAAACGTTAATGGTGTTGATCCCCTCTCAGTTCACCGTAGATATGGGTTTAGGTCGTCTAGGCTTTATGATTATAGGTTTGATTGCATTTTATTCATCAAGAACTGAAGAATTTCTGTTTTTATTTTGTTATTTTGTGAGGCATATGTACTGGTTTACAATGTTTATGTTTTAGGCATCCGTATTTTGTAAATGTCCATTTTCGTATTTCTCCATCGTACAAGTATATGCATTGAAAAATGTTTCAAATGCTAAAATGATATTAATTTTGCAAAAAATGCAAAATGACAAAAGGACTTTATTTTTAAATGGAGGGAGTATAAAAATTGTTCTTATAATGTACATATAAAATATAAGAAGTACTCTTATGTAAGATGGTTTCATACATTAATTAGAGAATGCTTCACTTGAATATTTGGATCATACTCCTCTTGAAAAAAGTATTTAAATTCAAAATATTTAATTCATTTAACCAATATTTTTAAGAAACATCATTAAGTTTCTTTGAGGATAGTACTCCAACACGAAATAATTATAAAATATATACACGAATTTCAATTAACTAAGTAAAGTTTATAGAATACAATAGGAAAATATATATAGTCAAATATAATTGAATTTCAATTTAATTCAACCATTATTTTGGAC
This sequence comes from Ballota nigra, assembly GCA_947034835.1. Classification (NCBI taxonomy): domain Eukaryota; kingdom Viridiplantae; phylum Streptophyta; class Magnoliopsida; order Lamiales; family Lamiaceae; genus Ballota; species Ballota nigra. The sequence goes on from OX344727.1 coordinate 96,168,006, forward strand.
CCAATAATTTAGTATTTGTGTGAATAATAAAGTTGTATTTGATTAATAAATAAAGTTGAATGAAACATTAAATATAATTGGCAGGAATATATGAATGCTATTTTTAGCAGACTTTGCTGTTATTATATATATATATATATATATATATATATGAGTATTGCCAAAATAATTCCACCACGCAAGTATTCCACCACACAACTATACCACATGAGTATTCCACCATATACCACATGAGTATTCCACCACACAAGTATTCCACCACACAACTATACCACATGAGTATTCCACCATATACCACATGAGTATTCCACCATATACCACATGAGTATTCCACCACACAAGCATTCAACCACACAACTATACCACATGAGTATTCCACCATATACCACATGAGTATTCCACCACACAACTATACCACATGAGTATTCCACCATATACCACATGAGTATTCCACCACACAAGCATTCCACCACACAACTATACCACATGAGTATTCCACCATATATCACATCAGTATTCCACCACACAAGTATTCCACCACACAACTATACCACATGAGTATTCCACCATATACCACATGAGTATTCCACCACACAAGCATTCCACCACACAACTATACCACATGAGTATTCCACCATATACCACATGAGTATTCCACCACACAAGCATTCCACACAAGTATCCACACAACTATTCCACACAAGGATCTAGATTATCAGTCCATATAAGTAGTCGAATTAAGTTACACCACAAATTGCATAAATAACACAACAAACCACTAATAAAATACTAATAAGCATTTCTAACCAACAACATAACACATATAATGCGATAGATTTAGATGTACTTATCAGTCACTTCCAGACTCTCCCGAACTAAAGCTTATATCACCTGGATAGTCTAGTTCCTCATCTGGGTCTTGTTGAATCAATTCAGGGACATTTCTCTCATCATAATCACAGTAGGTGGCAGGGAAAAACTCATCATCATCTGGGTCATCTGGTCCTCGTTCTATTGCGTTGAAAATTTTGTACATCCGTAGATACAATGGGTCCCCTTCGTGTGTGTATGCCTCTGCGAAAATATTTTTCTAAATTTGCAAAACCAAAGACATTAGAAAATACAAGAGTACAAGTAATATTTAAATTAGGTGAAAGACATATTTCCTCTCTCCAATCTGTAGATTTGTTACCTGAAGTATTCTCTGCCATAGATCATGGGGCACATACATCCTGTTCGTCACTCTGTCCCAATGAACATAAAAAATGTTAAGGATTGAACCAAAAAGAGTCCATCGTCTCTTGAGTTCATCAATGCATGCAATTATACCCCCGCGAGTATAATCGAATGAGAAAGTGGAGTTTATATGGTTTTGCAAATTCGCAATGCATTGTTCGTTGGATGATTTGGGATTCCAACGTCCTTCCTCTTTCTCGGTCACCAAAAAATCAACCATAACCTCAGCGACAAGCCTATTCCAACGACCCGACCCATACAAAAATTTATCTTGTGGGTTACTTGATGAATCACCCATTGGTTTGTGATTTTTTTGGAATGACTAAGTTGGGGGAAATAATAACAGGAAAATGGCCGAATGTTGATGGGTAAATCTGTTGTGGTCACTTCTCCATTATTTTGGTCAAAGATATATCTACTTCTGTCAGTCAAAAAAGGCCAAGATAATACAAACAAACATACTGACACAACTCCAAAATTTAATTAAATATATTTACAAATTGTGTTACAAGATAAAAATAACAAATCTCATCATAAAAAACTGGGATACGTCATACTTTGCAACTGTTTTGTTTCAACAATAAGAAATGAAATAACACTAATAGCGAAACCTTATAAAGCACAAACACATAGCTATGATAATGAGGATCCATTATTTTTGCTTCTGCAGTTTAGCAATTTGTCTTTCGTGGGAGACAATTTGGTGTGCTTGATCTTTGATTTGGGCCTCCAAGATTTCAACAGCTTCTCTTGCGTCTAGTTCCCGTTTTGCAAGATCTTCATTTTCAAACATGAGTGAATCGATTCTCTTCATCATTCCAAAAAACATTCCTTTTTCAGAAACTCCAATTTTGCCGACCAAAACTTTGGTTATAGTTTGAAGCTCCCCATAAACCAACATGAAAAAAATAAATTGAATGTCTTACATCTTATTGTCTACAGGTCCTTTAAGTCATACAAACTACAAATAACCTCAAATATTGCAAGGCAACAAGCAACATATATGATAAAATAACACCAAGCAGTGTTGGTGAGGATATTATTTCATGAACTCCTTATCAATGGACGAATTCCCTACCTCGAAGTGGTGCTGCAAAAAAAAATTCTATATGGGGTATACATATTAGCAAATAATCAAATTGAACTTAAAAAAAATAATATATTTAGATCATGTGGCAAACCTTTGTGTGGTCATGTTCCGTTTCCAAAGAATTGCAGCTTAAATCTGTCTCTTTATTTATCCCTATACCCTGCACCGAAATCAAGAGATCTCAATAAACGTTCCACACATAATATTTTCTACTGTATAAACAACGTATAACAAGTTTAAACAACAACTTATAACTCTCCTCAGTAGTTCCCGGAGATCTTGTCAAACTACTGCCTTTGATGTCTTTGCAACCCAAATGTTCAGTTATGGTCTTCAATACAGTCAACATTTCATCATTCCTTTTGTTAGCCTCTTCCAACTGTGTCTGTAGAAGTTTGTGCCTCTTTTCCATTCTTTCAAAGCCATCTTGGACACACTTTGTTAAAACAGATTTAGTCGGGACTTCAGGGGACCCCAATTCAGCCAACTTTCGTTTATCTTTCGACATACTTGTATGACCGAGGATGTACGGGTCTACTCCCACTATATGATGCGGAGGTGGGGAATCAATAAGAATCTTCCTCTCCCAATCAACATCCAATTTATAGTAATGGGAACACAGTTCAGCCTCACTGGGTTCTAACCTCCCGGGTTGAGATTTCTTCAGACAAAAAAAGAAAAACAGAATTATATCGGTTTTATCACATGTACACTTATGAAACTACTGACAAATAAACAAATATTTTAATGAATAACATACTCACATCTTCACACATTAAGTCCCCGGCATCGGAAGTGTTGAAAACTTTCTTACTCAACATTTTGAATGTGGGTTTATCCGGAGAGGTCCACCTGAGCATCCGAGGCATGCGCGTCCTGCCATCGGTAACTGGAAATGCACAAAATGATGAAACACGAGGGATAGCTTCGTATGCCCAGAATTGCAGAACGTGAGCGAATCCATCGCACTCGAAACTTGCCTCTTCCACAAGTCCTGTTGTGTCTTGAAACCGTCTGAATGTGTCCACAACAACACCTAATGCAACTCGTCCCCATGGAAAATGGTTGAATTCGTCAAAATTATCAAGTAGGTGAACATATGTAACATCAAGCTCCTTCCTATCGTGGGTGACAAGTAAAATACCATATAGTATTAACAACATTGCCAATCGCCTTCTGTCTTTAGGTTTAGCTTTTGGGCACCCGAATGATGAAATTATATCATTTAGATACAGGGAATGCTTTGAAGGAAACATCCTTGAGAAGAAATTGGAACTGGTGGGTTTAGGTGGATAGTGACCAAATTTCAATCCTGTGATTAGAGAGAACTCCCGAGGACCAAATTCTGCCATTTTTCCAAACAAGTTGAAAATGATACTCTTTCCATTAACATTCTTGACTTGGTTCAAGAGGAGGTGAAGGTGTAGATTTCCTTGGAATTTCTGAGTTTGTAGCTTTAAAAACTGGCCGAAGCAAGTTTTCCCTAATTTTTCAAAATTCGCCTTATCCATCCCATCGTTAATTAACGATAATATTTGATCAATCTCTGCAGCAGCATTCACTTTTATTGGATACCAACCAGACCCCGGACCGATGCCCATCTACCCAGAAAGCAATATAAGAATCACACAATATTCTACTATACCCTAGATCATTGGGGTCCCTAAAATTAAACTAGCTTCATGGATAGTATAACTATACTACACCTTTAATCATGTAATTCAAGATTGCTATTAAAATTATAAACCCAACCCATATACAAACCTAATAAATGCACAAGATCATGAATTGAATTGTCGCTAAACTAAACCAAGGAATTGAACGAAGACTTCAATTGTACACAAAAATTGTAGCTATAAAAACCCAGATGACATATATAATTGACACAAAGTAAGTAAAAAAACAGTCATAATTTGGAAACAATCACCTGATGTTGTTGTAAAGGGGAAGATGCTCAATTCGCAAACTCGCGGAAGGGGCCGATATCTAATTTAATGATTGGCGAACAAATACCATAAACCCATCGAGGGTTACTCTGCAACTGTTTTGTTTGGATCTGTTACCCTAAATCACTTTTCCAGCATTCAATTGAACGCACCAACTAGGAAAAACATCATGTGGTTAATATGATATGTAAAACGATGTCGTTTCTTGCACTTGGCCAAGTTTGTCACAATAATGTGGAAAAAATTCCAATAGTGTTAAACAAAATAAATAAAAATTATTCAGACTACAAAATCAATTAAAATAATTTTAAATATAACTTATATTTTACATATTTGAGTAAATTTGTATAATTAAAAATAAAATAAAGTAAAAATATTGAAGTAATAAAGATTGATGAATTAAATGATATTGATAGTGGGGTAGTGAATAGTAACATTTATACCTGGAATGGATGGGGGAGTAATTTTGGAATTTCACTTATCAAATTAAAATAAAAAATACAGAATATATATAGAATATGTGTACTAAGATACTTGAACATGAATGAATAAGGACAAAATAGAAGTAAAAGACAACCACTTTCTTCTTTGAATTGTCATTTCAAGCAATAGAGCCCCTGTCTTGGTCAAAAAGGCAATTTATAGGAATCAAATTTTCATGCCTTATACTTATACTTCATCACAATAAACTAAAAACACGGTTACTACCATAGTAAACTGTGCTTGCACCATGCCTTCCATCCATTTCACACAAACCCCACCACAAGAAATATTTCTGTATAATGAGAAGTGGAGTTATGAAATGGATCACGTTTTCATCAATGCATTGATCGTAGAAAAAATGTTTCGGCGTTGGTATGGAAGAAGCCAAGTAAACTTTAATGCATGTGTAAGTGCTATTGCAGAGGTTAACAAAATTTGCCACAAGAGACTCACGTGGGCAGATGGCATGGAACGTTGTAGTGAACTCGAAAACCGATACGATGTGTTCAAGTTAATGATCGACCATCCACGAGTGTGGTGGGACCGTGAGCAAAACATCATCAACACTTCTGAACAAATTTGGCATCGAATGATCCGGGTAGGTTTGCAATACCTTTTATGTATTACCTTTAATACATCTTATATTTTTATGTATAAACAAAATAAATATTTTTCTGAAAAGGAGAACGTCCTTGTAAGAGCATACGTCCACCGAGGGGAGCCAGAGTATGTGAAGCTCCGCATGTTGTTTGCCCATCCAGGAGAGCATGTTCCAGAAGATGTGAGTGTATATGTTGAGGCTCAACAAATTTTGGAAGCAATGAGCATACAAGATAGTTCGGTTGTCTCACCTTCAGCAGTGCGTGGTCGTCGCCGTACACGAACCGAAATCAGGTTGTTTGACGAACCGGAAGTGGACGTTGAGCCAGATCTAGACTTTCAAGTTGGAACATGGTTAGGACCTTCAATCAATTTGGACGAGGATGATAATTGAAGAGTTGGGGTTGTAGGTTGTCAACTACACCTATTAGGATTGATGCATCTTTTAAGTAGTTGCTATGTATGCTTGAAGTTTCCCCTATGTTAGGGTCTTCAATTCGACAATGTTGTAGTTTTTATCGTTTGAAAAGGTTTATGTTGTTTGAATTCGTTAAGGTTATGTGGACTGTTTTGTATGTTTTGTAATTTTAGTATAATAGGAAATTATTTGGCTTATTAGTACACTTAATTACAAAATAAACATTCCAATTTTAAGCACCCCTCACCCATCTTAACAAAAAATTAATACAATTCATTACCAAAATATAAAATACTAAAAACTACGACCGAGACTCAGAAATATCCATTGCACGTCTTTTTAGCCAATCCTGCCGTGTTGGTACTAGAGAGGGCTTGAGAAATAGTTGATGCAGTATATCCCACAACGGCTCTTCGAACTGGGTATATGAATTTGCCTTTTCATCAACCTATAAAATTTAGTCAAAATATATATACAAAAATAAGTTTTCCTGATTAAATAATTCCCTAAAAAAAGCATATATTATTTTAAATCTTACATCCAACCAAAAATCCCAAATATCAACAGTAGCCGAAATTCCGGTGAAATCGCGATCCCATACGCAAGGTCCCTTCGTGTTGATCATCATAAACCAACAATCATGCCGAGATTTGTACGAGATCACACGTTGTAAAACCTCATCCACTGTAAATTTTCGCGTTGGAAACGACAAATTCAAACAAAAAGTCGCGTGCTCGATTGCATGAAGATTTTCAATACTGCCTACTTTCCAACGACCCTCCTTGCACTCAACCAAAAGTTGTTCTGCGAGAGACTTATCAAATTCAGGAGTCCAAAAAATGGAATTCTCGCATCTCTCAAAGTGGTTCTTTGGAACCCAGGAAGAAACATAAGGAGTACACATAATAGATTATACTGAAAATGGGAGGTGTGATAGGTGACATGACCATATTTATGAACAATTTAAATAACAAACAATGAACAATGTAATAAAAAAAAAGTTGGAAAGTTAACTGTAATTAAGTAAAGTAGCCAAGTGTGAAATGAGGGTTTCGTTGGTCATTCATTGGTCAACAAGTACATTTTTGTTTGTAGTGGAACCATGTGGGATACAAGTATCACGGGTGGAGGAGTGATGGAATATATCATAGTGGTATATGTCAGATTTCAAACAGTATTAATATGCTTTAATGTACTGAAATTTATAGTATTATTATGCTTTACTGTAAAATTATGTAGGTTATTTAATTTTTATTATGTATACGTCTTTTTTAGCTATTTTCCCCAAAAATCCACATAAGTCCACATATAATAAATGTATAAACTATTTTTGAATATGTGAATTGCTTCGTAGTTGTCATAAATGTTACATGTAAATGGGTATGGGTATGTGTTTGTGTTTGTGGATGTTAAAAAAATTGAAAATAAAAAAACTATTCCCATAATACAACGACAATATTTTGGACATTCCAGCAGAACAGTTACCGAAGTACCCATACTTGAAATGTTAAAATGAGGACATTTTAACATTTTCATTTCAATAAGATCATTGTGTCGCTATACCACACATTATTCCACATAAATCCACTACTTTTTTTTTGGACCGCGAGTATTCCACATCATCAATCCACAGTTTTCTTAATTTGAAAAATGTAATTTCCACATATTTCTCTACATAAAATCCTACAACTAATGAACTCTCCATTAGGCATTTAATATTAACATTTGTATGTAGAAATAAAATATATTTCCACATCAGTCCACTAAATTCCACTTCAATCCACACAACTCCACATCTTTAAACATGTCTTTAATCTACATAAAATGAGAACGTTTGATGTTAGCCTTTTAATATTAACATTTGCATGTAGAAATAAAATATATTTCCACATCAGTCCACTAAATTCCACTTCAATCCACACAACTCCACATCTTTAAACATGTCTTTAATCAACATAAAATGAGAACGTTTGATGTTAGCCTTTTAATATTAACATTTGCATGTAGAAATAAAATATATTTCCACATCAGTCCACTAAATTCCACATCAATGCACACAACTCCACATCTTTAAACATGTCTTTAATCTACATAAAATGAGAACGTTTGATGTTAGCCTTTTAATATTAACATTTGCATGTAGAAATAAAATATATTTCCACATCAGTCCACTAAATTCCACATCAATGCACACAACTCCACATCTTTAAACATGCATTTAATCTACATAAAATGAGAACGTTTGATGTTAGCCTTTTAATATTAACATATGCATGTAGAAATAAAATATATATCCACATCAATCCACACAACTCCACATCAATACACACAACCCCACATCTTTAAACATGTCTTTAATCTACATAAAATGAGAACGTTTGATATTAGCCTTTTAATATTAACATTTGCATGTAGAAATAAAATATATTTCCACATCAGTCCACTAAATTCCACATCAATCCACACAACCCCATATCTTTAAACATGTCTTTAATCTACATAAAATGAGAACGTTTGATGTTAGCCTTTTAATATTAACATTTGCATGTAAAAATAAAATATATTTCCACATCAGTCCACTAAATTCCACTTCAATCCACACAACTCCATATCTTTAAACATGTCTTTAATCTACATAAAATGAGAACGTTTGATGTTAGCCTTTTAATATTAACATTTGCATGTAGAAATAAAATATATATCCACATCAATCCACACAACTCCACATCAATCCACACAACCCCACATCTTTAAACATGTCTTTAATCTACAAAAAATGAGAACCTTTGATGTTAGCCTTTTAATATTAACATATGCATATAGAAACGAACTCTCCACAGTAACATGTCTTAAATATATGTCTAATTGCAAGACAGAATCAGAAGAAAATTAAATTTTAAATATTTCAATCATTACAACTACAATAGATAACAATGTCATCCTATCATTTGATCATCTGTGATATCCTATATATATCTAAACACAAGTACTGACGATAGAGGAGTGTTTTTTTCACATCAATTTCCCGGAATGAAATACCAGAAATTAAACACTCAAAAAACTTGATGCACATCACACCACAATCGTAGTTATTCAACTGACCAGGGGAGTCAGGGCTAAGAGCAACACGGTAAACTTTATTACCACCAGATATATCTCCGAGAGCTGAAGCGAATAATGCAAATTCCTCCCTCCCATTCCAATTCGGAAAAGATACACACAACGAATTGTACACTTTGATCATGGACTCTCGAGGCTGAATTTCAAAAAGAACCCAGTGGTTATCATTTATACGAGCAATACCGTAAACACTGTCTACTTCTGCCCAACTTAGTCCCCGTCCGTAAATGGGCAGTACTCCCTCTAGGTAGGGCATGAGAAGTCTACCCCTTGAACTCCAATCAAATTTGTTTTTGCTTGTATATTTTCCCGGTACCCTGGATTCTAATGCAAGCCTAAGCAACGAATCCTGCCAAACAAAACAAAAATGGATTCCCTTATGAAAAATTCTAAAGGTATAAGTGCATCGAAGAAAATGTTGCATTACACCCTAAAAATTAAGAAATTTTAACGTAGAAAATAGATTGTCTTACCCAAAATGCACCATCTACAATTGTCCATTTAGGTTTAAACATTTCTGGCCATTTTCTAACCTTCAGCATCACAACATGCATCAAAATGTCGAGGTTCTACAAGAATGACAACAAAAAATTTAATGGGGTTAAACATCTTATAACAAAAACGTAAAAAACAATAGCATAGACTAAAGAGAGGTTTGATTAATACCCATAGACTCAACCATCCTCTTGCAGACCAAATATCCTTGAACCAACTAGCGTCGAATGATCTTCGCCTATCGGGGAAGAGCGGGACACTAAATGAAGCAGGGTTCTTCTTGTTTCGTCTGATAAGAGCACCAAAATCCTTTACTTCCGCCTTACTGTATGTGAAAAACGGGCAGTATTTCCCATTCTCTCCAATTTCAGAAGCAATGTGATCCATCCTCTCCAACACCATGGAGACCTCCTGTGCGCTAGGCTAAGCGAACAAAAAACAAACGGTATGAAATCAATATGAAACTATTAATTACACTATATCAAAAACACAAAAAAAAAGTTAAAGGACTTGTTGCGGCCGAGGAATCCTACGCTTCGGCGGGTCTGTGAACGGGGAGATTGTGCATTTACCAGGCAGCTTATGGCGAGGAGGTCGTATTGCAGTTTGTTTCTTTAAAATCTTACGAGATTTAGTGGAGGGACAAATAGAATCTTCATTAAGGGAAATCTGAAAAATGAACATATGTAATCATTTAGCTGTAAATTCACTGAACATAAACGGTTTAAACAACGTACCTCTATTCCGTCACCGGATGTATCCACCTCCAATTTACTACGACCTGCGACATCCACCAACGTACTCGCATCGGCTCCATGCGCAACAGGACTCTCATGTGCTACATTTTGGGCTTTGGAGGATGGCTGTACAATGTTGAAACGAAAATTTGAGTTTGCCTAAGAAACAATCATTAATAAAAGTTAGAAATAATATGAAATTATCAAACCTCTGATGAAATGCTGTCTTGTGCAGTAGTGATCGGTGGAGAGAACAGTACAATTGCTTTGCATGGTGACACCTGCCGCAATTTAGTTAGTTCAAAGTTTATGAAGCCAACACAACTATTTGAAGAGGTAAATTGAAACTTAGAAACATTTTACACTAACAATCTCATTCCCTGGGGCTGTGGCAGCATCAACAGGATGTGGAGTTTGATCATCCATTCCAAACCCAGTCTCCCTCGCATCTCCAGATTGTGATTGTGGGGTCTCAGTGGAAACTAGATGTGGAGTTGGATGGTCATTTGATCCTTCATCCATTTCAGCAACTCCACAATCTTTGGCATCTCCGCTTTCTAGGGTCTCGTGTGAAAGTGGTTGTCTTGTTTGATGATCAAGAGATGCCTCATCCAATTCAACGCGTCCACAGGGTTCTGCAAAACCACCCTCTTTGGCATCTCCGGATTGTGGGGATTCATTGCAATGTGATTGTGGAGTTTGCAACTCAGGTGATATTAATTCATCATCATGGGAAACTGACTTTCCTTTGTCGTCTCCAAATAAGGTGCTGGGTTCCAAAGACTAAAGAAAATTTTATTCATACAGAATAATATAAAAATGCTAACAGAAATAGTTAGTTGAAATTGAGAATTAGATCAAAAGTGTACCTTATCAGGTGTGTCTTCACTGTATGTTGCCTCCGCAGGATTCACCGGAAACTGTTTTGTAAAACTTTTGTAATTCTCATCACTCTGGTTTTGATGGCTTTTGACAGATTCAAATGCAATTTTAATATCCTTCACCGACTCTTCAAACTTCTTCTCCATGCTAACTTGATAAGCCTTCATGGACTCTTCAAACTTCTTTTCCATGTTAACTTGAAAAGCCTTCATGGACTCTTCAAATTTCTTTTCAATGTTAATTTGATAAACCCTGATCTCCTCCAGCATTTTCTTATTTTCAACACTATAATTCTCCAGCTTCAACAAAACAGACTCAAACCTTTTACCAAATTCACCTTTGGACTCAGTCTCAGACAATTCTTCGTCTTCCGACACAGACTCGGAAACAGCTCGTTTATCTACAGATGGCCCGACACTAACTACACAGTACTTTTGCTCCCACTCTAAAGCACTAGTATACTGTGTACTCAGGTTCTCCAAATCTGTGGGCATCAGCCTATGATGTACAACCTATAAAATGATGAGTAACAGGTAGGTTAAAATTAAATAATAAAACATCAAGACAAGATGTGACCAGAAAATGAATTTACATATTGCATACCTCTTCCGGAAACCTTGAACTAGCATCCAACCGATTACTCAGCAGATTATGCTTGGGGTTACCAATACGAGACCAGAGTAGCATCCTAGGTCAAAAATCGGTATCAATGGTATCACGTTGAACAGAACTAAGATTAGCAACCCAGGGCATTGCTTCAAAAGCCCAGTATTGAATTGCATTAACAAAACCATAGCAGTCTATTCCACAACCACCACCACTTTTCTCGCCTTTTTTTCTCTTCTTCTCCAACTTCCTACTTCTGTACTTATCAACATTTACCTTTACAGACAACCTACTCCTAACATCTTCGACTAAAAAGTTATAAGCTATCGTCCCCCAAGGGAAATCATTAAACAAACTCAAATCATCCACAACACTGAAAAATGACATGTCAACCTTAGAAATTTGCCTATGTTTGACAAGGAACAAACCGTACACAATCAATAGGTAAGCAACTTTCAAGGAATCTTCAGATGTAGGGTCTACTTCAAGAAAAATTGTTTTGATGGTACTAAGGAAGACGTTTGACCCATACTCCCTAAAGTACTTGTCATACAATAGTGAGTGAGATGGGAGAGATGCTGGCCTTACCCCAAATCGTAAACCAGTTACTAGAGCAAATTCAGGAGGTCCAAACTTACATACTACGCCACCAACATTGAAATTTACATCGTTTGTTGACATACAAGAAGAATCAACACACTTTAAAAGGTGCGTGATTAGATGACCATGGAAATTTTGCTTCTTCAAATGTAACAAATGTCCAAAGCAGCTTTGTTCAAACCTCGTAATGTTATCCGCCGATAATCGTCCTTTGATAACATCTATTAGCGAGAAATCAACTCTAGACTTTAAACAAAAGTTCGACATGATTTTACCTATAATATTTAAAAAATAAACGCATTAACATATCATATGTCAAAATCAAGCAAGCAGTTCAAATGAATATCAAACAGAGAGTAAACTGATATTGCAAACAGATGATATTGTACACAGAGTACAATTGAAATTGAGGTTACAACTAACATTCTATTCATAGACTTAATTGGGGACCACAGCAGCGCGATCGAATAGCCCAGCACACCCAACGTCGGTCGCTAATTGGGGAGAAAATAAATTGAAAAAACACAGAAAAAAATTTACACAATTGCGTAACCTAATTTCACACAGTGCCCACACAGATAAAATTCACAATTAACCCTAGTTCAAGAACAACCGAATGAGTATTCGAAGTCGAATTATACAAAACAAGATATCAATTTCACAATACCATAGTAAAAGGTAAAGAAAAACAAAAGGAGAAGAATGAAACGTACCTTGGTATCAAATACAGCAAGGAAGCAACGGAGAAGAATCACAAAGCTGGGGGAAGCTTTTGGGACAACTCACTCAACTGGCCGGAGCCCGCTTACAAGTCGGAGATGGATTGCCGGAAAATGGCGCCGAGCGAGCAAGCAAGAGAAAGGAGAAGAGCGAACGTCTTTGGTTCAAGAATTCAAAAATTTCGGTCACCTATGATTATTTTTCGGGCAGGGATGAAATTGATCCAAATTAATTTGTTTAAGGGCAATTCAGTCTTTTTACATTAAATTGGCTAGGAAAGAGTTTTTGTAAATGAGTAGGGCATATTTGATATATTAGGTATACACCATGGCCTTTTTTCACAATTGCTTGAATAATAAATGGGCCACCTATATACCCCACTATAAATAAGATACCTCAATTCATTAATGACATACTTTTTCACACTGGTCTTAAATGGACGTCCCAATATTTTTTTCAAATCAAGTATCTCTCACAAAAGTTAATAAAACATAAAATTATCATTATTTTATTCAACTCCACACTCACATATTCTGTTTTTTTTTTAAGAAATGTATTCATCTCAAGTGTAAAAGAATTCCTGGGACGGAGGTAATATCTATTATACCCAAGGATAAAAATATCGGTATCTTAAATTTAGGGATATATCAATAGAAATATCGATATAAATATTCAATATCGGTAAAAAATAGAAAGTTGACGGAAATTTTATTAAAATGATGGAAATTTAACATGAAACTTTAGGGTATATTATAAATACCTTTAATGTATATAAATTTAAATTAAACTCAAACCAAATGAATTATTTATAACAAATATATCAATAAAAAAAATACTTAAACAGTCTAAAATGATACAATAGTTGTTCATAATAATTTAATACAATACAAATAATGCAACTAAGCATGTTAAAACCTTTTCCTTGCAAGATATTTGAATAAATGGTGGTTTAGTAACTAAATCCTCTCAAAATCTAAAATAATATTCATAGACAATAAACGAAAAAGTGAAAAAAAAAATTCCAATTTTTACAGAAATTTCATCGATATTTTCACGAAGTTTCCGGATATTTGGTAAGTTTTCAACTACAACTCACCAATATCGATATTTTTTGATAATTTGAAAAAAACCTTGTTCCGTTGGATATACATATTGAGACCTCCAAAAAACCAAAATTTCGGCGAAATTCATCCTTGATTATACCTTTCTTTAAAAAAAACCCACCATTATCTATTCCTTTTTCCTATTATTTTCCGTTTGTATCTCACCTTCTCGGCGGCTTTTTCATCCAACAGCCCACCGACGGCTCCATGAGGCGAACCCCGCCGCCGCCCAACATAACGCCACCACCGCTGGCCCCAAGCCAACAATGCATCTTTTTTTTTAATCGGTAAATGTTAGTTGTTAGAAGTTACTTCACCAAGCCCCCAAGTACTCCAAGAATTCTCCAAGTCACCTTACAACTCCCTTAATTCGCCCTCCAGGTGAGCTAAGCCACCTGGTTAGCCAACAATGCATCTTCCCTAGCCTCCAAATTTTGTAAATAGAAGAAATTATTAATTAATAGACAAGATAGATAAGTTTTCCCTCTTTTTTTTCCTTCATTCTCCTCATATTCTTTTGGAATTCTTTTAAGAAATACCACAGAAAAAACTATTTTTACTTGAATCAAAGCCTTCACCATTTTTTTTATCTTCATTTTTTGTTGTTTTTGGCTATCAATTCTTAATGAAAATTTTGGAATATCATTTCTCTTTTTTTAATTTGATTTATGTGTTTTGTTAGGGAAATTTTTAGAATGGCAGTAGTGAGCGAACATCAAAAGGTGTCAGTTATTAGAATATGGAGGTGTATCTCCTAAGTACCCATTTGGTAGGTCAGATAAGGCCAAGAAATAAAAGGTATATGACTTTTCCCACTGTTTGATAGCCCAGATTTCTTTTTTGAGGGGCCCGAGAATAAGTTGGGCCCTTTGAACGGTTTAAGGATTTTACTGTAGCTCTTCAACAGCCGCAACACACCTCCCCCCTCCCCCCTTCGATATCGTTTCACGATGTGAGCGAGGTCTGAAAATAACTTTAATTTCATTTCCCATTTTTTTGAATTAAAGTCACAGGAGTCGGTGATTAGATGAAAATCTAGTACCCCTTTATCCACAGAAGGAACTCGAGCGCCGCTCAACCCCGACATTGTTCAGATCCGTCGCCGCCTTCATGATTAGTGTGAAAATTGCTCGAAATTCGTGCATTATTTTTGCTTAATTTAATTGGATTTCTTGCATTTATTTGAATTAAATTGATTGTTTGTGCTTAACTGTCGAGAAAGACATTTGTGTTTATTTTGCAGGAAATGATGATATTTTTGGAAAAAATATGAGCCTTTATTTTATTGAGGTCGAATAAAGAGAAAAATCGAGGAGAGAATACAAGAGGCCCATTTGCATCTCAAAGTGGAGGCCCATAGTTTTATTATTTTCGGCCCAGAAAAAATGAAGCAAGGCCCAATTGGAATTTAATCAGCAAAATATGAATTGAAAGAAGGAAACAAAGCCAAGCTGGGGCCCACGCCTATTTTAAGAAAGAGAAAAGAGCCATTTTTTCTAATTTAAAGAGAGAGAAGGCTGGGAATAATTTCCTCCATTGTTAGACTGAAAGCTTCGATCCAAGGCCACCGGAAATAGCAGCGTCGCACGCCTCCACCACATCTCTCGACGCTGGAAATCGCAGCCATCGACGCCGGAAATATCTTGAAGCAGCAACCACACTTTCTCGCCGGAAATTGCTCAAGCCACGCCGGAATCCGTCGCACCACCCCGCCGGAGTTCGAAGCTAAGCCACCACTCACAGGCACAGCCATGCCGGAAAAGAAAGACGAAGAAGAAAGAGCGGGTCCCACGTGAAAGAGTTTCAGCAACTTTTCAAAAACGCATTTTCAGGCATTAACTCGATCGAGCGCTGGGGTCGAGTTGCCCAACTCGTGCGAGTCAATGTCGGTGACAACAGAGAGTTGGTAGCAAGTTTTGCCGTACTCGACCGGGAGTCCAGCTCGAGTTGGTCAACTCGGTCGAGTTGACCGAGTTGACCGGGTCAACTCAGCGAAAATTTTGAAAAATTCGAAAATTCACCATTTTTCAGGGATTTAATTGCAAATTCGTCTCAAGCCCTATTTCCACACTATGTATACTTCATTTCTCAGATTTAGGAAGAGGAACAAACCACAACAAGCCAAAAACCCTAATCCCCTAGATAATTTTCTTTTATTTTTTTTCTTTTGCATTTTTTTCTTTTAAATTTCTAGAATAGATTAGATTAATATTTCATTAGTAGTTTTTACATTTCAAGCAAGGATTGAAGCTATTGAAGATTTATATTTCTATTTCATCACAAGAGGTGATACCTTTCTTTTATTTCAAGTTTTAATGGTTAATTTAATTTTTAGTTGTTATTTTAGCTTATTAGTCATGGGTGTCTCTTCTAGAACCATGAGCTAATTTTGTTTGCTTTGAGTGTTGAATCAATGTATGAAATTAGTGTGTTGATGGATTTATAGCTTTGATTATGCTTATTTCTTGATGTTAATGTTTCTATTGATGGGCTTTGTATGTCTCAATTAATTAGTTGATTTTATTAGCTTAGGTATTTAATTTTGTGTATTGCAACGAGAGTTGGGTGTGCATAATTGGTATTTAGGTGAAAGCTTTGGGTAATTAATTTGAGTTAAATAGTAATCGGTTGCCCGAGAGAGGGTCGGTTGCTAGATCCCCCATCATTAGACATTAAGGATCTTAATTTGAATATTCGGGTACTTAGTGAAGGGGGAATTCTAGAAATGCATCGCGTGTTTTTAGATATTCACGATCTTAGGAGCTTATGGGGCATAATTAAGAGTTGTTAGTTAGTCCATGTTGTTCACCTAAGCCTCAAAAGGGATTGGTCTACACACTTTTGTGATCGCTCTTAGCAAACATCTAGAAAAAGACAATGATAGGTTGTGAATTTGTCACACACACTAGTGGATTACATTGTGAAGAAACTCGAAGCAATTTTCTCTCTTGCACTTTCTTAATTGAAAGTTAGTTTAATTGTTTACTTGATTTCTAGATTTAATTTTCGCTTAGTTTAATTTTCATATGCCAACTTGCTCGTCACTATAGTACCATGCCGACGCACAACTTTAGGGCTCCACTGCATTCCTAAATCCTTTGGGTTCGATAACTACTTGGTCCAAGTCTACTTTCACTACTACGACGATCCCGTACTCTTGCGGGGGAGTAGGAAAATATTTTTCGAAAACTCCGACCAAGTCACTTCACCTC
This sequence comes from Ballota nigra, assembly GCA_947034835.1. Lineage (NCBI taxonomy): Eukaryota > Viridiplantae > Streptophyta > Magnoliopsida > Lamiales > Lamiaceae > Ballota > Ballota nigra. Next base: position 96,185,254 of record OX344727.1, read on the forward strand.
TGATCGAATCGCAAGCCGCTATGCCAAAACAAAAATACCAACGACTAGGTAACCCAACAGAATCGACCACGTGTGGGAGAATTTGAAGACCTAATCTGGTCCTAGAAGACTCCTTGATGTGAAAAGCACGGACGAAAAGACGACCCTGCTTCAATTTGTGCGGAAATTAGGAAGAAATTACAGAGGATTAAATTGGGAACAAGTGGTGGCGGTGGTGATGGTCCATCCCCGCCGTTGTCGCCGACGCCGAGGTCTCTGGTGAGGTTTCAGAACTTGCAGACGTATTTTACCTCACAGAGCCATGGAACAAGCTCGAGTAATGATGATGATTTTTTTAATTTCATGAAGGTTTCCATCTCCATTATCCAATGTGGCAATAGTTGAAATTATAGGAAAATTATTGTAGATTTTGATTCTCATTTTTCAAGTTGCTCTCATTTATAAATTGTTTGAAATTTTTATAAAATGAAGTAGAATTTTTTTTCTTCTAAAAACTACTCTTCAACACTTCCACCGAGTTTGCAAAACAAATAGGTGATTTTTTCCAGATTTTATGTGTTTGATGTTATATATGATGGATATTGGATTTAGTTATGTTGACTATCAAATTTGTTTTAAAATTATCTTGATCCCTTTTAAAATGCACCAAACAAAGGGAATGTTTTTTTTCACAACTACCAAACACCACACAACAACCCCTTATCTCTCCGCATCCTGAAATGGTTTCCATCGGCCCGTCTTGAGGCCTTTTCCCAACTGGGCTACCAAGCGGGCCCTAAGTTTAAAAATGACAAGGGTAGTTTAAAATTTTCATAAATTCTTTTCTATATTGGAGGTGTATCTCTGAAAAGTGAAGGGGTATATAGTCAGGCCCATGGTAAATTAATGGTCTGCTAACCCTTAAAAAATAGGATAAAAAATAAAGTCCATGCTAAATAACTCTCCAGGATATACAACTCCATTATTTTTTTATTATTTATTTAGAATTATATATCTTTAATAATTAAAAAAAAAAAAACTCTCCATATACTCTTCCTCCTCGTAGAACCTAAGAAAAAAAAAGGAAATAGAACAGAAAACAAAAAAAAATTAGAAACGGCTTAAACTAAACAAGGTTCTTGCATATGAAAATAGACAAATATATTTACTTTTACCTATAATATATTTCCTTCTGTTTTCTAAATAAATTACGCACTTATATGAAAATGAGAGAGGTAAACTGAAAAAAGAAAACATGGCTAAGAATTGCGAAATTAGAAATACTCAAACCAAATAAGTCTTTGACATGTGAAGATGTATAAGCAATTTTCTATACTAAAATGTATTTTGTTGTTGAATATACAATTTGTTGGTCCCAAAAAGGTTATCCAGCGGAAAGCGTTTTGAGTTTATTTTTTAAGAAAACCCTTTTAAATTAAGTGCTAAAAGAAAAGTGCAGAAAACTTAAAAGTATAAAGTAGAGAACACCAGATTTATAGTGGTTCGGACCAACTTGTCCTACGTCCACTCTCCCTTTCTCCAAAGGGGACTTTCTCTCCAACCAACGTACTCACGAACCACTGGAATTTGGAAGTACCAGCTCCTTCGTACAACTTGCTTACAACAACCTTTCAAGGTGAATAGGTTGATTATAAGATCCAACTAAAAACTCCTAATGAGTATATAAACTTGAATGAACAAGGTGAATAAGTGGAAGAGTTCGTGTGTCTTGTGTGCTCTCGCCCGACTCTTATGTAGAACTCATCCAAGCACTCCTATATATAGTTGTAGGAATTAACTAGCCGTTGGAGAGCTAGCAATTTCAAACAACCATAATTGGAGGGATATAATCAATCAAAGATTGATTATATGATTGATTTAGTTGACTTTCAATCAAGCAATCAATCAATCAGATCCTCCATCAGTTGACTCTCCAGATTGCTTCCTTCTCCATCATTGATCTCCAAAATCTCCTTGTCTCCAGATTACACGCAGACTTCATGTGGGTGAACTAATCTGTCTCCCTCATCTGGTCAGGACTCGTCTGGTCTGGGGTCTTCTGGTCTGGTCTCATCTGGCAGGTGACACTTCTGCTCTGGTCCTTGACTTGAAGCGAACTACACTAGCTTCTACTAGTAGCTACCCCGCAAGAGAACGGGTTCACTGTAGTATGGGCAAGTATAGGGACCAAGTATTATCGAACCCAAGGGATGGTGTATATGCGAATAGATCCCTGAAGATCTACGCGTCGTAGTTAATATGAGTGTAATGTTTTTGGGTTTTTGGAAAAAAGAAAATAATCTAAACTAAATTACTCTACGAATGCAAAAGGAAAATTAAACTAAGTATCTAAGGTGTTTTTCAGATATGAGATGGTGATGCTCAGGTTAGGAATCCCTACGTATACTAACGGAGTAGGTACATAATCAAAGTAATCGTGACAAACAAGAATTAACCTAAGTAAAAGAATGCAAGGTGAAAGCTCAAGATTCTAAACCCTAATACTTTACCCTAACACTCGACTTCACTAATCCACTAACAAGTTAATGGAATGTGCTCAATTAATGAGACCCTAATTTAACTAAGGTGATGCGGTCGTCCTCCTTCGCTAAACCGGTAGATGAATTAACCTTTCCTAAACCCTCTCGTTAAGACTACTAATTGTTATTGAGTGATGCGGTCGTCCTCTCTCTAACACTTTCGTACGAAATTCAAAGGTAGAGTTAAGATTAATTATATGAATTCATTAATTAAGAGAATTAAAACTAACGTCACCAATTACCTTAATTACGTACCCACATCCTACTTCTACGAGTTCATCCTAACCTAAGCATGCAAGGGTTTTAGCCGGACATGGTTTTAACAAAACTAAAAGCAATTAAAGAAACAACGAACATAAACATATTGAATTGAACGAAGAAAATAAGAAACATGAACTAGGGTTTTAAAAGAAAATAAATACGAAGAACTGAAATTGAATTGATAAAAACGAAATTTAAACGTGTTCAAAGTAACGAACTAATGAAAAGAAACTAAGAATTGAAAAGAAACTAGAATTCGTATGAAAAACCTCAACAAAACGTAAAATAAAGCTTGCTCGTTCTTCTCCTCTTCAAAAACTAAGTCTAAAGTATTTCTAAAAGTTGGGGATCCTTCAAAACGTGTTTGGAAGAGGTATATATAGGCACCGGGTCGAAACGGGAGTTAATGGGCCGAAAATACGCATCCGGAGGCAAAAGTATATGGGCGCTCGAGCGGTCCCGCTCGAGCTGTGTAGCTCGAATGATGCATTCGCTCGAGCGGTCGCGCTCGAGCTGCTCGAGCGCTGAATCTTTTCTGTATGTTTTGGGCGCTCGAGCAATTCGCTCGAACGGTGGCGCTCGAGCGCAAGAATAGTTCTGTATGTTTCCGCGCTCGAGTGATGCGCTCGAGCGGTGGCACTCGAGCAATGCGCTCGAGTGATCTCTAATCCTTCCAAATGATACTTTTCCTCGTCCGCACTAATACCAATCGTATTTCTTCAATATCTTCTCATCCGGGCATCCGTTTGAGTCGATTCAAAGTCCTACGAACTCCGTTTTTCGTCCTCTATTCACCTATGAGCATCAAAGAGACAAATTTATCAATGTATAGAAATAATGCTCATTTGACTCTAAATACTCTATAAACTCGACCAAAACTAGGGCGTTTCTAGCTACGAATCATGACAATTTCACGCCTAATCAACCCCCCCAAACTTACCATATTGCTTGTCCCCAAGCAATGAAATAATAAGTCAAGTGGAATTGTTAGGAATGAGTAGGAAAACTCAATCATGCAAGCTAATGAACTCAAGCTTCAAAAGTCAATCACCCGTATACTCACTCACTTTCCTTCATCATACTCATGCAACAATAACAAGAAACACCAAGATCAAGCATGGATGTGCACTCAACGATGTGTTTCACTCCCTAACAAGTGTATAACAATGATAAAGGGACTCACTCAATCAATCAATCACACAAATTGGCAGCCATAGGCTTGTAAATGCTCTCAACTTCGACCATACTCTAGAAATCAATGCCGAATCAAAAAGGACTTTCAAAAGGTTGTAATGTAGGCTCTTTGGACAGGTGGGATAACAATATGGTAAAGTGACTCAAGTGAATGGAGAATAGAAATTCAAAACTTCGGTACTTCGAGATTAAGAACGAACTACTTCAAGCGTATTCAATCACTACACTTTCGCTTTCAATTCTCTCAACACTTCAATTTTTTATCTTTCTCACTCCTTCACTTTTTCAATCACTTCATCATTTTTTTTTTCTTTTTCGCACAAACACATGAGCTCATTTTTTTTTCTTTTACTCATTCTCAAATTTTTTTGTTCTTTTTACCACATCTCAAAACTTCATCACACCTTCTTCTCATATTTACTCAACAAACAACCTTTTCCTTTTTTCAACTCAATTCACTTCCTTCATATTCACACTTTCCTATTCTCCACTCAAATTTGGACAAAAAGGCTTAGGAATTGGAATAGTGTTCATATGTGCTAGCAAATAAAATAGGCTTTAGGCTCAAAGGGGCTAACAAGGGATCAATGTCATTGGTAAGGAAAATTTTGGCTAAGTGACTTATTCAATTCAAAAATGGCCTAAGATCCTATTCGGCATATCAAACTAGACACAATCTAGAAGCAAGAGCACATGCAAGTTCTAGCATCCTCTAAGGTGACGATCCACTCACAAACGAAGAGATTAAATCATGCATTTAAATCTCGTAAAGCTCAACTCTCACTGTTTTCACATCCATGCTAGTCCTAGTGCATTCTCACTCTCATCACACAAGCACTCAAAAGAAAAACTCATAAGCATACGGGTTCTCTCCCTAATCAGCTCAAACTCAAACACTCACACAAAAGAATTTCTAACTCACTCTTACAACTCACTCTACTCATCAAATCATACTCAAAGATAGCAATCAACAAGCATAAGTGATTGATAGGCATAAAATATTGAGTAACAAAACAAATTAATAATAGCCCAAGGAGCATCTCAAGGCACCAAATAACTAACTCAACTCAAAGATAAGGGGTGCTCCGGTGCAATGTAACAAGAAAACATATAAAACTCCACCCCCCCAAACTTCGACCTTGCTAGAGGTCTAAGTTTGGGGTTGTGGGTTACCTCAACCGAACAATTCAGTTTCTCTCAATAGCTTTGCACACTCCCTTGTCTCAAGTTGGTTCCTTCAATCTAAATAACTCCATGATACCTTTACTCCTTTAGAGACAAGCCTACAAAATGAAACTCTCAAGTACGAGGTTAAACATACTACTCAAAACACCCTAATAATATAAAAAGACACTAAAAATAAATGAAAGCAGATAAAAATGGGTTGCCTCCCATTCAGCGCTATTTTTAAGGTCCTCATGCCGGACCAAGCTCAAAGGAGCTTATGGGACATCATACTCAAATTTACCTCCCTTACTCTCATAAGAGTGGTGTTTGAACTTCTTTCCTTGATGCCCCACCATCATGAGTTCCTTTGCTCTCTTCTCATCCCCAAGTGTTATGGGTCTCAACTCCTTCTTGCCTCTATCTGGAGGAGTCTTACTAAACAATTTCTTGAATTTGGATTTTTTCTTCTTAACTCCTCCTTTCCCTTCCAACTGGACCACGTCCACTTTCTTCACCTCTTCATCCTTCAACTTCTTTACTTTATCCCTATCAACATAATCAAGAACATAATGCTCATGGGTTAAATTGTCAAGTGAAGAATTATAAAATTCATGAATATGAGAAGGATTAGGGAGAGAATGCGTGTCTTCAACACGAGGATCAATTGCATCCATGCAATACAAGCTCTCATCCTCCCTCGGGTATTTCATGGCTTCATATAGGGAGATCTTCACTTCTTGATCGTCGACCTTCAACGTAATCTTCCCATTTGCCACGTCTAGCACCATCCCCGCCGTAGCTAAGAACGGTCTTCCCAAGATCAGGGGCACGTGCTCATCTTCCTCCATCTCTAGCACTACAAAGTCGGCTGGAAAGATGTGATCTCCAACTCTCACTAGAACGTCTTCAACAACACCTTGAGGTCGAGTAATAGACCGGTCGGCTAGTTGAAGCGTCATCATTGTGGGTTGAAGTTCACCACCTTCCAACTTCTTGAAAAGCGACAACGGCATCAAATTAATGCTCGCCCCGAGGTCGCACAATGCTCCCTTCTTGATCCCGTTCCCAATGTCACATAAGATCGTGAAACTCCCGGGATCCTTCAACTTCGGAGGAAGCGCCTTGTGCACTAATGCACTCACCTCGTGGTTCAGCTGCACCAACTTTGGCTCATCCACTCGCCGTCTTTTCGCAATCAAGTCCTTCAAAAACTTCGCATAGTGCGGCATCTGTTCCAAAGCATCATAAAAAGGAATATTAATATGCAATTGTTTAAAAACATCAAGAAATTTAGCAAATTTTTCATCAAGCTTCTTTTTCATGAAGCGTTGTGGATATGGGACGGGTATCACAGATTTGGGTACCCCCCATTCATCTCTTTCCGTTTCTTTCACTTTCTCCCTTGCTTCCTTTGCCTTCTTCCACTTAGGGACTCTCTCAACCTCCTCCTTTTCCTTGCCCTTCTGGGACTCATCCATATCTTTATGCTTCTCAATCCCTTCACTTTCAATCCCCTTCTCAACTTCATCTCCTTTAGGCTCAATCTCTTCTTGGGGCATCTCAGAATCAGCAGGCATCTGAGGACCTTCGTAATTGGTTCCACTTCTTAGCTGGATCGCCTTGCACTGCTCTTTCGGGTTCCCCTCTGGCATTCTATTCACTGATTTTGCAATCTGGCTCATCTGGAGCTCTAAAGAGGTGAACCTTCGATTGTTCTCTTGTTGAGTTCTAGTCCACTCAACGTTCATCTTCTGGAGCTCTTGATCACGTTGATCACCCTTCTTGTGCAACTCCTTCACATCGTACTCCAAGGATGACAATCGCTTGCTCCCTTCCTCCACCTTCTGAAGGATCGCTCTCAACATCTCCTCGGTTGATGCACCGCCTTCTCCACCAGAAGGTTTAGACCCCGGATCAACACCTGCAGGAACAGTAACACCAGCTTTTGGGTTAGCATAAGAAAAATTATCATTCTTCCTCCATGTGTTTTGAGGAAGCTGCTGGCCTCCTTGAACTCCTTGTGTGTTCCTCCATTGATTTTGAAGTGGCTGAGGGCCTGGAGGCACAAATGGTTGGCCATAAGAAGGCCTTCCATACTGATTACCACCTTGGTAGCCATTCTGATTGTAATATGGACCTCCCATGTAATTGGCTACCTCTTGCTGTCCACTGGGCTGGTCTACTCTCTCATTCTCTACTGCATGCTCTCCACCCAAACTCTTCCCCAACTCGAGGTTGTTGATCTTTTCCATCATGGCCATCAGTAGCCTTCTCGTTCCTTCTCCCTCTTCAACCTGATGCACTTTCTGAAAATCTGCATCTCCACTCCAAGCACCGGCATTCGTGACAATGTTGTCAACGATCTCCCTACACCGCTCTATGCCTTGGTTCAAGAATGCTCCACCCGCACAGGCGTCTAAATGGTCTTGCCCCGTCTTGTTGGCACCACTATAGAAGAACACCATAATGTCTCCCTCATTGTACCCGTGCTGCGGGCACTCAATCAGCATGTTTGAGTATCTCTCCCACGCTTGGCGTAAATCCTCTCCAGACTTCTGGCGAAAGGACGAGATCTCAATTCTAGCCTTGATCGTCCTAGATGGAGGGTAGAATCGCTCGAGGAACAGACGCTCGAGCTCGGCCCAAGTGGTAATACCTCCCCGCGGGAGCGTATTATCGTACCACTCCTTGGCTATTCCCGTCAATGAGAATGGGAACAGCCTAAGCCTCTTGGCATCTTCAGACATGCCATTATAATTAAATGTTGAGGCTATCATGAGAAAGCTCCTCAGATGTGTATGAGGATTCTCCTTCCCGATCACTCCTTTGAACTGATTCTCTGTCAGCAGCTTTAAAATTCCTGGGGAAATAGAGAAGTTGTTTGCCTCAACAGGAGGCAAAGCCACTCCATCATAGTACCGCTGTGGCTGCGCTGCAAACCTCCCTCGAATAGCCATCTGATCTGCGTTCTGAGGAACGTGTTGAGGATTAGCAGCAGGTACTGGTACTTGTTGGGGTGGTGGTTGGTAAACAGGTGGTTGGTTGTAGACTGGTGGTGGATGGTATGGGTATGGTGGGTAAGGATAAGGTGGGTATGGGTAATGTTGGTATACTGGGTTGTTAAAAGGGTTATTTGGGTTTTGTGGGTAAGCAGGGTTGTTAGGAGGATTATGGACAAGGTTCTGAGCTGGATTCCCTACGTTTTGTGTACCCGGGTTTAGGCTCTGGCTATCCCCTAATGGAATTTGATTCTGGCTACCACTAACTCCAGTGCCTTCAACTCGGTCTACTGCCTGATTGAAATCGTTGGCAGCATCGTCCAACTCATTACTTATATCCATTGGTTCCTTTCCTAAGTCGGCAGCGTTCATCCTTCTCAAGAAGGCTCGGTTCCTTCTGGCTATTGTCTCAGGATCTGCAGGTAATCTTTCTTCGCTCGTATTGCCTTGTGAGTGTGTTTTCATAAACCTGAAATACTAGTAGAAGGATCAAAACGCAACTGCCGAAAGAAAAATAAAAATAAAAATAAAATAGAAAATAAATCACTCACTACTAATTACTAAGCTATCTACAAGTCCTATTCAAAAAGCATATAACGCCATCCCCGGCAACGGCGCCATTGACTTGAAGCGAACTACACTAGCTTCTACTAGTAGCTACCCCGCAAGAGAACGGGTTCACTGTAGTATGGGCAAGTATAGGGACCAAGTATTATCGAACCCAAGGGATGGTGTATATGCGAATAGATCCCTGAAGATCTACGCGTCGTAGTTAATATGAGTGTAATGTTTTTGGGTTTTTGGAAAAAAGAAAATAATCTAAACTAAATTACTCTACGAATGCAAAAGGAAAATTAAACTAAGTATCTAAGATGTTTTTCAGATATGAGATGGTGATGCTCAGGTTAGGAATCCCTACGTATACTAACGGAGTAGGTACATAATCAAAGTAATCGTGACAAACAAGAATTAACCTAAGTAAAAGAATGCAAGGTGAAAGCTCAAGATTCTAAACCCTAATACTTTACCCTAACACTCGACTTCACTAATCCACTAACAAGTTAATGGAATGTGCTCAATTAATGAGACCCTAATTTAACTAAGGTGATGCGGTCGTCCTCCTTCGCTAAACCGGTAGATGAATTAACCTTTCCTAAACCCTCTCGTTAAGACTACTAATTGTTATTGAGTGATGCGGTCGTCCTCTCTCTAACACTTTCGTACGAAATTCAAAGGTAGAGTTAAGATTAATTATATGAATTCATTAATTAAGAGAATTAAAACTAACGTCACCAATTACCTTAATTACGTACCCACATCCTACTTCTACGAGTTCATCCTAACCTAAGCATGCAAGGGTTTTAGCCGGACATGGTTTTAACAAAACTAAAAGCAATTAAAGAAACAACGAACATAAACATATTGAATTGAACGAAGAAAATAAGAAACATGAACTAGGGTTTTAAAAGAAAATAAATACGAAGAACTGAAATTGAATTGATAAAAACGAAATTTAAACGTGTTCAAAGTAACGAACTAATGAAAAGAAACTAAGAATTGAAAAGAAACTAGAATTCGTATGAAAAACCTCAACAAAACGTAAAATAAAGCTTGCTCGTTCTTCTCCTCTTCAAAAACTAAGTCTAAAGTATTTCTAAAAGTTGGGGATCCTTCAAAACGTGTTTGGAAGAGGTATATATAGGCACCGGGTCGAAACGGGAGTTAATGGGCCGAAAATACGCATCCGGAGGCAAAAGTATATGGGCGCTCGAGCAAAACGCTCGAGCGGTCCCGCTCGAGCTGTGTAGCTCGAATGATGCATTCGCTCGAGCGGTCGCGCTCGAGCTGCTCGAGCGCTGAATCTTTTCTGTATGTTTTGGGCGCTCGAGCAATTCGCTCGAGCGGTGGCGCTCGAGCGCAAGAATAGTTCTGTATGTTTCCGCGCTCGAGTGATGCGCTCGAGCGGTGGCACTCGAGCAATGCGCTCGAGTGATCTCTAATCCTTCCAAATGATACTTTTCCTCGTCCGCACTAATACCAATCGTATTTTTTCAATATCTTCTCATCCGGGCATCCGTTTGAGTCGATTCAAAGTCCTACGAACTCCGTTTTTCGTCCTCTATTCACCTATGAGCATCAAAGAGACAAATTTATCAATGTATAGAAATAATGCTCATTTGACTCTAAATACTCTATAAACTCGACCAAAACTAGGGCGTTTCTAGCTACGAATCATGACAATTTCACGCCTAATCAGTCCTCATCTGGGAGAGGTCTTCTGGCAGACTCCTCTGGTCAGGCTCCTCTGGTCAGACTCCTCTGGTCAGACTCCTCTGGACCTCATCTGGTACCTTCTCTGGTCACCTCATCTGGTCACCTTCTCTGGTCACCTCATCTGGTCACCTTTCTCTGGTACCTTCTCTGGTCTGCACAGATTTCTTCCCCCTTAACCAAAGACCTATTCTAGACCTATATTAATCTGTAGCTGACTAACAGGTTCAGCTAGTCCTATTACAAGTTCTTGTTTTAACATCTTCAAAACATCTAATCTATATCCTAACAATTTCCCCCTTTTTGATGATGTTAAAACTGGAAGAACTTTAAATAAAACAAGACAAGAAAATTTAAAATATCTAAATAGAGATTCTAGCAGGCTGGGTCAACTGATCTTCCCCCTCAAAGTATGCTCAGCTGATATTGGGGCAAAATATCAGCAGGTCTTCTTGTGTATCTGCAGGCAATCAACTTTTTGGTACCCTACTGGGTCCAGGGGGTTAGCACAATTTTTAGGAAGCCACAAGAATAGATCATCCCTTTTTGAATCAGGTGATCTTATCTTTCTTCCATATATATCCACAAAAACACACTGAACACAAGAAGCTTCGACATGGTTATTTCTTCTAGAGGCTCTTCTTCTCTTATGAGCTTGTCCAGTAGAAGAAGTAACTTGTCTTAAAGCAACAGTCTTTAAATTCTTTTGATAAGGATAAGTTTTACTAGAACCATCAAAGGTTCCAGCTGGTCTGGCAGATGACTTGAAAGTCCTCTGCAGGTGAGTAGGAGTCATCTGGTTCTGCCTCTTTTGAGAAGATCCAGTCTGTCTTCTACTCTGCTGGCCTGGCTGAGGTCTTTTAAGATTCCTCCTCTGCCTTTTGGGTTTTTGAGTTTCAGTATTCATCTACCCATTAGGCTGAGTTGCCTGGTCAGCTGACCTCTTGCCCTTATCAATAAAATTTCTAGGCTGTTCTTCTTTCTGAACATGTGAGGATTCAGGTTTGGTATAACCAAGGCCTGTCTTATCATGCTCTCTTTGAGATGAGGCAGCTATGTGTGACACAACATTGTTTGCTGTAGTCAGCTGCTCCAGTCTCATTTTGAGCTTGTCCTCACTTTCTCTTACAATTTTGTTTTGATGGAAGAGTTCATCAAACTTAGCTTTTAGCAGGTTATATTCATTGTCTTTCTCAATGTTTTCAACAACCAACCTTTCTATCAGCTTAACTTGTTCAGTACACCTGGTTGTCAAGTCAGAGGACTCTTCAACCAGTGTATGATTTTGTTCAGCTGGTAGATCAGCTGAGTTGCCTAGACATTGTGAAAGCTTCTGATTTTCTGCTTTCAACTTTGAGTTCTCATCTTCCAACTTTTGACAAATTTGTATAGATTTTTGGAGATCTAATAGCAGAGTTTGCGTATAAGACTCCTCTGATTGTTCAGAAAAAGAAGAATAAGAAGAAGAAGAGGGAGTTCGATTGCATACCTCATCTGTCACCAGACATATCTCTTCGTCTGGTCCATAATTGGATGATGAACCAGAAGTGGATACCTCTTCTTCCTCATTTACGAAGCTTCTTTTGGAGTAACTCCTAGTGTACCTTCTACTGCTTTTCTTCGAACCCATTTCTGCAAGAAAATGTTAGCACAACAAATATTTCGGTTTTCAAAAAAATGGATCTGCCCTGGTGACCACCAAAATAATTTCAAAACAGTGGTCTTTAGGACACACTGCTCTGATACCACTTGTTGGTCCCAAAAAGGTTATCCAGCGGAAAGCGTTTTGAGTTTATTTTTTAAGAAAACCCTTTTAAATTAAGTGCTAAAAGAAAAGTGCAGAAAACTTAAAAGTATAAAGTAGAGAACATCAGATTTATAGTGGTTCGGACCAACTTGTCCTACGTCCACTCTCCCTTTCTCCAAAGGGGACTTTCTCTCCAACCAACGTACTCACGAACCACTGGAATTTGGAAGTACCAGCTCCTTCGTACAACTTGGTTACAACAACCTTTCAAGGTGAATAGGTTGATTATAAGATCCAACTAAAAACTCCTAATGAGTATATAAACTTGAATGAACAAGGTGAATAAGTGGAAGAGTTCGTGTGTCTTGTGTGCTCTCGCCCGACTCTTATGTAGAACTCATCCAAGCACTCCTATATATAGTTGTAGGAATTAACTAGCCGTTGGAGAGCTAGCAATTTCAAACAACCATAATTGGAGGGATATAATCAATCAAAGATTGATTATATGATTGATTTAGTTGACTTTCAATCAAGCAATCAATCAATCAATCAGATCCTCCATCAGTTGACTCTCCAGATTGCTTCCTTCTCCATCATTGATCTCCAAAATCTCCTTGTCTCCAGATTACACGCAGACTTCATGTGGGTGAACTAATCTGTCTCCCTCATCTGGTCAGGACTCGTCTGGTCTGGGGTCTTCTGGTCTGGTCTCATCTGGCAGGTGACACTTCTGCTCTGGTCCTCATCTGGGAGAGGTCTTCTGGCAGACTCCTCTGGTCAGGCTCCTCTGGTCAGACTCCTCTGGTCAGACTCCTCTGGACCTCATCTGGTACCTTCTCTGGTCACCTCATCTGGTCACCTTCTCTGGTCACCTCATCTGGTCACCTTTCTCTGGTACCTTCTCTGGTCTGCACAGATTTCTTCCCCCTTAACCAAAGACCTATTCTAGACCTATATTAATCTGTAGCTGACTAACAGGTTCAGCTAGTCCTATTACAAGTTCTTGTTTTAACGTCTTCAAAACATCTAATCTATATCCTAACACAATTATTTTCCTAAAAAGTCTCTACTTCTAAGACTATGAACAATTTCTTTAAAAAAAAAAATCTACAAAATGATATTCTTCTAAAACATACTGGGATCCTATTAGATTTAGATTACCTCCTTTTCCATAAAAAGAAGGTTTTTTTCCCCTTACCCAAAATAGCAAAAAACAAACACCATTTATTTACATTTATACCACTCCTTTATCAACTTTATACCCACAAATACTAATAAACAACTCTTTTATTAAACCCAACAAATAAATCATAACTGCAAGGAATGGTGATCCCACCCATTGGATGTTGGAAACTGAATTCCTCCTCAGCTAGAGCAATTCTTGAAATGAAGAGTGATTCAAGTATGATACTGGAATCACAAACCGCTTCTTTTCATTCTGCCGAATGTAAACAGTCAAATGGCCCTTTGGAACATCAACTCCAGATGAAGTTTTTCTTCTTCCACTGGACAATGATCATCACAAAATTTGGCGGATGACCATTTTGTATAAAGTTAATCTTGCTGGTTGAAATGAAAAACTATTTGAAATAAAATAAGTGAGCTTTGAGGGGTTGATGATGGTTGAGGTTGAGAATGAGTTGTAAATATATGCAAGCTACGAGAGGCTGTACCTTTGAGAAATCTGGGGTGGGGTATATGAGAGTTGAGAAGTAAAAGCACATGCAGAGTAACATGGATTTGTCTTTCACCTAACATCAAGATTTTAAGCAACAAGAATGTGTGATTGAAAGACATTGCATCCACCAACTGTGGCTCAACATAGCCATCAAATGACCTCTTTACACTAATCTAAGGAGAACCTTGGGTGTAATCACATGAGCTGCCAATTTTAGCAATACCTCATCTGTGTCTCCATTGGCAAATCGTTAAAGATGAGATCATTCGGCTGATTAGTTGAGATCTTTGATGAAAACTTTGAGATCTTTGATTAAAACACAACTCGGAACTGAGAATAGTTTACAATAAGTTTTAAGGCAACAAGAATGTTTGATGGAAAGACATTTTATCCTACCAACTCTGCCAAGATACCATCAAATGACCCCTCCACTTTAATCAAATGAGCTGCTAAGTTAATCAATAACCCACCTTTTTCGCCATTGGCAAGGCATTAGAGACGTGGACAATTCAGCTGATTCGTTATGGGACAACTTTTGTGAATATAATGCAGATATTTATTAAAATTATATACAAGTTAATCCTATGTATACAAACTGTATGATCAGTTGGATCAATAGATAATTATGGGGTCTTCTAAGGGCTCTCTAGAGTGAAAGGAGGCATCTGCTGTAGCATTGATTAGTATTGGGTCTTCTGAGTGCTATCTTGTCTCTGGTGTAAGCAGGGAATAATGACTCACTCCACAAATTTTTCATTTGGTGTTCAAATCATAAGAACAAGTCCCATAGGCCACACTAACACTTTAATATCTCAAGGATACGGAATAATGTTTACCTATAAATACAACCCATTCGAGGATTACAGCCACCACCAACTCCTCAAAACACTACAATTTTCTTAGCTTCTATAATAAGTTCCTATTATTACCTACCATATTGTACAATTACAATTCCAAAATAGTAATTTGTTGTATACTGAATTGTCAATAGGAATGGAAATGAATCGGATCAGACATCATTTTGCATCAAAGCTATGACAGGTAGGTGGGGGAGATGCAAAGTTATGGAAGCCAAAGCAAAGATAGCTTTCAAATCCGATTAAATCCCCAACACACTATCTCAAGAAATAAAATATGAGGTGGGTGGGGGAGACGCAAACACGAGAAGCAAGACATTTATAAAGTAAAGTGAAAGTCTAGCAGCAGTCTACAAGCTAATGCTGAAAATAAACAATTTTGAAGTACAAAAAACCATTAAGCACAAAAAACAAAAAGGGGGGTTGGTCATATGTGTTCCAATGTGCTTAATATGTAGAAGTAATGATGCTATTTATCTAAGATACGCAAACCATCACCGTTCATCTCTTGCCTCCGCCACCACCAATCTTAGGACCCTTGGGAACAACTCCCTTGGGTACATTGCTCTTTGTCTTCTACTTGGAAATGGTTTCTGCCTTCTTGGCCTTCTTCTCATCTTTAGTCTTCTTGATTCTCTCCTTGATCTCACTGAAATAAGTGTTCCACATTCAAAAATCGTAGTAATTAATAATGGCAAGTTGAAAAAAAATATCTTTAGTTTTCTTGGTTCTAACCTTGATTGAACTGAGATAAGTATTCCATTTAAAAGTTAACACTAAACAACCATCATATATTACTCCCTTTGTTCACAAGGGAAGTTTTTAGGTTTTCTTGTGAAACTAAGCAGTGTATAAATGACATGTTTGCCCTAAATTAATGTTCTAAGTTCAACATTTCACCATACTTCCTAAAATTGTAAGAGGGGTAAAATTGGAGAAAGTGTGAAAGAAAAGCCTAAAACATTATTTAATTATGAACAAGGTTGTGATGCTAAAACATCACTTATTTGTAAATGGGAGTATGAAAGAATTTTTTTATAGCATACCGTAAAGCAGCTTCACGTGCAGCATCACGAACCTCTGTTTTCTCACTCCTACGCTTCTGGATAACTTCTAATGTGGCACCAACAATATACCTTGAGTAGGGCTTCTTGGTTGCACGACGCCTCCTCTTCACAGACTCGGCAGCAGCATCCTGTACGCAAACCAAATAGTTAGAGATAACAGTCAAATGCAATTAGCTGCATTTTTTATTAGGGATTCAAAACTGATTTTGGGATTTGAAAATCCAAAAATGGTTCTAGTTTGGGATTTTGAAAACTGGTTTAACAAAAAGTAACTACCACACCTGTAAACCTATTATCCCACACCTTCCAATATAATAAATTCTCTCTCCTTACGTTAAACAATAACACACAACATTAAATCTTTACAATTACATCCAACATAAATTTCATCCAACATTGATTTGGCCTACTAAAAATCCTAAAATAGACGCACATCATTACTGCTTATCATGATTTCAGAATAAACATTAAACCCAAATCAAACATCAAAGTAAGGAATTCATATTCATATAGAACAAAAATAATTCCAAGGGATCATCAGTTAATTAAGACCTTCTTGTGTTGTTTCTGGTACATAGCAGTCCAAGAAAGCTTGGCTGGCCTCAGGCGATTGTGGAAGTACCTCTTGCATTTGGAGTTAGCAAAGAGGAAAACCTAAAAAGCCAATAAAAATACCACAATGATTAGCCTAACAAGTTAGAATGATTGGGACAAAAACACAAATCCCTCTTGATTACCCACCTGGGAATCTGCTCGGATGAATCTAATGCCCCTTCCAGGATAGATCTTCTGGCCAATAAAACGACAAAGCTCTGTCCTGATAACCCAAGATAAATAACGAATTAGACATCAACCAAATGAGCAATCAAAAAGAAGAAATAATCTGCATAAGAATACCATATATGCGAATCTTTTCAAGAAATGGAATCACTTCGTTACAAAAATTAAACAAATTCTCGTGTTAAGAGGGATCAAAACCTATTAAGCTTACACTATTTGATTTTTACATCTCAATTTTTTTAAACTGACTCTTTAAAACAAATCTAAGAAACACCTACTGAGGGGTTATCATGTCTTTAGGTTCAAGATAAAGACACAGTAATTAGGTTTACTCTCGAAAAAATACAATCCTTCAAAATCTGTACTTGCATACATCCCAAAACACAATATCTCTAAAAGTAATACTAGCAAATAAATTATTCCCATGCCCCCATTAAATCACAGATACTTCTAACTACCATAAAAAACTTGCGATAATTTCCATACAAAACACTTGATTCACCGAAAAACAATTGCCTCCACGGCCAGAAGGTCAAGGAATAGAAAAAAAAGATGAATTTCGAACTTGAGAAAACGAAAACAATATCATGAAGATGGAATCCTCTTACTTGAGAACCATGGCTGCAAAGGTTGGTGGTGAGGTCGCCGCTCCGCTATTCTCTGGAACCCTAATACGCAGCCAGAAATATATTGGTCAACCACATCGTATTAATATTGGGCTTCTGAGTTTCCTCAAAACATAATGGGCTTTAGAGATGTTTGAGCCCATACTTCTTTCATGGATATAATGGTACGATTATTTGTAGTAACCTCTTGGCTAAAGATACTACCTGATGAATTCACTACGGGGGTGTTTACTTTGCGCTGGACACATCCGGATGGGGGATGGACTTCCCCCCATCCCAGTCACTTTTTGGATTTGCACATCTCATCCTCAATCCAAATACACACCCTTATTATACACCTACACCCCTAAACCTATCACTTCACAACTCTTTCTTACACCAACTCATTATCTCTCCTACTTTTATTACACCCAATCATTATCTCTCCTACTTTTCTTACACCAAATCATTATTCCACCAACTAACAATAATAAAATAATACATCATCATCACTCAAAGGTATTGATTTGACATAAAGTTCCATCCACCCCCACCACATCCAACACAAAGTAAACACAAATTTACTATTCACGGGATTTGCTCCATCCACTTTTTTTCTCCATCCGGATGTTCTCCATCCACCTCCATCCAACGATCATATATACCAAAAGTGATGGATATTGTTGAAGAAGAACTATAATTGTGTGGTTGTTCTGCGAATTTGAACAACACAAGCACGAGGAATCACATGGACATATCGGTGATTAGATGAAAATCTAGTACCCCCCTTATCCACAGAAGGAACTCGAGCGCCGCTCAGCCCCGACATTGTTCAGATCCGTCGCCGCCTTCACCTCTGATCGAATCGCAAGCCGCTATGCCAAAACAAAAATACCAACAACTAGGTAACCCAACAGAATCGACCACGTGTGGGAGAATTTGAAGACCTAATCTGGTCCTAGAAGACTCCTTGATGTGAAAAGCACGGACGAAAAGACGACCCTGCTTCAATTTGTGCGGAAATTAGGAAGAAATCACAGAGGATTAAATTGGGAACAAGTGGTGGCGGTGGTGATGGTCCATCCCCGCCGTTGTCGCCGACGCCGAGGTCTCTGGTGAGGTTTCAGAACTTGCAGACGTATTTTACCTCACAGAGCCATGGAACAAGCTCGAGTAATGATGATGATTTTTTTAATTTCATGAAGGTTTCCATCTCCATTATCCAATGTGGCAATTGTTGAAATTATAGGAAAATTATTGTAGATTTTGATTCTCATTTTTCAAGTTGCTCTCATTTATAAATTGTTTGAAATTTTTATAAAATAAAGTAGAATTTTTTTTCTTCTAAAAACTACTCTTCAACACTTCCACCGATTTTGCAAAACAAATAGGTGATTTTTTCCAGATTTTATGTGTTTGATGTTATATATGATGGCTATTGGATTTAGTTATGTTGGCTATCAAATTTGTTTTAAAATTATCTTGATCCCTTTTAAAATGCACCAAACAAAGGGAATGTTTTTTTTCACAACTACCAAACATCACACAACAGCCCCTTATCTCTCCGCATCCTGAAATGGTTTCCATCGGCCCGTCTTGAGGCCTTTTCCCAACTGGGCTACCAAGCGGGCCCTAAGTTTAAAAATGACAAGGGTAGTTTAAAATTTTCATAAATTCTTTTCTATATTGGAGGTGTATCTCTGAAAAGTGAAGGGGTATATAGTCGGGCCCATGGTAAATTAATGGTCTGCTAACCCTTAAAAAAATAGGATAAAAAATAAAGTCCATGCTAAATAACTCTCCAGGATATACAACTCCATTATTTTTTTATTATTTTTTTAGAATTATATATCTTTAATAATTAAAAAAAAAAACTCTCCATATACTCCTCCTCCTCGTAGAACCTAAGTAAAAAAAAGGAAACAGAACAGAAAACAAAAAAAATTTAGAAACGGCTTAAACTAAACAAGGTTCTTGCATATGAAAATAGACAAATATATTTACTTTTACCTATAATATATTTCCTTCTGTTTTCTAAATAAATTACGCACTTATATGAAAATGAGAGAGGTAAACTGAAAAAAGGAAACATGGCTAAGAATTGCGAAATTAGAAATACTCAAACCAAATAAGTCTTTGACATGTGAAGATGTATAAGCAATTTTCTATACTAAAATGTATTTTGTTGTTGAATATACAATTATTTTCCTAAAAAGTCTCTACTTATAAGACTATGAACAATTTCTTTAAAAAAAAAATCTACAAAACGATATTCTTCTAAAACATACTGGGATCCTATTAGATTTAGATTACCTCATTTTCCATAAAAAGAAGGTTTTTTTCCCCTTACCCAAAATAGCAAAAAACAAACACCATTTATTTACATTCATACCACTACTTTATCAACTTTATACCCACAAATACTAATAAACAACTCTTTTATTAAACCCAACAAATAAATCATAACTGCAAGGAATGGTGATCCCACCCATTGGATGTTGGAAACTGAATTCCTCCTCAGCTAGAGCAATTCTTGAAATGAAGTGTGATTCAAGTATGATACTGGAATTACAAACCGCTTCTTTTCATTCTGCCGAATGTAAACAGTCAAATGGCCCTTTGGAACATCAACTACAGATGAAGTTTTTCTTCTTTCACTGGACAATGATCGTCACAAAATTTGGCGGATGACCATTTTGTATAAAGTTAATCTTGCTGGTTGAAATGAAAAACTATTTGAAATATGTTACAGCAGGAAATATCCTCGCCTGACAGAGGGTCAGATTCCAAAAGATACACTGACCCGACAAGATCGAGAGTCTACATCAGAAAAGAGTATTTAATGTATTATAGGTCTACTGTTGATCTTTATATTAATAATTGTAAAAAATCCCTAAATAAAGGGTTGAGACGAATTTAGGGCCACTTTGGGGCCTTTGGGGGTGAACCTCTATAAATAGGGGGTCACCCCCTCATTGTAATGGATTCTCATTTTCCTCTCATTTCTCATATATACGAAAAGCTCTCATTCGAGGGAAGAACGAAAGTTCTTCCCTCACCGTTCGTGTTCGTTTATATTTATTGTTCGTCGGGCATACCCTAAAGAGCCACATACATATATCCGTACAAAAATGCCTGTCAACAATTTGGCGCTAGAGGAAGGGGGATTCGTGTTCGTCTCAAGGGATGAACACGAGGATCTTCTCCTAAAAATCAAAAACAAATCCTACAAACAAAGAATCATTCATCGTTCGTTTCCTCAAACCAAACACCTTACAAGTATTTTTTATGAGTTACAACCAAAAGCTTCCAACAAAAATTTCTAACAAACCAATACTGCAACAGAAAATCCCCTATAGCGGGCCAAGAACAAAAAATTTAGGAAAACCCATTTCCTATACTACATCAACAGCTAGCCAAGAAAAAAAAATGGTTGTTGTCCTTCTGTAAAAGGATTCCGGCCGATTCCGGCGACGGGGCTCAGCTGCCGGAGTCGCCAAACGCGCCGCCGTTCTTCACTCGCGCGCAAGAGGCCGCCGGGGCCGCTGCTCCACCACTCCCACGGAGCTCTTTCCAAAAATTCCCGCAGTCCTCCATTGCTCACCGGAAAACGGGCGGTGTATTCAAGCAAAAAGAAAAGGAGAGGCTACTGGTTTTCTTTTCATATTTCCCAATGTGTACCTTGATTTGTGTGCCACCTTATCTACATTAGTGCAGATTTTCCAAAGGCACACATCTCAACACACCTGCCACGCACAGTAGGTCAACAGTGTCCTGACGACAACGATCCGCGTGCCATCTCCTGACCTTCGTCGCGGGGAGCAGCCCGACACAACCTCTAGTGGCAGACCGACCACCTCTGCCCGCACCGTCGAGCCTGCCCGCTCCCAGCACGAGCCTGCCCCGCTCCCAGCACGCCGAGCCTGCCCGCTACCAGTACGTCGCTACCCGCGTAGCAACGACCACCACTGGCTGCCCGATGCCGCCGCACCGCCATCGCGGGCACGACCAGCAGCCTAGGTGCTCGGCCTCAGTCCAGCTCGCATCGCCTTCCCGCGCCGCCGAGGCTGGGCTCCCCGTCGCCTCCCCGCAACGGCAACCTGCCCACGCCGCTGCCCGATCCGTGCTCCGCGTCCCCGCCCCGCAAATTACCATCGCTGCCTGCCCGCGCGGCTCCGACCTGCCGATCGCCACCGATCGCAGCCTACCCGCCGCGCCCGACTGCCGCTTTCGTGGCCTGCCTTCTCCGCACGGCCTCCTTGACCGTCGTCCCCTCGCAGCCCACCGCTCATCCCTCTCGCCGCTAGCCGCTGCCACCTGCTACACGTCGCCGCCCGCAGTCGCCCAGCCGCCTCTGGCCACAGCTCGCGGCCCGCGGCCGCCTTACTGGCCGCGCCTCCCCGAGACTCCCAGCTCGCTCCCCGGTGCGCCCCCTCATCGCCGTCTATCGCGGCCTAGCCGCCGCCGCCGCACCGGCATCCTCAGCTCGAACCCGCGGCCCGATCTACGGAAACCGCCCTTCGCGGAAGTGCTCGAGTCTCGCACTTCGCCTGGAGAGTCAGGCCAGAGTAATATTTAATCTGGGCCCATTCTTATTTTATCTTGTATTTAATCTTGTATTTCTTGGGCCAACTTTGTATTATTGTCAGGGCCCATTCTTATTTTATCTATGGGGCCAGGTTTAATTAACTGTTGGGGCCATATTAAGTCATGGTATAAGCTGTAGGGCCTCCCTTTTAAAATAAAAGAAGGGGGCCCAGGTTCAATTAAGCCCTAAAAAAAAAAAAAAAAAAAAAGGGGGGGGGGGAGCAGCGGTTTGAGAGACGAGCATCCGGGACCTCTTCGACAACGAAAAATCTACGGGCAGTCCTTTGCCCACTCGCATCAGGTTTATTTCAATAATGTCCTTTTAATATATATCCTAACTCGTAAGTTTTCATATATATTAAAAGCGGTGACAATCATTGAACTACAATTTTTCGTTTGATACTCCCTTTTAATATATATTGCAACTCGTAAGTTTCATATATATTAAAAGCGGGGGCATATACTCATATTTCGAAAATTAAAATCGGGGGCAATTTTTGAAATGCAGTTTTCATTTTATATTTCCTTTTAATATATATCGCAACTCGTAAGTTGTCATGTATATTAAAAGCGGGGGCATGGATATACATATCCTAAGATCATTTTGTGACATCAAAAACAAATTTTTTGACGCTGAATTCAACTAAATACAGTTGGTTATTTGAAACTTCGAATATAATTTCGAAAAATTGTTGAGGTTGCTCACCGAATAAATAACTCAATATTTAAAACATGGTCACACCTTTCGACTACAAACATTTATCCGCCTTTTAGGCGTCGACATTCCGCCTAGACTGGCGAAGTAATCCGTCTTCTCGACGTTGATTAGTCCGCCGTTTCAGGCGGTGACGTATCGATTAGTTCGCCTTCACAGGCGTCAACTAATCCACTCGAGTTTATCCGCCTTTTAGGCGTCGACATTCCGCCTAGATTGGCGAAGTAATCCGTCTTCTCGACGTCGATTAGTCCGCCATTTCAGGCGTTGACGTATTGATTAGTTCGCCTTCACAGGCGTCAACTAATCCACTCGAGTTTATCCGCCTTTTAGGCGTCGACATTCCGCCTAGATTGGCGAAGTAATCCGTCTTCTCGACGTCGATCAGTCCGCCGTTTCAGGCGTTGACGTATTGATTAGTTCGCCTTCACAGGCGTCAACTAATCCACTCGAGTTTATCCGCCTTTTAGGCGTCGACATTCCGCCTAGATTGGCAAAGTAATCCGTCTTCTCGACGTCGATTAGTCCGCCGTTTCAGGCGTTGACGTATTGATTAGTTCGCCTTCACAGGCGTCAACTAATCCACTCGAGTTTATCCGCCTTTTAGGCGTCGACATTCCGCCTAGATTGGCGAAGTAATCCGTCTTCTCGACGTCGATTAGTCCGCCGTTTCAGGCGTTGACGTATTGATTAGTTCGCCTTCACAGGCGTCAACTAATCCACTCGAGTTTATCCGTCTTTTAGGCGTCGACATTCCGCCTAGATTGGCGAAGTAATCCGTCTCCTCGACGTTGATTAGTCCGCCTTTCAGGCGTAGACGTATTGATTAGTTCGCCTTCACCGGCGTCAACTAATCTCTTTCTCGAGTTAATCCGCCTTCTCGGCGTTGATTAGTCTGCCTGTTAGGCGTTGACGGTCCGCCTGGAGTGGCGAGGTAATCCGCCTGGAGTGGCGAAGTAATCCGCCTTTTAGGCGTTGATTAGTCCGTCTGTCAGACGTTGACGGTCCGCCTGGAGTGGCGAGGTAATCCGCCTGGAGTGGCGAAGTAATCCGCCTTTTAGGCGTTGATTAGTCCGTCTGTCAGACGTTGACGGTCCGCCTGGAGTGGCGAAGTAATCCGCCTTTTAGGCGTTGATTAGTCCGTCTGTCAGACGTTGACGGTCCGCCTGGAGTGGCGAAGTAATCCGCCTTTTTAGGCATTGATTAGTCCGTCTGTTAGGCGTTGACGGTCCGCCTGGAATGGCGAAGTAATCCGTCTTTTAGGCGTTGATTAGTCCGTCTTTCAGGCGTAGACGTATTGATTAGTTCGCCTTCACAGGCGTCAACTAATCTACTCGAGTTAATCCGCCTCTTAGGCGTCGACAATCCGCCTGGAGTGGCGAAGTAATCCGTCTCCTCGACGTTGATTAGTCCGCCTTTCAGGCGTAGACGTATTGATTAGTTCGTCTTCACCGGCGTCAACTAATCTCTTTCTCGAGTTAATCCGCCTGGAGTGGCGAAGTAATCCGCCTTTTAGGCGTTGATTAGTCCGCCTGTTAGGCGTTGACGGTCCGCCTGGAGTGGCGAGGCAATCCGCCCGGAGTGGCGAAGTAATCCGTCTCCTCGACGTTGATTAGTCCGCCTTTCAGGCGTAGACGTATTGATTAGTTCGCCTTCACCGGCGTCAACTAATCTGCCTCTCAAGACGATCCGTCACTCGGCCTTGATAAGTTCGCCTTCATCGGCGTCAACTAATCCGCCTTTCGGCGTGGATCCAGTCCGCATTTTAAGCGTTGACTTTCCGCCTTAATGGGCGAGGTGTTGTTTAGTTCGTCTTCACCGGCGTTAACTAATCTATTCTCTGCTTTGGTTTATCCATGTTAACGGCATCGACCAGTCCGCCTTCACCGGCATCGACTGACCCGCGTCGCTTTCGCCCACTTGTGGTCGTAATATATCGCGTCCTAGACGTTTTGATTAATCTTTTAAGCGGTTGTTAATTCAATCCCATCTTCGTGAAGTCGCTGCCCGTCTATCGGCTAAAGCACTTCACTCATTAACCTGTTGGTTAATCTTTTAAGCGGTTGTTAATTCAATCCCATCTTCGTGAAGTCGCTGCCCGTCTATCGGCTAAAGCACTTCACTCATTAACCTGTTGGTTAATCTTTTAAGCGGTTGTTAACTCAATCCCATCTTCGTGAAGTCGCTGCCCGTCTATCGGCTAAAGCACTTCACTCATTAACCTGTTGGTTAATCTTTTAAGCGGTTGTTAACTCAATCCCATCTTCGTGAAGTCGCTGCCCGTCTATCGGCTAAAGCACTTCACTCATTAACCTGTTGGTTAATCTTTTAAGCGGTTGTTAATTCAATCCCATCTTCGTGAAGTCGCTGCCCGTCTATCGGCTAAAGCACTTCACTTATTAACCTGTTGGTTAATCTTTTAAGCGGTTGTTAACTCAATCCCATCATCGTGAAGTCGCTGCCCGTCTATCGGCTAAAGCACTTCACTCATTAACCTGTTGGTTAATCTTTTAAGCTGTTGTTAACTCAATCCCATCATCGTGAAGTCGCTGCCCGTCAATCGGCTAAAGCACTTCACTCATTAATCCGTTGATTTATCTTTTAATTGATTGTTAAGTCAATCTGTTGTCCGTGAAGTCGCTACCCGCAAGTGTCCTAAGCACTTCATTAATTTATCATCGCGGTCCTTACCACCCTATTACTAAAACCAATGCCGGCCAGCAGCAAAAACTCTTTATTAATTAAACGTCATGGTACCCGACTCGGGGGCACGACGGAAGATCGTACCCCACCTAACCTGACCGATTTGTTTGAGGTTTGACTATTCGAAGGTTACACGGAAGATTCGCCCATCACGGACCCTGTTGTCGAAGATTCCTACGGGGCATCCGAGCTATCTTGTTTTCAGGCTCGGGGCAAAACCTATTTGAAGCACAGATCAAGATCGAACTCTGGCCACAATCAGAGCCCAATCTTGGGGGCAATTGTTACAGCAGGAAATATCCTCGCCTGACAGAGGGTCAGATTCCAAAAGATACACTGACCCGACAAGATCGAGAGTCTACATCAGAAAAGAGTATTTAATGTATTATAGGTCTACTGTTGATCTTTATATTAATAATTGTAAAAAAATCCCTAAATAAAGGGTTGAGACGAATTTAGGGCCACTTTGGGGCCTTTGGGGGTGAACCTCTATAAATAGGGGGTCACCCCCTCATTGTAATGGATTCTCATTTTCCTCTCATTTCTCATATATACGAAAAGCTCTCATTTGAGGGAAGAACGAAAGTTCTTCCCTCACCGTTCGTGTTCGTTTATATTTATTGTTCGTCGGGCATACCCTAAAGAGCCACATACATATATCCGTACAAAAATGCCTGTCAACAAAATAAAATAAGTGAGCTTTGAGGGGTTGATGATGGTTGAGGTTGAGAATGAGTTGTAAATATATGCAAGCTACGAGAGGCTGTACCTTTGAGAAATCTGGGGTGGGGTATATGAGAGTTGAGAAGTAAAAGCACATGCAGAGTAACATGGATTTGTCTTTCACCTAACATCAAGATTTTAAGCAACAAGAATGTGTGATTGAAAGACATTGCATCCACCAACTGTGGCTCAACATAGCCATCAAATGACCTCTTTACACTAATCTAAGGAGAACCTTGGGTGTAATCACATGAGCTACCAATTTTAGCAATACCTCATCTGTGTCTCCATTGGCAAATCGTTAAAGATGAGACCATTCGGCTGATTAGTTGAGATCTTTGATGAAAACTTTGAGATCTTTGATTAAAACACAACTCGGAACTGAGAATAGTTTACAATAAGTTTTAAGGCAACAAGAATGTTTGATGGAAAGACATTTTATCCTACCAACTCTGCCAAGATACCATCAAATGACCCCTCCACTTTAATCAAATGAGCTTCTAAGTTAATCAATAACCCACCTTTTTCGCCATTGGCAAGGCATTAGAGACGTGGACAATTCAACTGATTCGTTATGGGACAACGTTTGTGAATATAATGCAGATATTTATTAAAATTATATACAAGTTAATACTATGTATACAAACTGTATGATCAGTTGGATCAATAGATAATTATGGGGTCTTCTAAGGGCTCTCTAGAGTGAAAGGAGGCATCTGCTGTAGCATTGATTAGTATTGGGTCTTCTGAGTGCTATCTTGTCTCTGGTGTAAGCAGGGAATAATGACTCACTCCACAAATTTTTCATTTGGTGTTCAAATCATAAGAACAAGTCCCATAGGCCACACTAACACTTTAATTTCTCAAGGATACGGAATAATGTTTACCTATAAATACAACCCATTCGAGGATTACAGCCACCACCAACTCCTCAAAACACTACAATTTTCTTAGCTTCTATAATAAGTTCCTATTATTACCTACCATATTGTACAATTACAATTCCAAAATAGTAATTTGTTGTATACTGAATTGTCAATAGGAATGGAAATGAATCAGATCAGACATCATTTTGCATCAAAGCTATGACAGGTAGGTGGGGGGGATGCAAAGTTATGGAAGCCAAAGCAAAGATAGCTTTCAAATCCGATTAAATCCCCAACACACTATCTCAAGAAATAAAATATGAGGTGGGTGGGGGAGACGCAAACACGAGAAGCAAGACATTTATAAAGTAAAGTGAAAGTCTAGCAGCAGTCTTACAAGCTAATGCTGAAAATAAACAATTTTGAAGTACAAAAAACCATTAAGCACAAAAAACAAAAAAAGGGGGTTGGTCATATGTGTTCTAATGTGCTTAATATGTAGAAGTAATGATGTTATTTATCTAAGATACGCAAACCATCACCGTTCATCTCTTGTCTCCGCCACCACCAATCTTAGGACCCTTGGGAACAGCTCCCTTGGGTACATTGCTCTTCGTCTTCTGCTTGGAAATGGTTTCTGCCTTCTTGGCCTTCTTCTCATCTTTAGTCTTCTTGATTCTCTCCTTGATCTCACTGAAATAAGTGTTCCACATTCAAAAATCGTAGTAATTAATAATTGCAAGTTGAAAAAAAAAAATCTTTAGTTTTCTTGGTTCTAACCTTGATTGAACTGAGATAAGTATTCCATTTCAAAATTAACACTAAGCAACCATCATATATTACTCCCTTTGTTCACAAGGGAAGTTTTTAGGTTTTCTTGTGAAACTAAGCAGTGTATAAATGACATGTTTGCCCTAAATTAATGTTCTAAGTTCAACATTTCACCATACTTCCTAAAATTGTAAGAGGGGTAAAATTGGAGAAAGTGTGAAAGAAAAGCCTAAAACATTATTTAATTATGAACAAGGTTGTGATGCTAAAACATCACTTATTTGTAAATGGGAGTATGAAAGAATTTTTTTATAGCATACCGTAAAGCAGCTTCACGTGCAGCATCACGAACCTCTGCTTTCTCACTCCTACGCTTCTGGATAACTTCTAATGTGGCACCAACAATAGACCTTGAGTAGGGCTTCTTGGTTGCACGACGCCTCCTCTTCACAGGTTCAGCGGCAGCATCCTGTACGCAAACCAAATAGTTAGAGATAATAGTCAAATGCAATTAGCTGCATTTTTTATTAGGGATTCAAAACTGATTTTGGGATTTGAAAATCCAAAAATGGTTCTATTTTGGGATTTTGAAAACTGGTTTAACAAAAAGTAACTACAACACCTGTAAACCTATTATCCCACACCTTCCAATACAATAAATTCTCTCTCCTTACGTTAAACAATAACACACAACATTAAATCTTTACAATTACATCCAACATAAATTTCATCCAACATTGATTTGGCCTACTAAAAATCCTAAAATAGACGCACATCATTACTGCTTATCATGATTTCAGAATAAACATTAAACCCAAATCAAACATCAAAGTAAGGAATTCATATTCATATAGAACAAAAATAATTCCAAGGGATCATCAGTTAATTAAGACCTTCTTGTGTTGTTTCCGGTACATAGCAGTCCAAGAAAGCTTGGCTGGCCTCAGGCGATTGTGGAAGTACCTCTTGCATTTGGAGTTAGCAAAGAGGAAAACCTAAAAAGCCAATAAAAACACCACAATGATTAGCCTAACAAGTTAGAATGATTGGGACAAAAACACAAATCCCTCTTGATTACCCACTTGGGAATCTGCTCGGATGAATCTAATGCCCCTTCCAGGATAGATCTTCTGGCCACTAAAACGACAAAGCTCTGTCCTGATAACCCAAGATAAATAACGAATTAGACATCAACCAAATGAGCAATCAAAAAGAAGAAATAATCTACATAAGAATACCATATATGCGAATCTTTTCAAGAAATGGAATCACTTCGTTACAAAAATTTAACAAATTCTCGTGTTAAGAGGGATCGAAACCTATTAAGCTTACACTATTTGATTTTTACATCTCAATTTTTTTAAACCGACTCTTCAAAACAAATCTAAGAAACACCTACTGAGGGGTTATCAAGTCTTTAGGTTCAAGATAAAAACACAGTAATTAGGTTTACTCTCGAAAAAATACAATCCTTCAAAATCTGTACTTGCATACACATCCCAAAACACAATATCTCTAAAAGTAATACTAGCAAATAAATTATTCCCATGCCCCCATTAAATCACAGATACTTCTAACTACCATCAAAAACTTGCGATAATTTCCATACAAAACACTTGATTCACCGAAAAATAATTGCCTCCACGGCCAGAAGGTCAAGGAATAGAAAAAAAAAGATGAATTTCGAACTTGAGAAAACGAAAACAATATCATGAAGACGGAATCCTCTTACTTGAGAACCATGGCTGCAAAGGTTGGTGGTGAGGTCGCCGCTCCGCTATTCTCTGGAACCCTAATACGCAGCCAGAAATATATTGGTCAACCACATCGTATTAATATTGGGCTTCTGAGTTTCCTCAAAACATAATGGGCTTTAGAGATGTTTGAGCCCATACTTCTTTCATGGATATAATGGTACGATTATTTGCAGTAACCTCTTGGCTAAAGATACTACCTGATGAATTCACTACGGGGGTGTTTACTTTGCGCTGGACACATCCGGATGGGAGATGGACTTCCCCCCCATCCCAGTCACTTTTTGGATTTGCACATCTCATCCTCAATCCAAATACACATCCTTATTATACACCTACACCCCTAAACCTATCACTTCACAACTCTTTCTTACACCAACTCATCCTCTCTCCTAGTTTTCTTACACCAACTCATTATCTCTCCTACTTTTATTACACCTAATCATTAATTCTCCTACTTTTCTTACACCAAATTATTATTCCACCAACTAACAATAATAAAATAATACATCATCATCACTCAAAGGTATTGATTTGACATAAAGCTTCATCCACCCCCACCACATCCAACACAAAGTAAACACAAATTTACTATTCACAGGATTTGTTCCATCCACTTTTTTTCTACATCCGGATGTTCTCCATCCACCTCCATCCAACGATCATATATACTAAAAGTGATGGATATTGTTGAAGAAGAACTGTAATTGTGTGGTTGTTCTGCGAATTTGAACAACACAAGCACGAGGAATCACATGGACATGTCTTCTGATCATGGTAGGCATATACAACATGGAGAAGTACTAGTATTCTTGAAGACTTCTTGTTTTTTTTTTTTCTTATGTGATCAATGAGATAAGGATATGTGATAACTAAATCATACCTAAAAGTCCATAAATTCATTTAAGTACCACTAAGATGAACATGATTGACCGGAATTGTTGGCCCACTAAAATCTTCTTATGGTATGAATCAATAGCTAAAGCAAATATGTAATGAGTTAATAAGAGTGCTATATATTTATGGATAAGATCTCACATAGTTTAGACAAAGCAAATATTATAACCAGTTAATCAAAGTGTTGTATTCCTATAAATAAGATCTCACAAACATTTGATTTTATAATTTATCAAACTGAAAGGTCCACACTACTGAATTTCTTGCTTGGACAAACATGGAGTGCTCAGAGAATTAATAGGTTCACATGACAATGTTACTCAACAAATGTATCTTTTTAGTCTATAACATCATTTCAAATTGTTATTGGCTCTACAACTTGAAAACTGGCTAGAAGCGTTAAAAGTAGTCGAGATGTGATATTTGATGAAAATACAACTTAGAACTGAGAGAATGGTTTATAATAAGAACTTCAACTATAATCTACCTCCATCTGAAAATGGCTCAAAATTCTTCAGAAATTACTTGCATTAATTTGTACAGGTATACATTTTACACCCAACAAAGTATTTCATGGTAGAATACGGAAAAGAGAAAACATGTTAGTCAGAAGAACTAGCTAGCTACCTACAAAATTGCATTGTTCTAATTAAGGCATGCTCTGCTCAAGCGGGATATGAGATCAATGAACGTCTCATCTCTGCAAGGAATGGTAAAGCCGTCCATTGGATGATGGAACACGAAGTACTCCTCAACTTGAAATAACAAATTCTTCAAATGAAGAGTGGTTCAAATACGATACTGGAATTACAAATCTCTTCTTTTCGTTCTCTCCAACATACACCGCGAGATGGCCTTTTCGAACTGAAGCTGATCTTCTTTCGCACTGTCTAAGCATTTTGTGGATGGCCATGTCTCTATGATCTTGGTGAAGCTAAATGTGAAATTGAATTTAAAGTTGAGTTTTCAAGGACTTTTTTGTTGGTTGTGAGTGTGGAAATGTGTCATTTCCATACACATATATAGAGTTTAATTTGTTAAAGACATATCCTTTAGAATCAAGATTTAGTGATTTAGAGGCAGTAGGATATGTGGGGGCAAGCAAACTTGGAGCAACAAAATTAGCACATGAAGGAGAATCACATGAATTTCTCGTCCATTCTTGAAAAGTTATTAATGCAATTTATTGCATGGCCTATTATCTTAGAAACAGTATTCCTTATGTAACAAAATATCATACAACCTTCCAAATTTAATGCAGGAATGATTAGTGAGATGCATCCCAAAAAATTAAAGAAAGGGGATTCTGCTGAATTTCAGGTTGGCTACAATTTATATCTGAAATTACTTAGATATGTTGAAAATTAGTACCAATAAAAATGATGATTATTGACTATGATGCAAAATTGGAAGTGATAGAGTCAGGAGACCTTAATCCGAAATCAGGATGGTGTATTCAGAATTTCAAGAAGTTATTAGTGATAACTTGAATATGATCGTAGTGTGATAAAAAGGGATTTTGGACCTCACAAATTTCTTGTGTTTTTTTTTATAAATTTCTGAGAGAGAGACCGAAGATTATGAGTCTACTTTAATCAAATGAGCTGTGCTAAGTTTATCAATACCCCACCTTTATCACCATTGGCAAAACATTAAAGACGAGGACAATTCGGCTGATTTGTTGTGAGACAATGATTGTGAAAATAACGCAGAAATTTAATAAAATTATATACAGGTTAATGCAATGTTCACAAACTGTATAATCAGTTGGATCAATAGATCATAAAGTGTGGGGTCTTTTAAGGGCTCTCTGGAGTGAGAGTAGGCATTCCATTTTCCTTTAGCATTGATTAGTATGGAAACATTACAGTGCTATCTTGTCTGTGCTCATGCATATCAAGTATCGAAGGGCACACTAAAGCCTTCATTTCTCAATGATACAGAATTTTGTTTACAAGCCATTAAAGGATTTACAGCCACCACCAATTTCACAAAATACTTAAATTTTCTCAGCTTTAATAATTAGTTCCAACCATGTTGTACAATTAAAATTCCAATTTAGAATGTCCTAAGTTAAATTCCAGATTATTACCTACCATATTCGGTTTGGGATTAATAAATTCCAGGTTGTTACCTACCATATTGTACAATTACAATTTCAAATTAGTAATATGTTGCATTCTGAATTGTCATTAAGAATGGAAATGAATCAGATCAGACTACATGTTGCATCAAACCTATGACAGACAGAAAAAAAGCCAAAGAGAAGAAGACTTTCAAATCCAATTAATCCCCAACACACCATCTCCAGAAATAAAAAATGAGGTGGGTGGGCGAATGCAAACACGAGAAGTCATTTATAAAGTAAAGTGAAAGTCTAGCAGCAGGCTTACAAGCTAATGGTGAAAACAAACAAATTCAAAGTAATAAAAAACCAAAATGAGCACAAAAGGCAGAGATGAGTGCAGGGGTTATATGTGTTCCAATGTGCTTAATATGTCGAAGTAATGATGCTATCGATCTAAGATACGCAAAACATCACCGTTTATCTCTTGCCTCCGCCTCCACCAATCTTAGGACCCTTGGGAACAGCTCCCTTGGGTACATTGCTCTTTGTCTTCTGCTTGGAAATGGTTTCTGCCTTCTTGGCCTTCTTCTCATCTTTAGTCTTCTTGATTCTCTCCTTGATCTCACTGAAATAAGTGTTCCACATTCAAAAATCATAGTAATTAATAATTGCAAGTTGCAAAAGAAATTCTTTAGTTTTCTTGATTCTCACCTTGATTGAACTGAGATAAGTATTCCATATTCAAAGTTAACACTTAACAACCATTATATGTCACTCCCTTTGTTCACAAGGGAAGTTTTTAGGTTTTCTTGTGAAACTAAGTAGCGTATAAATGACATGTTTGCCCTAGATTAATGTTCTAAGTTCAACATTTCACCATACTTCCTAAAATTGTAAGAGAGGTAAAATTGGAGAAAGTGTGAAAGAAAAGTCTAAAACATTACTCCCTCCGTCCACGAAATTTTTACCCGCTTTCCTTTTTAGTTTGTCCACTAAATTTTTACTCATTCCTCTTTTGGAAATAAACTACACTCACAAACAAATAAATGGGCACCACAATACCTCTTACTTTATCTACTTTATCCACTTTTTCAATAAAATATTGATTTTCATTGAAAACTGTGCCCAACAGTAAACGGGTAAAAATTTCGTTGACGGAGGGAGTATTTAATTAAGAACAAGGTTGTGATGCTGAAACATCACTTATTTGTAAATGGGAGTACGAAAGAATTTTTTTATAGCATACCGTAAAGCAGCTTCACGTGCAGCATCACGAACCTCTGCTTTCTCACTCCTACGCTTCTGGATAACTTCTAATGTGGCACCAACAATAGACCTTGAGTAGGGCTTCTTGGTTGCACGACGCCTCCTCTTCACAGACTCGGCAGCAGCATCCTGTATGCAAACCAAACAGTTAGAGATAACAGTCAAATGCAATTAGTTGCATTTTGATTTGGAATTCAAAACTGATTTTGGGATTTGAAAATCCAAAAACAGTTCTAATTTGGGATTTTGAAAACTGGTTTAACAAAAAATAAATACAACACCTGTAAACCTATTATCCCACCTTCCAATACAAAAAATTCTCTCTCCTTACGTTAAACAATAACACACAACATTAAATTTTTAAAATTACATCCAACAAAACATTCATCCAACATTGATTTGACGTAAAGCTAAAGCTCACCCTACTAAAAATACTAAAATAGACACACATAATTACTGCTTATCATGATTTCAGAATAAACTTTAAACACAAATCAAACATCACACTAAGGAATTCATATTCATATAGCACAAAAATAATTCCAAGGGATCATCAGTTAATAAAGACCTTCTTGTGTTGTTTCCGGTACATAGCAGTCCAAGAAAGCTTGGCTGGCCTCAGGCGATTGTGGAAGTACCTCTTGCATTTGGAGTTAGCAAAGAGGAAAACCTAAAAAGACAATAAAAACACCACATTGATAAGCCTTTCAAGTTAGAATGATTGGGACGAAAACACAAATCCTTCTTGATTACCCACCTGGGAATCTGCTCGGATGAATCTAATGCCCCTTCCAGGATAGATCTTCTGGCCACTAAAACGGCAAAGCTCTGTCCTGATAACCCAAGATCAATAACGAATTAGACATCACCCAAACGAGCAATCAAAAAGAAGAAATAATCTGCATAAGAATACCATATATGCGAATCTTCTAAAGAAATGGAATCACTCCGTTACAAAAATTAAACAAATTCTCGTGCTAAGAGGGATCGAAACCTAACACTATTTGATTTTTACATCTCAATTTTTTTTATCGACTCTTTAACACAAATCTAAGAAACGCCTTCTGAGGCGTTTTCAAGTCCTCAGGTTCAACATAAAAAACACAGGTTTACTCTCGAAAAGTACAATCCTTCAAAATCTGTAACAGCATTCATCCCAAAACACAATATATAACCTTAAAAGTAATAATAGCAAAGAAATTATTCCTATGCCCCATTAAATCACAGATACTTCTAACAACCATAAAAAACTTGCGATGATTTCCTTACAAAACACTTGATTCATCGAAAAACAATTGCCTCCACGGCCAGAAGGTCAAGGAGTAGATAAAAAGACGAATTTCGAACTTGAGTAAACGAAAACAATATCATTAAGATGGAATCCGCTTACTTGAGAACCATGGCTGCCGCTCCGCTATTCTCTGTGGATTGCTAAACCCTAATACACAGCCAGACATATAATGGTCAGCCTCGCCGTATTAATATTGGGCTTCTGAGTTTTTTCAAAACATAATGGGCTTTAGAGATTTTTGAGCCCATCTTCGTTCATGGATTATACAAATAATAAATGGGCCACCTATATACCCCACTATAAATAAGATACCTCAATTCATTAATGACATACTTTTTCACTCTGGTCTTAAATGGACGTCCCAATATTTTTTTCACATCAAGTATCTCTCACAAAAGTTAATAAAACATAAAATTATCATTATTTTATTCAACTCCACACTCACATATTCTGTTTTTTTTTTAAAGAAATGTATTCATCTCAAGTGTAAAAGAATTCCTGGGACGGAGGTAATATCTATTATACCCAAGGATAAAAATATCGGTATCGGTAGAAATATCGGTATCTTAAATTTAGGGATATATCAATAGAAATATCGATATAAATATTCAATATCGGTAAAAAATAGAAAGTTGACGGAAATTTTATTAAAATGATGGAAATTTAACATGAAACTTTAGGGTATATTATAAATACCTTTAATGTATATAAATTTAAATTAAACTCAAACCAAAAGAATTATTTATAACAAATATATCAATAAAAAAAAATACTTAAACAGTTTAAAATGATACAATAATTGTTCATAATAATTTAATACAATACAAATAATGCAACTAAGCATGTTAAAACCTTTTCCTTGCAAGATATTTGAATAAATGGTGGTTTAGTAACTAAATCCTCTCAAAATCTAAAATAATATTCATAGACAATAAACGAAAAGTGAAAAAAAAAATTCCAATTTTTACAGAAATTTCATCGATATTTTCACGAAATTTCCGGATATTTGGTAAGTTTTCAACTACAACTCACCAATATCGATATTTTTTGATAATTTGAAAAAAATCTTGTTCCGTTGGATATACATATTGAGACCTCCAAAAAACCGAAATTTCGGCGAAATTCATCCTTGATTATACCTTTCTTTAAAAAAAACCCACCATTATCTATTCTTTTTTCCTATTATTTTCCGTTTGTATCTCACCTTCTCGGCGGCTTTTTCATCCAACAGCCCACCGACGGCTCCATGAGGCGAACCCCGCCGCCGCCCAACATAACGCCACCACCGCTGGCCCCAAGCCAACAATGCATCTTTTTTTTTAATCGGTAAATGTTAGTTGTTAGAAGTTACTTCACCAAGCCCCCAAGTATTCCAAGAATTCTCCAAGTCACCTTATAACTCCCTTAATTCGCCCTCCAGGTGAGCTAAGCCATCTGGTTAGCCAACAATGCATCTTCCCTAGCCTCCAAATTTTGTAAATAGAAGAAATTTTTAATTAATAGACAAGATAGATAAGTTTTCCCTTTTTTTTTCCTTCATTCTCCTCATATTCTTTTGGAATTCTTTTAAGAAATACCACAGAAAAAACTATTTTTACTTGAATCAAAGCCTTCACCATTTTTTTTATCTTCATTTTTTGTTGTTTTGGCTATCAATTCTTAATGAAAATTTTGGAATATCATTTCTCTTTTTTTAATTTGATTTATGTGTTTTGTTAGGGAAATTTTTAGAATGGCAGTAGTGAGCGAACATCAAAAGGTGTCAGTTATTAGAATATGGAGGTGTATCTCCTAAGTACCCATTTGGTAGGTCAGATAAGGCCAAGAAATAAAAGGTATATGACTTTTCCCACTGTTTGATAGCCCAGATTTCTTTTTTGAGGGGCCCGAGAATAAGTTGGGCCCTTTGAACGGTTTAAGGATTTTATTGTAGCTCTTCAACAGCCGCAACACACCTCCCCCGCTCCCCCCTTCGATATCGTTTCACGATGTGAGCGAGGTCTGAAAATAACTTTAATTTCATTTCCCATTTTTTTGAATTAAAGTCACAGGAGTCGGTGATTAGATGAAAATCTAGTACCCCTTTATCCACAGAAGGAACTCGAGCGCCGCTCAACCCCGACATTGTTCAGATCCGTCGCCGCCTTCACCTCTGATCGAATCGCAAGCCGCTATGCCAAAACAAAAATACCAACGACTAGGTAACCCAACAGAATCGACCACGTGTGGGAGAATTTGAAGACCTAATCTGATCCTAGAAAACTCCTTGATGTGAAAAGCACGGACGAAAAGACGACCCTGCTTCAATTTGTGCGGAAATTAGGAAGAAATCACAGAGGATTAAATTGGGAACAAGTGGTGGCGGTGGTGATGGTCCATCCCCGCCGTTGTCGCCGACGCCGAGGTCTCTGGTGAGGTTTCAGAACTTGCAGACGTATTTTACCTCACAGAGCCATGGAACAAGCTCGAGTAATGATGATGATTTTTTTAATTTCATGAAGGTTTCCATCTCCATTATCCAATGTGGCAATTGTTGAAATTATAGGAAAATTTTTGTAGATTTTGATTCTCATTTTTCAAGTTGCTCTCATTTATAAATTGTTTGAAATTTTTATAAAATGAAGTAGAATTTTTTTTCTTCTAAAAACTACTCTTCAACACTTCCACCGAGTTTGCAAAACAAATAGGTGATTTTTTCCAGATTTTATGTGTTTGATGTTATATATGATGGCTATTGGATTTAGTTATGTTGGCTATCAAATTTGTTTTAAAATTATCTTGATCCCTTTTAAAATGCACCAAACAAAGGGAATGTTTTTTTTCACAACTACCAAACATCACACAACAGCCCCTTATCTCTCCGCATCATGAAATGGTTTCCATCGGCCCGTCTTGAGGCCTTTTCCCAACTGGGCTACCAAGCGGGCCCTAAGTTTAAAAATGACAAGGGTAGTTTAAAATTTTCATAAATTCTTTTCTATATTGGAGGTGTATCTCTGAAAAGTGAAGGGGTATATAGTCGGGCCCATGGTAAATTAATGGTCTGCTAACCCTTAAAAAATAGGATAAAAAATAAAGTCCATGCTAAATAACTCTCCAGGATATACAACTCTATTATTTTTTTATTATTTATTTAGAATTATATATCTTTAATAATTAAAAAAAAAACTCTCCATATACTCCTCCTCCTCGTAGAACCTAAGTAAAAAAAAGGAAATAGAACAGAAAACAAAAAAAAATTAGAAACGGCTTAAACTAAACAAGGTTCTTGCATATGAAAATAGACAAATATATTTACTTTTACCTATAATATATTTCCTTCTGTTTTCTAAATAAATTACGCACTTATATGAAAATGAGAGAGGTAAACTGAAAAAAGGAAACATGGCTAAGAATTGCGAAATTAGAAATACTCAAACCAAATAAGTCTTTGACATGTGAAGATGTATAAGCAATTTTCTATACTAAAATGTATTTTGTTGTTGAATATACAATTATTTTCCTAAAAAGTCTCTACTTCTAAGACTATGAACAATTTCTTTAAAAAAAAAAAATCTACAAAACGATATTCTTCTAAAACATACTGGGATCCTATTAGATTTAGATTACCTCATTTTCCATAAAAAGAAGGTTTTTTTCCCCTTACCCAAAATAGCAAAAAACAAACACCATTTATTTACATTCATACCACTACTTTATCAACTTTATACCCACAAATACTAATAAACAACTCTTTTATTAAACCCAACAAATAAATCATAACTGCAAGGAATGGTGATCCCACCCATTGGATGTTGGAAACTGAATTCCTCCTCAACTAGAGCAATTCTTGAAATGAAGTGTGATTCAAGTATGATACTGGAATTACAAACCGCTTCTTTTCATTCTGCCGAATGTAAACAGTCAAATGGCCCTTTGGAACATCAACTACAGATGAAGTTTTTTTTCTTTCACTGGACAATGATCGTCACAAAATTTGGCGGATGACCATTTTGTATAAAGTTAATCTTGCTGGTTGAAATGAAAAACTATTTGAAATAAAATAAGTGAGCTTTGAGGGGTTGATGATGGTTGAGGTAGAGAATGAGTTGTAAATATATGCAAGCTACGAGAGGCTGTACCTTTGAGAAATCTGGGGTGGGGTATATGGGAGTTGAGAAGTAAAAGCACATGCAGAGTAACATGGATTTGTCTTTCACCTAACATCAAGATTTTAAGCAACAAGAATGTGTGATTGAAAGACATTGCATCCACCAACTGTGGCTCAACATAGCCATCAAATGACCTTTTTACACTAATCTAAGGAGAACCTTGGGTGTAATCACATGAGCTGCCAATTTTAGCAATACCTCATCTGTGTCTCCATTGGCAAATCGTTAAAGATGAGACCATTCGGCTGATTAGTTGAGATCTTTGATGAAAACTTTGAGATCTTTGATTAAAACACAACTCG
The DNA here is from genome assembly GCA_947034835.1 of Ballota nigra. Classification (NCBI taxonomy): domain Eukaryota; kingdom Viridiplantae; phylum Streptophyta; class Magnoliopsida; order Lamiales; family Lamiaceae; genus Ballota; species Ballota nigra. The sequence continues at coordinate 96,224,493 of OX344727.1, forward strand.
GAACTGAGAATAGTTTACAATAAGTTTTAATGCAACAAGAATGTTTGATGGAAAGACATTTTATCCTACCAACTCTGCCAAGATACCATCAAATGACCCCTCCACTTTAATCAAATGAGCTGCTATGTTAATCAATAACCCACCTTTTTCGCCATTGGCAAGGCATTAGAGACGTGGACAATTCAGCTGATTCGTTATGGGACAACGTTTGTGAATATAATGCAGATATTTATTAAAATTATATACAAGTTAATCCTATGTATACAAACTGTATGATCAGTTGGATCAATAGATAATTATGGGGTCTTCTAAGGGCTCTCTACAGTGAAAGGAGGCATCTGCTGTAGCATTGATTAGTATTGGGTCTTCTGAGTGCTATCTTGTCTCTGGTGTAAGAAGGGAATAATGACTCACTCCACAAATTTTTCATTTGGTGTTCAAATCATAAGAACAAGTCCCATAGGCCACACTTACACTTTAATTTCTCAAGGATACGGAATAATGTTTACCTATAAATACAACCCATTCGAGGATTACAGCCACCACCAACTCCTCAAAACACTACAATTTTCTTAGCTTCTATAATAAGTTCCTATTATTACCTACCATATTGTACAATTACAATTCCAAAATAGTAATTTGTTGTATACTGAATTGTCAATAGGAATGGAAATGAATCAGATCAGACATCATTTTGCATCAAAGCTATGACAGGTAGGTGGGGGGGATGCAAAGTTATGGAAGCCAAAGCAAAGATAGCTTTCAAATCCGATTAAATCCCCAACACACTATCTCAAGAAATAAAATATGAGGTGGGTGGGGGAGACGCAAACACGAGAAGCAAGACATTTATAAAGTAAAGTGAAAGTCTAGCAGCAGTCTTACAAGCTAATGCTGAAAATAAACAATTTTGAAGTACAAAAAACCATTAAGCACAAAAAACAAAAAAATGGGGTTGGTCATATGTGTTCCAATGTGCTTAATATGTAGAAGTAATGATACTATTTATCTAAGATACGCAAACCATCACCGTTCATCTCTTGTCTCCACCACCACCAATCTTAGGACCCTTGGGAACAGCTCCCTTGGGTACATTGCTCTTCGTCTTCTGCTTGGAAATGGTTTCTGCCTTCTTGGCCTTCTTCTCATCTTTAGTCTTCTTGATTCTCTCCTTGATCTCACTGAAATAAGTGTTCCACATTCAAAAATCGTAGTAATTAATAATTGCAAGTTGAAAAAAAAAATCTTTAGTTTTCTTGGTTCTAACCTTGATTGAACTGAGATAAGTATTCCATTTCAAAATTAACACTAAACAACCATCATATATTACTCCCTTTGTTCACAAGGGAAGTTTTTAGGTTTTCTTGTGAAACTAAGCAGTGTATAAATGACATGTTTGCCCTAAATTAATGTTCTAAGTTCAACATTTCACCATACTTCCTAAAATTGTAAGAGGGGTAAAATTGGAGAAAGTGTGAAAGAAAAGCCTAAAACATTATTTAATTATGAACAAGGTTGTGATGCTAAAACATCACTTATTTGTAAATGGGAGTATGAAAGAATTTTTTTATAGCATACCGTAAAGCAGCTTCACGTGCAGCATCACGAACCTCTGCTTTCTCACTCCTACGCTTCTGGATAACTTCTAATGTGGCACCAACAATAGACCTTGAGTAGGGCTTCTTGGTAGCACGACGCCTCCTCTTCACAGGCTCGGCAGCAGCATCCTGTACGCAAACCAAATAGTTAGAGATAACAGTCAAATGCAATTAGCTGCATTTTTTATTAGGGATTCAAAACTGATTTTGGGATTTGAAAATCCAAAAATGGTTCTAGTTTGGGATTTTGAAAACTGGTTTAACAAAAAGTAACTACAACACCTGTAAACCTATTATCCCACACCTTCCAATACAATAAATTCTCTCTCCTTACGTTAAACAATAACACACAACATTAAATCTTTACAATTACATCCAACATAAATTTCATCCAACATTGATTTGGCCTACTAAAAATCCTAAAATAGACGCACATCATTACTGCTTATCATGATTTCAGAATAAACATTAAACCCAAATCAAACATCAAAGTAAGGAATTCATATTCATATAGAACAAAAATAATTCCAAGGGATCATCAGTTAATTAAGACCTTCTTGTGTTGTTTCCGGTACATAGCAGTCCAAGAAAGCTTGGCTGGCCTCAGGCGATTGTGGAAGTACCTCTTGCATTTGGAGTTAGCAAAGAGGAAAACCTAAAAAGCCAATAAAAACACCACCATGATTAGCCTAACAAGTTAGAATGATTGGGACAAAAACACAAATCCCTCTTGATTACCCACTTGGGAATCTGCTCGGATGAATGTAATGCCCCTTCCAGGATAGATCTTCTGGCCACTAAAACGACAAAGCTCTGTCCTGATAACCCAAGATAAATAACGAATTAGACATCAACCAAATGAGCAATCAAAAAGAAGAAATAATCTGCATAAGAATACCATATATGCGAATCTTTTCAAGAAATGGAATCACTTCGTTACAAAAATTAAACAAATTCTCGTGTTAAGAGGGATCGAAACCTATTAAGCTTACACTATTTGATTTTTACATCTCAAATTTTTTTAAACCGACTCTTTAAAACAAATCTAAGAAACACCTACTGAGGGGTTATCAAGTCTTTAGGTTCAAGATAAAAACACAGTAATTAGGTTTACTCTCGAGAAAATACAATCCTTCAAAATTTGTACTTGCATACACATCCCAAAACACAATATCTCTAAAAGTAATACTAGCAAATAAATTATTCCCATGCCCCCAGTAAATCACAGATACTTCTAACTACCATAAAAAACTTGCGATAATTTCCATACAAAACACTTGATTCACCGAAAAATAATTGCCTCCACGGCCAGAAGGTCAAGGAATAGAAAAAAAAGATGAATTTCGAACTTGAGAAAACGAAAACAATATCATGAAGACGGAATCCTCTTACTTGAGAACCATGGCTGCAAAGGTTGGTGGTGAGGTCGCCGCTCCGCTATTCTCTGGAACCCTAATACGCAGCCAGAAATATATTGGTCAACCACATCGTATTAATATTGGGCTTCTGAGTTTCCTCAAAACATAATGGGCTTTAGAGATGTTTGAGCCCATACTTCTTTCATGGATATAATGGTACGATTATTTGCAGTAACCTCTTGGCTAAAGATACTACCTGATGAATTCACTACGGGGGTGTTTACTTTGCGCTGGACACATCCGGATGGGGGATGGACTTCCCCCCCATCCCAGTCACTTTTTGGATTTGCACATCTCATCCTCAATCCAAATACACACCCTTATTATACACCTACACCCCTAAACTTATCACTTTACAACTCTTTCTTACACCAACTCATCCTCTCTCCTAGTTTTCTTACACCAACTCATTATCTCTCCTACTTTTATTACACCTAATCATTATCTCTCCTACTTTTCTTACACCAAATCATTATTTCACCAACTAACAATAATAAAATAATACATCATCATCACTCAAAGGTATTGATTTGACATAAAGCTTCATCCACCCCCACCACATCCAACACAAAGTAAACACAAATTTACTATTCACAGGATTTGCTCCATCCACTTTTTTTCTCCATCCGGATGGTCTCCATCCACCTCCATCCCTAAGTAAACACTGTATTTTTTTTTAAATCGAAATTGTTTCAATTTAAAAAAAAATCCAAAGAAAATGAAATGTATAATATATCGGAAAAAAATCGACTTTTCTATTTTTTTCAGATTTGTCTTTTTGAAAATATTTTAATATTTTGGAACAATAGATAGTGTACTCATTCGAGTATCCATAAATAAATTAATGGCCTACTCACCCTTAAAGAAAAGGATAAAAATTAAATTTAGAAAAATTACCTATATTTAGGTACTCTTGCTCAAAAAAATTCTATATTTTCAAATTCCCTTATGTTTTGAAAATTCTACATAAAATTCCACAGTATTTTAGAAAATAACAAAGTATTATATGAAAATAGTTCATGCTTAAAATATCAATTATTTGACCAGTAGTATTAATAATCTCACCAAAAGTATCATTAATCTGGGTCGGTGGTATAATATTGTACTATGTTGTAAAAAAAATTGAACCCAAAATTAATGATATTTCTAGTGAGATTATCGATATTTCTGGTTAAATATTTAATACTTTAAAATAATTTTATGATAATCTTATCATGAACTATTTTCATATAAAACTTACTTTTAGAAAATACACCAAACCCCACTTTTTTTTATGAATTATGCACAAAACTACTTAACCCGCACCTCCCTCTTTTATAGATAGACTTTTTTCTTTTTAATCATATGATTTTTTATACATGAAATGTATTTATTCCATAAGGATAATAAAATTTACAATTAAACTGGCCATCAAGCATAAAATACAAGAGACAAAAATTAAGAAACTTATCCATAAAAGAGAGAAAATAAAAGAATGATTTTGTGCAGAATTCAAAACATATAGAGAGGTTTGGTGCATAATTTAGAAATATATAGGAGTTTGATGCATTTTCTTAAATACATGGGGATTTTATGCAAGATTTGTTGCACATTTTGAACGATTGATTATAATCAATATTTTTGAAAAGTACAGGTATATTCAAGTGTTTTAAATAAAATATTTCAATTTAAACTAATCATCTAGAATTCATAATCTCAAGGATTTTTCTTTAAGTCAGGCATCTGATCGAGTTGCCTATTATCAGACACGGTTTATTAATGTGCCACGTGTCATCGCACTGTATCGTACTAACCTGCTACCTATTGAGTTGATATATTAATTTAAAAATTATTTTTAAATTGTAATTTTTAATTTTTTCTGATATACCCGTTTTAATTGAAACTTTAAAATATTTCTTAATTTTTTTTATTTACTATTATACCTTTTTTAATCCACAACTCTTAAAACATCTCGTAAACAAACAAATCATAAAGTAAAATTATATATAATATTTTTTTACATGACAAAGTAAATCATATTGAAATCACAGAAGAGGAATGCAATCAGGAAGACGAATAAATATTCTCTACCACCGTGACTGTAGAGCCCTCCACCGCCAGTCCCACCGCACGCCGCCGATCATAGCTTCGGCGCTTGCCGCTCTTCGGTCGTTGCACCCTTTCGCCCTTCGCACCAGTCGTATATAAGTTCGCCGCGCCCGGCGACTCCAAAATTACCAGCTACAAATACACAAAAACCACAGTATTAAAATCAAACATCACAACAGACTCTAGGCTTCGAGAGCCAATCTAAAAACGAAGACAATCTAATATCTGGAGCATGCCTAATTTTTTCACTAATATGATAAAAAAAACGAAGGAGATTGACGACGATGGTAGTTAGCGGTGGGTGGGGGGAAGAAGAGAGAAGAGAAACAATATGTTGCGGCGGTCGGCGGGTGGGAAAAGAAGAGAAACAATTTTCTGGGTTTGTTGATTTGAATCCCAATTGAATTTAATCAATATTATTGTTAATTAAAAATTAAAATAGATTTTAATATAGATAAGGATATATTTGTAAATTAATAATTATAGCTTCTAAATTATTAAATTTAATATAATAGTGAGATTATACGACACAACTCGATAGCATACGATGCAAAACGATTGAAAATTAGATGATTAACTCAACAGGTTACAGGTCATCAATTATAAACCATTAGATTTTAGATCTAATAATTTATATAGCCTACCTGATATCAGACAACTCGATAGGGTGTCTGACCCAAGAAAACCCCTAATCTCAATGTTGCAAAGTTTGAAAGAAATATCTCTATGATTATATTCTCACTAATATTTTAGTCTATTCATTGAATTACTAAATACTCAAACATCTAATTTTTATAAAATTTATCCCCTTAGAATTCAACGCTTCTATTTATAGGTTGTTGGAATATACATTTTTACCATTAAAAAACACATGAAATCATTTGTTCAATTTTTCGGTATTTTACTTTGTGTTCCATAATCCATATTATGGATGATTAACATGTGAGAGTGTAAATTTATCATGCACATGCATAAGGCCATGCACAAGCATCATCGAAAGTTACACCATGCTTGATTAGCAAGTTAGTTAGCCGAGTTTGTTAGCTGAAAGTTAGTTAGAGAATGAGTTTGTTAGGCGGTCACTTTAGCATAGCTCTATAGAGAAAGTTGTATATAAATAAGTGTAACCTTCATTCTTCATTTGAATAACATGTAATACACATTTCTCGTGCTGCTTTCCATCATGATTCATCCGTCATTTCTACATGGTATCTAGAGCTAGGAATTCTTTGTAATTTTTTTTGGAGGAGCTATGGCATTTCATCGTGATTCTGCTGCGTGGCCAGCCCTAAATTCCACTGCCTCTGAGTCGATTGTATCAAATGATCCAACTCACTTTCATTCTTCGGATTCTCCAGGCATGAAATTGATTTCTATCACTCTAGATGAACATAATTTTGTTCTATGGAGCAAAGCTGTGTATCTTGCTCTCGATGCGAAGGCAAAACTTGGCTATATTGATGGTTCATTGTTAGCTCCTACTGATCGAGAATCTGCTGAATTTATGGCATGGAAGCGTGCAAATTGTATGGTTTCCTCATGGATCCTTGGTGCTATGTATAAGGAACTGGTTGAATCTTTCATTTCTTGTAAATTTGCTTGTCTTCTTTGGCTAAGTATTTGCGAACGATTTGATGTTACTAATGGAACCAAGTTGTTCCAGTTACAACAAAGTGTGTATCTCCTAAAGCAAGACCATGATGTTGTTCATGTGTTTTTTTGGCAAAATGCAGAAATTATGGGATGAACTTGATGAATTTTCAAGTATCAAATCAAAGGATTGAACAATATAAGAAGATTGAAATGATAGATGATAATCATGTGCTCTTCAGCAAAGCAAGAAGAGGTTTTAGATCTCACAATACTTCATGGAATAAGAACAATGCTACCTCTCAATTCTTCATATCCAAGGAAGACAAAGATAAGCTCATCTGTTCTCATTGTGGTGGAAAGAGACATGAGGCTTCTCAATGCTTTACGCTACATGGATATCCTGACTGGTATGAGAAGCTTAAAGGTTCTAAGAAGGCTGTTGCTAATTGCTTGGAGGAGAACAACAATAATTCTGAGGTAAACTCTACTGGTGACATTTCTCACATCATTCAACAGGAATTGACCAAGTACTTTACTGCGGTTTCTCATGAGAACAAACCTGGCACATCTCATGAGAATTTTGTAAATCTAGTTGACTATGCAAGTACCTCTCATTGTAGTTCGTCTGCTCTTGATAATATGAAACATGGCAACTGGATATTAGACACTGGACCTAGTAGACATATGTCTTTTGATAGATCCTTATTTACATCAGGCTTGAAGCCTTTAACTGAGCACATCTCAGTCTATTTACCTGATGGCAGCACTAAACTTGTCACATACTCTGGCCACATTGCCTTGAAACCTTCTTTAATCCTCATTGATGTCCTATATGTACCAAGTTTTAAATATAACTTATTTTCTATCTCACATTTACTCTTACACTCTAACCTTAAATGCCTATTTTCATCCTCAAAATGCGAGATGCAGGACCAGCTGAGTAAGAAGGTTATTGTTGTTGGACAGTTGGTGGGGAAACTCTATGTACTCAAACCTTTTGCTGATCAATTTCTTTCTAATATAACTACTTCTTTTATCATTCCATCTACTGTATAACCTGTTGTTGGCACTCTGGATGTTTGGCACAAGAGATTAGGCCATACTCCCTCATCTGTACTTAAGCGTTTATGTTTTTATCCTCATATAAATAAAATAGATGATGTCTCTATTGATCCTTGTTCTACTTACCATTTAGCTAAACAACCAAGAATATCATTCAATATCAGCTCCATCAATATGCTTTTGATCTCATTCATTTAGACATCTGGGGGCCATATAATCAGCCTTCTATCACTAACAAACCTTATTTCCTCACAATAGTTGATGATTTTACAAGATCAACCTGGACCATTCTCCTTAAACACAAGTCTGATACCTTACAAACTCTCAAAGTCTTTGTCAAGCTCATTGAAACACAGTTCAAAAATCCTATTAAAGCCATTAGATCTGATAATGGCTCTGAATTCACGAGAAAAAACACACAAATATTCTTTAAATCTCTTGGCATCATACACCAAACAAGCTGCCCATACACACCCCAACAAAATGGGGTTGTAGAAAGAAAATACAAACATTTGCTTAACATTGCAAGAGCATTGATGCTTGATTCAAATGTTCCCATGAAACTATGGCCCTATTCAATCCTCACTACTAGGCAAATTTTTTTATTTAGGCCAAGTGTGGATCTTGATTGCAAAAATAGGGGTTCTGCAAAATTTTTTACGTAAATAGGGTTGATCGCGCCTGGGGGAGGCGATCAAAAGAGAGGATCGCGCTCCCCAGGCGCGATGCATAACGGGATAGCATTTCTGTTCTTGATCGCGCCTTAGGGAGGCGATCTAAAGGCAGGATCGCGCTCCCCAGGCGCGATTATCTCAGTCAAACGGCCACGGTCTAGATCGCCCTTGCGGAAGGCGAGTCTCGACAATATCTGACGCATGCACATGGCCACCCACAGGATTCCCACGCAGTTGCTGCTTTTCACGGTCTCCGAGGCACGCACATGATGTATTTTGGCACTATATGCTTGTCTAAAAGCATATAACACAGATGGTTTCGGTTCTTCATCCTCCCATTTTCTTTCTTCCCTTCTCTTCCTCCTCTGCACGAAAATTTCTGCTTCTTCCTCTCCTCACTAGTATTTCAGTTTTGTTCTTCTTCCTCCCCTCATTGCACCGAAAATTTTAGTACTCCTTTCAAAATTCATCCATCATTTTAGTATTCCTTCTGCCCTCTTTATTCTGTCTGAATTTTAGCCAAAAAAAAAAAATATACAAGGGCTGCTACAAACCAATCCCCACAAAAATGTAAGTATTTTGATATTTTTAAATTTTTTGCAGTTTTTTATTTTATTCTAAATTTTTTATTTCTCAACTTGCAGTCTCACATTTGGACAAAAGTAAAAGCTAGTTGGTATTTTGCTATCTACCTGAGGAGTACAGACACTGCTATCAAAAGGTAAATTCTTCAAAAAAAATTTAATAATATGTAAACGAATTTTTTTGCATGCATATATTATCTTTTTGAATTTAAATAACGGTGCACAGGAAATATGCTACTAGATGAAAAATTCTCAGTATATATATGTAAATTGCAATTATTGTACACATAGTATTTATTCTTGGTTCTAAAGGTTTTAAATCTTGATATTGAGTTTATGTTGTAATTGATAAATATTATTAAGTTCGTGAGTTTTTTTCCAATTAACCCAATTAAATATGGATATAAATTAATTATTTGTACAAATTCACTCTTTTTTTCCATATAAGGATGTGCTAATTTAGTGGGTCAAACTTACATTATAATTATAAGACTTTATTTTAGAGGGTGTAAATAAAAAAAAAAGTTGAGAAAAATTATATAAACATAACAAATATTTTGAAATAAGATTTGAGGCCAAAAGCAGCAAAAGTTTTGGATAGGAGGGAGTATTTCTTTTTATCATAATGGAGACTTGAATATATGTTGCATGATCGGCTTTTGACCGAAAATAAATAAGGGAAATTATGCATGTACACCAATTTCATCGTAAATTTATTTATATTTTATATATATTTTATTAAAAAGTATTAATTTAATGGTAATAATATATAATGAAAGCATGCAACTAATCGTTTTAATTCTTGCACAATAAAATTGGTTATAAGAAGCTCAGTCTAAACATTCATATCAATCATGGTCATGGTAATATTTTCTTTAAACGATTAATTTTAGCTAGCATTTAACTCAAATCAACCTCAGATCTGGATTACACTTAAAAATCACCCTCCTTACTTCTATTTGAATATGAGAAAATAAATCCCCTCTAAAAAAATATGAGAAGATATTATTTTAATGATATTCTTGTTAACTATAACTGTGAACTACAATTTTATTAACATAATAAAACAATTAGTATTATTTAATGAAATAATATTACCTCTCCAATTAATATTTTTAGTGAAAACAACTAATATCATTTAATAAAATGATTAATACTCTTTAAATAAATTTCAAGATAAATATTACTCACAAAATATATTAAAATTTAATAAACTCACTGTTGCCTTGCTTATAATTTAAATGGTGGCATTTGTCTTTATAGCAAAAGTTGGATATATAAGTATAATTACTCAAAAATTGGTGACATTTGGCAAATTTAAACGGTAGCAGCAAAAAAAAAATGATTTAAACGGTTGCAAATTTTGTGCAATATAGATTAAAGTTATTTAATGCATTAATAGTTTAATCCCGCCATTATCTCTAATCTACTTTAAAAGTCAATTTTATTGTAGTGTTAATTATTTGTAAAACTCTAATATACTATTTATGGTTTCATATTACATTTACGCGAATGTTGTAATTATAGATGACTTTATGGTTTAATATACACTATCATTTATGTGTCTGAGTTTTAATATTTTACAGGATGGATGCTGCAAAAGAGACACTATTATATGGACCGGCGAGCCGATCTGTACTCACGATGCAAAATGAACATCGCTCGAGACTAGACCGTATTAATCGGGAATCAAGTGAAACTGTTCTCAGTACATACCAAGGAGGCGATGGGGTGTTTTGGACATTTAGGCAAGATGACCCCGATCCTCGAAAGATTGTACTTCACCCCCGTGTAGTGGAGAGATTGAAGACGATGGGTTTTTACGGTCCACTTCGTTGTGGGTCGTTCAGACTTGATCGACATCTCATCACTGCATTAGTGGAGAGATGGCGTCGAGAGACGCACACATTCCATTTTCCCGTCGGAGAGGCCACCATCACACTACAAGACGTTGCCATTTTGTGGGGATTACCCATAGAAGGAGAGCCAATTATATGCAAAGATGAAAAACGTACTTTCGGTGAATGGCAAGCTAGGTGTAATGCGCTTTTGGGCATCAACGTACAACAAGTTGATATCAGGGGCAGGAGTGCGATCATGTTTTCTTCTCTGAAAAATATGTTGAGAAATGATATTGCTATTTACGACGAATCACCACAGGAGGTAGTTGATCAATATGCACGGGGGTGTGCACTTTTACTTCTGGGGACAGTAATGATCCCCGACCACACTCGAAATGCTATCCCGTTAGTGTATTTGAACTTTCTGGAGAACGTGAATACATCAGGGGAATACAGCTGGGGAAGTGCTGTATTAGCGACTTTGTATCGGGAACTCTGTATGGCTTGCCACGCTAATGGCAAGATTATCGCTGGAGCATTATGCTTGTTACAGGTAATTCTTGATTAGTTTTAATTACTTTTAAACAAATCATTGATTAGTTGTATGTTGAAACTAATTTACTCATGAATACAACAGATATGGGCATGGTCAAGGATAATACCAATACAACCAAGGAACGTATATCCTATGCTCCAAGAAGGACACATCTTGAGTGTAGATGGTCGTAATTTGGGGCTTCCACCGTATGGGGCTAGGTATTTTTCTCTAAACACATTTATCTATAAATCGCATAACATTCGTTTGGCTATGCATACTTATTGTGATACCTACTTAAATTATAGGTGGATACATTATCATAGTCACACTGAAAGTGCGGGCAACTCGATTCGTGTATATCGCGACATATTTGATCGTTTATCTGATGGCCAAGTAAGTTATTATTATAATGATCCGCACAAATATATAAGTGTGTTAGAGGAAAATTAATTTTTTTTGTCTACACACAGTTAATCTGGGAACCCTATGATGAGCAAGCTGAGGAGATCTCGAGTCTTGGACCTCGTTGTTTGACCCAAAATTGGAGGTCACAATGTCCGCTGATCAATATTTGGATAGTGGAGCTTCATTATCCAAATAGGGTGTTAAGACAATTTGGAATGGTCCAAAATATTCCGAGTGATGTTGAAAGTAGAGACCAGGACTTGCATAATCATACCCGCCAGGGAAGATCCGGCTGCGATTGGACCATTAAACATAAAAAATGGATTACTTATTGGAGGAACAGACGACCATTCATGCCTTGCACTCCTATCAACAATGGTAATCCGGTCTCCAATGACTATATACAGTGGTACTATGGAATTACACGACGATTGATTTCACCAGTGGAGTATACTGCAGTGGCCCGAGGTTTCCAACCAGCAAAAACATCTACTCGAGATCTTTTGGTAATATATATATCACAAATTTAATTTTATAATGTTTGAAAATTGAAACATGAATAACACTAATTTTTTTTGGGTTACAGGTAGGCTGGTTTCGGAAGCTCAAAATTAGTAAAAGACAGTGCAATCCTGATGATAGAGCATCAGTAGATAGTCATTTGGAGCTCACTGAGAATTACATCACTGAAGTGGAGCCTTTCATAGAAAACCCTGCTTATCTACAAGATGTGGCCTCAGATGAAAACGTAGAAGTTGAGGAAAGATCTACAAGACAAAGAAGAAGGAGATCCGTAGGACGTGAAGATGCGGGTCCTTCAACGTCTAGGAGTCGGAGAAGACATTCCTCAGCAATGCCATCAGAGTCCCCTTTTCCCCGACAAGGTATTCAACATGGGATACCTCAGTCTGCTCCACGCACGCAGTATGGTGCTGGAAATGGTATGCAATTTACAAAATTACACTTGAGTGGATTTACATTTATTTAGTTATTATAATTTTTTTTTAACATGTGACAGATGCTTCCACGTCTGAATTTTTGGGTAACACACAACCAACTACATATGGTATGTAATTCAATATTAAGAAATTATATTTATTATTTTATTTATTATATATGCATATCACTGTTAATTTGATAGCAGCCTGGCAATCAAATGAGGGGGCGTCTCAGCCTACGCCTCACACACATTATGGGTTACCCTCATTTGGACATGGAGCTTACACACAACCTGCTGGAGATGGTATGCAAGTTACTAAATCCTGAAATTACACAAATAAATAATATTTTTTAAGAGACAATGTTTATTTATTTATAATATATTATTGTTAACTTGATAGTTGGTTGGGGTAGCTATGAGGGGGTACCTCAGTCTGCTTCTGCATTGACGTTTCAACAGGAGGTGCCTCAGCCGAGTTTTCACACACCTTATAATGAACAAGGTATTTAATATCAACTTATATAAGTAAATGTATATATTGTAAAATATATTATTGATCTAAATTCATTAAATGTGTGACAGATTTTCTTACATCATGGGGTGGTTCATTTACTGAGATGTTAAACACGGGTATTGATTTGAATACCTATTATCAACCTCAGTTCTCACAAGAACAACCAAATTACACTTCAACGCCTATACCATTTGCGCGCACAAGTGAGAACCTTGGACCAAGCCAAGATGAACAACAACCTCGTCGTGGTCATCGTGATAGACGTCCGACACGATGTGGCACGGGTGGTCATTTACGTCGTCACTAATTGTATGATATTTTGTATATATATTTATTTTTAATTGATAATTTTTTTATGTATGCAATTTTAAATACCGCTACTTGTGACATTTTTTTAAGTAGTACTACCTCCGTCTCAATTACACAAATAATTTAAGTAACACAAAGAAAATGGGAGAAGGAAGAAGAAGAAAGCATCATAAAGCATTATATGCATATTAGCCAACAAAGAAGGACAAAATAGACTCACTAATTAGGAAGCAAGTTACTTTTAAACAACGAATGTACATCTCATTAGATACAACAAGTTGATTCACCAAAGGGGTTCAGAACATCAATGCGAAGGTCCAGCTCTATCTTGGGCTTGGTACTGTTGTTTAGCGCGGGTTTGGGCCCAATCCATCTCATTGTGAATCCTGGACGTCACATCTTGACCACGACGCCTTATCCTGCGATCTGGATTATGCCTCAGTTGGAAATTGGGTTCATCCCACTCCTCAGGATCCGGCAATGGCTCAAAAAACCTAGATGTGTAAGTCGAAGTATACACATTTGTACTGTAACAGTCGGGCACATACACACTTGGATCAATCCTGAATTGTCTACACACCTCCAATGCATGTGAGCATGGGATACCATCCAACTTCCATAGCCCGCAATCGCACTCGCGTCTCGATAATGCAACTCTGTATGTGCGATACTGTACTGAGCCCTTAATACGAGTAGAAACTCTGGCTGATCCCACCTCCTGATTAAAAAGGTCTACTCGATGTTTCATCCCCTCTCGCTGCCCTGAATCAAACCTGTCATGAACATATTTAGGCCACATCCGATTTCTCAACACTAAAATCCCTACTTCTTTAGCACGTTCCATAAAGGCATTTTTGGATCGTGTGAAAGTTGCACTGACGATGACTGTGATTGGGAGGCGTCGTGCACCCTTAAGAACACCGTTGATGCATTCTGAGATATTAGTTGTCATAACACCGAAACGGTGACCTCCATCATGGCAAAATGTCCACTTGGTAGGATCGATGTTTCGTAGATACTCATGACCTTCTTCACTTAAAACTCGTATTTCGTTCATCCTTATCTCAAAATGTCTTACAGACAATGCTCTTCCCGCAACATAACACAAGTCCTTCAGCTTTTGACTTTTGAACTGAGTATTGAAATTTGAAGCAACATGTTTTAAACAATAACGGTGCACTCCTCTTGGTGGTGAAAATGCTGGGACTTCGTCCACTGCCTTCAGTATACCCTTATGTCTATCGGAAATAAGGCATACCCCCTCCATATCACCGACAACATGTGTGGCTAACATATTAAGAAACCATTTCCAAGACATATAACTTTCATCGTCAACAATGGCATATGCTACTGAAATGATCTTCTGAATGGCATCAAGGGTGTTAGCAATCAACAATTTGTGTTTATACTTAGTGTAAAGGTGAGTACCATCTACACAAAGTATTTTGCGACAATGCATGAATGCTTCAATGCATGGCTTGAATGCCCAGAAGACATAGCCCAACGTGTGCACATTCCACTCAATCGTTGCCTTGTGCTTCCACTCCACAATGGTCCCGGGATTGTATTTCTCCAAGGCCCTCATATACTTGGGCAAATATTGACATGAACTCTCCCAAGTTCCGAACACATTCTCTCTAGCACGTTTCAATGCTTGCCATGCCTTTTGATATGAAATAGTGTAATTATATTTCTTATCTGCATGCTCCACGACACATTTAACGTCGTATGCTGGTTCAACTTGTATGAGACTCTCCAAGTCAGCTGCAAGCAAGTTTTTACATAGATTTGAATGACTGCGTGAGTCAATATCCATCAGACAGGTATGTGGCGGTCCCAACCTGGTGATTTCCCAATGACCAGATCTTTTACGGTATGAGGCGCGCAAATGCCACTCACAGTGTTGCAATGTCGAGCAATTGTCATTTTCACTTGCATAGTTCTGCTTGCACACCAACTTCATTGACTTCGAGTTGCTCTCTTCGGCTCTGTACTCACGTCTTGCATGTTGGACCGAGTAATTCTTCACGACATTGATCGCAGTCTCTTTGTCTTTGAAGATCATTCCTAACCTCAAAACTCCATCATCCGCATCGTAGCCCAGATCACCACTTGGAACGCCTACTGAATCAACAGGTACATCATCACATGACCTATCAAAAAATGGCACTCCAACCAAATTTGGATGAGGTCTCACTCTTGGCATTAGAGAATTTGGTACAGCAATACTTGGCATCCAAGGATTGTTAGTGGTATCATCCTCATCAGACGGCCCCTCGTCCTCAGAACCATTATCGCTTGGTTCAGAATTACAAGTAAAGTCTGGATATAGATCACCTTCTATATCAGCTATGGAGGTGCCGACATGGGCCATTATCTTAGTGATACCAGAAGGTCCAACATTAGGATCTGAACCACCGGCATGACTAGACCCTAAACGTTGGTAGGGTTCATCTTCCCAAGCACCCCACTCATTATGGTTCACTTGCAAGGCCTCGTATGCAATGTTTGAAGGTCTATCCATATTGGCTCCGCCACGACCTGACCCTTCAGAAGGATAGTATTGGTTCTCCCACTGACCATGGGATGCTGGGTACTGCACCTTCATTTCAACCTCCACTAATAGCTCAACTGAATTGAGCCCCGCTTGTGGATGGAAGAAATAGAGAAGGTCGTTGTTGTTCCTAATAGGACAACTAGAGGAGGCATTCCCATTATTTATTATGCAAGACACATTCAAATAATACACTCGCAAATCTAATCCCGTAATCTCAGACAACACACGTAATAGACCATAGAAATCAAGCATACGATCAACTCTTCTTGTTCCAATAACAGCTCTACAAGAGCGCACAAGGATTCCAATATCGCGAGAGATTGGCATATCTTCAAAAACACAACACACTTATAAATTTTAATGTCTAATTATACAATATACGGAAATGATTTAATGGTTGACGTATATAACAATTTTTTAAGTCTGTTTTGTGTAAACTAGTTTCACGGTTAAATTGGTTTACAATTAATATCTTATAATAAAATAACTAATATCCTTTAATGATACAATTAATATTCTTCGACTATTTTTTTTAATGAAACAATTAATATTATTCAAAATTACTATATTATAGTGTAAATAATTAATACCCTTTAAATAAATTTTACAATGAAATTAATACCCTTTAATTAAAAATAGTTTATTGTAATATAATATATTTATTTATGCATGATGTTTTTTTTTAAAATTAAAATTTAACTTTTTATAAGTTAGTTCCTATCAAACAATATATTTTTATTAATAATTTTAGAATATATTCCAAATAAATTTATAATTCAAAAAAATTTATAAAATGATGTACAAAATAAACGTATTTTTATTTTGGAAAAAATGGGTGAATCATATAATTATGTCAAGGAACATGCATCCTCCTAAATATGATATTCCTTAATTTGATTGATGTTTCTCCAAGTGAAATGATATTAAACACCTCAAAATAAGTTATATATTAAAATAATTAAATTACAAAAAAAGACACCTAAACTAAATTCACATCAAACACAATTACATGCCGATATATGGACAAACTAAATTCATTAAAATATTTAATAACATTGTTTGTTTCTTTAGAACCAAGAATAAATACTATGTGTACAATAATTGCAATTTACATATATATACTGAGAATTTTTCATCTAGATAATATATGCATGCAAAAAAATTCGAAAAACATTATTAATTATTTTTTGAAGAATTTACCTTTTGATAGTAGTGTCTGTACTCCTCAGGTAGATAGCAAAATACCAACTAGCTTTTATTTTTGTGTATATGTGAGACTGCAAATTGAGAAAAATAAATTTTAGAATAAAATAAAAAAACTGCAAAAAATTTAAAAATATCAAAATACTTACATTTTTGTGGAGATTGGTTTGTATTTTGGAAAAAAAATGGTTATTTTTTCCTTGTATTTGGCTAAAATTCGGACAATGATGGATGAATTTTGAAAAGAGTACTAAAATTTTCGGTGCAATGAGGGGAGAAAGAAGAATAAAACTGAAATATTAGTGAGGGGAGGAAGAAGAAAATTTCGTGTAGCAGAAGAAGAGGAGGAACAAATTTTCGTGTAGCTTTGAAGGTGAGGAGGAAGAAGAAGAAGGAAGGATCTGTTATATGCATAATCCGAACGAAAAAAGACAAAATAGAGGTCAGCGCACGCGGGAAAGCAGCAGTCGGCCATGTGCGGCAGTCAGACATTGTCGAGACTCGCCTTCCGCAAGGGCGATCTACGACGTGGCATTTGACTGAGATAATCGCGCCTGGGGAGCGCGATCCTGCCCTTTAGATCGCCTCTATGAGGCGCGATCAAGAGCAGAAATTACGTCCCATTATGCATCGCGCCTGGTGAGCGCGATCCTCTATTTTGATCGCCACTCCCAGGCGCGATCAACCCTATTTTCGTAAACTCTTCTGCATCAACCCTATTTTTGCAATTGAGTTTCGTTTTTGCCTTATATAAAAAAATTTGCCTAGAAATCCCTAGATGATATTGTACACAGAGTACAATTGAAATTGAGGTTACAACTAACATTCTATTCATAGACTTAATTGGGGACCACGGCAGCGCGATCGAATAGCCCAGAACACCCAACGTCGGTCGCTAATTAGGGAGAAAATAAATTGAAAAAACACAGAATTTTTTTTACACAATTGCGTAACCTAATTTCACACAGTGCCCACACAGATAAAATTCACAATTAACCCTAGTTCAAGAACAACCGAATGAGTATTCGAAGTCGAATTATACAAAACAAGATATCAATTTCACAATACCATAGTAAAAGGTAAAGAAAAACAAAAGGAGAAGAATGAAACGTACCTTGGTATCAAATACAGCAAGGAAGCAACGGAGAAGAATCACAAAGCTGGGGGAAACTTTTGGGACAACTCACTCAACTGGCCGGAGCCCGCTTACAAGTCGGAGATGGATTGCCGGAAAATGGCGCCGAGCGAGCAAGCAAGAGAAAGGAGAAGAGCGAACGTCTTTGGTTCAAGAATTCAAAAATTTCGGTCACCTATGATTATTTTTCGGGCAGGGATGAAATTGATCCAAATTAATTTGTTTAAGGGCAATTCAGTCTTTTTACATTAAATTGACTAGGAAAGAGTTTTTGTAAATGGGTAGGGTATATTTGATATATTAGGTATACACCATGGTCTTTTTTCACAATTGCTTGTTTTTCTATTTTTACTCCATGTGCACATAATTTAATGACCACGGTTATTTGCACTAGCCTCTGTGTTAAATACACTACTTATTTTTTTTCAAAAATTTGCAACATTTTCGGAAAAAAATTCCGAAAATAAAAAAAAAAATCGAATTTTTTTTTTCGAAATATTATAAATTTCATTATGTTCGGAAAAAATGTTCGAAAAACTGAAAAAAATTTCGAACAAAAAATAGTGTATTCATCCGGTTAGTGTCTTTAACATAGAGGATAGTGCAAATAACCTGGGCCTAATTTAATAAAAATTACTCCATCCGTCCATGAAAAGTATGCTCACTTATTTACACGTGGTTTAATGCAATATATCGGAGGGTATTATGGGATATTAAGAGTTTTATTTATCAATAAAGTGAGTGTTTGTTTCTATGCATATTTACAATAAAACAATAAATTTATTTATAAACGAATCTCATAAGACTCCTAAATACCCTCCAACATATTGCAATAAACCACATGCAAACAAATGAGTATATTTTTCGTGGACGGAGGGAGTAGTATTTATTGAGATCGGATGACCGCGATATGGCCCACTTTTTATGGGCTTTTTAATTAGAGGCCCAATCACTTGTCGAGATTAAGGCCCAACCAAAAGTTGCACATAATTTTTAAAAAAATTACTTCATCCGTCCATGAAAAGTATGTTCACTTATTTGCACGTGGTTTAATACAATATATCGGAGGGTGTTACGGAATATTAAGAGGTTCGTTTATCAATAAAGTGATTGTTTATGGTAACGTTTCTATGTATACTTACCATAAATAATAAATTTATTTATAAACGATTTTCACAAGACTCCTAAATACCCTCCAACATATTGCATTAAACCACATGCAAACAAGTGAACATACTTTTTGTGGACGGGGGGAGTAGTATTTATTGAAAAGTAAAAAAAAATTGAGTATTATGAGATACATTTATTTATTTGTGAGTGTTGTTTATTTTCAAAAGGGGGATGAAAATAAGTTTGGTGAACAACCCAAAAATTAAAGTGAGAATAAATTTGGTGGACGGGGAAGTATAACTCATTCCTTCAATCCCACAATAAACTTCATACTTTCTTTTTCCGTCCATTCCACTATGTTCTTTAGGAAATAATATTTAATTATAGCGCCATCATAATACAATTTCAGGATTTTGCATATTCCACCTAATTCTTATTCTAGGATTGTCAATGCCATGTTTCTCTATTTAAAACTTAATGGTGAAATACGTATAGGCTTCATTTAAACAACCACTTGTTTCACATAAAAAAATGTCTAAGAGATTTAAGAAAAAAACTTTGGTTTAGTAGAGTACATTACACTTCATGACCCAAAATTTGGCCAATATTGGCCAAACCAAAAGGAAAAAGAAAATTGTTATAAACTAATACTTTTTCCTTGTTTACTTTATTTTATGAAAAATGCTTTATGAAGAAAAAAAACCTTCGACGAAAATTATTTTTTTAAACAATTTAATCAAAATTGAATTAGTATTGCAAGAGGTGCAAAATGGACCTAGTGCGCACAAATATTGCCAAAGTTTTTAAAAAGACGTTTTGTATGTAACGAAGTCTTTATTTTAACATTTAATTTGTATATAATCATAAACCCACAAATTATATAATATACTCCCTTCGTAGTAAATTTAAAAAAAAAAAAAAAATTGGATTGGATTGTCTCACGCTAAGTTTTTCAATCTATAAATGACAAAACAAACACTTCATATGTTAATAAATAAATATCATTTTAAATAACTACTCATTAATTTTCACATTTACCCATTATTTTTTACAAAAGTCAATTTGTTGATCCATCATATATTAATAAACAAAGGAGAGTCGCTCCAGGATAGAGGGTGTACATTGTAATATACATGTGTGCAGTGTTCTCATACAAATATTGTCAAATTTAAGGGGAAATGTTTTTTTCTGTCCCATAACTTTACCTCATTTTGATTTTCGTCTTACTAACTTTCAAATTTTGATTTTAGTCTTGTAACTTTATTTTGATTTTCGTCCTACTAACTTTCAAATTTTTTTCAGTCCTGTAACTCTATCGCTTTTTTATTTTAGTCCTATACAGGTTAGTAGGTTGTAAGACCAAAATAAAAAAATATATATAAGTTACAGGACAAAAATAAAAAATTGAAAGTCAACAGGACGAAAATAAAAAAGAGGTGAAGTTACAGGACAAAAATCAAAATTTGAAAGTTAGCAGGACGAAAATCAAAAAGTGGTAAAGTTATATGACAAAAAAAAATAATTTTCCCCAAATTTAACGGTAAATTTCAAAAACCACCAAAATTTGACTATTCATCTTTTGTTTCATCGGAAGAATATTTACTCCAAATAGGCAAAATCCGATGAATGCTATAAATAAAACTGCATATTCTCACAGATGGTTGAGTTAACAATTTAAATTTCAGCCTTGTAAAACAAACGTCGACATTTCTCAGTCCTTGAATCCCTCACAACCTCATAACCAATTTTCTTATATGACCCCAAGAATCAAATGCAATCATCATGCCTCATTTTCTTAAACTAAAATAATCACAAAAAATAAATTAAAAAATGGCATCCAAGTTAGGAATCCTCCTAGTAGCATTCCTTTCTATAATATCCCTCCCATTGCTATCAGCATTCATCCACCCCATCCCTGGATTAGCCGCGCACAGACACCGGCACCGGCACCGCCACCACCACCGTCTCTTCCGCCCCCGCTTCTTTCCACTATTTGGAAACGGGCTAGAGCACGCGAACATCGGCAATGGAGACGATAATGAGAGAGCTCCAATCTTTCTAAACCCGGCTTTGGAGAAGGAGCCAAGGAAACACGAAGAAGCCAACGACACGGAAGGACGTGGAAATGGAGACGATAACGAGACAACTCCGGCTTTTTCCAACCCCGCTTTAGACGAGGGTAAAAATGGAGACGGTAACGAAGCACGTGGAAACGGAGACGATAATGAAACGACAACATTTTCAAACCCTGCTTTGGACAAAGATAAAAATGAAGAGCCCGAAGGAGATGGAGATGATAATGAGAAAACTCCAACTTTTACGAACGACACTTTAGACGAGCAGAAAAACGAAGAGCCTCAACCCGAAGAGCCTAGACGTCCAGCGGAAAGACCTGTAAATGGCGGGCTACGAGAAGCGTTCTATGAGGAGAGCTGCCCCCAGGCTGAGAAGATTGTGAATGAGACAATTCAAAAGCATTTTCGGAAAGATCCGTCCCTTGCTGCTGCCTTTGTTCGCCTGTTTTTCCATGACTGTTTTGTTACGGTGAGTCCTCACACTAGTTAATTTGGATACCATTAATAGCTAAATTGGAAGGTTCCTACTCGATCTTTTGGATCTTCTTACGTAACGAAGAGCTCTCCCTCTCATGAATTACATCCACCTTCTTTGATGCAGCTTAGGCAAATTAACGACGAATGAATCCTGAGATT
Source organism: Ballota nigra (assembly GCA_947034835.1). Classification (NCBI taxonomy): domain Eukaryota; kingdom Viridiplantae; phylum Streptophyta; class Magnoliopsida; order Lamiales; family Lamiaceae; genus Ballota; species Ballota nigra. Next base: position 96,246,773 of record OX344727.1, read on the forward strand.
TATTACACAACACCTAACCAGCCCAGCCAAATTTGGACCAAAATAAAAAATAAAAAATTGCAGTCAAAGAAGCCAATTTTTTATCCAACACACAAATCTTCTCTATTTCCTTTTGTAAATTTCTTGTAAATTTTAGAGAGAAGAAAACACAATGCATGAGTCTCACTTTTGGTATTCTTCACTCATTATTTTAACAGGTGTCTATCTATCTCTCTCCGAAATTTACACAGAAGAATTACAGAGGATTCTAAGGCACTCGTTTTAGTTTGTTTGTCTCAGGGGATAGAATCAGAACCTAACCAAAGGTCTCCAAATTTTCAGATCGATTCCCCTATTCCACTTTTTATATTTCACTTTGTGTTTCACCTGCTGGAGCTTTAACACATGGACCCAGCATTATGGTGGTTCGTTGAATATTTTTTAAAATTCCACGTGTCAACCATCCATATGGAACTCAAAGTGAAACATAAAGAGTGGAACAAATTTTGAAGCAGTCGGTTCTTTTCCAAACCTTAAAATAAACGGTTTTTGTTAAGGTTTCAAATTCCGATTTTCAAATCGGATGAGAACCTGTGTTTTTAAGTTGAAACCAGCTGACAAGGCAGTGTGGTTGCAGAAGGAAGTTGATTGTAACTTTCAACTTATTGTTACTGACTGCAGGGTTGTGATGGTTCAGTCCTGCTTGATAAAACACCCTCAGGTGAGGACGTGGAGAAGAAAGCACTCCACAATGGGCCATTAGTTAGAGGGTTCGAGACCATAGACGATATAAAAACACAACTGGAGGCCGCATGCCCTGGCGTGGTCTCCTGCGCTGACATACTAGCATTTGCAAACCGTGATTCCCTCGTATTCACAGGTGTTCCCAACTACGCAGTAGAAGCAGGGCGGCGAGATGGCCTAGCTTCCCTTGCCAAAAATGTTGACGGCAATCTCCCAACTCCGGAAATCGGAGCTGAACAGAGTATTCAGATGTTTCAAAAGAAAGGGATGTCGTTGGAGGATTTGGTAGTCCTTATTGGTGCTCACTCCATCGGTAGTGCGCACTGTTCTGTGGTGAGTCCTAGGTTCCACGATAAAAGGAAGTCGAAAGAGATTGATCCAGGCTATCTATTTAAGATGCAAACGATAGCCATGTGTCAAAGTGAAGACCAAGTTATACCATTTGATCCATACTCACAACACGAGATGGATTCACGCTACTATAAGGAGATTTTGACGAACAAAGCCTTGCTTGAGGCGGATCACAAATTGGCCAAAGAAGCTCGTACAAGAAATGTAATGGAGAAACTAGTTGATGATCAGGAGGGGTGGTTGGTGAAGTTCACCGCTGCAATAAAGAAACTCGGGGAGGTCGAAGTGCTGACAGGAGATCAGGGAGAAATCAGGAAACAGTGCAGGGCTGTAAACGGGGATGATTAAGTTTGATCATGATAGTTTTGGGTAGGATTTTGGATTTTCATTCAAGACAACATATAAGAGGACAGATTTCATGTAATCACAAGACTTACAACATAATGAAATTTTTTCCTGATATATTGTATGCTTTAGACCAGCCTTTTCATATTTCCAGTGGAATTTGAAAAAAAAGAGGTTATAATGGACATACATTTACCAAGTAGTTACATTGAGTTACCTCCAACTGCAAATATACCCGAGAAGCTCCATTTTACAGCACCATATCATCTTCTAATTGACTGATAACATTCTCCACTGTATCCAATAGCTCTGAAATATATATAAAAGATCATATTTTTTGTTGGAGAATATAGCATTGCACCAGTTAATTTACATGGGACTCCCATAAACAATAATCAATTTAATTATTTAAGTAAACAAAAGAATTATTTGTCTACCTTTAAAGGAAGTTGTTTCCAGATATTGCTGCATAACAAGAAATCAAGTAAAATTAGAGCTGCATACCATATTGTAAAATTTTGCAATGAGTGTGCAAAATCTACCATTCAAAAAGAAAAAGAAAAAATGTCGATGAAATTCGAAGTAGGGGTGTTACCACAAATTGGGATGTGAGATTTCCAGATTCTGTCATTTTTGCTGCACGTAGTTAATTAATTAATAACACGAGTACTAGAATATAATGAAAAGTCTCATAGTTAATTAATTAACAACACGAGTACTAGAATATAATGAAAAGTCTCATATGATATGATAGATGAGTGCAAACAACCTTCAGCAACTGCAGGGTTACAGTTCTTCATCATCTCTGTGAAACTGGGAGGAAATGCTGACATTGCCTCTGCAGCTTCATAATCTCCTATTCCTTCAAGGGACACTGAATATTCAGAAAGTTCGGAGCTTGGATGCATCAGTTGGTTAATAATGTCTTCTGATGATGTGTGCTGCCACTCTCCTATACACATTAATTGGTTACTATTGTCTTCTGATGTTGTTTGCTGCCACTCCCCTTCAGGACTGTAATAAATCAGCATAATAAATTGCTGGATTGAAATTTTCTCATTGTTTGTGAGAGAAAAAAACTGGTTAACAAAACGATGCAACACTGCTTACTTATATGTAGGTCCATGAGAAGATATGGCCTCAGTTTGAGATGAGACTTCAGTGTTAAACTCATAGCTTTGAAGCGGTTGAGGACTTCCATTTTTCAAGATTTCCTGAGTAGATATTATAAGAAGAATGATGGATCTCAGCTAACTCATGATGATGATGCAATAGAAATGAATCAATATGTATTGATATTAAGATCATTATCAGTGAAGTAAGCACCTTAACAATGGTCATGAAATTTTCAGCTTCATAGTTAGTCACAAACTGCAAGGAAAATTTATGTATCTGCATGGGAGCAGAAAACCAGGTTTTAATAACAATTAAAAGCACCCACTTAGAAATCAATGATAAGATTCAAATGTGGATACAAAATTTAGCTAGCAGACACCAACTCACTTCTTTATACAACAAATAGTTCAATTCATCAAAAGGAAATGTACTGAGAAAGCTATACAACAACAATAATCAAGAAACTAAGCATTACCCACTATCTAGGTTGCTTGTGTGGAAATATGTTATGCAAGTTATGAGTTGCATAATCTCCAAGTAAACTACACTGTGGGAATTATGTATGTATAGACATTCTTTGTTGAAAAACCAGAAAAATCTGCTGTTACATATATGCAGTAATACTACGAGTGTAAGAATTCGATGATTTAAATTCCAACTTAAAGAACCACAAAGCATGCTGAAGTTTGTGCATCTCCATTAAGTATTAAAGCAACTCAGAATTTAAACATTGTGACCTAATTTCTTTAGTATTCCAGTTCTCGGAAACAGTCACCAAAGATGGAGAAAAGTATCTCGTCATCCTGAACATGATATCCACCAATCTTAACATTTCACATTTTTGTCTGAGGTTTGGTGATGGAAGCACGTTCATTCAAACATGAAAAACACAAAAGTTAATGTGGCTACTTACGTGGTCACCACGATCCTTATAGCTCACCAAAACAGCCCTGGTTCCCCTTGCAGGATACCCAGGATTGCACGATGCTTGAGGCCAAGAGAAATGCATCTTTGAGATGAAATGCTCCTCCTGTAAAATCCAACTTAAAATGCATGATATCCATACAACCTTTAGTAATTTGAATAGAAACGGATATAACGGCTCGTTCTCAACTAGGACCAACGTATCATCAAATCCGGTGCACCCACAGAAATTACTCATCTCTAATCCTGAAGCAGACACCTAGATGAGGAATAAAAGGATCTCGCTCCTCAGGCAACTAATTACCTTCAATTATTGTACTACATCTGCAAACATATATGAGAACTTAAACTAATAACAAAATTGAGCAGAGAATCACCACAAATTAGAAAACCAGGAACGCTAAAGATCTGAGTCGAGCAGCAGAATCAACTATTTCATAACAAAATTAAAAACGCCAGGAGTTAGATCCTTCCGGTTTCCGAACTTACAAGGATTTCCGATCGGAGAGAGAGGACGAGGATCGCATCATCTAATCCAGCGGGAGAACGTGCATAGATGAGCTGGACGGAGGCGGTGGCGGAGGCTGTGGACAACCAGACACCGTGGTTGCGAGTTCGCGGCGTTAGAGAAGGATGAGTGCTCGTAACTTTGGATGAATGATAGCTAACGAATCGTCCGAATCGAACTTGCCATTCATTGATTACTGCAGAGATCTGTGAAGTGAGTGTAGAGTTTTCCAGCTCCGAGTAAGTGGAAATTGCAAGCTCTAAACCCGCCATTTTCGAATTTGGAACAGAAGTTACTTTTTTCGCGTTGGGAAGAAGCTGCGATGAAAACGGATTATCTGTTTGTTTTTATAGCACAAAAGTCGCGTCGCTGCTTTTGTAGCTTTTTGAGAAAACACAAGAGTCGCATTTTTAATTTCTTCCCGCTCAATCAAATCAGATTTAGGATTGAAAAAAGAAATAATATAATTATTTCGATTCTATATATTTAAATACTAATTTGCAAATTATATTTTGTAGGTAGAATCACTTATTTTTTTTAAATAATCTAATTTGAAGTGTTTGCAACTATTACATTAATTATTTAAAATCTATTTTAAAGAAGTTACAAAAACCTATTTTTGAATTATTGAAAATTGATTCTCATGGACCCACTATTTTTGTACATCTGAAACTAAAATACACTATTGATATTTTTTTACAAACACAACTTCTAAAATCACTTTATTTCAAAATATTTTTCACTTTTGATTTTACTACAAAAATCAATTAATATCACTTTTAGTTTTGCAATAAAGTTTCAAAACACACTCTAACACTCGTATGAAACGAATTTTATTTACTCATGTTTATAATTCACGGGTTTATGGTATTTAATCTTACTTATGGTTTATATATTAGTATAACTCAATTTTTTAAAAATTAATATCTGTTTAATGTATAAAATTGTTTCTGATAAGTCTTCCTTTAAATTAAATACTCAAAGTTTGAGTAACTAATTATATTACTCTCTTCTATTTAAAATATATGTCATTTTAGATCAATATACACATATTAAGATAATTATTGATTTTTTCTATAATATCCTTAATTAATAGCTCTATATTCTAATTAAGACTTTGAAAACTATTAGTATATAAGTAATTTTTAATAATTTTTAAAGGTAAATTTAGAAGAAACATAATTAATTAATCTTGAAAAGTGCAAAATGACATTTTAAAATTGTAAATTATGTGAATAACTAAAATATAATATATTTTGAATAGGAGTAATCAATAAAATACTGAAATTGAGGATTACATTTTGGCCACGGTTATTGATAAAGACACTATCCGGATGAATACACTACCTATTTTTCTGAAAAATTGAAATATATTCGAATTTTTTATAAAAAAAATAAACATAAAATTAAAAAAAAAAATTGAAATATTGTACATTCTATTATGTTCGGAAAAATTATTAAAAAAATATAAAAATTTCAAAAATAATTTCCGAACAACACGTCCAAGTAGTGTATTTACAAAGAGGCTAGTACAAATAAGCTGGGCCTTAAATTTTCAATAAGGCCAAGGTTATATACAGTCCTACCTTTTATTAATACAACCCCTAAAAAATGTTAAGAAAAAAAAAATCCAAAAATTTTGACAATTTTCGGAATTTTTTTCCGAAAATACAAAAGAAAAAACACTGAACATATGAATTTTCGGAAATATTTTCCGAAAATTGTAACCTGGGACTATATTTTGAATGGGGTTGTATTCATAAAATATGGGACTGTATTTAACCTGGGCCTTTCAATAAAGCCCAGTGTGCCGTAATTAGGTTCACAGTAGCCCAAGGATTAGGTCCAAAAATAGCCCATTCCATTTAAGTGGTCTGATTTATCGAAAGCCCGATGGCCCAACCTATTTTAACGTCAAATTTATCTTCTCCTTTTAAATTCTCGAAAATATAAACAGTCACCGTTAACTCACACAGTAATCTCCACCGCCATCGCCGGCGACCTCTCAAAGCACAACTATTTCCCCGCCGATTCACGGCCGAGAAGAAATTGAGAATGAAAGCTTTATTCAATCCAGAGCCAATATTGTCATCAGTTCCACCTCTCAAAATAAAAACTGGAGCTCTTACTCCAAAAGCTTTCCTCCAATTTCCCGTTTCGCAGAAAAAACGGAGCCGTTTAATCAAAGCTGTTGCCAATTCAGCTGCCGTCGACGATTTATTGGATTTCAGAAATCCGGCGGTGTCGACGTCGTATCGGAACCCGAAGTTGCCTAAGCCCAATCAAACGGTATTGGATGCCCAAACGAAGGTCTGTACCGGTCCCACTCAGACCAAGCCTCTTAACGCAGAGCAAGCTTTCAAGGTTCTCGACACCATTTTGAAATCAGGTGAAATTGCAGTTTATTTAAATTTGTTATGTGTTTCCTTCTTATTTACGAGTTGACTTGCTGAATTTTGAAACGTTTGATACATTTGGTATTGGAGTGAAATTTTGTTCTGGATCAGTTCGTACATTCCTGAAAGAATAACATAATTTTGCAAGCAAGGTCCACTATGAAATGGTGTTGGATGGTGATGTTTTAGACTTTGATCCATCTTATTCAGCTAATTATGATGGGATTAATTGATGTATGACCGGTAAACTGGAATTGCATTGATTCATGGCAATATATTGAAACTCTTTAAGCCTAGTCTTGTTCAAAAGGCATAATAATAGATTTTAGTTAAGCAGCATTCTGAATCATTTTACAGTTGTAAGGAATGAAGCGTTCATAGTATCTAATTATACTGTTAATAGTCTTGTTCATAAGGCTTAATAATTTAATTTTTTTTACTTCAGCATCATTTATGAATTATTTTATAGTTGTAAGGAATGAAGCACTCATAGTATCTAAGTATCTAATTATACTGTTAAAAATAGTTAAAGGAGAGCTCAACGATGAAGAGGAAGTATCAAAAGCACAAATGGGAGCATTTTTCGCGGCGATGACTATTCGAGCAAATGCCTTTCCTGAGCCGACTCAATGGAGCGAGGGTGAAAGGAAAGCAATGACATATTATTGGCCATATTTAGTACGAGTACTACCTCCAGATATTATTTTTTTAGCTGATCCTGAACAGTCGATTATGAGAGTCAATAGTTCAATAGGCCCTCGGTTTGTTGGTAATGGGACTTCGGAGATGAGACTCGTTGGTGCCCTGCGGGAAGTTCTGGCTGGGGGTCATTTGGGGTACGAGGAAGTTCAAGGTGTTTTAAGAGATGTTCTTCCCATGGGTACAACAGACGAGAACACATCAGTTGTGAGTGAGTCACTGCTTTCAGCTTTTTTGATCGGCCAGCGCATGAACAGGGAAACAGATCGTGAGCTAAAAGCATACTGCCTCGCATTTGATGATGATGATGAGAATGGTAAGTTTTTCTCTACTCCTAGCCACTAGTAGTAGCTCTTCATGAAACTATCTATCAACCTATTTCTCCTTCTTGTTTTGAATTCTTAAATTTATGTTGGGTAAAACTAGAATTGACTTTTGTCTCATTCAGGTACAGCACCAGTTGCTGATATTAGATCCCTGACCCATTATGGCGAACCTTATGATGGTAATACGCGATTTTTCAGGAGTACACTTTTTGTTGCGGCAGTTAGATCCTGTTATGGTGAATCTTGCTTGCTTCATGGTGTGGATTGGATGCCGCCTAAGGTCATAATCCAGTTTTCTTTGCCATTAGGATGTGATCTCTATCTTTTGGGTAGTCCGAAGTATTACTACAGATAGTACCATAATTGGAGTCAAGCTTAGAGTTTGATTGCTGGTTGATGCACCACAATGCTATAAGTAGGACCTAAAGCTGAAAGGAGATCTCAGATTTAGACTAAATACAGCACTTTGTTGCTCTTATGTTGATTCTGTTTAATTAAGTTCATATAATAAGAACCTTATATGGAGTCATTACATCTGTTATTTTGAAATTGAATTTTCAGGGAGGCATTACAGAAGAGCAAATGTTGAAGTTCATGGGTGCAAACACGCACTTAACCTCCATGCAGGCAAAAAGGCTTCTGGAGGTCTCTCCCTCCGCCCCTTCTGCTAGTTTCATGTTTCTGCATTTTTGTGTTTGATGTACATGCTTAAGGACATTTTGCCAACATGATGCATTTATTTTTTGTGTAGGATGAAGATGTTGGTTTTGCTTACATAAGTCAACGAGAAGCCCAACCATCTCTGTATGAGAATTTAACCAATTGCATCTAAAGCATGCTTTTTGATTCATTTTTTTAATGTTATTATACACACTATGATCACTTTCATAATATTGTTGTTGGAATTTCTTCACTTTTCCAAAGTTTTGAGTACAAAGCAACTGAAGAGAGCCCTTTTTCATGACAATCATGTCAAACAAGTGATCTTCATATAGTGGCAAACACGTAGTTGGTCTTTAAGCTTTTAAGTGGCTCCACTGCTATTGGGTTAACAAAGCTAATTTCTGACTTTTCATGCATAAACTTACCTCCACCATGGGGTCAATCTTTTTTCTACTTGGCATATAGTACTTGAGAAATTGGGTTAAATGTTTCATAATGATTCCTGATTCTTGGATTTTATTTGTAATTGATGGATCTCTATTTTCTGTTTATCATTCTTTTCCCAAATACGTTATAATTTGATTGATGATGGTATGAAGAAACGGATAATATTGAATACTTGTCAGCATTGGAAACTGATTGAGACATTACTGAAAATACGGATTTAATACGGACAAATTTACCTCTCTGGAAACTCAAATCGATCAACTTAGTAGTTTTGCATGTTGATATTAGTAGTGAGATGTAAGGCACTGGTGGTCCATGCCCTCCTTAAGGCCAATTTGATCTCAATGTTCAAAAAATTAAGATGTTCTCCTGATATTTAACTATCTAACTTCTATTTCTTTTCACAGATATTCGCTGATTGGGATTAGGGAACATATTAAGAAGCGTCCACCATTGGCAACAACAGAAAAAGTTCAACAATTTGTGCGGGTAAGCCTTTTATAAGTACATAGCTATCAATAGAGCTCTTGGTGTCTATTTTACCTTACTGAAGTGCTACTTGGGAACCCAATCTGGAAATAAGTTTCACAAACACTTTTGTAGACACTTGAATCTAGGGTTTGCCCACCAGGATCTCCTATGTATAGAGCCACTAAAGTATGTAGTAGCTGTTTACTTTACCCTCTTTGTACAGTTCAATTATTATTTTATCTTGCTGAATAAGCATCAATATCAGTTTATTATTACTGTTACTGTTATAATTACTTTGCTTGATTGCTTCTCACTGGGATGAGACTCCATTTTTATCACTTATCACTTATTAGGCTAAGGGTAAGGAAGCTATTGTTGCTGGATTTTACCATGGAGGTTATGAGGAGTCTCTTCTGATGCTAATGAGAAGAAGAGGTGTCCACTCGGGCTTGGTGATCAAGGTACGTAAAAACTTAAAAAGTTTATCATGTACCCTTTATTTTGATTGTATCGTATCACAAGATGATTCATCGGGAAGTTATTCATCATCGATTACCAATTCAGGGTGAGGAAGGTGCTCTTTCGATGACTACAAGATCGAGATCATCAAATGCATCAAAGGGACTGCCTGTTAATTACTGTTCAGGTTTTCGGTTGCTCAATGTGAACCATTCTCAAGCAGCAGATGGTATGTGTACATTACTTCTTAGTTGAATAAAACTAAGCCTATTTGATTAACATAACTAAAATTGGTTCCTTTTTTTTTTAATTTAATGTTATAGGAGTATCACGCGAAAGTTTCAATTTCGTTGTAAATGCTGAGGACTATGGCTTCGAACCAACTGATACTCCAAGAACTGATCGATCAGTAAGTCTTTAGTTTCGGTATAATATTGCAAGACGATGGCATATGGTCATCGGTTAAATTAAGAGGGTGTTTGGCGGAGCTTATAAGCACCATCAATGTGTTTAGCAAAATAAGATGTTTAATAGCTTATAAGATCATAAAATAATAACTGGGATTTTCCAACTTATTTTCCTAACCACCTCCACCCCCAACCACCCCACCTCACCTCAGAATCACCCCACCCCTCACCCGCCCCCATCCACCTCTATCCCTATATAAAAAAATCTTATTTTATATTAAAATTTAAAAAATATTTATTATAAATTCTCAAAGATTTTAAAAATTGTATTAGCCAAACACTTTAGCAACTTATAAGCTACTTAAAAATTACATCTTATAAGCTCTTATAAGATGTTAGACCTTATAAGATGTTTCGAATAAGTTCTAATTTGAAAACACCACTGTCTAGTTTTGGGATTCATTCGCTATATTTGTTCATTTTCTGAACTATCCAAGGTCACAAGAAATATAGAGTTGGGATTAGCAGCACTGCACGGTGAGAAGGGTCCGGCTTATGATCGAATTGTTTTAAATGCTGGAATGATTGATCACTTGCTCGGATGCGATGGTGCCGAAGATGTATCTTCAGCTCTGGATAGAGCACGAGAGGCTATTGATTCTGGGAAGGCCCTTAAAAGGCTTTTAGGCTACATAAACAAGTCTAACAAAGTGTTGTGATCACCTATTATTGGTAAAATGTATTTCTTTCGTTTTTATTTTCAAGATTGGGGTTTTTGTTTTTCCCTTTATAAGTTACAACGGAAAGGAAATGTTGTAATCTTACCTACAGTACATGATGGGTTTTTGTTTTCTTTTTTGGGGTGGGGTGGGGAGGGGTGGGGTGGGGATTACGTCATTACTAATAAGTTTTGTCTGTAAAATCTTGAGAATTGTTTTCGAATTCACATCTCCTAATCCTTGGTGACAAAATCCCACCATCAATTTGGGGAAGAGTACATGTTTTGCCTCTTTATTTGTTTCCACTTTTTTTGTTGTACTCCTTCGAGATAAGTTTAACATTTTGTTAAATCAAGTGTTATAAAGTGAGTTTAATATTTTCATTTTAAAAAAGTTTATAATTACATAATACTTAACAACTATTTCTATTTTTTACTCTCCGTCTTTTTATTTTTTATATACTTTATTTCATATTTTACAATAGAATATAATATTTCTTAAAACTTGTATTAAGGATGGAATATATATATATATATTTATTTTTTCCCGTGTACTTTCGCTTTGAACTTCAAGGGAAAAATTATTAAGAAAAATCACTGAAGAAGATATGTAGCTTTCTTAAATTAAGGGCCCGTTGGCTAAGTTTATTTTATACATCTTATAAATTCTAACTATAATTGTGTTAAGAGCTTATAAGATTTTTTTTGTTTAAAAAGGATGGTAGAGGTGGTAGAAAAAAAAAAGTTTATGAAGAACTTATTTCAAGAGCTTATAAGTTGTTATACATTTTAGTTTGCTAAACTCTTAAACAATTTATAAGTTATTTTAAAAAACTTATAAGCTCAGTCAAACGGGCTAAGTTGGGCATAATAAAGCTACATCCTAAACAATTTATAAGTTATTTTAAAAAACTTATAAACTCAGTCAAACGGGGTCTAAGTTGGGCATAATAAAGCTACATATGATCAATTAGAAAAAAAAATCATCCAAGAGAATGAGTGCCATCACTCTTTTATTTCAATAGCAAAAAAATAGATACTCCATCCATAACCATCATACAAATTAATCGGACTCCACCAAAAAAACTAAATTAATACACAATAGCTTGTAGTTCAGCATCTGCAAAAGCCTTCCTGATGCTTCAGAAAAGAAGATCGAACTAAATGCATACAAAGTACAAATAAAACTTTCAAGATCACTTCTAAATCTGGATTGCAGATGCTATTGCAGCTGCAAGACTTATAACCTCGAACGGTTGCTTGTTTTTCACCTGCCTCACCGTTTCTGGGCACGAGTCCGTGATCCAGAAGTAAGTCATCCCCGTTCCAGGGTTCCCTACAAATATCGACACCACGATCTTCAGATTAGTATGAGAAACAGTGCGATTAACTATTTGACAATCTTAGAAGCTGATTCCGAAAACCAATCAAGCAAAAGTAGTTCTAGTATGCATTTGGATTTTGAAAAAAATACTTCAAGCAAAAATCAGCAATACCCCAAGAAGACATCAGTAATACTCCAATAAGGCATCAGTAATACCCCAACTGCAAAAAAAAAAAAACACAGTTCGGTGTGTTTGTGTGTGTTTTTTTTTAAATCAAAATTGAAGTCAAAATTGAGCTTAAAATCCAAGTGCATGTTATGCATTTGGATGCACCTTAGAATTTGTCTTCAAAAGCAAAATCAAGAATTCATCGAGTCAATAAGATAATAACACGTTTTCAAGGGAGGAGCTAATGATCATACAGCATGAAAATGTAAAGCTACAGAAGAAATAAAATGAGAACTTTTTGGCCATTTTCCTACCTCCTTTGTCATGCTCAAACCGCTCCCACGATTTATTTGGAAAAATTCCATGCGTCACATACGCACTAACTTTTGTAGCTCCATGTTTGGCCAACACTTTCTGAAAAACCAATAGTAAAATATACAGAAATGTTAAATTAAACAAACGAGATTGCAACAAACTTAGAGAAAGTGTTGTAGAAATGAAATTACAATTTGCAACTAAGTTTAAGGGGTTCCCTTTCCAACTTGGAATATGAACAAGATTGATTATTTCTTCTAAATCTTTTCACTATTGATATCAATTCAACAGAACTTTCATAACATTGTGAAATATCCTGAGAGATTATGCTAATTTACCTGACACTCTATCAGGGTGCCACCTGACTGGACAAGGTCGTCCACTATCACAACGTGACGTCCCTTTGGATCACCTTCCTTAATTCTAACAATCCGTTGATCCCCTTCCCTAACTTTGGCGCAAACAATCTGCCACCATGTTAAGCAAGTTACACCAATTTATTACTAATTTATACGTGTGGTGGACTGCGATCATTTCAAAGAACTTACGATATAGGAGAAATATTTAAGATTGAAATGAAATAGAGAATTTTCAACAGCTTATGGGCGAATAAGGATGCTGAAGAACATCTGTGTCACCCGAAACGTTATTACCATTGGGAAGTGTTGTAGTTGCTTGTGAAATCGTTTCCATGCACCATCGTCGGGAAAGGCTATCGTTATCTGCACGGAGAAAAGTATAACAGGCAAATTTAGAAATGGAAGTAATAAGGTTCACAAAACTTATACACGGAAAATCAGTTCACTTGTCATCTAGGCGGAATTATGGGAAAACGGAAGCTGGACACGAGGAATATTACAAAGGGGAAAATTGCAAATTTGGTCCCGTGAGAATTTTTCAATAACAATTTTGGTCCCACGTTCTTTTTTGGTCCCATTTCTTGCAAATTTGGTCCTTTCCGTTAACTTTTGGGACCAAAGCTGCAATTTTTTGGGACAAAAACTGCAATTTATATTCTATTGGGACCAAAACTGCACTATTCTTGGGACCAAAAATGTCAAAAAAGGAACCATTTTTGCAGACCACCTATTCTCATGGGACAAAAAATGCAATTTACCCTATTACAAAACATGTGTGGAGACAGAAACAAAAGAATAAGAAAAGTCCCATCTAAACTAGTAAGTATTCATCAATTTGGAGATCTCAAACCCTGAAAAACATCAAATTTGTGCACAAAATTTCGAAAAAGAAACAACAAACATCCAATATTACATTGTCAGAGTCTGGAAGCTGTTGCAGCCTTTTCAAAAGCAGCGGTACACCACTCTCAAAGCACGGCAAAACACTATCGCCAAAGTAAAACCTCTCCTGCGAGACAAACAAAAAGCACGCTGGTTACATTGAGCCCAAGCAAAATATACGAGTAACAATCAAAGACAGAAAAAACGAAACACAAACAGCATGAAGCAAGTATAGACTCACCACAAGCATCTACGTACCCACCTGTAAAGCATGGATATCGAAAATTACTATATTGGTGGGTCCACCTCTAGAAATCGGAATATTAGACAAGATCCTCGCGAGAGTAAACGCTGTGGCAACGTCGCCTTCATCCTCCATGCGCTCTGAAGTACCCGTAGGAAAAAACGGCAGGACGAGGGTGAAGGATGTGACGAATAGTTTCGGCAAAGCGTAGATGATGGATAATTGCTCGAAAATAACTGAGGGAGAGCTGAACGAAGCGAGGAAAGCTGCATGCTGTCCACGAACTCCTTGAGCATTGGATATAAACAAGTCCGGAAATCCATCCGCGAATTTCCTGGTTGATAAAAACTATCTATTAAGACATCGCATTTAGTATCGACCTTATGGCCTCCTGTAGATACTAAACACAGTTGAGAAAAGGAATACGAAATAAGTCTGGATAATAATATTAGCAAATGTGTACTTTGTTTAACAGCATTAGATTTATTCTATGTAGCCTTAGTGAAATTTCTTTGGAGTCCTACAAATTATGCAATTAGTTAATAAACTTGGTTATACTGACATATGAGTTGGCTCATCTTCACAAATCAAACATCAGTTTCCATTTAATTCTAGGTAAACCATCTCGATTGTCCCCTCGCCTTAAAGCTACCTCCCAATCTCGATTGCCCCTTTCTATAAATAGACAATTTTTATTTACCAAAATGCCACCAAAAGCAACTTTATTCTCTTTTATTTACCACAATGCCACTAAAAAACAACTTTATCACTATAAATACTACTTCCTCCATCTCAGTTTTATTTTCCCATTTGTCAAAAAGGTCCGTCCCAATTTTGTTTTTCCATTCCCAAAATAGAAATAAAGTACATTCACTTTTTTAAACTTCACCCTACAATTCAACTATTTTATTCACCATCATTATTCCCAAGACTACTTTATTAATTTAAATACTACATTTCAACTCTCGAATTAAACTCCGTGTAAAGTCAAACGGGAAAACAAAACTAGGACGGAGGGAGTAATAAACAACTACCACGTTAAAACCGTGTCAAAAGCAAAGGGGCAATCGAGATAGGACATTCAAAACGAGTAAATTTAAATCGAAAGTGAAAGCCGAAGTAAGAAGGTTGAAATTCTTCTCCTACTGATATTGCCGTGTTCTCTTGATTGCTGAATTAAATAGAATTTTTCCAAAATGAAACCAAGTTTTTTATTCCTTAAAAACATTTTTCTCTGTATATTAATTACTATACATACTATCTCAATCACTAAATTCAAACAAATATGATTATAATTCAAACTTAATTGTAAAGTGCTAATGATACAAAAGTTATATGGCAAGGCAGAACAATGTCACTTCATAAAACAAAACTGAACATCATCTAATTTTGCAGGACTAATCATTTTCTTCACTTGAATGAAAAAACACAAAATTCCCCATATATGTGATCACACCATCAACAACACAAAACCCACATTCTACTAAAACAATTAATTTCGGAGCAAACGGTACCTCCAACTGATGCTACGAAGCTCAATGGCGTCGGATTCGGCCGCAATTCTCTCCGCGAGATCCTTCATCTCCGAGCAGTAAAACAGGCAAACCTTTTTCTGATTACTGAGCGAAGTATTCAGAGACGACGCCATTAGGGTTGAATTTGGGGGTTTTAGAATTATGTGAATCGGGTCGGTCGACGACACGCAATCAACGGTCCATTTCTGCGGGGGAGTATTTCTGAGCTCGCAGTGGATTCTATTTTTGGGGCGGATTGGAGAATTTAGGGTTTTGTCGGTGGTTTTGGAGGAAGACGAAGGAAACGGTTGCGGCGGCGAAATGGCGGACATTGTGGTGGCGTCCGCCGCGATTAAAGGGGAGCCGTTGTTTCGGTTTCGGACTCCGGCTTCCGGGTTTTTATAGTCTTTTCAAAAAAATTGGATCTGCAAATGGAATTAAATTCGATTTAATCCATTAGTGTATAATTTCTCAACTTTTAAAAAAGGGGTTGGTGGGATTAAATTTAGAGGACGTCTTTGATGATCTTGACGTGCGTCAATTTATTTTTATTTTTTTTGGGTTTGATTTTGAGATTTATAAATTGGATTTGTGGTTTTGAAATATAAATTTGGTTCTATTTTAGGAATTTTAGAATTGGATTCTTAGATGGAGAAATTTGAATAGGTTTAATATAGTAAATATGTATTTGATTAGGAATTAGGAAGTAAGTGTGGATGAATTTTATAACAAATATAGAGTAATGTTGTTTTGTTTTATTGTTACCGTTAATTAGTGGGGTTAAAAAAAAAAGTAAGAGATATAATGAGTTGACTGAAGATTAATGAGGGGATAATAAGTGATAATAAGTGAGTGTCTGGATAGAGATAGTATGAAAATAAATGAGTGAAATAAAGTATGTGAGTATTCTCCCTGTCAGAGTAAATTTTCAACTTTCCTTTTCAGGTTATACCACAAAAATCAACAGTGACCCACCATATATGAATAAATAAATACATATTTTTAAACAAAACAAAAAAAAATGGGGATTTTACTTTGAGACAGAGGAAGTATAATATAAGGGTGTATGAAATTCAAAATTGGATGAGATGGAGGATGAAGTATCCCCATTCTAGATGGGATCATCCCTAATCAAACATTATCTTAGGGTATGTTTGTTTTGGGACTCACACGGATGGACTTTGAACTTTGCGATCAACGCTCTGTTCTAGTTTGGAATTTGAAACCGGGTTTTCAAATCTCAAACTCAAAATCTCTACCTATAAACTCTCTTGAACACCACCTCACCACAAGAGAGAAAAAAAAATTTCTCTCCATGTCTTGAACCCAAGATCTCTGGGGTCTTAGGTGGTGGGCTCAACCAATTGAGCTACCAACACTTGACGTGAAGTGAGTAATCTTAATTACTTATCAACATGTCAATATTCACTCGATAATCGAATGTCACAATTTTAATATGTACTCACTAAGTCCACCAGAGCAGGATTTTTTTATTTTTTTTTGCATCTGCTTTAAAAAAATATGATGTGTAAAGAGTAAAGAGGGTGCTTGTAATTTAATAATGTAAACTATTGTCATTTTAAGAAAATATTTTATTTAGTGTGGACGAACAAATATAGAAATGTGGTTCAATTCTTATGGACAAAGGGGTAAGTATATATTGTTGAATAAAATTAATCCTAGTTAAATTTAAAAAAAAAAATCATCCTAATTAATTGATTGAAAAATTTGTTTAGTTTAAGCGTGCAACTCAACATAATGGTGAACTGCAGCATCGACTTTGACTGAATTATGACACTAGTTTTAATTGAAACTTGCATGTTATTTTAATAAAAATATAACAACTTAACTGAAAGCGTAATAATGATTTTATATGAAACGTGACGAGTGCATTTAGTGTATATGATACCTTGTATTTTTTTGAAGTGAAGATCTTTTTTTAACTCAAGTTTACGTGATTTTTTTTTTAAATATTATTGTTATGTAAAAACACTATTACTATTTAAAAAGACACTTGATTATTTATACAATGATAATGTGTATGTATAACAATAATAATTGAAGAAATCGAGATCACGTGAACTTGTCTTCACGCAAGTTTTTTTCTTTTTCGAAAGCATGAGACCTCACCTTAATTTAATCATTATGTATGAATTTTAATTATTACACGAACTTTTAATTAGCCCACTGTGATTTCAAACATTATATGAGCAAGAGTATGTATAGAGTGAAATTAGTTTTTATATGAATCACTGAAGGATATTAGTTATTTCACTGAAGGGTATTATTTATTTTTACTGAAGAGTATTACTGGTTTACACTGAAGAGTCTTAGTTCATTTTCACTGAACAATTAAGACTATTTAGTGTAAATCAGTAATACTCTTCAATAAATACAACTAATACTTTTCAGTGAAAACAACCAATACCCTTCAGTGTATAAACTAGTTTCACTCTATACTTTGTCTACGAGGAAAATGATTCATGAAATCTTCAGATAATTGTGTTACTAATTCGTGTAACCCTCTCGGTGCACTTATATATATCATTTTCTTTATTTCTTAATCTCATTTCTTTCTATTTAAAAAAAAAAATTAAAATTGAACGGTGGCCCAAAAGGAAATTATTCCATCTTTAAAGAGTTTTACTAAACTTTAAATTGCTCGTCCGAATAAAAGCCTGCATTTTTAAGGAAGAATAAAAGCTTCTTGTCGTCAATTATACACGTGGACCCACGAATACGAATTTATACGCGATGCATCCGATATTTCTTGCACGAATACGAATTTATACGCGAATCCAAAGTATGTATAAATCCATACTTCATTTGTTTCCGTTGTAAATTTAAAAAAATTTATTATTCCAAATCTAGAAGATTTAATGTGGATATTACTTATGAACCAAGAAACCCAACGGGCTTTATATCTTAGACTAGTGTTTTATTCTTATAAATAAATCATTGTATTCATTATTGTAATCACTCATATACACAAGATTATTAGGGAAACTTCTGGCTTGGATCGCCCCCAGACGTAGTCGTTCTCGACAAATTGAGTCAACAAACGTTGTCTCTTTAATTTACACACTTATTTGCACCAGTTTCAAAAATTAGTTCCAGAGATTTCATATCACTATAAAAATTAGGCTTAACATCAAATTGCAACCTGCACTGTTGATCTTTTATCAATTTGCAACTTATACAATTTTTTTTTTATCAAATTGCAACCTATACTATAAAATATTATCAATTTGTAGCCTAAACTTTATTTCTCTCCGTATTTTCAAGCCACACAAAGGTTATAATTGTCCATTAATATATATTGTTTTCTTGTTATTTTTAACCAAAATCTTTACGTTTGTAAAAGTTTTGTAATTTAAATATTACATATTATATGTATTTTTTATTCAAATATTGCTTAACATTTTTCGTTGCATCAAAAAGTTTAAATGATTATGTTTATATTAATATATAATATAAATAAAAAATTATAACTTTAGTATGGTCAAAAAAATACTAGAGAAATGAAGTATATGTTGCAAATGGTCATTTTTTATAGTATAGGTTGTAAAATGTTAAATTTTTATAGTACAGGTTGCAATTCGATTAAAAAAATTGTACATGTTGCAAATTGATAAAAGGTCAATAGTGTAGGTTGTAATTTGATATTAACCCTAAAAATTATTAAATTTTGACATATATATTCCACATAATTTTTTTTAATTATATTTTGATAATTCATAACGAATTCGTTATATTTTAATATAATTCTTAAAATATTATTTTGAATTTAAATTCACGGTAAATAAGAAAAAAAGATGAAAAATTAATTAAAAATAAAATTTATTTTAAAACAAAATTTAATTTTTAAAACAACACTTATTTTGAAACAGGTGAGTAATAGATAGCATGAATGGATACCATAAACACTATTCTATTTATATAATACTTGCCCATAATTAAAAACATAGTTATATTACAAAACATATGTTTTACAAATAATACCATATAATAATATAATTAATAGTTTAAAGAAAAATTTGCAAACATGTTGTTAGGCCTTAAAATTGTAAGGTAGCAATTTATGTCTCAAGTTCCCATCTTTTGTGCAATTTATATCCAAAGTCGAAAAAAAAAAAAAAAAAATTCAATACACTTCTTTGTCGGTGCATAATTTTTCAGCGAATCCAATATATCAAAATATTTATTTCTCTGAACATGTTATTTTGATACTTGACTCGTCTTTCAATTTGCCTAAAAATTGTCAGGAAATAGAAAAATATGATATCGACCGTGAACAGACTTGTGTAGCACCACACAATACTTCCCCGACTAATATTCCAGTTGTTCTCCAATGAATTGAAGAAAGAATCAAATATCATAATGGCAGGCTTGAAGAGACGAACAATTTGATATATGACTTGACTTTCGATTAGCTAGAAAATGTCCAAAATTTGGCGTGAACAATGTGACGTGAACGTCATTTTGATACTTGACTCGTCTTTCAATTCGCCTAAAATCTATCAAGAAATAGCAAAAATATGCTATCGACTCGTGAACGGGCTTGGACAGCGCCACACAGTACTTTCCCAACCAATTTTCCAGTTGTTCTCCAACAAATTGAAGAAAGAATCAAATATCGCGCATAATGATAGGCTTGAAGAGACGAACAATTTGATATGTGACTTGACTTTCGATTCGCTAGATTTAAAATGACGTGAATGAATCATTCAAACTTAAATTTGTGAACTTGTAAACTAATGGTCAATTGAAGTTACCAAACTAATAAATTTGGAGAGATGAACAATTTAATACATAGTTTGTCCTTGAATTCGTAAGCAAGTTGTGTGACGACGACAAAAGGTGGTAAATTTTAGTTTTTCTGACAACTTTGAGCAAAAATTACAAAAATATGGAAATTGTAAGATATAAATTGCTACATGGACAATTTTTGCTTTAACACCCTAAAAATATTGTACTCCCTCCGTCCCAACATTTTTTGCACACAAAAACGGGCACACATATTAAGAAAAAATTACTTTTTGAGTAAAGTAGTGGCATATGGGTAAATATGTGTATTATTGTGAGTGTGCACGCAAATCAATGTTTCCTTTTTAGATCATCAGTCATCATATTCTTCCAGCAATGTTTCGCTTCCGCGGCGGCGATCGGCCAGGTTGCGGAGGTGGAGGGCCAGCCGCCGCCTTTCTCAGGCTTACGCCGTCGATCTCCGGCCCTTTAGAATTCGTCAAACGCTTCCAGCAACCAACGTGCATTTTTCTGGATTTGCCCCCACAAATTGAATCAAATCTCTGCAAATCTTTACGCAACAAAAAAAAAAAAAAAAAGAACAATTAGAAAATTTGGATAGTGAACCAAATTAAATTAAAATTCTAAATAATGCCCTCTATTTTAAAATAAATGTCATTCTAGAGATTTTATTGTAAATTTGATTTCGTGAGAATTTTTCAATAACAATTTTGGTTCCACGTTCTTTTTTGGTCTAATTTTTTGCAAATCTGGTCATTTCCGTTGTTTTTTTGGGATTTAAACTGCAATTATAAAATTTGGATAGTGAACCAAATTAAATTAAAATTCTAAATAATACTCTCTATTTTAAAATAAGTGTCATTCTAGAGATTTTATTGTAAATTTGGTTTCGTGAGAATTTTTCAATAACAATTTTGGTTCCACGTTCTTTTTTGGTCCAATTTTTTGCAAATCTGGTCATTTCCGTTGATTTTTGGGACTTAAACTGCAATTTATACATTCTTATGGGATCAAAACTGCACTCTTTTTTGAACAAAAAATGTCGAATAAAACTACAGGACCAAAAATATTAAAGAAATTACCATTTTTGCAGACCACCTATTCGCATGAGACAAAAAAGACAATTTACCCATTTTATATTAAATTAAAAACAATAAAATTTTGATATATATACTCGCACATAAATCTCTAAAAGTTTTATTATATTTTAACAATCTCTAACAAATCTTTTATATTTTAGTAGAGTAGTTCTCCAGAGTAATTGGTGTATGATGCACTCACTTAACAATTGAGACTGTTTACATTGAAAAATATAATTTGATTACACTGAAAAATGTGGTTAAATATACAAAAAAATTTACACTAAAAATCGATTTTTAATATAATCAGCCTACATTTTTCAGTGTAAATAACTTCAAATGTTGAATGAATGTACCATGCACTAGATGCATCATGCATATGAGGGTGTCCCTTATTAATATAATCCCCAAAAGATCTCTTGAACTCGGATGAAAGATATCTTGAATTAGGATTCAAGGTAAATTAGGAAAAACATGAAGAAAAAAAAATAGTTAAAACGACACTTATTTTAAAATAAAATTTAACCTTTAAAACAACACTTACAAAAAAAATTACCTGGAGAAAGATATGCTGAGACAAGAGAGAGAGAATCAAGAATGAAAATGGCAATCAAGATAGTTGCTAAAACACTTGTCATATTGGTTTTAGCCATTGAAGCGCTCTGAAAAATTACACAGAAATTCAGGGTATATGTAAGGAAGAATTTCGATCATGGTAAGATTTGGAGATGTGAACATATTAATAAAATTAATTTGACTAAGCAACGTTTTAATTGTTGTTTTATTAGTCGGCATGAAATTTATAATGATGGGAATTGACTAAATGGAGTGTGAAAATAATCCAAGAAATTTATATTAATTGTTAGTTTTAGGAAAATGACATTTTACATAAAAAAAAACGAGGCCCGCGTATAAACGCACAAGTTTCGGTTCCCTTTTTTTTTTTTTTCCTTTTTCTAAGGAAGCACTTGGGAGGTTTCTTGTTTGTTGATTTAGGGTATGTTTTGAAACTCTACTGCAAAATTAAAAGTAATTTTAAGTGATTTTTGTAGTAAAATTAAAAGTGGGACATATTTTGAAATTAAGTGATTTTAAAAGTTGAAGTGTTTGTAAAAAAATCAATTAGTGAATATAAATTTTTAAAAAATCAATTCTCAAAATCCAAAAGCAGGTTTTTTCTGCTTCTCCAAAATATATTCTAAGGTGGTTATATAGTATTTGCAAACAATGTAGAATTGATTTTTTTTAAAATAAAATCAATTCTACCAACTAAATAGTGATTCCAAACAATCACTTAGGATGTTTGAGTTTCAACTTCTAATTTATTCATTCATTGTACTACTAATGCTTCAATTTTTTTTTAAAAATATAATTGCAGGATAAATATAACTTTGTCTATCTGGTTCACATGCAACTTTTGTGGTGTTTTTATTATTTAATTCATTGTGTACAATTAATTTTGAAAACCAATTGAATAAGTGTTTAGCATATAAAATCTCTAATTTAGATTGGTTTTCAAAATAAATCATGTGATAGGACAACTAATATGTATAAACAACTCGGTCTATAGTTTAACTCTTGCCTTGTATTTAAATTATGAGATACGGAACTCAACTGACAAGCTAAATTATGGAGTCTGAGTAACTGCTTCACATCCTCTAAGGTAGAAATCGAGTTTGATGGAGTTTATTGTTACGGCCTAGTAAATTTTTGGTATATATATCCCTCTAATTCATTATAGTCGTATAATCCAAATAATTAGTATACCTCTCGACTTGGTAGTTTTCCCAGATGTACGTCGACTTGAGTCAACAAATTGTATGTTCTTAACAAGTCTAATATGAGTTAGCTCACTTGAACAAAGTTTGAAGATGAAATATAACTTATGCATTAGAAATTAACAATCTAAACTATCAACGGGCAACATTAAAATGAAATGAGTTAGTCATAAACTAACTAACAAAGATGAGCCATACTCGACTGATGATAAAGTCAAATGTCTAATGGAGTTAGTCATAAACTATTCAAGTGTTGAGTATAAAGACAAAGACAATGTTAGTTGTATCAGACGTTGAAGACTTCATAAATTACAAGATAAAAATGTCAATCGTACAAGATAAAAATAAATATTTAGCCTCAATAGAGAATATCACCCGAACCAAGAGTCAATTGGGTCGAGCCCTGATATTTGAACCCAGCCTGATAACGATAAGTCGATAATGCAGTACAAAATACACAATGCAATTGGTCCTGCCTCGTACTCAAATTACAAAATGAGATAAGAAACTCAACCATTACTCTGATATGAAGATGGAATATCATCAAAGTATGAAAAATTGTTAATTTAAACTATCATTTAACAACATTAAAATGAAGAGCTTGTATTTTAGGAATAAAGGTGAGCTAAACTTGAATGATGATACAAGTCAGATGAATAATGGAGTTAGTCATAAACTAACTAAATATTGCAGTACAAAGACAAATGCATTATTAGTTGTGTCAGACGTTAAAAACTTCATGAGCTACAAGATAAAAGTGACAATCATACTCAGTAGTGAATATCACCATAACCTAGAGTCAATTAGGTCGAGCCCTTGATATGTGAACCCAACTTGATGATGAGAAGTTGAGTTGAGTAACTAATTTGAACAAATGATGAGATAAGGAACTCACTGTTACTCTAACATGAGTTGAGTAGTTAATTTGGACAAAGTTTGAAGATGCTATGGTGGAATTCGGAAAACTATCACATCCATGATTTCAAAGATCACACGTAAGGCAAATAGGAATCGTAAGAGTTACATTTTTTCAGAAGTTTTCAGAAATTGTGGCATTTTTTCAATTTCTGGATAATATATCATTTAAGTATTGAAAATCGAAAATCTAAACTATCAATAGACAACATTAAAACGAAGGCCTTGTATTTTAGGAACAAAGGTAAGCCAAACCTGACTGTGAATATAAACTGACTAAGTATTGCAGTACAAAAATAAAGACAATGTCAGTTGTATCGAACATTGAAGACTTTATAAGCTACAAGACAAAAATGTCAGTCATACAAGATAAAAAAAATAAAATTCAATCACAATAGTAAATACCATCCGAACCAAGAGTCAATTAGGTCGAGCCCTCGATATTCGAACCCATTTCAATAACAAGAAATCGACAACGCAACACAAATTACACAATGCAAATGATCACACCTTATAAATTTCGCCCCGCTAATTAACACTACGTGTCATGTGACATTTATATATTTTATCGTATGCCAATTTACAATATTTATGAAAATTCAAGCTACAACACAACTTTTGCACTAGATAATGAAAGACGGGACAATATCCACCCATGTTTAATAAATATAAATCCACAAAATACAAAAGGCGACCACAATTTTGAAGCAGAGCCACTCCTCTGGGCTGCTTTATCCTAAAAACTCCAGACAAGGCCCAAAAAATTGCAATGCACCAATCCAAATTCCTTCCAACCCCTCTTTTACTTCAGTGGCTGTGGTGTTGCCATAAAATTTATGACTTCCCACGGCGCCACCTATGCATTTACACAATATCCCTTTTGTTCAAGATTATTTAATGGGATTATTCAAACAAAGACTCCATTTTTGTGGGAGCGCTCTTGACCTGCTGAGGCTAAGTCACCTGTGAGCTTTTCCTCTTTCTTTAAGTGTAATAATGTTCATTCTTGAAAAGAAAAAGCCCCCAATTTTATTTTTTAGGGTATCTATGTCTGTTTCATGGAAAGATTCAATTTTTGCCATGTTATCTATATGGGTTTTGTTTAGGATGGAGATTTTGACATGATAGGCTGTGTTCTTGATTTAGTGACCATTAGCTTCTTGTGTATCAAATTCTTAGGGCGTTGTTTTCTTTAATTTTTTTTTTTGTCTGTCTATGGTGGAATGGCATGCTTTATCAGTGATTGTTCTGAAAAAGCTCAGTTCTTGAATCTTTTCTTGATTCTAATGCGCCCCATGAATATTCTGAAAAGGCTCAGTTCTTGATTATTTAGCTGTAATAATATTCTTGAAAGAAAGAAGCCCCAAACCCCAAAACCAAATTTTAGGGTATCTATGTCTGTTTCTTTTAAAGATTCAATTTTTACCTTGATATGTAATGGATCCTGTGTTATGCTATGTGGGTTTTGTCTAGGATGGAGATTTTGGCATGATAGACTGTTTTATTGATTTAGTGATCATTAGCTTCTTGTTTATCAAATTCTTAGGGTGTTATTCTGTTTTAATTTTTTTTTTTTTTGTCTATTTATGGTGGAATGGCATGGTTTATTAGTGATTGTTCTGAAAAAGCTCAGTTCTTGAATCTTTTCTTTATTCTAATGCATTCTAATTCAATCTAGGTTCAATTCTTAGAATTTACTTTCTAGGTGCATTATAATACAATCTTGACTTGTGACAATTTGACAATACTTACAGTGCAATTTGCCAAAATTTAAGCATCTTCATAGTTCAGTTAATTTGCATCTCGATTCGTTCCTGTTATGTCGTTCGCTATCATAATCACACGTGCATCTATGTTAGGTTGCTTATGAATTAAGTAATTGATTTCTGAAAAGGTTATGCTCTAAGGGTTTCAAAGACTTGAACATCGATTTCGCATAGGCCATAGTTTGATAAAATTGCTCAATATGGTCCTGAATAATTTTCAAGTCTATGTTAACTTGAAGTCCTTTAATCTAAACACTTTGACCAAATATCTTACTTTCAATTATACCTCTTAGGTGCCAAGCAAGCTAGTTTCTCCTACATCTTCAAATCAGTCTCTAAATTCGCATAAAAAAGTACATACTTCATGGATTATGAGAATTTGAATGAAAACGTCAAGAAATGTCAGTATGCTGTCCGAGGGGAGCTCTATCTTCGAGCTGCTGAGCTTCAGAAGGAAGGGAAAAAGGTACGTTTGGCAGAGCAAGAAACGGATTGTGCGTCATCTCTTAGAATATCAGCATAGAAAATTATTTGTCCATAATAATACACACTAATTATTTTCTTTTTCCCTTATTCCTTGGCAGATCGTCTTCACCAATGTCGGAAATCCTCACGCCCTAGGACAGAAACCTCTGACCTTTCCTCGCCAGGTTCGGAAAATGACTCATAATCCGTATACCATCTCTTCTCTTATTAGTTTTTTTACGGTAAGACGAATTATGTGTCAGGTGGTTGCTCTCTGTCAAGCTCCGTTCCTGCTGGATGATCCTAATGTCGGCCTTATATTTCCTGCCGACGCTATTGCGAGAGCTAAACATTATCTTTCCCTTACTTCCGGGGGTCTAGGTATCATATTCGACAATTTTTTAACACTACCACTTGAAGTTTATTACTCCCTCCGTCCAATATCAGTAGTCCTGTTTTTTTGGGCTGTTATTTTTTGTCATAAGTTGGAGGATATTATGAGGTATTGTGAGGTCCATTTGTTAATAAAGTGATTGTTTATGAAAAATATGATACTTATATTTTTCATAAACAATAACTTTATTCATAAATGAACCTCATAATATCCTCCAATTTATGACAAAAAATAACAGACCAAAAAACAAGACTACTAATATCGGACGGAGGGAGTATAATGTTTGAATGCATTATAAATCTTGTGTATAATCTTGGTCAGGTGCTTATAGTGATTCTCGTGGCCTTCCCGGAATCAGGAAAGAAGTTGCGGAGTTTATTGAGAGACGTGACGGATATCCAAGGTTAGAAAAATTGACCGATCGCTTTTGTTTAATTAGATGGATTTTTATACTGATTGTTTCGACTGTTGTTTTTTATGGCAGTGATCCAGAACTTATATTTCTAACTGATGGTGCTAGCAAAGGAGTGATGCAGATTTTAAACTCTATTATACGTGGTCCAAGTGATGGGGTATAGTTCTTTCGTTCTAATATTTCCACTCTGATCAATTTTTTCTGATTATCGTGCTTTTCTGCTAACGTATTATTCGTTATCTATATTTGTCTTCAGATTCTGGTCCCTGTGCCACAGTATCCACTTTACTCAGCAACGATATCTTTACTTGGTGGCTCTCTCGTTCCGTATTATCTCGAAGAAACTGCAAATTGGGGTCTTGATATCGCTAACCTTCG
Organism: Ballota nigra; assembly: GCA_947034835.1. Lineage (NCBI taxonomy): Eukaryota > Viridiplantae > Streptophyta > Magnoliopsida > Lamiales > Lamiaceae > Ballota > Ballota nigra. The sequence goes on from OX344727.1 coordinate 96,274,090, forward strand.
TCAATCGGTTACAGAGGCTCGCTCTCAAGGATTAACCGTAAGCATTCCACATCTTTTGCTTCTTAAAGTTTAGGGGCATTTACAAAATGGTTCAAAAAATGGACCATAATTACAAATTGGTTCAAATTATTTGCACAAACATATACAAATACTTGCATAGAAGCATAAATTTTTATTGCAAATATGTATCTGCGCAAATCTCTTGAACCATTTTGTAATCACGGGCCATTTTTTGAACCCTTTTGTAATTATTTAAAGTTTAGGGGCATTTACAAAATGGTTTAAAAAATGGACCATTATTACAAATTGGTTCAACCTATTTGCACAAACATACGAAAATATTTGCACATAAGCATAAATTTTTATTGCAAATATGTATCTGCGCAAATCTCTCGAACCATTCTGTAATCATGGTCCATTTTCTGTACCATTTTGTAATTATTTATAGTTTACGAATTGTGAGACAAAATGGTTTTCTACATAATTTTGCCCTTACGTTTATCTTTGCGTTTGTGATAAGGTACGAGCCATGGTGATCATAAACCCTGGAAACCCTACCGGCCAGTGTCTTAGCGAAGCAAATCTTCAAGAAGTGATCAAATTTTGTTACCAAAACCGTTTGGTATTGATTGGTGACGAGGTTTATCAGCAAAATATTTACCAAGACGAGCGCCCTTTCATAAGTGCGAGGAAGGTGCATATATTTCCGATGATATAAGGTTCAAATTATTTTCTCAATATTTCTCGAAAGCTGATTATCTTTTTTTTCGTCCAACTGAAAAGGTTCTGAAGGACATGGGTGGTCCCATAAGCAAGGAGACTCAGCTCGTTTCTTTTCACACCGTTTCGAAAGGTTATTGGGGAGAATGTGGACAACGTGGCGGATACTTTGAGATGACTAATTTTCCTCCACGGGTATGTGTTGTGACATAATTTCGAGGAATTTTAAGTCCTTCATTTATGAAGGAACTTTAAAGTTCCTTCATTTAATACCTTTGGAAAACTGCTCGTGACTTATAGAAGTTTTGAAAATCAATTCTCAAAGGAAAAAGGATTAAGTGCAGGATAATACAATCTCAAATCACTTTTTACAAATTGGTACAAAATAATTGAAAAAAAAGTTGAATATAAGTGTATATTTTTTTTAACATTGTACTATCTTGTATATAGTGGTTTAGTATTGTATCATTTTGTGAACGCCCCAAGGAAAAACCAACACTTGATCAATGATATTTGGTGGGCTTATGAACGGGCTTTATTATAACGACTCGATTTTGTCATGTTTGTAATGTGGTGCAGGTAGTAGAGGAGATATACAAGGTTTCTTCCATATCACTAAGTCCAAATGTTCCCGGACAAATATTTGTAAGTCGTTTATACAATATCTCGTGTTGGTTAGTAGTAAATATAGGCGGAAATTAAACGATTTTCGTTTGCAGATGGGACTTATGGTCAACCCTCTTAAACCTGGAGATATATCATATGCTAATTTTGTTAGGGAGAGGTATGATTGCTTGTATTTGTTCTCGATTAAGTGAGAGAGATCTCGATTCTTGAGTACTTAAAGCGTTTAAATTCCTTTGCAGCAAAGGAATACTCGACTCATTGAGGAGGAGAGCACAAATAATGACGGATGGATTTAATAGCTGCAGAAACGTTGTTTGTAACTTCACTGAAGGTATGTCACAACTAATACTGTTCAATGAAAACAACTAGTATTGTTCAGTGGAAACAGCTAATCCTGATCAACTAATACCTTTTACTGAAACAATTAATACCATTTAAAAATGCATTTGAGTTTAGTTGAGGGACTATTGCCTTTATACTATATATACGAGGTCGTTTTGATCCCACCCCAAATAAGACGAGCACAAACAAAGAAACGAACGGAATGTGATACTAATTTAGTTTCTTTCTCGTCTTAGGTGCCATGTATTCTTTCCCCCAAATATTATTCAATGGAAACAACTAGTATTGTTCAGTGAAAACAGCTAATCCTGATCAACTAATACCTTTTACTGAACGAAATTAATACCATCTAAAAATGCATTTGAGTTTGATTGAGGGGACTATTGCATTTATACTATATATACGAGGTCGTTTTGATCAATAAGACAAGAGCACATACAAAGAAACGAACGAAATGTGATACTAATCTAGTTTCTTTCTCGCCTTAGGTGCCATGTATTCTTTCCCACAAATACGCCTACCTCCAAAAGCCATCGAGGCAGCAAAAAAGGCCGGAAAAGTACCCGACGTTTTCTACTGCCTCAAGCTTCTAGAAGCCACGGGCATTTCCACCGTGCCAGGCTCTGGCTTCGGTCAGAAGGACGGGTATGCTCATCCTCATCCTTATCCTTATTTTGGAAAATATGAAATAATGCCACACTCAAATTTTCGTTTTAAAAAATGTCGCCCAACATTTCTTTTTACAAAACGATTCTTGTGCGACCTTTTTAGTGACATTTTTGTAAAAGAAAATGTCGAGTATGGCATTTTTCCAAATTTCCCCCTTATTTCCTGCTAAAAAAATTGTCATTTTTTTCTAGTAAATATCTCTATTTTACGGCAACTCTAAGGCTGATGAACCGCTTTCTCGTTTAGGGTGTTTCACCTGAGAACCACCATCTTACCGGCCGAGGAAGACATGCCCGCGATTATGGACAGTTTCAAGAAATTTAACGACGAATTCATGGAGCAATACGAAGATTACAAAGGGTATTCGAGGATTTAATCGACCGGTGCAGCATTATTCATTCTTGTTGTGCCTTTACTGGGATTTATGTAAAATGTTTGTAAAAATTTGTCACAACCTACTTTGATTTATCTTTCATTTGGTTTCAACGCATGTACTGTTTGAGGTCATTATCGTATACTATGTGGTGTATAGTATAATATAATAAAGAAATGAGATTTAAATTTGAATAACGACGAAGTTTGGTACTACATCAAAATTAAATAAGCAGGGAGAAACTACCCTACTAATATTGCAATTTTCAAAAGAAGAATATCAAGATTTGGTCTTTATTCTTTGTCTGGTTAAATTGGCTTATCTTGGGAGACAACATTAATGGGGAATTAGTGACCCCCCCTCTATATTCATGTGATATGATCTAATGAGGAATAAAAAAAAGTGTAGGTTTTATCTGAAAATGGTTCGTGATAAATTTATTATGAAATTGTTTTAAAATATTAAATATTTTATAGAAATATCAAAAGTTGGGGTCCAAAAAATTGACAACAATTACATTAAAATACCGCTAACTCTGATTTTTTTATACTCCTAACGATATTTTTAGTACTAAAATATTTTATATTTTAAAACAGTTTCATAATAAACTTATTATGGGCAATTTTTCGTACAAAACTTTTCCATAAAAATATAGGTACAAATATATCAAATTATCAACATTTTGCGGATTACCCCCTTAATTGGTATGGTAATATGTATATTTACAAAAAGTGCTTGAGATTTATCCCAATTAGTAATTACAAAAGAATTATGAAAGATAATCACTCTAACATTGATCAAGTTATTACATACACGAGAGTATGTGTGTACCAGTTAAACCAAGTCCAAATTAATTTTTGGAATATATTTTTTATTCTTAAGTTTATTTTAATTAGTGGGCTCCTTTTTTTTTTTTCTTTCCATATTTTATTTTTCTATATATAAAAATGGTTGGAACACTGAATATCAAATAAATCCCAACTCAAAGAGAGAAATTCTATAACGATTAAGAAAATTTAAAGAAATCAACATCCTAAAACTTATAAAACAAACGAAATTAGTTTGTAGAAAATATACATAACAAAATAATGTATGAAACTATAAAAAAGTGATACATATCTCGTGTAAGACTACGTATAAGATGGAGTTGATTCATACATAATAAAATAGTGTATGAAACTATAAAAAATATATACATAATAAAATTATGTATGAAATTATAAAAAAACGATACATATCTCTGCTAAGAATATGTATAAGGTGAAACTGATTCATACATGAACCATTTTGTAATATTTTTTAGCATAACCAATTAATACTTTTTTAGTTAAACCATTAATACCCTTCAATTAACACCCTTTAGTAAGCTATAAACCATTTTCACTCTATAGTTTGCCCTCTTTTAAAAAAATTCAAGAAATTTTCACACAAAAAATAGAGAAAAATTTGCATAGTTAGAGAGGACTGATGAGAAAATCTTACCAATCCGGAGGTCATATAAGTAAAAAAATGAATTGACGGTTGAAATGAAACAAATAGGCGTTTGGCGCCAGTCTACATTTGTCTATTTACAATAACACCCCCATCAAGAATTTTATTTTCCTCTTTCCCCCACTTTTTGCTTAATTACACCACTCCTTTGTCTTCTTTCTCTCTATCCCCAAAAATTACACACATTATAAATCACAAACATCTTTCTCCATGACTCTTCCTCCTTTCATTTAAAGCCCCCACTTTCCTACCAATAAAAATCCCTTTCCTAAAAAAAAAAGAAAAGAAAAATTCCCTTTCTTCCCCAAGTTTTTTCCACAAGTTTCTCCAGAATCTATTCCATCTTCCCCACAAACAAAAAAAAAAAAAAAGGAAAAAAAAGGGAAAAAAGAAGTCCCTTTTATTCTATCCAAAACATACTACATATAGAACTCAAAATCTTGGATCTCGGAAAATGGGTTTTCCGGAAAACCTTCAACCAATGGAAACCGGGTTTCTCAGAAGTCCACTGAAGCCGGTTTTCACTAAACCGGTCGAGAAAACCGACGGCGAAGAAGAATTCTCCACCACTCCAACCTACGCCGGTTCAAGAATTGCTACCGCATTGTGCTGCCCCCCTCCTCCCAAAAAAAGAAAACCGGCTTCTAGATCATGCCATTTTGGTGGAGTTAGAGAGTTTTTCAATCCCCCCGATTTGGAAAGTATTTTCATACGACGGGTCGAGGGCGCCTGACTCCAGACGAAACGGTGAAACTAGTTTACGAGAGACTTCTGCTAAAGTAGTTAAATTGATTAATGTTACTAAGTTATAACCCCATGTTTTTTTTCCCTAATTTTCTTGTTATGCAAATTAGCCTAAATGTATTATAAGTAAATAAGATGGTACGTAATTTTAATTTACATATATGTATAAATTCTTCATTCTTTGTGTTAAATTTTTGTGATTTAATTTAAATTTTAAATGATGCTGCATTGATTATTTAATTTCTTGATTATTTTAAATGATTATTCCTTAGATACGTGTTGAGGGTGCCTAACTTCAAACGCCACCTTCTGGTAAAACTAGATTACGAGAGACTTCTGCTAAAGTAGTTAAATTGATTAATGTTATTAAGTTATAACCCCATGTTTTTTTTTCTTCCTCCTAATTTTCTTGTCGTTTATAGTTTCTTGATGCAAATTAGCCTAAATGTGTTATAAGTAAATAAGATGGTACGTAATTTTAATTTACATATGTATAAATTCTTCATTCTTTGTGTGTAATTTAAATTTAAAAGATGCTGCATTGATTATTTAATTTCTTGATTATTTTAAATGATTATTCATTAGATACGTGTTGAGGGCGCTTACGAGAGACTTGATCGCAAAATTAGTTATAACCCCGTGCAACTTTAATTTTCTTGTAAATAAGATGGTACGTAATTTTAATTTTACATATGTATAATTAATTCTTTGTTCTTCGTGTCCAATTTAAATTTTAAATAATGGTGCATTGATTGTATTATTTTCTTGATTTGGGTTAAATTGGGGTTGCCATAAATGGAAAAACCAGCCATATGTTTGGATATGTTAGATTGTCTGTACTAAATCGCACAACATGTTTCCATATAAAAGGAATTTACTTTCATGATCTTCTTCTTATTTTGTTCATCACTTTGGTAAATAAATTACATGCACATGCAAGTTAAAAAGTGGGGATGAAAAGTTCGAATTTCACTGCAGGAAAAGGGATTTCCTTTTCTATATTTGTTGCAAATTAAATGGGAAAATTGCACTTTTAGTCCCAAGAGAATGAATGTAAAACACGGTTGGTACCTATGTGCGATTTTTTTTTTTTTTTTTGTAGTTTCGGTCCCATTCGTGAATTTTCTGAACCAAAACTGCAAAATTTTCATATTCTCCTGGAACCAAAATTGTAATATATTCTATTCTCTAGGGACCAAAAGTGTTAAAAAAAAAACTACGGGACCAAAAGTGCTGAAAAAAAGACCATTTTAAAATTGACACATTCTCTTGGGACCAAAAGTGCAATTAATCCAAATTAAATTGAAATATAGATACATGGGTAGGTTTTATATGAAAATTGTTCAAGATAAACTCATCATGAAACTGATTTAAAGTATCGAATATAATACCAATAGCTCAAATTAATGATACCCCTGATGAAATTTTTTATATTCCTGATTTCAAATATTTAATACTTTAAAATTATTTTATCATGAATTATTATATATATATATATGTACGTATATTTGGAAGTAGTTAAGTTGAACACTTTTTTAGTCTTGGAAAATGTCCCACCAAAACAATGACGCCCCACCCACCTAAGACGCCTTATGATAGTGGGAAGGTTCTCTGTAAATGCTTTTCTTTTTCCGTGTGGGCAAAAGACAAGATGCATAAGTGATGATAGATAGATTACTGGATTAGAATCCTATGCCAACTTCTTTGTGTCATTTATAGAGAGAGAGAGAGAAAAAGAGCATAATAATTTGTCATTTAATTAGACTTTAGAGTATACTTTTTAGGGTTAAGGTTTATTCTTATGATTATGTGGTTTATATAGACTTTTTCTTCTCCAGTTGTCTTTTATTATAGGACAAAGTATAGAGTGAAACTAGTTTATATATAAATTCGTGAAGGGTATTAGTTGTTTTAACTGAAAAGTATTAATTGTTTTTACTGAAGAGTATTACTGATTTACACTGAAGAGTCTTAGTTGTTCGGTGAAAATGAACTAAGACTCTTTAGTGTAAACCAGTAATACTCTTCAGTAAAAACAACTAATACTCTTCAGTGAAAACAACTAATACCCTTCAATGATTCATATATAAATCAATTTCACTCTATACATACTCTTATTATAGATTAGGTTTTATCTCAAATTCCACGTTTTAATGTGATATGTATGCAATAGAAATTATATCATCATTACATAACATACTCCATTATATATGTGTGTCAGGTCCAGGCTCATTGGGAAAAAAAAGTTAGGCTTGTAATTTAGAATTTCTTTTTTTATCGGTAATTGTTGTTACTCCCTCCGTCCATGAAATATAGTCTTGTTGCTTTATACACGGTTATTAAGAAAGTTGATATAATATGTAAAAAGTAAGAATATCGTGTCACATCAAGTACAAAATAAATTATTTTAAAAATGTTATGTGTGTATGTTGAAAAATGTAGATAAAGTTTATTATTTTCATTTTAGGCAACATGACTATTTTTCGTGGACAGCCAAATAAAGTAACTAGGACTATATTTCATGGACGGAGGGAGTAGTAGTTAGATTAGTTCACCAAACCCCCATATACTCCAAGAAATCTACAAACCACTTTATAAGTCTCATAATTCGTTCCCAAAGGGAATCGAACCGGGTCACTCACTAGAGTGAGAAACCCGGTGGCCAGGTAGGCTAAGCCACCTGGTTAGGCTTGTAATTTAGAAATATAGTTATGTTTTAAGGACGATATATTTTTGAACTTATAAAAGTAGGACAATATGTTTTCGTGTTTATGAAAATAAGACAATATATTTTTGAGCTTGTAAAAGTGGGACAATATATTTAATTTTTTTGTAAATGTAGGACAATACGACTAAAACATATAGTCCTACTTTTACTAGCTCAAAAATATATTGCCTACTTTCACAAACACGAAGACATATTATCTTTCATTTACAAGCCCGAAAATATATTGTCCTTAAAACACAATCACTCCTTATCTACGGACCTAAAAAAATATTTTCCCCCTTACTCCTTCCGTCATAGAATAAGTTTTCGTTTTTTTTTTCGATTTTCTCACAATAGATTTATCTTTTCATAAATAAGAAACACAACATTGTATATATTAATAAACAAATATCTTTTCTATATTTTTATTCTTCATACTATCCATTAATATTATTTTTACAAAAATCAGCATGTTGGCTTAACATATGTTAATAAATAAATATTTTTTAAACAAAACAATAAAATGTAATAACTCTTTAGCCGCTGACCGAACCTTCCCTCTCTTTTTTATAGTACGGGATGGTTCGACAACTACAAATGAATACCATTCAGGCCTATCACCCGATAATTCCTCCCTTTTTATTAGCTACTTTTCTCCCAGTTCCTAATAAACTACACAAAGGAAAAATAATGCACCGATGGATATATGATCATTTCTGTATAGAGTATGTATAGGATGAAATTGGTTTATATATGAATCACTGAAGGGTATTAGTTGTTTTCACTAAAAAATATTAGTTGTTTTTACTGAAGAGTATTATTAGTTTACACTGAAGAGTTTTAGTTCATTTTCACCGAACAATTAAGACTCTTTAGTGTAAATCAACAATACTTTTCAGTAAATACAACTAATACTCTTCAATGAAAACAACTAATATCCTTCAGTGATTTATGTATAAACCAGTTTCACTCAATACTTTGCCTTCTGTATAATATATACTCAACACTAATTGTGATAGTCTTTAGTGTAAATCAACAATACTTTTCAGTAAATACAACTAATACTCTTCAATGAAAACAACTAATATCCTTCAATGATTTATGTATAAACCAGTTTCACTCAATACTTTGCCTTCTGTATAATATATACTCAACACTAATTGTGATTATCTTATCAATAAAAAACCTAATGTGAAGGTGAAATTCACCCAATCCAAAGCTATAAAAAATGAGTTATGGGGATCTGTGCGTTCATAAGTAGCAAATTAAAACAAGATACGTGTGTAAAGACCACAAGTTGGCTTGTAGTGAGTGAGGTGGTATTAGAAAAATCCTAAGCTTCAATAATTGGAGACAGCACATGAGATAAGAGCCGGACTTGTAACTTGTGTATAAATTCTCACCATTCGTACTACTATTAAAAAAATTGTAGTAATTTTTTAATGTTCAATTTCTTGTTTTCCTACTTAAAAAATTAGCAATTTGCAGCACTTTTTATTTTATTATTATTATGATTTGTAAATCTTGTGCCGTTTTGGGGCATTGGATTTGTTTAAGTTCAATGGAGTTCCCAGTTTGATACTTTGTCAGTCTCAAAATAAATGTCGTTTTAAATTTTTTTTATTAAATTAAAAATCATAAAATTTTGGCATATATACCCTCACATAATTTCTAAAAGTGTATACTTTTTATAATCCTTAACATATCTGTTATATTTTAATATAATTCCTAAAAAATCTTTTATATCTTGGATTCGGAGTAAATTAGGAAAAAAAATGGAAAAATAGTTAAAACAACACTTATTTTGAAATGAGAGAATTATTTAATTTTGTAGGATTGAAAAATATTTGCATGTGTATTGGGTAAAAGTAGTGACTTTTTTCAACAATCATTTATTTTGTGTTCAATTACAGTTTTATTTAACTTCCTAAAACCGAATTAGGTGACCATCTAAGTTTAAAAATCCTAATCTAAATACCAAATTTTAAAATCATAAATGCCGAGTTAAAATTATGTATTCTGACAAAGAGTTGAGAGAAAATGACCCAAAGTTAAATTCATTAATAGATAAAATGTTGAGTGGATATATAGTTTGACCCAAATAAAATAAGGGGGGCATTATTTGCGTACGATTAATTTAGAATAATATAAGATGTTAGGAGATAATTTATTAAAAAAAAAATGAAAAAAACGAGTACGATTAATTTAGCAATAAATGATTGAGAACACAAATAAAATGTTAGTATTAACCTTTATCCCAACCTTCATTAATAACTAGTTTTATATTGATTTCGAGAGAATAATATTTTGATAAATCTAAGACGTTTTCAAGATTTTACGAAGTACAAATGGTTTATATATATTTACCAAAAAAAAAAAAAAAAAACAATAATATGAATTTTAACTTATATGAATTAATGAGAATCCCATCATAGCATCAGCATGTGACAATTCAACTAATGAGTATTTGAATCAACCAATAATGAGACAGGAGATTCAGCAGCTCAAATTCTTACTTATTTATTTGGATAAGTCTTGAAGAAGGTTGAAAATAATAGTACATTACAGAAAGATGACAAATTTAATAAATATATTAAAGACATTTTGGAATATAATTAGTATTGTAACTTTTTTTAGGAAAAAAATGTGAGAAGGCCAAATGGTACATATGTGACATATTTTAAAGATGACAATGCATGTTTTTGGAGGATACATTACAAAAAGAATTCTGTTTCTCAACACTATTTGTCTCCCCCATTTATGGATAAAATATAAAATCAAAATATTTATATATATGTATACACACTTCAACGTCACAGAATTCGAAAAATAAAAATTTTAAAAAGTATAATAATTTTCAATTCTGTGACGATTTAAATTATTAGTAGGATGTTTGATTTGTGCAATGGTGTTTTTATTTTTATTTTTTTTAAATGATGTAGTAGGATGCAATGGAATTGAAGATGAATTAATCAATGATTTAATTCTCATGATAGAGATCTATATAATTCTCTTAACAAAACAAGAAAAAGGTGATTGACAGTTTCGAAAAATTCATTTCAAATTTGACACAAATTAATTTAACTATTAAGTTATGATACCATTATTAAAATTATTATTCTTCCATATCTTGGTTAATTAATCATCATATAATTTTGGGTTTGTGATATATCTCTATGGCACATGCTTACTTAGTAAATTTTGTGATATTTTTCTACATCCGTTGCTTTTTTAAACATGATTCCTAACTAGTTACTAGCCCCTTCTCTCTGAATAATATTCATGACACAAATAAAATTTTCATTAATTAGAATACCAAAAGACCTAATTACAAAATTGCAACGAAGCTTTTTCTGAAGTGGAACGAATATAGTAAAATATTACTAGGGTGAAATGGGGGAAATTTGCAAAGATAAAAATATCCGGGAATTAGGAGTAAAAAAACTAAATTAAGAGCTAGTTTAATTGAGCTTATAAATTTTTTAAAATAGCTTATAAGTTGTTTAAAAGTTCGTAAGCATTAAACACATAAGGTATTTATAGTTGTAAAAAAAATTGGGATACATCTGATAAAAAAAAAAGCTCCTTATAGCTTATAACTAATCACTCCGTTTCAATCTAATAAAAAAGTGTAGTTCTAGTGTGCACTTAAAAGCATGATATGCACTTGAATTTAAAAAAAAATAAAAAAATTCGAGTAGAAATCAGTAATACCCTAAGAAGTGATCAATAATACACCACGAATTAATCAGTAGTACCTCAATTAAAAGAAAAAAAACATGCAGTTCGGTATATTTGTGTGTGTTTGGAAAAAAAAATCAAAATTGAGTTTAAAATCAAAGTGCATCACTGGAGTGCATGTTAGAATTTTTTAATCAAATATATATTTTAAGAAAAATACTATTTCTATTTTTTTTCTTTGGGCGGTCCAGTCTTTCGTTCAGCCCTAATGGGCCTAAGATGATATAAGAAGACCACGGTTATTTGCACTAGCCTCTATGTTAAATACACTACTTGGATAAACTACTTTTTTTCCGAAAATTTGCAACATTTTCGGAAAAAAGTTCAAAAAATAAACAAAAAATTCGAATTTTTTTTTTCGAAATATTTTTCATATCACTATGTTCGAAAAAATGAAAAAAAATCGAAAAAAAAATTCGAACAAAAAATAGTGTATTCATCCGGTTAGTGTCTTTAACATAGACACTAGTGCAAATAACTTGGGCCATATAAGAATGGCCCAGTCCACTTCTCGGCCCAATACAGGACTGCATTTCTTGGCCCATAGGTATCTTTCCTTGATCTTCTCTCGCGATTTCTATTTCTTTTCAGTTAGAAAAAGGGATTTCCAAAATCAAAAAGCGGAATAGATGGGTATAATCAGGAGCAATTTCTTGTTCATAGCGGGAACAATCACCGGGATTTATATTGCGCAGAATTACAACGTACCCAATATGAAGAAGGTTGTTCATGAAGCCCTTTTCACTGCCAAGCAAGTAGAAGAAAAGTATCGGAAGCCGAAGAAGCCCGGCGAAAACGACGGCGTTTGATGCAGCGTTTTTCCCCTAAATCTGCCGCTCCTTTTTTGATGATAATAATTGATTAACTGTAAGTGATGAATTTACAATTTGGATTTTATTGATTTGGTTTATTTGGATATATATATATATATATATATATATATATATATATATATATATATATGCAAGTTATAATTCAAGGTGTATCGTTTTTGATCAATTTTGCCAAAATTAGGTCTGATCCGTTAGAACGAAGTTTGTGTAATTCGATAGTTTTAATTTTTGAAAATTGCTGGATTTTGATTTGGCGAAGAAATCATTAAGATTAGGGCAAAGGTCATTCCCTAATTTTACAGTTTCTCTCGTTTTCCTCCATTCTCAGTAAATTTGCTCTAGAAGGTTCTAGAAAAAAAATTGCTCAGGTTGAACTTTGCCCCTTTTTAGCTTTTAACGTATCATAATTCAAATTTTGTTTTTTTCAAAAAAAAAAAAAAAAAAAAAACCAATAATTTTGTTCTAATTGAAGGGAGTAAATATCCTTATACCCCATCAATATATTCATCTATGATCATGGATATTGAAGAGAATAATATTTCATATTTGGTGCATAGAAGATTTTGTATTCATAAATATTAGTAAAATTATAGAAAATATAATTTTGTTCTAATGGAGTAAATATTTTTATATCTCACCAATATCTTACAAACATTTCAACAATATAATTTTGTACATGTTTAATGACACAGTAGTTCCGCTATTATTTTAATTGATTGCTTATATTTATTTATATGTAATTATCATATTAAATTCCGTAGTAATAATATTGAATATATTTTTATTTTACAAATTATGCTGACAAATAACTGCATGGGATTTATACTATATTGACGTATATGCTAGATCCAGTGAAATGTATTTAGTTGACATATGGTTAGTAAATTCTTAAATATTTATAAATTATTCAATGATATTAAGAATAAATAAAGAATAAATAATGATTCACAATACTATTTTTTTTCTTAAGTTTTAATTTTCATTGAAAAATTCGGAACAATCACCCAATATATCATGAATATTGTTGATATATTTGTGGGATATAGGAATATTTACTCCCTTCAATTAGGACTAAATTAATTTTTCGATAACTTATATTCAATATATGGGCTTTCAAATTCTTGGTGCTTTATTGAACATGGGCCGATGCAGGCCCAACTCGATTTAGGCCCAATTCGATGGATTCCTGAAGGCCCAGTAGGACTGCATTTCTCAATTGGCCAAAGTTATATACAAAGTCCTATCTTTTATTAATACAAAATCACAAGAAAGTGTTCGGAAAAAATTTTAAAAAATTCCGAAAATGAAAAAAAAAAAAAGAAAAAACACTGAACATATGAATTTTCGGAATTTTTTTCCGAAAATTATTACATATTTCGAAAAAAATATCCCCACATTTTTTTGGGAGGATTGTATTCATAAATCATGGAACTGTACTCAATTTACAGTGGACCACTATCAACTGGACTTCTATATTAATTGCAAAAGGCATGGGTTATATATAGCCCTATGTTTGGTAAATATATCCATTTTAAAAAAACCAAATAAATAATAATACAATATTATCATTTTCTAATTTATTAACCAAATATAATTCATTAAAATCCTTTTAAATACACTCCCGCGTTGTAACTAAATCGTCGCTTAATTATTATTTTTGAATTTTTTTTCTCGAATTATTAAATGACGACTAGGTGATGGCTCGATGGTGACTTGGTAACAATTCGACAGTGTATTTAAAAGAGTTTTAATGTATTACATTTGGTTAAATTAAAAAAAAAGGTAATATTATATTTTTATAATTTTTTTTAAAAGAGGTGTAATTACAATACATAGGACTCTAAATAATTTGGCAATTGAAAAAGAAAAATTGATAACAAAACTCAATAGATCAAAAAGGGAAAAATAAATAAAAATCCAATAGCTCCAAAAGGAAAATAAACCAAGTGGTTTGAGTGGCATACTATTATAATCCTAACCTGTTCCACTCATAAAATTTTATGTTTTAATTAATTAATAGCAACTCATTTTGTCATATGCTTTCCAAGAATCCATCCACTATAGAAGTAGATATGTTTCACACAAAAAAAAAAAAAAAAAGTGGGTGAAAATTTATGTGTTATTAATCAATTTAGTATTGAGCCTATGTTTTGAACACTTGGACGACGAGTTTGGGATTTTAAAATTTAAATCTTAATTAATATATATCTTTATTTTTTTATTTAAAAGTCGAATTTTAAATTGGGCTAGTCACATCTTACCTATTAAACTTGACTCTTGCAAACACTATCTTGTTTCTTTCTCTTAAAACCACTCCTTTAATTGTACGGATATTTGCACGTATAGGACTTTTCATATAATGTGACATTTAATAAGAATATAGACAAAGTATAGAGTGAAAGTGGTTTATACATGAATTATTGAAGGATATTAGTTGTTTTCATTGGAGAGTATTAGTTGTTTTTACTGAAAAGTATTACCGATTTACACTAAAGGTTCTAGTTGTTCAGTGAAAATGAACTAAAACTTTTCAATGTAAATCAGTAATACTCTTCAGTGAAAACAAGTAATACCCTTCAGCGATTCATACATAAACCAATTTCACTCTGTACATACTCAAGATTATATCATACACAATCCCATTAACAAAGTATATACTTTACCTTTTAAGATTTTCGAATTCATAAATTTTAAATTTCAATTCCTACTATCCATCTAAACCCATTGCAAACATAACCTAAAATGTGAAAAGCACCTCAATCTTATAAGCTAGTATGAATCAAGAAAGCACTTGCTTACAATATAGCTTGTTTTGAAATTCCATTGTAAAATTAAAAGTGATTTTTTTGGAGTAAAATTAAGAGATAGTATTAATTAAGAAAACACTTGCTTACAAAAGAATTTGTTTTAGAATATGTTTTAAAATTCTATTATAAAATTATAAGTGATTTTTGTAGCAAAATAAAATTGTGAAGTGTTTTGTAATAGTGATTTTAGAAATGAGAAGTTTTTGACAGAAAATGAAAACCACTTAATTAATAATAATATACAAAACTATTCATAAATTCCACTGAAGAATCAATTTCTAAAATCCAAAAACAGGCTATGTCCGCTTCTCTAAAATTAATTTCAAGTTTTTAAATTAGTAATTGCATAACATTTTATAATTGAAATTTTTTCAAGAAGGTTTTTTTTTTTCAAACAATCACTTAGTTTTGCTAAAGTTTCCCCAAAATATCTAGGAAAAAAATCCAACATAACTTGTTTCATCATTAACCTCAAATTTTAATTTATCTTCAATTAATTAACAAACAAACACTTGAGATAATAATAGGTGAAATTGGTTGCTATCATGATTTTTTAATATCATGTGAAAACAAAATAAATTTGGCCTTTTTTTAAAAATAGGCCAAAAAACTAGTTAAGTCAATCAAACTATGGAGTCATTATTTCGGAATAATTTATTAGATATTTGAACTCCAAAAAAGTTGACAATTAAATTGCATAATATTCTCATGATTTTTTATTATCATGTGAACACGAATGACGAAAATTGTTTTTCTCATCACTCCAACAAACACTATTCCTGCTGACGTGGCATTCGACGCGAAATTTCCTCCGCCGCCGCGTCGCCGACGATGCAGAAGACATGGCCATGCAATTCCGATAGCCACCACTTCACCGCCCTTCCCTTCTTCAAAAAATCAAATGATTCCTCGGCGTTAACGAAACCCCTGAAAAATCATCTGTCGTGCTTCAATTTCGCCCCAAAATCGCCATCTCCGTCTCCGCCGTCGCCGTCGGGCTTCGATTTCTCCGCGCTGCCGTATGACGTTCTCGCGAGAATCGCAGCGCCATTCACGCTGCCTAATTTGAAGACGGCGTCGCTCGTCTGCAGAGCGTGGCGCGACGCGCTGAAACCCTTGCGAGAGGCGATGATTTTTTTGAAATGGGGAAAGAGGTTCAAGCACGGCCGCGGCGGAGTCAAAGCTAATCTAAACAAGGCGTTGGATTCGTTCCTGAAAGCCGCGGCGCGTGGCTCCACGCTCGCGATGGTGGACGCCGGGTTGATTTATTGTGAAATGGGGAAGAAGGAGGAGGGGATTGCTTGGTATCGGAGGGCGGCGGAGCTCGGAGACGCCGCTGGGCAGTGTAATTTGGCGATTTCGTATCTGCAAGGTATTAATTTCGAATTCCTGTAATTATCTGTTTAATAGTGATGATTATGATGATGATTAACTCTATAATTTGATGATTTAAGGATGAATTAGATTGATAATGCGTAATGCCTGATAATGATGTTGGTTACATTCATCATCCATGGATTAATCATTTCATTGCTGCTCAATGTTAGTTAAGATGATTTAGAAAGAGATCAGAATGTTGAATTTCTTCTTTGAATGCACAAAGATTCATTCATCATAATTCCCTGTTTAAGTAGGCAAAGTATTACTCCCACTGTTTGGTTTAATGGATACGTCGGAGGGTATTACGCGGTTTTCTGAGGTTCGTTTTTGAGTTTTCTGATGTCCATTTTTTAATAAATTATTGATTATGGAAAGTATGCGAAACAAACTTTCCATTAATGATCATTTTATTCAAAAACGAACCTCAGAAAACCCCGTAATACCCTCCGACATATCGCATTAAATCACGTGAAAAAAACAGGGGACAGAGGTAGTACATGAAAATAGTCATATCATGAAACAATTTTAAAATGTCAAATATTTTGTTAGGATTATCAATAATCTCATCAGAAGTATCATTAATCTGGGTCAGTGATATTATATTGTAATTGCTGTAAATTTTATTGAACCCAAATTGATGATACTCCTGATGAACTTTTTGATAATTCTGATCAAATATTCAATACTACCTCCGTCCCATAACACTTTGCATAGTTACTATTCTTCTCGTGTTTTTGCGAGCGGGTTTTTTATTAGTATTTGAAATGATAAAGTAATTTTAAAATTACTTTATAATTGAAAAGAGGTAGATCTATTATACCCTACCTTAAAAATTATTTAATCATTTCAAATACTAATGAACAACTCGCTCGCTAGAATACAAAGATAAAGTAACTGTGAAAAGTGTTTGGGGACGGAGGGAGTACTTTAAAACAATTTCACGATAAGCTTATTATGAATAATTTTCATATAAAACCTAATGTCACACTCCTTATATGATGACATGGATGTATGTTCATCACCATCATTCCATTTATAATAACCATGTGTTCTCTAACAAGATAGAGCTATCAAAATTTAGCTTAATGTTTTGGATGGCCATTAGACACATTGTTGAACAGTTATTCTCAGAAAAGGGCTGATTTAGAAAATCAGCAATTACCTTTCTATTCATGTTTGCATGTTATATGTTTCTTCAGCTAGTCCTCCAAACACCAAAGAGGCAATTGGATGGTTATATCGGGCTGCGTTTTCCGGTCATGTCCGTGCTCAATACCAACTCGCGGTTTGTCTGCATCAAGGTCGAGGAATGGGACAAAGTCTCCCGGAAGCGGTACTTTCCCTGTTTCCTTTCTTCAATTTTGATCCACTTTGGCCATTGGATTTCAGAATGCTGTTATATTTAGCATGTTTTTTCTTCTCAAGTAAAGTTATTTCTCATTTTGTACATATCAATTGAGGTAACTTTATTTGTTCCTCAATCTGTATGTGAAATTTATTCCTAAGAGTGGAAATCATCCCACCATAGTGTGAAATGCACTGTGCTGGAGCACGACTGCTTTCTACAGGCGGGTGGCTTCCTCTGGCCCTACAATGAATATCGAATGCTTAGATATCTCAAAAGAGCTACTACTGAATAATAATTAACTAATTATAACTATAGTAATTGATTTTCTAGAGTTTTATGACCACTAGACCTCATTCAGAGATTGAAGGGCACATTAGAAAAGTTCGATTAATTCATTTGATAGTCAAAAGATATATTTTAGGGTCCTTAATAAATAAGAGGCTTATTGGGAATACATAGAAACTCGTTAGAGCAAAAACAATTGTGAAACGAAGAGTAACCGTCCAGGGGTAAAATGGTCATTTTACCAGGCTGTATCTCACCTGATTTTAATACTAAATTGTAGGTCTTTGGGTAAACTATAAAGAGATGTCTTAATCCTTAATTTTCCTTTTGAATTCGTTATTTTTGACAGGGCCGTTGGTACCTAAAAGCTGCAGAAGGAGGATACGTGCGTGCAATGTATAATACGTCTCTCTGCTACTTGATGGGCGAAGGTCTTAGTCAGTCTCACCGATTGGCTAGAAAATGGATGAAGAGGGCCGCCGATCATGGCCATGGCAAAGCTCAATTTGAGCACGGATTGGGCCTCTTTTCCGTATGTACTTATTCTTGAAGATGCTCATTACCGAATGATACATAGCTCGTTTATTTGACATGTAAGAAGCTTCATATAATCTGTCTGATGCTATCGCAGGAAGGAGATATGATGAAGGCTGTGGTCTACCTCGAGTTAGCCACCAGGGCCGGAGAAAGGGCGGCCGCTCATGTCAAAAACGTCATTCTTCAGCAACTCTCGGCAAGTTCACGCGATAGAGCTCTGCTTCTTGCGGACACCTGGCGTGCTTTGCCTTCGTCTCGTTGAATCCTACCATGACCATTTCTTATATCTATGCTATGTTGATTTTTTAGGGTATACATTTTGCTAGAATAATTTCACGTGTAAATATGTTGACTTGCATCAACCTAGAATTGTAACACATTGAAATTACGCTACCTAGCTTGTTACTTACTCCCTTTAATGAATTTTGTTAATGCTTTGAGCGTTTTATTGCGATTTGCAGTTGTTGATTATGAGACGAAATAAGCATTTGAATATGGCATAATTGTGATACTTCAAATAAAGAAATGAGTTAGTTAATTGCAAATAAAATTACAACATTTTTGCAAATTGTAATTTAATTTAAAACTTTTGAATATTTACAACTGAAATTTCAATTTATGTTTGGGTGCAATTTGAACTAACGATAAAAAAATTACAGTTAAAAAATAATGTTTCACCTCCCAAACAATAAATAAATTTGAATAGACTGAAATCGGTCTTTTGGTTGAATTTGCTAACAATTTTTAAATTTAGGTTTTGTTTGCAACTCAACTAGAGGACATTAAATTCCACAAAGTGAATCATTGTAATTAAAATATTGCAATTAAACATTAAAATATTGGAATTTTATCTGAAAAAAAAAAAAAAAAAAGTAAAGATCTATCAACTAGAAGACATTAAATTCCACAAAGTGAATCATATGTACAATGTTCTTCTACCTATTTTGCAACTGGAAAATCATCCGACAAAAAAGGAAATAACCCAAAAACAAATAGGACTCAATATCTTTTTTTTATTTGAGCATCAAAATTGTAACACTAAATAAGAGAATGAACCAATTATTCTTTCCAAGGAAAAGGTAATATACCTTGCAATGCGACCCCTTCTCATTTTGTACAGACACTCAATACCTAATCAAATGCATTTCTTACAACAACATTGTCATCAGTATCCCAGTACTGGTCCAAACTCAAAAAAAAAAGCCGCATCTATATATGAAAGATCAAAACTGCCTTTGAGTGAGCATCCCCGAATGAGACTGATGGAACACGCTCAGATGGTATATCGCCTGAGGTATCAGTTCTTTCAACTCCGGGTTTTGAACGATTAAAGCACGGTCTATCCCCTCTAAAGCGTTCAGAACGCCAGCTCGTTCCAAATCCTCGCTCTTCCCAGCATGAATCGCGAGGTAACACGTAAGAATCAGTCCGTGTAACTGCGCTTTCTCGTTCCCCCTCAACAGTCTCATAAGAGGAGGAACGCCCCTAAACTCGATGACAGTTTTACAATGTTCGAGAGCCAGGAAATTGTCGGGGCAAGCAAACTTCCCGAGTGAAATCGCAGCTTCTGCCCCGACGTCCTGGTCCCTATGACCGAGAAGTTCGACCAATGGCCCCACGATCCTCGTTTCCCTAGCGGGGAACGTTCTTGCTAAAGACCCTACTGCCCTTATAGCCGGTATTTGTAACGATGGGTCGTCGCAGTCTTTGATAACCCTAAGTAGCTGATCGACGACAGCCTTAGCGGCGGGAGAATTCGTCTTGAAAGTCGCTCGCCTGAGATCCGCGTTGGATTCGGCGGCTGCCGTTATCTCCATGATCGTCATGAGGCAATTCTTTTGCAATTCGCCTTCCTCGATCTCGACGAGCTTAGCCAAACATAGCAACCCCTTTGTATCCGTGATTCTCTTGCTATTCGGAACGCTCCCTCGAGCAAGCATCCATAATGCCTCGGCACAGCTAATTTTGAGCTCGAGTTTCACTTCGGGTTTCTCGTTTTCCCTCTCCTTTCGATGATTCCCTCCTCCTCCCCTGCTACTACCCTCCGAGTGAAGCATTGATAGAGACGAGCCTAACCCGGGCTTATACATGGTTTTCCTAATCTGGACAATGGAATGTATGCTTTGTATTTCGACTTTGAGCTTAGAATCTTCCATGAATAGATCAAATGACAGCAATGTAACAAGGGGTCTAATCACATTCTCTCGAGCGAAATCCTCCTTTGCGAGAGGGGAATACTCGGCCATTTTCGCTACCAAATTTGCTACCTTAATCTGAACTTTCATTGATGAATCCCCTAAAACATGAACAATAACTGGAATGCCTAATTCATCAATGATAGATTGGACTCTTTCTTCATCATTAGCTAAAGTAAACAGGGCAGACGCGGCAGCAATTTGTCCATCTAAAGAAGAACTATCTTTTAACAATTTCAACAAAGGCAACACACCTCCTTCATCCACTATAATTTGCTTGTTTCTATCATTATCTTTGGCTAAAGAAGCTAATTCATTAGCTGCCTCAATTTTATCATGCAATTGTCCCATTTGTAGAGAAGCAATAAACGACCAAACCCAGGAAATTATAGGATCATTACTGGCGATTGGGGGTAAAGTAAGAACAATACCTCCGGCGTCGAAGATGCTCAGTACCCATACCATATCCGCCATTGACGAATCGAGGAGAGCAAATAGCTTCCGGAAATCGGCGATCGAAACTATCGTCACGACGCGGCGGAGGATGCTGCGGCGGCGGCATTTTTTGACGAGGGTTAGCGATTTCTCGAGATGCTTGGTGACCTCCATCGCGATGCGGCGGAGCGGGCGGTCGTAGAAGGCGGCGCCGGCGGTGGTGGACGTCGCGAGGCGGACGGCGGAGCGGAGCATTTGGCAGAGGCGCTCGACCTGCTTCCCGACCTCCGAGCACTCAAACTTGAACGACTCCGCTTCCTTCACCGCCTCGCTGATTTGGTCGGAGATTAGTATCGGAACCGATAGAACCTCGCCGATTCGCTTCTCCTGGTGCTCGATTGCTCTCTGCTTCTGCGGCTGCAGCTTTTGGGGGATTGAGGTTGGGTTTACGCTTGTTGATGAGGGTTTTGCTGCCATTGCTGCGGAATTGAGGAACGGGGAAGGTTTTTTCAGAGAAATTGTGTGCGAATTTGGAAATTCATTGGATTAGAGTAGTGGAAACGCTGAAATTTCTTCTCTCGCTCTGAAAATTTGCAGAGAAAGTTTGGGGAAAGTGAAGAAATTATTATATTTACATTCTTCTGGGTTTATACTTTATCGCATGTTTGTGAACAGTACGGCTGGAGAAGTTAATTTACTAGTAATTCAGATTCAAGTACTAATTTATATTCCCCCCCTCTTTAAAAAATAAAAAAAATTCTGATTTTCTTATTATTAAGTTGTTCAAAAAAATCTTTTTGTTGTCTAAAATAAAAATAATAAATTTTATCTACATTTTTTAATGAACACATATAATATTTTTAAAATAATTTATTTTATACTTAATGTAACACAATATTCTTACCTTTTACATACTATATCAATTTTCTTAAGAGTAAGTCTCTTGTACACTTGGTGTATGTTGCACTCACTCAACAGTTGATACTGTTTACACTGAAAAGTTGGTCTCAATTACACTGAAAAATTGGTTCCAATTACACTGAAAAATTTACACTAAAATTTAATTTCAGTGTAAACTTTTCAGTGTAATTGGAACCAACTTTTCAGTGTAATTGAGACCAACTATTGAGTGAGTGCACCGTGCACCTGGTGTATATGAGAGTTTGTCTTTTCTTAATAATCGGGCAAAAATTATTAGGACTACATTTTGAGGACGGAGGGAGTAGTATTTCAGATTCAATGCAATACTTTATTTAAAAAATAAAAAAAAAAAGCTTGGTTTAATTTATATTCCTCCGTTTAAAAAAAATACTGATTGTTTTAGTAGGCCGTCCCAAAAAAAGGAATTGTTGCCTAAAATAGAAATAATAAATTTTATCTATATTTTTCAATGTACACACATAATATTTTTAAAGTAATTTATTTTGTACTTGATGTGACACAATATTATTACTTTTTACATATTATATCAATTTTTTTAATAATTGTACAAAAAGTAACAAGACTAAATTTTGAGGACGGAGGGAGTATATAGATATATAAATTATCGCACTTGAGTGCATGCATTTTGGTGGAAAAAAAATACTATAAACAAAAATCAATAACATTTCAAGAAGAAATCAGTAATACCCCAATTAAAAAAATACACCTACTATTAACGTGTTAGTTTGTGATAAAAAATAAGAATTGAAGTTAAAATTGAAATAATGCATACTAAAATTTGTATAGATATATATGTAAGTACACACACTCTTTTTTGGCCATTGGAATTTGGAATATTCTGTTTCCTAGTTACAATAATTGTTCAATTATTTTTCCCACATATAATGATTGAGAAATTGTATCCTGTAGAAGAAAAGTTTCTCTAGTATTTTTAGCAAGTATTGAGTTTTATAGTAATTTTCTATTAAAAGAATCTGAACATATAATCTAAATTTCTGACATGTTGGGTGTGATCCTTAATTATTTTGATACAATATATTATTATTAAAAATACAAATCCCACCTAAATAATTTTTATAATATAAAATTTATATCATGTATTACGTGAATACATGTAATGATATCAATTTTATATTTATAAATATGTTTCACATAAAAATTACCATATTATTGTATATAGATTTTGTTTGAGTATTTTTTTTTAAACAATAACTTCTCTTGGGTGGACTGCTGATATTGCATTTGACTAAAATAATTGGGAAAAAATATTGAAAGGACTCCCATTAAGAAGTCAAGTGGGCTTGGCTTTGTTTCTTTTGGATATTGATTGGTTAGAATTGGCGCACAAATTGGGCCTATAATACTTTTCAAATATACACTTAAAAAAAGAAAAGAAAAATACAATTTCTCCACTTTATTTTACTAAAATTAGAACATACTCCTATATATACGTATTTACAAATTACAACGTTCATATAAAAGAATTCATAAACTAAGATATTTATTGTAAATTAAGATATAATGAGTACCGTACGAGTCATATGGCCTTTTATGAATTGAAGTACCATATATTCATGGAATAGTAAAATGTGGGACCCAATCTTACCAGCCATGAATTGTGCAAAATGAAGATGGCCACAAATTTGACATCCCCCCAGCGGTTCTTGGTTTTATGGATTGTCACAAAATAGTACTCCCTCCATCCTTTAAAAGTATGCATAATTCTCTGCACGTTATTTAATGCAATATGTTGGAGGATATTTATGGGTCTTGTGAGGTTCGTTTATGAATAAAATGAGTGTTTATAGTAACATTTCTATACATACTTACCATAAACAATCATTTTATTCATAAACGGACCTTATAAGACCCCTAAATACCCTCCGACATATTGCATTAATCCACGTGCAGAAAATGGTGCATACTTTTAAAGGACGGAGGGAGTACCATATTTAGGTAAGAATTACCTTCAATTATTTGAGATAATAATAGAAAAAAAAAATTGCAAATAAAATCACTACGTTTCCATGAATTGTTATTTAATTTCAATTTTAGAATTTTGGTAAATAAAACCACACTTTAACAATCTTTTGCGAATCTACCTCATGAGCAGAAATCTCATTACTACAAATCAATATTTATTTAATGTTTAAATTTGAAACAATATCATTATTGCATAAATTTTTGTCTACGCTACCCTATAGGGCGATGCCAAGCAATGCTTTAAGGTGTAGTATACAACACTTTATGCTATAAGGTGTTGTACATTACAACACATTAAAGATCTACTTGGCACCACCCTATAGGGCAGCATGGACAAAACCTATTTATAGGCGAAACAACGTATGTCACGTCATTTTGAGTTGATAGATTTTCTGCATATAAGCTCGAATTGCAAAAGATTGTTAAAATAAAGTTTTATTTACTAAAATCTAAAAGTTGAGATTAGATTGCAATTTGTGAAAATGCGGTGATTTAATTCCCAATTAATCCATTAAAAATGGGGCACTTTCTAAAGTTTTGATTATTAGTTGCATGAGGGTTTAATTAACAATCAATATCCCCATCAATCTTCAATCATAATGTTTTAAACTCATCATGTGACCATGAGTTGGGCTTGTGTTGGAATTATAGGTCCAACTACATATTGATTTATTGTTTCCATGTGACTTATGATCCAAGTTTTATATGATTTGGAATTAATAGTTATTAGTGAGTTTGGTTAGTTGATATTGACCTGTTGATTTGTATAATTTGAGTTATTGGGCTTTGGTTTCATATATTTTGAGTTAACAGTTTTGGCTTAGACTATTTGTAAAAGAATATGAGTTGTTTTATTGGAGGGTATTAATTTTTTATAATTTTATTT
This sequence comes from Ballota nigra, assembly GCA_947034835.1. Taxonomy (NCBI): domain Eukaryota; kingdom Viridiplantae; phylum Streptophyta; class Magnoliopsida; order Lamiales; family Lamiaceae; genus Ballota; species Ballota nigra. The sequence continues at coordinate 96,299,135 of OX344727.1, forward strand.
TACAAAAGGTATTAATTTTTAAGGTTATAAGTTGTTTTCATTAAAAAAATATGAGTTGATGGGTATGCATTATTTCCCCAAAGAGTACAAATTTGAGATCTACTAAAAAAAATATTATAAAATTATTTATAGATAAATAAAATTTCACACCATACACACTCTTCCTAAATATTATTTTTAGGATTTCAATTATCACCCATTAAGCAATTCTTTTCTACGATTATTTATATAATGAATTTTTCACTCCTATGCTTTCTCATCGGGGGCTTTTGACTAGAATACCTATTTTTTTTGGCAGGTTTAAAGTAAATTTGGTTCATGCATGAATATTAGTTGTTTTCACGTAAAAAATTAGTTAGTTGAAGAATATTCGTTGTTTACTGAAAATATATTAAGACTTTTCAGTGAAATTAACTAATATTTTTTTAGTAAAAATAACTAATTATTTTTTTATTAATTTATATATGAACCATTTTTACTCTATTACCTTTTTTTTTCATGCTATGTGTTTCATTTTTCATATTTGAAATTTTGGTGTTGGTATAGAGGATTTCTTTTATCGTTATAAAAACTAGTATAGGCCGATCTTATAATATAAATTATCAATTTAATTTTTCAACATCTCAGAATGAAATATATACTCTCAAAAACCTCCAAAAATAAACAAAAATAGTCTTGTCTTAGTCTTTCATTCTCTAAAATATATGTGTGTCAACATTGTCGATGATTAATTGGTCACCACTAAAAATTAGATATCATGTTGGATTACTTCAACAAAATCTGAAGAAGGAAAGATATTGGCTACTAATATTATAGTTGAAAATCACGACACTGAAAGAGACGTTACAAAAAAATTGTACTCCATATATTAATTTTGCTTAATAATCACGTCTCATTGCATGCTAAATTAAGTCGTACAAGTTATTATTACGAATAATATTTTTAGATTTTGTCAAATATTGCTATTATATCACATAGCAATCTCTTAATTATAACTTATCTTCTTTTGATAATATAATAACCCCCCCCCCCCCCCCACCACATATATATAAGCTACATATACGTAACTAGATGAGAGTCCCGCATATTACACGGGAATTTCATAAAAAACTGATTATATATCATAATGCATTACATATACAATAACACTATAAATTTATTTATCGTAAAATAATATAATTATATTATATAACAAATTATATTCAAAATAATATCACATATTAAACACTAATAAGTCAATATAAAACATATTAAATTCGATTTGAGATAATAATTAAAATTTTGGTGCATTGTGTTTTCAAGACAATAATGTTAATTTTTTTAATTATTCGATTTTAAAAATTCAATCAATCATTTAATCGATAAATATGTTTAATTATGTTTTTAATTTATTTTAATAAATTAGGATTTTCTAAATTGAAAATTCTCAAATATAGTGAGACAATAAAATTAATTAATTAAACATTAAAGTTTCATATAATTAGAGTTTTAAATTTAATTGATCAATTCAATTTAAATATATTTTTATAGACTCAAGTTATATACAATAGATATTTCAATTTTTTATATATTTATAGTTTAACTTAATTGATAAAAATCATAAATTGTGCTCATGTGGTCCTAGGTTCGAATCCATGTATATGTATATATATTTTTTAATTAGAATCTTTGTTATATAATGACACATAGATATGACACATAAGCATATATAATGAATTGTCATGTATGATTTTCACAAGCATATCACATATGACATAGATGATATATAAGCAAATAACACGTAGACAAAATCAAGCATATATTTTTTTTAATTAGAATCTTTGTTATATAAAGACACATAGATATGACACATAAGCATATATAATGAATTGACATGTATAATTTTCACAAGCATATCACATAGGACATAGATGATATATAAGCATATGACACGTAGACAAAATCAACCACAAGATGCCAACTCACTTCTAAGTATTATAAAAGATGTCTACTAATTAATAAAATAATCTTGTACTAATTATTAGGTAGTTAATTAGTACCAATTGAAATAGAACTGTGGCACGTGGTGATAAAATGTATACGAACATATGTGGTTCCAAGCTTCCTGTACACTGTAGACACCCTCAAAATGTATATGACTAAACATAATAAAAGATATTTCATCGATCCATTAAAAGTATACATTCTTTTCTGCACGTAGAATTAATACGATGTGTCGGAAGTATTTGGAGTTTTGTGAGATTCGTTTATAAATAAAGTAATTGTTTATGGAACATGTGCATACTTACTATAAATAATTATTTTATTTATAAATGGACGGGGACCTCATAAAACCCTAAATATCCTTCGAGTAAACATACTTCTAATTCAATCTTCAACCATTAAAACAATTCTTCCTTTTTTATTTTAGCAAATAACAATTAACCAAATGAATACAATTTAACTTTAAGCGAGAGATGAACAATATATGCAACACCATTAACAATGTTAATGAGCACTTGTAAAATAAGTATTATATTTGTTTCTCCTCTTAAAAAAATTGATATATAACTTTGCGCAAAAATATCAACCAAAAAAAATATATATATACACACTCCGTCCAATATAACAAGTCCTGTTTTTCAATTATTATTTTTTATCATAAGTTTGAGGGTATTATGAGGTATTGCAAGGTCATTTTATCAAATAAAAATTATTATTTATGAAAAATATATTAAATAATAATTTTATTGATAAATGAACCTCATAATACCCTTTAATTTATGATAAAAAATAACAGTCGAAAAAACAGTACTTATAATATTGAACGGAGGGAGTATATATTAATCGGTTTTTGATTCACAAGAATACTTGTAATCAGGGAACCGGAATATGACAACAGAATAAGAACGAAAATTGAAATCAACAATAAGAACACCAGATTTACGTGGTTCGGAGATGAATACTCCTACGTCCACGAGATCGGAGAGGATAACTTTTCACTAAGAAAGAATTGGAAGTTACAATTCACTCAATCTCGCATTCACTCTGTGTATGCACTCAATAATAGTCTATCTCTCTCTAGGTTAAGTCCCTTTCTCGCAGCTGAGAAAGCCCCCTTTTATAGATACAGAGATTGAAATGAACCCTAAAATCAATTCGGTTGCAACAAACTCAAATGTGAGGTAGTTATCCAGCTGGCTAACAACTTCAATAACTGCTTCAGTTGGTTCAGTTAGAACCGTCATAGCGCTAGCTTCAATTTGGTGTAATTCGCGTATAACGAACTTTCGGATCAGATGACTTGTCCTCCTCTGGCTCTGGTCACTTACACCAGACTCCTCTGATAGGACTCCTCTGTAGACCTTCTCTGGTAGACCTCCTCTGGTACCTCATTTCCCAGACTAATCTGGTCAGACTCCTCTGGTCAGCCTCATCTGGTCCAACTCCTCTGGTAAACCAAATTGACTAACACCCACGGCTAACACTTTAACAACATAACTTTCTATTGAAACACCTGCACAACAAATTACATACTTCACATGTGACTCTTCACAATTCTCCACCTCAGATGAGAAGTATCAATCCTATCTTCCTCTCCTCCACACTCCAGCTTGGGCTAAGGAACATCTCATACACTCATTTTTACCAATTCAATACAGAACTTGAATTTCATACCTGGTAAAGACTTCGTACACATATCTGCAGCATTGTCCTCTGTAGATATCTTCTGGATCAGAACCACTCCTTTGTCAATGATTTCCCTTACAAAATGCAACCTTACATCAATGTGTTTTGATCTCTCATGGAACACTTGATGTTTAACCAGATGAACAACACTCTGATTATCACAATGAATGACCACAACCCTTTGATTTATCCCAAAATCCTTGATAATGCCTTTCAACCACAAAGCCTCCTTAACAACTTTAGAGACTGCAACAAACTCTACTTCTGTAGTAGATAATGCAACCCCACTCTGCAGAACAGATCTCCAGCTCACAGCAGTATTATAAAGAGTAAAGATATACCATGTTAAGGATCTTCTGGTATCCAGATTAGCAGCAAAATCAGAATCTACAAATCCTTCCAGTGGACTCTTCTGGTCAGTCATCCTTTCAAACATCAAACCCAGATCAGATGACCCTTTAAGATATCTGAATATCCATTTCAAAGCTTCCCAATGTAATCTTCAAGGATTAGACATGTATCTGCTTACCATACTCAATGAATAAACTAAGTCTGGTCTGCTGCAGACTACAGCATACATCAAGCTTCCAACCCCATTTGCATAAGGTACTTTCATCATAGTCTTCTTTTCTTCTTCAGACTTTGGTTCCATTTCCTTAGATAGTTTAAACTGTTGTCCCAGAGGAGTTGATACAGACCTACTCTCATGCATGTTAAACCTCTTCAGGACCTTCTCAATGTAACTCTTATGGGATAAGAATAGTCTTTCAGATGTTCTATTCCTAAAAATATCCATTCCAAGAATCATTTTTGCATTTCCCAAGTCCTTCATATCAAATCTGGCACTTAGCTTCCTTTTGATACTCTGAATTTTCAACAGACTCTTACTAGCATAAGCATGTCATCTACATAAATCAAAAGATAGACTATCACATCACTTCCTTGTTTTTTCAGATATACACAAGTATCATACTTGCTTCTTACAAACCCAATGGATAGCATAACTTCATTGAAATTCTTGTGCCATTGTCTTGAACTTTGCTTGAGGCCATACAATGATTTCTTGAGTAGACACACCTTTCCTTCTCCTCCTGGTTCAACAAACCCTTCGGGCTAGTGCATGTATAAACTCTCAATAAGATTCCCATGCAGAAAAGTTGTCTTCACATCCAGTTGTTGTAGCTCCAGATCATCTTGGACTACTCTGCTCAGAAGTAATCTGATTGAACAATGCTTAACCACAGGTGAAAATACCTCATTGTAATTAATTCCTTCTCTTTGAGTAAATCCTCTGGCCACTAACCTGACTTTAAACCTCACTTGATCCTTCACACCAGACTCAAGCTTCCTTTTAAACAACCATTTACAACTGATTAGCTTCTGCCTAGCTGGCTTATCAACAAGAATCCAAGTATGATTCTTCTTAAGAGACTCCATCTCTTCTGTCATGGCTGTAATCCATGACTCCCTATCATCACACTCAAGGGCTTCTTTGTAGCTTTTAGGTTCTTGGTACTCTATGACTTCTGCTGTAACAAATGCATAGGAGACCAGATCAACACGACCAAACCTTGCTGGAGGATGTATTTGTCTTCTTGATCTGTCTCTTGTCAGGCTATAATTTCTCAAGTCTGCTTCCGGCACTCCTTCCTCCTCTTTTGCTGGTGCACTATCCTCATCAGATGACTCATTCTCTCCTGTTTCCTGCTCTGGTTCAGAACCAGATGAGCTACCCTGTTTATCATGATCAGGCTCCACCTCAACTTGAGTGATTGGCTCAGAAATAACACCATCTATCTCTTCAGCTGATGGCTCACTATCACCTTCACTAGACTTGTATCTCATCTGTGATTCATTGAACACTACATCTCTGCTGGTAATACGCTTCTGGTTCCCAGGCTCTAGACACCACAACTTATACCCTTTAACACCCTTTGGATACCCAATGAAAACACATTTTAAAGCTCTAGGTTCAAGTTTGTCTTGTTTCACATGAACATAAGCTAGGCATCCAAACACTTTCAACTTTGAGTAATCTGATATCTTTCCATACCGGATCTCATCTGGGGTTTTAAAATTAATAACAGATTATGGCACTTTATTAATGAGATACACAGCTGTGTTAACAGCTTCACCCCAAAAACTCTTAGGTAAATGAGCATCAGATAACATACACCTAACCCTTTCCAGAATGATTTTGTTTATTCTCTCAGCTAGACCATTCTGCTGGGGGTTTGAAGGAACAGTTTTATGCCTAGTAATACCATTCTCCCTATAAAATTGTTGAAACTCTTCTGATAGCAATTCAAGCCCATTATCAGTCCTTAAGTGTTTGATAGTTATGCCCCTCTTATTCTCAAGTTCAACCAACCTTTCTTTGAACTTAGAGAAGGCATCACTCTTCTGTTTAAGAATGTAAACCCAAACCTTTCTGGAATAATCATCAATAAGGGTAAGGAAATACCTGCCTCCACCATGAGTGGATACCCTTGCTGGTCCCCATACATCAGAATGTATGTAATCCATAACCTCCTTAGTGGTATGCTTCCCCTTCTGGTATGCTTGCTTCTTTGATTTCCCCAGAACACACCTCTCACAGAATTCCAGCTTACATATCCTCTTCCCAGGGATTGCCCCCTTCTTGGATAACTCCACCAGGCCCTTCTCACCAACATGTGCTAATCTCTTGTGCCACAAGTTGACATCAGAAGACTCCATAGCAACATCAGTTGATCCTGTTAATGTTCTTCCTATCAAAGTATACAAATCATTCTTGATCATACCCTTCATAACAATCCTTCCAGATTTGGTTATTGACAGAACTCCCTTGTCTGTCTTGAATTCAAAACCTTTTGCATTCAAAGTACCAAGAGAAACAAGGTTTCTCTTTAACTCAGGAACAAACCTGACATCAGATAGGATTCTATCAACTCCATCAAACATCTTGATCTTGATAGAACCAGATCCTTGCACTCTACAGCTCTCATCATTACCCAAAAGGACAAGACCTCCATCAATCTTCTCAAGATTCAGGAACCAGACTTCATGTGGACACATGTGAAAAGTACACCCAGATTCCAGGACCCACTCTTGACTTAGTCTCTCATGACTAACCATCAAGACTTCTGCACTATCATATCCTTCAACCTCCACCACAGCTGCATTTCCATCTTAATCATTTTGATTGTCTTTCTTCCTTTTTTCAGGGCAATTCTTTCTCAGATGGTCTTCCTTATGGCAAGTGAAACACTTTCTCTTCTCAACAAAATCAGATTTCTTCCCACCCTTATTCCCTTTTCCACCATCCTTCTTCTTGGACTGAAACCCCTTCTTCTTCTAGGATTGAACATTCAATCCTTCAACAGGCTTCTTCCCTTCAGTCTGGTTCTGCAGAAACTTGGTTTTCAGGGCAGTTTGAATGTCATCAAACTTCACCTGATCTTGTCTTCCAAATAGCAATGCATCTTTGAAATTTTCCAGAGACTTAGGTAGAGAATTCAACAACATTAATAACTTATCCTCATCATCAATTGTAACATCCAAACTCTCCAGATCATCCACCAATCTGTTGAACTCATCCAACTGATCACCAAGATTCTTGTCTTCACTCATCTTGAAGACTTGAAGCTTCTGTTTCATGTATAACTTGTTCGTAACAGATTTGGTCTGGTATAACTGCTCCAGCTTATTCCAGACTTCAAGAACGGTTTTCTCCTTCGATACTTCCCTCAATGGCTTATCCCCAAGACACAAGATAAGCACAATGTGCGCTTTCCTCTTGTTCTCTTCCACCTTCGCCGGATTAGTTCCAGAAGCCACCTGATCCGGTGGCAACAAGGCTTCGTACAAACCATTGTGTACCAGGAGAGCCTTCATCTTAATCTTCCATAAGCTGAAATCGTTCTTCCCCGTGAACTTCTCAATGTCGAACTTAGTTGTAGCCATGATTGCTTCCCACAGACGGCGCCACTTGTTAATCGGTTTTTGATTCACAAGAATACTTGTAATCAGGGAATCGGAATATGACAACAGAATAAGAACGAAAATTAAAATCAACAATAAGAACACCAGATATACGTGGTTCGGAGATGAATACTCCTACGTCCACGGGATCGGAGAGGATAGCTTTTCACTAAGAAAGAATTGGAAGTTACAATTCACTCAATCTCGCATTCACTCTGTGTATGCACTCAATAATAGTACCTCTCTCTATGTTAAGTCTCTTTCTCGCAGCTGAGAAAACCCCCTTTTATAGATACAGAGATTGAAATGAACCCTAGAATCAATTCGGTTGCAACAAACTCAAATGTGAGGTAGTTATCCAGCTGGCTAACAACTTCAATAACTGCTTCAGTTGATTCAGTTAGAACCGTCATAGCGCTAGCTTCAATTTGGTGTAATTCGCGTATAACGAACTTTTGGATCAGATGACTTGTCCTCCTCTGGCTCTGGTCACTTACACCAGACTAGTCTGGTCCAGACTCCTCTGGTAGACCTTCTCTGGTAGACCTCCTCTGGTACCTCATCTGCCAGACTAATCTGGTCAGCCTCATCTGGTCCAACTCCTCTGGTACCCCAAATTGACTAACACCCACGGCTAATACTTTAACAACATAACTTTCTATTGAAACACACGCACAACAGATTACATACTTCACATATGACTCTTTACATATATAATGTTGAATCAGTATCAAATGTTTTATCAATCAGCTCAAATATAACAAATGAAACAATACCTTATTCAACTAATTAAAAAAGTTCAAAAAAATCATGCTCAACGTTTCGTTATAGACTCTAAATTCTTTAATCATATAACAGAATTTAGTATTTAAATGAAATCAACTTTATCATCCATCGTTTTCAAAGTTGAAAACTTTAATATAATATTCACTAATAAATTTGATTGATCAAATTGACTATCTATTTATAGTACTTAAACCAATAATACATATAGCAATTCAGACATAAGAAAATCACGTAACTGAAAAGAATTGATTTTGAAATATAACTAACGATTTTACATCCTCTATCTTTTTTTTGGTATGTTGAAGACTTGAGGGTCACGTTTGTTAATACATGTGATTTAGCTTGCCGTATAAGTAATTAAGTCAACGTCTGTCTCAATTTCCAAACTTTACAAATTTTATGAGTGAATTAATTTCAGAACTCTCCACAAATTTAAATTTTTTGAGAAATATTGAAAACTATACAAATAAATTAATTCTACATCTCTTTAAAAGTTCGAATTTTTAAATAAAATGGAATTATTTTTAATAAAAGAATCAATAGGCTCACGCCGTATACACGTCTTGAATTTGTTTTAAGTCGAATCTCCACAAATTTATTTTTGGGTATCCACAATCGAAATGTTAACCATCTTTATATATACATATAATCCTCCTTGTGAATTCTAGAACACTCCAAACACTATTCACATGCCTAGATTCTTAAGTTGGAGAGAGTTGGTCTTTTTTTTTTAATTAGCATGTGAGGTGTGTGCTGTTTACTAGCTATTTTATTGTCTTATTACTTGCACTCTTCTCCCCTGCATATAATAAGTTTTAATGTTAAATTATTATCCAGTACTCTCTTTATTTTGAAGGAACTTTTACATTTTTTCTTATCCATTCTATAAGAATTTACATACTCTATAAATTGAAACATTACTTTATATGCATACTGATAAAAATATTTACATATTTATTTATATACCACTACCTTATTAAAAAAAAAAAAAAATTAAAAAAAATGTATCCAAGAATGTGTGCAAATTTCTCCGCAATGGATGGAGTTCAAAGAAATCATGCTCAATGTTCTTTTAAACACTTTAAACTCTTCAATCATATAATTATTCAATCAAATTTTTAGTATTTAAATGAAAATCAACTTATTATTTTTTCGACTGTGAAATACGATCTCTCCGTCGCTAAGTAAACTTCTCATTCCATAAATGGCAAAAGCAACACTCTACTACATATAAACTTTAACCTTCAAATTCATACAATATTACCAAAGTGTCACTCATTTAATTCACTATTTAACATTATTCATTACTTTATCCCAAAAGTCACCATATATTAATAAACAAATACACTTTCTTAAACTATTCAACAAAAAGAAGTGAGAAATTTACTCGGGGACGGAGGGATTAATACTTAATAATTCATTAATAAATTTAATTTAATTGAATACATATTTATAGTATTTAATCTAAGAGTATGTATAGAGTGAAATTGGTTTATATATGAATCACTTAAGGGTATTAGTTGTTTTCACTGAAAAGTATTAGTTGTTTTTACTGAAGAGTATTACTGGTTTACACTGAAGAGTCTTAGTTCATTTTCACCGAACAACTAAGACTCTTTAGTGTAAATCAGTAATACTCTTCAATAAATACAACTAATATTCTTCATTGAAAACAACTAATACCCTTCACCGATTCATGTATAAATCAGTTTCACTCTATGCTTTGTCTTAATCTAATACAAGTCTACAAGAAAATCACGCATCTGAAGTGGGTGCGATTGAGTTATATCTGTCACCATTAATATATAGGCCATAGATCGATGCATGAGGGCCACATTTATAAAATAAAAAATAAACGTGCCCACATAAATAAATAAATCAGACAACAATTCTCTCCACACAACAAATTAAAGCCGAAATAGAAATACACCATGGCGGAGGGCGGAGGAAAGGCCGCCGCACGCGGCGGCGACGGCTCGAACGGAGAAGAAAACTGCCCACTTTTGGAGAGCAAAAATGATGACATTAAAGTCGTGTTTGGCGTGGGCGAATTTGGAAGAGAATTTTTTGTGGAATGGAAGAAAATATGGGGGCTTGCGGCGCCGGCAATCTTCACGTCCTTCTGCATGTACGGACTCATAACCACCTCCCAAATATTGGCCGGCCATCTCGGAAATATTCAGCTTGCTGCTCTCTCTGTTGAGAACAACATTATTTCTGCATTTCCTTATGCAATTATGGTATCTTTCTATCTATCTATCTATCTCTATTTGTATATATCCTCTAAGTTTATTTGAAACATCACGTGAGCTCCAACATTTTACAAATTGTTTTATGTAATTTTGAAGTAGTTTATCTCTATTTGCAGCCCAGCCAACTTTTAAAAATTTCTTTTTTTTTCTAGGTAAAAAATAAAAAAAAATATGTTTTAGTCCAGCCAAGAATCGAACCCGTATATATATTAGAGGTCCAACCCACCCTAAATATTTTTCCTGACTCCGCCCTTGGAGGTGGGTAGGGCGGGGGAGGGGTGGTGATGCAGGGAAGCAGAAACATAAATGCGTATTATCCGTTGATTCTTACAATACTCGGAAGAATGCAAATGTGATTAATGTTTAATTTTGTTCATTCAATACGAATAATGGAAGAAAAACAATAAATTTGATATATTTTTTTATTTCATTCGAAACTATTGATCGATTACAAAGACTAAAGAAAAATATAAATACTAGCTAACATGACATACAAAGAGATTTAATTAATTACATAAATAAATAAATAAAATATTTAATGAAGATGTTTCAAATAAGTTTAATTATACATATTTTTAGACTATTTTTTTTTCTCCAGTTTGCTGTTAAAACTTAAAACAACGTATTTCAGAATTCAAATCTGCAAATATGTTTTAAAGAATTGGTGTCAGTTTGTTTTCTGAATTACCACCATGTGAACCGTCTGCTGTTTATTAATTAATAACTACTTTATTGTCTTATTGCTAATTTATATTTTAATGCTGACATCTTTGTGTTAAAAAAAATCATGTTTAAGGTTTGAATTTTATTAGGTGCTAAAGTAATATGGATATCAAATTAAAAAAATTGCAAAAAAAGAAAAATATAATAGTTAATTCAAAATATATATGAAACAAAAAAGTTATGGAGTATAGAATCATTAATTACGGCCTCCTCGTCCACAAAAAATAGTGTCATATGTCGGAAGATATTATATAATATTGTGAGGTTCGTTTTTGAATAAAATGATTGTTTATGGAAAATATATTTTGCTTACTTTCCATAAACAATTAATTTATTGAAAAAGTGGATCTCAAAATACATCGTAATACCATCCAACATATCGCATTTAAGAGTATGTATAGAGTGAAATTGGTTTATATATAAATCACTGAAGGGTATTAGTTGTTTTCACTGAAGAGTATTACTGGTTTACACTAAAGAGTCTTAGTTCATTTTCACCAAACAACTAAGACTCTTTAGTGTAAATTAGTAATACTCTTCAGTAAAAACAACTAATACTCTTCAGTGAATACAACTAATACCCTTCACGGATTTATGTATAAACTAATTTCACTCTATACTTTGTCCGCATTTAATCATGCGAAAAAATACAGTACTATTTTTTGTGGACGGAGGTACGTAGTACTTTTTTATTTTTTTTAGATCGGACCTCTTAACTGAAAATTTTGAGAAATGTTTTTAAACTGTCAATAAAATTTGCAAAAACACTCCCTAATTTTGCAAGTGGATCAAGACAAGAATTTGAAACTAACTTAATTTTATACAGATAGGAATGTCAAGTGCATTGGAGACATATTGTGGGCAAGCTTATGGAGCAAAGCAGTTAGAAATGCTAGGCATCTACATGCAAAAAACATGGATAATACTCAATGCATTAGCCTTAACCGCCCTTCCTCTCTTCATATTCGCCGCCCCCATCCTTAGGTTTTTGGGGCAGTCGCCTTCCATATCCAAAGAGGCCGGGAAATTGGCGTTGTGGATGATTCCTCAGCAATTCGCCTACGCGATGATGTTCCCGTCAGCTAAATTTCTGCAGGTAGGGGTGAGCAAAAAACCGAAAAAATCGAGGAAATTCGGTCCAAGAAAAAAAAAATTCGGTTTTTGGTCCGGTCCTAAAATTTTAAAACCGAATGGACCGAATTTTATAATTAAATAATATACTACCTCCGTCCCAAGATTTTAATCTTGTTCACACTACCTTTATTCTCGCGTTTTAGCGGGCGAGTTGTTTATTAGTATTTGAAATGATAAAGTAACTTTTAAGGTAGGGTTTGATAGATTTATCTCTATTCTATTATAAAGTGACTTAAAAATGACTTTATCATTTTAAATACTAATAAAAAACCCGTTCGCTAAAACACGAGAAAACAGTAACTATGAACAAAATCCTAGGACGGAGGGAGTATATAATAAAAAAAAGGGATTATATATTTGTAAGTCCCGTAACTTTGCACTATTTTGAATTTGGTCCACATGAATTACAGGTTTTGATATTGGTCCTATAAGTTTGAATTTTTTTTGAGTTTAGTCCTTTTAAAACTTATAGGATCAAAATCAAAACGTGTAATCCAATTTCTTTTAGAAAAAATTCAAACTTACAGGACCAATATCAAAAAAATCAAGGTAAAAGGACTAAAATCAAAATAATCTCAAACTTACAGGACCAAAATCAAAACGTGTAATTCATGTGGACCAAATTCAAAATAGTGCAAAGTTACGGGACTTACAAATATATAATCCCTAAAAAAAACATATTTCAACCCTAATAACATGTTTCGACTCTATTTCGTATTGTATGTGTATCTCTTTAAATTTTTTGTGTTGAATTAAATTTAATGATATTTGTGATGCATAATATTTATTAGGTAGAAATACATATTTTTGTTAAAAAAAATGTTATTTTGGATAGAATGGACCGAACGAACATCCCTAGTTCGGCTCAGTCCATAAAATTAAAATTTCGGGTATTTCGACCATATTAACCGAATGACCACCCCTACCCGTAGGCCCAGAGCAAAATGATGGTGATGGCTGTGATAGCTGTTATTGCACTTTGCTTGCATGTTTTCTTCAGTTGGCTGTTGATCAATAATCTCGGATGGGGGCTGATGGGCGCGGGTTTGGTTCTCGATGGATCGTGGTGGTTCATTGCCGTCGCGCAGTTTTTATACGTCGTTTCTGGATCGTGCGGTGAAGCGTGGTCCGGATTTTCTTGGAAGGCATTTCGTGATTTGGGGATGTTCGTTAAGGTATCTGTTGCATCGGCTGTGATGATGTGGTAAGTTTTTGTTTATCAATAACTTTAAAATGTGGCAAATTGAGGATGAATCAACTTATGTGGCCCGATTTGGGCTAGAACTAGGGTCCAAAATTGGCCTTAGTTCGGACAGAACTTGACCTTTATTTGCAAAATTTTAAAAGTTAAGTCCTTGAATGCCAATCTAAAAATTTACGGTCCTCATTTTGCCAACTTGAAAAGTTTAGGTCCTGAAAAAATAATTTTCACAAAAAATAAAAAGGTGATTCGGCACCAATCACCTGAGTTTGCAGACACCCCCTAAAAACGGCCTACAAAATTGCCTACAAAATTGTGGTTTTAGCCTGAAGAAAATCCAAATTTACAACACTCTTTTTTTTAATGTTTGTAGCTTGGAATTTTGGTATCTAATGGCCATGACTTTGTTAGCTGGATACTTAGAAGATGCTGAAATTTCAATTGATGCATTATCCATTTGGTGAGTTATAATCTCTAAATTACTAACTCATTCATTCCATTAATAGTTGATATTCAATTAGTCAAGCAGCATGTAATGAACTCGATTTTATATGCGTTTTTCAGTGTAAACATATTGGGTTGGGCGTGCACAGTCGCTCTTGGATTAAATGTAGCATCAAGGTAGTGTTTCATCTCGTATTTCGTCGCTTTTAATATATAACGAGTGTAATAAATGACATCACAAATCATGCAGTGTAAGAGTGTCAAACGAATTAGGTTCTAACCACCCTGAAAAAGCAAGATTCTCTGCATTCACGAGTGGGGTGATTGCCCTACTCGTCGGCCTATTCTTCACCGTCATTCTCTTCATCACTCGAGAGACGTATCCCGCACTCTTTTCGAACAGTTCACAAGTTCAGGAACTTGTGCAAAAGCTCACACCTTTGCTAGGAATCAGCATAGTGTTCACCAATATTCAGTACTCTCTCTCAGGTACTTATTGGGTTAATTGCATTTTTGGTCCCAAGAGAACATGTCCATTTCAAAATGGTCATTTTTTCGGTACTTTTAGTCCCGTATTTTTTTAATATTGTTAATCCCAAGATAATAGAATATAGTGCAGTTTTTGTTCCAAGAGAATGTATATATTGCAGTTTTGGTCCCAAAAGAATAGGGCAAATTTGCAGATGGTACTGAAAATTAATGTATGGGACCGAAACTGCAATAAAAATGATCATTTTTTCACATAGGTATCAAAAGTGTTTTGCACCCATTCTTTTGAGACTAAAAGTGCAATTTTTCCGTTACTTATCATTAGGTAACATACAGTTAAGCTTTGTATAATTTTTCTGAACTAATGTGCGATTGTAGGCGTGGCAATCGGGGCGGGGTGGCAAACTCCGATCGCCTACCTGAGTACTGCAAGCTACTTTATGGTTGGTGTTCCTTTAGGCGTTCTGATGGCCTTCAAGTTTAAAATGGGCATTGAGGTGACTTCTTACAGTAGTCTCCTCAAATTTATTGCATATACTTGTATGAATAACAGAAGACAATGCAAAATATTACTCTTTAACAAATTAAATATGAATTTGGACAGGGGCTTTGGTATGGGATGGTGTTTGGTTTATGCCTACATACCTGCCTGTTGTTGGGTATGATTTTGATCATAAATTGGAACAAAGAAGTAAGAGTTACAACATCTTTAATTTGTAGCATTTTTTTGGGCCTAATGACATTTTTTTTAATTGAATATATTTAATGAATAAATGCAATTTATAATGGTTTCTTGCAGTGTTGTGAGGCTGAAAAAAGATTAAAACAGTGGAGAGGGAAGACTTGTGCTGATGATCAAGACTTGTTAATTGCTTGACAAAAACCAGGAAATTAGACAATGATGATTCAAATATGAGATGAAATTTATTCAATTTAAGATAAGATAATTAGATTATTGGACAAATTTAAAGATAAGTTTATTAGAACTTAGCATAGCAATATTTGGTTTATAGTGATGTTGGGCTCCATAAGAAATTTAACATTTAGTTTCGTATAAAAATTGTACAGTAATTCTTTTATCAAATTACAACCTGTATAATATTTTTTATCCAATTTGCAACATATACTATGTAAAATTGATCGACAGCAACCTATTAAATTACAAAAAAATATGGTGGTTTATTTTAGTACAAGTGGTAAAACTTTGCCTGATTAAATACAATTTCTTCTTTTGTTAATACATTCCACCAAAAAAATATCCAGAACAAAATTAAAAAACTAAACAGTTTTTGGAAAAAAATTCCGAAAATTCAAAGAAACAAAAACATTACACATTTTCAGAATTTCATTTCGAAATTTTATCAAGTTTAAAAAAAAAAAATTCCGAAAATTTTATGAATGGAGTGTATTAATAAAAATATAGACTATTGGTAACTTGGGTTTAGTGGTCTAGAATGAAGCCCAGAAAAGATATCTTGCATAAATAAAAGATATAATCTCGGCCAAGGTTAAATACAGTCCCATGTTTGGTGAATACAACCCCACCCAAAAAAATGTTCGGAAATTTTTTCCGGAAAAAGTAACAGTTTTCGGAAAAAATTTCCGAAAATTCATATGTTCAGTGTTTTTTTTTTTTTTGTATTTTCGGAAATTCTTTCTGAAAATTGTCAAAATTTTCGGATTTTTTTTCCGAAAACTTTTTGGTGGTGTTGTATTAACAAAAGATAGGACTGTATATAACCTTGGCCTATAATCTCAAAATAAACCAAAAAAAGTATGGCCAAGGTTAAATACAGTCCCATGTTTGATGAATACAACCCCATCCAAAAATATGTTCGGAAATTTTTTCCGAAAATTCATATGTTTAGTGTTTTTTTTTATTTTGTATTTTCGGAAAAAATTTCCGAAAATTGTTAAAATTTTCAGATTTTTTTTCCGAACATTTTTTGATGGGGTTGTATTAACAAAAGATAGGACTGTATATAACCTTGGCCAAAAAGTATATCTGTCTTCTTACGTACACGCAGGTGAAGCTCTATTTTCTTTTTAAAATAATATGCGTATCAACATTGTCAATGATCAGTTAAAAAAACACTTAAAAATGATGAAAAATAGATCTCTTACTTGATTATTTCAACAAAATCCATGATAAACGAAAGATATTGGCTACTTATATTATAGTTGAAAATCATGGCACTGATAGAGACATTACAAAAAATTATATTAATATTTCTTTAATAATCACACTTGATGATCTCCATTCTCTCATGAAAAGTGCTAGGTGCATCACTGTCACGTGTCAATTGCTAAATTAAATCGTACTACAAGTAATATTATTTTTTAATATATATATAAATATATATATTAATAAAATGGTTAAATTACGTATAAATAATAATTGAAAAAGAACCATGGCATGTGCGGACACACGTATATGTATGAATTAATGAGTCAGAGAAACGCAATAGTTGACCTGGTTTCCCGTGAAGATATAAATAAATAATAATATAAATTGCAATGTTCGTAAAAAAAAAAAAAAAAAAAAAAAATCATGGTGGAGCTAGTTGAATTATTCATGAAGGAGCTAATAATTAATTAAATTCGTATCAAATGTTTTGTCAATAAGCTCAAAATAAAATTGTCTCTTTCCGAAGTAATTATTATTTTTATTTTTTTGAAAAAAATATATTCATTTATTAATATATGGTGAGTCACATGTTGACTTTTGGGGTAAATTAATGAATAATGTTGTGAAATGAATGGAATAAGTGACATTTTTAATAATATAATTGCGTGAATTTGAGATTAAAATTTATATATAATGGAATATTGAATTGTTATTTATGGAATGAAAATTTTAGTTTGAAATGATTCGAAAAGAAAAGTGGGAATTAAGCTCGTTGCGGAAAGAAGGGAGTACATGAAACACTATTTTATACAACTAATTAAAAAAGATTTAAAAAATCCTGCTTAGCGTTCCATTGAAGACTTTAAATTCTTTAAAGATGTAACTGAATCAATTATTATTATTTAAATGAAAATAAACTATATTATCCGTCATTTCGAACGTGAAATACTTAAGGCATGTTTGCTTTGCGGGATTAGAAGGGATTGATACTTTAATCCCATTCAATCGTGTGTTTGGTTTATGTGATATCGGCCCGGGATAAATGTCATAGACATAATTAACACATGAAAGGAGTTGGACTAATTGTCCCATGAACAAAGGATAATTATTTATCAATTCTATCCATCAAAGCAAACATGCCCTTAATATATTCACTAGATAATAAATTCAGTTGACTTTAACTAATACATATAGTAATACGAGTGTCTACTTTTCAAAAAGTGAATTTGGTTTATGTATAAATTATTAAAGGATATTAATTGATTTTATTTAAAAATATTAATTGTTTTTTACTGAAAAATATTAATTGTAATTTATTGAACAACATTACAAAAAAAAAAAAAAAAATTGTCCACAAAATCTTCCAAAAAAAAAAAAACCGCAATAGAAATTGTCTATTATTTGCCTACAAAATTTTCGAATCATATAAACATCTTTATTTCTCAGCCTAGAAACAATTTGTCTACGAAATAAAATTTCTAGATATAATTAAGTACAACCCATTTGCCTACAAAAAATATACCTACAACACAATTTGCTTACGAAATTTCCGTAGTCAAAATTTGGGGAAGGAAGATGTCTATATAATTAGAAAATTTTGTAGGCAATTTATAAGTAAACTCTACTACGAAATTTTTTATTGAAAATTTTGTGGTCATATTCAAGGGCGGATCTTCATGGGGGCTGGGCTGCAGTCCCCACTATTATTGATATTCTGTATTTTTTTATATGTAAAAATTTATTAAATAGTCCGCTCTAAAATTGAATTTTTTTTTATCATAGCCCACTCTATTTTCAAATCCTGGCTCCGCCATTGGCCATATTGATAAATTCCGTAAACAATTTTTTTTTTGGTAGTGTATAATTATTTATACTGAACTGTTTAGTGAAAATAATATTAACAATTTAAAAATACACTTGAGTTACAAAAGAAAATTACTCTTTTTAATGACATTATTTGGTGGTAGGGTGGTAGATCTGGGTGAGAGCTACGTTTTAATGAACAAACAAAGAGGCGCACTTTAGCGTATAAATAAAACCTTTCGATGATAACAAGAACTGACAGAGAAATATATATATGGCGGACGGCGGAGGAAAGGCCGCCGCACGCGGCGGCGATGGCTGGAACGGAGAAGAAAGGTGCCCACTTTTGGAGAGCAAAAATGACGACATTGGAGTCGCGCGTGGCGTGGGCGAGTTTATTAGAGAATTTTTTATCGAATCGAAGAAAATTTGGGGGCTTGCAGCGCCGGCGATCTTTACGTCGTTGTGCATGTACGGACTCATAACCACCTCCCAAATGTTGGCGGGACATCTTGGGAATCTTCAGCTTGCTGCTCTTTCTGTTGAGAATAGCCTCATTTCTGGATTTCCTTACGCCATAATGGTATGTATTCTTTCGTAGAATTTCGTCTCATTTAAAAGTTTGAATTTGTACAAAGATATGAAATGTGAGGTGGAGGGGTGAACAAAATACCGAAAAACTAAAAAAATCGAACCGAACTGATAAATTCGGTTCGACTTGGTTTGTTTTCGACAATAAAATTTGGTTTATTGGTTTTAATATTTCATAAATTTGGTTTGTTTGGTTCGATTTGGTTCGATTTTAGCACTGAAAAATCAAACAAACCGAATAAACCCAATTACATACTAAAAATATTATATATCACTATATTAATTTACTAATATATTACCTAAAACTAATCAATAGTACTTAATTATCACAAAGTTCTTAACTCTTCTAGTACAAATACTTAAGAAAATATAATACATTATTATATTAAACATGTGTTGAATTATTTTTGTTGAACTATTTAGTGTTGTGATGCTTTGTGAAATTTGTAAACATTATTTCTGAACTTTATTTTATTTTTCTATCTCAATTTAGTTTGTTTTGTGATGTTGTTTATATACTTTTTTTTATATAAATATAGGTTTGTGCATAAAAATAAATTATTAATAATTGTCCAATCCAAAATATTCAAAATAACCAAACCGAAATAATTCGATTCGGTTCTTACACAATTCGATTCGATTTCAATTTTTAAATTTAAAATATCGATTTGTTCGGTTCGATTTAAAAAAAACGACCGAACGCTCACCCCTAAGCTGGGTTGTTCTACGTGCCCAACAACTACATAATTTAACACAAATTCTTGTATGCAACCAAGTACATATCAATTTTGAGTTCAATTTCAAATCAATCTTTACTTTTTAAAGCTTATTAAGTAAATTGAACTTAGAAAAGTCAAAATTGATTTGAATTTGGATTCAAGATTCAAATGCGTACTATGCACTTGAGTGCACACAAAAAACACTCATAATTTAATTAGGATGAAATTTTTGCCAGAGGGATTTAATTACAGGACGTGCGGGCGGACGTGAGCCTATTGACTTTGATATCTTGACAACAACTCATGCATTACGTGCACAAATTTCAAATTCGTACGCCCATTATATTTCAATTAAAATTAGTACTCAGTCAAAATTAATGTCACATTTCATTTTAATTTTTTCAGTTAAATTTAATGTTATAAAACTAATTTCACCTAATTTTGTACCAATGCAACTGCAGAAGAGATTGATTATTGCTTTACTTAACAAACTTGGGAATTTGACCATCCTCTGTTTCTCTCTTTGTTGGAAATTTCATTTAGCTCTCGACTTTCTTGATGATATTTAGATTTTTATTTTATTTTTCTTTTCCAGTTTGCTTTATTGTTAATTAACATGTTTTAGTATCCAGAGAGAATATGCTTTAGGTAAACATGCGCATGCCTTTTTGTTTTCTGAATTAGCATGTGAGGTGTCATAATTGATAAACTTTATTTATTGTTTGTGTAGTGTAGTGTGACCAAAGATGAATATATCCGGAAATTTCTCCGATATATCCTCGATATATCCATTTTTCGTGGCCACCGATATCGATATTGGGGGTAACGATATTTCTATGATATCCGTAAAAAAATCGATAAATATCGGTATGCAAGATCAATTTCGACTATATTTTTGTGCAAATTGAACATAATATCGGCAAAAAAATCGTAAAAAATAGGTAAATATCGAAAAATTAT
Organism: Ballota nigra; assembly: GCA_947034835.1. Lineage (NCBI taxonomy): Eukaryota > Viridiplantae > Streptophyta > Magnoliopsida > Lamiales > Lamiaceae > Ballota > Ballota nigra. Next base: position 96,319,997 of record OX344727.1, read on the forward strand.
CGAGAAAATATCCATAATTTTGATAAATATCACAAATGTAAAATTTGGTTAATTCTATTGTAAATTTTATGTATTAAATGTTTGTTATTAAATTTTTATGATTTTTTAAATTTACAGATATCGATATTCGATATCGATATATCCATCGATATTTTCACAAATTTAAGGTCTCGATATATCCATCGATACCGATATTTTCAACCTTGAGTGTGACTCATATCGTAATGAAAAAAGTTAAATTTAATTTGTTCACCAATTCATTGATGTTTATTGATTTATTTTACTGAGATGAATTTTGCAGTGATGCAAAATCGGGCTAGGCGGCCTCCTCCCGTCCCGACCCAATTTCTGTAAAATCAGTGCAATCAGGCATTTTTAGACGTTGTCTAATCGGCCTAAACGATTCAGTGGGCCGTATGCGATTTTTTTAAATAATTATTAAAAAAAATTTAAAAAAAAATTAAAATAAAGATGAACAACCTTTGAATTGATCCATGTGATCTTTAATAATTATCTCATTCTGTGTATTAGTACTTATTTCTTAGTAGTAGTAAGTGTGGATGAGATTTGATTCATTTTAATGAATTAGAGAATGAATAAAAGGAAAAGTACGCAGTCCTTTGAAGTTTGATGTTTGATTTTACAAAACATATAAAAATTGTAATTTTACAAAAAAATCTCTAGGCGGGCATAGGCGTTAGATGGCCAGAAAATGCCCGATTATCAATTTCCAACTTTTACACCCTTGAAATTTTGTGACCAATTATATAAATGAATGTCTCACAGTATTTAATTAATTATTTAATTTTAGTTATGCAAAAAACTCACCACTAATACTAAAATAATATAATGATATTAAAAATCAATAAACTCATATGATCAAGAATAAAAAAAAAATTAAAGTCTAAGCACATATAATTACACCCAATAAAAAATATCCATAATTGACATATGAATTTCTTTTATACATACATTATGCATGTGAAATAAAAAAAAATTGTAAAATGACAATATGGATGTTAAAATTAAAATAGGATTTTAAACTCCTTCTTGACTCACATATATTTCTTCTATAAATATTGACTCAAATTTTAATCAAGACAAAAATCACGTAATTTCAAATTTAATTGGAAATTAATGTCTCATTTGCAAAATACACAAATCTTAGATTCTTTGAATTCGTATACTCACTATTAATATCATATTATAGTTAAAGTTAATATCACATCTCATTTGATCACGCTTTAGTTAAAGTTAATATTATGTTTTATTTCATGTATTCAGTTAGATTTAACATTACATTTTAATTATGTTAGTCTGCACATTTCGATTATACGTTTTGCCCCTTGTGTTCAGTTGCACGGTGCAACTGATTGACTCGACTTAATTTATTATACAGTTAGGAATGTCATGTGCATTGGAGACATATTGTGGATGTTAAAATTAAAATAGGATTTGGAACTCCTTGACATGACTCAATTTTTAATCAAGACAAAAATCACGTAATTTCAAATTTAATTGGAAATAAATGTCTCATATGCACAACACACATATATATATCTTAGATTCTTTGGATTCGTACATTCACTATGTTTCAATTAAAGTCAATACCACATTTCATTTCATGTATTCAATCAAATTTAACATCACATCTCGTTTATATTAGTATGCACGTTTCGTTTATGCTAGTGTCACATTTCATGTCCAGTTGCACGATGCAACTGACGCACAAAAAATGGGTTAATTGCATATAAATACACCACCTTTTTTCCAACTTTCAATTTAATCTTGAACTGCACGATTAAATTATAAAAACCCAACCTTTTAACGAATTTAAATCTGATACATGTTTTTGTGTCTCCGCCCGTTTTCGACCGATATCTGGCGACGTGTCTCGCCTTTTTGTGTCTCCGCCCGTCACCGACCGATAGCTGGTGACGTGTCTGGGCGAGACACGTCACCAGATACCGGTCGAAAACGAGCGGAGACACAAAAATATGTATCGAATTTAAATTCGTTAAAAGGTTGGGTTTTTATAATTTAATCGTGAAGTTTAGGATTAAATTGAAAGTTAGAAAAAAGGTGGTGTATTTATATGCAATTAACCCCACAAAAAATTGACTCTAACTCAATTTTATACAGTTAGGAATGTCAAGTGCATTGGAGACATATTGTGGACAAGCTTATGGAGCAAAGCAGCTTGAAATGCTAGGCATCTACATGCAAAAAACATGGATAATACTCAATGCATTGGCCTTAACCGCCCTTCCTCTCTTCATCTTCGCCGCCCCCATCCTTAGATTTTTGGGACAATCCCCCTCCATATCCAGAGAGGTCGGAAACTTCGCAATGTGGATGATTCCGCAGCAATTCGCCTACGCGATGATGTTCCCGTCGACCAAATTCCTGCAGGTAAGGTTGAGCAGAAAACCGAAAAAATCGAAAAACCGAACTAAAGCAAGAAAATTTGGTTCGAAATTCGATCCAAAAAAATTTAAAAAAATCGGTTTTCTGTGCGGTCCTAAAATTTTAAAATCGAATGGACAAAAAAACCGAATGGACCGAAATTTATATAATAAAAAAATAACATATTTCGACTCTATTTCGTATTGTACGAGTATCTCTTTAAAAATTTGGTATTGAATTAAATTTAATGACATTTGTAATGTATAATATTTATTAGTTTGAAACACGTGTTTTTTTTTTAAATGTTATTTTGGATCGGATGGACCGAACCGAAAAAATTCGGTTGCATGTTTTACCCCTAGTTCAGTTATGTCCATAAAATTAAAGTTTCGGGAATTTCGGTTTAAAAACTGTACCAAACCAACCATATTAACCGAATGACCATCCCTCTACCTGCAGGCCCAGAGCAAAATGATGGTGATGGCCGTGATAGCGGTTATTGCCCTTTGCTTGCATATTTTCTTCAGCTGGCTTTTGATCAACAAACTTGGATGGGAGCTGATGGGCGCGGCCTTGGTGCTCGATGGCTCGTGGTGGTTCATTGCCGTCGCGCAGTTTTTGTACGTTGTTTCTGGTTCGTGCGGTGAAGCGTGGTCCGGATTTTCTTTGAAGGCGTTTCGTGGTTTGGGGAGGTTCGTTAAGGTATCGGTTGCATCAGCCGTGATGATGTGGTAAGTTCTTCTTAGGAATAATGTCAATCCAGGGCCTAAAAAAATGGTAAGACTATCAAATTCAGGAACCTGAATGATAGAACTCAAGAATATTAAAGTCCATGTTTGACATATTATAATCAATATTCTTATTTTATTTATGTACATTATTATTTTTTTGTTTCTTGTTTTTTCAATTACGTGAAATTAATATATCTTTTATATTTATGGAATTATGCTTTATGAAAATATTATCGAATAACAAGAAATTATTAGAGATCAAACACGGTCTTAAAATGAGTGAGCCATAAATTAATAGTTTTATCTTTCAGGTCTTGAATCGAAAGTTTTCAATCTTTCAGTTCCAGAATCGATATGAAAAATCTTTCAATCCTTAAATTAATAGTTTTACAATCTTTCAGGCCCTAAATTGATAAAATTCTATTTCTTTTTTTTTAATCAATGTTGATGGTTTTGGATTCAAGAAAATTTGTGTTGATTCACACCATTTTCTTTTAAATGTTTGCAGCTTGGAATTTTGGTATATGATGGCAATGACTTTGTTAGCTGGATACTTAGAAGATGCTGAAATTTCAATTGATGCATTGTCCATTTGGTGAGTTATAATTTCAATATTACTAACTCATAAGTACCATTGATAGTTGATTTTCTCAATTAGGACAAAAACTTCTATGGATTTGGTTCACAAAAAATTTATGGTGAACTCTGGTATATTGTTTAACATATGAAGCATCACGGTTTAGTAAATTTGAGAAGAGCATTTTTAAAAGTGATATTCGTATATTATTTTGAAAAGGAGAGTTTACGTGAACCTGATTCACATGGAGCCTATTTATATGGGCGTTTTGCAGTATAAACATATTGGGTTGGGCGTGCACAGTTGCGCTAGGATTGAACGTAGCATCAAGGTTCGTGCAAGCATTCTCTACTTCCATCTTGTATTTAGACAAAGAGTTCGTCTAATTTCATGAATGCATGCATATGCAGTGTAAGAGTGTCAAACGAATTAGGTTCTAAGCACCCCAGAAAATCAAGATTCTCAGCATTCGTAAGTGGGGTGATTGCCCTACTCGTCGGCCTAATCTTCACCGTCGTTCTCATCATCACTCGAAAGACGTATCCCGCGCTCTTTTCAAACAGTTCACAAGTTCAGGAACTAGTGCAAAAGCTCACACCTTTGCTAGGAATCAGCATTGTTTTCTCCAATATCCAGTACGCTCTCTCAGGTACTTATCATCAGGTAACTTACAGTTAAGCTTTGTATTGCATTTCAGAACTAATAAGTGTAATACAGGAGTGGCAATCGGGGCAGGGTGGCAAACTCCGATCGCCTACCTGAGTACTGCAAGCTACTTTATGGTTGGTGTTCCTTTAGGCGTTCTAATGGCCTTCAAGTTTAAAATGGGCATCGAGGTGACTTCCTACGCAATATTTTGGGATTAAAACCATTATCGTCCCGTAACTTTTTATCTTTATCTTTATAGTCCCATACTTATTTGTTTTTTTGATTTAGTCCCGAAACAATTCAAAATTACCCATATCAGTCCCAAATGGCCGGAAAACGCATGAAATGGCGTAGTTTTGGTCAATGTGCCGGTCACGTGCTACTACTTTCCGACGGAGTAAGATGACCAAAACGACATTTTTCGGCTACTTGAGACTGATTTGGATAAATTTGAATACTTGTGGGACTAAATCGAAAAAGTAAATAAATATGAGACCAAAAAAAAAAAGATAAAAAGTTACGGGATGAAAACAGATTTAATCCCCGATATTTTCAAATTTACTGCAAAATTTTATTACTCTTTAACAAATTAAATTTGAATTTGAATAGGGACTTTGGTATGGGATGGTGTCTGGCTTATGTCTACAAACCTGCCTACTTCTTGGGATTTTACTGATTATAAACTGGAACAAAGAAGTGAGAGTTACAACATCAGTTATTTATTGCTTTTTTACTGAATATTTTTATGAAGGAATGCAATTTGTTATGGTTTCTTGCAGTGTTGTGAGGCTGAAGAAAGATTAAAGCAGTGGAGAGGGGACACTTGTGATGATGAGAGTCGTCCGTCGCTTAGAAAAACACGAAATGAGACGACGACGATTCAAATATGAGATGAAGTTTTAGGAGTAGGTCTTGTATGAGACCGTGTTATGGCATGAGACAATGAAAATGAGTATATTTAGGACATTGACTCATTAACACTTTGGTGGGGGTAAGTGTTAATTTGTGTTGTTTAATGCCAAAAGACGGTCTCATACAAGTTTTTGCCAAGTTGATTTTAGAGATTTTAATTATTGGAAATTGATATATGTAATTGTTTCTATAGAAAAGGGTGTTTTCTTGCTTGTAAATAGCTCAGTAATTACTGATCCCTTGAAAATTTGTTTTGTAATCCCTTTGTCCATACAATGTTGAAAAAATAGAATTGTTATTATTGTCTTCCTTATGAACCCAAAGATACATCACGGTGCGGTTTTACGGATTTTTCTACAAAATCTAAATTGTATTGTCATATGCGGTTCAGTTAGTTGTTTCAATTTCAAACCGCGGTTTATAGTGTAAAATTAATCTTGCGATTTCAAGCGGTCGATTTTGGCGGTTCGACAGTTTTATTATTAGTATCAAACAATAGTATAAAAACAGTACACAAATAATATCATTCATTATCATCTAGAATTTTTTATAAGAAATATTTTAGACACATGAATATGCTCGTTGCCCATCTCTTCTACTAAAACATATAATAATAGATGAGACAAAATTTATATAGATTGAGTAGGGAAAAAAATCAAGTATGAGTTGGAGAAACTTCTCTGAAAGGTATTAATTGTTTTCACTAAAAAAATATCAGCTCTAAAGAGTATTAATTATATGTTACGTACTATAATTAGCGGTGCGGTCGGTACGATTTTGCACCTCAAATTAAAATTATCTTGTTAGAGCGTTGCGGTTTGCTAAAAAAAATATATCCGCGGTTTATCCAAAAAAAATATATTAAACTCATCCATTTTAAACATTAGAGAAAGATGTACGGACAATCCAAGATGAACTACGGTTGAGCATCAACTAATTTATAAGCAAATGGAAAAGCTTTGTCTGGTAACAAAAAAAATATACCATGGGGCTGAGAAACCAATATGAACATCTTTTCATTTGGCATTTCCTGCCTGTCCAGAACAACATTTCCACCTCTAAAAACTGCATAAATTCCTTCACCCCAATTGCCCTTAGAGGCCAACTAATGTAGTAGACAATGTGTACGTGTTTTGGGTCGGGTTTGGTGGTCCAGAACGAAGCCCAGAGACGAGCTTTGCAAGAAGAGAGTGTTTCGTTCAGCGTATGTCCGCAGCTGAAAGATGTCGTCGTGCGAATAGTTCACGCGGGTGGAAGAATCGAGATGTACGAAAACGCGATGCCAGCGTCTAAGCTGATTCATAGGTATCCAGGTATGCAATGGCGGAGCTTTGAGTTGGCTGGGCTGGCCGGTAGTCCAGCCAACTTTTGGAAAATTAATTTTTTTTTCTACGTAAAAAAAGAAAAAAAAAAAAATTAGCCAAGAATCAAACTTGTATTTAGGGATTTAAACCAAATTCGTCCTCTATCTTTTTACCTTTATCAAAATGGTTCTCTGTTTATTTGCTTTATCAATTTAGTCCCGTATTTATTCATGTTCAAAACCTCGCCGTTTTGGTCCTATATTTTTTTTGTTTACCAATTTAGTCCCGTATCAATTCACATTTCTCCAATTAGGTTCTAATTAAACGCATAAAGCATAAAATGCCACTTTTTTAGTCATGCGCACTAGTTTTTTCGGGGGAAGCCTATGATGTGGTTGTTTTTTTTTCCAATGTGGTACGCTGGGTGACCATCTTTGCAAAAAAAAAAAAAAAAAAAAAAAAAAAAAAAACTTGAAATAAAATACAAAAAATCAATTAGAACTATTTTTCACCAAATTAGGACCATTTTGACAAAACTTGTAAAAATACAAGACTAAATTGATAAAACAAATAAATAGAGGACCATTTAGATAAAGGTGAAAAGATAGAGGACGGATTTGGTTTAAATTCCTTGTATTTATATTAGACTTCCAGCCCACCCTGATTTTTTTTTCTGGCTCCGCCCTTGCAGGTATGTGTATTGCAAGGCCTGATGTTTTCAAGCATCCAAATGAGTCTGTTCTATCAGGTGATGATATGTTGGTGCCCGGGAATAAGTACTACGTCGTTCGGTCCACGACTGTGGAGAAACTTAAACGTAGACAGACACGAAAAGGAAGAAACAATGCTGGAAATGATCACCGTCCTGAGGAGGATGTTTCTTGTTCGGGAGATTTTTTCGTGACGAGAGATGAGTGGTCGATTTTGAGGAAGGAAATGAACGAGAAGGAGAAGAAGAAGAAGCAGTTTGTACCTCCTATTCAGAGGCCAAAGATGTGGAAGGAAGATTGGGAGCCAAGTTTAACTTCTATAAAAGAGGTCTCTCTTTAATCAAGAATCAGACATTTTTCTTTGTTTTGGTGTTATTCTATCGGCAAAAACTTGTGTAAGACCGTCTTATGACATGACACTTACCCCGCCAAAGTGTTAACAATTTATACGGTCTTACACAAGACTTACTCTATTCTTTTTTATTGCATTCTTGTAACATAACTTTCATCGTATTGTTTGGTTGAAATAAGTGTAGGAAAGTGAGTGATCTTTCTTTCCTAATGTATATCTGCAGCCATTTTTTTCTTTACATAGAATAATATTTGAATCCTATATAACCTTTTAGCCTCAATCTTGAAGATTGTGACCAAATTACACCATTGATCACAACTATTTCAACTCAAACACCAAAACAAAACAAAACAAGAAGATTGTGATCAAATTTAGGTGATGATATGCTGCAGCCATTTTTATTTTTTTATTTTTATTTTGTTGTTCTTTTGGTTGAAATAAATGTAGGAAAGTGGGTGATCTTTCTTTCCTACATGAATATCTGCAGCCATTTTTTTTCTGCAAATTTAACTTACATAGAATAATATTTGAATCCTATATAATCTTTTAGCCTCAATCTTGAAGATTGTGATCAAATTACACCATTAATCACAACCATTTCAACTCAAAAACACCAAAACAAAACAAAACAAAACAAAAACAAGTCTTCAGAAGAAAGACAACAACTTAGTGTAGATCCATTGGAGCCAAGTTTAACTTCTATAAAAGAAGTCTCTTTAATCAAGAATCAGACATTTTTCTTTGTTTTTCATCACTGTTTGGTTGAAATAAGTGTAGGAAAGTGAGTGATCTTTCTTTCCTAATGTATATCAGCAGCCATTTTTTTCTTTACATAGAATAACATTTGAATCCTATAATAATCTTTTAGCCTCAATCTTGAAGACTGTGATCAAAATTACACCATTAATCACAACAATTCCAACTCAAAAACACCAAAACAAAACAAAAACAAGTCTTCAGAACAAACACAACAACTTAGTAAAGATCCATGTATAGATGACAGCAAAAAAAGCACCAGCAGGAATAGTAACAACCCAAGAAGTAACAATCTCCCTCACCGTCTCAGCTCGTACGCTGTTAAGCCCGCGAGCAAACCCGACTCCCATAACCGCCCCGACCAGAGTATGCGTAGCCGAGATCGGAAGTCCAAGTTTCGAAGCCACTAGTACGACCGAAGCAGCAGCAAACTCAGCAGCAAAACCTCGGGTCGGAGTCAACTCGGTTATCTTCTTCCCAATTGTCGCTATCACCCGGTACCCCCAAATCATCAGCCCCGCAACGATCCCAAACCCGCCCCAAGCCAGAACGTCGTTAGGTATCACAATCGCGGCCCCACTCATCCCGCCTTGTAGAATCGACAGAGCTGCAGCTAACGGCCCAATTGCGTTTGACACGTCGTTTCCTCCATGCGCAAACGACATGAAACAGGCGGACAATATTTGCATGTACCCGAACACACCGTATACTATCTTCAGCTGAGTGCCCGTAGGGCCAGCTATATCGGACAGGAACCCGAGGTTCTTCGTGTCCTCTTTAGGCTCGGGATCAGCTTCGGACGCCTTGGCTAGGAGATGCCCAAGCTGCTTACGTATAATTCTGTCCACAACAACAGCCCCCACCGTTCCACAAGCTAGAGCTTGGGTGACGGATATACCGACAACATTGCTGAGAGGGAATGCGGCGAATGAGATCCCGGTTACGCCCAAAAAGACGGCTATCGGCGCAGCTGCGGCGGCTGCTTTTCCCGGGTTTGGAGCACTGTAAACAAACTAGTAACAAAATTAAAAGGTTAGACTATTAGATGGAGTATTTTTAGTTGGGAAAGTTGTTTATTTTCGTCCTACTGACTTTCAAATTTTGATTTTAGTCCTGTAATTTTACATCCTTTTAATTTTCGTCCTGCTGACTTTCAAATTTTGATTTTCGTCCTGTAACTTACATAATTTTTTGGTTTTGGTCCTACAACCTACTAACCCTTATATGACTAAAATCAAAATGAGGTGAAGTTATAGGACGAAAATAAAATAGAGGTAAAGTTACAGGACAAAAACTTCAATTTCCCTTTTTAGTTTAACGAGGTGCAAGAAACCTACTCGTCGGATGCATTTATAGACGAGGAACGACACCATTGCGCCCACTAAAGGCGAGATGACCCACGATGATGTTACCCTTGCTAGGGAACTCCAGAAAACGGCTCCACTTCCTCCGTAAACCAGCCCGAATCCTACCATCGACCCCACGATACAATGCGTCGTCGACACTGGCCAACCGTAATATGATGCTACCTGAGTACAAAATTTCAACTTAGGAAACTGAATTTGATAACCTACATTATCATGGCATCAACAATGTAAGGTGATCAAGATTTTCAATGAATTTTCTCACTCCTTAACAGGCCAAAACATATCGAAATCGAGTAAAAAATCCAATTGCACGCAAGAATTTGTCGTTCGAGTTCTTAGATGAGATGAAATTCTTTCGTATAGCATAAGTTGCAAGACAGAGAATAACTAGCATGATATACAGAGCATCCTCTGTTATAACAGCCAACCAAATCCTAAAACAAATGTTTAAAACTATCCTAATACTAATTCCATGTAATTACAACCGGCATTGAAATATTTTTAGTCTCATAACTTTTCACCTTTTATGAAATGGTCCTAAAAAAGATAAATATACAAATTTGGTTCTAATTTTTGGCAAATTGTACAATTTACGTCTCAAATTCGTTGGAAGCGACAAAATGCCATCGTTTTTTAACATGTGTGTCGTGCACGTGAGCGTTCAACTTAGACAAATATGTTGACTAGGTTATAAATAAATAGTTTTAATGTTATGGGAAACTTAGATTTACAAAAGGGATTTTAATGTTTTGGTCGAAACAATTGGGGAAGAATTTTTGGGTCTTTTTTGGTTTGATTTACATTCTTAATACGAATGTTCGTCGGAAATCTCCAAATTGAACATGCACGTGCCGTGCACATGTCGAAAACGATGGTATTTTGTCGATCTAGCGAAATTTGGGATGTAAATTGTACAATTCAGAAAAAAACGGGACTAGATTCGTACATTTATTTTATTTGGGACCATTTCGAAAAAAGATGAAAAATTATGGGACTAAAATTGTTTCTATCCCAATTAAACTGAACCGAACACTAAGAACAATTTATCATAATTTAAATTCTTATTTTGTAATTAAATTTTACATTCTCCTTTTGACAAAATAGTGGTATAGGAAAAATGTGAAATGTGAGCACTTGCTTTCATTGTAGTGTTAGCTTTTTGTTTAACAATATTTCAGTGTTGAATGCATAATTATATGAATTTTTTATGCTATAAGATTTTTCAATTAATTATATATATATATATATTTAATTATATTATAGTGCATCAAGTATAATGAAATAGGTAGAATAGAGTTATAGCATATAACACTTTTTGAAAGATATACTTATTCCTATTAGTACGTGGTGGTTTACAAATCAAATGACGTGTGATATTTTAGATCATGATTTTCAACCTATAGTTAGTATCATGATAAATTAATATTTTACGGCTAAAAGTTTATAATGTACATCTTTCATGTGTTGTTAACTTATTTTTAAGATGTGAGATTATTGATACATATATTAAGGGCCCGCTTGGTTAGAGGTATTGATTATAGGGTAATAGGAATTATTCCTTTAGTAGTGTTTGGTATTATCAATACATTGTAATGAGATTGAAAATGAGATATAATTTACCTATCAAGTGACCTCCTCATTCATTACCCTCAACCTGAATAACTCCTCAATCACTTTAATTCTCATTAACCTATAATCATCACCCCCAACCAAGCGGGCCCTAAGTTAGTTTCTCGATTTCCAAGTACACAACGAAATTTGTATATTGTTGATTTATTAGTGTTGTATATAATTTATATAACATTGAAGCAAATATTACATAAATTTCAATTTCAATTAAACTCAATATTTTTTTTAAATATAGTATAAAATCAAAATATACATATTTTTATATAATATTTTATTCTCCAAATAAATTTATTTAATTTGTGGGTAATTTCAATAAAACAGTAATATTTAGAGATGAAACCTGAAGCCAAGTCCCAGCAGCAGCTAATGACGAAAGTAGCCCTGCGAAAAGCAAATTATCCTTCCCCTGAAAAACATTAGCAACAAGAATTCCCTTCTGCATTGTACTAGTAACGTGGGTCCCCATCAGCAAGGCGCCGGAGAATTCCAGCACGGCGGCGAGAAGCACCGCCTGCCGGAGCGACAGGGCGCCGGAGCCGACGGAGGTACCCATAGCGTTCGCCACATCGTTAGCCCCAATATTCCACGCCATGTAAAATCCAAACAAAAGCGTAGCGTACGATAACATTTTAGTCCGTAATCCTAACCCTTGCCCTAGGGACGACATGAAAAAGGGCAAACACAGAGCGGCTAAAGCTATACAAATCGAAATCGCGGACGCGGTTTTGGGGGAAATCCCCAGAGCCTGCGCCATTCCGGGGAGCTCCGATTGTTGATTTTGCGGATCTGGTGATGAAATTGCGCCATCGTCGCTTTCTGCGAACGAGGATAGGGTTGCGAAATTGGGCGGAAATCGACGGTTATAAAGCTTCGGAAGTGAAATTGATGGATTTTGGAGTGGGATTTGGGGGTTTAGATTGGGGAATTTGGATCTAGGGCAGTGGATTTCGCTGGGGAAAACGGAGAATCTGTGTTTGGGGAGAAAAGTGTGGGATTTTCTGAAGAGTAGTGCTTCTGTGGTGGAGTTTGAAAAACAGTAGGAGGAAGTCATGATGATTGAGAGAGTGGAGGAGAGAGAGAATATTTCAGAGAATTATTCAGGTAGATTCTCGGCCATGGAAAGAGGAGTGGGAGAAGATGATGCATTTTCTGGAATTTCATTTTTGGTTTTATTTTTTCTGTGGAGATGGAATTTGGATTTGGTTGGTAATTTGATCGATTTTGAAATGAGTGGTGGAAAGGAGAAAGATATTTGTGTCGTTTTTGCTTGAAAAATCGTCAAATATGGGTTTCATTTTCAGTAAGTTTCACAGATTTTTGAAAACTTATCCCAAGAAGAAGAGTATGTATAGAGTGAAATTGGTTTATATATGAATCACTGAAGGGTATTAGTTGTTTTCACGGAAGAATATTAGTTATTTTTACCGAAGAGTATTACTGGTTTACACTGAAGAGTCTTAGTTCATTTTCACCGAACAACTAAGACTTTTTAGTGTAAATCAGTAATACTCTTTAGTGAATATAACTAATACTCTCCAATGCAAACAACTAATACCCTTCGATGATTTATGTATAAACAAATTTCACTCTATACTTTATCTCCCAAGAATACTGGGAGATCCATATTTACATGCTGTGAGAAAGATTTTTTATTGCATGCAAATTACCATGCACGTGTTTTAGTGTTTTTATTTAAACCCATGCATGTCTTAGTGTTTAACGTGATGCGAGAAAGACATAAAAATAAGAAAATAAACAGTATAGAATTTACGTGATTCACTATTATAGTGTTAGCTACGTGTCTATGTTTATTGGCAGAAAAAAAAAATACTTTTATACTACGTTGATCAGAGCAATTACATAATATAGAATAGTCCGACCAGCTCCATGAAGGAAGTTCAAGACATTTCAACAATAAAATTAAATTAGCTTATTTAGCTTTATAAATATTATTATGCGTTGGCATTTATTTTGTTATGTGTTCGAAAATTAAATGAATTGAACTTGTTACGAGGTTGTTGTAGTTTAGTGTATGAGTTTCCTTAAAATAAATTAATCAAATTTAAATTTGACAATATATTAGCCTGTTAGATCACAGTTTTGAGACTCGTAAGATATACAATCAATTAATTAGCTTAACATTTAATTTATAACACACTTTTAAGTATGATAAATGTAGAAATTAGACTTTGACGGGCCGGATGGCCCATACTTTCTAAATTGAGCCCATTCTACACAAGCCTGTATCTGGCTTAATGATATGGGCTTTGATGAAGAAAACAATCTAGGCCCATTTATTTGAAGTCTACAAATCTTTGAGTCCTTGAATATACTATGGCCAAGGTTAAATACAGTACCATGATTTATGAATACAACCCCACCAAAAAAAGTGTTCGGGAATTTTTTCTGAAAAATGTAACAATTTTCTGAAAAAAAATTCCGAAATTTCATATGTTCTGTTTTTTTTTTTTACATTTTCGTAATTTTTTTTCGAAAATTGTCAAAATTTTTGGATTTTTTTTCCGAACACTATTTGATGGGGTTATATTAATAAAAGATAGGACTGTATATAACCTTGGCCATCTGGCTTAATGATATGGGCTTTGATGAAGAAAATAATCTAGGCCCATTTATTTGAAGTCCACAAATCTTTGAGGGCCAAGGTTATATACAGTCCTATCTTTTGTTAATACAACCCCACCAAAAAATGTTCGGAAAAAAAAATTCGAAAAAAAAATTTCGAAAATACAAAAAAAAAAACACTGAACATATGAATTTTCGTAAATTTTTTCCGAAAATTGTTACATTTTTCGGAAAAAAATTCAGAACATTTTTTTGGGTGGAGTTGTATTCATCAAACATAGGATTGTATTTAACCTTGGCCATCTTTGAGTCCTTGAATGTACTATGGCCTTATCGACGGTTCATGCATGCTTAATGACATGGGCCTTGAATGGACTATGGCGCCATTCGACGGTACATGCATGCCTTATAATTTCAGGTTTGAGTCCTTCCTCTATTAGTTGAGAGTAGGTTTTATATAAAACTAGTTTATGATAAACTTATTACGAAACAGTATTAAAGTAGGAGTATCGATAATTTCATCAGGAGTATCATCAATTTGGGTTCAAATTTTTTTACAACAATTACAATATAATACAATAGATCCGGATTAATGATACTCCTGATGAGATTATCGATACTCCAAGTCAAATATTTGATACTTTAAAACAGTTTCATGATAAACTTATCATAAATTATTTTTATATAATACTTTGTCATTAGTCGAATATAAAATTAGAATGAAAATGAGAATGGAAATAGTTTCGAATTTTTCAATGGAAATGAAAATAAAATTTTATTTTTTCATCTCCGCCCTTGATTATGTTGGTTGAATGGTCATACTCATGGTGATTACATCACTAGTATATATTGTGCTCTAGTTTTAAAAAAAATATGAGGTTGTTGGTTATGGTATGGTGGAATGATGGAAGGATAGTAAAAAGATATAAATTGGAAGGAAAAACACACACACCCAATTAAAAAAAAATAGAAGAAAAAAAAATTTGTTCACATAGTTCGTCTTACGACTACGTCTGTGGATGATGTCAAGCCAGAGTTTTTCACTATTTTTTTTATACCGAATACAAAGAGAAAACGTCTATTTATATAAATAACAACGAACCATAACCCTAAACCCATTAGGATTAACTGGGCCGAAAAAATGGACCAAAAAATTGGGTCTTAGTGTACATTTCATTCAGGCTTCATACTCCAACAAAAATGTAATCAAATGTAATAATAATAAGAGTTGTGTATCATCTTTTGTTCTCATTGACTACTATTACTCTATATTTATCCCCATTCTAATTATCATTGAATTTTTTTCAAATCAAGCGTCACCTAGTATTCATCACTTTTAGAGGTCGTTTGGATCACGGGATATGATTGGATTAACTAGGATTGAATTAGAACGACTATCGAAAAACGAATAGACTAGAACCAGAAAATTTGGACTAGAACCAAATTTTCTGGATCGAATTGTACACGAGATAATCGTTCTAGTCTATCCAGAGTCATGGTCATGTGCAATCCCTCAAACCAAACACGAGATTGCCTGAGATTATAAAGACAATTTCAAACAATCCCTCAAACCAAACGGCCAAGCATTAATAATGTATCATGTTCAATTTATATCTCGTCTCACGGTAAACTTTGTCTGAAGCCAATGCATTGCCCCAACCCCTTTCCCTATATATTTAGACATCAATATATATATAACATTAATTAATTTGTTTTTATCATGTTGCTCAAATCTTACGTATCACAAAATAATAACGAAATTTATTGTGGTGCTCATATTTAGCATGTTGTTTGCTGAGTCACGATTCACGACTGCTGACTCACCGTGTTTGTCATTTTTCTAAATACAAGATAATATATCCTTTATTACGCGAGACCTAAAATTCATTTTGCATGAAAATATTCGTTTATGAAATACATATGGAGTACAATTTCTATTATTAGGGTTAGTGTCAAGAAAAATATGGAAAGTGATTTGAGTATTAATCAAATGCAACAAAAGTGTCATGATCGGGATGTTACTAGTACTCACAACTCTTTTACTTCATGAGTGGAAAATTGTCATTAGGGGAGATGGCGAAAAAAATAAGAGTATGTATAGCGTGAAATTGGTTTATACATGAATTATTGAAGGGTATCAGTTGTTTTCACTGAAGAGTATTAGTTGTTTTCACTGAAGAGTATTAGTCGTTTTCACTGAAGAGTCTTAGTTTGTTTTCACTGAATAACTAAGATTTTTCAATAACAGCAACTAATACTCTTTAGTGAAAACTACTAATACCCTTCATTGGTTCATGTATAAACCATGTTCACTCTATACTTTGTCAAAAAATAATGCTCCCCAACATAATAATAAAAATTAATTTTTAGTGAAAATAATTATGTCATTATAATTTTTCTAGCTAAAAAATTTTAGTGACAGAATTCTATCGTAATCTGGGGTTTGGTTTGGGTATTTATAGTGGTTTTTTTTTTTTTTTTTTTATATTGAATCTCAAATTTTCGAATTAGAATTCAAAAGTTAAGACAAACACCCCTAAATTAATGAATCTTATATACAAGGTTTTGTTAGACTTGTTTTGTGAAATGGTTTAAAAAAAAAGACTGAACTTCGAGTTAATTTTGTTTACCAAGTTCAACTAGGTGTTACGCCAAAAAGTGATACGTGTGGGCCGAGAAAGATATATTTAAAAATAAATGTGGTAAAAAATTTACTTTTAAATTGACACTGATGTGATATTAATACTGCGTAAATTTTTATTTACATGAAACAAGAGAGATGATTGAAAATATATCCCTCTTAAAAAAAAAAAAAAAAAACGTGTATTAAAAGCCATATAGAATCATGTCGCTCATCACAATGTTATCTAATAAATTATGTGTCATCATCATCGATATGCATCATTTCCATATAATCATATCTTAAATAGATTAATTTAAAATTTATTTTAATTTAATAGTATTGTATATTGAAGTGGAATATATTATGTATATTTTTTTGCACCATATAATACCACAAAGTGATGATATTAATTTTACAAATAATAATATTAATTCTTACAAAAAACCATTTAATAATATATAATCCACAAAGAGTAACTCTCTTGTGCACTTGGTGAATGGTGCACTTACTCTACAGTTGACAATGTTTACACTGAAAAGTGTGGTTGAATTACACTGAAAATTAGTTTTTAGTGTAAAATTTTCAGTGCAATCTAACCACACTTTTCAGTATAATTGAAACAAACTTTTCAATATAAACATATGCAACTATTGAGTGATTGCACCGTGTACTTGATGCATATGAGAGTTTGCCGCAAAATACACATAATACTTTGTCCGCATGTAAAGTTAAGATTATTTTTCTGTAAAGTAACTCTCTTGTACACTTGGTGTATGGTGCACTCACTCAACAATTGATACTGTTTACACTGAAAAGTAGGTCGCAATTACACTGAAAAGTTGGTCTCAATTACACTGAAAATCAATTTGAGGCCAACTTTTCAGTGTAATTGAGACCAATTTTTCAGTGTAAATAGTACTCCCTCTGATTCAAAATAAGTGTCGTTATAGAGATTTTATGACAAATTAATAATTATAAATTTTGGCATATATACCCCACCTAAATCTCTAAAATAGATATGTTATATTTTAATATAATCCCTAAAATATCTCTTATATCTTGAATTTGAATTCAGGGTAAATCTGGAAAACAGGTGAAAAAATAGTTAAAACGACACTTATTTTGAAACACACTGTAACCTTTAAAACGACATTTATTTTGAATCGGAGGGAGTATTAAATGTTGAGTGAATGTTTGTCTTTTTTATCAAATGAAATATAAATTGTTCTTATCCGATGTTTATTCTTTCTCGTACAATAACTCACAAATCATACTACTTCATATTCCCACGATATTGGAATTAGGGTTCAGCCGTTCAAGTCATTTTATACTCTTCATTTTCATTAAATTCTCTTTAGCTAGCCAAAAGCACCAATTAGCATGGTCTTGTGATTTTCCGAGAGAGATGGACTCGTTCTTGACACGTTTGGACGAAACACGATTCTTAGAAGTCGCACTTGATGGCAATTTGTCTTGCCACCCACAAATATTGCATCAACTTGTACTAGAATATATCAACAGGCAAAAGTACAAAAGTTTATTTCAATATGATCCTTGACACGTCAAAAGTAATTTGAGGTTGCAATTTCAAGTCGAATGTTCCTTGAAATATTCACAAGTAATTAATCTTCTCCTTGAAAATTGGAATTAATTTTGGACCAAGTAATTATGACACGTACGATTTTTCTTAGACAAAGTATAGAGTAAAACTGGTTTATACATGAATCACTGAAGGGTATTAGTTGTTTTCATTGAACAGTATTAGTTGTATTTATTGAAGAGTATTACTGATTTACATTAAAGAGTCTTAGTTGTACAGTGAAAATGAATTAAGACTCTTCAGTGTAAATCAGTAATACTCTTCAGTAAAAACAACTAATACTCTTCAGTGAAAACAACTAATACCCTTCAATAATTCATATACAAACCAATTTCACTCTATACATGCTCTTTTTCTTATAATCCGATTTATCCTTTATTATATGTCTCATTTTATTTATTCATACAACCCGATTTTTTCATTTATTAAGGTATTAAAAGACGTTTACACCCTTATTTATTACTCCCTCCGTCCCGGAGGAACTTGCCCACTTTCCTTTTTAGTCCGTCCCAAAGGAATTTGCACACCCTTTAAAAGGAAACATTGATTTGCATGCACACTCACAAAAATATATACTCCTCCCTTCCCAATATTTTTTGCACACAAAAATGGGCACACATATTAAGAAAAAGTTACTTTTTATGTAAAGTAGTGGCATATGGGTAAATATGTGTATATTATTGTGAGTGTGCACGCAAATCAATGTTTTCTTTTTTAGAGTGTGCAAATAATTTTGGGACGGACGAAAAAGGAAAGTGTGCAAATAATGGTGGGACGGAGGGAGTACATATTTACTCATATGTCACTACTTTATTCAAAAAAATGTATTTTTCTTAAAAAAAAATGTGCCCCCGGAGGTGTGCAAGTTCCTTCGGGACGGAGGTAGTACAAGATATTGATTAGTTTCACTGTTTATTACGGGCATTGATGGAAATAATAGCTAAAAAATGCATTGGTATTAGTAAAATAAAAATTAAAAAGATACACTATTTTAAATTAAATGAGAGTATTAAAAAAGGACAGGTGAAATCTATATAAGATGATATCAAACTATAACATAAGTTCTTTTTCACAAATCTAGGGTGAACCAATTTTATAGTATAAATTTTATATCATTATATGTACTCTCTGATACCATTATATGCGTTCACCGATATCATAGCATTTTATAATGTAAATTGGTATCAGTGATTGTATATAATGATATCAATTTTATACTATGAACAAGTTTCACACAAGACCAATCACAATGGTTTTTTTTTTTTTTTTAACTTAGATGGACGTAGAATTTAAAATGAACCTAGTGGCACGCAGCATGATTCTACATTTAATTAAAATGCCAAATTGCCACATACATAGAGGATATATAATGAACCAAAGGAAATGCTTCATTCTATCTTTTCCATCCAATTTTCAGAAGGATAAGGTGATAAGGGGGATATGCCCTACCCCATTGATGACAACTAACAAATTAAATGTATACTTGAGAAAGGAAATATAGAAAAAGGAAATATAGAACGCTCACACAATATCTGAGGCTATAAGTTTATGCAAATTTTGGCCCTCTTGGATCCACATAGCCTATTTAGCTTGTTCGTGTATATGAATACTCCAATATGCAAAATGAGGGGAAATTGCAGAAATGGTCCCATGAGAATTGATCCTCATGAATTTGGTCATTTTTTAGCGCAAATAGTCCCATACTATTTTTCTGTCAAAAAGTAACGAATTAACGAGCATGAGAGGAAATCTGGCAGATAGAAAATCATCCCCAATCGACCAACTTTGCTGGAAGATTAGAAGAAAATACAGCGGAGGGGAAATACTAAAGTAGCAGAATCACCTCCATACTTGCATTTTACATTAAAATGATTTTTAATAGCAAAAGCTGGTCCATTTTCCTCCAAAAATCAAGTTGAAAAGGGTTTTCCTTCCAGTTTTACATAAGAAACTGTTAAATTTTTTAACAGATGTGACATTTTCTGCTAAAAATGGGACCAAAAAAGAACATGGGACCAAATCTGTCAAGTACAAATTCTCATGGGACCATCCTTGCAATTTACCCTGCAAAATGATCATAAAGCCCCTATAATATGTTAAAAAAAAAAAAAACACATGAACATTCAAACATCACAATATATACTAATATGAGGTTTAGTAGATTGATGTGTCCATTTCTGTTTAATTTAGTTATAATGTGTTGGTTTATGATTAATTTAAATTCACGTGTCATAATTTAATTTTATGAGTTTGAAGGTTATTAATGTTTTGAGATGTCAATTTTAGGTTGTGTACTATAACATACGACATTTTTATTTTTATTTTGAACTCTGTGTTAGGTAAAAACGCACACACGCAATCACGAAAAGAAGAACACGAGATTTGTTTACCCAGTTCGTCTTACAACTATTTATGGGGACGATGTCAAGCCAGAGTTTTTCACTATATTTTTCTGATATCGAATACAAGGAAAAAACTTATATTTATAAGAAACGAACCCTAACCCTAAAATCAGGATTATCTGGGCCGAGAAAGTTGGATCGCCGGTATTGCATTTGAACTTTGCAATTCATGTTTATGTAATGCCCTTATGATTAATGCATTTGAAAATAAAATTTTAATATATGTATATATATATTACAGTAGAATTATATAATTTTATATGTACATGTTATTATATTAAATTATTTTATATGATAACAAATTAATTTATATATGTTTTATATTTTATGTTGTAAGATTATTTTTTACAAACATTTCCCGCGGTATCTCATTTAGTATTATTTTTAGTTTGGGAGCCTATTATATTTCGTATTTCATTTTATATTCCAACATATTTAATAGAGATCATATTTATATTTTTAATGTATAACTGCAAAAGAAACATTTCGAAATTCTTGACATTACTCAAGCTGAAAGATACATAGTATGTGGGCGTTATCATAGTCTATAGTAAATATTATAAAATATTTGAAATTATTACAAATAGGTTCTATGTTAGTGCCTAAATTAATGTTTAGTTCAAAATCTTTTTAAAATTGTCTTTTGGTTCAAAGTGGGGGCCCCATTAAAAAAAAAAATACTCCTACCATTTTTACCCAACCCACCCCCAGTCGGCCAACTCCATCTCCCAAATATTCATTTCTCCTTTCCTCTCCCACTAACGCTCATACTCCCTTTCTCTCTCTAATTTTTTTCTCTCTCTCTCACCCTCCAAGACCTCTCCCTCTCTCTGGAACTCTTTAGACACGGCGCCGCCCACCGCCACAGCCGCCGCTGCCACCCACCGTCCCAGCCGCCGCTGCCACCCACCGTCCCAGCCGCTTCGTCTTAGACCACCAAATTGCTCCCAAATCGCATCCCGAGACGGCCACCAACGACCTCCTAGCACCACCGCGCTGCACCCACTCGAAAAAGAAAAGGGGGCCTCTATGACGCTCACCACAACCAGTCCAGCTCTGTCCCACTCAAGCAACGCCACCGACGAGAAAGAAAAGAGGGCCTAAGATGCCGCCCACCTCCATCTGTCCAGATCTGTCGTCCAACCCCGTCGCCCACCATAGATCTGTAAGTATTTTTTTTTATTCAAACATCAAAAAATTTCCAAAATAAAAAAAAACGATATGTGTGTGCTTATGCGTGTGTTCGTTGGTGTGTGCTTGTGTGTGTGTGCGATGGCGTGTGCTTGTGTGAGTGCAGTGTTTGCATAATTTGGGTGTGTTTTGTGATTTGCTTGGTAGATATTTAATAAAATTATTATATCTATAAAGTATTACATATTAATCTGTATTTTCAGGTTATATTTGAAGATGTAGATGAAGTTTTGAATTTGAAGATGAAGATTTGTGGGGAGTATTTGAAGTTTTGTAGGGAATTATTGAAGATGTAGATGAAGTTTTGAATTCGAAGATGAAGATTTGTAGGGAATATTTGAAGATGAAGATGAAATTTTGAATTTGAAGATGAAGATCTGAAGATATAACAATGTGCATTTTTTTTATTTTTTTGCACATAGGCATAAAAATGTAGTTTAGTTATAAATTTGCTAATTTAAAATTAAAATATGTAATTTTAGTAGTTTTAAATAATACCAATTCAATTGTTTTTTAATTTTGATTTGTGCATATTATTTTAAATTTTTGTGTCCTAAAATTGATAAAATGACGAATGTGCATTTTTTTTTTAAAATTGTGCACAGGTTCTAAATCCAAATTTGAATTAAAAAAATAACAAAAAAATTAGAATAAATTAATAAATAAAAAATTAAAACTGAAAATTGATTGTAAAAGTGGAATAATAATTATATGTGCAAATAAAAATAAAAAAATGCACAGAGGAAGGGGAAGAAGAAGGACGGTGGGGCAAGATGGGACGTATTAAAGCATCAGGGGGTGGGAAACAGGGGTTGGTATTATAGGCTGCAGAGCTAAAAAAAGTTAAAAAAAAGGTAAAGGACTTGAACCATATTGTAATATTGATATAAATTAGAACTAAAGGCTAATAATGGAATAGGTTTTGAACCTATTTGTGATACACCCAAAATATTTTATCGTCAAATTTATTGCATTTTGTGTATATTTTTTAACCATATTAGTTTAATAATAAAAATGATGTACAATTACCCAACTACCCTTGTGCTTAAAGCACCTTGAGGCATGTCGACTCTCTTCTCTAGTCTCATCGTCTCAATGTGTGATTAAAGTGGGGCCGGATATGGCCCACCAATTAAGCATTAGTTTTGGATTCTTAATAACATTAAATCAATGAAAATGACATATTATAATTGAGGGAATATTAGTTGGATAATAAGTAATCCTTAAACAGCAATCAAATTGTTATAGGCAATTGCTTGTCGGATTTGCTTTTAAAAAATGCAAATTCCAATAAAGTCCTCATTCACATTTAAAAATAGATAAAAGAAAAAAATTATGCGGGATGATGTTTATATTTTGTCTCACCGGTAAACAGTTTCAAGCTTCATTATTTTTTATTTGACGCGTTATAATTCCCACATGGTATTAACATAATTAACTAAAATGGTTTAAAATTTTGTTTGATTTTGATTTTCGTACGAAAAGAATCATATTGATCAGTTCTTTAAACTTTTGAAACTTGTGCTAGATCACTAATTAGCTTTTAACTACACATATGTATTACCCATGATAACAATATAATTACTCAAATTTATTGTATTTTTTGTTGAATGGATTAAAATACAAGGTTAGACATTATTTTATATTATAAAAAAAATATACAATATTTTTTATAATACATAATCGGGACTGATCTTGAATTGGGTAACCTGGATTGAATTGAGATACTCATACTATGGACCATGTTGTCACCATCCATTATGGCCATTTATTTTTTAATGTATATTTATTTACAACTTATCACATCAACAATTAATATTTAATCTCAAGAAATAATAAATATAAATAAAGTATAAAACTATATACATTGATGTAGGTCATGTCAGAATAGAAATTATTGGGTCAAAGCTAATCCACATCAAAACACGAATAATCGAATGTGGAAATAAAGAGCTCAAAATTCATTGTTGGAATTAACGTAATAACGTCAATAAAAGATAAACGGGAGAAAAGACGAAGCATTTGCAGAATAGGATGAGAATCCTTTTACGCTCTTGAATTGTAATTAAATTCTATGTAATGTTTTTGTATTTGGAGTTTTTAGAATAGAAGTGTTGGTACTTTGTAACACCAATGGTGTATCTCACACCTATAAAATTAAAGTTTCAATTGAATGAAAGCTTTTCCCTAATAAAAAAGAATACAACCCACATCTAGAGTAAAATAGATTCATGCACAAAAAAGAATTGGATTCAATTTAGATCCAATTCTAATTCATATTAAATAAGTAAGTATAAGTGGATCGGAACCAAAGTAAAGAGGTCCATTACAATGTCCTAAGTATAAGATATACATAAATGCATTATTATCATAGTATTTGCAAGTAGGGGTGGCAAACGGGCCGGACACTGGGCCTTCGGGCCTCCTTCATTTATGGGCCGGGCCGGGCTCGGTCCGGTTGCAACCGAACTTCTATTTTAAAGGCCCAGTCTGGCCTTTGGCGGGCCACCGGGCCAAAATGGTCCGTCTTTAAAAAAAAATTAAATTTGTAAAATAAATTATTTATATTCAATAAAATAATTTTATTTTTAAACAAATTCTATAGTCCTATTTTGTGGTCAAGATATAAATTATAATGACCATTAATATTAGTTTAGGATACGATTTGACTACCCATTTCCAATAAATAATTTATATTAATCTCTTGAAAAAGCTATTGCAACAAGAAAATAGTAATATTAATTCAACAAACACTTTTAAACATCACATGAAATTATTTTCATGTTAATAGGTATACGTGACACATTAGACCAAACTACACTTAATATATAAATTTAAAAAAAAAAAAAAAAGGGCTAACCAAAAGTTCCGGACCGGGCCAAGCCCGGTCCATCCGCCGGACCTACCGGGCCGGGCCAAATCGACCCGGTTCTTTTCGGGCCACTATTTTCTAGGCCCAACCTATCCTGAAAGGCTGGTCAACTGGGCCGGGCTCATTTTGCCACCCATATTGCAAGATTTCAATGTATCATATAAGAACTATATTCTACCATCTTCCTTCACCTCTTCATTAATAGTAATGTTTTAGGTTATACTAGTAATACTTTATAATTAATGAACGAGATTGAAATATATTTGAGCGTTAGAGTCCCCGCGTTGGAGATGTTAATTTTGGTCTTCATCACATCAATTATGTATTCTTATGAATTTTTTTTTAAATTACTTTTTAAGTTTTACACAATAATTTTTCTCCACTAAAAAATGTGTCTCGAATATTAGTCACCATTTTGAAATTAGTGAAATGGAAAAAAAAATATATATAAGATAATTATTGGTAGGGCCCAAAGGGCAAATATGTGCTGACAGTTGTTAAGGTGTTGGATGGGCCGGGACCACCCGGTTCCACAGCTGGGCCCACGAAATTGATCGCAAAGCGTGCCTATTAATTTTTGGTGGATTTTTTTTTTTTGAAAATAAATATTAAAAAAAAAACTTATTATTTCCTATCCCGATAAATTATTATAAATTTGGGGAATTTGATTTGGACTTTGAAATCTAAATTTTGGATTTCAAAATCAAAATACTATTGCGTATAAAAAATAAAAAATCTATTATAGTTTGGAATTTTAAAATAAAATTATATTTTACTTAAATTACAAAATAAACATATACTAAATTTTAAACATGTTTTATATTACAGAATATAATGAACTTGGTCATCACCTATAAAAGAAATGAGTATTAACAGTAAACAAATAATTATATAGTTTTAAACAAAAAATCATAGTGTAAAAGTGTAAAAATGCTCACTCTAATAAAATAAAAAGTTTTTTGCCCATCACTCAAAAAAATAAAGTTTTTTGCCCACTATAAGAAAGATGTAAATTTTTTTCTTTTTAAGTGTGATAAAATTTAGGTGTTTTGGTTTCACTCTTTTTTTTTTTTTTTTTAAATACCATTTAATAAAAAAATTATAAAATTTAAAAAATAACTAAAATTATTACATTAATATATATTAAAAATATAAGAACTAATTGGGGTTGGGGGTAGAATTTTTTATAATAAGGATGTGTATGTATTTTCTTTATCAAGATGGGTATAAAAAAAAAAATTTAATATTGTGGGCAAAAAACTTTTAATATTATAAAAATGGACATTTTCCTTTTTATGAACTCTAAACCCTAAAACCATAACCTCTGATAATGGACAGTTGCAATGTGGGAAGATTAAATCATGAACACCATTATACACGATTTCAAAGAATATAGCACACATCTGCATGGATATTTTCCAAATATGCCTTATAATCGATATTATTCGAATCAATTATAAGTCTATAAAGAAAAGTTATACTAGAATCTATTATTTTCAGCAAGTAAACTCTAGTTTATTTTTGTTGTTATTGAGATATTGGAGATAATCGAATCAATTCGAAGCGAAGCGAATGTTATACTAGTATTTGGTTCATGTTATTAAACAAGAGAAAATATCAAAACTAGTCCTGTAATTTAGGTTGATTTCAATTTTAGTCCTATAATTTTTTATTTTCTCAACTTTAGTCCTGAAGTTGTCAATTTTAGTCCTGTAACTTTTCATTTTTTTCAATTTTAGTCCTAGAATTGTCAATTTTAGTCCTGTAATTTTTTATTTTCTCAATTTTAATCCCGGAGTTGTCAATTTTAGTCCTTACATTGCCTCAAAATTAAAAAACTCACTAATTTGGGTCGGGGCCATTTTTGTTTCCGAACGGGCCGATTATAATTAGATGGTCGATTAATTTTTTGATTATGTGGTAGTCCAGGTGTACAATTTGCCAGAAAATTAAAAAAAAAAAACTCAATTCTTTCGGTGAGTATTTGAATTTTTATACCAAAAACGACTGAAATTGATAACTCTAGGACTAAAATTGAGTAAATAAAAAGTTACAGGGCTAAAATTGACAACCCCGGGACTAAAATTGAGAAAATGAAAAGTTACAGGACATAAATTGAAATCAAGCTAAGTTACAGGACTAGTTTTGATATTTTTCCTATTAAACAATTTGAATATTTGAATTTGTATAAAACTCAAAATTTAAATATTATTCGTATTTGATATGAAAGGTAGTATTCAAGTAATGTTGTATATGATTATTTGATTCAATATTTTATTTCAAATATAACTTTAAATCGTATACATTTTTTAATATATGTACTTTTTTCTAAAATTGTTTATAATTAGTTATTAAAAATCTATTAATATTTTTAATTCTTATATTATCAAATTTTAATTAAATTCATTATATATAATATAAATATTTAATACAGATCGAGTATTCACGAATGTGTTTGAATATGACCACTATTTCACACAAAAATAAATAAATTTGTATTTGAATATTTCGAATGTGAATCTTATTGTTCATTTACGAATACTAATTCAATTTTTTTATATAGGAACTTCTTCATGAATCAAACTCTTTTATTAAAATGCATATAATATTTTAAAAACATTTATTTTCATATTATACCTTTAATTGATTGCTTTTGAAGCACATAAGATAAGACTTCGAAGGTCACTGTTTAGGAATTTGTACTATTATTAATAATTTCAAGGATAAATTAAGAAATAAAATGAATTAATATTAAAATATAAGAAACATCATGTAAATTGCAAAGATATTCAAATTATCATTTAAAAAAGGTTAATTGTAAATAAAATCACGACCTATTCGCACATTGCAATTTAATCTAAATTTTTGAATCATTGTAAACAAAACCTCAATTTGGAATTTATTAGCAATTCAAACTAAAAGTCATATTTCAATCTTCTCAAACGTAATGATTAATTATGCATTGTCATCTAAACCAATCTAAACATATTAATATGACTACTTATTTATTGTTAGGTAGGTGAAACATCATTTTTGGACTGTAAAAAAATTGGTTGTTGGAAAAGGTTTAGATTAAATTGCAATTTGTGAAAATATTGTGATTTTATTTGTAATTAACCCTTTTAAAAAAAGAGCTGAACCTGATGGGAGCTGAGTATCATAACTTTATACTGTATCAATATCAATTAGTTCAACAATAACTTGATTAATTATTGTATGGTAAAAATAGACTGATGCCAAACAAAGATATATGGTCAATTTTATTTTATCAAGAGAGAAATAGTTGGCCATGCAAGTAAATTCTTATATTAAATTAGATTCACATGGATGTTAAATTTAGGTGTCTGGCAATATCTATATTGGTGCAAGATTCTTATTGGGTGTTAAAAAATTGATGCTCATATTTCCAAAGTATATAAAGTCATGTCATGAGTAAAATTTATGATATATGGTGTTATGTTAATATATAGAGTATGAGCTCTTATATTGTCTCATGCCATGAGACATTTCATACTAATTGATTATTTGTAAACCTGGTTCACATGATAACATATACTATTCCCACCGATTCATTTTTTATCCATTTTACCGTGAGAGGAAAAAAAAAATTCCCTTACCCAAAATAGCAAAATATAAACACTATCATTTTTAACTTGTCCCTTAAAAATATTATTTTATTTACACTTATGTCACTACTTTATCAACTTTATACACACAAACAGTGTTCTAAAAGTCGCTAGTCGCTAGTCGGTCGGTCTACTGGAGTCTAGCGACTAGATGGAGACTAGTCGGGGACTAGTCGAAACCACCTAAATCTATAAAATAATTATATTTTTTAATAAATAAATATTAAATGCATAAATAAACACCACCACCCTTCAATATTAAAATTATAAGTAATATATCATCACCCTAAGGCCTAAGTAATACCATAGAACTCAAAACTCAATAAAATAGCAAATATGCATAATAATATAAATAAAAAGACGCCATCGAATTCCATGAAAAGATTGGGAGAGCAACATGGAGGGTTGGGGCCGTACGGTGGTGGAGGTGCACCGACGTTCAGCGTCCGTGGGGAATAACTTTGATAATTAGGTTAAAAAATAAAAAAGTTAATTAAATATTTAATTTATTACTTATTTGGATAAAAAAATGGATTAAATGGATTATACGACGACTAATCAAATTAGTCGCCGACTAATCCCAACTAATCCGATTAGTCGCCGACTAATTACAGGACCCTTTTTTAGACGTTTTAACTAAAATCGGAACGGTCTAGGGCCGACTAGTCGGCCGACTAAACCTTTTTTAGAACAATGCCCACAAATATTACTCCCTCCATCCACGAAAATTTTACCCGATTACTGTTGAACACAGTTTTTAATGAAAAATGATATTTTATTGAAAAAATGAATAAAGTAGATAAAGTAAGAGTATTGTGGTGGTATTGTGGGACCCATTTTTTGTTTGTGAGCGTAGTTTATTTCCAAAAGAGGAATGAGTAAAAATTTGGTGGACGGACAAAAAAGAAAACGGGTAAAAATTTGGTGGACGGAGGGAGTAATAAACAACTACTCCCCCTTTTAAAAATCTACTTTATACCCATTTTTTTATGAACAATTAAAATCGAATCAGAGAGAGTAATTTTTATTAAATTTTGTGTCCAATAATAATGAGATAAAAATTTCGTGAACGGATAGAGTAATATATATGAGCAATAAAGTCTATTGAGAAATACTAGTAGGAATAAAGAAAATTATCTATGAGCAATAAACTCTATTGATTAACATGCAAATTATAGTTACATTTACTCAAAATTTCCAATTACTACAACGCAAGATTAGGGCAAAATTGGCCCACAAAATTTGGGAATCAAATCTGACTCAACTTGAGAGAGAAATAAAAAAAAAAAAAGCCTTCTCCAAAACTCTATAAATAACTGCATAAGCCTACCTTCCATAGGCTTGAAGAAAACCACTCCAAAATCTTCTTCAATCCCCTCTCTTCTCCAGAATCTTCCAGAAACCACTTTTCAGTTCTCACTCATATAAAATGATCGGATCTCCACTCAATTCCCACAATCCCGCTCTCAAATTCCTGTGCAGCTACGGCGGCCGCATCCTCCCCCGTTACCCCGACGGCAAGCTCCGTTACCACGGCGGCGAAACCCGCGTCCTCTCCGTCCCCCGCTCCATTTCATTTTCCGGTTAGTCGCAATTATTCCGTCGTAATGTCGCTATTTTTATCCCCAATTAATCGCGATTACCGATGATTGATTGATTCGTCAATTTGAACAGAATTGTTGGTGAAATTGGGGGGGATCTGTGGGACCGCCGTGAATCTGAGATGCCAATTGCCGTCGGAAGATCTGGACGCGTTGGTATCGATTACCTCCGACGAAGATCTCGCTAACCTAATCGAGGAATACGACCGCGCGGCGGCGGCTGCGCCGCCCAAAATTAGGGCTTTTCTCTCCGCCCCCAAATCCACCAAAAAATCATCTCCTCCTCCCTCCACCACCGCCTCCTCCGCCTCCTCCAGCAGTAACGACACCACATCCCCAAAGTCGCCGTTCTTCTCCTCCTTACCACCCAAATGCCCCGCCCCCGGCGGCCGGCAGTGCGTCCGCCACTCGTCGCGGCCGCCGCTGTACCCCATCGAGAAAGCCGCCGCCGGCGGAAAACTTCCCCATAACTATGTGTATCAGTATCATAGCCATGGCTATGGAAATTCCGGCCATGTTTACGTCATCCATAACGGGAATCACAATCACTGGCAATAGCAGAGAAATTTTCCGGTGAAAAATGGAAGACGAATTAATCGATATTTTGAAGAAAAAAAAAACCTTTAATATAATGAAAAGGTATATGAATGTGTACTACGATGCATATGTTAATTAATTAATTAATTAGTTAATGTGTATATGATTATAATTCAGAAGGGATCCATTTTTCATTGCCCCAAATTAATGAGAAATTTTAGTTTTTTTTTTTTTCTTTCTGGATCCAACTATTGTGATGGTGAGTGAAAATCAACAAATTTTTATTTTGCATCTTCCACACGATTAAGGAAAAAAAGACAAAATTCTCGTCTTAAATTAAATTTGTCCATTTCCGTATGTTCCTTTTATTTTTATTTTTTTAAGAAAAAGATTTTTTTTTTAATTAAATTTAGTTTATATGTTGTTATTCTTTACTAACTAACGTCTTTTATTTTATTTTGTGTGCAGGTGGACCCTTAATAAGATAAAATAATCAATGAATTATTATATTGCAATAGAGGATCCAGCCCCACCTACAAGCATAAATGGAGGAGAATGAATTCCCTTATTTCATCAAATGAAGGTATGAATTAATAATTAAGGAATACTTCTATGATTTCATATTAAAAACCTTAAACTAGAGTACATTTTATTTCGAAACAAATTTGAATTATTTTTTGTTTTAAAAAATCCCTAAACTATTAATTTTTGTTTCACGAGATTTTTGGTAACGAAAATTCACAATTTTTGCTAAGTTATTTTAACATTCTTCATTAAAATATGACAAATCAACAAAATTCAATGCTATTAAGATCGTAATTCCAACAAAAAATATATCTCTAACGGATTTCAATAGGGGCTTTATGGAACAAAAATTATATACTTTAAAAGACCTTTTTAAACAAACAAAAAATATTTTAGGGGCCTAATGAAACAAAAAATAAATAGTTTAAAAAAAAATGAAAAGCATAAATTAGTTTAAAACAAATTTTGGTTTGGCCTTTCGATACATTATATTTTTCTTTTATAGTTTTAAAACTAATTATTCTTTCTAACAGATAATATTAGTCATTCAATAAATTTCTGCTGAAAATCCTGTCATTCTTCATATATGTTGAACTTTTCTTATACACACAAAACTCGAATCTTGAAAAAGTCATATTGTGAACATTTGACCCCAATAATTTGAAAATTAATATTTATTTTTATTATTAATATTCTAATTCCAATTTTTTGTTTTAGGACCATGAGCTACTGTTAGGAAAATAATTAAATGAATTAATTCTACAATTCTCTTCAAGTTCGGACTTTTAAATGAAGCGAAATTCTTTTATGATATCAGAGCCACAAGGCTCACGCCCGGACAAAGATCCTAAAGTTCGGCCCATGTGTGAGGGGGAGTGTTGGGAAATTTTTTCAACTACCAATTAGAGAGAATTTAAGATGGAAGAAAGCGATGAATTTTGAAAGCGTAACTACATTGGAGAAATTAAGGGCTTGTTTGTTTCGGGATTTAGGTGGGTGTGTGAAGCCATGACTTTAAGTGAAATAAAAGCAGGAAAGAGAGTGTAAGTGAGATAAAATAGGTATTATAGGTGTGGATGAAGAATGAGATGTAAAAACGAGATGTTACATCTCTAACTAGAATGGGGCGGAGACCGGAAAGTCCTAGTCCTGTCCGTGTGAATCCCAAAACAAACAAGACCTAAAGGAAAAGCGTTGAACCAGAAATGCGACTTAATCGGAATTATTGGAGAATGGGCAGTGATGGGCATGAATAAGTTGAACTTTACCAACCAACTAACTTATTGAAACGGCAATGCGTGTTTGGTCCTGGTTGAGCATGGGCCCACCCCATATGGCAGCTGGTAAATGAACTCACTAGACAACCTTATTTGTCTCGAGATCATACCATAATCATGGAGAAGGAGGAGCTCTATAAGTGTGTATTATATTCAAACTTTTCAACAAATGGAAAAGGACTAGTAGTGTTGAATGTTAAAGCTTTTGCTAAATCAAAGATATATTTTCTCAATTTGACATGAATTGGGAATTGTACGAGTTGCATTGATGTGATTGTGCAATACAACAGCCTAAAATTATGTTGGATTGATGTGTTATTTTTTAACTTTTTTTTTCTCTTTGAGGGGGTTTGGTGGCTTTAGTGTGGTCTATATTTGACGTGAGCTAGTTAGGTAACTAGGTAAAATATGATAAATTATAGGAAAAAATAATATACCCATTTTGATAAAAGAAGATTATATTCTCTCTTTATCCACCATATCATGTTCAAGGCTATTCGATCAGTTGTTTCGTAGTTTTTCCTAAAAAGAAATTAGAAAGGAAAAGTAGTTCCGCTTCAAAAAAAAAAAAAAGTTAAAATTTTCAATAATTTCATTGGTTTAGAAGTAGGGGAGGAATTGGAAGGTGGTTGAATTGATAGTTAGGCAGTGAGATCCTTTTTTCTTCTTAGGTTTTAATGTGGGAGATGATATGTCCTGTATAGGAGTGTCTTGTGCAACAGGTGTGTGTCAGTGTGTGTGATCCAATAAAGAGTTCTCCCCTCCCTTCTGCACAGGACCCTTTTGTATAGGAAGAGATTCACATCCGTTTGTTGTTGATGGCTTTGTCCATTTTTTGAACTGTCACTGTATTGTATTCCATTCATCCATGGAAAAAATAGTTTTGTTGTCTTTTACATCAGTTTTAATAAAATAGATATATATTATGTGTATAAGTAAATCGAGTTGCAAGTTTATTAGAAAAGTGGACAATATTTTATGGACAAACGACCATAATAACGTAGATCATTTTTCTCAAATGGAGGGAATATCAAACTGGTGTTAATACTTCTTGTACACATCCTATCTTTCTTTTGACTATTTCAAAAAAAAGAAAAATGGTAGAAAAAAATTGCTTTCAAAATGAGTATTTTTCATCTTGTTGACTAAATTATAATCTCCTACAATTAAGGGTTATCGGAGCGGGCTGGTCCGCCCAACTCCTGCCTAATTTGCTAAAGCTTGTTGGCCCGCTTTCAAATGGACTAATTAGAGAAAATATTTTTTACTTTTAAAAATATGGAATATAATATTTTTCCATCGATTAGAATATATTCTTATTTCGATTGATGATACATTATTTTAAAGAGTACCACTATTCAAACCCCAAAATCCTCTAAATCTACCCCACTTACTAAACATACCCTATTAAAATTTAAAAATCAACATATATTACTAAACATACCTCATTTCATTCCTATAATATCCTTCCTCCATTAATATTACCACAATTCCATTAAATCTACATAACTTACTAAAAATTCTCACCATTCCATATTCTCATTAAAATCTTTCTTTTATTTTTTTTATTTTTACATATTCTTTGGTTTTAATCAAATTAAAAAAATTATTAAATTTAAATATATTTTGATTTTTTTTATAAATAATTAACTAACTCTTCTAAATAAGTATTTATCAAAAAAATATCAAAACATAAAATAAATATAAAGATAATTTTAATAATCAATTAAATTGTATAATATATTTAAATAAAATATTAAAATTAAATTTGACAATTATTTTAAATAATTCAGAAAATAAAATAATTTAAAAAAAAGTCTAGTTAATTTTTTTTAAATCATTTAAACCTAAATAAAATTTGACAAAAAAATTAAATAATAAAAAAATCTAAATAAATAATTAAATAAATAATCAATTAAAATAAAAATTTGAAAAATAAAATAACTACATAAATATAAGAAAAATATTTAAATCTAAACAAATTAAATTTAAAAAATAATAAAAATATTCAAAAGGGAAAGGGCTAAAGAATAAAATCAGAAAAATATTTTATAAATGTTAATTAAATTGTCGTAAATAATTAATTAAAATTTTATTTTTATTTTGCTTCAATTGAATTTTTAAGATTTTTTTAAATAATTTTCTTAATTTAGTTGATTTTTTAAGATTTAATTGATTGTTTTTAACTATTTTTTAGTTTATTTTTTTAAAAAAAATTGGATTTGTTTTAATTAAATTATTTTGAAGATTTAGTTGATTTATTTTCTTTTGTTTTCCAAATTTTTAAGGATTTTTTAATTTCATTTAATTTGATTATTTAAATATTTGATATATTTTTAAACATTATTTTTAGGGTTTAAATTTTTTTAAGAAAAACAATTGATCAATTAAAAGTTAAAATACTAATTTTGAAATTAAATGAATTAAATGACTAAAGTCAAAATCAACATAAATTTAGAGTATAATTCATTCAATATATATATATAAGGATAACTTAGTCATTTTATTTATGTCTATTTTTGTCTTTAAAATTATGGGGTTTGTTTAGAGGAATTTGGGGTTTGAGTAGTGAGACTCCTTTTAAATTCATATTAATTTGCCACGTCTTATATATACACATCATATATATGCACGTGGATCTTAGATTCATGTACTTATCATATTTTAATAATATTAGTTTTCACATTTTATTTTACATTTTAAGACTAATGTGATACTTATTCTAGGGTTCATGTAAAAATATTGGATCATTTAACATGACAATATTCTGGATTGCGTACGTCGGTAGTGATGGAACATATATAAGCATGAAAAAATTTCATATTATATATATATATATATATATATATATATCTTTCCAAAATACTCCAATTTATGATGGCTCATTACACAAATCTTCTAAATCCATTTTATATGATTATGATATTGACACGATGTCCAATTTATATAGCTTTGGATTTATCCGTAATATCTACACTTATATAAAAGAGCGAGGTCGCTTAAGTTGGCCAGTTTCCTTCCGGTAGCTGGTAACATCCATACCACGTGTTCGATAACGTTTATTATACTTTTTTTTTACTCGCATCTCTATGCACCGCCTCGGTATATTTTCTCCTCTTTATTTTTACCCTAATTCGCCTACTGATTTCTCCGTCCTCTTCTCATGTCGCTACTGTATTCACATCACCCAAACTTCAGGGTTTCTGTTCGACGCTTCCTCCGCTCCAAATTCAGGTTTTCTATTCACCGCTCTCCTCCGCTTCACCGTTTTTGTTTCTCGCCTCTCTAATATTAATATGCTTTGTCTTGTAATTCCTTTTGCACTATGATCCTTTGTTTTCATGCTACTTGATCTAAACTTCTTAATAACTTACTTTTAAATTTTCTGAATTTCGAATTAATTATTGGAAGAGTCTGAGTATATAAGTTTAGCCCTAAAACTCTTTTGGTTACGCATGGTTCCCTGTTATCATGTGTCTCTTGCATCTCCTATATCGACTATTACATGCACAATTTTCAATTCTTCTTCATTTTTTTTCGCTTGGTGTCGCTTCCATTTTAATCCTGATCAAGAAGGAATGATATGGTACTTATGCCGGTAATGTGGGTTTGTTGTACGCGAGTTAGATGTTCTTCAATAACCAATAATTGGTGAATTTTCAGCAATTGATTTCTTTCTTTTGCTGGGATTTTTCATTACTTCGAATTACCAGCATTTGATTTATTTTATATGATGGGATTTTTATAATTCTTCCATTTCATGAAGGGTTGCAGATATCTGTTAATTTGGATTATGTTGAACCGTTTTCAGTGTTCCTGATCAAATGCAACTGAGAGGGACTAAGAAATAAAGTTTGTAGAAACTTACTTTTCATGCTACCACATCCATATGTTGTAATACATATTCGATGTGGTAAATTAGCATTTTGTTTCTTTTTTCGGATTGCTACAAATATATGAAAGCTTGAATTGCAATTGAATAATATGCATTACATATAACTAATTAACATAATCAATTGTGATCTGACATCTTGGTTGCCAAATAACTCGCATATGATAGTGTAAGGGCATAATTTATATGGCATCTGCACTTTTTAATGTTTATTTGAAAAAAATTCACTCTGACTTATGTAATTGCTTAATCTAGCCATTCATCTTTGTGTTATTATTCGTATGAATGTATAATTGAGATGTCTAAATGATTAGTTGAGTTGGACACAACATTTCTAATCATGTTAATGCTTCCTAATACTATTTCTGGTTGTCTTGTTTGAGAAATTTGTGATATGGTGCTGTTTTTGAAGGAATACTCTTATACTGAAATTGAGGTTATGTTAGATTTCCTTGATGCAGCCTTGAGAATCAAACTTTTAAGTTGAGATATGCTAGGCTGAGGAAGTTTGGACTCTTGGATCTTTGATTAAGGTACTTGATGCAAGTGGCAACTCTTTACATATGGGGCCAACTCAATTGGTTATTAACCTCCTTTCAGGTGAAATCTCGCTGACCATTTTTACTCAACTCTGTTTGATATTGTGTGATCGGCCTTTGGTGAGTCTTACTTGGCTCAGTTAATGAATTAGACTTGTTGTACATGCATATGCTCACCAACTGTTTGATAAATTGTCCTAATTATTAAGAACCAGTTATGAATCTAGCTTTTTATTTTTTATTTTTGGATCTTAGCACCTTTATGTTTCTAGATTTCTGAATTTGTAGGTGTCTTCCTGCACCACTTTATAATGTTCCTCAATTTTCGAATTTGTAGGCGTCTTCCCATACCCTCTGTCTTCAGAGTTAGGTATTTCTCTACCACTTAAATATTGCTATCTGTGATATCCATTGTGTGTGAGCATCTCTCTATTTTTCCTTTCCAATTAATTTTTTTAAGAAAAAAAAGGTTTTTGATGGAAATTTTGTTGGGATTGTTGTTATTTGAGTGATGATTTCCCTTATAATTTTTTTGGCATGATTTTTCTTGGTCGGATGATTCAAATCACCTCTGTATATTAAGTTGATTTAGGGCAGCAATAAATGAGGGGCAAAATAATTTAATTCTCATTGTTGTACTTATAGAGATCCTTGGATTTGTTAATTTCAAATTCCTATTCCGTAGGTTGCTTCGAACAAGATAAGGTTTTTGCGGAAGAACCATGTTCTAATATAAATATTGCTCGAATGGCAGGATCATATTTTCGACGTTCTATCCGTACTTTATGGGATTGTCGCCATCGTTGCTCTTGTAATTAATTATATTTCCTTTTTTATTTTCCGTTTTGTTACACTCTTTCTCTCTCTTGGAAAATTCAATAGTTGAGATGAGACGAATGATTTCTTGATAAATTAGTTTATTTTCAAGACGTTACTGAAGATTTTATGATGATATTACTTCCTTGGTGAAGATTTTGTTCAACAGCTTCCTACACTTCAATTATATTGGTATTTGCTATCAAGGTGCATAACCTTTTGATTTTGACTCTTATGTGTTAAATGCCATGTATAATGAATAACTAGGACTTTCTATGATGAAATGACATGTAAAAAGTCATCTAAAATTGAAACTGTGTTCGACTCTTCTGTGTGTGCATATAATAGATTGTGATGTTTGTCAAATGAATGACAGAGTCTATTACTTATTCTTTGTGAGTATGGCATTTCCTCAATATTTTCAAAAATTGAATCCAGAGGTATAAACTTCCATTCTGTGTCACTACAATTATATGTTTCAGACATTGGTGATAAGAAAGAGGATGCTAAACATGGAGTAGAAGCCTACTCTGTTGACGAACTACTTAGCATTAATTTAAAGAAGAATCAAATGTTAACCACATCAAAATCGTAATTTACTGTAAACAATTTTAAAATAGGAACTTGGTTATCTTAGAAATACATAGTTGTAAAATATGATTGCCGATTTATTACAAGCTTTAAGCTTTAGGTCTATATATTTATATACAAATGGATTGTTTTTTCTTATATTTGTAAAAAAGTAACAATTTGGTAATATATAGGTAAAGAAATTATTGTAAACGTTATATTTTGTCTAATTACCATTTTTCTCTAATACGGCTAATACAAAAATGAAAATATGAGAGCATGTAAGTAAACGTACAAACAGGGTTGGACATGACCTCAAGGATCAAGGATTGAGGTGTACCATGACTAGTATTATAGAAATGGGCGAATTGCATTATCTTTTCTTACTCTCAAATCTCTCAATTGTATCTATAAGTGTTGCTATCTCGACGTATGTTGGCTTATCTTGAAGTTGCTAGTTGCCTCGAATGAGATGACGTTATTCAACTCATTAAAAAGTATTATAAGCATGTTCAAACATAAATTAAAAGCCTTTTGTCTCATACTTACTGGTACATCTTTGTCGTTCGTTGTAAATAGAATTATATATATATATATGTATATATTATTAGAGTATGTATAGAGTGAAATTAGTTTATATATGAATCATTGAAGGGTATTAGTGGTTTTCACTGAAGAGTATTAATAGTTTTTACTGAAGAGTATTACTAATTTACACTGAAGAGTCTTAGTTCATTTTCACTGAACAACTAAGACGCTTTAGTGTAAATGAGTAATACTCTTCAGTAAATACAACTAATACTCTTCAATGAAAATAATTAATACCCTTTAGTGATTCATGTATAAACCAATTTTACTATATACTTTTTCATATTATTATATTGTGATTATTAATTCCTCCAATTCATTTTTGTTTTCCACTTTCAAAGTGACACAGATTTTAATAAAGAAATTGTTTATTAGTATTTGTGGGTATAAAGTTGTTTTTTGGATATAAAGTAAGGATAAAATTGGTCCTTTCAACTTTTTAAGAGGTAAAGTTTAAATGATATGTGTATTTTTTTTTTTTTTTTTGTCATTTTGGGAAAGAGATTGAAAAAGTGGAAAAAAAAATCTTCCTTTTATAGTGATACGGACAATCTAAAATGAATCGGAGGGAGTATTTCTTATATTTTTATTGTCCCCTAATAACTTTCACATTTTCATTTTAATAACGTTCCACAATAATTTTCACACCCAAAATATAGAAATAAAACACTTTCACAATATCTACTTTATTTTAAAATACTCTTCATTCGTTGATTCGAAAAATCAATAATTTTTTTTTTCTTAAATCAGTGGCACTCCACCTCTGAAAGTTAAGAGGGATCGGAGGGGGTATTTAATATACTACTAGCAACATTAAAGATCAACGTTGCAAGTAGTATATTTTATATAAATAAATAAATAAATAAACATGGTATAAATACAACTCTATTTGCGAAATATAAAAAATACTGGTGTACGAACGTGTATATCTTTCATGCGTATAACTATAATCTTTTTGGAAAATATGGCAAAATGCCACTTTCTAGTATTCGTTTGCAAAAATATCACCCCTTTTTTTTTTTGGTAAAAATGTCATGCATGATCTTTGTGTGACCTTTGTGTAATCCTTTTCGATGACATTTTTACAAAAAAAAAAAAAAAAAAAAAAAAATTGTTGGATGACATTTTTGTAAACGAAAACCAGAAAGTGACATTTTGCCATATATTTCCCAACTTTTTTAGGGTAAATTGCATTTTTTGTTCCATGAGAGTAGGTGGTCTACAAAAATGGTCCTTTTTCGATATTTTTGGTCCCGTAATTTTGTTCGACATTTTTTGTCCCAAGAAAACTGCAGTTTTGATTCCAAAAGAATGTATAATTTATAAATTGCAATTTTAGTCCAAAAAACTAGCAGCTTTGGTCCCAAAAATAACGGAAATTAGGACCAAATTTACAAAAAATGAAAAAAAAAAAAAAACAACAACAACATAGGACCAAAATTATTATTGAAAAATCCTTAAGGAACCAAATTTGCAATTTCCCCCCTTTTTATGCCTATCTCTACATAAATTACGTGTAAATCTTACTATCAAAACGGATACATTTAAAATATTAAAAACAAAAAATTCATCATTACTAATAACATATAAATATATGTATCAACAAAATTTAGATAAGATAATTAGTGTTAATATATAATAAAGGACATTGGTATGATCTTATCTCATTTGTGAATAGATGAGGTCACACAGCTTTGGATATGATTTAAAATGTGAATACTGTTTCTGATTTCAGCTAATATAAAACAAAAT
This sequence comes from Ballota nigra, assembly GCA_947034835.1. Classification (NCBI taxonomy): domain Eukaryota; kingdom Viridiplantae; phylum Streptophyta; class Magnoliopsida; order Lamiales; family Lamiaceae; genus Ballota; species Ballota nigra. Next base: position 96,360,383 of record OX344727.1, read on the forward strand.
ACTTTTATGACATCAAGCTTCCAATTAGTTATCTTTCACTGAAATAGATGTGTCTATATAACAAATGTAATAGAATACGGATCTATGATTTTCTATTAGGGGGGAAATTTTGTATAATTATTATAATTAAAAAAATTGTACGGTTTAATTGATTTTTAATAAGAAATTCAATATTAAAATGCAGATATGTATTGTTTTAAGTTATGAAGATGGCATCCTTATCATTAATTTGTGTCATAATGTATCAAAGACAAAGTATCGAGTGAAATTGGTTTATACATGAAATATTGAAGGGTATTAGTTGTTTTCATTGAAGAGTATTAGTTGTATTTACTGAAGAGTATTACTAATTTACACTGAAGAGTCTTAGTTGTTCAGTGAAAATGAACTAAGACTTTTCAGTGTAAACCAGTAATACTTTTCAATAAAAACAACTAATACTCTTCAGTAAAAACAACTAATACCCTTCAGTGATTCATATATAAATCAATTTCACTCTATACATACTCTATATCAAAAGGTCCCCAAATTATATTTTTTTTAAAAGGCTCCTAAACTAAATTTTTTTAAACCCTTAAATTATAGTATAATTTTGTTTCATTAGGCCCCTAAACTAATTTTTTTTTCAAAAAGCCCTTAAAGTATATAATTATTGTTTCATAAGACCCCTACTGCAAAATCGTTAAAGACACGTTTTTTGCTGAAAATCAATCATAATAGCATTGAATTTAGTTGATTTGTCATATTTTAATGAAAAATATTAAAATAACTTAGCAAAACTCGTGAATTTTCATTACTCGTGAAACAAAAATTAATAGTTCAGGGGCCTTTCAAAACAAATTGTGATAGTTTAGGGGTCTTTTAATATTTTATGTCCTTTTTTTTTTTAAATATATATAATGATATGTAAGGTAAAAACAAGTATATACATAATTCTTTATAACAGAAATGATCACATGCCCACCGGTGGGCACAATATTATATACCCACCGCGAATGTGTTAATGACACATAAGTAGGGGGGCCCACTATTATTTTAATTAATTGTTTATATATGTTTATGTGTCATTAATATATTTGCGGTGGATATATAAGAATGTTTTCATCCGTGGACATGTAATCAATTACGATTCTTTATATACTATTCATTATAAATGATTATTATGATTGAAAACTTTTTATTCAAAATCCCATCTCCTTCAAGTGATCCCACTACGGCACTACCTCTATTAATTGCACTTGTCCAATACTTATAATCTATGATATGATATATATGATGTATTCATATTGAAATATTCTGTTCGACCAAAAAATTTATAGAGAGGCCATTCTCAATCAATCATCTTAAATACGTATTGTAATAAGAGTATGTATAGAGTTAAATTGGTTTATATATAAATCCCTGAAGAATATTAGTTGTTTTTATTGAAAAATATTAGTTGTTTTTAGGGTTAATTGCAAATAAAATCACAACATTTTCACAAATTACAATTTAATCTAAACTTTTAAATCGTTGCAAACAAAACTCCAATTTAATATTTGGTTGCAATTTGAACCAACAACCAATTTTTTTAAGGTCCGAAAATAATGTTTCACCTACCCGACAATGAATAAATAATTGTATTAATATGTTTAGATTGGTTCGGATGACAACATATAATTAATCATTACGTTTGAGCAAATTGAAATCGGTCTTTTAGTTGGAATTGCTAACAAATTATAAATTGAGGATTTGTTTGCAACGATTCAAAAGTTTAGATTAAATTGCAATTTGCGAAAATGTTGTGATTTTATTTGCAATTAACCCTTGTTTTTATTGAAAAGTATTATTGGTTTACACTGAAGAGTTATAGTTCATTTTCACTAAACAACTAAGACTCTTTAGTGTAAATGAGTAGAACTCTTTATTAAATACAACTAATACTCTTCAATAAAAACAACTAATATTTTTCAGTGATTCATGTATAAACCAATTTGACTCTATACTTTATCGTGTAATAAAAGTTCTGATTCTTATATAAATTTGTCATTATATTTTCAGATTCATCCTCCAAATCAAGAAGCAGCATTAGTAACAGTGAATGATGTCAGCATGAGGACCCTAATCCTATCCTGATAAATGATGGTCGGAATATGAAATGGTTCCACTTTATTTTCTCATGCTCATAAAGAAAATAAAATAAAATTATCTAGAGTAAATTAATCACTTAAAGACAACAATTTAGTTGGTTTACTGCCGTAGCTAATTGAATAATTAATAGACAAAGTAGTATATTAAAATAGTTCATGATAAGTTTAATTATAATGAAATTATATTAAAATATTGAATATTTAACTAAGACTATCGATAATTTCAATATGAGTATCACTAATTCGGATCGATAATATTATATTGTAATTATTGTAAATTTTTGTACTTCGGAAAAATATTGTAATTATTGTAATCATAGTTTAGATTTGAAAATTATTTTAATATATACCATATGGATGTCAAATACACAAAATCTCTATAATCTATACATATCTAATAACAATATCGTAAACTAGAAATAGAAAGAAATTTGTGACACCAAGAGATAATTGCTAAATTTGTCTTAATATTATTAGAATTATATATCTGTTAATACAATAAATATCAATTAATATATACTTTCTCTATACATTAAAAAAAAAATATGTTCAGTGTTTTGCACGTAAGTTAATGCGCCATGTCAAAAGGTCTTACGGAGTATTAGTGTGACCTGTTTATAAATAAATGGATTGTTTATAAAAAAAAATTTACTAACTAGACATGCATATAACATCTTTGTCTTTAATGTAATTTAATGGAGATTTCGTTTAAAAGGTATTAAAAATAACCGGAATTTAATTTAACAATTTTTTTTTTAATTTTCCAATGAAAAGATTCTTCAATAAATATTACATTTAATTTTCTTAATATATATTCCCTTGTTCATGAAAAGTATTGATTTTTCAATAAGTATATTTTTTTATGAATAGAAGGAATATATATTAAATAAATTAAATGTAACATTAATTGAAGATTTTTTTCATTTGAAAATGAAAAACTTTTGTTAAATTAAATTCCTGTTATTCTTAATATATTCTAAACGAAATCTCCATTAAATTACATTAACGACAAAGATTTTATAGGCATGCCTAATTCGTAAAATTGTTAAATTAAATTCTCTAAAAATTAAAAACATTTGTCATCATATTCCATTAAGATTTCCAAATTCCCTGGATTTAAATGATTAGATTTAAACTAGCACAGGACCCCGCGTATTACGCGGGTTTGATATTTTATATATACATATATAAAGTGTTTAAATTAAATATTTTAAATATTAATTCAATCAAAATATAGTTTTTTTTTAAAAATTCAATCAAAACATCAATTTGTAATTAAAAACCATAATAAATTATTCCAACTAACTCGTGCAAATTAAAAAATGTGGTTTACATAGTAAAAATAAGTGAATAGAAGGTATGAATATAAATATAGAATATATAAATATTATCAAAGATATCATAAAGTTATAGAATTTTAAAATAAAGGATTGATAGAGGTGGGGAGATTCACAAATATATATATATATATATATATATATATATATATGTATGTATATGTATATGTATATGCATGCGTTATAGATAAATGTGGAGTTTCTCGGATATATAAAAAAATTGGAGTGAATAGTAGTGGACTAATTCAAGATTTTTAATTTAATTTAAGTAATTTTAGAATTTTTAGATTAGAAGTTAATAGAATTAATAAAATAGAAAGTTAAGGAGAGAAGTCCGGTGATAGCAGGATTTTGAAATAATTCATGATTGGGCATGCCAAGTAGGAGAGAGAAGATTCACAAATAGAGGAAGTAATGATTCTTTATCTTATGTGACATACAATTATATTTATTTTCAATTTCCCAATTGGCTAATGGGCCTCCATTATGTTTACTACCGAGAAGTCCAATGGGCTTTATCAAAGCCCATTTTAAGGCTTGGGCTTTTCTCTAAGATCGGTCCAGTAGAGTAGTTCCTTTTCCAAAACACGATTCAGCGAATCCCCAATTTTTCTGCGACTCTCTCTCACCTGCATCGGCAATGGCGACGGCGGCGGGGAGACGAGTGGTGACACTCGGCGGCAAAGGCTATTCTCTCACTGCCTCCTCCGTATTTGAGGTCGCGAACGGTTTAGCGCGTATCACGATTGACTCTTCCGCTCTCTCTCGTCGTTCATCGTCTTCTTCCAACTCGGTTGGAAAATTTCCGTTTTCTATCTGCGATTACTTTACTCCCGAGGAATCTAGGGCTTCTGTACTCATATTACTGAATAAGCTACTGCTTTCTTCGTCTTCTTCCGCTAGCGCTCAACTCCTCGAAATCCTCAAACAAAATGCTCTCAGTACGGACTATACGCTGGACGGTGTGGCGTCTGATGATCTGGCGCTGATCGATTACTCTGTTGCTGCGATTGATGGTGTTTCCGCCATCCTTGATCACCGATCCGCGGCTTTAGCTTCCATCGCTGACGCCGTTGCAGCTATATCGTGTGAGGCTTTGAGAGCTGATATATCGGCTTTCAATTTGATGGATTCCGGGGATGGTTCAACGGCGAAGGACGCCGTGGCAGTAGCTTCTGATTTTAAAGTATTTTTTAACGGTTCGAAGTTTGTTAATTCTGGGAACAAGCTTGTGGACTCTTCAGTAGCGGAGATTCCTGCGGTCCACGGAAATTTCCGGGAGATTTCTCGGTTGCTCCACTCAAAGACTAGAGTTCAGTTGAATTCCGGGTTCAGAGCTGGCTCAGCCAAGGATGTGTCGACTGCATTGTCGTCTTTGGCCTTAACTCTGTCAAATTTGGGGGATAATAGTTTCCGTCGAACCGAGCTTGTTGTGGCCAATTCGATTTCTGTTGTTGAATTGCGTTCTCGAATCTCGGAAATGTTGGCAGCTAAATGTCCCGGTGCTGGTGCCATGGAAGAGCTGTTGGCATCTTCTCAAGCTGCTCTTCGTAAAAAGGATTACCTTCGCTTCTCGCACAATGTTTATGAATTGTTGGATGTGGTGAGGAAGGTTATTTCTTGGGAAGCAATAGCTGCATTTGTTTCACTCGAAGGAAGTGAGATTTTCGCGGAGAAAATTCAAGGAGATAATGGGAGAGTGAGTGAGCCTTCAACTGGAGATACTGTCAAAACCGATAAGAAGAGTGAAAAGAAAAAGAAGGCGGTTTTGGGTAAAGGAACTGCCTCGTTCCTGCAATTCATCAAGGATAGGTTACTGAGCGGAGCAACTAAAGCTGACTTGGAAACATACACTCAGGATATGTTTTCACTGCTGGATCCAAAGGGTCCTGGTTTTGATGATCTTCTTGCGAAAGTGAAAGAGATTGTGGAAAGCAATGAAAGTAGAAGGCTCCCCAAGCTCCCTAAGGTACAATGCTGCCATTTTCTATGTTTCCATCTAAGTTAAGATATCCTATGAATGATGATGCCTCTTCTGGCTTTTTCGTAAATATTTGTTTATTGAATCATAAGCAAGATTGTTGGAGCATGTGCTGGTGAGATAGCTATTTGATCTCTTTCATAGTTCAGCTAATAATATCTTGTCTGAACTCTGAACAACATAATCCTTGTTTCTGCAAAGTTGAAGATAGGTTTTTCTCAGAGAGTTAATAATATGATAGTACAGATCGTTTTATGTGTCATATTTATTTCCAAGCTGAGAGCAAATGAACATTGTAGACAAGCTAGATTTAAGATTGGGCTCACAAGACATGCCTGTTCAAGTGGCTTTAATGAGAATGAGAATGAGAAATATCTGGACAATATAACACATTACGAAGCTGAACCTATTGCATAACCTAATTCACATGTTATATATATATATATATGCATGTGCGTGTTCTTATTAATGGTCTTAGAAGCCTTACTTTTCTGGTTATTGGCCATGCAAGATTAAGCTTGTGGCAGTGTATTTTATATTTTGCTGTAGATTAAGATAGAAAATCTGCACATATGCTAGATTTATCATGTTCATTTCAAAATTATTCACAAATCACAATTACTGTGTTTTAGCAGGTGATGGTTCTAGGCTCTCATGGATACACCCTCCATCTTTTATGATTTTGTTATACACATAACTTGCTTCTTATGAGGCTCTCTCTTTCGAAGAATATGGAAGCAGAAATGTTCCGCTTTATCCATATAATTTTAGTTTCTCTCATTGTGCAGGGAACTCGTGATTTTGCTAAAGAGCAGATGGCAGTCAGAGAGAAAGCTTTTGCAATTATAGTCGATGTTTTCAAACGTCATGGTGCCATGTCTTTGGATACCCCTGCTTTTGAATTGAGAGAGACTCTCATGGGAAAGTATGGGGAAGACTCAAAGTTGATCTATGACCTTGCTGATCAGGTATGGTTCTTCTTTTAGCTTTTTCTAATAACAGGTGCACCATCGCATAATTATTATGTGCAAGGATTGGAGCACTTCATAACTTGGCCTACCATAGATATCATTATGCAGTATTTGATCTGCATACATATAGATTCCATGCCCATAATTTGCTATTTCTGTTTCTAAGATTGGTGTTTGGAAGTATAATCGGAATGATATAACAGCATATTTAACTGCAGTTGGAAAATTGGAATGCATGCATGAAATATTAATTTGTGCTTAATATATTATTAAGATTGAGTAGGTATGTCATCTGTTTGCAGGGTGGAGAACTCTGTTCACTCCGTTATGATCTGACGGTTCCTTTCGCTCGATATGTTGCTATGAATGGTTTGACATCATTCAAAAGATATCAGATTGCAAAAGTGTACCGAAGGGACAACCCATCTAAGGGACGGTACCGTGAATTCTATCAATGCGACTTGGATATTGCTGGTCAGTTTGAGAAAATGGGACCAGACTTTGAGGTTATAAAAATCTTGACAGAGTTGCTTGATGAGCTAGATATTGGAGATTATGAGGTAAGTTTCTTTTATATACTGCTGTTTAGGGCATAGACAGTTAGACACAAATGTTACATTGCACTAACTATTGTTTTCTGCGTTATATGTGAATAGCTTTTACTCTGATAATATATTTAGTTTGGTTGCTTTAGTGACCACTCGAATTTCTGTTTGCTCTATAATAGTTATGCCCACAACTCTCATGTTAACAGTTAATTCTAAATCTTTTTAGGTGAAGCTGAATCACCGGAAGTTGCTTGATGGAATGTTGGCCATCTGCGGAGTCCCACAAGAAAAATTTAGAACAATTTGTTCAAGTATTGATAAACTAGACAAGCAAAGCTTTGAGCAGATTAAAAAGGAAATGGTGAGTGCATGGTTCTGATGATGAAAAAGTTAATAATGGACATGTAACACCTATTCTACATACTTTCATGTCAGATAAGTATTTGGAGAAGTCTATGTACAGGCAGAACCAACTGTTATCTTAGTAATATGTGATTTATGCTCTAAGAAAGCTCTGTTCTCTTTTCTATAATTCTTATCTGTGGCATATGCTTTGAATTAGTGAAATTATGCTCTTGGTATTCAAAGGTTGCATTTATGTCACTTTTTTTAGGTTGATGAAAAAGGTTTATCTGAGGAGACTGCGGATAAAATTGGAACTCTTGTTAAACACAGAGGATCTCCTGTGGAATTATTGACCAAGCTAAAACAGGAAGGCAACGAGTTCTTATCGAACAGTGAAGCAGTGGTTGCGTTGGATGAATTGGAGATTTTATTCAAAGCTCTGGCAAAGTCCAAGTGTATTGACAGAGTAGTGTTCGACTTGAGTCTTGCAAGAGGCCTGGATTACTACACTGGAGTCATATTCGAAGCTGTTTTTAAAGGGGCTACACAGGTTTTTCTTTTATTTCTTAAAAATTTATGTAGTACTTGTTTTGCGTTTGGAGGAGTCCGTAAAAGAGGTAATTGCAGGTTGGTACGATTGCTGCTGGTGGACGGTACGACAATCTGATAGGGATGTTCGGCACAAAGCAGGTGCCTTCAGTTGGAATCAGCCTAGGAATAGAAAGAGTGTTTGTTATAATGGAGCAACTCCAAAAAGATAAAAACCAGGTATTCCACTCCTACTCATGGAAATCCATCTTTTTCTGGGTTAATTGCACTTTTGGTTCCAAGAGAATGCGTTCATTTCAAAATGGTCCTTTTTTGGGCACTTTTAGTCCCGTAGTTTTTTTTACACTCTTTTGGTCCCAAAAGAATATGACAAATTGCAGTTTTTCTCCCAAGTGAAATGATAAATTACAATTTTGGTCCTAAAATTCAATGGATGAGACCAGAACTGCAGAAATAAGGTCTACTTATGCGCATAGGTACCAAGAGTGTTTTGCAACCATTCTCTTGGGATCAAAAGTGCCATTTCCCCATCTTTTTCTCCCCAACCCCGTGTTAGATTTGAGCGTCGTATTCAACCTCTTTGTATGTTGCTACTTTTCAGGAAATTAGAGCAACGGAAACCCAAGTCCTAGTGAGCATCCTAGGCGATGACCTATCACTAGGGGCCGAGATTGTGAGTGAATTGTGGGGTGCCAAAGTGAAAGCCGAATTCATGAGCAATAAGAGAATGAACAAACACTTGGATCGTGCCATAGGGACGAAGATACCGTACATGGTGATCGTAGGTGACCAAGAAGTGAGTAAAGGGATCGTTCGACTAAAAGATGTAATCGCTGCAAAAGACGAGGAGGTTCCCAGAAGCGGGCTCGTGGCGGAGCTCCAGAGACGGTTGAACAATTAACACTACCAATGAAATAAGTTTAATCGTCGGGTTTATACCATGCTAATTCTTTCACATCTTTTTACTACTAATAGTTTTGAAATTGGGTGTCGAGGAAACATGTTATTTTTTTGTTTTCAATACTTTTCTAGAGAAGTTGATGCATATGGATTTGTGTAATGAGCACTTGTGAACATCTTGAAGAATGGTCATGTTTAATTTTGTTTTCTTGAAAAGAAAAATTGTAACCATTTTTGGGTTTGGCAAAATGCATTTAAGTGGCAAATTTTTTTCTTTTTTTTAAATAGGGTAGATTTGAAATGGGTTTGTAAAAATAGGGTGGAATTGGGGGATTAGGACGGCTGACTTTAAATCCATAAATCCTCTAAATCCACCTTATTTTTACAAACCCATTTTTTCCTTTTTTGATTAAATTGAATTTTTCTTGAAAAAATACTTTATATGAAAAAAAAAGACTAAGTATAGAGTGAAACTGGTTTATACATGAATCATCGAAGGGTATTAGTTGTTTTCGTTGAAGAGTATTAGTTATATTTACTAAAGAGTATTACTGATTTACATTAAAGAGTCTTAGTTGTTCGGTGAAAATGAACTAAGGCTCTTCAGTGTAAACCAATAATACTCTTCAGTAAAAATGATTAATACTCTTCAGTGAAAATAACTAATACCCTTCGATGATTCATATATAACCCAATTTCACTCTATACATACTCAAAAAAAAAAAATTGGCCAAATGGCCTCCTCCTCAAATAAAATGATTCTCACTATCTTTGAGTAATAAATTTTATGTGTGTTAAACTAAAATGTAATGACAGATTCTTTTGGATTTTACAATACCCTAATACGGTTAATTATTCTTTCAAATTTTTTGGCATCACAAGGAAATTTCTACCAGGTATGAAATACCATGCACAATGTGAGACAATTTGGGAAAATTGACAGCAGAATTTTTTTAACTTCACCCACCATTGGTTTTAAACTTATAATTAATTTTAAACAAATATGAGATGACCGAAATATCTTTTTTACTTTTTTCATTTTCGGATATTCTTACTGAGTATTTCATATATTAAAAAGGGTAAATATATCTTATATGAGGAGTTAGTGAAGCAAACTGGTAAGATTTCTTAAATTACAAAGCAAAATATTGACTTAAGCATCAAAGTGTATAGAAAGTGATAAATTTATCAAAGATGCAACAAATTTTTATTTTCGAAAATCTTAGTTGAAAAATGCCTATAATGACAAAAAGAAAAAAACTGAATTTTTTTTTTTTTTTAAGAAGCCTAATATTTCAAGAAAGAAATATGGCCACAACAATTCGAATATCTTTTTAAAAAATTCCGAAAATTTTGATCGTATTAAAGCAGATTTGGACATTGGGCTTTTCTTAATATGGACATTGGGCTTTTCTTAATAGGCCAACTACTAACCCTTCCTTCTTCAAGCCCAGCCTCTCTAAAATAAATAAGCGTGTTTTGCCAACAAAAGCGTGCTCGACTTTCTCGAAATCGCGCTTATACGCGAAGCCCCACCAGTAAACCCTAATTCTTCCCCAAATTGTTAAACCCTCTCACACAGCAGCGAAATCTCTCAAGAGAATTATTGAATATTGGAATTTCCTCCGATTTAGCGGGTGAAAATGCAGCACGATGAGGTCATATGGCAGGTTATCAGGCACAAGCACTGCAGTTTCATGGCCAAGTAAACTCTTTTTCCGCTCAGTAATTTTAGCGCAGTTAATTGATTCATATGCTAGGCTTTGTGGATCATTTTTGTGTTTTGATTTTTTTTTTTTTTATAGAATTGAAACTGGGATATTCTGTCGAAATCCGTACAATGTTACCGGAATTTGCAATCGGAGTTCTTGCCCTCTAGCTAACAGTAGATATGCTACTATACGGGACCACGACGGTATGATATAGTTAAATCTCGCATGCTTTGAATGTTGAATTGATTGTTCTGCGCCGGAATGAATTTATTGTGTAGCTGAATATTTTAGGTTTCTGGTGTGTGGTGCTTTTTCAGGAGTTTTTTATTTGTATATGAAGACTATAGAAAGGGCACACATGCCTAGCAAATTGTGGGAAAGAGTTAAATTGCCGAGAAATTATGCGAAAGCCCTCGAGATTATTGACAAGCATTTGGTAATGAAATTTCATTTTTCTGCTGTTAATTGTTTTTATTGGGAAGGAGTTAAATTAACTTCCTTGACATTAACAGATGTACTGGCCGAAGTTACTGGTACACAAAACGAAACAGAGATTAACGAAGATGACACAGATGAGAATACGCATGAGAAAACTTGCTCTAAAGACGAGGTTCCTGCTTTATCTCTCACCTTTATAATATTCAGAATTGATTCAGTATCCATGCTCAGTTTGACACTATTTTTTGATTGAGATTTAGATGCTTATTTATCATCTGCTGTCGCAATTCAATATTAATGTTGTGTGCAAATTTGAATTGTTTATTCCCTTGATGCTTTAATTTTCATGAGGAAGAACTGCTGGAGAGGACTTTTGCCCTGTTTAGCAGTTCATGGGGAAGTATTGTTTATTGTATTTGGGGTATTAATTAAACTTCTCTAATTTGTGGCCAAAGAAGATAAGGGGTTCACCATATACGTAGTAGTATTTAACTCGATCCATAAACTTGCTTAAATCTGTAGTGATGAATTGCAAAGGTTAAAGATTATCCATAGAAAAATGTGAAATCTATGGTTTCAGCAACTAAGCAGATAAGTTCTGGAAAGTTGGTTCTAATTCTAGAGTTAAGTGGACTAATAAGACCAAACAGTTCTTAAAACACAACATTACACTTTGAGTAGGTCTCATGGCATGAGAAAATGGGAATGGGTGTAACTAGGGCATTGACTCATTAACACTTTGGTAGGGGTAGGTGTTAATTTGTATGGTCTCATGCCATAAGACAGTCTCATACAAGTTTTTGCCTTACACTTTTAGGTGAGATTTCCAATTTTCCAAACACTATATTCTTACTTCTTTACCTTCAGAAGTTATTGTTTTGCACTTCTACCAGTTAGCTCACACATATTGCGAATTTTGAAATGTATCAAAAGAAAATACAGGAGCCTTTAGTTGACTGTAGAGGGTGTAGTGTACCAACCTAGATTAAAAGCTACAGTATGTTGAATGATGATACCTGATGCTCCCTTATTTCTTCATAATTGGACTGAATAATAGAGATGATAATGCCAATATTTAGCAGTTTTATGCATCATAATAATAAAGATGCTTTATTTGATAACTTTATTGGCCTGCTGTTGTGTTATAAACATTAGATAAAAATATCTGTATGTGATTCTGTGAAATTAAGTTTTTGGTGTTGAATTTTTTGTTACATGCAATATGTTGGAGGGTATATAGGGGTCTTGTGAGGTCCGTATTTTATTCATAAACGGACCTCACAAGACCCCTAAATATTCTCCGACATATTGCATTCAACGACGTGCAAAAAATGGTGCATACTTTTCATGGATATCATTTTTTGCAAATGACAGCTTCCATCTGGTGCTTTGTATATCTGCAAAATCTTTTCCAAACTGTGTCAATTTATTACCCAACTTTTGCTTGCTTTTGACTCCCTGCCTGTCTATGTAGAGAGAAAATCATGACGGTGCCAGGAAAACAAAAGAAAAAAGAAGCTCGGTTAGAGGAAAAGGCTGTGAAGGCAGCAGAGTTGGAGAAAGTAGACTTTTAATTCCTCGTGTTATTCCTTGTACTATGTTATCATGTCAATTGATACGCATTGCAGGACTAATATTTGCATTACTTTGCAGAAAATTGAAAAAGAGTTGCTGGAACGGCTCAAAAGAGGAGTTTATAATGACATCTACAATTATCCTGTCGATCAATACAACAAAATCCTTGATGAGGAGGAGACTGTAAAGAAAGCTATTAAGGAAGACGAAGAGGAGGAGGTATTCATCATTCATTTTAACCCAATTCATTAGTTTGTCATCCATTAACGCAATTAGAGGGTGTTTGGCTGAACTTATAAGCTCCTTAAAACATCTTATAAGTTGTTTAAGAACTTATAAGCACTATCAATGTGTTTGGCAAAATAAGATGTTTAACAGCTTGTAAGATTATAAAATAAGCTCCTAACAGCTTATAAGCTGTAAAAAAATAAGTTGGGAACCACCCACCCACTCCTCCCCCGCCCCCGCCCCCGCCCCCGCCCCTGCCCCTGCCCCCACTTAAAAATTACATCTTATAAAATGAATTAAATAAGCTTAGCCAAACGAGCTCTCAGTGTTACTCACTTGAGCCATGCAAATGATGTTGCAGGAGCCCGAGATTGAATATGTAGAAGGCTACGAGGAACTTGAAGAGGAAGACGATATTGAAGATTTTGGTGGTCTTGACATCGGAGAGGATCCTGATAACCGTAAAACTTTTCCCTTTTTCTCTTTTCCTGCTATTTAGTTAGATGGCAAACATAATAACATGGTGCTTTAAGGAATACTTTTTCTTCTCCCATTTATTCAAAAAAATAAAATTTGTTGCAGTTAAACTGGATGATGAAGACGATGACGATGAAGACGAAGAAGAGAATGTTACTGTTTCTCACACGAAAGGAAAGAAGAGTTCTAGAAGAAAGCCAGATACAGAACCATCTGGCAAATTTATCAAGAAACCCAAAGTGCATGTTGAGGTAAATGACTAAACAACCCCCCATCCCCCCACTCTTTTATGAATCTTCGGTTTATGAATCTCGTATGATTTATGTGCTAGGTCGAGCATGAAGATGGAATGCAAAGACAAACAGCTGTCCGTTAAAGCCTTTGCCTGAGTACCGACACACATAACTGATTGCGGAAAGTTCGCGAGAGTTTTACTATATTATTAGCTTCAGCAAGGAGAAGAGTTGCTCGAGGATAAATGAGCTTTTTCGCTGTCCTAATTGTCTCGAAACACATTAAGATTTTGCTCCAGTTTTATGGGAATGGATATGTTTTTGCCCTTTCTTGTTGCTATAGAGACAGGATTGATACTATTTCTCATATTTATAACTGTTTTTGCCCCCAAATTTTGTGGTGTTTGTACTATAGTTGCAGTTAGCAATACATTTGAAAACTAGTTGTACTCCAATTGTTTAATTTTAATCCTCCCGTTAAATGAAACAATATTATCTACAAAAAATCAGAAACTGTTTTTTTTGCTTCAAATTCTTCTTTCCTTCATCTATTCAAAGATTCTTTGAAATTAATGGGTTTTTTTTTTTTTTTTTTTTCCAAATAAACCAACCAACCAACAAAACAAAGATCCAATGCTAAAAAGATTCCCATCATCACCTGGAAGAAACGTAATGCACTTTCTAAGCATCCCAGAAAGTAGATATTAATGGTTCTCCTTTTCTTCAACTTTGTGCCAAAAGTTGATCATTCCTCCTCCATTTTTTATCCTTCAAAATCAAAAGTTGGACTCCAAAAAGAAGAGGATTAACACCCCATAAAGCAAAGGTGATCAACTTTGTGTCATTTATCCTTAATCTTGAATAGTAGCACACAGTTTCTGTTTCTTGATTTTGATTTCTAACATAAAAGCTGGAGCAGAGGAAAGACGGTAGAGAGGGAGACGAAGTGATCAACCGAATAATCGAACGGTGGAAATTGTTCAGATCATTAAAGCAGATGCCTTTGAGTGTCGTCAACGACTCTAATGCCCTCCAACGAGTTTTTCTCTCCGAACCTGGTGGTTCGTCCCTTGAGGTAAACTTTTTTATGTTCGTCTAAAGCTTGTCTAGATTGAGCCCCGTATAAAGAAAAATCGAACCAGGTGCTTCTAAATGGTGGACAAGTTGTATCCTGGAAGAATGATCGCGGAGAAGAGCTTCTGTTTATCAGAAACAAGGTACGTAATCACTTTCTGATCGAGAAAATTTCGTGGAAATAGACAAGAATCATGTATCTTTAGCCAATGCTATCTATGGTTAATGTTGTATGTTTCAAATAGTTTAATTTTGTGGATTTAGAATGCGGGAAGATCGCCTACGGCCATCTTTGGTGGAATATCCATCTGCTTTCCTCAGGTTATAAGCTCTATTATTCTTTCGGGATAGAAACATTTTTAGTCCCATAACTTTTTATTTTTTTCGAAATGGTCCCAAAAAAGATAAATGTATAAATTTGGTCCCAAGTTTTGTCCCAAATTCGTCGGAAGCGATAAAATATCGTCATTTTTTTACATGTGTCGTGCGCGTGAACGTTCAACTTAGACAAACATGCTAATGTTTTGGAAGACTGAATTTGGGAAGAATTTTAATGTTTTGGTCGAAAAAATTGGAGAAGGATTTCTAGGGCTTTTCAAATTTAATTTACATTCTTAAAATGAATGTTCGCCGAAAATCTCCAAATTGAATGTGCATGTGCTGGCGCATGTAAAAAAAATGATGGTATTTTGTCAATCATGTAAAAGTTGGGATATAAATTGTACAATTCATATAAATTTGGGACTAGATTCGTACATTTTTTTTTTTTTTGACCATTTCGATAAAAAGTGTAAAGTTATGAGACTAAAAATGTTTCTATCCCTGATTCTCTCACTTTAGCTTTCACTATTATGATTATATGCATATATAAATCTAGACTTCCAACAATTTTTGTAGGCCACTAGTATAGTGCCATTTGAGGCTAATGAATATGTAAGAACAAGATTATGGTCATTAGATTATAGCCCCCATGATCACGCCTCCAACGATAGCCAATCATCTGTTAATCTCATCCTAGGATCATCGGACAAAGATTTGAAGAAGTGGCCTTGTAGGTATGATCATCATAAACACTAAGTTCACGTTCTTTTTGGGTTTTAAATGGTTTTTGAAAATTAATGGTTTTTTAATCCATGGAGTTTTATAATCCGTGTTCTTTTTATGTTTTGAGTAGAGTGATTTTAACTTTATTATGTAAAAAGTAAAAGAGCGTTGTATAGGTTATTTATAGGGTTGTAGGATTAGAATTTCATAAAACCTAATTTTAAAATCCAAAATAAAATGAGTTTTAGATTTCAAAATCCAAATTCAGGTTTTTTAAACCCAAAAAGAAAAACATAGCCTAAATTTTCTTTCAAGGTTAAGAAGCTCTGTTTCTCACAAGTGTATATGTTGTAATGAAGATTCGAACTGCGAATTAGGATCTCGATTAGTCGAGGAAAGCTAACCCTAATGCCTTCGGTGATAAACGTTGGCGATAAGTCATTCTCATTCACATTTGCAATGCGCAATTGCTTATCGATTTCTGATATCAGGTACGCTTCTTATCGATCGCCTTATAGCTTTGTGTAGTAAAATATAGTAGATATTTTTTATTTTAGCATCGCATTGTTTACAAGTCCAGTGAGGTACGCATTGAAGGACTGGAGACGCTCGATTATTTAGACAATTCGTTGCGTAGAGAGAGGTTCACTGAGCAAGCAGATGCTCTTACCTTTGATGGAGAGGTTTAATTTCCACGAATAAGTTCGTCATTTTGTTGAAAATTGTGTCGTTGGTAACGTGATTATATCTGTCCGAATGTAGGTTAACCGCGTGTATTTGAACACGCCGTCAAAAACAGCGGTTATAGACCACGGGAAGAAGAGAACATTCGTGGTACACAAACAAGGCCTCCCCGATGCTGGTTAGGGCACCATTTTTTGCACATAGAATCTCGTGTTACACAATGATGTAACATCTTCTACTACACTTTTTAAATAAATGACACATAGACAGTGAAAGTAAAAATGTGATTAATTAATCTATACACGTGTCATTTATATAATCTAAGTAGTGTAATAGAAGATGTTACAGGAGATGTCATCCGTAAACTTTGTCGTTTTCAGGGTTTTTATGGGGTTTTATGTTGGTGATTCGAGCTCGATTTTGTTGTGCAGGGGTGTGGAATCCATGGGATAAACATAGCAAGAGTGTTCCATTTCTTAGAGAAGAATATAAAACAATGATATCAGTGAATTCATGTATCGTTGAGAAACCAATTGTGTTAAAACCATGCCAAGTTTGGAGAGGATTTCAAGAGATTTCAGCGGTCTCTTCAAGCTATTGTAGTGGTCAATTGGATCCTAGAAAGGTAGTTCAAGGTACAAGTTAGATAAGTATTCAAAATAGAAAAATAGAGATGATTATATATAAATAAAATGTTGTTAGAGAATACATAAATTAAAATCTCTATTAATATATCAGTTTCAGTCAGCATAAACGTTGTTATTACAAACTTAGAATGGTCTTCTATTAATCCCTTACTCCGTTGAGCTTTAGTTTATACGATTGAAACATTAAAAAGAATCAATTCCAAGCTAAAAATTAGTTAAACTATCAGTTTAGGGTCTAAACGACTTCTCCCATTGATTCAGAACCTATATATAAAAACCTATCAGTTCGAAACTTGAAAAATAGAAACTATAAATTTAAAATTCACATATTTTAAGACCATAGATTGATAATTTCTTATTTTTCATATCATAAATTGATAGCTTCTTAAGCGACACCAAAACTCTTTTTAGGGTGTTGAAGAAATGAGAATTAGAATTGAAATGATTGTATTGATGAATGATAATAAGTATGTTCATTATTATGAAACTGTTTGATTTTGATTGAAAATTTTAACAATAAAAATGTAACATTATTGTTTTTAGTACTACAAAAATTATTTTATAACCTGTTCAAGCTTACATATAACAGTAAATAATAATTTGGAGGACAATTGTTTTTTTTAAAAAGTAATAAAAATGAATTTGAATTTTGATAGTTGAGAGATTGGATTCTCCCATTTGTGGCTATGGAAGTCATTGTTTAGAAATCATTCTCATAATTAAACAACTAAATCTTATTTCATTCTCACCCTCATTTTAAAGATTCCAACCAAGCACACCGTTTAAATTAATAATTTTACTAACTTTTAAATATATTATTATTTTAAATGAAAAAGAAAACCATGATCTAGACTGCCAAATATCTAGATGATAAGATTTTAATTTTTATTGTGCAGGTTTATTTTACACATTTTAATAATAATATCCGGTGGCCCAACTTAACCTACAAGCTAAAACCTATTCCCTCCGTCCCACCATTATTTGCACACTTTCCTTTTTCGTCCGTCCAAAGATTATTTGCACACTCTAAAAAAGAAAACATTGATTTGCGTGCACACTCACAATAATATACACATATTTACCCATATGTCACTACTTTACTCAAAAAATAATTTTTTCTTAATATGTGTGCCGTTCCAACTGTGCAGATAATGTTGGGACTGAGGGAGTATCAAATAGTTTCTACAAATGAGGTGTCATTCTTCCCACGTCATACAGAATTGGCCCATTAATTTAAGCCCAATCTCCAGAAACAGTTTGGGAATATTTATTAAAACTAATAATCCACATTCCACAATGATTACATTACATTATTTCTCAGGGAAAATTAACTTATAAACTAATATTTCTTTTTATGTATAGTCCCACTACTCAAACCCCAAAATCCTCTAAACAAACCCCATAATTTTAGAGACAAAAATAGACATAAATAAAATGACTAAATTATCCTTATATATATATGGAATTAATTATACTCTAAATTTATGTTGATTTTGACTTTAGTCATTAAGTAATTTAATTTAAAATTAGTATTTTAACTTTTAATTGATCAATTGTTTTTCTTAAATTTTTTTAAACCCTAAAAAATTGTATCAAATATTTAAATAATCAAATTAAATGAAATTAAAAAATCCTTAAAAATTTGGAAAACAAAAGAAAATAAATCAACTAAATCTTCAAAATAATTTAATTAAAACAAATCCAATTTTTTTTTAAAAAAAATAAACTAGAAAATAGTTAAAAAGATAGATTAAATCTTAAAAAATAACTAAATTAAGAAAACTATTTTTAAAAATCTGAAAAATTCAATTAAAGCTAAATAAAAATAAAATTTTAATTAATTATTTAGTTTAAATATTTTACAAAAATTTAATTAACATTTATAAAATATTTTTCGAATTTTATTCATCTTTAGTCTTTTCCCTTTTGAATATTTTTTTATTTTTTTATTCTTTTTTTAATTTAATTTGCTTAGATTTAGATACTTTTCTTATATTTATGTAGTTATTTTATTATTCAAATTTTTATTTTAATTGATTTATTATTTAATTATTTTTTAGATTTTTTTTTATTTAATTTTTGTCAAATTTTATTTAGGCTTAAATGATTTTAAAAAAATTTAACTAAATTTTTTTTAAAATTATTTTATTTTCTGAATTATTTAAAATAATTTTCAAATTTACTTTTAATTTTTTATTTAAATATATTATACAATTTAATTGATTATTAAAATTGTCTTTATATTTAATTTATTTTTTGATATTTTCTTGATATTTATTTTGATAAATACTTATTTAGAAGATTTAGTTAATTATTTATAAAAAATTCAAAATATATTTAATTTTTAATATTTTTTTTAATTTTGATTAAAACTAAAGAATATGAAAAAATAAAAAAAATAAAAGAAAGATTTTAATGAAAATATGGAATGGTGAGAATTTTTAGTTTAATGGATTTGTTGGAATATTAATGGAGGAAGGATATTATAGAAATGAAATGGGGTATGTTTAATAATATATGTTGATTTTTTAAATTTTAATGGGGTAGATTTAGAGGATTTTGGGGTTTAAATAGTGGTACTCTAAAGAAAAATAAAAGTGGGAAATATGAACTTCCAAAAATAGTATGGAAAGATTACTAAGGACCCCTGATTTAAAAGGATTAGAATTTAGAAGCTTATTGTGGAACTTGGGGAAGTATAATTATTTTATAAGTATTATAATACATATATATATAGTTATAAAAATAAAAGTAAATCGTAAAGAAAAGAATTAATATTTAACTGAAAATCCGGCTTGATTGTGGGATTCTAATGATATTAAAATTACATGAAAAGGGAAAGATTTTCCAATTACTGTTAATATCTGTTAAAAGTGAACACTTGAGATGCTGAAATGACCACAACTGATTTCTGTCTGTATTGGATGGGACACTTATAATAAAATTTAGAATTATTTCAGGTTTCCACCTTATATAGGAAAACATATTCCTGATAAAAAAAAAAATATAGGAAAACATATCCGAGTTAATAATTCAGTTTTCATTTTTTTAAAAGTGTGCAAAATTAAAGAACAGAACATTTTAACGAACTTATCCACAATAAAATTACTTCGAATTCAATGCATTAAGAAAAACAAAAGTTCATTACATTGATAAATAGTTACAACGACAATTAATATAAAATAAGCGAAATCTTTTTCACTGTTATATAGTGATAATTATATGTATAATAATAATTATAGTAATTATATATAACAATAATATTTGACGAAATCGAGTTCACGTGAACTTGACTTAAGTTCACACAAATTTTTGTAAATAATAATTAAAATTTTATTATCGAAAAAAATATTAACCTTTTAAACCACAATTAATAAGAAATAGGAAGATTAATTATAATTATGTATTTGTTTATGGGATATTAAATGTCGCTTAATATAAACCACATTGCATCTCTCTTACATCTAAAGTACAATTTATCTGATACTTAGGGGATGCTTGGTTTGTTAGGAGGAATTGGAATAGGAATGACAATGATAGTTGTGAGGAATGGAATGAAATATATTCATATGATTGTATTGTTTGGTTGATAATAGGAATGACTATCATTACTATAAATTGTGTTTGGTTTACCAACTTATTTAGGAATGAAATCAATTTAACCTTCTTCTTTTTTAATTTTTTTTAGAAAACAACATTACTTAATGATTTATATATTTGAACAATAAAAAATATTTTATTTTTATTTTTATTTCAATTTAATAAATTAAAAAATAATTAATACAATTTTTGGTGTGGAATGATAGTCATTCCTCCCAAAATACTAAGGAATGGTGATTCCTTACTATTAGGATATAAATCCACAAAGTAAGGAATCAAAGTCTTTAACCAAACACCTATTTTTCATTCCATACCCATTCCTTATCCCCAAAGCCCCCAACCAAGCATACCCTTACTCTCATTAAAAGTTAGATTAAGTATTTAAAGAAAATGTTATTGATAAAGAAAATGTATTCTACTATTCCTCTGCAATAAAAAATAACTAATCTAAAATTTATTTATTTTTTACTTATATTGATAATTTTTTTTTTTTTTACTTATATTGATAAAATTTATTTATTTATATATATCTTCATAAAATTTTAATTACCAATGAATGTCGTGTATTTTTGTGAATCCCAAAATAACATTTTTTTTCTCAATCGGACAACAAAATAGTTTATCCTAGTTTCATGTTCCTTTTTTCACAAGCAAATACCATTCTCATTTAAGCAAAAATACGTGGTGAAATAATTTTTCTTCTCTTTTTTAGTTATGCTAGTTATTCCTATTTCAATTTTCTTCCTACTAATTTTTACAAATTCAAAATTATGTTTAATTTTTTTTGTTTCTCAATATTTTGATTCAGTGTGAAATATTTAGTTGACACCAATCAAACTATATCATGTCAGTGTCAATCAAGTAGTTTATTTACTACATACTCCCTCCGTCCATGAAATATAGTCATGTTGTTTTATGCATGCTTATTAAGAAAGTTGATATAATATGTAAAAAATAAGAATATATCGTGCATATATCAAGTACAAAAAAATTTATTTTAAAAATGTTATGTGTGTAAGTTGAAAAGTGTAGATAAAGTTTATTATTTCAATTTTAGGCAACATGACTATTTTTCGTGAACAGTCAAATAAGGTAACTAGAACTATATTTCATGGACGGAGGGAGTATTATAATCAATTATCGAATTAAATAATAAAAATAAAAATTACAGGACTATTTTTAATTGGTTAAACCTGACATGAATGTAACTGAAAAATGAATAAAATCTTCGTTCGTCTCCATATCATAGAATTCTTCACGCTTTTTTTTCGTTCGTCCCACAATATTCTCCACACTCCTAAAAAAGAAATAAAATCTTCTTTAAAAGTCAATAAAATAATAATGTATTATTATTTTATTTAATTTAACTCCACACTTAAATTTTTTATTTTAAATCGTAAATTTTAAAATAACGAAAGATTTTATGAAACGGATAAAGTATTCTCGAATGTAACTATTTTTCCAGAATATTTATCTTTATATAAACTTTTACTTGTAGCTTGTAGTACTTTTACGTACGTGAGGCGCCGGAGGTCAGAAGCTTGAATTCCAACCTCATTTTGATTGATTAGGGTAGACTTTTTTTTTTTTATATATATATATTTTAATCTAGCATTTCATTTATATAATTTTAATGTACGTGTCTAATCATTCATGATAACATCATTTAATTATTATATACGTACTTTCTTGGTTTCATAATTACTTTAATTTGTGGTAGGAAATAAAACATTTTCAAAAAAAGATAAAAATGAAAGAGCTGCATGGAATTGAATAATTTTTAATATAGCAAAATTATTTTAATGATTTTTCTAAAAGAATTATTTTTATTTTAAAAGTGTGAAAATAATTGTGAAACATACATGAACAAATATAAAAGTAGTTGAAATAAAAAAAAGCATATAATTTGTATAAACTAAACTAATTGGTAATTAAATGATGACATGTCAAATTAAATAAGAAATCGGCATCCCACTATAAAAATAGTTAATGATAAGTTTATTAAGAAACTGTTTTAAAGTATCGAATATTTGATCAGAAGTATCGATAATTTCACCAAGACTATTATTAATTTGAATTCAAGAAAATTTACAACAATTACAATATAATACCATCGATCCAAATTGATGATTCTTTTGGTGAAATTATCGATACTCTTGGTCAAATATTCGATATTTTAAAATAACTTCATGATAAGCTTATTATAAATTATTTTTATATAATATTGGAATAGAAACCCCTTTTTAAAAATGAGTTAAACCAGCTTTATATTATATTAATATATTTTAAAACTTTGAATTCAAGACTGGAGTACTAAAAATGAAGGAAAAGAGTTATAGCTAGTGAAGTTTTGAAATAAGTGTAGACCTTCATAATAAGGAAAAGATGTGGACATTTTCTGGTTTATAGAAATGATAAGAAAATAATTTTAATTGTGGTCCAAAATAAATGCCTTAAAATAGGGATTTGCGCCACCAAATATATGATCTTGCCCCTAACCTATATATATTGTTATCATTACATCTGCAGACTGCATGTCTTCGATAAATAAAAGCAACCACGCGCGCCTACCTTTTGAGAATTATCTTGATATCAAGAATAAATATAAGGGAAGTTGTTTTTTTTTAGCAAAATTACCGTAAAAAAAATTGCATTTCAAATTTTCAATAAAAATATAAATTTATAAAGAGAGTTGTGAAACTAAGCATTTATAATAATTCTCCTAATACCCCTATAATAGTGTATTCATGGGCAAAAATGAAAAGAAAAAATGTGCACGAAAACCTGAATTCAAAGAATACTAACTACATAAAATTTAAGCATGAATTCATATAATTGTTATATATTGAAATAAAAACCTTCACACAGATGAAAATACATAAATGCAAAACATGTATTCCCTCCGTCCATGAGTAAACTTCCCACTTTCCTTTTCGGGCCGTCCACAAGTAAGTTTCTCATTCCATAAATGGAAATAACAACACTCTATTATATATAAATTTTAACCTTCAAACTCACACAATATTACAAAAATGGCACTCATTCACTTTACTTTTCAACACTATTTATTATTTTATCCCAAAAGTCAACATGTGGTCCACCATATATTAATAAACAAATACACTTTCTTAAACCATTCAACAAAAAGAAGTGGAAAACTTACTCGTGGACCGAGTATATATCAAAAGTGTATAGAAGTGGATAATGAGAATTTCATATATACTTTTACCCCACAAATGAGCTTTTACGCATTTAATGAAATATGATGGGTGATTTTTGTGCATATTTTTATCAAATATAATGAAATTTTATGCGTTTAAAGAAATATAGGTTTTTATGTATACTTTAATTATATACGGGGAATTTTACGTAATTAATAAAACATGCAAATTCATGCATGTCGGATTTTCCCTAAATTCATGTATACATTAGTATTTGTCTTATTAATTTCAATATATACATGATATGCGCATATATATAGATAATATGATACACTCTCATACGCATACTTAACAGTTGATGGTGTTTACACTGAAAAATGTAGGCTGATTATACTGCAGAATATGGTTAGATTACATTGAATATCGATTGTCAGTGTAAACTTTTTAGTGTAATCCGACCACATTTTTTTAATATAATCAAATTATACTTTTCAATGTAAACAATTTCAAAAGTTGAGTGAAAACAACATGCACCAAGTTTACAAGAGAGTTATTTAGATATTAGATAATACTCCCTCCGTCCCAAATTTAGGTTCCCGTTTGCCAAAAAGGTCCGTCCCATACTCATTTGCAACATCTACTTTTGGCAAAAAATTAATAATACCTTTTTAATATTATATTCTTCATACACTAATAACCAAAACATCTATTTTATCACTTTATCACTTTAAATACTAAATAATTTTTTTCTTAATAACCGTGCAAACAGCAAACGGGAGTATTATTTAATATTGCGATTATTTTTTAAGCTAGCCTAGCACATTGATAATGAAAAATTAAATATAAACCAAAATAAAATATGGAACACTATAAACTTAAAAGTTACCCCTAGTGCATGAAGTGTATTAAAAAGGTAGCTTTGCTTTTAGCAATTTTGAAGGCACACAAATGTAAACACAGTTACTGCGTGTGTCTGTGCAAAAAAGTGAAAAATACTGAAGAAGTCAACCATGCACGGGCAGCCGCAAATTTAACGTTAACAAACAAAACCCTGTAGTAATTTTTTTACTTATTATAAGTGTTACTATTATTATTTTGTCATGAATTAATTATGTGCAGGCCATATTTTTCTGATCACTATGTAAATATTCATGCACGCGAAAGCAACATTTCCTGAACCAACTCCGACATCCTCTTTGTGATTACTTTTTATTAATTATTACATAACCCATAATTTTATATATATGTAGGTTATAATTTATTTATGTATATATTTTAGACCCCGTAGGTCTGGTTATATGTATGCCTAAAAATTAATGAACAATTTAATTTCTTTGTCTTATAGGGTTTAGGGTTCATGTGACTACGAGTTTTGATTTTGTGGTCGACCAAGAATTAAGATTGTGATTTTTGAGTAGGAAGATAAATATATATATTGTAGTTTTGATACATCATAGATTATCCACATTGTACTATTCATTTTTGAGCAAATTGCACTTTTAGTCCCAAGAGAATGAGTGCAAACCAGTTTTGATACCTTTGTGCGAAAAATGATAATTTTTTTTGTAGTTGCGGGCTCATTCGTTAATTTTCAGGACCAAAGCTGTAATTTATACATTCTCTTGAGAGCAAAACTGCAATATATTATATTCTCTTTGGACCAAAAGTGTTAAAAAAAAAAACTACGGGACTAAAAGTGATGAAAAAATGATCATTTTAAAATGGACCCATTCTTTTAGGACCAAAAGTGCAATTAACTCATTAATTTATGGGTCCTTGAAATAATTTCACCTCATCCGATATTGTAATTGTCGAATTTATTTATTTATTATAATATCCTAATCCCCTCGTTCGTGGGTTATTGTCATCTCTATTATAAAGAGAAATGAGAAGGCCCAATGAGTGTAGTTACTGGTTTGGTTAGCGTCACTTCATTATCGGGGAATTGAAGAGATCCAACAAGTATAAAATTTAAACTGGTGAAATTGTTTTAAGAGAGTTTTTTAATCTAAATTCTTTATCCTGAAACCATGAATGAATTTATTTACTTCCAAAAGTCGGAACATGTAGAGTGGTATTGAATCATTTTATTTATTTAATTAATTTGTAAAGAAGTGTAAAATTTATTTATTTATTAAAATTATGATTTGTGAGTAGAAAGATATATAGACCTAAATCAAATTAAGATAGTCATAGATTATCCACACCCTACTATTAAATTTTAGGTCTATAAGCCTCCAACTTTCAAATTATTCGGACTGTCCATTACGTATTTAACCATTTTGTGATTCTCATGGGATAAATGACCCAATTGTCGTTTGAAACTCTTCGTTTTTGAGCCATAGACTAACATGCCGAGTTTAAATTACAAATCGTCCCATAACTTTCTGGCAAAATAGATTTGATCCCAAAATTAACTTTTTATCAGATTTAGTCCCAATTTCTCTAACAGAGTTCAATTTTGGTCCCAATTCTCACTTTGAAGTCCGAATTTGGTGATTTCCGCAAGGGTGTTAATGTGGCGTTTATGTCTACTATTTATATTTGATTTTTTCTTTACTTTTACAATTTTATTACACATAATATATATTTAAAAAATTTAAAAGAAAATGGCAATCAAATATAATTAGAACATATGGACGTCACATCAACACGCTTGCCATAAATTTCCAATTTCGGGCTTCAAAACGACCTTGTACTGATTTTTTCGGCCGATTTGGGACCAAAATTGAACTATGTTAGAAAATTTGGGACTAAATCCGATAAAAAATTAATTTTGGGACTAAATCTGTTTTGTCATAAAGTTATGAGACGTTTTGTAAATTAAACTCCTAACATGCCTTGCATAATTTTTTTTAAAAAATTAAATTTGTTTAAGTTGACACCCAATAGAGAGGATAATACATTTCATTAATTATGATCATACTCCCTCCGTCTAATTTTACTAATTATAATTGTTTTTACACTAATTTTAAAAAATGGGTATATTATGTGTAAAAATAAAGTAGTTTGTAATTTGAGAGTGTAAATTAATTTTATATTTAATTTATTGGACATATCAAAAGTAGATATAATAAAGTTGGATAGAGAGAGTATATTTTTAAATCTTGTAATTATTGTTATAAATTTACCTTTGATGCTCTTTTTATACATAGGACTCATACTTGTACAACAAGTTATAATAATACACTTATTTATAATGAAAATATCAATTACCAATTTATACAATGAAATTATCATCGGTCTCATACCACCCATAAAATTATCTCCCAAACAATATTCTTTGTGAATAAATAATATACTGATAAATTGATGAGTCGTTTATCATTGTTACACGATTTTACTACCTCAATTTCACACGTAAACTCAATCATTTCAACAAAACATGCTTGTTTATTTTAATTAAAACCAACATTAATTAAAGAAAAACATGCATGAAAGAAAATCTTTCTTTACCATGGAAGGCGATGCAATAACTGACAAACAACAGATATAAACGATGGCGAATTAAATACATTAGCTTTTATGTTTTTTCCTTTTTTCGAAATCGGAGCAAGTACAATATATAATCCTATAATACATAGGGTAAATAATCAAAAAAATTCTAGCGATTTTATTTTAAAAAATCATGTATAACTTGTATAAAAATATTCGTTTGACCAACACGTTATAACGAAAAATATTTTATTTATTATGTTTGCTTTTATTTTTCAATCGATTCATATATTATAATAAACCATGAATTTTTTCGGTAGTGTGGAAAATTTTAGTGTATATTGTCCTCAAATCTTTAACCTTATATTTTAAAGGAAAATCACTCTCTTCGAATAACAGAATCAAAAGTGCTACTCCTTTTTATGGCAAAGTATTATATTAAAATAGTTCATGATAAACTTATCATAAAACAATTTTAAAGTATCATTAATTTCACTGGGAGTATCATTAATTTCATCAGATGTATCATTAGTCTGAGTTCAAGAAAATTGTTTTAAATTTTCTTGAACTCAGACTAATGATACCCCTGACAGGTTTAATGATACTTCTGATGAGATTAATGATACTCTAAAACTATCTCATGTTAAGTTTATTATGAAGCATTTTCATATAAAACATACTCCCTTTTTATTACTTGTCAAAATCTTAAAATAAAAAATGCAAAACAAAAATTGCTAAAAAGATTCACTCAAATACAAATACATATTGAACACTATACAAATAAATTAATTTCACACTCTTTTATAAGTTTGTATTTTTAGGTGAGACAAAATTATTTTATTGTAGCAGAGTCAATAGGCCCACGCCCGCCTACACATCCTAATGACAACAATTCTCCCCCTATTAAATTATATTCATCAGTTCTTCACATAATGGAGTTAACAAGTTCAAATGACAACCCAATTAAAAAATCAGAAGGAATATTAAGAACTATACAAAAAATAAAAAAATAAAAATCACACCTTTAATAAATTTAAACTTTTTGATGAGACGAAAATTGTAATGAGCAAATTTTCAATACTTCCTTTAAATGTTAAAAATAAAGAAATTACAAAAATGGACAAATTATATTCCTAATGAGCAATTTTTCAATTCCTACGCTACAAGAAAACATAAAATTACCTACGGAAATTGTTAATATGACTACGGAATTTCCAACAACAAAAATTTGTAGTGGGGATTGCCTACGAATTGCCTACAAAAAATTCTAATTGTATATGCATCTTCCTTTACCACTTACAAAATAATTTGTCTACGGAAATTTTGTGTAGGTAAATTTTTGTAAGCAAATGACTTGTAGGTAATTATACATAGAGATTTCATTTCGTAGGTAAATTAATTCCGTAGACAACTTGTTTCCAGGTTGATAAATGTAGATGTTTCTGTAATTAGAAAATTTTGTAGGAAAATCGTAGAAAAGTTTTTGTAGGTAATTCTAATTCTGTACGTAATTCTTCATTTTCTTGCCGTACTCAATTTAAATGATAAAAATAAAGAAATTACAAAAATTGGCAATTCCGATCCATTCCATTAAGAAATGCCAAGGTTGAAAATATCGGTATCGATGGATATATCGAGACCTTAAATTTGTGGAAATATCGATGGATATATCGATATCGGGAAAATTAAAAAATTATAAAAAATTAATAACAAACTTTTAATACATAAAATCTACAATAGAATTTGACCATAATTTACATTTGTGATATTTAAAAAAATTATGGATATTTTCTCGATATTTCTCAATACTTTTTCGATATTTCTCGATATTTACCGATATTTGAAAGATTTTATGCTCAATTTGCACAAAAATATAGTCGAAATTGATTTTATATACTTATATTTATCAATTTTTTAAAGGATACTATGGAAATATCGTTACCCCTAATATCGATATCGGTGACCACGAAAAATAAATATATCGGGAAAATATCGTGGAAATTTCCGGATATTTTTGTCCTGAGAAATACTAATTAATTTCCTTATAATAATTCAGATAATTGGAAGAGTCATCTGAGGACAGATTGCAGCATTGCAAGGTTAGCTCAAAAAGTTGTGTAAATTGTAGACTTACAGAACTAAAAGCTGGAATTTTAAATATTTATTACATTAAACATCCTCTGACATGATCTCCCTCCTGTCGTTAAAATCTAGTTGGACTTTATTGTCCCCCACCCCTACCCCACACCCCCTACCATTAAAAGGATACTAAAAATAAAAAATAAAACTCATGTATTTATTCCATCATTTAAAAGAAATTTATTTTGTTTACTTTTATGTCTCATTGCTCGTTCAATTAATTCTCCATCGCGTCGATTTGAATTTCCGGAATTATTTACGATTGGTTGAATAAGTGCTGCAAAATTAACTCAAGTAATTAAAATTCTTCATTTTTATTTTATATTTTAATTTACTCTACGTATATGTTGCGTTCACAATACATGCAACTAATTTCAATTCGCGATAATGTTAAATATATAGATTATATGATAAAGTGTTGTAAGAGAAGAAAAACAAAATGCAATTGGTGTAGTTAATTAGGTAATACTCCCTATGTCCCGGTCTAAGCGTCTAATTTCTTTTGGTTGAAATGGTTTAAGAAAGTGTATTTATTTATTAATATATGGTGGAAAATTAATGAATAGTGTTGAAAAGTAATGAATAGTATTTAATAAGGTAATGAATAGTGTTGAAAAGTGGATTGAATGAGTGACATTTTTGGTAATATTGTGTGAATTTGAAGGTTAAAGTTTATATGTAGAAGAGTGTTGTTTTTTCCATTTATGGAATGAGACACTTAGTGTGGGACAACCAAAAAAGGAAAGTGGGACACTTAGAGTGGGACGGAGGGAGTATATAATATGGATTATATGATAAAATATGTTTTGTCTGAGACCAAGCTCTAACAATAGAATTAATTAGGTTTGGAGTTGTAAATGAGTTTAGTCCACTGCACTGGTTTTCAACCTTATTTGAAAAGTTATCGAGCTTTGATATTCATGTTTGCGCTTGTTGATAATTAATTGAATCGAGCTCGAACGAGCTTTAATCGAGCGGAACAGGAGTCGAGCTCGAGTAGTTTGACAATTTTACACATGTTTTATCTTTTTTAATTATCGAACTCGAGTTCAAGCCGAACTTTAGACTCTTCCGAACATAAAATGTTCAAGCTTGTTTGATTTCTATTTCGAACCGAGTTCAAACGAACTTTTACTGAATGATCTCGAATTGAGTATCGAATAGCTAGCTTGATTTGATTTTTAGTCCTAATTAGACTCCAAGAATGAGTTGGATTTTCACATTGACACAATTAATTGATCAGCTTGTCTTAAAAAATACTTATAAAGATCAATTTTATATAGTGTTGTTCATTTTTATAAATTCATATTAATATCGTAAAACTTAATATATTCGGACTTTTAAAATGATATGAAATTCTTTTATAATCTTAGAGTTAAAAGACTCACGCCCACACATTTTGAATTCGATTAATTCCCACGGAAATCAACTCCACCCTTATTAAATTATGTATTCATTGAACTTATTTTCTAAAAATGAAAACCGGTGAAATTCAAACTCGTTTTCCATCAACAATTTATCATATGAGATACAGGTTGTAAATGATTCTGTTAAAATATTAGTAGCTAATTAATTAGAAATTGATGAATACCAATGAGTTGATGCCTAACAATTGTTATTTATTTCTGGCTCAATAATTTTGTTTGTGTATTTATTGGCTTCAAGATGTCACGTTAGCCCTTTTTATTTTTGAAATATGGACTATAATAACACTGTAAAATATCATTAATATTTGTAAAACAAAACACTACAAGAAAATAAAGAATTGCCTACAAAAAATTTCCAACAAAAAAGTTCGTAGTAAGAGTTGCCTACGAAATTTTCTAATTATGAAATAATCTATATTTCTCAACCTAAAAACAATTTTGCCTACGGAATTAATTTGCCTACGAAAAAAAATCTCTAGGTATAATTACTTACTAGTCTTTTGCCTACAAAAATTTACCTACATCACAATTTGCCTACGGAATTTTTGTAGGCAATTTTTCTTATATGTGGGCAAGGAAAATGCCAATACAATTAGAAATTTTTGTAGGGAATTCGTAGGTAATTTCCACTACGATTTTTTTGTTGGAAATTTTGTAGCCATATTGACAATTTTCGTAGGCAATATGTTTTCTTGTGGTGACAGTAATTAAAACATTAATCTCATTTTTATATAAAGCTCTCATAGTTAATTCCAAAATTTTATCCAAGAATGAAACTTTTTTTTTTTTTTTGAGATATTATATAATTTTTTTAATCAATAAAATTGTGAATCAAATTAATGACCTCTCGATTATAGGTAGTGCAACTCTAACCACATGAATTATACACTACTTTATCAATGAGGTATTACGAATTATATTAATTAATCAATAATTATGAATTCTCACTCATAATTTTTTTTAATTAACTACGAATTAACTAATCATGCTATATTCCATCTATTCATTAACTATTTGACTTTTTTTTTTTCCTTTTTTATCAAATAGTCAACTAATTCACTTTGGTCCAGGAACTCTACAAAAAAATTGTACGTTTTTTTGCCTTTAATAATAAAGTTCTTTTAGCTGGAAGGTCGAGTTACTGTCAAGAAATGAATAATTTGTCCCACACGTCCTAATTAGTTTTATTGAATATTGCATATATTATGAGAGCACGTGCAACACATAATAATTCGACTTCATAATTCATCCCCAAACAATTTTGTCAGACCATTAGTGTTCAATAATTTTCCATTATCCCTATCCTGAATTTAGTACACTTTGTGTAGTTTTAATAACGAAAATTTACACTAAATATTTAAATTTTATGGAAGAAGAAATTAAAATATATATTTCACCATTTTTACATGAAATATACTCCCCCACAATCTTTTACAATATCATTTTATATTCAAATAAAACTTTTGAAAAATGACAAAGTATAGAGTGAAACTAGTTTATACATAAATCCATGAAGGGTATTAGTTGTTTTCATTGAAGAGTATTAGTTGTTTTTACTGAAGAGTATTACTGATTTACACTAAAGAGTTTTAGTTGTTCGGTGAAAATGAACTAAGACTTTTCAGTGTAAACCAGTAATACTTTTCAGTGAAAACAACTAATACTCTTCAGTGAAAACAACTAATACCCTTTATTATTCATACTCTTGAAAAACTACTTATTATTCCAACTAAAATATGTTTCATTCGTCCATAATTAACAAACTTCATACTTTCTCTTTTTATCCGTTTCACAATAATTTCTGCACCCCTAAAATAAAAATAACAGTATCTTACACTTAAAAATAATTTTTTTTAAAAAGTGTATTTAACTATATGTGAAATTTAATAGGGAACAGAGAGAGTAGGAATTATAATGAAGAAAAATAATGTAAACATAAAAAATAAAAATAAAAAGACGTATCATTAGAGGAATCTCACACTACTTATTTAAAAATACACATTAAATAAATCCCGTTTTTTAAAATAATGTGCAATTATAAGAGGTAAGATATTAAATAGACTGGTAATTGGTTATTGAAAACTTACTAACTTAAAGCATATGAAAAATAAGTGGCTTTCCAATATTATTTAATTGTGTCGAACATTAGGAATATCAATGGGGTGGGCGGATGGGAATATGAAGTGAATGTGACTAGTAAATTAAAAAAAAAAAAAAAAAAACCAAATCAAAACTCCTAAATAATTAAACAAAGACAAGTCAATAGAGAATGGAAGATTAAAAACAACTATATATAACGACTCGATACATTGGGGATGGAGAATTCTCTCTTCCAATATTAAATAATTCCACCATAATTGTGAAACATAGCAATCATCACTTGATTTTGTGTAGTATGAGTGTTTTAAAAAGATAGAAATTTTGTGATGTCCAGTAATTGTACTTTCTCGGGTAAATTGTTATTTTAGATCTATAACTTAAGGTTGGTGGAAAAGTGAGGACCGTAACTTTTGAAGTTGGCAAAATAAGGATAATAACTTTTTAAATTGGCAAAATAAGGACCGTAACTTTTCAGATTGACAATTTAAGGATCATAGTTTTCAAAATTTGCAAATTAAGCCCGAATTCGAGCCAAATAGATACAACTTGGGCTCGAATTCTTGCCCAAATCGGGCAAATTAGCCCGATTTCTGGTTGATTTGTCCTTAATTCGCCAGATTTTAAAGTTATTGCCCTTATTTTGTCAGCCTGATAAGTTACAGTCCTCATTTTACTAGCCCCGTAAGTTACAGTCTTGAAAAACCAATTTTCCATACTTTCTCAAAGGAAAAGGTAGTCGAAAAAATTAAAGTTAGACTTTGGATTGAATTGGTTCTCTGTTAAAGGGTTGAGATGTTTTAATTTTTCATATTCTTACTCGTTAGCAAATTCGAGAACGATCTTAGATTTTATAAATTGTAAATGTTGTACTTGTATCAAACACAAAAATTATAATTACATTCAATCTCTTACCACAATTCTAGGATTTGATAACCAAACATTGAAAGTAAATCTAGCAACTCCCTAACCTTTAACAATTAGCCAACTCCATATTCTTGATTTGATTTCGTCAACAATCTTAACATCACACCACTCACCTTGCCTAAGAATAATTTCGTTTCTCTTCTTCCATACCATCCATATAACTAAAAACCAAATACTCTCTTTTCCTTCACGTAAGTGATTCGAAAGCCTCAAAATGTATCGTAGATTGAGTTGTAAGGTAAAACTGGTGTTGATGACATTTGATCAATGTTGATAATTAGTGGTTATTTATGCTAAGAAATATCACCAAACAAGGATCAATGTAGGATTAAAGCTGGATTTTTCTAAGAAGGAATTGAGAAATAAATTTGCAAGAGTTTGACTTGTTTTTGAATTAGTAACCTCTTTCTTATTATCCCATGAAGGGTATTTATAGAGGTACAAGCAAGTAGGAGGTGTCACCTCCTTAATCATATTCATTTACATTGTGACAAGTGTTAAGACATTTGTCATCTCCTAAGCTATTACATCTTTACACAATAACAAGTGTTAAGACACTTGTTTGTTCCTAATGTAATGCCTAATTATTTGGATTTCTAATGATCTTCCGAGGTGCCCTCTTGCTCGCCTGTTCGCCTCTGGTTGGGTCTTCATGTCTTCTCGGTCTGGCTGTTCGCCACCTCTTTCTGCTCCTCATGACCAGCTGCTCGCCTCCTAGCCTCTATGACCAGCTGCTCGCCTACTTGCTCTTGGTCTTCAGGCCCAGCTGCTCGCCTCCTTAGGGGTGAAGTCCCTGTTGGTCGTCCTCTTCATTTATTATTTTCATTCTTGATTTCTTAGTCTCATTATTTTAATATTTTTATTTCTAATCTTATTGTCCGGTTGTTCGCCTATCAACAATGCCCCCTAGTTTGGCATATAATGATAGATTTTATCCTTTTCTGTCAAACTATAGGATAGGCTAAACTATTCAACAGGAGGCGAGCAACAGGGAATTTATCTTTCATTTCTATAGGGAGCGAGCAACAGGTTTTTGAAATTTTGAGCGGGAACTCTCGGAGGCGAGCAACAAGGGACGACGCTTGGTCTAGGGTCGTTTCGCTTCTCAAGGCAAGGAATACGAAGCGACGTGGCTGCCCACGCGTGCGTCCCTAAATTGCATCTAGGGGCTTTATTTTTTCACTTTTCTTAATTTCGCCCCCGAATCCATATCTATAAATAGCTCTTTCTTTCTCCTTTTTTCCTTTTTCGATTTCGCTCATGCAAAAAACCCCATTGAAGAGTTCTTGAGCTTTTTCTTCTTCGTTTTCTTCGAATCTCCAGTTGATTTCTTCCAAATCGAAGGTAAATCCTTTGATTTTTTTTGTTTATCTTTATCATTACTTGCATTTCCTCTTTCAATTTTGTAATTTCTCGTCCTTTCGCCACTTTCCTTTAACTTCACCGCCGCATCGCCACCGTCCTCTTTTACTTAAAATACACCACCATTGTATTCCTTTTAATTCTATTTTTTTTTTTGACAATGGCATCTCCTTCATCGGGTGAGACCCAATCTGTTGAATTTGTTGGACGAAATCCGGGCAAGAGACCTATGGAAGATGAACCGCCGCGCCCTACTCCTCGCCGCTCGCTCCGGCGAGCAGCCGGTCAGAACCCTAGAACTTTGCTTGTCGACAAGGACACGGGTTCCGAGGCGAGCTCTGTTGCTCGCTCCATTGATTCCTTTTATGCTGTGGAAAGCTCGGGCGAGCAGGACATCCAAGGCCCTGTTGCTCGCTCCTCGGCTCGTGAAGGAACTTCCTCGGATTTAGGCGAAGATTCCGCTGAGGTCGCTGCTGAAATAGAAGAGATGAGCCTCCATGGGGATACAGGAGCGAGCAGCGAGCAGCCGGTCAGGAGTGAACAAGTAGCCGGATCAGGGAGCGAGCAGGTGGGAGTTACATGGGAATTTCTCCGGGAGATAAATTTTCCCATTTCAAGGCCAACTCCCGAATCTCTTATTCCGCAAGCCGTAGTTCGAAGGCAGGAGTGAATTGACTACGCCAACCAGTATCACCAAACATTCCCTACACCTCCCCGAGATATCATGGAGGCCCGTCCGTCGACATATACAGCGAACAGGATAGCCAGTGTGATCACTGAGGAGGATTTAGTTCGGATACGGTCTCGCTACCGTATCCCGTATGATATCCATCTGTACGCCCCCAACCAGGAGAGAGAGCTAACAACCCACCTCTAGGCTGCACTGCCATTAACTTGGACGTTCTCAACACGGGGTTTCCCCTTCCCTTACATCCGGTGATCGGGCGATTCCTGGAAGACACGAACTTGGCGATTACCCAGATTACACCGAATGGATGGAGTAACCTATTAGCCTTCATCACCCTTTTTGGATTGGAAGGCTACATAAATAAGATCAGTACAGTGGAGATACATTATGCCCTTACTATCTCCTCGGCTGCTAATGAAGAAGGGCTCGGGTGGTACTACATCAAAGCCCGTAGCGGTGTCAAACTGATTGTAGGAGTGCCTAACAAAGTCAAGAGCTGGCATAAGCAGTTTTTTTATTGGCGGTGACTGGCGGGCGTCCTCCAATTTTTCGGGAGGACCGGGACGTATAGCTTCACCTACTCAGTTCGGCGAGATTCGGCGTAGGTCCTAGTTCATCAAATTTTTAGGTGAACTAATTTTAATATTTTTTCCTTGTTTTGCAGGTCCGCACATCTTGAAGTGGGGACACCCGGATTTGAGCGAGGAGTTCCTGTACGTTCTCGCCTTGATTTCGTTACGGGACGTTAAAGACCGGAGCATCGGCCATCTTTCCCAAGCGCACTGTCGTAAGCTTGCACAACTTACTACTAGTGCTCATCATTTGGAGGCACAAGCGGAGATTCCTGAAGGTAACTTTTCATTTGTTAATTTTTCAATTTTTCCTTTTATTCGTTCTTGCCCTGTTGGTCGCCTAGGCCCTGTTGGTCGCCTAGGCCCTGTTGGTCGCCTAGGCCCTGTTGGTCGCCTATGACCTGTTGGTCGCCTAGGCCCTATTGGTCGTCTCTTACTGATAATTTTTGTGTTGTTTTCAGCTCAAAGGGTAACGATTGTTGTCCCCCAAATTCCTGAGAGTTACCATCTATTCGCACGCCGGGTTAAGCAGATGGCAGCCAATCAACCTTCAAGGAAGAAGAAGTTTGATCCTTGTACCTCTCTGATCAGACTTAGGGCCGAAGCGGACGAGGACGAAGAAGCTACTCCGGCTCCTCTCCCTGCTCCTCGTCCACCTACTCGCTCCTCGCCTCCTCCAAAAGACACGAGGGCAAGAAAAGGCTCACTAAAGAAACTGTCCCTCGCAAGGAGGATGACCGCGCCAAGCGATCCAAAGGGCAAGGTTCTTCCCAAGCGAGCAAGCAAACTGCTCGCCCCTTTCCCATTGAGGAGGTGACCGAGCAGCAGGTCACAGACGCCATAATCGCCGGCCGAAGGGGCTCATCACCTGACGGTTCCTACCTCGGTTATGACCCGGTGAAGCTGAGGGAGTAAGTATCTTACCTTCCGCTTGGCTCCTGTGCACATGTTTCAACTTCCTAATCTTTTCAACTTTTGTGCAGGTACCGAAGAGACGACTATCCTGGTCGTTCCAGAGTGCTCCATCAAGTCAGTTGTGTGAAGTCAGCTCCTACTTACTCATATATTAAGGATTCTCATGTTCGTCGAGCTGCAGAGCTCGTCCCCCGCTCCTGGACGAAGATAGACGAGGAAATCCTTCAAACCCAGTCTCTCAGCGACAACGCTCGCCTCCTGGGTTACAATGCTAGTCACCAGGCCATCTCCGCCCAAAGAGTTGTTGACCAAGCCATTGAGCTTGAGAGGACGAACCGCAGTCTGAGGCGTAAGATCGAGCAAGTTGAGGCGGACCGAGATGCTCAACTGAAAAGAAAGGATGAAGAGTTGGCTAAACTGAAAGCTGATTTTGAACGAGCCAAACTCACATGGGAGCGGGAGGTGAAAGCTGCCGAGGATCGGGAGATGGTAGCATCCAATGCTTCGGAGAAGCTCAAGTTGGACTTGGGTGTCGCTGCCGATCGTCTGCAGGTCCTAGAGACGGAGCGGGTGGGCTTGGTGGAGAGAAAGGAGTCTCTGAAGGTCCACGTTGACCAGCTGGAGAAGAAAAACAAGCGTGCCATTTCTTATACTACTTATGTGCAAGATGTAACTGATAATACCAATCTTGGTTACATCTGCGCATATGCTGACAGTGTGAGGAATGTGAAGTACGCCTTGGACAATGGTCTGGATGTGATGACTTCGACCATTAAGGACTTCACCGACTATGTTACTGAAAACCCTCCAGCTCCCGGCTTCGAGATCCCGGTGGCTGACTTAGGAGAGATGGGGGTTAACTTGGATGTTTTCAAAGACGATGTCCGCATTGTGGCCCCCAAAGAGAGAGTGGAGACAGATAGAGATATGACTATCTTTGAAGCCATGTGCCCCCTTCTCCCGAATCCTCTCGGCGAAACAAGCTCCTCTGCTGCTGCAGGCGAGCAGCAGGTCTCCGGGGTCATTGTGCAAGATGTTCAACCTCCTCCTCCTTCCCAAGATCCTCAAGCACCACCTGCTCCTCTTATTTTTCTGTTTCCCTGGTTGATGTAGTAGGATGACGATTGTACGTCCCTTTTTGCCTTTGTACTTGACATTTCACCTTTAATGAAATATTCTTGTCTTATTTGTTCGCCTTTCATGTGCCTCTTATTTACTTTTGCTTAAGTATTTCTCTCTGATTGAAAGTTTTAATACTTTTCCTTTGCAAATGTATGTATATTGAGTATGTGTGAGCCTATTTGGTTCTTTTGGAGAACTTGGCTTTTGTCATACTTCTCTTTATGCCCTGTTGCTCGCCCCTTGCTATGTTTGTGCTTAAGTGCATATGGCTTCGGGACGAGCAACTATGTGTTAGCATGTGCCCTGCTACTCGTCTCCACTATACTTGTGCTTTATGCATTTAGTGTCTTGAGCGAGCAACTCCGTGTGATGGGGCAATCAGGTGGGCTCCTAAGTCTCATGGACCCTGCTGCTCGCCTCCTTTTGGACTTGTGCTTTCAACCCTTGCTTGTCCTCCAGCGAGCAGTTTTTCTTCTTAGCGAACAATTGGGCTTTGATGCCTCTTTAACTTTTTAGTTATTTAATATAGCGAACAACCATTCCTACTCACATATTTTGCTAAATAATGTTTGAAAATTTTGAAAAAATTTCTACCCGTTTTACAATAATATACACAATGAATATGCATAAAAAACTTTACTCTAATCTACGGAGAAAATTTTCATGGAAAATTTTACTTTACATCGGTCTCCTAACTATTGGTAATATTTCTTCAATAAAGCTGCATTCCAGGTGTATTGGGCCGACTTGCCTTCCATGTCTTCAAGATCATACGTGTCGTTGTACCACTTGTGGGTTACCCTGAATGGGCCCTCCCAAGTCGGTCTAAATACTCCTGGAGGTGTTGCCAGAATTTTTCGGAGTACCAGATCCCCAACTTCAAATTCCCTGATTTTTACTTGCGAGTTGTAGTACCTTGCAATCCTTCTTTTGTATATCTCATTTTTTATTTCTGCCGAGATTCTTTTTTCGTCGATCAGATCCATTTTTGCAGCTAGTGCCTTGTTGTTTTCTTGTTTATTGAACTCGACTATCCTTTCAGTTGGTACTTTGAGCTCTATAGGTATAACTGCTTCAATACCGAATGCCATAGCAAACGGTGTCTCCCCGGTACTAGTTCTGTGTGATACTCTGTATGCCCAAAGTACCTCGGGGAGTTCTTCCGACCATTTGCCTTTCTTATCCTCCAGACGGATTTTTAAGATATGCTTGATTATCTTGTTAACTGCTTCGACTTGGCCATTAGACTGAGGGTGATAGGGTGTTGAAAAATGTTTCTTGATTCCCCATTTTTTGCAGAAGTCCCTTATCTTTTTTCCTTCGAATTGTCTTCCATTGTCTGTCAATATTGCTTGTGAAACCCCGAATCGGCACACTATACTCTTCCAGATAAAATTAATCATTTTTTCCTGTGTTATTGTAACTAGTGCTTCAGCTTCAGCCCATTTTGTGTAATAGTCCACGGCCACTACTGCAAATCTGACATTCCCCTTTCCCGTTGGGAAAGGTCCTATGATGTCTATCCCCCACTTTGCAAATGGTCATGGACTATTTACTGAGATTAGCTCTGTTGGTGGCTTATGGATATTGGGAGCGAACAGCTGGCATCTGTGGCATGTTTTTGCAATTCTGATTGCGTCCTGTAATAGAGTTAGCCAGTAGTAACCTTGCCTTACTGTTTTATATGCCAGTGCTCGTCCTCCTGCGTGATTTCCACAAACTCCTTCGTGGATTTCTTTCAGAACTTCTTGGCCTTGCCCCCTTGCCAAACATTTCAGGAGGGGTAGTGAAAATCCCCTCTTGTAGAGTTGACCCTCCATGATTGTGAATCTTGCTGCTCGTTTGACTAACTTGGCCGCTTCTTGTGAGTCTTCGGATGTCTCGTTGTCTTTGAGATATTTGTATATTGGCGTTCTCCAATCTTCTTCTGTTAATTCCTTTTCGGCCTGGTTGATCTTGTAGTCGCTGGTGGAGGGATTAGAAATCCTTGTTATTTTTTACCTCCGTAAGCTCTGCTGGCCCCGTACCAGTAGCCAATCGGGCAAGTGCATCTGCTTGTGCATTGTTCTCTCTTGGCACTTGTTCGATGTAAATTTGTTCGAACAGTGAAGCCAAGTGAGCAACAATCTTTTGATATAGTGCCATGTTTTCGTCTTTGGCTTTGTACTCCCCACAGACTTGATTGACTATCAACTGGGAATCTCCATAGATTTGGATTCTTCGAACCCCCACAGCCAATGCCAGACGTAGACCAGCTATCAGTGCCTCGTACTCAGCTTCGTTGTTTGTTGCCATAAACTCGAACCTTACCGCTGAGGTGAACACTTGTCTGTCTGGACTAATTAGCACTATCCCAGCTCTTGCTGCTGTGTTATTTGATGACCCATCTACGTACATATGCCACGGATGATTATGACCTCTCGTTGGATCTTGAGGGAAGGTTAACTCAACTATAAAGTCGGCTAACGCTTGTCCCTTGATTGCTGTTCGAGGTGCATAGGATATTCCGAACTGGCTTATTTCAAGAGACCACTTTAGGAGGCGACCAGCAGTGTCAGACCTTTGCAAAATTTGCCTTAGCGGGAAAGTTGTTAGAACTTCTACTTGGTGATCAAAAGAAATATGGTCGTAGCTTTCTTACACTCATCACCAATGTGTAGGCCAACTTTTCCATAGGTGAATATTTAATCTCTGCTTCATGTAAAGCCTGACTCACATAGTAGATTGGCAAGTGAAATTTTCCTTCCGCTCGAACTAGGACCGAGCTGACCGCTACCTCTGACGCGGCTAGATATAAGTAAAAAAATTCTCCGGAGATAAGTTTCGACAGGATCTTGGTGTCACTCAGATATTCCTTCAGCTGCTCAAACGCTTGTTGGCAATTATTCGTCCACTGGAATTGCCCTTTCTTGATGGCGTCAAAGAAAGGTCGACATTTGTCTCCTGATCTGGAAATGAATTTGTTCAGAGCTGCCAAACATCCGGTTAGCCGTTGGACTTCTCTGACCGACCTTGGTGGTTGCATGTCCATGATTGCTTTGACCTTTGACGGATTTGCTTCAATGCCTCGATGACTAACCAGGTGCCCAAGGAACTTTCCTGAATGTACTCCGAAGCTGCTTTTCTTTGGGTTCAGCTTCATGTTGTATGCTCGAAGAATCTCAAATGCTTGTGCCAGATGTTCCAAGTGATCTTCTTTTCTTAGGCTTTTCACAACTATGTCATCCGCGTACACTTCCATTGTTCTGCCGATGTGATCATCAAACATTTTATTAACAAGTCTTTGGTACGTGGCCCCTGCGTTGATTAATCCGAACGGCATCCTCTTCCAACACAGCAGGTTCTTGTTGGTGTAGAACGTTGTGCTTTCCTGGTCGTCTGGGTGCATCGGTGGTGGTATCCAGCAAATGCATCCATGAAGGTAAGAAGTTCGTGTCCTGCTGTATTATCCACCAGTTGATCAATATGTGGTAACGGAAGTTGTCTTTGGGACATGCAGCATTCAAGTCTGTGAAATCAATACACAATCTCCATGTGCCATTTGGCTTTTTTAACAATATCGGATCTGCCACCCACCGAGGACACAAAGCTTCTTTGATCAGATCGTTATCAAGTAATTTCTTTACTTCGACATCAAGCGCCTCATACTTGTCAGGTCCGAATTTTCTTCTCTTCTGCTTCACCGGTTTCCTAGTTGGGTCAATATTTAGCTTATGGCAAGCATGCT
Source organism: Ballota nigra (assembly GCA_947034835.1). Lineage (NCBI taxonomy): Eukaryota > Viridiplantae > Streptophyta > Magnoliopsida > Lamiales > Lamiaceae > Ballota > Ballota nigra. Next base: position 96,402,427 of record OX344727.1, read on the forward strand.
CAGGGCTAATGCCTACCATATCTGCATGCGACCATGCGAATACGTCGAGATTGGACTTAAGGAATTTGGTCATTCTGGATCTGTATGGCTCTGGGAGCTCAGATCCAATGAACAATTCTAAGTCTTCTCTATTCGGGTCGACTTTTATTGTTTCCAACTCCTCAACCGGGGTTGCTTTCCTCTTTTGGCTCTTCCATCGGGGATCAATTATCGGACCTTCCAAGCTGAGTTCATCTTCAATCATGGGCTCTGCCTCCAACCTCGGCTCGATATCATTTACTCCTTTTGGCTCAGGTACAACTTCTTTTCCTTGCTGCCCGTCATGGCCCTCCTGCTCGTCCTCACCCTGCTGGTCGTCCACCTCTATCATTTCTGTGTCGATGGACTCCATGATTTCATCTAATACGGATGGTTCATTCTCAGCCCTGCTGCTCGGCTGCTCGTCCATAACAGACACACTGTTATCTTTCGGTTGGAGTTGCAGGAGGCACTCTCGAGCTTTCTTCTGATCACCTTTAACTGTACCTGGACCCTTCGAAGTTGGGAATTTAAGACAGTAGTAGTGCGTTGAAACAGCCGCTTTGAATTCATTTATAAAAGGTCGATCGAGAAACCCGTTGTAGGCAGACTGTTGATTTACAACTAAAAACTCTATCATTCTAGTCAGTCTCCTTTCGGGATTCTCGGTCGATACAAGTTCGACTGACAACGTTACTAGACCTAAGGGAACGGTTACAACATCTCCGAACCCTACTATCTTATGATCACATTCCTTTATATACTCTTCACAATCACCTATCTGATCTAATGTGCTTTTAAACAAGATATTTGTGTAGGAGCAGGTGTCCACAAGCAAACGGTGAACTCGAGCTCCCATGATATTAGCACAGATGATTAGTGAATCGTTGTGTGGAGTAAGTATCCCGTCCAGGTCTTTTTCGGAGAATATTAGATCCCCTGTCTTCTTAGTTGCTTGGTTTACCCCAACTTCTCTGACTTGAGCTACTGCCCTCAAGTCTGCCTTCCTTTTTCTTTTAGATATTGGCGGCCTTCCGTCAGAACAGCCCCCTGCCGGCCCAGATGGCTCGAGCATTAGAATTTCTCGGACGGGTTCCGCCGGGCTCTGACAACATATCCTTATCTTTGACATTATTGTACACAGCTTCTATTGACGTAGATAGAACATGGTTCAACTTCTCTTTTAGCTCGGTTCCCTCATTGAAAGCCTTTAAGTTCTTGGGGGCTTTGTAGTCCCCACCAGATTTCTTTCCTGATTTTTTGGTATCGGCCTTATCTCCCAACTCTTTCTGGAGAGTTTCTTGCATTGAAATGTATACTCCCGCCTTGTGCCTGAATTCGGAATATGTTTTTGGGAAGGCTAGGTGCATTTCCTTCCACAAACCTGTCCCCTTCCTAAGTCCTGCCATGACTGCCACTATCTTGGTGTCTTCACTCACCATTTCTCCCTCCAACATGACTTTGTCAAACCTCTCAAGAAAAGCCCTATCGGATTCTTCCTCCCCCTGCTTCAAATCTGCAAGTCTGTGTCTTTGGGTGAGGTAGGATCCGACTGTGGAAAAATGCGAGAGGAATTCCTTGCTGAGTTGCATGAATGAACTGATGGAGCCCGGAGCAAGTGTGGAAAACCATCTGTGGGGACCATCACCAAGGGTTAATGGGAAGTTTCGACACTGTGTTGCGTCAGATGCCTTTACCGATATCATGTAATCAGTGAATTTGGATAAATGCACTTTCGGGTCTGAATTTCCTTCATACAAATTAATGGCCGGGAACTGTACTTTCTTTTGTACTGGCGCATTCAGAATAGCCGGGGACAAGGGTGATGATGGCAGTATTGTTGATCCAACGCCTTTTTGGGCCTCCAACTGTTTTTGCATTTCTTCCACCGCCTTTTTCAGGGCTTGCCACTCATCCGGAGACGTTCTCTCATTAGAAGGTTGTTCGTCATGATTGGGTTCGATGACCCCTTCATAACGCAGTCCCTTGCTAACGGGACGTTTATCCTGTGTGACGTGCCTAGCGATGTTGCTAGCTCCGTTGGGGCCTAAACGTCCAAAGGCAGATCTTCTCAACCTCTCATGAACTGAGGGGCGAGCAGCAGGGTGTCCTTGCTCATGTGCTCGCTCCTCGCCTCCCTGATGAACCTTCTCCCTACGTGCCACGTGGCGACTTGCTCCTCTTGTATGGGAGTGACTCACACTCTTCATTTCCCTGCTGCTCGACTCCTCGCCTGTCCATGGAGTGGACTCTCCTCGACTTCCTAGTTGCTCACTTACCGGGGTTTTGCCTTTGGCCCTTCTTGCTTGTCCACTATCAACTTCATCCATTCTTGCATCCTCACGTTGTTTGGTTCTTCGCTCTGTTGCCTGGTTGCTCGCCTCCGGGGTCTTTGACAATCTTTGCCCTGCTGCCTGGTTGCTCGCCTCCGGGGTATTTGACAGTCTTTGCCCTGCTGCCCGGTTGCTCACCTCCCGGGCTCTTGATGGTCCAACGGCCTCTTGCCGTCGCTGCAAGGATTGCAAAACGGCGATTGTTTTGGCCAACTCTTCCGGGTTTTGGGCCAAAGCCTCTACCTCCGGGGGAATATTATCAATCGTAACTTGTACATTCCTTCGAGATGTCGCTCGCACCGTTCTTGCATGCTCACCCGTCGACGATACCCTTGTTCGTGACTTGTTCGACGGATGTGTGCTTGATTCTTGCGGTTCTTGTGATCACACCATTTTTTGATTTCTAATATTCCTTTGATGAAGATTTTGTACTTGTGGGTGTTTTGACCTAGAAACAACTAGCCTTGCATGTAGGGATTTGGTTGTTTACAAACCTTTATCCACACATGCATGCATTCAAACTTGTAGGTATTGTGTAGCACCACCTAAAACACTCAAACTCCTTTCCAAATTCCAGTTTCCGGCGACTTATTACCGAAATTTTGCAGTTTTCGGTGGGTTTTCCCGGAAATTCCTTCAAATCTTCAACCGACGGAGGTTCGAACCCTCCTTCTAGCGCCAATTGTTGATGACCTTTGATTAATATTGATAATTAGTGGCTATTTATGCTAAGAAAGATCACCCATCAAGGATCAATGTAGGATTAAAGCTGGATTTTTCTAAGAAGGAATTGAGAAATAAATTTGCAAGAGTTTGACTTGTTTTTGAATTAGTAACCCCTTTCTTATTATCCCATGAAGGGTATTTATAGAGGTACAAGCAAGTAGGAGATGTCACCTCCTTAATCATCTTCATTTACATTGTGACAAGTGTTAAGACACTTGTCATCTTCTAAGCTATTACATCTTTACACAATAACAAGTGTTAAGACACTTGTTTATTCCTAATGTAATGCCTAACTATTGGAATTTCTGATGATCTTCCGAGGTGCCCTCTTGCTCTCCTGCTCGCCTCTGGTTGGGTCTTCATGTCTTCTCGGTCTGGCTGTTCGCCACCTCTTTCTGCTCCTCATGACCAGCTGCTCGCCTACTTGCTCTTGGTCTTCAGGCCCAGCTGCTCGCCTCCTAAGGGGTGAAATCCCTGCTGGTCGGCCTCTTCATTTATTATTTTCATTCTTGATTTCTTAGTCTCATTATTTTAATATTTTTATTTCTAATCTTGTTGCCCGGTTGTTCGCCTATCAACAACTGGTTTATAAAATACTTACCCAATTTCAAAAACCATTTTTCAAACAACATTATATTATAAATTCAAACTAATTAAAGTACTTATGCAAAGTTAGTTATGATCATCATTTAATTTGATTGATCTGTCAGAATATCTATATTTTTTCCTAACCTCAATAACAACTACTCCCCACTTGATAATTGAAAAATCAAGGGTGTTACAATTGTGGAAATAGTGGGAATATAAGTACTAGTATAACATCATTTATTAACTAATTAAAGATTAGGACCATTAGAATTAAGAGTGATTAAGTTTCCAAATAGCCAGGACCTTCTAGATTTAATTAAGTCGTAGGTGGCCACCACTCTTACCATTTCCCTTTCAAAGTAATTCATCCTCATGCATACATATCAATTAGGACCTTCTCCACTTTGATTGTTTAGTTAATATCCTAATTTTAGATAACAAAATTTTGTATGAACAATTATTTAACAATGAGTAGAGAGAGTTATTTCTGCATGTATTCATAAAAAAAATAGTATGTCAAATAGTCCATTTTCGCCCATATTTTTTAAAATTCATCAATTTTTAGCTTATACTTAATATTTTTCATCAATTCCAACCCATACTTTCAAGTACTACTTAAAAACATTTTTAATTACATTTTCGGATAAAACCCCTCTATTGTGGGTGCCGACATATGTTGCTGATATGTATCAATTATAATTAAAAAATAAATACAAAATTCACTGTGTTAGATTAATACTCCCCCGTCCCAGTTTTGTTTTCCCATTTGCCAAACATATCCGTCCTAATTTTGTTTTCTCACCCCTAAAATGAAAACTACTTTATTCATTTAAATAATATTTTATTCACCATTATCAATACTACTTTATTCACCATTCATCATTCTCAATACTACTTTATTAATTTAAATACTAAAATTCAACCCTCGCATTAAACTCCGCGCACAGTCAAACGTGAAAACAAAACTGGGATAGAGGGAGTACAAATTAGCGACACATGTGGATTCTGGCATCCACAATAGCCGCGCTTTGCCCGAAAATATGATCATCTGATCAGGGATGTTTTTAGTAATAACTGAAAGTATAAGCTAAAAATTATGGTGAAGTTTTGTATGAAAATTGTTCATGATAAATTTACCATGAAACTGTTTTAAAGTATTTAAAAGTCCGAACATGTAGATAGGTGTATCACTTATTTTGTGATAAACTTATCATGAATTATTACTTGAAATGAATCATTAAGCAAATTAAACATTGTTGAGAAATCGAATTCAAATAGATTGAATTCAGTTGAGCATTAATTGTGATTCATGTGAATTTATACAAAAATCATTATGTAAAAATAAATATATAATTATTTTTATCCCAAGACATGCGATTATTGATCGCACACGCGCTATATACATGAGTAAGTTTCTTGTACACTTGATGCATGGTGCACTCACTCAACAGTTGATATTGTCTACACTGAAAAGTTGGTCTCAATTACACTGAAAAATTTACACTGAAATTAAATTTTAGTGTAAACTTTTCAGTGTAATTGGAACCAACTTTTCAATGTAATTGAGACCAACTTTTCAGTGTAATTGAGACCGACTATTGAGTGAGTGCACCGTGCACCTGGTGCATATGAGAGTTTGCCTATATACATTGGTATTTAATGTGGGAAAATAATGGTGCAAATATATTTGTTTTCTAAATTGAGGTGTCTAGCGAGCATTGAATATGAATCTCTAAATACTCCTTTAATATATATGGGTTAAATAAGTAGACATTATTTGCGTTGTAAACCGGCAATTATATATCACTTTGAAAGTACACTAAAACTTAATGAATATTAAGTAAACCACTTATTTTCTTTCACGTTTAAAATGGTTTGTTTTGTCACGTCATCAACACTATTTAGACAAACAAAATAGTAGTAAAAGGCTGAAAACTAAAGTCGTTATAGGGCATATCTCTAGCGTATCAAATCACCCCTGTATTTTTTTTTAAAAGAAAATATCACCTATACATTTAAACTCTATAATAAGTTGTATTTTAAATAGATGACTCAAATGTAACACGCTCACTCCATAATTGTATGCATACGCATTTTATTCCTACATTTTATAGTTAATTGCACACCAAAAAAGAAAAATCAATTTATAAATTTCACCCTAAAAATTCAAACATTTACACAAAATATCATTATTTTTTGGGCCCACATTACACTCTATATAACCACATTTTTGCTTTATTCATAAAAATTTACCAAATTAACTACTAAAACTCTACACATTACATTTTTTTTTTTACGTAAGTAGCGTGTCCATTTTAGATTGCAAATACTTGTCGAATGAGATACTCCTACTAGGGTGTGCAAAATACGGTCTGAACCAAAAAAAATCGACCAAACCAAAGTGAAATATAAAATTTTGAATTTTTTATTTCGGTTAATTTTACGATTTTTACGAATTAAAAACCATATAAACCGAACAGAATCAAAATATTTTTAATAATGTGTATATATATCAATATTCATTAAATTAATATTTAATAATTTATATTTTAATATAATAATATTAATATTAGATAATTTTGATTCACACATAAAAGACTTGAGTTAGTTTGTGTTTTGCATAAAAGACTTGAGGAGTGGTGTTTTGTGTTAATTATGTTTTTCAATTTGTTGCTTAGCTTTTGAAAAATTATTATGTTGATGCTTTTACTGGATTATTTAGTAGGGTTTTTGATGTATTTTTACTTAAATTAATATTAAGATGTTGTCATATTGCAAATAATTGGATGAAACAAGTGTGTTGACTTTAAAAAAAATTAGACTGATTTTTTTTTAAAAGCGCAAAAAAATTTGGTTTGTTCGATCCCAAACCGAAATATTTCGGCGTGGGACCGATCGATTTTTGAAAATTTGGTTCGATTGGTTTGTAATTTTTTTTTGATTTGGTCTTCTGTTTGGATAATACGGTTCAATTGCACACCCCTAACTCCTGCATCTCAAAATAAGTTTCTCATTTTCTATTTTGGGTTGCTCACAATAAGTTTTTCTTTCCATAAATAGTAAAAACAACACTCCATTATTTAATAAACAAATACTACCTCCATTTCCGAGATACTTGCATACTTGTTTTTTTCGATCCGTCCATAATAATTTTTTACACTCTACATATAAAAATATTTATTTCTATGCACACTCACAAAAATATATACATATTTATTAATATGTCACAGTTGCATTCAAATATATATATATATATATATATATATATATATATATATTTTACAATTACCAATTATTTTTTTATACAAATTAATATATTGGTCCATCATGTATTAATATATAAATATCTTTTTTAAACAAAAACAAAAAGAAGTGTTAAAGAAAACCTAAAGGCAGTGAAAATTTTACTCCCTCCGTCCCCTAATAATATTCACATTTACTGTTTTCTCGTGTTTTAGCGAGCGAGTTTTTTATTAGTATTTGAAATGATAAAATAATTTTTAAAGTGTTTTATAATAGAGTAGAGATGGATCTATCGTACCCCTTTCTTGAAATCACTTTATCATTTCAAATATTAATAAACAATTCGCTCGCTAAAACACGAGAATAAAGGTAGTGTGAATATTATTAGGGGACGGAGGGAGTAGTATCTTATACTCCCTCCTTCCACAAAATATAGTTCTGGTTGCCTTATTGGGCCGTCCACGAAAAATAGTCCTGTTGCCTAAAATTGAAAGAATAAACTTTATCTACTTTTTCAACACACACACATAACAATTTTTAAATAATTTATTTTGTACTTGATTTGACACAATATTTTTACTTTTTACATATTATATCAACTTTTTTAATAATCGTGATAAAAATAACAAACCCATTTTTTAATGGAAGGAGGAAGTATTCGGTTATTAAGCACAAAATGCCAAAAAGAAAATAAAATAATAAAAGAAACATACAAGCATCAAAATCACTGTAATAATAAACGTAGTTCAGTTCTCCAAACTGAGAGGGACAAAATCTGAGCGCCGTCAAAATACTCATCCAGAGGAAAAGACGTATTGAAAAAGTGATATCCTTGAAACCAGTGAACAAAATCGCACTTGAAAATGGATACATTCCAAACTCATTCTCTTACCAGCAAATGCTAAATGGCACATGCATTGTCCAATTATTTCCGCTGAAAAATAAGATATTTATAAATTTTAACATAAATGATGACAGTGACCACTATAATGCTAGGAATTAATCTACATTTATAACGAAATAGAAATAAGAAAATAAAAATAAAGAGTTTAATTCGAATGATTAAATTTGGGACGCTATCAAATTATGATTTCGATTATTTCATGCGAAACAAATTGTAACGAATTTTCGAACTCATGATAATACTTAAATGCAAAAAAAGAAAAGAAAAAAAAGGTTTTCTGTAATTGTGGAAATATAATAGTTCTGTTAGGGATTATCAAAATATAATAGATCTTTTAGAAATTAATGTAGGGTATATATGTCAAAATTTTAAGCTTTTTTAATTTGATATGAAATCTCTACTTAATGTCCTTAAAATTTATGAATTTTAAATATATAAATTTGAAATTTATAAATAGTTCAAAAATTGTAAAAAGACAGCAAAATTCATAAGATTTTTAGGTAAAAAAATAATACGCTTAGAGAATAGAAAAAATAGAGATTTATGATTATTAACGTCAAAATCATTGGAATAAATGTTAAATTCAATAAATTGAGATTTTCATAATTCAAAGTCTGGAAATCATTTGGCGCAATTCATATTTTAAAATTTGAACATAATAAATAAGTTAACCAATAGATAAACGGTTTTTAAAAAAATAACAAATGGACAACACTGATTACGTATAATCTTATTTTACAAAATATTTGGGAGGAAATGAATTACACTTTTCGAGCAAGGTGCCATTAGTTTTCAAGTCAAAATGATTTAATTAAGTATTTCATCTCTGGTAAAATAGGTGTCGTTTTAAAATTTTCGTATTAAATTTAAAATTATAAAATTTTAACATATATACTCCTCATAAATCCCTAAAAGGTATATTTTGATAATTTTTTACTCATGTTATATTTTACTATAATTCCTAAAAAACATCTTATATCTTGAATTCAAATTTGTGGTAAATCAGAAAAAACTTGAAAAAAATAACTAAAACATCAATGATTGTGTAATAAAATTTAATTTCCAAATCGATACTTATTTTGAAGTGAAGGGAGTATTATGCAATAATTTTAACAACTTAAAACTTATTAAACATTTATTAATATGATTATTCAACTATATTTATCGATTGATGTTAATGATCCAAAATATGATCATGGAATGGAGATTTTCTAGTATATATGTCTAAAGTACGTCAATAGAAGGTTAGTGATATAGATATATGTGCTTTAATTAATTAATATTTATTACTACTTTACTAGTCGACCCCTCCTATATGATTACATTGCCTATTTGTTCAATTAGTCCAAGCTTCATGCATTTTGATCGCAAGTTTCCCAAGTACGTGGCTACGTGCACACAAAGCTTCGAGAAATTAACCACATGTACTACTTTTCTAGATTTATATAAGTGTCAATTCCATATTGATCCAATTTTAGTCCCGTTTTCACCAGAAAGTCGAAAACGACACCATTTGGTAAATTAAAACGGCGTTGTTTTTAAATTTCTGGAGAAATGAGACCAAAATTGGATGATTCAATAAGTTATGAGATCAAAATTGAAATTTTAATTTTTTTGGGACCAAAATTTGACATTAACAAGACGATGAACTAATAAATTAATATTATGCCGAGTAATTAACCATATAATATTTAAACGAACTTATACATTAATAATATATATTCATTAATTGTAAAGCACCCTAATAACTAAACTATAAAGAAATTTAGGGAGCCTTGATTCATCATTTTCAATAGGATTGATATTAATGGAAGTGAATATAAATAATTTTGGTGGTTAATGCGAATATATGATGATCAATTTATTTTTATCATATATATATTTTGTATGAGCTAAAAAGATTTAAAAATAAGTAAATTATTACCCATATTTGATTTATTACTTCCTTTCATGTAATTTTTTTTTTCAAGTATTTCACTATTTTTCAACTAACAATAATTTATTATCTCAGTTGATTTTTTGTATTAGACAATTTCTGTTATTCAATTAGGACTAGCTTCGCATAATTATCTTTACTCAGATTTAAGAAATTACAAATTGATTATATACATTCATGAGATTTAGGATTTGAAATCCAAACATTTAAAGAAGAATTGCAATATATTGTTTTATTTGCCAAAAATTAACTCCAAAATCTCCTTTTAATTTCATCCATCATTCTTCCTCTGTTTATCCCAATCCTTTCAAAGATTAATTTATTTCTTGATTTCAATCTCACTTATACTGTCTACACACTCGAAAATTACCATAGCTATATCCGTAATATTCAGGGCCGTTCCTAGCCATTAAGAGGCCTGAGTCGAAATAAAAAATAGGCCCTGTATAAACTTAATGTTAATACAAAAATTTAAATGATACGATATTAAATATTTAAGAAAGAAGAAGATATTTTATGTTTAATTAAACTGAAGAATATTGTATACGGCAATCTCGGTGTAGCTATTAATTAGAAAGGGTAAGTCTCTTGTAATTACTTTCACCTTGCAACTCAAAAATATATTATTGTTTTCATTATATAGTACTACGATCAAATTAATATATTTTATTGAAACAACTAATACCCCTAAAAAATACACAAAAAATGAAAATAAATTTCACGATAAAACTTATTCACAAGATACTCAAATTGTAAGAACTCTTAAAATTTATATAAAGTTAATAAGTATATGATGTTGGCTTTCAAATCAAGAATTAAAATTAGAATGATATTTAAGTATAGGGGAAATTGCAGAAATGGTCCCATAAGATTTGATCCTCATGAATTTGGTCATTTTTTTAGCGCAAATAGTCCCATACGATTTTTTCCTTCAAAAAACAATGGATTAACGAGCATGAGGCCCACATTCCCGTTAGTTTTCTTCCAAAAACTCGCGCGCATAATTCCCAACTTAAAAATAATTAATTTTCAACTTCTTAAAACTCCATGAACTAAAGTTGCAGAATCGCCTCCATACTTGCATTTTACATTGACGTGATTGTTAATAGCAAAAGTTGGCTCATTTCCCTCCAAAAATCAAGTTGAAAAGGTATTTCCATCCAATTTTCCATAGCAAACTGTAAAATTTTAAACGGATGGGACATTTTTTGCTAAAAATGGGACCAAAAAAGAACATGAGACCAAATCTGTCAAGTACAAATTCTCATGGGACCATCCTTGCAATTTACCCTTTAAGTATATGACTATGATCTTTAAATATGAACTAATAATAAAAATTTAAGTTACCTCAAGAAGGTTCGAATTGTGAACCTAAGAAAGTGAAATAAATTCTTACACAACTTTATTATATGCTTGTTTTATATTTTTTTTAAAATTATATATAAAATACATACATATATAATTATATGCAATATAATTTTGGGCCCCTAAATATCATAAAAAAGTTCGGGCCTGAGTCGATCGACTCGTCGGACTCAAGGTAAGCACGGCTCTGGTAATATTTTTCCAACAAAAAAGTTGGGAAAAAAGAAGAAAATGATCTACGATTTTGTTATGTATTGTCGTAGGCGCCTCCAACCATGCCAAGAAACTATGCTAAATAGTCGCAACAGCCAGGTGGCTTAGCCCACCTGGCCACCGGGTTCCTCGCACTCTAGTGAGTGACCTGTGTTCGATTCTCTTTGAAAACGAATTATGGGAGTTATAAGGTGGACTTGGAGATTTCTTGGAGTATTTGAGGACTTGATGAACTAATCTAACTACTAACAATTAACATTTACCGATAAAAAAAAATCGGGCAAGAGATAAAAGGTAGGCTGCTGTCTCATCCTCCAAACGGCCTCCACCCAACAAGTTGAACATTTCGAGGGTGTTTGGCTGAGCTTATAAGCTCCTTAAAATATCTTATAAGTTGTTTAAGAGCTTATAAGTACTACCAATTTGTTTGGCAAAATAAGATGCTTAACAACTTATAAGATCATAAAATAAGCTCCTAACATCTTATTAGCTGTAAAAAGATAAATTGGGATTTACCAACTTATTTTTCTAACCACCTCCACCCCAATCACCCACCTCACCCTGGAACCACCCCACCCCTCCCCAACCCCTGCCCACCGTACCACAAGAAAAAAAATAGAAAAAAAATTATTTTTATATATTAAAAAATATTTGTTATAAATTATCAAAGATCTTATAAGTTGTATTAGTCAAACACTTTAGCAACTTATAAGCTACTTAAAAATTACATCTTATACGTTTTTAAAACAACTTATAAGATGTTATAGCTTATAAGATGTTTCAAATAAGCTTAGCCAAACACCCTCTTCGTATCGCTGTCCATTGAAAGAATCTGCCTCCTAGCTAGATTGTATCTCGTAGGAAGTTGACTGTGTATAACTCTCCATGCCATGACCGCCACTTTAAAAGGATCCTTCTTACACAAGTAAGGCTAAATTAACTCATCGTTTCTTCGGTACTCTAATTTTCTTATACACCATCACTTAATGAATTTATTGTCTCAATTGATGAAGTGAAATAATTCAAGTGATTACAACTCTACTAACTATACCGTAAGATCATGGATTCAAACCACAATTTCAAGTTCGCCCTTAAAATTTCCTAAATTAGGAATTTGAGGTTAAATAATCATCAACTACTTTTACATGCATATGCTACTACCTCCATTTCATAACTACTTTTACACTTTTTTTTTTTATTTCGACTTCCCACAAATACTTTCACATTCCCACAAAAGAAACTAATTATCCCTCACAAAAGTCAATAAAGTAAAATATAATATAACTACCTCCGTCCCTGAAAATTGATACTATTTTTTTTGCACATGGTTTAATGCGATATGTCGACGGAGGTTATTACGAGATTTTTTTAAGTTCGTTTTTTAATAATATGAACATTAATGTAAAGTTCGTTTCGCATACTTTCCATAAATGATCAATTAATTAAAAAACGGACCTAAAAATCCCGTAATACCCTCCGACATATCACATTAAACCACGTGCATAAAAACAGGACCAATTTTCAGGCATTGACTGAGTATTATTTTATGCAACCCTACAATCATATACTCTATTTTCTTTTTTCTTAAAAAACATGTCATTTTTCATTTCGAAAGTAATAGCGAGACGGAGAAAATAAAGTAATTAACGAAGTAAGTTGCCCCCATTTATAATAATAATATTAAGAATTACAATAACAATTAATGCCCCCTCCCTCTCTCTCATAAATATGCATCCCATTATAAAACCAACATCTACTCCAACCTTCAACACACGCTTCCTTCCACGTACAAACTCCCCTCAATCATTTTCCCTACTCTAAATTTCCCTACTAAAATCACCCCATGGAAGAAGCCCTCCGGAGGCTCAACTCCGCCCCGACCCGAACCCCGGACCCGCTCTTCAAACCCACCACCAAACGCTGCACCACCGGCAAGCGCCCCCAGAAGGACCCCGCCGCCCCCGCCGGCACCAACATGCGCTACCGCGGCGTCCGCCGCCGCCCCTGGGGCCGCTACGCCGCCGAGATACGGGACCCACAGTCCAAGGAACGCCGCTGGCTCGGCACCTTCGACACCGCCGAGGAGGCCGCGTGCGCCTACGACTGCGCCGCACGCGCCATGCGCGGCGTCAAGGCGCGTACCAACTTCGTCTACCCCGCCTCCCCCACCCACCCTTCTCCCGACAGCCTCATCCCGCCGTTTACTTACGCGAAACAATCCCAGCCGTCGATTAATAGTATCCTCTCTTCCCGCCAGTTCTTGCCCAGCCCTAATTACTCGCAAAGATTCCTCCTCCGCGATTACGTCAACTCGAACACGTGCCCCAAATTCGAACCTTCTAGCTACGACTCGAGTCACGTGCCGTTTAATTTCCTCGGCCCGAGCCCGAGCCCGTACCCGGCCCAAAACGCCAATTTCCTCCCCTCCGAATTTACGAATTTGGAGAATTTTAATTTTCCGAATATTGCCCTCCCGGAGAATACGTCTACGGATTTTTTTCCTTCGGAAAATTCCGGTTTATTGCAAGAGGTGCTAACCGGGTTTTTTCCGAAGGCCGAACCGGTCGAGGATTTATCCAACAAGGGTTTCGGAATCGGGAGTGAGTATCTAGGGTTTCCGACGGGGTACCAAATCAACGGTCAGGATCAATTCGAGGGTTTGAGTGGGAGTAGCAATTTCTTTGGTTATGAGGGGCCCACGGGGATTGAGATTAATTCGTCGAATGGAGTTCTATCCGACATTTTCAATTATCAAGAGGCTTTAAATTTATTTGAAGCTAAGGTGCATAATGTGTGAAGAAATGTTGGTGATTTATTATGAATGTTTTAAGGGAAAAAAAAAATAAAGGGAAAATTAAGGATTTAAGTGGGGAGATTATGGTGGAACTCTTTGTATTTAATTTCTGGTTTATTAATTGACTGATTATAAACTGATCATCCGTTGTGTAATCATGTGTAAGATTTTGAGTTTATTTAATTAATGCATGTACATTTGTGTGTTTCAATTTTTTTTTTGAACTTGTAAACATTCTTTGTTTATTTATGTCACGTGCACTTAAGAAAACTAGTTTGATGTATTTCTCCTACATTAATACTACCGCCAAATTCAATATTTTGGAGGATATTATAGGGTTTCTTAGGTTAGTTTATTTTTTTAATAAAATGATCGTTAAACGAACTTTACATTAACGATCATTTTATTAAAAAACGTTTCTTAGAAAACCCTATAAAACTCTCCGACACATGCTACCCCCGTCCCTAAAAAATCGACTTGTTCTTTTGCATGTGGTTTAATGCGATATATCGGAGGGTATTACGGTGTTTTCCGAAGTCCATTTTTTAATAAAATAATCGTTTATGGAAAGTATGCGAAACGAACTTTCCATTAACGATAATATTATTAAAAAACGAACCTCATAAAATCCCGTAATATTCCGATATTTTGCATTAAACCACGTGCAAAAAAACAGTACTATTTTTCAGGATGGAAAGAGTATATATTACAAATATTATTATGTGAATTTACGCGTATTTATATATATACATACTACGCCAAAATTTATTAGCGAATGGATTTAAAATCTTTAGTTAACGAACATTATGATGCATTGGCAAAATGATATAATAAGTGGAGTTATTTAATATATTTGAAAAATGATCACCGTAATTAATTTCTCCAGGCAAACACAGCCTAAGATCCAATAGTTGTACAGAAAGTGTGCTTCTCATGCTTTGTTCTTTGGAGGCATTTTCTTGAGCTGATGTAAAAGATTTGCGAAAAGCTGTTTTTATTCAGCTTTTTTTTGCCAAGTTTTGATATGCTGTGTCGTTGATTTTTTAATGCAAGTTGGTACAATCTTAGAAGAGCCAAACAGGGTCTTAAGTTGAAGCGGGAGAAAACGTACTTAAAAAAGAGCTTGATGCTTTGCTGTACGGCTAGGCTGCTTTTATGAGAAACTAACTTATGTAACCCTCTACATTGATGATAAACAATAATTCTTATGCCACTTTTATGACACCAAAGATTTGTATCTTGTTGTAAATCATATATAGAGTATTTGTTTTAATTATTATACATAAGTAAAAGAAAATTAACTTGCACCAAGTTTTATATTCATGTCACGTTTCATTTATATTGTAATGCACATTTTATTTCACTATATCAGACGAATCTAGTTTGCATGTTTCAATTGTATTAATTTGTAGGGAGAAAAGCAAAATTGCCCAAAATTTAAGGGGCACTTGATTTTTGCCCTACTTTCTAAAAAAGATGTTTTTTGCCCAAAAAATGTTGGCAAAACGGTTGGCAAAGGGTTGACACTCATGCCAACCTGTGTGTCAACCATTTGCCAACCTTTTGCCAATATTTTTTGGGCAATATACATCTTTTGTAAAAAAGGGGGCAAAAATCAAGTGCCCCCTTAAATTTTGGGCACTTTTGTGTATTTTCACTAATTTGTATGTACACATCATGTTTCATTTTTATATCAAATTGTATGGAAAAATTGTTTTTTTAGGATCGTAACTTAGGAGGTGGCAAAATGCAGATCGTAACTTTTCGGGCTGGCAAAATGAGAACCATAACTTTTTAGGTTGATAAAATGAGGACCGTAACTTTTTAGATTGACAATTTAAGGACTATAACTTTTAAAATTTTAGACTTAAATTCTAATCCAAATTGGGCCAATTAGCTCGATTTGCATTGATTCAAGCTGGTTTGTCCTCAATTTGCCACATTTTAATATTATTGTTCTCGTTTTGCCAGCCTGAAAAATTATGGTCCCTATTTTGCTACCCTTCTTAAATTACGATTCTAAAAAATATTTTTTCCCCAATTGCATGGTGCAACTGAATATGACTCAAACATGTGCGCGGTGCAAATCGTCGAACGTAATGAAGTGACACCATGGACTAGTTAAACTTAATTTCCACATAATTCTGTCGGGTCAGGGGGTGGAGATCCTGGGGGCGAGGGCTTCGCCTTTTGCTACAAGTTAAACTTAATTTACCTCTTGGTCTCGACAAATAAAAAAATGATGAAGTGTATATTTTGAGAGAAGTAAAATCTTAGTTAAGGAAAAATAAATATATACTCCCTGTTCTATACTCATTGCTATCATATAAAAAAAGTTTATTTCATATTCCATTGTTACTTCTATAAATGACAATAAAATAGTACTATTATTTACAAATATATTCTTCCCACCCCATTATTGTACATTTCATGTCATTATTTTACGTTCACTAGTTGACTTTTGTTAATTAAACCCAATTTGATTTAAACAGACAATCAATATACTAGCAATTGAGTTTGAGAAACGGGGAGTATTATTTATGGCCACAATCTATATATATAATCGAACTAACACTTTCTTTTTAAATTTGATCGATCACTGTAAGAAAATAAAAAATCGCCTACGAAATTAGAACTGCCTACAAAAATTTTTGTAGAAAAATTTCCGCAGTGGAATTAACTACGACTTGCCTATAAAATTTTCTAATCATGTAGTTACCTTCATTCCTTAGCCTATAAGCAATTTGCCTACGTACGAAATAAAATTCCTAGGCATTAATTATATACAAGCAATTTGCTTACAAAAATTTACCCACAAACAATTTTGCCTACAAAACTTTGTATGTAGAGAATGAAAATGCCTATATAATTAGAATTTTTTAGGCAATTTCGTAGGCAATTTTCACGACGAAATTTTTTGTTGGAAATTTTGTAGTCATATTAACAATTTTCATAGACAATTTTATGTTTTTTTGTTGTGTATCACTCTTTAATTCATATGTAATAACTTTTAAGATAATTTTATTATTCTTCAAAAAATAAATAAATTAAAGTGCATCATTTTAAGACAATTTCGTAGTCATATTGGTAATTTTCGTAGACAATTTTTTATTTTTTTTTAATTTAAATTTAAAATCTTTGGGCTCGACCTTTTGTTAAAAACATCTAGAACAAGTGAAGGAAAATAGGAGTATTATAAATCAAAAGTGAAAGGTATTGAGAGAGTAGCTAAATATGGCTAACAAGATTTTTTTTTTCTTTTTTCTTTTTATTTAAACGTATATATACGATTAATAGAATAATTGTTTTGAAGTACTTTCACATTGAGTACTAGTCTAATAAGCCCATTATCGTGAAATCAAAAATGTATTCACAATTGGGATACTATTCTTCCCTAGTCCTATATACACTTGATTATTATCACATTCAATAATTAAATACAATTAAGAGGATGGACCATTAATTATAGTTTAATAAAGAGTGTTAATCAAAACTCGTTCCTGCGTGTTAGCAAGGGTAAATCGATCTCTTAACTAGAGATGCCATTATTAATTAATGATCCCATTCAACCAACTAATTTAAAGCAATATAATGCAATAATATTTCTCCTAGTCTAGCTACCAAGTCCTTTCTAGATGTATTTATATAGTATTCTAAATGTTATAAAATCCAGTGCAATATCACATGCATTAAATTTATATATTCTTATATAGGAATAAATTTTTTTAAGGCCAGTAGGTTAGTGGGGGTAGCAAAAGAAGGACCATAGGTCTTCGGGTTGGCAATTTAAGGACACCAGATTTAAAATGTTACAATTTGAGGCCAAATTGACCCGAATTGACTCTAATTGGAGCTAATTCGGGCCAACCTGGACTCAATTTGCAAAATTTTAAACCTATGATCCTTAAATTGCCAACCCCAAGACCTACCGTCCTTCTTTTACTACCTTTCATTACAAGATTTTCACGTTTTAGCAACGAAAAAAGTATGTTGCTAATCAATGAATTTGCATTTAGTAACAGATTTACAACGAATATTTTTCATTGTTATTATGCTCGTTGCTAAATATGCCAACGAAATAGTATCGCGTTAGTAAAAAATACCGACAGATTATCAACGGATTACCAACAAAAAATAAAATATTTATTTATATGACCAATCTGTTGGTAATCCGTTGGTAAAACGGTTAGTGAACACAATCCATTGTTAAATTATTGTGGTAATTTTTTATTCTGAATTAGCACTAATTAACCCCTGATTTCGAGATATTTTATACACATTGCACTCGTCCAACACCACTTTGAGACATAACTATTATCTTTCTAAATATAAGTATATATTTTAAAAAAATTAATACAAAAAAATAAATGCTTCTTCCTCATACCAACCACACGCCCCAATCATTTTTCACCCAAAGTTTAGACCGTCGTCCCTACCCACCCCGGCCCTCACCTCGACCATCCAACCCCAAGTTTTTGACCGTCAATGGTGTTGAGGTAGAATAGTGTGAACTACACATAAGCAACAGACTTGGTTTTGGCCGATATAGGACCATGTTCCAAGCACGTGTATAAAATAGTCCGAAATTGGGGTCATGTCTCAAAATAGTTATTTTTACAATTTTTGTTTTAAATATATATTTATATTTATAAATAAAAAATATTTATTTTTAAAGTGGTATCGGACGGGCTCCACGAGTATAAACTAGTCAAATATCGGGTGTCATGTGTCGAGTACGTGAAATTTGGGTCCAATTAGATCTAATTTGGGATTAATTTTTTAAGACCACAACTTAGAGGGTAGCAAAAGAAGGACGGTAGGTCTTGGGGCTGGCAATTTAAGGACCATATGTTTAAAATTTTGCAAATTGAGGCCAGGTTGGCCCGAATTAGCTCTAATTAGAGTCAATTCGGACCAATTTGGTCTCAAATTGCAACATTTTAAATTTGGTGTCCTTAAATTGCCAGCCCGAAAACCCGTGGTCCTTCTTTTGCTACCCCCTAATCTACTGACCTAAAAAATAATTATTCCCTTCTTATATATGAGATCATGTGTATATATAGTATTTAATTGGTGAGGAGCAATATTATATGAACACAAATTAGTGCATGCATTCTGCATATGAAAATTCAAAATTAAATTCAAAATCTAAGTTTAAGTGCATGGCATGTAATGGTTCAATTAAAAAAAATTCAATTCAATCCCTTTTTTTTTTTACATTGTTCAATTCAAGCCCAATTTAGGCTTAAAAAAAAACATCATCCATCTAATTTTTCCCAAATTCATAGGTTACGTGCATGTTAAATGCGAATTTTACCAGTTTATGATTTTACAGCCAAAATTGGATTATATTTCCCCACCTAAAAAAAATATATAAATGTGACAATATAAATGAATTAGAAAGATAATATAAATGAATTAATTCAAAGTTAATTAGAAAGATAATATAAATGAATTAATTTTGGATTTTCTATAAGTTTAAAAATGTGACAATATTTTCATGGTCACAACAAAGACTTAAATCAAACCCTGCTGAAAAAACTTCACACAAATTTAATTTTCCATTTAATGAACTTCTTCAAGTGGATACATATTAAGGATCCAACTCACGGGTGAGGGAATATTAAAAAAATTAATTTTAATGAAAAATTAATTTCACACCTCTATATAAATTTAAATTTTTAAATAAAATAAAAAATCATTTCTTGAAATTGGAGTCTGGTTCATGCTCAAATTCTTGAGTTTGATTTCTCCCAAAAAAATAACTTCATTCAAATTTTATTGTTTACTCAATGGGACTCCTCTTTCTTGAAGAAAGATGATAAGAATGTGTTAGAATCTGGGTATGAATATTTCGAAAAACTGAAAGAGGGAGAACAGTGAGCACGAAACGAATTCGTGTAAAACCGAGTCTAGGTGAAAGCTATGCCCGCAAGATCGAATACGCCCGTACAGTGCTTACGGATTATGCGTACGGATCCCCAAAGGTAAAACGGTTTGTCTATTCAGACCGGTAGCACTACCGTGTATGAATTTCCGGCGAACGAAATCGGAATTATAAGCTGAACGGGATTTTATGGAGAGACAGAATTTCGGGAATTTCTGGGTTCGTAAGTTCATCTGAAAAACTGGACGAAAAGGGGGTATATATAGGCGGAATTCCGACCCTTTAGAGGGCTGCTGGAGTGGAGTACGTGGTGATCATGGATCACCCACGTTCTGTCGTGGAGAGAAACTGTGTTTCTCAGGATTGGGAAGCAATAAGGAATATTGCAGATGCTCTGGAGTGTATTAATCAAATTCGTAGTGTATTAATCAAGTTCGTGGGCCGACCCAATTCTAAGTGGGCCAACCGAAATGGGCTGACCCAATTCCATACGGGTCACCCAATCCGATTGGATCCAAAAAGATAATGGGCTATTTCATATTTTTGGTACTCTAAAAATATAGGTATGGCACCAAAGCCCACCCAAAGCCCAATTGCCAAGAACCACGGACCCGGGCCCGGGCCCGGGCGCGGGCTCGGGCGGGGCGGGGCGCGCGCGCGCGTGTGTGGTCCATGGTTAGGGTCCCCATGTCCCAATTTAGAGAGCATGAATAATTTCCTACTTATATACAAGACAAACTTCTTGTAATTTTCCAATGTGGGATGAAACTTTATTTTCCATTCCCATGGAATTATTCAACACACATGATTAATACTTCAACTTCCCAAATTAATTTCTCACTCACCGGAAATCGGTTTTGAGATATTAAATATACCACGCTCATCTACTCCGCGAGTAGAACAACATCGTTAATTTTATTTTCCCAAAAACTAACGTTTTTACTCCTCAAAAAATTGATCAAAGTAAGGGTATGAACCCTTTACAAAACCAATTTCCAACAATCCCCCACATGAGTGAGAATTGCACCTATACAGAGTCAAGCTTCTTCGTTCAGCTCATGTGAGACCTCATTGCTTCCGGATAAGTAACCAATGGTTTTGAACTTTCCGTAGCCCGGCACCATCGGGTATACCGGCGGCTTAGTGGACATGATGCCTTGAACTAATCCTCCTTAGTGTATACCTTACAGATAGTGCAGACACAAGTCAATCTCGATTCCGATTTGTTCTCACGTTTTTGTCCATTTTGGCCCTGGACGCCCTTTGTATTCATAAATGTTTGGTCGAAGCGGCCCTCACTTCTCATTTATATAGGTGATCTCCTTTCGAGTATCCCGTCATACTCAGTCCCACATGGACTCATAGGAATCATTAAAAGTCAAAGACTTATCCTTTACCACAACTCACGGGTTCACTAACACTTGACACAGTGCTGTCAGGAATGGTCATGATTTTCAAGTGTTGTACAACTAACATTCACAGCTTAGTTTTCCCTTTTGAACCAAGTTCTTGGGATCTCCAGTCATCATGGTTGGGTTACCACTGTTTCAGTTTTATTTGTGGATTTCAGACCCATTCCCTCTATCAGCTTATTCATTTGATCTCGATTCAAGCTCTTCGTGAGCGGATCCGCTATGTTATCAACTGATCTTACATAATCAATTGTTATTATACCAGTTGAGATCAAATGTCTAACGGAGTTATGTCGACGACGAATATGTCTCGACTTTCCGTTGTACATACTGTTCAAAGCTCTACCAATAGCAGCTTGACAGTCACAATGTATCATTACAGATGATACTGGTTTGTTCCAACAAGGAATATCTTCTAAGAAATTGTGAAGCCATTCAGCTTCTTCACCAGCTTGATCCAAAGCGATGAATTCAGATTCCATTGTGGAACGGGCAATACACGTCTGTTTTGTGGATTTCCACGATACTGCAGCTCCTCCAATAGTGAATACATATCCACTAGTCGAGAATGAGTCTTTACTATCGGATATCCAATTAGCATCACTGTACCCTTCAAGTACAGCTGGATGTCGCGTGTAGTGTAGCCCGAAGTCAAGAGTATACTTCAAGTATCTCAAGACCCTTTTCAGAGCTTTCCAATGTTCATGACTTGGATTGCTCGTGTACCTGCTTAGTTTGTTCACAGAACATGCAAGATCTGGACGTGTGCAATTAGTAATGTACATCACGCTTCCAATGATCCTTGCATATTCCAACTGATTCACAGGTTCACCTCTATTTTTCTTCAGATGAACATTTTGTTCAAGTGGAGTTTTAGCAGGCGGATCATCAAATGCATTGAATTTCTTCAACACTTTCTCAACATAATGAGATTGTGTTAAAGAAATTCCATTTGAGGTTCTTTCAATCTTGATTCCTAGAATCACGTCTGCTAAACCCATATCTTTCATGTCAAAATTTCTCTTTAACATGTTTTTCGTATTAACGATCACATTTGAATTGTTACCTATGATTAACATGTCATCAACATATAAGCATACAATAACGAATCCATTTGGTGTATCTTTCACATACACACACTTGTCACATTCGTTAATTCGAAATCCATTTGACAACATAATATTGTCAAATTTCAAGTGCCATTGTACAGGAGCTTGTTTAAGTCCATACAACGATCGAACGAGTTTACAAACTTTTTTCTCGCTCCCGGGTACAACATAACCCTCTGGTTGATCCATGTATATTTCAGCATCCATCTCTCCATTAAGAAAAGCAGTCTTTACATCCATTTGATGTATTTCGAGATTATGCAAAGCAGCAATCGCGACAAGTACACGAATGGATGTAATCCTTGTTACTGGAGAGTAGGTGTCAAAGAAATCATGTCCTTCTCTTTGTTTAAAACCCTTTGCAACCAAACGGGCTTTATACTTTTCAATAGATCCATCTGCTTTGTACTTTCTTTTAAGGATCCACTTACATCCTAAGGTCTTGCAACCTTTAGGGAGGTCAACCAACTCCCATGTATGATTTTGCAGAATTGAATCATATTCACTGTTTATTGCTTCTTTCCAGAGAGATGCATCTGGTCTGGAAAAAGCTTCTTTGATAGTCCTAGGTTCATCTTCTAGCACATACGTGATGAAGTCTGGACCATAGGTCTTATCGATTCTAGCTCGTTTACTGCGTCTTGGCGCTTCACTCTGCTGAGTGGAAGGACCTGCAGCTTCACTTGATTCTTCATGAGTTCGTTTATTTGAACTCACTTCTTCTTTGTCCCTACACGGGAACACATTTTCAAAGAACACAGCATTCCTTGATTCTATGGTAGTACCTATTGTCATATCGGGTATCTCTGATTTATGAATCAAGAACCGATAGGCACTACTGTTGAAGGCGTATCCTATAAAGATCCCATCGACTGTCTTAGGTCCGATTTTCACTTGTTTAGGAAGTGGCACTTCAACTTTTGCCAAACACCCCCACACTTTGAGGTATTTGTATGATGGTTTGCGATTTTTCCACAACTCATAAGGTGTCTTATCTTGAGTCTTAAGTGGAATTTTATTTAAAATGTGGTTAGCTGACAGAATAGCTTCCCCCCACATGTTCTGAGGTAAACCTGAGCTGATTAACATTGCGTTCATCATCTCTTTCAAAGTTCGGTTTTTCCTCTCCGCAATACCATTTGATTGAGGTGAGTAGGGAGCTGTTGTTTGATGTATGATGCCGAATTCGGCACATAACTGTTCAAACGGAGCCACATACTCTCCACCTCTATCACTACGAATTGCTTTAATTGTAGTGTTCATTTGATTCTCTACTTCACTTTTATAGTTTTTAAAAGCTTCAATAGCTTCATCTTTACTTCGAAGTAAGTAAACGTAGCAGAATCTGGTGCTATCATCAATAAAAGTAATAAAATATTTTTTTCCACCTCTAGTTTGCACAAATTTTAAATCACATACATCAGTGTGAATTAATTCTAGAGGAGTAGTGTTCCTTTCAACTGACTTAAATGGTAATTTAGTCATTTTTGCTTCTACACAAATTTCACATCTTTTGGATGTGTCAACATTCTCAATTTTAAGTAAATCCAAATTTACTAATCGTTTTATAGATTTTAGATTAACATGTCCTAATCTAAAATGCCATAAAGAGGAACACTCAACGATATAAGCAGAAGTAGAAGCATTCTCATTCATAATAGTGTTTTTGCCATCACGGCTTACAGTCATCACAGACATCTTGAAAAGGCCCTTCTCGAGGTAACCCTTTCCTAGGAAGATGCCAAACTTGCTAAGTACAACACCGTTTGACTCAAACACTAACTTAAACTGACTACTAACTAAAAGAGACCCCGAAATCAGATTCTTCCGGATGTCCGGGACATGCAGCACGTCCTTCAGTTTCAGCTCCTTTCCCGAAGTCAGTTTGATCACCACCATTCCAACACCAGCCACTTCAGACGAGGCTTGGTTGCCCATGTAGAGCTTTCTCCCTTCAGCAGGAGAATAAGTGGAGAAGGCAGACTTCTCCGAGCAAACATGACAAGTGGCACCAGTGTCCACGAACCAACTCTTCTTGTTGTCCACCAAGTTGACCTCGGTCACCACAGCGGACATGTCCATCTCCGTAAGCTCACGTTCAGCAACGTTCACGGAGTTCTTCTTCCCCTTGTCCTCTTTCTTGGGCTGACGACAATCAGCTGCCCGATGGTTGGGTTTGCCACAGTTGTAGCACTTCCCGCTGAACTTCTTCGGAGCAGGAGCAGCAGCAACAGCCTTGCCTTTGCCCTTGTCGTCTTGTCGCTTCCTTTTCTTTGATGGTTCGCCTTTCTCCATCAGGTTAGCTTTGGCCTCGATGGAAGCAATCGAGCCCCTCTCCCTTTTGTCCCTCTTCTTGTTATCCTCCTCGATCCGGAGTCGGGTAACAAGGTCCTCCATCGTCACTTGCTTTCGCTTGTGCTTGAGGTAGGACTTGAACTCCTTCCAAGATGGAGGGAGTCTGTCAATCACAGTTGCTACCTGAAAGGCTTCAGGCAGCTCCATCCCTTGCACTGCAATGTTATGGAAGATAACTTGCAGCTTCTGCACTTGCTCGACAACAGATTTGTTGTCTTCCATCTTGAAGTCGTACAAGGTGGAGACGACGAACTTGCTAGTTCACGCGTCTTCAGTCTTGTACTTCTTCTCCAAGGACTCCCATAGAGCTTTGGAAGTCGGGTACTCATCGTACACGTCACAAAGGGCATCAGACAGCCCATTCAGAATGTAGTTCCTGCAAAGATAGTCATCGTGGATCCAAGTATCGTAAGCGATCCTTGTCTCACGAGTAGCATCATCAGCAGGAGCACTCGGACAATCCTCTTTGATAAATTTTACCAAAGAGATGGTGGTCAAATAGAAGTGCATCTTCTTTTGCCACCTTTTAAAATCACTTCCCGAAAACTTTTCGGGTTTCTCCCCTTTTACTACCACCGGCCTAACAGCCCCTTGAAGGGAGGCCTGGTTGGTTGTCAAAAGAGGATTGACACCGGCATTTCCTACAAAAGGATTGCCGCCAGCATTTCCCACGAAGGGATTAGCACTAGAGCTTCCCACAAAGGGATTAGTGCTAGAGGTTCCCACAAAGGGATTGACATTTCCCACGAAGGGATTGCCATTGGCTTTCATCCATTCAGCAAGGATGTCTCCAAAGTTTCCAAACTGGAGAGGGGGAATGGTAGTCGGATTACCATCATCAGTAGGATTCGCAGGTACTGATTAGAGACATCATTCTTTGTCGGTGAGGAAATGTCCATCTCGTTATCAGATTTATGGTTCGACATCTTCAGTGATTCGAAATAAAAGTCTATTCGATCTTGCGATTGTTAGAAACTGGGTATGAATATTTCGAAAAACTGAAAGAGGGAGAACAGTGAGCACGAAACGAATTCGTGTAAAACCGAGTCTAGGTGAAAGCTATGTGTTGGGAAAATATAGGGGTGCCCGGAATCTATTCGGGATGAATTTTAAATACGAATTTAAATACAATTATTACTATCATGAATTAATCCTAATTAATTCAAATAATAATTCCAACAACTAATTATCATCATGCATGCTAAATTAATTTCACATATTAACTATGGCGGAATAAACAAGTAAATATGTGATTAACGTACCTCTTGTAGAACTTGGCCTTTGAATAAAACGGGACTCTCGTACACGCTTTATCAACCCAAAAACCTTCTCAAGTATTTCCCTTTCGCCTTACTTGATCGCCGGTGGGAGACGCTTTCAAGCAATTTAATAAACTAAGGAAAAAGAAAAATATATATGCTTCTTGATTTTTCCAACACATGGAATTATGTATGTTGAGATGAAATAATCATCTCCTATTTATAAAGGGGGTGACCGAAATTCGTAGAGATTTTATGGGCAGGGAGAAAATCTTTTCTTAATCTCTAAGAAATCTTGAATATATCTCATATATTCTTTTCTCCATAATAAAATATTCCACAAAAATCTCACTCCCTTAAATAAATATGAAACTTTCGAAATTTACATGGAGAAAATCCAAGATTTGGATCTTCTTGAATATATGAGATATTCTTGTATTCTTAGAATACATATCTTGCATAATATCTTTCCAAGAAAATCAACAAAATCTTTTTCCTCCTTATCATGTATTTTTCGAAAATTAAAGGAAAAAATCAGCATATTATTTTCTTTTTATTTTAATCACCTTATCATTATTGGGCTACTTAATTGGGCTACTTGAGGGGCCTTAAGGAGAATTAAGATTGGACCTCCTAATGGACTTCTGAATTTCAATATTGAGCCCCAATATAATTCAGCCCATTAATATTAATTATTACCACTAATAAATTAATATTGCACTATCCATCTTAATCCATATTACGATAATATGGGCTCCCGGTTATTATTTCCCGCGTTTAAGATCATCAAGTCCATTAATTAATTGAGCTTCTGAATAGCTCTAAATTAATTAATATATTTCACCTTGGAGTAAAGACAGCTCAACATTATTATTCGTACCGAAGAAACTAATTCTTCACTTGCAAGATTTGGTACAATAAAACTTCTGAGCCCACCAAGGGGACTAATCACACGAGCCGTACTCGCACGCGTTTCTCCGTATTAAATCTTAGCAACCGTCGTATGATTAATATTACTACCCAAGACACAAAGTTCGAAGTCACAATGATTCTCACCCAACATGAATCAAAGCAGTAACTACTAAGCACACACAGTCCTATTTAAGTGACGGAGATTAAGAAATCAACAACCACTGAGGTCTAATTCTTCACCTTTCAGAACAGAAGAATTTCTCCTCGCTGTAGGACCTCTTCAACACATACTAAATGTGCTAGTGCAATCTCTTGGTCAAGACAGACCAATCTGAGCCTTACACATCGACCTTTCACGGCGGATTGTTCAATTCCACCTGGGTCGTGAATTGTACGTTTAGTTACAAGTAAACTGTTAATGTTGTCTTCCGTGATCGGGTATCACCACATTAACTACAATGTAACATGTACTATATATTGAACGGTTTGCAATAGAAATTCAACATTCAATTATATCTAAAGCAAATGTGATAAAAGAATTATTCTCATAAATCGAGTGTTTGATACACGAGTTATACAAAGTAAAAGCATACTTTCACGTATAACTCCAACACTATGCCCGCAAGATCGAATACGCCCGTACAGTGCTTACGGATTATGCGTACGGATCCCCAAAGGTAAAACGGTTTGTCTATTCAGACCGGTAGCACTACCGTGTATGAATTTTCGGCGAACGAAATCGGAATTATAAGCTGAACGGGATTTTCTGGAGAGACAGAATTTCGGGAATTTCTGGGTTCGTAAGTTCATCTGAAAAACTGGACGAAAAGGGGGTATATATAGGCGGAATTCCGACCCTTTAGAGGGCTGCTGGAGTGGAGTACGTGGTGATCATGGATCACCCACGTTCTGTCGTGGAGAGAAACTGCGTTTCTCAGGATTGGGAAGCAATAAGGAATATTGCAGATGCTCTGGAGTGTATTAATCAAATTCGTAGTGTATTAATCAAGTTCGTGGGCCGACCCAATTCTAAGTGGGCCAACCGAAATGGGCCGACCCAATTCCATACGGGTCACCCAATCCGATTGGATCCAAAAAGATAATGGGCTATTTCATATTTTTGGTACTCTAAAAATATAGGTATGGCACCAAAGCCCACCCAAAGCCCAATTGCCAATGACCTTGGACCACGGACCACGGACCACGGGCCCGGGCCCGGGCGCGGGCGCGCGCGCGCGCGTGTATGGTCCATGGTTAGGGTCCCCATGTCCCAATTTAGAGAGCATGAATAATTTCCTACTTATATACAAGACAAACTTCTTGTAATTTTCCAATGTGGGATGGAACTTTATTTTCCATTCCCATGGAATTATTCAACACACATGATTAATACTTCAACTTCCCAAATTAATTTCTTACTCACCGGAAATCGGTTTTGAGATATTAAATATACCACGCTCATCTACTCCGCGAGTAGAACAACATCGTTAATTTTATTTTCCCAAAAACTAACGTTTTTACTCCTCAAAAAATTGATCAAAGTAAGGGTATGAACCCTTTACAAAACCAATTTCCAACAGAATGCACACCAACGGGAGGGAGTATTAGAAAATCAAATAATAAATTGATTTCACACTTATTTACGCTTTAGATTATTGGATGAAATGAAAAAAAAAAACAACTTTTAATCAAAAGTTTTGTTAAACTGCATATTAAGTTGAATGTTGTATTTTTTTTCTTATAAAACTTGTTCCTAATATGAAATTTATGTCATAGTATTCATTTAATAATATTATTGCACTTATAAACAAGTAATAGTATCGAATAATAAATGTAATGATATAATTTCATACTATAAATAAATTTCACGTTGGGCCGGATGTTTTTAATGTAATATATGTTCTTTTGTATGGATGGTTATGAATCACTATATCTCCATCGTCCAATTTAAGATCTTCAAAGTTATTCAACTTCAATCAAGATTTTAATTTCTCAACAAGAATATTTATATCATGATTTTGTTAAAACAAACGGTTACACATTTGTTTCTTAGTCTTTAATAAATGGGATGCCAACTTCAGTAAAGGAAACTCATATAAATACAACACACGTGTTTCCTAGACTCCAAGACGTCAACCTTTATGAGGAGTAAATCTCCTATTAAAATCATTTTTTTAAAAATGATTCTTATTATCATCGAAAATTTATTTTTACTATCATTGAAAAGTCACGTTTTATAAAATTAAATAAAGGATAATTTTACAATAATAATATGGGTGATTTTTTTTAACAATAATACACTACAAGAAAACATAAAATTGTCAATATTACTACGAAATTTCCAACAAAAAAAATCGTAGTGGAAATTACCTACAAAAATTTCTAATTGTATTGACATTTTTTCCCCATTTACAAAAAAAATTGCCTACAGAAATTCCGTAGGCAAATTGTGATGTAGATAATTTTATGTAAGCAAATGACTTATAGGTAATTATACCTAGAAATTTTATTTCGTAGGCATACTAATTCCGTAGACAAAATTATTTTTAGGTTGAGAAATGTAGATGTTTACATGATTAGAAAATTTTGTAGGTAAATCGTGGAGAATTCTTACTATGAACCTTTTTGTTGGAAATTTTTTGTAGGCAATTTTAATTTTGTAGGTCATTCTTTATTTACTTGTAGTGATAAGGGTTACTTTAAAAATATATATTTAATACTTGGAGTAAACAAAATTGGACATAATAATACCTTTTAAAATTATTTTAACCACAATACAACTTTTACAATATTGTATTCATTAAAAGAAAATCAAATAATTGTGATTTTCCATAAATCCCAATAAATATGTCCAGATTACACATTTAAATCCACAGCTACACGACAGAAAACAGTAGAGTATATATTATCTTCCTTGTTGTATACCTGTATACAGATATATTTAAAGAAATAAATAATTACAAATAAAATGTAGAATTAAAGAAGATATTTGATCTTGCATGCTACCATTTCGCAGATTTGATTTCGTGAGACGAGTATATATTTAATTCGGGGAAATTGCTGAAATAGTCTCATAAGAATTGGTTCTCATGAATTTAGTCATTTTTGTTAGCGCAAAAAGTCACATACGATTTTTCTGTAAAAAAAATAACGGATTAACAAGCATGAGGCGCACACGCCCGTACACTACAAAAAAAAGCAGAAATAAAGAGGGGAGTTAAAGAGGGCAATGTTTGCCCTCGTCCCTAAAGAGGGGCGAGACGAGGGCCAACAAATTCGAAACCAGACGAGGGCCGAGACGAGGGATGGGTCCCCCTCGTTAGTTAACTAGCGCGTTCTCCTCGGCAACTTTCAAATTCGGACCGCACGAGCACGTTCCCCTCGTGAGTTAACGAGGGTGGGGCCCCTCGAGAGTTAACGAGTGCCCGGCCCTCGCCCAGCTGGGCGGTGCTGCGAGCCGAGGGCACGGCCCCTCGCCCACTTTACCGAGTGCATAGCCCCTCGCCCACTTTACCCTCTTTAACCCCCTCGGTAAAAATCTGCTATAAATACCCCCACCTTCCCCCATTTTCAGCAAACACTCCTCCTCCACCAAACTTGCTGCCGCCGCCGCGTTTCTGCCGCCGCCGTCGCTGGAAACAACCCCCCACCGGTCGGATTTTGGCTTACTCGTCCTCGTGAACATTTTACGGTAATATTTTTTGTTTTAATCCGTTAAATAATTTGTAAAATGCAAATTAATTTCTTGTATATATATGTTTATATGTATGTATATATGTATGTATATATGCATGTATAGGTGTTAATTAGTTGCTAATTATGTAGTTTTTAGCTTGTTATTTATAATTAGTGGGTAATTATTTAATTTGATAATGTATTTATGTTATTAATTAATTAATTAAAAATAATTAATAGCTAATATATATTTATTGTATTTAATTAAATTAATTTGCATAATATATATATTCATGTGATAAATATCGAAGTTCGATTATTTACATTGATTTTCATAATTATTAGTTTGATGAATAAATTAGTTAATTAGTTATATATGTTCAAAGTTTATATTTAATTATGTTGGAGTGGAGGGGGTTGATGGATATATTGTTGGTTGTTTGCTAGCTGTAGAATGTGCGTTCCGACTTGATTAATTTAAATTAAGTCGGAAATGGATGCACTATAGGATCTTAGTTAACTGGAGAATACGATAAAAATAAACGAAACTCTGCCGAAATTTTAAATTAACTAATTAATTAACAATAGGATAATTAAATATAATTTATTTTTTGAATTTTTATTAAATTTTGAATATTCTTTAATTTGGAACAGATTATAATATGAGTTATTCAAATCGTAGTTGGATGTATGGTCCAAGAACAATTAATGGAATGATAGCTCCCGACTTTCTTAGTGGTCTTGAATCGTTTATACAATTCGCTACTAGCAATCCTGATTGGATGAGTGAAGGAGATATTAGGTGTCCCTGCTCGAAATCTAGATGTAGGAACCAGAGGTTTAGAGCACCAATTGACGTGAAAACACATTTGTATATAAATGGGTTTATGCCCAATTATCACAATTGGGTTTTACACGGTGAACAAAATTGGGGTCATCTACCACACCAAAACTATGATCAGTCGACTTCGTACGGAGTAGATGATACTGCAGGGTCTACCTCGTACCATGACATGATCACAGATCTAACTGGTCCTAACCTTCATTTTGGAAATGTGGAAGAACCCGTTAATGAGGAGCCCCCAAATGAGCATGCTGCTCAATTTTATGACATGCTTCGTGCAGCAAACCAGGATTTGTATCCTGGTTGCGAAACACACTCACAATTGTCATTCAACGCCCGACTGTTGAACATTAAAACTGAAAATAGACTGTCTGAGAGGGGTTATAATCAAGTTGTTGACTTGATTCGGGAAATTGTTCCTCCTGACAATCTATTGCCCAGGAAATTTTCTGATAGCAAACAACTAATGAGTGGGATGAGTCTTCCAGTAGAGAGGATTGATTGTTGTGCACAGAATTGTATGATATATTGGGGTAATGATAGTGAACTTGAACATTGTAAGGTTTGTGGTCATCCACGGTTTAAACCCCGCAAGCGTGGTGTTGATGGTCAATGGAAAAAGAAAAAGCCTTACAAGGAGATGTTCTACTTTCCTATCATTCCTCGACTGCAAAGATTGTATCAGTCCGTTGCTACTGCAAAAGATATGACATGGCATGCAAGTTGCTCTAACGATGATTCTGGTGTTATGCGTCACCCTGCAGACTCCTTGGCTTGGAAACACCTGGATAATTCGTATCCTGAATTTGCTTCCGAGATTCGAAACATAAGGTTGGGCCTAAGCACCGACGGTTTTCAACCATTCGGACAGTCTGGGAAACAATATTCTTCATGGCCAGTGATAGTGACACCGTACAATCTACCTCCGTGGTTGTGTATGAAAGATCAATTCATGTTTCTTACGGTACTAGTGCCTGGTCCTAAAAATCCTAAGGATAAATTGGATATTTTTTTACAGCCGTTGATCCGTGATTTGATGTATTTGTGGGAAATTGGGGTGGAAACGTACGATGTTGCTACAAAGCAAAATTTTCTTATGCGAGCTGCACTAATTTGGACCATTAGTGACTTTCCAGCTTACTCAATGTTGTCTGGATGGAGCACTGCTGGACGGACAGCTTGTCCTTACTGTGGAGAATACACTGATGCTTTCACTCTGAGGCTCAGTCGTAAACAGTCGTGGTTCGACAACCATCGTAAATTCTTACCTAGACACCATCCGTATCGGAGAAACAAGACTGCATTCAGAAAGAATGTGATAGTGGATGACCCACCACCACCCATTCGATCAGGTGAATCACTCCTAAATGAAATCAATTGGGTGGGATGTCGAAAAGTGACAGAAGATGGTGCTGAGGCCCACAACAAGAGATTGGAAACTGGTTGGAAGAAGAAAAGTATTTTCTGGGATTTGCCGTATTGGAGTACCTTGTTGACCCGTCATAATCTGGACGTGATGCACATTGAAAAAAACTTCTTTGATAATTTGTTCTACACTGTAATGAATGTGGAAGGGAAAACAAAGGACACGAATAAGTCCAGAGATGAACTTAATGAATATTGTCGTCGTCCATCACTTGTGAAATGTCCACGTACAGGAAAGTACCCCAAAGCTTGTTATTCACTTGATAAGAGACAAAAGGATGTTGTGTGCAGATGGGTAGATGAGCTAAAGTTTCCTGATAACTATGTGTCCAACCTGTCTCGAACTATTGACTGGACAAAATTGAAAATATTTGGGTTGAAGAGTCATGATTGTCACGTGTTTATGCAGAGGCTACTCCCGATTGCCTTCCGTGAAATTCTTCCACAGAACGTGTGGAAAGCTATCACTGAAGTTTGTTTATTCTTCAAGGAGTTGACTTCTACGACGATTACAGTTGAGAACATGACTCGGTTGGAAGTAGATATTCCACTGATCTTGTGCAAGTTGGAACGTATATTTCCACCCAGCTTCTTTAATTCGATGGAGCATCTACCTGTACACCTTGCATACGAAGCACGAGTGGCTGGTCCTGTACAATACAGATGGATGTATCCATTTGAGAGGTAATCTACAACTTTCAAATATTTGAATAATTAGCGGTTATATATTATACTCACTATTGATGCATTTGGTTAGGTATCTTCACAATTTAAAACTCAGTGTGGGTAACAAGGCTCATGTTGAAGCTTCGATCGCAAATGCATATCTAACAAAAGAAGCATCAATTTTCTGTTCCCACTACTTTGAGGATCATGTTCTGGCGAGGCGTCATAATGTACCTCGTAATTACGATGGTCGTGGCGCCGAAGAACCCCAACCCGGTACTCCATCAATTTTTATACCTCCTGGACGACCACTTGGACGGAAGAATACAAGATATATTGTAGATGAAGAGAAAAATACAGCTCACACCTACGTGTTACTGAATTGTAACGAGGTGCAACCGTATGTTGAGTAAGTTAATATTCAACATCGTCCATCTATAATTATTACAAAACATCATTATAATGATAATATTGTACATCTTCCCTCTTGTAGTATGTTTATGCATCAACTTCAAAGTGTTCAACCGAATCTCTCTAGGGCTGAACAAGACGATAAACTTCAACATCAGTTTGCGTCATGGTTTGAACAAGTTGTAAGTCAAGTTGATAAAATTATATAAATAATAAAATATATACATAAACTCAGGATTAAATATTTTGTCAACTATAGGTTAAGGTAAACAATATTCAGAACCGGTGGATACGTGATCTCTCCAGCGGTCCTATAAGTTGTGTTACCACATATCCTGGGTATTACGTGAATGGATACAAATTTCACACACGCACTTATGGTGAATCAAAATCGACTGTGAACAGTGGAGTTTGTATCAAGGGGACAAACTATGATTCAGATGAGAATGATTTCTATGGGATCCTTGAAGAAGTATTACAGTTGGAATACCCTGGACGGCTTGAGAAAAAAATAGTTATGTTCAAGTGCGAGTGGTATGATCCTACCGTGCCAAATGGAACAAGAATACATCCTAACTACAAACTTGTGGATGTTAATCGGAGAAGAGTATATGGCCGTTATGATCCTTTTGTATTAGCAAACCAAGCCACTCAAGTTTACTATTGCGAATACCCGGGGGTGCGAAATCATGAATGGCTTGCTGTTTGCAAAGTCAAACCGAGATCCTTAGTGGAAATTGATAAAAGGAATGAACAAGAGCTACCC
This sequence comes from Ballota nigra, assembly GCA_947034835.1. Classification (NCBI taxonomy): domain Eukaryota; kingdom Viridiplantae; phylum Streptophyta; class Magnoliopsida; order Lamiales; family Lamiaceae; genus Ballota; species Ballota nigra. The sequence continues at coordinate 96,437,268 of OX344727.1, forward strand.
CCGTTCCAAGACGATGAGATTGATTCACAAATGAATAATGTGCAAATAGACAGTGATCCTATCGTGTTGGCAGATGTCAGTGGTGCACTAATTCAAATTGAGAATGATGATGTTGAAGAAGAAGAAGAAGAAGAAGAAGAAGAAGAAGAAGAAGAAGAAGAAGAAGAAGAAGAAGAAGAAGAAGAAGAAGAAGAAGAAGAAGAAGAAGAAGAAGAAGAAGAAGAAGAAGAAGAAGAAGAAGAAGAAGAAGAAGAAGAAGAAGAAGATGAAGATGATGATGATGATGATGATGATGATGATGATGATGATGATGATGATGATGATGATGATGATGATGATGATGATGATGATGATGATGATGATGATGATGAACATAATTCATACTCAGATGAAGATTAAGTAGTTTAGTAATTGTTATCTCGATGTTAGAAATTATTTAATTGCTATCATTTATGTGATAATATGTTATTATATTAATTGCTATCTCGGTGTTATAAATTATTTCGTGATGCACCTAAACTTTGATTATTTGATCATTTATATGATAATTAATACGTTATGTTTAAAATTTTACAGATGAGCGGATCCGATCGTAGCTCTAGCGGGGGACGACGACAGAGTACAGGTCGCGGGGGTCGAGGCCGATCTAGTGGGGCGCATAACACAGTGCCTATACCACACATACCAGTGCCAGTTCCGTTGATCCCCACGACTGATGACGAGGAAGCTGAGCAGTATACCGACTCGGATTCTGAAGAACAGTCGGATTCACAAATGGTCGGACAGAAGCTAGATGTGTATATTGCCTACGATACGTATGTTAGACTTACTATTTTCATGAATTTTGAGGAATATATATCCGTGAATATTAATTATGTATTACAAACTTGTTTTGCAGCTTGATGCCTTCGAATCCGGTCTCCAAGCTGATCAGACGTATCATGGCTGGACATATGGAGTTGGGTGCCTTCACCTTCAGGATGATATCCGAAGAAAGACTGCAGGAGTACTGGGAGACATTTCAGGTATATATTCATTTGATTTATAATGATATTATTGTATGACATAATAACATCTTTGTTTATCAGAAAGAGGCTAGGTGGGATCCTACTGTCACTTCCACACGGTATGTGCATCACTTGTTCTTGAAAAGAGCTGCTGAAAGATATGTAGATCTTTTGAACTTTGTGAAAAGAAAATGGGAGTTGAAGGGTAAGAAGCCACAGTGGGATACAAAAGTGTGGAAGGCCTTACTCGCTTACTGGGACAGAGAAGACGTGAAAGCCAAATCCGCACAATGTAGACGGAACAGACTATCTGAGTCTGCTGGCCCGGGTACTGGCATCTCCACCCACAAAGGTGGATCTCGTGGTGCCGTCGAGGTTGCCCTGGATATTGTAAGTCATTTGTTGATACCACACTATTTTAATTTTTATAATATGTATACATATTTTAAGTTTTAATCATCATGTTCTAAATTATAGGAGAGGAAGAAGGGACGTCCCGCCACAGATTGGGAAATTGTGGAGCACTTCCACTACCGTGGTCCAGGACAGTATACATACGGACTTATATCTGATACATTGGTAAGTATTCTTGTTACATTTTAAAATAATATAAATATTTAAGAATATTTAAATATCTAGAACAATTCTCTAAAAAAATGTGCAGGCTGATGTACAAGCGAGAGTCTCCCAACTGCACCCTACCTCTGACTCTGACGAGCAACCTCCTGAACCCAGTCTTCCAGAGTTATCTCAGATGTACGTCAAGACTGTGGGGAAAAAGCACGGTAAAGTTCGTGGGCTCGGACAATTGGGAAAGTCCAGACGCATAGTCTCCGGCCCAGGCGGGACATCAGCTGGGACTCATTTTGGTGCCTACAGTCAAATTGATATGGACCGACTACTCGCTGAGGAGCGTGAGAGAACGCGGAGAGAGACGGCTGAGGAGAATCGCCGATTGTTGGAGCAAGTGGAAGAGAGACAACGACAACTGCGTGAGGAGATGACCCAGAACTTCCAAAATCAGTTTACCGAGTGGTTGCGGGCATCACAACAGGGATCCGGACCCAACGTCCCACAAGCTGGTGGTTATCCCCCACCACCCCCGCCTCCATCCGATGAGTATCCCCCACCCCGAGGACCGGGTTTGAGCCGTGGCAAGGGACCAAGATCCTGATCATCTTGAAGTTGAAACTTTTGAAAAATGATTAACTATTTTCATGAATGTTTGAGAGTATTGCTTGGAGTATAAATTATTGTGCATCGTCTTTATTATGTTTGTGATGTTTATTTTCATTAATATTTGTGAAATCCGGAGCTATATATCGTGTTTAGTAAGATTTTTAATGAATTATTTAGGTTAATTTGTGTATGTGCTTTAATTATAAGTAATATTTGATTAATTTAGCCATAATATATTCAAAATATTTTAATTAAAAATTAATATATATATATGTATGCACAAGGGCGTTAATTTTTTATATTTAAAAAGATTATATACATAAGTGAAAATGTAATTTTGGAAGTGTTAATTTCATTTTATATGTAAGAATAATATATAATTCATTTTGAAGTTGTTACCATAAATGTAAGGATATATAACAATTAATTAAAAGTGTAATCATAATAGAAATTAATAAATTACTAGAATAATTCAACGTTTTAACAAATAAATCAAAATATGAAAATCATGTAGTTTAAAATGATAATATTAATTTAATTAATTTTGATGGTGTTATCATAAATGAAATGATTTTTAATAATATTAATTAATTAAAGATATAAACAAAATAGGAGTTAAATGTTTTAACAAAGAAATCAAAATAAGAAATAATACATATACTATTACAATAGAAAATATTTCGAATTATAAGCCTAGCTCAAACGGTAAGGGGAAAGGGATAGGTTTCTCCCTCATGGGAGGTCACAGGATCGAGCCTGCTTGCATGCGGGTCGCGCGCGGGTCGTTTGCGGGTCGGGTCGGGTCTTGCCCGCCCGTGGGTGCGGCCCGCAATTTTTTTTTTAAATGAGGCTAACGAGGGCGCCTCCCCTCGTGAACGAACGAGGGGCGAGACGAGGGCACACGTAGGCGAGGGCGGTGGTGCTCGCCAAGCTTCAGCCACCCGAGGCGAGGGCATGGCCCACGTTAACGTGCACGAGGGCGCCCCCCTCGTTAATTGCTGAGGGCTCCCCCCTCGTTAATTGCCGAGGGCGTAGACGAGGGCTCCCATTTTGAACCAGGCGAGGGCCTTGCCCTCGTTAGTTGGCGAGGACGCTCTACCCTCGTTAGTTGACGAGGGGCGAGCCGAGGGGGAGTTTGGCGAGGCCTGTTTTGTCGAGGGTCTCACCCCCTCTTTAAATCCCTCTTTAACCCTTTGTCCCTCTTTAAATCCCTCCCTAAATCCCTCTTTAATTGGACAGTATTTTGTAGTGGTAGTTTTCTGCCAAAAATTCGCGCGTATAATTCCCAACTTAAAAATAATTAATTTCCAACTTTTTAAAACTCTACAAACTAAAGTTGCAGAATCGCCTCCATACTTGCATTTTACATTGAAATGATTGTTAATAGCAAAAGCGGGCTCATTTACCTCCAAAAATCAAGTTGAAAAGGTTTTTTAATCCAGTATTCCATATAAATCTGTAAAATATTTAACGAATGTGACATTTTCTGCTAAAAATGGAATAAAAAAAGAACATGAGACCAAATCTGTCAAGTATAAATTCTCATGGGACCATCCTTGCAATTTACCCTATTTAATTCCCATAAAATTCAAATCAACGGCCCATTTTACTTCTTAGTAATATGAAAACGCTTTAAAACAATTTTCCTAATTAGTTGGTTTTTTGTGAACATGAGCGCATGACTTAGCGTACATATTATTCATATCAACTTTAATTTTTAAAAGAATACTTGATTTCTTATACAAATATTAGGGTGTGTGCATGTAGTGATAGTAGATATACCTAATCGTGATATTTAAAGATTCGAGTTCACAAGTTTTTATCTTCTCTAATAAAGTTACAAAATGAAAATAAATATAAGATGATAAAAATTATGGAAGAATTTCATATCAATACTCAAATTTTAGGTTATGTCTCAATTTAAGTACTCATTTTAAAAGTGTCTCAAATCAAATTTCAATTTTTACTTTTTTACTCAATTTAAGGCTTATTTTGAATTCTTGTGTCTCAATTCAAGACCCAACAAACAATTAAATTGAGAAAAAAGTAAAAATTGAGACTTGATTTGAGATATTTTTAAAATGAGTACTTAAATTGAGACATAAACTAAAATTTGGGCCTTGATATGAAATTCTTCCTAAAAATTATCAATCTAATGTAGTTGCTTTATTATTAACTTATTTTGTTGCTATTAATGGGCCCAAAGCCCAATTCATCGGGATCTAGGAGTGGGCCCCGGCCCCATGGCATACCTGATCCAAATACACTTCGAAAGCCCAAATTGGTGGAAAATTGACACGTATTAACTTCTTGAAACATCTACTACTTTTACTTGTCGGAAATGTGTGTTGAATATAATTTTTTTTAAAGGGTGTGTTGAATATAATTTCGATAATATCACGAAAATTAAACAAGAAAAAGTACACTTTTTGTAGGTATATTTTTCGGAAACTACTTATTATTGTTCATATTACGAAGGAATAGTATTAAGATTAATTATTATTTCATCTTATAGAGTTTAATGATTACCCCACATCACGTTCATACAGTAAATAAAATTAGTTAATTAATTAGCACATAAGGTAATTAAAAATTATAGATATAAAATAAATGGAAAATTATTATATGAAAATAGTGCATGATAAATTTATCACGAAACAATTTTAAAGTATTATTAATTTCATTTCAGTAGAAGTATCATTAATCAGAATTAATGATATTATATTGTAATTGCTGTAAAAAAATTTGAACTCAGATTAATAATATTTCTGATCAAATAGTCAATACTTTAAGATAGTTTTATGATGAGATTATTATGAAACATTTTAGTATAAAATATATTAAAAATAAATAAATAAATAAATTAAAATAGAAGATCCATAAAATTACCTCCTCCACCATAATAATTATATCGGTCATAAGAATTGGGCCCTTTCGGAAAGTGCTTCGATAAGCATGCTATTCTCATGATTGTCCCATAACACAAAATAAAAATATAAAATATAATATAAATAGATAAAATAAAATAAAAGGCAATGAAAAAGAGAAAGATCCAAATGGGATTCCTGCTGATCCTTTATATGTGTAATTTGTAGATTGGGTGAAGCTTTACATAAAGTGATGGATTTCTTGTGGTGGAACTTTGATTAGGAATTGGATAGCATCCCTGTGAATGATAGAGATTGAATTGAAATAAGAAAATAAAAATTATTAAATCCTAATATTTCTTCGTAATCATGATGGGTCAAAAAAATGAAAACAAGTCTATCTTGTATTTTTCATCACTAATTCTTTAATATTTTACGTGTATCCAACATGATAAGTCCACAAGTCCTTTTTTTTTTTTTTAATGAATGGTAGAATTTTATATGGAAATAGTCGTGATAATCTGATCATAGAGTATAAAAAATTAGGGTTTGGATAATCCTGATTAAATATTCAATAAATTAAAATAATTTAACGTTAAGTTTATTATGAACTATTTTCATATAAAACTTATTCAATTGAAAAGTTGATCAGATGATCTTTTCCCGAAAAAATTGTGCACATTCAAAGACTTTATCGTACACGATGGAGCGAGACGTTAATTTAAAATAGTTTCATGATAAGCTTTTTATGAACAATTTTCTTATAAAACCTATCTAATGAGAAATTTGACTTTTTTTTTTCGAAAAAAACTGTGCACGTTCGAAGACTTTATCGTAGACGATGGAGCGAGACGATCCAGATGATAGAGTTCGTGGATTCGTGGGACGTAAAAAACACGCTTTTCGAAGCAATATCTCCTCCCATTCCCCCATGCACCTTTCTTATCTTTGGGGCAAAAAAAGTAGGCATAAATCACTTTCTAGGCCACTCCTCTTCCTATATAAACTCCCTTAACAAGTAGTTGCTGTAGTTTTCCAACTTCTGCATATCACACAAAAAGCTACAATCAAGAATCACTCATTCACAATTGCTAGTAAGTCTCTCTCTCCTAATCCATCCAAAAAATCTTGAAAAAATCTCATCTTTTTCTTGTATCTTAACAACTCTTTGATGATTTTTTTCCAGCAAGAATGGAGAACATTGAAGCAGTTATGAGCAAAGACATGAAGGTTGAAATCCCAAGTGGTGGTGGTGGGCTTGCAAGGCAAGGGAGCATGACTAAGCACAACTGCTTGTGCTCCCCGACGACGCACGTTGGCTCGTTTCGTTGCAGGTTGCACCGCTCCCCGAGCCTCCAGAGGACCAAAAGCATCGAGACGAAAGTCGAAACGCCTCCCGAATGCATACTTAAACGAAACGATGCCGTCAATGCATGAACATGATGTGTTATTTACGATGGCGGAGCTTTAGGTTGGCTGGGCTGGGCTTTTTATTTTTTTTCTTTGTAATAAAAAAAAAAATTAGCCTAATCAAGAATCGAACCTGTATTTATATTAGTCTTTCAGCCCACCATAATTTTTTTTCCTGGCTTCACCCTTGATTAATTAATAATATCCGATATATGTTCTTCAAGGAAAAATCGCTTTTCGAGTTATATGTTCTTGAAGTTTATACAAGTTTACGACCTTATACAAACTATCCGGTCCAAAACTAGCACGTTCCGTCCTTACTGTGTCTCGACTTTTCATTGTACAAAAAAGACTAGTTAAAGAAAGGAAGTTTATACAAGTTTACGACATCATTCAAATAATTCGGCCCAAAACTAGCGCGTTCCGTCCTTACTCTGTGTCGGCTTTTCGTTTTACAAAAAAGCCTAATTAAAGAAAGGAAGTTCACACAAGTTTATGACATCATACAAACAATCTGGTCAAAAACTAGCGCGTTTTGTCTGTACCGTGTCTTGACTTTTCGTCTTACGAAAAAGTCTAATTAAAAAAGGAAGTTTACACAAATTTATGACATCATACAAACAATCCGGTCAAAAACTAGCGCGTTTTGTCCGTACCGTGTCTCGACTTTTCGTCTTACGAAAAAGCCTAATTAAAAAAGGAAGTTCACACAAGTTTATGACATCATACAAACAATCTGGTCAAAAACTAGCGCGTTTTGTCTGTACCGTGTCTTGACTTTTCGTCTTACGAAAAAGTCTAATTAAAAAAGGAAGTTTACACAAGTTTATGACATCATACAAACAATCCGGTAAAAAACTAGCGCGTTTTGTCCGTACCGTGTCTCGACTTTTCGTCTTACGAAAAAGTCTAATTAAAGAAAGGAAGTTTATACAAGTTTAAGACATCAAACAAACAATCCGGTCCAAAACTAGCACGTTCCGTCCTTACTGTGTCTCAACTTTTCGACTTACAAAAAAGCCTAAATAAAGAAAGGAAGTTTATACAGGTTTACGACATCATCATACAAACAATCCGGTCCAAAACTAGCACATTCCGTCCTTACTGTGTCTCGACTTTTCGTCTTACAAAAAAAACCTAATTAAAGAAAGGAAGTTTATACAAGTTTACGACATCATACAAACAATCTGGTCCAAAACTAGCACGTTCCGTCCTTACTGTGTCTCGACTTTTCGTCTTACAAAAAAGCCTAATTAAAGAAAGGAGGCAGGCCAAACATATCAAGTTACATACATAGCTAGAACATAATGTATCACATTGAATTGTACAAATGCAGTCTTCCTAGTTTTGTCAAAAATATATATGTGTTTCCTTATTCTTATTGCATTAGGTTACATCACTAAAGGGATCATCTGATTTTCCTAATGATTCCTAAAGAAAAGAGTATTATATACCCTGCAGGAAACCAAAGAAGCACCTTAACCTGAAATATGAACAAAAAATTCCTCACTTCTTTTCACTTGTACTCCTACTAATAGGCCAAAACCTGCTGAAGATTCTCTTAGATCTGCTGGGAATCACACCAAACGGCTTCGACGATTTATCCGTGAAATTGTCGTCCAGCTCGTCGTTCTCGCCCAGCTTCATTTTCAAAGTCGAGACGTTAGACTTTGGTGACGACTTTAGCCCCGAAACACTCCATTGGTCTTCAGTTTGACGCCCGTTTAAGAGCGCCTTGATGTTGTTTGGAAGCTCGGGTACTTGTCCCCCGGACTTGTTGGATCGAGCTTGCTCACGAAATAGGACTTGGACTATCACCCGTAACGGGAGCATCTCGTTTTGTGCAGCGTGTATGCACGCTTCGACGGACAGCTTCTTGCAGTCCAAAACTCGGCATATCCGCTTTCGTTCGCTCTTATTCAGCTCCGGATGCCCCTGCATTCCCAATCAAACCAATCTTTAACTATCATTCATCACTTTGTAGTATAACAACTAATACTGTTAAGTGAAACAAAGAATACAGATCAAGAATATACACTACAAGAAAATAAAGAATTGCCTACAAAATTTTTCCAACAAAAATATTCGGAGTAAGAATTGCCTACGAAATTTTCTAATTATGAAAGTTTCTATATTTCTCAACCTAGAAACAACTTGCCTACAGAATTAGTTTGCCCACGAAATAAAATCTCGAGGTATAATTACCTACATGATTTTACCCACAACACAATTTGCCTACGGAATTTCGCTGACAAATTTTTTTGTAAGTGGGGAAGGAAGATGCCTATACAATTATAAATTTTTGTAGGCAACTCCTAGGTAATCCCCACTACGAACTTTTTTGTTGGAAATTGCATAGCCATATTGGCAATTTCGTAGGCAATTTTATGTTTTCTTGTAGTGTTATACTCCCTCAATCCTTGGAAAGTATGCATCATTCTCTGCACGTCGTTTAATGCAATATGTTGGAGGATATTTAGGGGTCTTGTGAGATTCGTTTATGAATAAAATGATTGTTTATAGTAACGTTTCTATGCATACTTACCATAAACAATAATTTTATTCATAAACGGGCCTCATAAGACCCCTAAATACTCTCCGACATATTGCATTAATCCACGTGTAGAAAATGGTGCATACTTTTAAAGGACAGAGGGAGTATTACCAATTAAACCAAATTCATCACTTTATAGTATAACAACTAATACTTTTTATTGAAACAACGAAAACAGATCAAGAATGATAACATACATATGTACCTTTAGGTAAACATCGATTGCTTTATAAAGGTCGTCGTGTTCAACCCTTGCAAACTCCGGGACGGATTCCGCAACTTGGATGAATTTGGAGATGGGGAGATTCTTGTCCTTGGCTATCTCTTGAAGGTACCCGTCGACGAGCTTCGCGACCTTGAGTTTCGCGCTATGCGACGCGGAGGAAGACCTCCGTCTCTCTTCGAACTCCAAATCTACGCCTTCCGCGGAACGGGACCTTCGTCTCTCCAAACGGGGCCCGTTTCTCGGAGGGCTACTTCCCCCTCCCTGCAAAGAAAACTCCTCTAAAATAAAAAGGACAATATCCACATTGTAACCCATCCCCATCCCATTTGTGGACGCCAAACACGGCACTAGAAGGTCGCCAACCGCGGCCTCCTCCAACTGAAGAGCCACCCGTCTCGCTAAGTCCGTTTTAGAAGACGAAGACGCCTTCACGATGTGGGCCGCCTTCAATAGCTTCGATAGAAAACTGCACGAAACCGAACCTTTCTCACTCGGTAACAAACTAACAATCGACTCTAACAACAACCTATGCTTCGAGTCCACCTCACATTCGTCACCCTCGCCCACATTCGAAAGCCAACGCGACGCGTAGATTCTCAACGCGTCGCCAATGAGACTCCCCGGGACCTTCCCCCCGGACTTAATCGCCACCATCGATCTCCAATAAAGATCAATCCCCATTTCGGCCAAATCCTCGCCCCACCACCCCTTCCCCTTACCCTTACTACGCCTACAACTCTCCGACCCAATGCTCGACACATCGTCCCTCCCTCGCCTCGAGTAACTTTGCGACAAGCTCACCTTCGCGGGATTCGCCAAAACTTTGGCCGCAATCGCCTCAATGCAACGGCTCGTGATCCCGAGATCTTCGGACAAGATTGGGAAGGCTTTAGTGGTTTGTAAAGTTACAATTGAGTCCCTCCATCCATGAAGAATGCAAGAGTTTAAAAACACCTCAACTTTGTATATCAAGTTACCCTTGTCCAAATCTTCTGTCATTTGGAGATACTCGGCGGCGCAACGAATCGAGACGATGTTGTACGCGCTGAGCGTGATGGTGATGCCGTAACAGAACTTCGCGCAGAGCTCGAAAGCCTCCACGCCTCCCGGAAAATCGGGCAGTTTTATCAGCTGGATGTGGGAGTTTTCTGGGCTCTCTGAGCATAAACTTTGAAGCCTCAAGCATTTGGATAACAATGGAAACTAAAAAAACAAACAAAACCATCAATTTTTTTTTTCATACATAGATTCAGTGCAGTTAAAAAACAAACAAAATGATCAATTTCTTTTTCATATATGAATTCAATGTGCTAAAAAACCAAACAAAACCATCAATTTCTTTTTCATAATGCAGTAAAAAAAACAAACAGAACCATCAATTTTCCTTTTCATATATAAATTCAATGCAGTAAAAAAAACAAACAAAACCATCAATTTCTGTTTCAAATGTAAATCCAATGAGGTAAAAAAAACAAACAAAACCAGTAAAAAAACAAACAAAACCATCAATTTCTTTTTCATATCCATGAATTATATATACACCAATTCAATGCAGTTAAAATACAACCAAAACCATCAATTTCTATCTCATATGAAAATTCAATGCAGTAAAAAAACAAACAAAACCATCAATTTCCTTTTCATATACAAATTCAATGCAGTAAAAAAACAAACAAAACCATCAAATTTTTTTTCATATATAAATTCAATGCAGTAAAAAAACAAACAAAACCATCAATTTCTTTTTCATATCCATGTATTATATATACACCAATTCAATGCAGTAAAAAAACAAACAAGACCATCAATTTCTTTTTCATATCCATGAATTATATGTACACCAATTCAATGCAGTAAAAAAGATGGGATTTTTTTACCTTGTGCAGTAAATATCTGCTTCCCTTCACTTGGATAATGAGATCACTTGAAACCTCAGATGAAACAGACCTAAAATCAAGAAACACAAAATTGATTAAAAAAAAAAAAAACCCATTTCTTTAACACACTTTTCTTGAATTGAAAATTCATCAAAATTACCTCACTGCCTCTGTGGTGTAAAATGTATCTGGCCGGGATCCCAGTTTCATAAACTTCATTTTCTGAATTGGGTCACCACACCATTTCAGATTCAGACAAGAGAGAGAGAAAAAAAAAAAAAAAACACACACACACACACACACACAAATGGAATCTTCTTCTTCTTTCTTCTTCCTTTTCTTCACTTTGTAAGAACACCAATTTTTTCTAACTGCCCTTGAGGAAACTTGAAGCTAAAGCAGAAATTAAATAATCAAAAGAAAAAAAAAAAGCACAATTCCAAAGAAGGGATAAGGAAAAAAATCAAGTCTTGATATATATAAATATAAATATGTGTATATATTAAATCTATGTCACTTCAATCAAATTCTTGTACCCAAATTGACATGGACATGCAAGGGAAGTAAGAATAAAATAGACAACAAATCCCATCAATTTTTTTTTTTTTTTTTTAAATGTCACACCATTTAAAGGAATATAACAATGTAGAGAATTCAAGAAAACAGAGGAGAATTCAAGACCTGATTTTTTATTTTTTATATTTTGATCTGAAAATGAATTTGTTGGGGTGGTTTTTGAGTGAGAGGAAGGAGATGCGCACGTGCTTATCCTGCGCCTAGTAGTGGCCCTCTCGCTCATCATTTCCACAGAGCAATTTTGCTACCATCATTGTTGTATTTTAGACAATCACTACTTTATGACCAGTATCCTACGCCTTTATAAGCATGATTTTCACAAATGAAAGCTTTTTACAAGAAAATTACTTGAATTGGAATATTATAGGAATAGGAGTACATTATAAAATTTACAAAAAGAACATATTTATCCGAAAATTTATAAGATTTGTTTTTTGGCCAATTTTTTTAATTCTTTTTCTTTTTGTCCAAATAAAATTGGTAAAACAGTTGACACGGTACCAATCTGGGTGTCAATTTGTTGTCAACTGTTTTGTCAATTTCTTTTGGAAAAAAAACATTTTTCTTAAAAAAAATTGGGTAAAGAACAATTGTTCTACTACCTCCGTCCCAATTTTGTTTACCCATTTGACTTTTGTTGATTTTTTTGTGAGACTTAATTTGTAGTATTTAAATTGATAAAATGGTTTTTTTATGATTGCATATTATTCAATTGAAGTGCATGAAACAAAATAAAGATGCTTTTCTACGTAATTATTAGTGGAACGAGGTGTAATTTAGAAGTGTTTGAAGGGGGTACATAATGAAATGGGTAAACAAAATTGAGACGGAAGGAGTATAAGTTTTTTGGCTATTTTGGTTTACACTAAAATTTATACCGACAAACTAAGGGGTACTTGTTTCGAATACTTCAATGGGAATGAGAATGAAAATTTATTTTTCGATTATATTCATATTGATTACATAATTAGTGTTGTATTATAATTTTGAAAAAAAATAGATAAAGAAGAGGCAGTTGATTGTGATATTCGGGAATGATTGAAGATGAGGGTTGTAAGAAGATAGATAATCAAATGTGGTAACGATTAGTGTTGTATATCATCTTTTGTTCACATTAATTACTATAATTACTCCATATTTATTTTTACTTTTATTACCGTTGAATTTTTAAATCAAGTGTCATCTAAATATTTATAGATTAGTGCTTTTATATTCTGTGGGTGGTGTGTAGACGAAAATGAAACATGTGTACGGTCTTATAAACACTCATAGCACCAACATGTAAGCCTAATCAAACTTTCCTAATAAAATAAATGTATTTATAATTGATGTATTCATTTTCGCTTTTTCTATGGTGTCGCTTTCATTTATTAATATTTCATTCACTCGAAATAAAAATTACAAATTTGTAACTTACATTCAATCATTTTTTAAGAATTAATCATTCCATTAAAATTGACAAAGTTTTGTCACACCCCATTTATTCCAACCAATTTCCTACAAATAATTGCTAATTTAAAATATGAAATAAACTAATCTCAAAATTTGCAATCAACGCTAATGAAATTATTGTCGTACGGAAATCATCATTCATTCATGTCGTTAAATCATACCCAATTTAATATTGTCGTTAGATTTCCTCAGCAATTAATAAAAAAATGAAAGTTAACAGTTCATTACTTTAAGTAAAAGTCTATGAACTGGTATATATATTAATTAAGTCAAATACTCATTATTCAGTTAAAAAAAAATTGCACTTTTGATCCCAAGAGAATGAGTGCAAAACGCTTTTGGTACCTATGTGCAGAAGTGGTCCTTATTTTTGCAGTTTTGGTCCCATCCAATAAATTTTAGGACCAAAACTGCAAATTTTCCATATTCTCTTGGGACAAAAATTGCAATTTATCCTTTCTCTTGGGACCAAAACTATAATTTATCATATTCTCTTGGGACCAAAAATATATAAAAAAAACTACGGGACTAAAAGTGTAAAAAAAGGACCATTTTGAAATGGACACATTCTCTTGGGACCAAACGTGCAATCAACCCGTAAAAAAATGACAAAGTATGACTTGTTTTCACTGAAAAATATTAATTGTTTATTGAAAACAAATTAAGATTTTTCAGTGTAAACAACTAATATTGTTCAGTGAAAATAACTAATATACTTTAGTGAAAACCACTAATACCCTTCAATGATTCATATATGAATCAATTTCACTCTATACATACTCATATAAATAAATAAAGAGTAGGTATAGAGTGAAATTGGTTTATACATGAATCACTGAAGGGTATTAGTTGTTTTCACTGAAGAGTATTAGTTGTTTTTACTGAAGAGTATCACTGGTTTACACTGAAGAGTCTTAGTTCATTTTCACTGAACAACTAAGATTCTTTAGTGTAAATCAGTAATACTTTTCAGTAAATACAACAAATACTCTTCAATGAACACAACTAATACCCTTCAGTGATTCATGTATAAACCAATTTATCCCTATACTTTGCCGTAAATAAATAGTTAAGTAAATAACCTTCAAATTATACAACAATAGCGCGGTAAAAAAAATATTACAATTACCCTTATTAAATCTAGTACTTATATTTTGTTGGTACTCAATTATGAAGGCGCGTGATCCATACAATTCATTGAACTAATGATTTGCTACAACATCTTAAAACTTAAATTAAAGAGATTGTTTGCCATATAGGGCCCACACATTTCTATTAAAATAAAATAATAGTCTGCGTTATCATTAGTAACAGTTGGATTTAGACCGAGTAAATTCGATGCATTATCTTCAAATCTGTATATAATGGTCTACATCGTCGAAATTGGTTCAAATTTTCACGCATTAATGCATGGGGACATGCAAATTTAATGGTCATGTAAGGAAAACAAAAATTAATTTTGGCATGTTACTGCCAACTGGGGGGTTTGCATATTTGGTGAAATTGGGGGCACATCCTTAATTTTGATGTTTCATAGTGTTGTATACTAAAAATAATAAAATACAAAATACTCCATCCGATTCAAAGTATTTGATGTTTTAGGATTTGTTGTGAGAATTAAGGAGTGATGTATAATGACTATTATACCCTTATGATATATTGATTGAATAGAGATTGATGGAAGATCAACTAGTTTATTTATGGTGTAAAATTATTAAAAGGTAAGGAGAAAATATGAGTGATATTTTAGGGGGATTTAAATAGGGGCATAATAGGAAAATAAGGTGCAAAATATCCTAAAACATCAAATATTTTGAAAAAAAAAAACACTCTAAAACATCAAACATTTTGAATCGGAGGGAGTAAGGTAGTAATGAATAAGAATAATATCATTGGAAGAATTTCATATCAAGATCCAAATTTTAGGTAATGTTTCAATATAAGTACTCATTTTAAAAGTGTCTCAAATTAAGTCACAATTTTTACTTTTTTCTCAATTTAAGGCTTGTCCTAAATTTTTGTGTCTCAATTTAAGACCCAACAAATAATTATTTCTAGATTAAATTCATTCAATATGAAAAAAATTAAAAAATAGAGATATTCGTCATAAATAAATAAAAACTTCATTATTAAAAAAACATTAACTTTTTTAATATAATGAATTTTCTAATTTTTTATATCATCGTGTATTAATTAAATTTATTGTTTAAAAAATGATAACTAGCATTTTGAAATTTAAGGCATATTTTAGATTCTTGTGTTTCAATTCAACACCCAACAAGCAATTATTTTTTAAATTAAATTCATTCGATATGGAAAAAAAATAGAGACGTTCATAAAAAAAAATATTAATTACATTTTTTTTATTAAAATAATAAATATTTTTTATCATCATGTATTAATTTAGTGTTTTAAAAATATGATAACTAGCATTTTAAAATTAAACTAAAACGAGCTTTTTTTTCCCATATAATCTTTTCCCATCGTATATGCTAAAACTAGATGAGTACCCCGCATATTATGCGGGTTGTTCGTAAAATTAATTTAAAATTTTATATTTTATTAACACATCGCATTATTCAATATTATAACATTATATAATACAATCTATTTAAAAAATAGGATTCAGTCGAAATGAAAAAAAAAACACCATAGATAACCTTAAAATTCTCCTTGAAAATCTTCACCCGTCAATTTACAATACATAGAAAATAAACATAATATTGTCAAGATAGAAGAAGAGAGAAAGAAAGTAGAGTTTATATGAAAAAAATATCTTTAAAAATAAAGTAATCGTCAAATATTAGCAATTAGACATTTATGTGTGGACAAATAATCGAGGAACAACTAAAATATTGTGATAAGAAAAAGACAGAAGGAATAAGAAAAAAATATAGAGTTTAGAATAATAAAATTGCAAATAATTAAGAGTCTTTCAAAAGATATATATATATATATATATAACTTAAGTTGTATATAATAAATATTTAAATTTCACAGTGATTCATAGTTAGCTTAATTGGTAAATATAATTTAAAATACTCATGAGGTCCTTGGTTCAAACCCAACTAAAACCAATTTTTTTTATTAGACTTCTTCTTATGAAAGGTCACAATGCCACGTAAGACTTGACACATAGGATAAAGTGACGCACAATCATGCCACGTAAGACTTGACACATAAGCGAAATACGCCAGAAGTCGACACATAAGCAAAACGCACAAAAATTCAACACACCAGCAAAAAAAAACTCACTATTAGTATATAGAGAGATGTTAATTTGATTTTTAAATTTCAAAATGCTAGTTATTATTTTTTTTAAACAATAAATTTAATTAATACACGATGATAAAAAAAAATTATTTATGACGAATGTCTCTAATTTTTTTTAAAACAATAAATTTAATTAATACACGATGATAATTAATAAAAAAAATCAAAATGTTTTTTAATAATGAAGTTTTTATTTATTTATGACGAATGTCTCTAATTTTTTAATTTTTTCATATTGAATGAATTTAATTTAGAAATAATTATTTGTTGGGTCTTAAATTGAGACACAAAAATTTAGGACAAGCCTTAAATTGAGAATAAAGTAAAAATTGAGACTTGATTTGAGACACTTTAAAAATGGGTACTTATATTGAGACATTACCTAAAATTTGGGTCTTGATATGGAATTCTTTCTATATTTTAATTAGGGCAAAGTATTATATGAAAATAGTTCATGATAAGTTTATCATGAAATAATTTTAAAGTATCATTAATTTTATCGGGAGTATCATTATCATTAATCTCATCAGGGGCATCATTTGTCTGAGTTCATTAATTTTAAAAAATTTTAAACTCAGACTAATGATACCTCTGACAGGTTTAATGATACTTCTGATGAGATTAACGATACTCTAAAAGTATTTCATGTTAAGCTTATTATGAAGAGTTTTCATATAAAACCTACTTTTTAATTAGAGATTAATTCTCTTGTACACTTGAGGTATGATGCACTCACTTAATAGTTGGGGTTATTTAAATTGAAAAATACGATTTGCTTACATTGAAAAGTATGATTTGATTACACTTTAAAATGTACACTAAGAACCACACTTTTCTGTTTAATCTAACCACACTTTTCAGTGTAATTAGTCTACACTTTTCGGTGTAAACAACCTCAATTGTTGAGTGAGTGTACCGTGCACCAAATGCATATGAGAGTGTGCCAATACACAGAAGAAAGATGGGATAAACCCTAGTTTAATAATTTCATCAATATTGGCGTTCAATACTGATACAGATAACACAAATGTTAGTATGCACTTGTATTTTAAGCTCAATTTTGACTTTTTCAAAACACATACTTATACATCGAACGGTGTATTTTTTACAATTGAGATATTACTAACTACTTTTTGGGGCATTACTGATTTTTACTTTAAATATTTTTTTCAAAATCTAATTGCATATCATGCACTCAATTAAGTGCATACTGAAACTATTCCCCATAAAAATATAAATACTATAGCCTTAAAAAAACAAGACCCCTAATAAAAACCCAAAATAATAATAATAAGTTCAATAACTTAAATAAAACAAAGTTAAATAAACTACTCTTTGGTCTCTCTCCATTAGAAATCCACCAGATTTTAACTTAAATTGCTATAGTAAAAAAAAAATATATATATATATATATATATATATATATATATATATATATATATAAATCGGCTAGGTTATTGTAATTGAGTAAAACTATATTTCACTTTTCTATCCAGTAAAAACAGACTTAGATTCCCTGCTAAATGAAATATTTGAAGATGAAAAAAAAAAAGATGAAGCATGTCTAGAAATAAAGAACATGAGTTTGCACACTAACTTAATGATAATAATTGTAATGATGATTGCACTAACCACTGATTTTTGCAATATTAATTATCTGTATCTTTAGTCTGTTTTATATATATATACACCACATGACCACAATGATTTATTTCGAACATTATTATTTCAGAATATAACTCCTTAATAATTCTTTTAGCACATTTCATGAAATAAAATAATACACCGATCGACTCTTGTAGACACTTTATAATTATATATTCCTTTTTAGAACTCTTCCTCCTCGAAAACCCATATATAAATACCTCAATTTTTGTAAATGATATTTTAAATCTTAAAAAATAATTTAACATATTCTACAATTATTAATTAACGTTGGAAAAGGTCAACATTTAATTTGGCAGTTGATGGGGGTTACAATTTTTCCACATTGGATTCTTCTAGTAAAAGTGTGTGTTGGAGTCTATATAAGTTGTTATCTGTTGGACCAACTGGTTGAAAGCAAAAATCAAGAAAATCAATTAATGGGTTGAAATTGAGAGGTTGCAATTATTTATTGAGGTCCCTTTTATAGATCAACAAACCTAGGAGTCTTAACTATATCTATTGGCATCAAAATTTCATGTGAAAGCTAATATATTAATTAATTAATTTATTTATCTAGATGTCTCTTCTTTAATCCTTTAGTTTTTCGTACTATTTATGAGTCAATCTCTTGAGTACCAATTATACCGTGCAACTAAGAACAATAATAAAATGTACATAACTGAAATATAACGATACATACGTCTAAAATGCGTGCATCTGGTGCATATGTGACTTGGTGATTATCTATATATTTAGTTTAGAACTATTTAAAATTATAAAATATACATGTATTAGTTTTTGAACCCCACGTATTACGCGGATTTATAAATATTATGTTATTAATTTTGAATTAAATATTTCAGAATTTTAATTCAATTAGAGTTATATTTATCCTTTTAATTAATTAATTATTTTATCTTAATTTAAATTCATAACCTTTAATTGATTATTATTTTAATTAAATTTGCGATTATAATTTAAAAAAATAGATTAACTAAAAAAATAGATAATATATTTAAAGTGAACTATCAAAATCGATAATTTCTTATATGATATAGAGACACAACCATATAATACATGATTCATTTGTAATTTATCTAAAATGAGACATAATCCATTAATCAACTGTAATAAAAAAAACTCAAAAAATCATTTCGTAATAAGTAATAAGAATTTATAAATCGAACTAATACAAACTCAAGATTTCAAAATAGAGACTTTAGAAAAGTAGAAAGTAATTCAGAAATAGATTAAAATTAGAGAACATAAATAATTAAAATAAATATAATACTATATATAGCACAAATACATGAAATTAAAGTATTTTAAAATATAGACTTTTGAGGGGTTGATTCACAGATAAATATAAAGATATACTCTAAGAGATTTAATTACTCAAAATTTTAAAACCAAATACAATC
Source organism: Ballota nigra (assembly GCA_947034835.1). NCBI lineage: Eukaryota > Viridiplantae > Streptophyta > Magnoliopsida > Lamiales > Lamiaceae > Ballota > Ballota nigra. The sequence continues at coordinate 96,456,757 of OX344727.1, forward strand.
ATTTCTAGACCTACTCAAACCGTCAACAAAAATTAATTAATTAATCTATACACTATTTAAATCTCAATGATTAATTTTTTCTTTCTCCCATGATAGCTTTAAGTTGCGTAAAGGTTGTCTAATTTGTAAAAGTGACATGATTGGCATTCATATGCAAAATCCTAACTAAAGTTCAATAAAAGTCAATTTTCTAATTAGGCGCAAAAAAACAAAAAATAAACAACAATTTATGTCGCAAAATAAAGTATTTTCAATCTATCTGACTTTGAAACAAAAGCATATATAATTAACATCAATATATGCCAAAACAAAAGTAACACAAATTGTGTAAGGGCTAAATCCATGTCGAATTTGGAATATGGGTGAACCTTGTATTGGCTCTATCAATGTCTCAATGGACTATGGCTTAGCCATGACTTGGCTCAATCATTGTCCACTAAGGACCACTTTGGCTAACCCATGTGTTGGTTTGATAAAAATCCAATATATCCTCACGGAGGAAGAACACTAGACTTTTAGACCATTAATTTATTTTGTTTTTTCTTTAGGAAAATAAAATAATAATAAAAAAGAGTTGGTTTTATATGATAAGCTGATTATGAAATTATTTTAAAGTATAGAATATTTGACCAGTAGTATCGATAATTTCACCAAAAGTATCATTAATCTGGATTCAAGAAAATTTACAACAATTACAATATAATATCACATATCCAAATTAATGACATTCCTGGTCAATTGTTCGATACTTTAAAACAGTTTAATGATAAATTTATTATCAACTATTTTCATATAATATTTTATCATAAGAAAAATTGTGTGATGCGTGTTTTTTTTTTTTTAAGAAAATTGTGTGATACGTTTTACACTCATATATGTTAAGCGGTTTCTTTAATATGCTATCTAGATACGTAAAAAGTGTGACAACACACTAAAAAAAAATGATATTGAGATTTATGTTAAATAAGTGTATTGATATCCGGACCATTTGGTTTAATTTTAAAAATAATTTTGATTGAAATTAAAATAGGTGGTGTATTTGACTAAACATTTAACAACCTAAGTTAATTGTAAATAATATATACACAACAACAAAATTTCAAAAATGTTATTTGAATCGGAACTTTTTCATGAATTTAATTTGGAGTTGGTGCTCGATTAAATTCTATACTTTAGTCATTTTTTCTTGGGGCATTTACGTATTGATTCAAAAAAAAAAAAAATTGCACAGAAGCAGAAAAAATGTGTCTGTGCATATGTTTTGAACCTATTTGTAATTAGAGTCACTTTTTAGAACCATGTTGTAATTTTTCCTTTTAATGACTGAATTGTAAATTTCAAGAGTGTTCTTGATTGTTCAGGAGCAGGTAAAGATATTTTTCATTTCCATCTACTTTTATTTTAACTAATAAAAGCTTCTTTGAGGAAAAAAAAAACATGAATTTATTTATGTTGGTTTTTCCTTTTCTTTTGACAAGTGACTAACGAAAATTAAAGTAAATTACCTGGTAATGGCAATTTCGAGATTTATAAATGGAAGCAAGGGCAATATGGAGAAGAATGAGTGGGATGAAAGGCACCATAAATAACGGTGTAACGGGGTCTTAATCGGTGTTAGCCCACGGGGTTACCGATCGACATAAGGGCCCAAATAACTCCGTTATTCTTTAACGGTAGGCCCTCTTCTTCTTTTGGTCTATAGAGAGATGGACAAATAATGGAATAATGACTTCCACATTTCCCACTTGGGTCCAAATTGTAATTTAGACATAAAGTTGGGTACACACTTAACATGATTGTGAACTTAGTTCGTACGTGAGTTTGGAAAAAAGAATTGTAGTTTTTGGTCTAAAATGGATTATTAGTAAAAAAATATACTCCCTCCGTCCACGAAAATTTTACCCGGTTACTGTTAAACACAATTTTTAATGAAAAATTATATTTTATTGAAAAAGTGAATAAAGTAGATAAAATAAGAGTATTGTGTTGGGTATTGTGGGGCCCATTTTTTGTTTGTGAGTGTAGTTTATTTCCAAAAGAGGAATGGGTAAAAATTTGATGGACGGACCAAAAAGGAAAGCGGGTAAAAATTTGGTGGACGGAGGGAGTACTTGTTTTGGGTTAGTAGTGAAAAGAGTATGTATAGAGTGAAATTGGTTTATATATGAATCACTGAAGAGTATTAGTTGTTTTTACTGAAAAATATTACTGGTTTACACTGAAGAGATTTAATTCATTTTCACCAAACAACTAAGACTCTTTAGTGTAAATCAGTAACACTCTTCGGTAAAAACAACTAATACTCTTCAGTGAAAACAACTAATACCCTTCACAAAATTTATGTATAAACTAGTTTCACTCTATACTTTGTCCAGTGAAAATATATTCATAAATCGCGATCAACGCTTATTATTATTTTTCAAAATTTGATTTTTGTACAAGAAGAATTACATTGATTTTTTTTTTTTATGCGAGGTTAATTTCTGAATACCAATCCAATTTTCAAGAAATGATATCACCCCATATCACTTTTAGTACTGTTCCACATTTTGAATGTAGTATGACATGTGAATGATAAAAGTGTTGGGACTCGTAATGGACATCGATCACCCAAAGGATCAATCTGACGCATCACTAGATTAGTATCCCGCGTATTACGCGGGTTGTTCGAAAAATTAATTTAAAAATGTATATTTTATTGACGTATCATCACATTATTTATACAATCTATTTTAATATGTACACATACGTACTGTACACTGATTTTTTTAAAAATTAATTACACATGTATTATATATACTTAAATAAATTTGATCATCGTAAAATAATACAATTATATTATATAATAAACATATTTAAATTATATGTATGCATAAAAATATTGGTTAATTTCTTAACAACCTACGACCTTTAGGCTCAATCTCAATTTAAATATAATTTTCAATATTTTTATTAAAACTCATGTACTTTTTTTTTTTTCAATTTGATATTCGCTTTTAAATTATGATATATATTTCTCAACTATGGATTACATACCTCTCCTTGCCTCCCTAAGACGATTTCCTCGATGTAGGGAGACTTCTATCCAAACAATAACACACACCCATACATCTTTTTTTTTTTTTTTGCTAAAAGTGCAAGTCATATATCTGATTGAAAACTAAACATTGGTGAATTTCTATAACTTTATTGAAAGTTGTGATTAAATAAAATGTAAATTATTATGTAATTTTTTATACATTCAAGTTATATAGAATAAATATTCAAATTTCATATAAAATTGTCATAACCATTGTTCATAAGATGTAGGGTTCAAATCCATTTGCATGCCCATTTTTTTTAATTATTATTAGATTTCTTATTATACAAGACCATATAGATAAAACATAAGCGACAAGCCAAATACAAATAGTGCCAGAAAATAAGTGAACTGAAATTTTGTGACAATGCAATGCTATATATAAATAATGTTCATTATGAAATGAACTTGAGGAGTTTTTTTTTTTTTTTTCTTTTTCTAAGTCATTTTTCGATTCCATTGTTATATATATGTTGGAATTGGCTAATTGGGGCGGTGTTGACTGATCGATGGGTCACATTTCAAATATAGAGCAGGGTCCGGGCTAGCTTCATAGTTAATTTCCAAACAACAAATTAATTTCTTTTAAGTTGGCGCCCCCAATAAATAAAGGGAAATCACGTATTCACATGTGGACACAAACTTAAATACTCATTACGAATGTGATAATGACAAATAAGCAGGAAGTATTACAATATTGAGTAGTTCTAATTGCAATTGAGTGGTATACATTTGAATTTTGAAGAAAAATACTTCATGCAAAAAATAGTAATACCCTAAGAAGTAATCAATAATATCTCAACTGAAAAAAATACAGTACGGTGTGTTTTGAAAAAATCAAAATTGAGCTTAAATCCAAGTGCATGCTAGAATTTATGTACTATATTAATTGATTACTCCCTCCGTCCCTAAAATATAGTTCTGTTTTTTTTTTTTGCACGTGGTTTAATGCGATATGTTGGAGAGTATTACGGGGTTTTTTAAGATTCATTTTTTTAATAAAATTATCATTAATAGAAAGTTCGTTTTGCATGCTTTCCATAAACGATCATTTTATTAAAAATCTGAATTTCAAAAAATCCCGCAATACTCTCCAATATATCGCATTAAACTACGTGCAAACAAACAAGACTACTTTTCAGGGATGGAAGTAGTATTTGTGTGTGTTTATGTGTTATTATCATTTTTTTTGTGAACATATAAATTTGTATTCACCGATGATGCTCATTTTCTTAAACAAAGCAATAAAAAATTATAAAAAACTTATTTCAGGACGGAGAAAGTATAAATTACTCAGAGCATTGATTTTGTCTCCATAAGAAAATTAGTAGTTGACTTGACTCCATATAATTATACATAAATTTAGTTATTTAATTTATTTTTGGTAGCAACAAAGCAATTATGTACACAATTTTTTGTCTATAAAATTTAGTTTTGTGGATGTTACTTCATTTTTGGGGTAGGTTGTTGCATATAATAGAGCATGCACACATGCACAGCTGAAATGGATGTATAACTGCTAATCTCACAGAGCTGTGCCTGAACCTCGCTTCAGTGCTTTAATATTTCGAGTAGTAAACATCCACGATTGGTCTGTGACAGCGGGAATTGGGCTGCCTAGAATTTGATGGAACGGATTTGTCGCTCTCAGCTTTTTCGTGAAATGGGCCCCCATTAATCCCCGATTTGGGCACAGAATCTTCTCAATTGGGCTACTTTTGGGCCTCTATCTTAAACACCCCACTAATTATGAAAATATTTATTTACGTGTGATTAATTTGTATAAATTGTAAACTGATTTTCTCTTTGATATTTGTATTTGTTGTTCAAATTGAAGGAATGATTTTGAGATGTTCATCAAGTTTTAGTGATGGGATAGAAATTTTTTTAGTCCCATAACTTTTTACTTTTTTGAAATGGTCCCAAAAAAGATAAATGTACAAGTTTAGTCCCAAATTTTATAAATTGTACAATTTACATCCCAAATTCGCCGGAAGCGACAAAAAAATTATCGTTTTTTGACATGTGTCGTGCACGTGAGCGTTCAACTTAGACAAACATGTTGATTAGGTTATTAATAAATAGTTTTTATGTTTTGGAAGATTATATTTGGGAAGGATTTTGACGTTATGGCAAAAAAAAAAAATTGGAGAAGGATTTATAGGGTTATTTAAGTTCGATTTCCATTTTTAAAATGAATATTCACCGAAAATCTTCAAATTGAACATGCATGTGCCAGGCTCATGTAAAAAAACTATTGTATTTTATCAATTAGGCGAAATTTGGAATGTAAATTGTACAATACAGAAAAAATTGGGACCAAATTTGTACATTTATCTTTTTCGGGATCATTTCGAAAAAGGTAAAAAGTTGTGGGACTAAATATATTTTTATCCCTTTTAGTGATTGTTTTTAATGATTAAATACAACAAAAATAAAATAAAACTATTTGCCATTGGGGAGGCAGACAGGTCTTTTTTTTTTTTGTAATATGAAGTTTCTTTTTATATTTAAAATTGTAAATCTTATATAAGTGGAAATGGACGTGGAAAGTCTTTGAACTCTGACACTCTCAGGTTCAATAGGTGGTGAAGGAGGAGGACCCCCTAATATTGAAATCAGTTTGATAATTGATTTCAGCCAAGATAGTATGTATAATATTAAATTATTAATATAGTCTCCATCCATTCCTAAAAAATAATCTTAATTTTTAACTCGTGATTTAAGCAGTATTAAGGAGTTTTTTTTTATGTTCGTTTTTTTAATAAAATGATCGTTAATAGAAAGTTTGTTTCACATACTTTCCATAAAGGATCATTTTATTAAAAAATGGATCTCAGAAAATCCCGTAATACCCTCTAACATATTGTATTAAACCACATACAGAAAAATAAGACTATTTTTCAGGAACGGAGGTAGTACGTATTATTTTTTAATTTTATAATAAAAAAATTCGCCTGATCATTGCAATTTATCTTGCAAATTAATTAGACATTTTGTAAATGAATTAATTTCAAACATTTCTACAAATTCCAACTTTTAAATGAAATGAAATATTTTCATGACATCATAATTAAAAGGTTCACAACAAAAAAAATAAAATTAATTAAATGAATTAATTTTACATCTCATATCTTTAATATTAAAAGAATTTTTTAATTGAATTCGGCATATATCAAGAGGTATTTTTTGCAACATATACACGAAGCAAAAAGAATGAGTATCACATTCCGATGAGTAGAAATTAGTAAAAAAATAGTATAAAAATATTATAGCTCATACAAACACAACTTGCACGTATTTAGATGTATTTACTTAATAATATAATTCAAACCTATTTTTATTTTAGCTCAAAAAAAAAAAAAAAAAACTAATTCAACTCAACGTAATTCATTTATATACATCGTGTAAAACAATTTGAACTTTGGATGAATTTAATTTACTAACACCAAACTACTTTGGAAACACATCTACCCCAATTCTTTACAACTTGCTACCCCCACCCCTTTTGTTGAGCAAAAATCACTGTTTTTGTAGTTGATCGAAAGTTCATTGTTGCTTTGTTGGTACAAACATTTAAGTAGTAAAAGAAATTTGAGGTTCTTGTTGTCTTCTTGTCCCCTAATTCATCCACAATTGTACCTACATATTCATGAATTATAGTTGGTAGATCATAGATAAAATCCAAAAATAATAAAGATAGAGTAACACTTGATTGGTGCACAACTAAATATTATTTTATGAAAAAAAATTATAATATTATTCCAGTGAAAATAGCTAATACGGACCAACTAATATCTTTAGTAAAATTGCTAATATATACTACCTCCGTCCCAATTTTGTTTACCCATTTGACTTTTATTGACTTTAATGTGAGACTTAATTTGTAGTATTTAAATGGATAAAATGATTTTTTTATGATTGTATATTATTCAATTTAAGTGCATGAGACAAAATGAAGATGTTTTTCTACGTAATTATTAGTGGAATAATGTGTAATTTAGAAGTGTTTGAAGGGGATAAATAATGAAATGCGTAAATAAAATTGGGACGGAGGGAGTACCAGTTAACTAGAATATAATTGAATTGTATAGTGTAATTGGTGCATAAAAATGTTTGCCATTAAAATATAAATGGTTGGGGTAGTTCTAATGTGCACTTGAGTGCATGGTATGGACTTGGATTTTGAAAAAAAAATACCCTAAGCAAAAACTAGCAATACCCCAAATAATAAGTAATATCCCAAAAAGAAATCAGTAATATCCAATTGCAAAATATACACAGTTCGATGTATTTGTATGTATTTTGAAAAAAAAAAATTGAGCTTAAAATCCAATAGAATTTGTGAAACTTGTTAGAACTACATTGGTGGGACAATTAATCTAGTAATGGGGTTTTAGATTGTTGAGATTGTAATTTATGAACATATGGGTATTTCTTATACCCATTTTTTATTTGTGTAAATAAAAAATTTTGTTGCCCGATCAAAAAAAAAAAATCTAGTAATGGGGTTGTTATCAATTTAAATCCTAGTGCATAACCATAGGCTGGTTGGAATTTAATGCTGTAGCTTAGTTTTACTGATTCAATTATTTTGTAGTATGATGTTTGGCACGTTTATAATGAAGTATTATGCCCTTTTATTAAGTTAAATTGTGCCTTTAATCAATACATATATAGGTTGAAACTTTTATGGTTATCTTTTATTGTAGTTGCATATATTCAATACAATTGATATACGCTATATTATTTTCATCTTGATAAAGTTTTATATATATAAAAATTATTTAGAATAAATTTATTATAAACTATTATAATGTATAAAATATTTAATCAAGAGTATTATAAATTTCATCAGTATCAAGTATTGAAATAAAAATATCAACAAAAAAAAAAAATAATACTACATGAAATTCTTAATATTTTGATCAAATATTTAATACTTTAAAATAGTTTTATGATAAACTTATTACGAACATATTCAATTACATAACAACTATTCTTTCAATATGTGTAAATATGTTAGAAAGTTCATTGAAGAGACACTTGAATAAACAAAGTCACTTCTTCATCTTTTCATAAGCTACTTTTTTTTTTTTTTTTTTACAATTTTAAAGGATATAATATTAAGGGGTCGTTTGTTTTATGGAATAGGATTAACTTAACTAGAATTGGATTAAAACGACTATTAGAAAATTGATAGGCTAGAACCAGAAAATTTGGACTAGAACTAAATTTTCTGGATCGAATTGCACACGAGATAGTCGTTCTAGTCTATGCAGGATCATGATCCTGTGCAATCCCTCAAATCAAACACGAGATTACTTGAGATTATAAAAACAATCCCAGACAATCTCTTAAACCAAACGGGCCCTAAATGTATAATGAGGACCGACGTGTTGAATTTTTATGAAAGTTAGAGAGATAGAGGGTAAGGTGATTTGGTATGTTAATTTACTTGAAAGGAGGATAAATAGGTCTTTTAATAATGAGTTGCAATCCATTCACATGATAATGTCATCTTTTATAAAGTTGAAAAAACATTGAATTTGATTAAAGCTAAAAAGTTATGAACTTATAGATTAGATAAAGATAGATGCAATCTTCATTTCTAAGTGCTATCCATACTTTAATTAGTAGAACTCTAGAAATGTATATAATCATATTAAAAAATTAATAAGTTGGGAGGATCTACTTGATAAGCCAATATATAGGACACGAGATGTACTTAAATTAAATGGCAAAGTCAATGTAAATCGGTTTTCTCTTACGTGCAATTGTTTTGCAGTAATTGTGTGTATTTGCAGTAAAATGATGATTTGTCAAGTTCAATGACAATTGAATAATTAAGTAAGAATATGTATAGAGTGAAATTGATTTATATATGAATCACTGAAGGGTATTAGTTGTTTTCACTGAAGAGTATTATTGGTTTATACTGAAGAGTCTTAGTTCATTTTCAAGTCGGAAAATTTGAAGAAATCGCCATAAGATACACGTCCATCGTAGTCAATATTTAACTACATAATTTTAACATTATTATATTTCCATGTCCATAATTTATTTTGATTTCTAAATTATTTGTATACCACTAAATGTTTGTATATATTACTCTTGAAATCCAATCAACAAAATTGAGTAGCCTATAAGATCAACTCGATCGAGAGTGTGCCGTTCACTTAATTTCTTATAAAATGGTTAATATTCTATTATAAAAATTAGACAAACTCTCATATGCACCAAGTGCACGGTGCACTCACTCGACAGTTGATACTATTTACACTGAAAAATTGTGGTTGGATTACACTGAAAAGTTTACGCTGATAACTGATTTATAGTGTAAACAGTATCAACTGTTGAGTGAGTGCACCATACACCAAGTGCACAAGAGAATTACTCTAAAAATTATTTGAAAGTGCACAATTTTAATTAGTTACAATAATTAGTTTTTTCAAATCATAATATTAAAGATCAAATGTAAAATTACAATTTACAAATGATTAAACACAAACTCTCCAAGGGCCAAATTGAAAAAGATATAAATAGACAATTGGCCCCATGAATTTCTAGACACAAGCCATTTGCCCATGCATGGGATTGTCTTATATTTCAAGGGTAAGAGTTAAATGCATGGACCCTTGGCAAGGGAACATTGACAATATCATTTTACCAGAAATGTAGGAAATATTACACACACGTGCAACCCTAATCTATATTTAGGTATATACATATGTAATTAAAATGATTGAGTGGAATTAGACGTGGCTTTGATTGATTGAAAGAAACGACACCATTGCTTTTATTTTTCTTTTTTGTAAGTCATACATATGTTCAACATATTCAATATATCTAGGTTAGATATTGTAGTTGTTAGACAAAAGTGTACGTATAAAAATGTCCAAGCTATTATACCTCTAATTTTAGGTTAAAAATAAACTATTCCATTTGATATTTTTGTGTTTTTATTTTTTATTTTTTTATCATGTGTAATATCGTAGTTCACGTGCATATAACAATGATGTGTGCTTTCATTCTACAAATTGATTATAATAAAATATGAAAAATCGCTGACTATTTGTTAATAAATTTGGACCAAGGTTAACCACATTTCTATCTTTTATTAATACATTTCACTTAAAAAATGTTCGAAATTTTTTCTCCAAAAACTTGACAATTTTTGATTTTTTTCTCCTAAAATGTGTATTTTTTTTCTTTTGTCTTTATTTCTGAATTCTTGGATAATTTTTTCAAAAAAAAAAAAAAAATCCGAACATTTTTTAATAGAGTTTATTAACAAAAGAATGGACTGTATTTAACTTGGGCCTAAATTTGGGCTTGCCGTGGAGTTCCATTTATGAGGTGCCCAGGTTATTTGCACTAACCTCAATGTTAAAGACACTAACCGGATGAATACACTATTTTTTGTTCGAATTTTTTCATTTTTTTGAACATTTTTTTCGAACATAATGAAATTTATAATATTTAAAAAAAATCGATATTTTTTGTTTATTTTCGGAATTTTTTTCCTAAAATGTTGCAAATTTTATGAAAAATAAGTAGTGTATTTAACACAGAGGCTAGTGCAAATAACCGTGGTCTTATGAGTTTTGTAACACTTAGTGGGCGGAGAAAATGGGCTTGATTTGAATTGAATGGCCCAATTTTTATGCAATTTCTTTGGTCTAAGATCTCAAGACCTGTTTGTGTTCTATGGATCCATCTTTAAGCCCAATACTCATATGGAGGCACTCAGTCATATTCGTCGTAAATAATTTGGGAACATTTGAAATCTCAATTAGACAATTTTTTTTTTTTGCAAATATTATTGCACCAGTATTAAATGTTGATACATGTGATACTATGCAAGTGTGATGAGCTTGAGTTCAAATCAACAAGACATAACATATTATTTCCAATTCTCCGTGTTAATTATTTATACTTTTATCAAAGTCATGATTCATAATTAATGGAATCCTGAAAAAAATTAATTTTAGTCAGTGCGTAATCTATTCATCCTTAGAATCACCAAGTGAAGATAAATGTTTTTGTTTCCAATGTTTTTTTTTCTATAACTTTTACTATTTTATTCACCCAATGAGTAGAGCTTTCAAAACCCTATAATGGTTAAGTCTTAACTCATTTATGTTTGTACGAGGCCGATCCTAGCAATTACGAGGCCTGAGTCGAGAATAAAATTAGGCCCTTCGTAATCTTTTTAATTATACATTCCAAATCGAAATGGTAGTATTAGTTTTATCATTGTACAATATTACTTAAACTAATACATTTTACAAAAATATATAATACTCTTAAAAATTGATCCACATTATACATTACCATAGAAAATTATGAAATTTTAAGAACTCTTAAAATTTTAAAACTTATACAAGTAAATAAATATACGACGGTGACTCTCAAATCAAGAAATAAAAGTAGAATTATATATAAGAATATGGCGGTGCAAGAAAAAAAAAGAATTTAAGCCTCATCAAAGGAGATCGGATTGTGAACCTAAGAAAGTAAAATAAGGTCTTACACTGTATGTCATACATTTGTTATATATATTTTTATAAAGTTATATACAATTACACATATATATATAAAGGGCCAATTATGTTTTCACTCTGAATTTGCTTTTAAGAAGCACGTGCATGGCTAACGTTCACTAAACGAAGAAAATAGTACATAAAATAAAATAATTAAATAAATATATAAAAATCTAATTTTGTGTTTGTTCTAAACAACAACTAAAGTACACTCAAAACTAGATATATATGTATTAAAATGTTATTTAAAGTTGTTATTTTTCTTTGTCTAATAAATTATTAATTGTAATTATCATCATACCCTTGTATAATGATTACCGAATGTCATACCTGAAATATATCAATTGATAAATTTCTAATTCGAACTTATGCACTATTTCAAAATCTTATAATCATATTACTTATACTACATTTAACTGTGGATTTTAAAATAAAATAAAATAAAATATATATGAATTATGATGGATGGCGGTATGATATTAATAGAATCATGACTCATGCTGGATCTATATACCATGTAAAAGAATACACGATTAATATACAAATTAATTAGCTTGTTATGTTCTGAAATAAAGAAATAAAAGGTGTTTTAATATTTAATAAAGAAAAAAACAATAATTAATATACATATATATATATATATTTATAATTGATATAGAGAGTTGGATCAATGTTGAGTTTTTCATGTCCAATTTCGGTACAAATAACATTCGAGTATGTATAGTGTGAAATTTGTTTATAAATAAATCAATTTGCAATATCTTTTAGTACAACAACTCATACCATTCAATATAAGTAACTAATACTTCTTGTTTTCCCTTTTGGTTAGTCACAAATTATAGTCTCCACCTCTATATTAAAAATATGTAAATTATTTAAAATACCCTTATTTAATGCATATCGGGATTACAAATTATTTTCTTGAATTTAATAAGTAAGGGTATGTCAGGAACTTTATAATAACATCCAGAATTTCAAGCATAATAAATTGTGTTTTATTGGTCTATGTGAAAAATGAAAGTGAACTATTTTTGTGGGACAGAAGAAAAACGTGTATTTTAAAAAATAAATACTTTTTAATAAAACAATTCATATTCTTCGTATCATTTATTAAAAACAACTTGTACCCTTAAAAAACAACTAATACCCTTTTACATGCACTAGTTTCACCATACGTTTTGCTATATATGTATGTACGTTTTACCTTCTCATTTCCTTGTAACTCAATGTAATTTGATCTCTTCAATTCAAGCTTACCAAGTCAAATAACCTAAAGATATTATAGCGACGCGTTTGGCATTATTTTCGAAAAGGCAACATGTCCTTGACTGAGCAATCAACGTTTTGAGAGTTGATCATAATCTATATGAATTTTCCAAACTGCTTTCTAAATGTCTTTAAAGAAAGCATATGATCGTGTGTGTAGTAGGATACAAAGAATTGGCTAGTTGACTCTAATTAGTGAAATAGTCACCTATCCATGAGGACTTCATGTATAGATACAAAGTTTGAATTACAAATCGTCCCATAACTTTCTGACAAAACAAATTTAGTCCCAAAATTGATTTTTTATCAGATTTAGTCCCAAATTATCTAACAAAGTCCAATTTTGGTCCGAAATCGACCGGAAAAGACAATACGACGTCGTTTTAAAGTCCGAAATTGGAGATTTATGACAAGGGTGTTGATGGGGCGTCTATATGTGCTAATTATATTTTATTTTGTCACTTTCTTTTAGAATTTCTAAATTTATAAAAATTGTAAAAGAAAAAGAAAAAATCAAATATGAATAGTAGACGTAAACGCCACTTCAGCACTCTTGCCGAAAATCACCGAAATTCAGACTTCAAAGTGAGAATTGGGACCAAAATTGGACCATGTCAGAAAAATTGGGACTAAATATGATTAAAAATTAATTTTGGGACCAAATCTATTTTGTCAAAAAGTTATGAGACGTTTTGTAATTTAAACTCTATATATGTACGTATCTATCTGGACGAATTCAAGAGAGCGAAATGTATATGGTGTAAAAAATATATTTCAAGGGATGAAATGATAAAAAAATTTGAATTCAAGACATATATAAAAAAATAAATTCTACATATACAATATAATTTTTTTTTGAAAAATTGATGATAAATATCAAGAGAGTCTATTTACTTTCGTTATAATATGGATGCGAGTCATTGTGTATAGTGCATGTGTTGTGTATATATATTTATAATGGGAAACTATTATGTTCATTTTGTGAAACATATACAACTAATATTATTATTTATAAGAACTAATGTTATTACTCTAAAACTTATTATTATTTGTTTAATAGTGTACATATCATCGACCAACTTATCTAGGCCCAATCAAATGGGTGGAAGCATTTCGTGGACGCATATGAAGTTTTAAATCATTAATGCCTCAACGCCCAATTGGAAATGGTCCCAAATTTGGATAATGCAAATATTATTTTGTATCTAGTTTTGTTTACAAAATTAAGGTTTCTTTAGTAACATTAAATTCTCTTTATTTTTAAGAGCTATTGGTAGAATTTTTATTTTTATTTTTTTATCAAAGCGTTATAAATTCTACTCTCAGTTCAATTGCATTGAATTCTAATTATGTATATGTAGGTTTTACTATCAGTATATATATGTATAATAGTAATAGTTAATATAATTGTTTTACTGCTGGCGATTTTTCTTTTAAGGATTTAGCATATATAGATATTGTATATACGGACCAATTTAATAATCTCACTGAAGTTGATTAAAAAAATAAAAAAATATAATTGTTTGGAAGTTTACTATACGTCAATGATTAGTATTTAGTAGACCATGTGCCACCTTTGATTTAAGCACTTGTAACGTCTTGCTTATATATTTATTTGTCTATTGGTTATTTATTGAATAATAAGCAATGGTATTTCAATTTGGGTGGGAGAAAAAAACAAAAGAAGTAGTTGAAGAATATTATTATGATTATTATTTGACAGGAAGTTGAAGAATATTATAATTCCCGAATTATATTTAATTTCAAGAAAATAAAATCTCCGACTAAGTATGTTTCAAAAGGGGAAAGGTCCATAAAAGGAACTCACACGTTTACCAAAATAAGAAATATAAGGTCTATTTATTATTTTATACTACCATGTATACGAAGATGAAAATAAACTTTATTAATTAATCGTTTAGTGTAATAAATATCAATTTAAGAGTATGTATAGAGTGAAATTAGTTTATATATGAATTACTGAAGGGTATTAGTTGTTTTCACTTAAGAGTATTAGTTTTTTTTATTGAAGAGTATTACTGGTTTACACTGAAGAGTCTTTCATTTTCACTAAACAACTAAAACTCTTTAGTGTAAATCAGTAATACTCTTAAGTAAATACAATTAACACTCTTCAATAAAAACAACTAATACCCTTCAGTGATTCATGTATAAACCAGTTTTACTCTATACTTTGTCTCAATTTAATTGTCAGAAAGTTATATATATGGCATCTTGTACTTTGGACAAAGATGATATTTCATCTTCTGTTTTTTAATCTTATAGTTCATCAGTATTGTATCATGTAATATTCGTTATCTTATATTGTATTATACATTATATCTTTTACTGTATTGAATTATATTTTATTATATATTATATTATCATTTGTTTTACGCAGTGTTTATATAGTCTATTATTTATATGATTGCTTTAAATATGTAATTTTATAGTAATTTTAAATGGAATATATGCATAATATCATATTATATTACTCCCTAAAATGTCATGTTAAATTTCCAAAATTTTAATGAAGTTTCCGTCATTTTATAAAAAAAATTTGCCATATCGATATATCCGTAAATTTAAGGTTGCGATATTACTTGCGATAGCGATATTTTCATCCTTGCTTGTAACTGATCACATAAATAAAAAATATTTATGGGTTAATTGCATATAAATACACCACATTTTTTACAACTTTCAATTTAATCCTAAACTTCATGATTAAATTATAAAAATCCAACCTTTTAACGAATTTAAATCTGATACATATTTTTGTGTTTCCGCCCGTTTCCGACCGATATCTGGTGACGTGTCTGGCCTTTTTGTGTCTCCGCCCGTCTCCGACCAATAGCTGTCACCAGATACCGCTCGAAAACGAACGGAGACATAAAAATATGTATCGGATTTAATTTCGTTAAAAGGTTGGGTTTTTATAATTTAATCGTAAAGTTCAGGATTAAATTGAAAGTTGGAAAAAAAGTGGTGTATTTATATGCAATTAACCCTATATTTATTTAATATAATTGAAACATGTAAATTAATGTAACTAAAATATACATACTAGATTTGATCGAAAACGTGAAATATATAGGCATTAATGCTGGACAAAATTATTTGCCAAAACAAAAAATGGTGCTAGACAAAAATTATTTGCCGAATCTAAACCTCTCCCAAGCATATACAACAATATAATATTGTACAATAATATGTTTGAGCATATTGTCCAAAATGTGTTATGGTCTATCCAAAGCTCCATTGGAGATCTCGAACTTATAAACCAATGCAGATTTTACTGTTTTTTTTTTTTTTTATGTTGGAACACAGTCCTATACATAACCGTTCCAAATTTAACTGTTATTACATTGTTTATTAATCTAAGTTAAATTGAGTTTAATAAATAATTGTGATTAGTATGTGCAAAACAAATAATAGAATAAGATGTAAATATATTAGTGTACGTAGGAATGATATAATTGTTAGAAATAAAGTTGTTTATTGTCATTTATAAAAAAGATGGAGTAAACATTTTTTTGTAAAGACAAGGAGAGTATCCAAACATCTTTATTCTTCAATCTACAAATAATTTGCCAGCCGAATTTATTTGACTTCTAAATGAATTTCTAGATAATTAATTACTTTAAAGTAATAATTACATAGATAAATTGTTTGTAGGTAAGAGATAAAGTTGTATATATAATTAGAAAATCTTGTAGGCAAATTATAGTTAATTCCATTACATAATTAAAAAAAAAAAACTTTGCAGCCATATTAACAAATTTCTTAAATAATTCTTTATTTTTATTCTAGTGTCAATTTAAGGAAAAGCCACGCATAATATTAAAAAGAAAAGGATAAAAAATTAGATATGTCTATATGATATCTATCAACTATCTAGTCTTAGACTTAAAAGAAAAAAAACACACTAGCTAGTCTTGGACTATAAGACTATGCCCGTATAATTTGCTTATATCTCATAGCATAATAAATCATTAAGTAGCCATTTAATAATTAGGTTTTCAATGTAAGTGCATAATTATAGCGAAAAGGGGAAATATAAAGCCATATGACAAATTTCTTAATGAATTGATTATCTATTGTGTTGCATTATCCTTTTTATCAAATAGTTTGATGTAAAACGTATAAAAATAGCAAATAAGTTTGATGGTAAAACTGATTCACCATATAGTGTACTAGATTTCCATAAAACTTATTTATAATATGAAGCTAATACCATTTTACACAATTACATATATCATTATGAAAAGAAATAGTATCAACAAATACACGTAATAATATCAGTAAGTGTATGTAATGAGATCAGTGTATGTAATAACAATATAAATTTTATTTTGGAAATTTATTTATAGGAGACTTTATGATATACTCTCACTGTACCAGATTACGTTTCTCTTTCCTTTTCGGGCCGTCTCACAATACTATATACAATTTTTAACATTCAAATTAACACAATATTACAAAAAATGTCACTCATTCTATTCATTTTTCATCACTATTCATAACTTTACCCAAAAGTCAACATGTGACCCACCATATATTATTAAACAAATACACTTTCTTAAATAAAACAACAAAAAGAGTTATGAGAAATTTACTCCGGGACAGAGGGAGTATAAACTAAGGAGGCACTTGTTTCGAATTCTTCAATGAGAATGAAAATTTACCTTCAATCTCCGCTTTTGGATATGTTTGATAAATGATTGTGACAGTTACATCGCTAGTATTGTGCTATAGTTTTTAAAAATAATGAGAAAAACAAGATTGTGGCATGAAGGATTGATTGAAGACGATGATTATAAAAAGATAGAAGAAACACTCTCATCTGCAATTGGTGCACAGTGCACTCACTCAACGATTGATGTTGTTTGCATTGAAAAATGTAGGCTGGTTATACAAAAAAGTGTGGTTAGATTACACTGCAAATCGACTTTTAGTGTAAACTTTTAATTTACACTGAAAATCGATTTTCAGTGTAACTATACTTTTCAGTGTAAACACTCTCAACTATTGAGTGAGTGCACCATACATCAAGTGTACACGAGAGTAACTGATAGAAAGATAATAAAATGGGGTAATGATTACTTTATTTATGAGGGAAAAAATAACTCTCATGTGCACTTGGTGTATGATATACTCACTCAACAGTTGAGACTCTTTACAGTGAAAAGTATGATTCAATTACATTGAAAAACAAGTGAAAATCGATTTTCAATGTATTCTAACTACTCTTGCCAGTTTAATCAACCTATACTTTAAAATGTAAACAATCTCAACTGTTGAGTGAGTGCATCGTGCACTAGATGCATATGAAAGTGCGCCATAGTATTATAGATAATCTTTTATCCACATTGATCACTATAATTACCCTACATTTATTCTTCAGCGTCACCTAACTTATAAAACAAGAAAACATAGATAAATGAGTAGGTTTTATATGAAAACACTTCATAATAAGCTTAACATGAAATATTTTTAGAGTATCATTAATTTTATCAGGAGTATCATTAAACCTGTCAGTGATATCATTAGTCTGAGTTCAAGAAAATTTAAAACAATTTTTTTGAACTCAGAATAATGATAACCCTGATGAGATTAATGATACTTTAAAATTGTTTCATAATAAGCTTATCATGAACTATTTTCATATAATACTTCGCCTACATAAATTCTAAATCAAATACAAATAAATCCTAAAAATAAACATCTAAATCTAGGTCTAACATTAACATTCAAATCCAAATATTAGACATATATATCCATCATAAATTTCATCTAAGCCGACCCTAGTGAACTCCCTTTCCCAATAGATGTCGATCTCTTCTCTAACTCGATTACACGGTTAAGTCGTTGAGCAAGTCAATGAACGCGTCAAGCCCAAATTCCACGCCACAAAAGACCAAATCGCCCACGATTAATCAAGCCTAATCATCCTCCCCGAGGGCAATTTAGTCATTTCGTTGCACAACGTTGTAAGATTTATAAGCAGCTGTATGCATTGAATTAGGGTAGAAGACAAGAGAAACGGCTTCATTGTAATCTTGACAACTGCCACCCATTCACCACCAACGCACACAAACCCATCTTTTTAATTTGATAATTTCCCTTTTTCTTTCTTAGTATTGAAAAATAGATTTGTTTTTCGGTAATTCCGAATCCTAAAGCATCTTTGTTTTCCTGTTTGGTATATAAAGAAATTGGGGGTCTTGAATTTTGCAATTAGGGTCTTTTTGCGTCTTCTCTTTCTTTCTAACTTTTTCTTGCCCTGTTTGGGCGTGGATTTCCAACGGTCGGGAAAGATCCCCACCTGGGTTTTGCTTAATTTTTGTTGGGGTTGCATTTTCTTGATCTTGGGAGGTAGAGAGAGAAAGGGCTAGAGAGATAGAGAGATAGAGAGAGAGAGAGAGAGAGAGTATGAGCAGTGTATCGAAGATTTGGGAAAAGGTTAATATGGTTGCAGAAGGGGGATCTCATTATTGTTCAAAGAAAACTGATGATATATGCGGCGAAACTTATGAGGTAAATTTTTCCCCCTTTTTTGCAGTTAATGTGTGCCGATTTTAATTCTTTTTTGGTCTGATGGTCTCTGATTGTGAATCGCAATTCTGGGTTTTCTTTTTGGGGTTTTTGGGTATGGGAAATATGGATTGAAAATTCGTTTAGGCTTAATCCCCAAATTCTGAATTTAGGGTTTTTCAAAATTAGTTCATCTGATTTTGTACTTTCTGGGATTAGATCAATCTCTCCTCATCAGTTAGTTTGAATTTCAAGATCCCGTGATTTTTCTTCAAATTCATCGATGAATGACATTGATTAGAATGGTGATCTGGTTATCAATGGGGTCTGAAATTACAATTCTACCCTTGAAGGTGTTTGCTGATGTTCATAAACCGATTCAAGAGCCATTGGAGCTCAATTAATAGCTTACTTGAACTTTATAACATTCTATGTGAACTCAATTTCTTCAAATCGTCCATAAATTTTTGCTGCAAAAGTTGTGTCTGCATCCATTAGAGTTCATATAACAAATATAGGAATAAATGCAGAATAAATTGAACATAAGAACATATTTTACTACCTTGTAAATAGTGGTTTGGTATAGTACCATTTTGTAAACGCCCCAAAAACGTATGCTTGCTGTAGTTTTGCTTAATTTTGTATGGTGTTCTTAAACTGCAGGAATCTGGAAAAACTTTGAGCATGACTAGATTAAAATGCATTCTCCGTGGGCTCGATATAAAAGCATACCTATTGCTTTTCGTCTTGATTCCGACGTGTGTTTTCATTATATACGTGCACGGCCAG
Source organism: Ballota nigra (assembly GCA_947034835.1). Classification (NCBI taxonomy): domain Eukaryota; kingdom Viridiplantae; phylum Streptophyta; class Magnoliopsida; order Lamiales; family Lamiaceae; genus Ballota; species Ballota nigra. The sequence continues at coordinate 96,476,974 of OX344727.1, forward strand.
AAGTTCACATACTTTCTACGGCCGTTATGGGAGTCCCCGCCCAAGCCGTTCCACGAGAGACCTCACTACTATCACGAGAACGTTTCGATGGAGAATCTCTGCAAGCTTCACGGTTGGGGTATCCGCGAGTATCCTAGGCGCGTTTACGACGCAGTTCTGTTCAGCAACGAGGTCGACATTCTAAAGCTCCGTTGGAAGGAGCTGTACCCGTACGTCACCGAGTTCGTTCTCCTCGAATCGAACTCGACCTTCACTGGCCTCCCGAAGCCACTCGTGTTCTCCGCCGTTCGGGAACAGTTCAAATTCGTCGAGCCTAGATTGACTTACGGGCAGGTCCCGGGGAGGTTTAAGAGAGGCGAGAACCCGTTTGTCGAAGAAGCGTACCAGAGGCTCGCGTTGGATTATCTCCTCAAGCAAGCCGGGATTCAAGACGACGATTTGTTGATAATGTCGGATGTGGATGAAATACCGAGTAGGCACACGATTAATCTGTTAAGATGGTGCGACGAGATTCCTCCGATTCTTCATCTTCGTTTGAAGAACTATCTATACTCGTTCGAGTTTCTTCTCGACAGCAATAGCTGGAGGGCTTCGGTCCACATTTACCAATCGGGAAAGACGAAGTATGCTCACTATAGGCAGTCGGACGACATCTTGGCCGACGCTGGTTGGCATTGCAGCTTTTGCTTTCGACGGATAAGCGAGTTTGTATTCAAGATGAAGGCGTACAGCCACGTTGATCGGGTGAGGTTTTCGCATTTCTTGAACCCGAAAAGGATTCAGAAAGTAATCTGCAAAGGTGCCGATTTGTTTGATATGCTACCGGAGGAGTATACTTTCAAGGACATAATCGGGAAATTGGGTCCTATCCCGCATTCGTACTCAGCCGTTCATCTCCCGGCTTATCTTCTAGAGAAGGCAGATCGGTATAAATTTCTTCTACCGGGGAATTGCTTAAGAGAGAGTGGGTGAAACCAAGTGGAAATCGGGTCTAAATTCTTTGTATAGGTATGGAAGTTCAGAGCTTCGACTCCTGAGGAAGGAAGGGTGCTCGTTGACCGATCGATGACTACTGGAGTGTGCCGTTTTTATAACCATGCTACATGTGTACCGTACTTATATCATTCTTTTTCTTACAGACTTTTGAAAGAAATGGACATATCTGGACCTTCCTGGATCGAGGTTTGTATATAACTTTTCGTTAGAGTTGGTTTTCGTGCGAAAAACGAGTAGTATGTGTGCACTTAGTGGGGAATCGGCTTGTACGAATGTGATTCTACCGTGCATTATGATGCCCCGTGAAGGGATTCATCGTCGTTCCTAGCCTTTTCTCGTGTTAGGAAATTTTTGATGTGGACTAATTTTATATCTATTCGTCTGCCGTTTGTGAATCGTGTTCATCTTCTTGATTTCGTTCTGTTTAATGCTCGTCCTGCTCTTACGTGTCGGGTTTTACCAGGTATGGTATCTGTTATCCGTTCGGATGAAACATGTATCGTATTTATAATGCTCGTACGTGTCGTATAATCCATTCGGACGAACATATATGTGGTTCGATATGCCTTTATACATGAACCAATGAAGGGTATTATTAGTTGCTTCCACTGAAGAGTATTAATTGCTATTACTGAAGAGTGTTAGTTGTTCAGTGAAAACAAACTAAGACTCTTCAGTGGAAACAACTAATACTTTTTAGTTTAAACAACATATATGTGGTTCGATATTCATTTATACAGGGATAAAGTATAGAGTGAACATGTTTAATACATGAACCAATGAAGGGTATTAGTTGCTTTCACTGCAGAGTATTAATTGCTATTACTGAAGAGTTTTAGTAGTTTAGTGAAAACAAACTAAGACTTTCAGTGAAAACGACTAATACTCTTCAGTGGAAACAACTGATACTCTTCAATGATTCATGTATGAACCATTTTCACGCTATACTTTGTCATACAGGTATAGAGTATCTATTATCCCTTTGAAGTGGCATATATATATATATACACAGCTGTTGAAATGCTTGTGGATGGATATAATGTGAAATAGTCAAAAGAAGAGAGAATCTGATGCCTTGCAATAATTTAAGATGGTTTATAATTCTTCAAGGTTGGCATGTCGAATATCCTCCAGATGATAATCATTGACTGCCACATATGTGCAGCTCATTACATTTAGATACCTCAAATGGTTTATTCAATGTATAGTTGCACAGTATATTATAAAAACAGTAATTTATATTTGGGAAAAATCTGATGCAGGATAATTGTCACAATGGAGATATTAAATATATAGGTTATCTTAGTGCAATATTTCTGCATTTATAAGATTATATAGTCATGAAGAAACTTTGTTTGCAGTTAGATCCCTTATCTCAATTTAATGTGTTTATCTTATATTAGATTTTTTTGACACACGTCATAATTGATAATTGATGATGACAAAGTATAAAGTGAAACTGGTTTATACATAAATCACTGAAGGGTATTAGTTGTTTTCATTGAAGAGTATTACTGATTTACACTAAAGAGTCTTAGTTGTTCAGTAAAAATGAACTAAGACTCTTCAGTGTAAACCAGTAATACTCTTCAGTAAAAACGGCTAATACTCTTCAGTGATAACAACTAATACCCTTCAGTGATTCATATATAAACTAATTTCACTCAATACATACTCATTGATGATATAATTTGATACATGTGATGTGTATTTTGAGGGCATGCTTGGTTGGAGTCATTAGTAGTGCTTGGTACTGAATAACCAATACATTATAAATTTATAATAAGATTGAAAATGAGTTATAATTTACCTATCAAATCACTTCTCATTCATTTCCCTCTACTTGAATGACTTCTCAAGCACTTTAATTCTCATTACCCTATAATCATCACTCTGAACTCTAAATTTGGCTTAATCTCAATTTTTTAATTTTGGTAAATAAAACTTAAATTTAACAATATTTTGCGATTCGGGTTCATAGGTAGAAATCTCGACTTTCTACATAGAAGAATTAAACGATGTTCCGTCTATTATATCATTACGATATTATTGTGAGTCTAAACATTAAAAAAAAAAAGTGGGTTATGGTAAGATTTTTTGCTCGTAAGCTCGGATCGCGAAAGATTGATAAAGTGGGATTTTTATTTATCAAAATTCGAAAGTTGAAATTAAATTGCAATTAGCAAAAATGCGGTAATTTTATATGTAAATAAACTATTAAAAAACAACGTAACACAAAATAGAGCATGTGATACAAAGATGGGGTATGAATCACACCACCATTCCATACTTGTTTAATATTAAGTGAATTACCTATTTTTTATGTGGTTCCAATGAGATGGGTACACGCGGTGTTTATCGTCATCTCTAAATTCTAATAATCAACCACTAAAATCATGATGAATTCATTTAGTTCTCTATGTTCCTTTCTTGATAAATGACCATTAAATTCATCATGCCCATTAACTTATCTAATATTTTTCTTTAGGAAAAGAAAAAAGAAATCATATGAAATTTGTTCATTGCATGAATCTAAATTTATTCAAAGAGTAGGTTTTATATGAAAATAATTTATGAAAAGCTTATAATGAAACTGTTTTAAAGTATCGAATATTTGACTAGAAGTATAATTAATTTGGGTCCAAGAAAATTTTAAAAAATTACAATATAACCCATGTTAATAATACTTCTGATGAAATTATCGATACCCCTGATCAAATATTCGATACTTTAAAACAATTTTATAATAAACGTATCATGAACTATTTTTCATATAGTAATTTTCCTTATTCAATAATATCATAATATTCATTTAATGATACACTATTTTTAAAAATTAATATCAATGTGAATATATGGGTAATGATTCTTAAAAAAAAAAAAAAAAAGCTAATGGTCAAGAATTTTCATCATCAACCGTTATATAAAAAGGAGAAAAGAACCCATCTTCAAATTTTAAAGGGAAAATGCATATACCACGCCTCTTTCACTTTTTGTTTTTTTCCCTCCCTATAATGATGGTAGTAAAAAATTAAATTAATATGTTCTATAAAATTATAATATTTGGTAGATGATGAGAAATAAATAATTATTTTCGACTGATTTAGAACTAAAAGTTTATCTTGTTAGACTAAATTGAGATTAAATCTTATAAAAAATTAATTATATGGACAACTAGTGATATAAACTTTAAAAAAATTGCAAGAATTTTTCTGTTTAATAAAATTCGAACGCACTTTATAAATGGGAATCGGATTCATCCTCATCAAAACCATGCATTGAACTATATAAAGCATCAATAAACCTCAAGTATTTTGTGCATTTATTAAATAGGAGTGTTTTTCTTTTAACCCTAATTAATCTAAATTATTCGATCTTCAGTGACAAAACTTATCACAATATTTTTAACAATAAAACAAACTATTTTTACTGGCGGCATTGATGTAAAATGTTAGAAAAATTCAATTTGTAGCAGAAATATCATGGCTTTATATATTTTGTACAATTACAACCGTATATGCAACCTACCTATTTTACTTCAACTTCAAATTTTCAATCTAAGTCCAATGCCCTATATATATATTTTTTTCAAGTTTTTATTTAGTTAATTTATGTTTTCATTTAGTTAATTTATTAAATTAATTGAAATTGAATTTAACCATTTAATTAATTCTTAAACTTTATGAACAACGTGTGAATATAATTTTTATATATTCATGAACAATGTAAGGCTTCAACATCCGTACTTCATAATTATCTTTTCAATTGGGGATCATCGGTCGTCGCATGACTCTCAAATTGTCATTGTCGATTGCCGCCAGCTCTTAAATCGTCATTAACGTTATAAAATTATCTCATGAAAAAGTGAAATGTTGAACAATGTTTAAATGTAATTTTCATGAATTTTTTAACGATGTGTGAATTTTAAGTTTAAATTACATCGTATTACAATTACATGTCTATATTTCATATTAAAAATTAATTTTTTTAGTTTTTTCTTTCGGAGTCCGTTAATGGTCCGTTTAGCCCACGGACCGCTAGGGTTAGGGTTAGGTTTCGAGTGTTAGTGGATCGATTAAAATGAACCGATAAGACCCGAAACCGTTTAGGCCCGCAGCCCTGTAGGGCTGACCCTAGGGTCAGCCCGTTTAACATCCCTAGTTTTAACATTCCCTTAAAATGTTGAATTCGATAATTAATTAATTAATTAATTAATTATATATTAAGTTTATCAACACGTAATTAAGTTCAAGTTAATGAGACAATATTGCCTATCACTCATTAATTAATGGCCCATCTCCAACTCATCCAGTGGATGACATTTCAAGACATGTTAACCACTAAAAAAAAAAAAGAGATAACCTAATTCATCCCAAAACTTTATAATGCCTAAGAAAAATCTTGACTAACGAAACTCGTCGGCTATGACAATTTACCAAAAAATATAAAATTATTAGTATGACTACAAAATAAAAAAATAAAAAACAGTGGTAGAGGAGATTACATACGAAATTGCCTACAAAAGATTTTAATTATATAGACATGTTCATTTTTAAAAAAATTGCCTATATAATTTTTGTAGTCAAATTATGTGTGGTTAATTTTTTTTAGACAAATTGCTTGTAGGTAATTAATGAATATAAATTTTATTTCGTAGACAATATGTTTGTAGGTTGAGGAATGAAAGTACCTATATGATTAGAAAATTTTGTAGGCAAGTCGTTGATAATTCAACTGTAGAATTTTTTTGTAGGAAAATTCCGTGTAAGGAAAATAATAAAATGAATTAATTTCACATCTTTCTACAAGTTCAGACATTTAGATGAGGCGAAATTCTTTTATAGTATTAGAGCCAAAAGACTCACGAAGATCCTGTGGTTCGACTCTAGTTGAAAACAACTCCACCCATATTAAATTTGTCCACTCATTGGGTTTACCCAAAGTGGGAAAGCTGAGTTCGGCCAATGAGTGAGAGAGAGTGTAAAAGAAGTAATTAAATGAGGATAATAAATTTAAATTGTGGTGAATTAAGGACAAATCAGCCCGAAACAACCTATTAGACTAATGGGCCGGATTTGGATTGAATTTGTGCCCAAATCGGCTTGAATTCGAGCTGAATTTGGTCACAATTTGTATCTTTTTAAAGTTACAGTCCTTAAATTGTCAATCTAAAAAGTTAACCGGAAAAATTTAGGTCCTCATTTTACAGGCCCAAAAATTATGGTCCTAATATCACATATCTTGTTACACACATATATATATATGCACATGATGCATTAGCATATAAAGCACATGAAGAACAAAGGAAGAGATATTTATCTGAAAAACAAGAATGCTATAAGATGCAAAAAGAGGCAACAAGAAGTGTAATCTTTTATATATGTACCTTTATTGATGGAGGTTTAGGAAGCGATACGCCTAAGAAGAAGCCAATCAAGATTCCATGTGACACCCTTGAACTCAAAAGTCAAACCCTTGTAAATAAAACAAGTAGACTTTCTTGAAAATTAAGAATAGATTAAACAAACAATCAAGAAGCTCATGCCTTATTGTAATACATGATAAGCGTGACCAGATGAGTTGGTAGTCTTCTGCAGATGAGTTCAAGTCCTCTGCGGAAACGGGTAAAAACTTCTAGCGAAGACGTGTTCAAAAGAACTCAGACCAAAAGAGTTCGAAGTCTTATGATGAACTAGTTTTAAGCTACAACTTTAATAGGAGCGGTTTTTCATACTCAAACAGTTATTTCACTTTGATTAGACGGTTATATAACTGAATCTAGCTGGAAGATTTTCCGGTTATTTCATTCGAGTGTCAGTTTAGAACAATTTTTAATTAGAGAATTAGGTTTCTTGTGAATATTCAAGAGGGTTCTTCCTAATTCGATTATGAGAGAGACAGTAATCTGTAATTACTCGTTGATTCATAGCGACTTGGGTGCTCCTACTCCGTGGATGTAGATCTATTTAAGATTGAACCCCGTAAAATACCTTGTTCGCCATTGTTGATTTATATTTTTCTTTAATTTTCTCCTTTTAAATTTACAAAATCGAACGTTAAGTACCGTTTGCATGGAACATTAATTCTTCAAACATGAAACAAAACTTCCATTTCTCGTACAAAAAACTACACAACATATCCACAATCAAAACAATCCTCATCAAAATATGAAACTGAAATATGAAACTTGAAAGATGAAGATTGGAAACTAAACTAGGAACAAGTTTTAATTGATTAAGATGGATTACAATGGCTACAATATAGAATCTAAGTTTGAATAGACCTTCACACTCTCAAAATGGTGAAAAACTTAAAACAGAGAAAAGTGATTTTCTCCAACTTTGAAGCTACTTATCTAATACATTCCTAGGCTTCTAGAGTGGTTTCTTGGCTTGTTGTAAATTTTGTTATGCCATATATTCACTCCAAAAGAATTAGCTCAAACCGACTTTTCAACCGCAAATTATGACTTGCCAAAGTTCGTACCAAAAACACAAGTTTTGAAAGTTGGTTAAATAACTCTGTGTTTTGAGTAACAAACTTAACTACCTTGAACCCTTTTCTTCAAAGAGTAATTCTCTTGTGCACTTGGTGTATGTGCACTCACTCAACATTTGAGATTGTTTACATTGAAAAGTATGATTTGATTATACTGAAAAGTGTGGTTAGATTAATTACAGTGAAAAGTTTACCCTGAAAATCTATTTTCAGTGTAATCTAATCATACTTTTCAGTATAATCAGCCTATACTTTTCAGTGTAAACAACCTCAACTGTTGTGAGAGTGCACCTTCTTCAAAACCGAATTCCAGCAACTTGCTTTGATACTTTAACACTTTATCATGCTTAAGAATCAATGATTTTCTCATTTCTTTAGGACATATAATTTCTCACCTATTACCTAAAAGTAGTTGTTTTAAAATTAACCCTTAAGATAACAATTTTTGTTGTGAAAGAAGAAAAATCAAGAATTTATTTGTGCTCAAATCACTAGTTTTAGAGACATATTTGTGTATGAATCAATTGGTGACGTGGCAATCTCTAAATAGTGGCATCATTCTTCAAGGTTGGCATGTTGAATATGCAACATTATATTATAAAAACAGTAATTTAAATTGATCAATATCATTGGGAAAAATCTGATGCAGGATAATTGACACAATGGAGATATTAAATCTATACTGATATGTTATCTTAGTGCAATATTTCTGCATTTACAAGTGTTTATATAATCATGAAGAAACTTTGTTTGCAGTTAGATCCCTTATGTCAATTGAATGTTTTTATCATAACTCCCTCCGTCCCAAACTCGTTTGCTACATTGCCAAAAAGGTCCGTCTCATACTCATTTGCTACATCTACTTTTGGCAAAAAAGTAACAATATTTTTTAATATTATATTCTCTATACACTAATAACCAAAACATCTACTTTATCACTTTATCACTTTAAATACTAATAAACAATCCTTTTCTTAATAACCGTGCAAACAATAAACGGGGACTTGAATTTGGGACGGAGGGAGTATTAGATTGTATTTAATACACGTTAGCATTGATAACTGATTATATAATCTGATATATATGTTATGTGTATTTTAAAAATAACTAGTAGTTCTCCCGTGCAATGCACGGGTAGAATTATTATAAAATTTAAAAGCGAGATTGTATAATGAATGATTATAAAAAAAAAAATTTAAGTTAAATTTATTTTATCCATAAATCAATTAATATGCAAAGATTATATTGTATATATGTGAGTATTATAATTATTAAATTGTATACTAAATTCACAGTAAATACTAAAATTTTAAAAATTATTTTAATATTTAAAAAAACTTATATAGTCTAAATAAATAATTATTTAAATTCAATTAATCATATATAGTTAAAAAGTCAATAGAAAATACTTAATAATAAAATAAATATTTAAAATATAATTTTTCTTTTTATTTGTGCAATATATATGTTAAAATAAAAATGTTCAAAAGACAGTTTAATTTGATATATAGTGTGTTAAAAATAGATTTCAAATTAAAAAGTTAAAAATTTTAAAATTATTGGTACAAAGTAAAAAAGAAAAGAAATTGGTAAATTGAATCTACTCTCTTTAGTGGAGAGTGAGATTCACTATTGCATCATAAAGCAAGTGTGTTTCGCTTGCTCCAATAAATACAACTTTTTTTCTCTCCCCACTTCTACTTTTATATACGTATGGATGTAACACAAAATAGAGCATCTGATGCAAATTAAGATGGGGTATTAATCATGCACACCACCATTCTAATAATCAACCACCAAAATCATTATGAAATTCTATTACTTCTCTATGTTCTTGATAAAAGACAATTAAAATCATCACACCCGTTAATTATGTGTTTAATATTTCCCTTTAGAAAAGAATAACAAATTTTCATGCGAAACTTATTCAAAAATTGAATTCATTAATTCAATAATATCATTAATTTTATATAAATTACTACACAAACTCCAATAAAAAAATGGTCAAGAATTTTCATTATCAACCGTTGAATAAAAAGGGAAAAGGAACCCATCTTCAAATCTTAAAAGGGAAAATGCACGTACCATTCCGCTTTCATTTATTTTTGTTTTTTGTTTTTTTCTCCAATATTACATATATTTATATATTTTTCCTTGTAATTTTTCCTTGGTTAATTTTGTCCTATGTGCTCTCATTTTCTTAATGAAAATAAGTAGGACAATATAAATAATATATTAGGAGTTGTCCGGTTCAATTATTTTAAATAATTTTGTAATGAAAATTATAGTAAAGAGAATTAATATCAAATTGGAAGTAGTCATATTATTGCATGAATCTGGTTTCAAACGATGAACAAGTATCACCGGAGACAGACTTGAGAAATAATTACTTAGGAGAATCTAGTTAATCAAAATGTGGTAATTATTAACTTATTTCGAGTATCATTACCTTGTGTAATATCATTAACCACCAATATCACCTTATATCCACTTTGAGTAATTCTCTTGTGCACTCGGTGTATGATGCACTCACTCAACAGTTAAGATAATTTACATTAAAATGTATGATTTGATTACACTGATACACAGAAAAGTTTACACTGAAACCGATTTTTAGTATAAACTTTTCAGTGTAATATATAACCACACTTTTCAGTGTAATCAGCTATATTTTTCTGTGTAAACAACCTTAACTATTGAGTGAATGCATCGTGCACCATGTGCATATGAGAGTGCGTCATCCATTTTTATTCCAAGATCTGAAAAACGTGTCCAGATTCTCCATAAGTGGAAATAAAAAGGTTACAAGAATTTTCCTGTTCAATAAAATTCTAACGCAAACCATAAATGGGAATCGGATTCATTCTCATCCAACTCAATGCATATATATAGCACCAATTTACTCATCACAACAACAATATCAAATATCATAATTAATTAAAAAAAAAAAAAAAGCAAAAATGCAAATGTTTCCAAGAGACCGTGGATACAAGGAGCAACACTACCAAGAAGTAGCCGAGACGGCATACGTTAAGTATGATGACATCAAAGGTTCAAACATGCACATGATGACAAAGCCTCATGACCATCATGGCTATGGGGGCCATAATGAGCTATCCAAGCATAACCAGCATGGCTATGGGGGGCATAATGATGCATCCAAGCATAACCAGCATGGGTATGGGTATGGGAGCCATACTGGTTATGGGGGCCATAATGATCATCAGCTCAAGCATGACTATGGCCAGCATGGTCATGGGGGTCATCATGATGATCATCACAAGAACGGTTATGGGGGTCACCATGATGAATCATGGTGCGAGAAAGATGACATGTATTCTGGGAAGCACCAGAATGGTCATGGCTATGGTCATAATGGGTATGAGGGTCATGATGGCCATAATGGTTCGATGATGAAGCATAATATGTATGGGGGTCATGAGGGGCAGTATGGTCATCACAAGGAGCACCAGGAGATCAGGGCTCCCGTTTGGAAATTCAAGGGAATCGACTAAAATAAATTAATATATAATTATGCATGTATGTATATATGGTTATGGGATTTTGGCTACTAGCTAGACTATAATCCCTATGCTAAATAAAAGATGTTTGTACTAATTTTATTTATGCAAGAGCGCTACAAATGCAGCAATGATTATAATATGAATGAATGATATTAATATTAATTGCTGTTAGTGAAATTTTCTTTGTAAATATTAGCGTTGTTCACCTTACAAACAATTTGCTTATAAAAATAATTTGTATATATATAAAAATTTATCAAAAAATAATTTGTATACAAAAAGTTTTAGTTATCAAAAAATAATTTGTATACAAAAATTTATAAAAAAATAATTTGTATACAAAAAGTTTTAGTTATCAAAAAATAAGTTGTATACAAAAATTTATCCACAAATAATTTGCATGTTTAATAGATAGAGAATGGTGTTCTGTATAATTATAAAATTTTTCAGACAATTTCCATTACAATTTTTTTTTATTGTAAATTTCGTAGATATATTGACAATTTCTATAGGTAATTTTATGTGTTCTTGTAGTGTAGGTAGCATTTACAAAATCGATTTTCGATGGGACAAGAAATACATTGGTAATCAAACCACTTATAAAAAAAGTGCTTACGAAATTGCCTACAAAATATTCTAATCATGTAAACACCTTTCTTCCCCACTTACAAGCAATTTATAAGAATTAAATTTGCCTACAAAATAAAATTTATAAGCATTAGCCTCCAAACAATTTGGCTACATTAATTTACCCACAAATAATTTGCCTACTGAAATTTCGTAGGCAAATTTCTATGTAGGCAGAAAATGAAAATGATTGTATAATTAGAAAATTTTGTAGGCAGCAAAATTTTTTGTTGCAAATTTCGTAGACGTATTTTCTTATAGTGTAGGTAGCATTTACAAGATCGACAATAATTCTGACATCGTTGTTTCCCTAGTTAAATTTTTTTAATGATAGGATCATATTTGTTTCCTATCATTAATTATTTTTTTTAACTAGAAAAAACAATAACGATATGTCATAACACTAAATGTCAACTTTCTTGTAGTGTAATTTTCGACCCAATTTTTCGACTAATTGATGGAGCGACAAAGGGGGCACGAAATACGTTGGCTATCAAACCACTTATCCAAACACGCCTTATGGAAGAAATGATGGCATGAAAGCTCGCCCACTTCTTCGTCGGCTTTAAACTTGCACAAGCAAACGGCGCACTCATTTCCGCCGCCGCGTTCTCCGGCGATGCATCCGTAGCTCGTAATCGACACCCTCCTCGCGGCGGCGGAATATCCCCGATCTTGATTCCCGGCGCCGGCCACCGCTGATCTCAGCACAAGAACGAGTGACATGAAGGCGTTTATTACAAGAAGTGGTAATAAGCCTTCACATGGACTAGGAAAATTTGATAGCCCCATTATTTGGTAAGGGAAATTTAGTTTCTAATAAAAAAAAAATGGGGTGGGATTATTAAATGGAATGGAGATGTGGTATTTGAGGAATGGTGGGACAAGTGGCAATGGGTTTAAGGTTTGATTGGTTATTGGTGAGAAGGTTTGAGAGGAGTGGATTTTCCGGGGGGACGTGTTATGTGATGATTTGGTGGTGGCCGGTGGGACGGCGGCGTAGGCCGCCGTGTCGGGCCATGTAGAAGATTCTTGATTTTTGTAGCTCCATTGGAAACAAAAATACCTAGTGATTTATAATAACTATATTGGCCTGTTTTATTGCATAGTTTACGTTTCCTTTTTTTTTGGATTAATTGCAAATAAAATCACAGTCTTTTCACAAATTGCAATCTAATCTAAACTTTTAAATCTTTGCAAACAAAACTTCAACCTAATATTTTGTTGCAACTTTAACCAAAACGTAGATTTCAATCAGCCCAAAAATGATGATAAATTATGTGTTGTCATTCGAACCAATCTAAACATATTAATACTATTAATTATTCATTGTCAGGTAAGTGAAAAATTATTTTCGAACAATAAAAAATTTATTTGTTGGTTCGGATTGCAAACAAATGTTAAGTTGATGTTTTGTTTGCTAAGATTCAAAAGTTTAGATTAGATTACAATTTGCGAAAAAGTTGTGATTTAATTTGCAATTAACCTTTTTTTTTAATTTACGTATTGGTTAAAAAAAATGAACCTATTTACAAATAGGTTCAAAACATTTGCACAGACGCATAAAAATATTTGCACAAAAGAGAAAAAATGTGTCTGTACAAATTGTTTTGAACCTATTTGTAATTAGAGTTACTTTTTAAAACCATGTTGTAATTTTCCCTTTTTTTTATTGGTTTAAAAAAATGTAATGTTTATTAATATATATTAGATTATATGTTGACATTTTTATTTTATTTAAAGGAGTGGGGAGTTGTAAAAAAGTAAAGAGTAGTTGTTTAAAAAAGTAATTTTTTTTTTAATATATGAAGTGTTTTTGTTTTTCTTTTTATAAAATAAGAAACTTATAATGAGACATCAAAAAAAAAGAAAAATACTACCTAAGTTCTAGGAGAATTTGCACTATTGAAATTACATGTGGATTAAAAAAAAAAGGCAAAATAGTGACATATGAGTAAATATGTGTATATATGAGTTTGACGTGCATGCAAATCAATATTTCCTTTTTAGGTAGTGTGGAAATCGGTGTGAGACGTCTAAATAAAAAAGTGTGCAAATTACTCTAGAACGAAGAGAATTAGAAACTTATAGTGAGACGTAGGGAGTAACATTGTGTGGGAGATGGAGTCTTTACACAGTTGTATTTCGTTGACATTTGACTAAATCAGAATTCTGAAAATTATGTGCATAATACTTAATAATCAAATTGGTTATATTGACACCTTCATGTTGGAATGGTTCTAAATTTGGAATTTCGATATCACAAATTTCTTTTTGCAACCATTTTAGTGTAACATGTTAGCAAAAAGTCAATGTGTAAGTAGATATAATATAGTTTAAGTTAGGACTTTCAAACCTATAACTTAGAGGGTGTTTGGCTGAGCTTATAAGCTTCTTAAAATATCTTATAAGTTGTTTAAAAGCTTATAAGTACTACTAATTTATTTGACAAAATAAGATGTTTAACAACTTATAAGATCATAAAATAAGCTCTTAACATCTTATAAATTGTAAAAAGATAAGTTGGGATTTCCCAACTTATTTTTCTAACCACCTCCACCCCAACCACCCACCTCACCCTGGAACCACCCCACCCCTCCCCAACCCCTACCCACCATACCTGAAGATAAAAAATAGAAAAAAAAAATTATTTTTATAAATTAAAAAATATTTGTTATAAATTATCAAAGATCTTATAAGTTGTATTAGCCAAACACTAAAGCAATTTATAAGCTACTTAAAAATTACATCTTATAAGCTTTTAAAACAACTTATAAGATGTTTCAAATAAGCTTAGCCAAACACCCTCTTACACTAATTCAAACACTTCCTTAAAATATTGAATTAGCTAAATACTCCTCTGTTTCAAAATAAATGTTATTTTAGAGGATACATTTTGAAATAGAAGAAGTAATTAATTATATATTAAGTTTATCAAAACTTAATTAAGTTGTGTTAATGGGACTGAAATTGTGTATCACTCATTAATTAATGGACAACGCATATATGGCCCAATTGAATACATTCCAGTGGATGACATTTCAGGACATGTTAACCACTAAAAAAGATAAGGACATAACATAACCTAATTCATCCCTAAATTATTTAATGCCTTAGAAAAATCTTGACTAACGAAACTAGTCGGTTGTGACAGTTTGTCATATTTCCAATAAGGGTTGTTTGGTTCGGTGGATTAGGTGAGACTAAAGTTTTAGTCACACTCAATTCCATGTAATATTGCGTTTGGTTCGCGGGTTTACGACCCGAAATAAAATTGGGGCCCGAGTCATAAACCTACCTAATCTATCAAATGGTGGGACTCCATAGTCCCATGCTTTAAATAATTCAATGTCATCTAATCCTATCCCATCTAATCAATTCCATCCCGTAAACCAAACGGCCCCTAAGAGGACTTAGTGTCGTCGGTTATATATAAATAAACGAATAAGTTCTACATGAAAATGGTTTAGGATAAATTTATCATAAAAATATTTTAAAGTGACAAATATTTAATCAGGAGTATTGACAATCTCATCAAGAGTATTATTAATCTGGGTTCAAGAAAATTTACAACAATTATAATATAATACCATCAACTCAGATTAATAATATTCCTGGTAAGATTATTGATACACCTGATCATACATTCGATATTTTAATATAAATTTATAACAAGCTTATCATAAACTATTTTTATATAATAATTTGTCTAAGTAAACTAGTGAAAAAATATCATTTAAATATGGTGTACAAGTTTCTGACACCTAATCAACTATTGCATCATAACTTGTAAGAATGAGAATTTCAGTAATTGGAATACAAAAATAGGCTTTATAATTTATATGAATCACAAATTTTGTAGAATATAAGAATAGTATTTGCATCAGGTTAGTGAGTTGTAATAAGCTCTCTCTGCATTTTCTATTCGAGCTTTGAACATTTTCCACTCTCTTGTACACCTTAGTCTCACCTAAAACAATACAACACAAAATTCAATCTTGAATCCACTTTAAATAATAATGCATATTTATATTATATTTCATCTCGTTTGTTATGTAATGAATGCACATCTGATCAACCCCTTCAAAGGTTGGATCTTGAGATCTTTCCAAGAAGTGAGACCATGTTAGGCCATAACAAATAGTTTGGGCAAAATTTGAATATGTATGATTAAATTATAGGCAAAATCCATCTTTTATCACCCTAAATTATTAAAAAAAATCTGAAAGGTCCTTAAACTATTTGTTTGTTTAAAGAAACCCCTAAACTAATAACTTTTATTTCGAAATGTTCTTAAACTATTTGTTCGTTTTAAAAAGTTCTTGAACTGTTGATTTTCGTTTCACGAGGTCTCTCGAAATGAAACTTACCTTTATGAAATTTGGGAATTGGGAATGACATTTTAAAAGACTAAAATTTATCATGTGTAAATTAATAAAGAATAAAGTGTATATTACTTAACGGTTCAGTTAGGATGAGTCAACAAGTTCCGTCAATATTTATCTCGAGAGACCTCATGAAACAAAATACTTTTAAAAACAAACAAATAGTTTAAAGACCTTTCGAAATAAAAGTTACTAATAGTTTAAGAACCTTTTGAAACAAGAATCATAGTTCAGAGACTTTTTAAATTAAACCAATAGTTTAAAGACCTTTCAGAACAAAACTTACTACTTCCGTCTCTGAAAATTGGTTCTGTTTTTTTCACGTGATTTGATGCGATATGTCAGAGGGTATTACGAGGTTTTCTGAAGTTAGTTTTTGAATAAAATGGTCTTTAATAAGAAGTTCATTCCACATACTTTCCATAAACCACCATTTTATTAAAAATCAGACTTAAAAAAACTCAATATTACTCTCCGACATATTGCATTAAACCACGTGCAAAAAAATAGGACCAATTTTCAGGGACTAAAGATGCATTTTACCATAAAGTATTATAAGAGATAGATGAACATACCCCTCTCCATGCATTCTTTCCCTGCTCTGGTTCCCCCTAAAAATATCAATACAAAAAGGTTAGCAACTAAGCTGGTAATTCATGATCATCCAAAGTGTTAATTTTTTTTACCTGGCGTCCCAATGAAGGTATAGTCTGATGAATAATCCATTGAGCATCCACAACTCCAATTTTTTCATGAGCAGGCTATGATCAACACATAATCATGATCAGCAGATGAACCAAAGTATATACTTTCTCCGTCCACAAAAAGTATGCTCATTTATTTGTACGTTTAATGAAATATGTCAGAATGAGGTCCATTAATAAATAAAATGGTTGTTTATTGACATATTGCATTAAATCACGTGCAAATAAGTGAACTTATTTTTCATGAGAGGAGGGAGTAGTTTGAACCTTAAATTAAAGCTAACCTCAACACATTTTTGGAGGGCAAAGTCCAGACCCCATCCATGTATCAAGTCGTTCTACGAATCGAGTATCACCACAATAAGTAAAATGTATCACTAGGAATGCATGAATACATGTTGATTGAATAAGAACCTGAATCAGATGCCACACACAGCGCCACGCGTCTCGCGAAAAAACGGGAGCCATGATTTCCACGAACCTGCATTGTAAGCAGAACGGATGAAAGAACGTTTGTAACAACGAGCAATTCAACAGAACGCGGAAAGAAGGGCTTACGCGGCACAGGGAGGCAACTGGGGGTCAGAGCAAAAGCCAGGTTTCTCTGTTGTGTTCCTATATTCACAACATAGTAGAAACAAATGGATGTATTAGTACTAGTGTTGTTTTCTGATGGTTTTCGGCCAGGAACCCTACAAGAAAATTGACGTTTAGTGACAGAAAAAGCCAATTTTCTTGCAGTGAAAAACGCGATGGACTTCAACAAATGGATGTATTAATTCCATCGTGCTTTTCTAGATGGTTTTGGGACAGGAACATTACAAGAAAATTGACATATAGTGATAGTGATCCTGTCATTATAATTTTTCTAGTTAAAAGTCTTTAATGGTAGGAAACAATTCTGCCATTAAAAATTATTTTTTATGTCATTAAAGACTTTTAACTAGCCAGAAAAGTTATAGTGTCAGGTCATCACAAGATTACTGTCACTAAAAGCCGATGGACTTCAACAAATGGATGTATTAATTCTATTGTTCTTTTCTAGATGGTTTTCGGAGAGTAACATAACAAGAAAACTGACATTTAGTGATAGTACTGTCATTATAACTTCTCTAGTTAAAAATCTTTAATGACAGAAAACAATCCTGTCATTAAAGATTGTTTACTGTTACTAAAAGTCAGTTTTCTTGTAGTGGGAAACGGTACGTACTTGTGGACTTCAACATCATCGCGCCTTCTCGTCATCTGCCAAGGCATTTGCTTGTTGGGTTCTAGGCCAGGTTGTGAGATTTCCAGGCCATATTTCCTCACAAGCTTAATGTACTCTTCTCCATCAAAATGCTCGAGCCCAAGGTCTTCGTCCCACACGAAAATGTAGTCGTAAGACGCCACAATGTCCGGATGAAGAAACCTCTTAGCATACCACCTATGATAACATTTCACACACATGCTTATCTCACCATATTTGAAGAGAAGACGACGCGATAATATAGACAACGGTTTACCATTTCGTTTGTTTACTAACGCTGATGTGAATAGCTCGTTTAGACCACTCGAAACCATCCCACTCCGTGGTTTTCCCATCATAGTGAAACAGAACAATGGTAAAATTGTTGGAAAACTGTTGGAAAGAAGGCAAGTTGTGAGAGGTGATACAGAGAGAACAGAGGTAATGATAGTTAAAAGGGTGGTAACCGACCTTTTTCACTGCCTTGTCGATGTTTTCCATTTGGTTATAACCAACTGTGAAAGTTACCAGATAATTTGGTTTGTTTGGAAAGTCCTGTAGAAACATATATTAGTTCACACTCAAGATTATAACATTAATGTTCCAAGATAATAAGATATGTCAAATTCATTAGTTACATTACCTGACAAAGTATAGAGTGAAAATGGTTCATACATGAACATTGAAGAGTATTAGTTGTTCTAACTAAAGTGTATTAGTTATTTTCACTTTATTGAAAACAAACCAAGTCTCTTCAGTGATAACAACTAAACTCTTCAATGATAGCAACTAATACTCTTTAGTGAAAGTAACTAATACCTTTCAATGATTCATGTATAAATCAATTTCACTCTACATACATACTCATATTACCTCACTAGGTAGGCCCCATAATCTGCGTAGATTGAGGTCCGATTCTGACGCAACAATGCCAGGTGGCAACCTCTCGGCGCCTTTTGGATTCGTCGGCACCCAAATCTGCCCCTGAAGCATCTCATATTAGAACATATATCATAAACCACTCCTTAAATTTAACAAATAAAGCACAAACCTTTGATGCATTCTTCACATTTTGATTTCCATCCGGGATGTTTTTATCAGCTGTGCTTTCGTTGGCTGTAGTGGGGGAATCGTGAAGGACGAAGGAGGAGATATTTATCTGAAAACAAGAATGCCGGACTTAGATTCAAAGGGAGGCAAAAGGAACTTAATTATATGATATCTAGTGTGTTTGTCTACCTTTGTTGATGGAGGTTTAGGAATGGATATGCCTAAGAAGAAGCCGATCATGATTCCGATAGTGATAGTGATGAGAATCTTGAAGCTTCCATTTGGTTTGCTGCATGAAAAATTGACCAAAAGTTTAGGCTTGTTTGATTAGAAATTCATCAATAGAACTAAGTCTCACAAACCTTTGCCCGATTTTCGCCTTTGTGTGGATCTTTCCTGCTTCCATTTTCACAATCTGGTGGCTTCAATGTACTGCCTAATTGCATAAAATCTAGGCAGAGAATAGATCAAAAGACCATGATTTCTTTATTGGTTTATATAGGGTGATTCAGACAGTGAAATCCCTTCAAAAATGAGCAAACTTTAGAATAAAAAATGACTTGTGGAACTAAAAACATGTCAATTTTCCCAGAAGACCATTTTTTAGCAAGCAATCTTCCATGTGACACCCTTTGACAATTGCAAACTATATAAAGATTACAACTTTTGAACACTGAACTCAAGATATGAAATCAAAAGTCAAACACATGAATATAAAACAACTGGGCTTTCTTGGGATTTAAGAATGGCTGTATTACTTCAAACCACATTAATTTAGGCCAAAGTCAAACAAACATAATGAAATAGTTTCCTGAACTCAAAAAAGGGAAACTATAGCCAATTTAACGCGGTTTTTTCGCAGTTTTTAAGCCTTGAATAAATGCAGGAGATAAAGCTTTTTCACTCAATAAAAATGTGAAGTTTGAGCAACAAAAATGTGAGAGGAAAAACAACAGAAAAACCAAATTCCATTCCGTTTCCAAAATTGAGCAAAGTAAGTATTAGTATAAGTTAAAAAGGATCAAATTAGCATTCGATGATACCAATGTGGTAGCTAAAAGCTATGCAACACTATTCATTCTCCCCTTCTAAATTTGCATAATTGAATGCTGAAATCGCATAGAGATAACTTCCATTTCCAGTACAAAAAAACTATACAAGATATCAACAATTACAACAAACCATAAAACCAAATCAAACCTCTATAATCGAACCAGACAACGCGACTGAGCTACAATCTTCCTCCCCATCATCAAGAACGACGTAATCGTATCTCGCATTAGGCCAGAACATCGCGTAAACAACGACGTAAAACGAAAACTCCATCCCCATCTCCAACACAATACTCAAAAACCAAAAATTGTAGCTAGTTATAGCCCTCAACACAAACATCCCCACTCTTGTGGCTCCAAAGTACACATAAGTTGCCATTTCGAGATTCTCATACACCCTCTGATGCACCAATCTCTTCGCCTCTTTCCCCTCCGTTTTCGCGCTGATCCCCAAGTTCTCTATCGACTTACTCACCGGAAACATCACGAAAGCAGAACAGAAAAAGTCGAAAGCGTAGTAGCTCACTGTCCAGTACTTGTATCCCCGATTGGACGGGCCGAAGCTTTGGATTAGAACATAACATACCCCGGAAATAGCTTGGAAAACGACAGCTGTCCCGATCGCGTACTTCTCTGTTTTCTGGAGGCAGGGGAGAAACAGAGACCACCCTGCCCTTATCAGCATTATAACATTAATAAAAAGCACATTTCTTGCTAAGTAAAAAACTAGCCATGGAATGTTCCAACCGTTTGACGTCCCGGTCACCTTAGTCGAGCTCTGGCTGCATGCGTAGCAGAAGAGCTCGACGAACCGTGCAAAAAGTAACAGGACCATCAGTGCGTGAATCTTGTGGACGAAATACTTGTTTTTTACGCATGCATGGGAGAATATTATCAAGAAAAGGACGAAAAAGGCCGAAAAGACGAAGAGGGCCGTCGGGAGGTGGTGGAAATGCTCGTCTAGGTAGTCGCGGGCCCCGTCGGGGTCGAGGTTGTAGGTTTCGAGGTGGAGGGTTATTGACATTGTGGAGTTTTTGGCGCAGTTGACGAGGAAAATGTGGTATAAATCGGGGATGGCGACGAAGACGGTTTTGTTGAATGGGGGAGTTTCGGCGAGGGAGAAGATGGGGAAAATGTAGGGGTGGCCGATGATGCATGCGTTTTTGTTTAGGACGGCGAGTTCCATTGGTTTTCGGGCTGGGGTGGGGCCGTAGAAGCAGCCCATGAAGGAGAGGTGGGTGGGGGTGGGGGTGACGGGGGCGGAGATGGAGACGGAGGAGACGGAGATGGAGATGTGGCCGGGGTTGGTGAATCCGAAATCGTGGAGGAGGATGAAGGGGCGGTCGTCGGAGGAGATTTGGATGGTTTGGATTTCGGATTTGGTGGGGTGGAATTCGAGGAGGAGGAGGAGGAGAAGGAGGAGGAAAAGGAGGGGGGCATGGCGGCGGTGGAGATTTTCATGCATTTTGGTGCATGGGATGCGGCGGAGATGGGCCGTTCACGGCGGAGATGTGGAGTGATTGACACCGGTGGACACTTTTGGACAATGTGTGTTTTTGTTTTCGGATCTAGTGAGAAAAGCATTAAGAGTTTTATTTTTGTTTTTTTAATTAAACACTTTGTAGTAAAGTTGGAAAATGGCTAATCCAGGAGGAATTTTTTTTGTTAAATATGCTTGAAATATTCATAATTCATTTACATACAAATCATTTCTAAGAATAGGACCGTATTTTTTTTTGTTAAATATACTAACAAGAATAATATCAATTTAAGGTTTAAAAAATAGTAAAATTATCAATTTCAAATCTGAAAGATGATAAAATTATCAATTTAAAATTTAAAAGAGTTTTTACTGAAAAATAGAAAACTATCCATCAGAATTTGAAAGGTAAGAGTCTATTATTTTAGAATCCAAATATACTAAAAGTATGTTTGACATATTAAAGTTTATATTCTTATTTATTTATGTACGTTATTCCCTCCATCCATTAAAAAAATATGTTCATCTTTCTTATTTGTCTGTCTACCAAAAAATGTGTTCATTCCTTATTTGTGAACAATCACTTTAAATTTACATTCACAAATACTTATTTTATTTATATTTTATTCTTGCTTTTTCTATTTTCTTAAAATTTGTGCCCAAATAAATGAGCACATTTTCAATGGACGGAGAGAATATTATTTTTTCATTATTATTTTATTTTCTTATATTTTTCAATCACGTAAAATTAATATATTTTTTATTTTTTATAATTATAATTTATAAATATTTAATGGCGTAAAAAGAAATTATAATAAGTCAAATATGATTTCAAAATGAATAATTCTTAAATTAATAGTTTTATCTTTTAAATTATAAATTAATAATTTATATCTTTTAGACTCTTATAGGAAAAAGTCTTTTAGACCCACATAAAAACGAAAGTAGTAGTGTTGATTGTAAATTTGGTTAATATTTAATCAAAGACATGAATGCATGCGGGTGCTATTTTATAGAGAGAAAAGAAAAAGGTGACATCTTATTTCGATTTTAAGGAACGAGCCAAAAGCGACTGAAAAGAAAAGCCCAAAAAATGTTAAGATTTTTTTCTTTTTTGACCGGAATCATTGTTTAAGATTTTATCAAAGAATAATATGAACTTTTGGGGTCTAAATAGTTAAAAAAAAGTGGGAAATTCTTGTGCAAAATTTAACAACTTATATAAATTATTTACATGACATAGATCTACAGCAAAATCAGAGGGGATATTTATCATATTTGACTACATAAAAAAATTATATGTTTGGTAATTATATAATTATTATTGTGATTGGTAAGATGAATATTCGTCTCTTGGGCTAGTACTACCTCCGTTCCAATTTAGATTATCCATTTCTAAATGACATGGTTTTTAAGAAAAAAATTGTTTATTAATACTTTTGAGTATAAAGTAGCTTTTTAGGAATTGTTTATTAATATTTTTTAGTATAAAGTAGTAGCTTTTTTAAGGCTGAGTTTGAAAAAGTGATGTTTTTTGTCATTTTAGGAAATGGGTAAACAAAAAAAAAACTTTCTTTTTTAGGCTTTTCGGTAAACAAAATTGGGACGGAAGGAGTATATTTTTTAGCCAGAGTCCCTTTAGGTGGTCTGCCCAAGTTAGACGGTAACAATTCTTAATACTAATATATTGAATATGTATTGGTAAACATACGGCGATTATTAATTTACTTATATTAAACATCTCGTATACTGTATTTAGGTAATCTAACATTCACCATAGTTGGTCAAATCATATTTTTAGAGGCTTAGTTAGAGAGCTTAGGGTAGGACAAAGTATAGAGTGAAATTGGTTTATACATGAATCATTAAAGGGTATTAGTTATTTTCATTGAAGAGTATTAGTTGTATTTACTGAATAGTATTACTGATTTACACTAAAGAATTTTAGTTGTTCAGTGAAAATGAACTAAGACTCTTCAGTGTAAACCAGTAATACTCTTCAGTAAAAACAACTAATACTCTTCAGTGAAAACGACTAATACCCTCCAGTGATTCATATATAAACCAATTTCACTCCATACATACTCTTAGAGTAGGGCGGAAAATTAAATCTAAGCTATTCGATTATCGATTCGAAATCGTTCGATAGAAACTTATTTGAGTTCGGTTCGAAATAAAAACCAAACAAGCTTGAACGTAAATTTATGTTCCGAATAGTTTAAAACTCGGGTCGAACTCGAGCTCGATAACTAAATAAAGATAAGATATGTGTAAAAATATCAAACTACTCAAGCTCGGTCTGTGTTTAGCTCGATTAAAGCTCGTTCGAGCTCAACTCGATTAGTTATCAAACAAGCTCAAACATGAATATCAAAGTTCGATAACTTTTCAAACAAGTTTGAACATCAGTGTGTCCCGAAGCAAGTTTTTCATAATTTTTTGTTGTTTAATTTAAAAAAAGTAAATTTCTTTATTAATATATGATGAACCGCATGTTGATTTTTGATGTAAAATAATGAAGAATGCTAAAAGGTATACAGTAATATTGTGTGGATTTGGAGATAAAAAATTACATATAGTGAAATACTACCTTTGTCCCACAACACATTGCGGGGTTACTATTCCTCTTGTGTTTTCGCGAGTGAGTTTTTTATTAGTATTTGAAATGATAAAGTAATTTTAAAATTACTTTATAATAGAGCAAATATAGATCTATCATACCCTACCTTAAAATTTATTTTATCATTTCAAATACTAATAAACAACCCGCTCGCTAAAACACGAAAATAAAGTGAACTCCGCAATGTGCTCCTGGACGGAGGGAGTAATGATTAAAAAAGAAAAGTAAAAAATTTACTCAGAAGAGAAAATGCTAATTTATACTCCCTCCGTCCATGAAATATAGTCATGATTGCTTTATTTGGCTGTCCACGAAAAATAGTCTTATTGCCTAAAATGGAAATAATAAACTTTATCTACACTTTTCAACATACACACATAACATTTTTAAAATAATTTATTTTGTACTTGATGTGACACAATATTTTTACTTTTTACATATTATATCAATTTTCTTAATAACCGTGTATAAAATAACAAGACTATATTTCATGGATGGAGGAAGTATTTTCTTGTTTTTTTTTTTTTAAGAAAAGGAATCTTGAAAATTAGTTTTGACTTAAGATCTTGACCAAGGGAGATTTTCTTTCCTCCAATCCCAAAGCCAAGGCCGCAAATCCATAATTCCCAAAATTGGGGCGATCCCTAACGGCTCTGAAACCAAATATTCAAAGTTCCGACCAATCATCTCTGACCACATCAAACCTAACATTAACTCCCATGACTACTTTCCCTTTGACCCACCTAAAATTCCAGCCGTTACATCATTCTCCTCTCAACTTTAACTTCAAACTCCACATTCCACTCTCTCTCCCTCTCTCTCTGTTCCACAATCGCCATGGATGGCTTGATTTCTTGCTCTTTGAAGAGAAAGAGACCCCCCCAGATCGAGATTCCCAATGTTCTTCGAGAAATTTCCACTGAGGTTTTCAAAGGGTGGAGTGTTTCCAAAGGCCAAAATGATGGCCCTGTTTGCTTTACTGATTCTGGGGTCGGTGTTTTTTCTTTGAAAGGCAAGAAAAAGTTCATGGAAGATGCGTACAAGATCTTTGCTTCTTCCAATGGAAATAAGGTACTGAAAAAAAATCGGTTCTTGATTTGTTTCAATGGCTTATTTGCTCTGGTTTATGCTCAATTAGTGTTTGTTGGACCTTGACGCATATTATTTGTGATAAAGTAGAGTGAAATTGGTTTATATATGAACACGTTAGTTGTTTTCACTGAAGAGTACTAGTTAATTTAACTGAAGAGGATTACTAGTTTACACTGAAATGACTTATTTGCTCTGCTTTATGCTCAATTAGTGTTTTTTGGACTTAGAGGCATATTATTTGTGACAAAGTAGAGTGAAATTGGTTCATATATGAACATATTACTTATTTTCATTAAAGAATATTAGTTGATTTCACAAAAAAGTATTACTACTCTAAACTGAAGAGTTCAGTGAAAATAAATTAAGGCTCCTCAGTGAAAAACAACTAATACTCTTTAGTGATAATATCTAAATCCTTCAATGATTCATGTATGAACCAATTTTACTCTATACAAACTCATTATTTGTTGTTGTTCGTATATGGGTTTCGGTAGCAGTATTATTACATGTATTTAATGATTTCATTTCATTGGTCTAATGATACCAGTAAATGCATGTAATGGTATAAGTAAATACATTATAAATTTCATAGTGTGAAACTTGTTTACGGGAGATTTTTGTGTTATTAAAATGGACCTTTTACTTTTATTAGAGATTCTTTGGGGTATATGATGGGCATGGAGGAAGCAAGGCTGCAGAATTTGTTGCAGAGAATTTGCACCTCAAGATCATTGAAATGTTGGAGGGCAATCATGTAAAAGAGGAAGCTTGTAAAGCTGGGTTTTTGAAAACAGATGAGGAATTCTTGAAACAGGTAATCATTGCATTTACAAATTGAATTTTGAGCTCAAGAATCCATCAATGTTCTGCTTCTAAGTGTGTTTTTTCAAGTATAATATCTGAGATTTGTAGATTTTGAGTAAAATGTGAAGTAGAAAGAATGCTCATCAATGCTCCAGAAAGTGGTTAGTGGTTATTAATATGAGACATTTATATATTGGTTTAAAAAAATGACTTTAATTACAAATTGATTCAAAATATTCGCACAGATATATAAAATATATTTGCATATAAGCATTTTTAAGTATAATATCTGAGATTTGTAGATTTAAGGTAAAATGTGAAGTAGAAAGAATGCTAATCAATGCTCCAGAAAAGTGGTTAGTGGTTACAAATTACATATTGATTCAAAAAAGTGACTTTAATTATAAATTGGTTTATAACATTTGTACAGACACATATTTTACGCTTATGTGCAAATATATTTTATGTGTCTGTACAAATGTTTTGAACCAATTTGTAATTAGGACCATTTTTTGAACCATTTTGTAATTTTCGCTACTAATATACTCTCTCTGATTCAAAATAAGTATCGTTCTAGAGATTTTAGGACAAATTAAGAATTATAAACTTTTACATATATATCCCACTTAAATCTCTAAAAGATCTATTATATTTTTATAATCTCTAATAGATATGTTGTATTTTAATATATGTCTAAAATATCTCTTATATTTTGAATTCGAATTCGTGGCAAATCAGGAAAAAAGTGAAAAAATAGCTAAAACGACACTTATTTTGAAACAAAATTTAAACTCTTAAACGACACTTATTTTGAATCGGAGGGAGTATGTATGAGTGAGGTATCCCTTAATTTTGTCTTAAAAAATTCAAATTAAGTTAGGTGAGGTTAGTATCAGCCTTAGTGAGATGTTGAATGTGGTATTTATTCGTTGGAAGATTTATAGGTAAAGTATTGATATGGACATTTATCAATTTACTTGTGATGGCAATTCAAAATAAAGGGTTGCCTTTCATCTTGTGACCTTTTTCAAATGCATTAAAGTATAGGCAACTTTTGGCTATTCATCATGCTTTAAATGTGTTAGGTAGATCAGTAGTTAACATTCTTCAAATTTAGATGAAATTGCATTGAGTCGAAAATACCCTTTTACTGCAGGGATTAGGTAGTGGTGCTTGTTGTGTGACGGCCTTGATCGAAGGGAGCGAAATGGTGGTTTCGAACTTGGGCGACTGTCGAGCAGTCGTGTGTAGGGATGGATCGGCGGAAGTTCTCACGACGGATCACAGACCAGCACGGGAAGACGAGCGAAGAAGAATCGAGGATAAAGTAGATATAAACTTGCTATTATTTGTGTTAGAAGATATGCACATTTGAGTGAATCTGAAATAATTTGATTGGCGATACAGGGTGGATACGTGGAGAATCATCGAGGAACGTGGCGAGTGCATGGAACGCTCGCGGTTTCTAGAAGCATCGGAGATGCTCATCTGAAAGAGTGGGTGATGGCGGAGCCGGATACAAAGGTTGTACATCTGACTCCGGATATGCAGTATCTGGTCTTAGCGTCGGATGGACTTTGGGACGAGGTAAACTAAACTCGCCCGTTTTTTAAACCTCTCTACTCGTTTCTTTCGCGTGATATCTTAACGAACTTGTTCGTGGATGTGATGGTGATAGGTTAGCAATCAAGAAGCGGTGGACATTGTGATGCAGACGTGTTCCGGTGTGGCCAAACGGGTCGTTAGATCGAAGAGGAGGATATTTCGTAAAATGTCCGTCCAGCGAAAAAGTAGCGAAGAAGAAACGGGCTGCGAAAACGGGAGCCCTCCATCAAAGTCTCGGAGAATAGTGGCGAATCAGACGAAGATAAAGACGCATTTCCCCAGCAACGAAAACGAATTCTTGATCGAGAAATGTGGGCTTCTGTCTGCTTGCAAGAAGCTTGCTGATCTTGCTGTTGCTAGGGGCAGTTTGGATGATGTTACAGTTATGATAGTCGATTTGAATTATCACATTAGTTAGTTACTTTCACACGAATGCTGGTAAAATTGTAGACTCTATTCATTATTCAATCATGCAAATTTGATGCGAAATTGAGATTATGATCCATTACATGCAAACTTCGGCGAAACGGGAGGATCAGAAAACGAACCATCGACGATTTGATCAAAGATCCACTTATTGGCCGCCTCGGTGAAGTGAGTCCCGTCCCAACTGATTCTAACCGACGGATCCTTACAAGACTTGGCGAGGACGACCTCTGTCCCGTTGACGACCTTCTTGCTTCCACATTTTTCGAACCTATTGTAATTATATTTCCCTCCGTGACCACAGCAAGCTAGGAACGGATTCTCGAACCCTGTCATTTTCATCACACGAGTAAGAGGGTGTTTGGCTGAGCTTGTAAGCTCTTTAAATCAGCTTATAAGTTGTTTAAGAGCTTATAAGCACTATTATTGTTTTTTGGCAAAATAAGATGTTTAATAGCTTATAAGAGCATAAAATAAGTTCATAACCCCCCCCACCCCCATAAGCTACTTAAAATATAGTACATCTTATAAGCTCTTAAAACAACTTACAAGATATTAAAGCTTAAAAGACATTTCAAATAAGCTTAGCCAAACGGGCTCTAAGATCAACATATCATGATACGTCCCACAATTCGTCTCACAATCAAGAAGCGAAAACTTGCCTAACTTCTTCGCTTTGGTGATGAGCGCGTACTTGGCTGAGTAAACATCGACGTACGTGATTGCAGCCAGGGGAAGGTCCTTCCTCAGCTGCGCTATCGTCTCGTTCAGTCGAGCGTTGAAATACTGCGAAACGTCATTGTACGGAATCGAGCAGCCGTGCTTATCTATCTGTGATGGAGGGACCAAGAATCTGTCCATAATGTAGGGCAAACAACCAACTGGTCCTGTGTTGTGTACCCAGAATGATCTTCCTCCTTGATCATAAATTAGCTGTTGCAACAATGTAACATACTTCTATCAGGATTCTTGAACCTTATATGCAAACAAAACCAAGTAACTTGTAGTTTTGATATTAAAGGAATGGATCGGGAAAATTGTTTTTTCAAGACCGTAACTTAAGAGGGTGGCAAAATGAGGACCACAACTTTTCTGGGTGGCAAATTGAAGATCATAACTTTTCATGTTAGCAAAATGAAGACCGTAACTTTTAACATTTGCAATTTAAGGATCGTAACTTTTCAAGTTAGCAAAATGAGAACCGTAACTTTTAACATTTGCAATTTAAGGACCGTAATTTTTAAAAGTTGCAAATTAAGGCCAAATTTTCGAATTAGAGCCAAATTGGCTCCATTTTGGTTAGAATTCGGGCCAAAATTGGGCTAATTAGCCCCATTTGCCCTGATTCAAGTTGATTTGTCCTAAATTCGCCACATTTTAAAGTTCTTGTCGTTAATGCGCCAGCCGGAAAGATATGACCCTCATTTTACCACCGCCCTTAAGTTACGGTCTTTAAAATATATTTTCACTGAATGGATCCAAAGCACTTTCGATACCCATATACGAAAATGATTCAAGATCTAAGCTGCAATTTTACTCGATCATCTCGGAGCCAAAATTTCGAAGAAAAAAAAACAACGGGACCAATGTCGAAAAAAGGTTTGTTTTGCATAACACTAATTCTTTTAGAACAAAAAATGCAATTTAACCGAACAAAGCCATTTTCTCACCTTGATCACATCAGAGAATTGTCCTAACACATCAGGGACATAAGCCTTAACTTGATCAGTAGTTAAGTTGAGTTTATAACCAGCGGTGAGATCATTCTGGCCAATGTCAAATGTGTATAGTGCCCGGGAGAAGTAATCTTCCTTAGGCAACAAATTTTTGAAGACCCCTTTATCTGATACCAAACAAAATGGATAATCTAAACATTTTCGGTAAAGCTTATAAGCTCTTTAAAACAACTTATAAATTATTTAAAAGCTTATAAGTACTATTATGGGCCGTTTGGTTTGAGGGATTGCCTGAAACTGTCTTTATAATCCCGGATAATCTCGTGTTTGGTTTGAGGGATTGCACAGGATCATGACCTTGGATAGACTAAAACGACTATCTCGTGTAAAATTCGATCCAGAAAATTTGTTTCTAGTCCAAATTTTCTGTATCTAGTCTATCCGTTTTTCGATAGTCGTTCTAATCCAATCATATCCCGTAAACCAAACGGCCCCTTAATGTAATTGACAAAATAAGATGTTTAATAGCTTATAAGATCATAAAATAAACTTGTAACACTTTATAAGCTGTAAAAATATAAGTTGAGATTTTTCAATTTATTTTTTCAACCATCTGCACCTCCAACCACCCACTCCAACCTCAACCAATTTTTTTTTTAAATTTTTTTTATTAAGAATTCTCAAAGATCTTATAAATTGTACTCCCTCCGTCCCGAAACTTATTTCATATGTGGGGTTGATACAATATTTAAGAAAAGTGAAGTGTGTGAGTGTAAAATTAAATAATTAAATAATAAAATGGTGCTTTATTGACTTTTGTGTGTATAATTTATTTCCATTTTTGGAGTGTGAAATAAGAGGTGGGACACCCAAAAATGGAAAACGTGAAATAAGAACCGGGACGGAGGGAGTATTAGCCAAACCTTTTAGCAATTTATAAGCTACTTAAAAAATTACATTCGTATAAACTTTTAAAACAACTTATAAGATGTTTTAAATAAATTTAGCCAAACGGACTCTTAAACATCGAGATTTGCAAATTTAAGGTACCTTTTGTACGGACAATCTTTGATCTTGTGAGAAAATCAGAGAATTGAACACTTTGAACATCGAGGGAGATGGGACTATACCCACTCTGCCTCATGGTTGTATTCTGAGGCATAATTGTGGATCCAGCCGTTGCAAAATTGGCTCCATGGCTAAAGTTTGAACCAATTGAATCAAGAAATGCGTCGAGATAAGGCAATCCCAAGTTTTCAGCTGAGAAATTGGACATATATGTTAAAAAAAAAATATATATATATATGAAAATAGTTCGTGATAATTTTACTATAGACCTGTTTTAAAACATTGAATATGACAAAATATAGAGTGACAAAGTATAAAGTGAAAATGATAAAGTTATCACAAGAGCATTAGTTGCTTTCACATGAGGGTACTCCTTCCATCCAGATAAAATAGTCGTGCTTTTTCATACGTGGTTTAATGCGATATGTCGGAGATTATTATTAGTAATTTTGAGGTTCGTTTTTTAATAAAATAATCGTTTATGCAAAGTATGTACTCTCAGAATATCCCGTAACATTTTTTGACACATCGACTTGAACCGCATGTATAAAATGAGATTTATTTTTTATGGACGGAGAAAGTATTAGTTATTTTTACCGAAAAGTATTAGTTGTTTATTAAAAACAAATTAAGACTCTTCAGTGAAAACAACTACTAATATTTTTCAGTGAAAACAACTAATAATATTCAATTATTTCACTCTATACATACTCATCCAATATTCGATCAAGATTAGAATTTTAATTGAGGTATAAAATATCAACAACAATTAAAATATAATGTCATTGCCTCCAATATTTGATACTTCTAATGAGATTCTTAATACTACTCCCTCCGTCCAATATTAGTAGGCCTACTTTTTGGGCAGTTATTTTTTGTCATAAGTTGGAAGGTATTATGAGGTTTATTTATCAATAAAATTATTGTTTATGAAAAATATAAGTATCATATTTTCCATAAACAATAACTTCATTGATAAATAAACCTTACAGTATCTCGTAATACCCTCCAACTTATGACAAAAAAAAACTGCACAAAAAATTGGCCTACTAATATTGGACGGAGGGAGCAATTGATAAAACAATTTTCATGTAAAATCTATATTAATACTCAAATTGGATAAGGTTAATACTCAATATAAAATGAAATCAAGAAAATGTACCAATGAAATCAATCAAGAGGCGGCCATCGGAGAAACGGCCGGCGGGGGAATGAAAGAATGTTTCGCCGTGAGGAGGAGGAGCTTGGCCGAAGACGGCGGAGAGGCCGCCGGTGTCGGAATTAGAGTCGCCGAAGTTGAATATGGCCGGAATGTTGCAGCTTTTCAAGCTAAGAATTGAGCTTGGGAGAAATATTATCTCCATTATTAGAAGGAATTTTAGTTTAAACTCCATGAATCTGAGCTACCGAGATTTTCTTTTTTTTTTTCTTTTTTTGGAAGTGGTGAAAATGCACTATTTCAATAGGAAAAGACAAATGAACATGTTACTGAGATGATTAGAATATGATATTTTAGTTTGTCTCTAGTTAAATTGTCAAACTAATAGTTGTAGTTAGAGCTGTCAAAAAAAACGAGCCCGGTCCGATGGGCCGGCCCGAAAAGCCCGGTTTTAAGGACGGGCTGGGCCCTAAAAATATAGGCCCGAAAAGAACCGGGCTTTTTTGGCCCGGCCCAGTAGGCCCGGCGGGCCTATGGGCTTGGGCCGGGCTTAGCCCGGTTTTCTGGGCCGGCCCGGTTTGGTTTTTTTTTTTTTTTTTTTATTTGAATAAAATTGAAAACCTAGAGATAAGAAAAATAAAGGATTCGTGTTCAGCTCGGTTAAAGTTCATTCGAGCTTGACTCGATAAGTTATAAAATAAGCTCAAACATGAATATTAAAACTCGATAATAATTCAACAAGTTTGAACAATAGTGTTTTCGACTCGACTCATATTTTAATGTAAAATTGAAGAGCAGTGCAAGTAACTTATACTCCTTCCGTCCCATAATTATTTGTACACTTTTTTTTTCGTCCGTCCCAAAATTATTTGTACACTCTAAAAAAAATTGATTTGCGTCCATATTCATAATAATAAACACATATTTACCTACATGTCACTATTTTTTCTCAAAAAAATAAAATATTTTCTTAAAATGTGTATTTTTTTGGTATGCATATAATGTCGGGACGGAAGACATAATAAATAAATTGATTCTACACCTATAAATAAATTCGTATTTTAGGTAAAATGAGATCTTTCAACTTATATCAAAGCCACAAAACTCACTATCCACGCTCACACATTTTGGGTTCAATTAACTAGTCATGTATGATAATTTTTACATTATATATGCATGGTAGAACAATTCCACAATTTATATACACATATATATCTTTTATTTAGGAACTCGTCTTTTCAACTATCTTCAAGAACTTCTTTAGAAGACATTGCTCCTATGTTCGGACACCTCTTTTCAGAATGATTTTTAGGGGTATTCGAGTAGTTCATCTTATTCAGACAATTATACAAGACCATCACTTAAATGGAGTTGTTCATCATTTTATTACAAGCCAACTCGAGCGAAACGGGAGGATCCGAAAACGACCCATCAACGATCCGATCAAAGATCCACTTGTTGGCCGCCTCCGTGAAGTGAATTCCGTCCCAATTTATCCAAACGGAGGGATCCTTGCACGAACCTGCGACGACCTCTGTCCCGTTTACGACCCTTTTGCTCCCGCACTTAAAAAAACGGTCGTAATTGAATCTCCCTCCACGACCACAACAAACTTGGAACGGATCCTCAAATCCTGCCATTTTCATTACACAAACTATCTCAGACGATAGGTCAACATAAATAGAAAATTGACCTTTAGTGACAACAATTGTGTTATTATAGCTTCTCTAGCTAAATGTCATTAAAGACTCGTTTCTGTCGTTAAAGGCTTCTAACTGAAAAAACTATAATAGAAAGTTTGTTGTTATTGAAAGTCATTTTTCTCGAAAAAGATTCAAAGTCTAGACAAGAGAAAAACTCGTCATTTTCATTACACAAACTAGATTATCTCACACGATTGGTCAGCAGAAACAGATAATCGGCCTTTAGTGATAGTAATCGTGTTAATATAGTTTCTCCAGCTAAATGTCATTATAAAGACCGTTTTCTGTCGATAAAGACTTCTAACTGGAAAAACCATAATGAAAAGTGTGTAGTCATTGAAAGTCATTTTTCTTAAAAAAGATTCAAAGTCTAGACAAGAGAAAAACTCTCACACGATAGTTCAAACATAAATAGAAAATTGACCTTTACTGACAACAATTTTGTTATTATAACTTCTCTCACTAAAAGTATGCAATGACATGATCATGTCGTTAAAGACCACTTCTTTTCGTTAAAGACTTTTAACTGAAAAAACTATAATGAGAAAAACTTGCCTAGTTTCTTCGCTTGGCTAATGAGTATACTAAAATTTGACGACAATCTTGTTATTATAGCTTCTCTACCTAAAGGTATGTAATGACATGATCATCTCATTGAAGACTGTTTCCTGTCGTTAAAAGACTTTTAACTAGAAAAACTATAATGAGAAATACTCACCTAGTTTCTTCGCTTGGCTAATGAGAGCATACTTGACAGAGTAAACATCGACGTAGGTGATCGCAGCTTCGGGAAGCTCGTTCCTCAGTCGAAGCACCGTTTCCTTTAGTCGAACATTGAAATGCTGCGATACCTCGTTGTACGGAATCAAACAACCGTATTTGTCGACCCGTTTTTCAGTCTCTATGAACGCGTTCATAAGATACGGAATGCAGCCGAGGGGTGCCGTGTTGTGTATCCAAAATGATCGTCCTCCTTGCCCGTATAACAGCTGCGTTCAAAACATCGTTCACTCATCACACGAATAATCTCAAAATCATCGATGAATCGAGACGTTTTCTTACCTTGATCACTTTAGAAAAGTCGACTAATATATCAGGGACTAATGCCTTCACTTCCTCTGTTGTCAAGTTCATATCATAGCCGGCGGTGAGATCGTTCTGGCCAATGTCGAAAGTGTACAAGGCCCGGGAGAAATAATCTTCGCCGGGATACAATTCGCGAAAGTACTCTTTGATTAAAACACGGTAATAATATCGTGTAAGAACAGATCGGATATACATTCAAACATGAAAAACCGTAGACGAAAAGGTACCTTGCTGACGAACAATCTGCGATCTTTTGACGAAATCTGAGTATTGAATATGCTGAACGTCGAGGGAGAAGGGACTGTACCCGAGGCTCAAATCTACGGGCTTGATCGTGGACGCAGAAGTCGCGAAATTAGCACCGTGGCTAAAGTTCGACCCGACCGAATCAAGAAATGGACTCAGATAAGGCAATCCAAGACTTTCAGCTGATGAAAATAAACCAAGTTATCAAACATCAAGAATGCAAAAATAAGGAAACTAAAGCAACATAATAAGAAAGACAACTCTTTTCCTTTTCGGACCGTCCCCCGTTAAGTTTCGCATTCCATAAACAGAAATAACAACACTCTACTACAATAAACTTTAGGGAAAGTTAAATTTTTAGGACACTATCTTATAGTAATTTGCAAAATGAGGACACTTTCTTTACGGGCTGACAATTTTAGGACAATTTCTTTTAAATATTTGCAATTTCAGGACACTTTCTTTACGAGCTGGCAATTTCAGGACTCTTTGTTTTAATTTTGCAAATTTAGGCCAACTGATACTAATTACGGGTCAAACGGGCTTGATCCTCCGGCTTGACTGCTTCGTAGACGCCATATCACTAAATTCCTTCCACGTTATTAAAATATTTGGCGAATTTAAAATCTAAAAAAATCTGGACAATTAAAAATCTGCTTATCATACTTTGCGCTCTGGGATTAGGATTCTCCCTTTGCTTTCACCATTCTTGGTTGGTATGTAAATAATTTTGAAAAATTAAAAAATGTAATTGCATTTTTCATTCCAACAGAACTTCCGTCTCACTTTTTTTTTTAATAATTTTGATCCCATGAGAATTTTTCAACCAAAATTAGTGAAGTTGGGATTTTGCAAAATTGATTTTTTTTTTATTTGCAGGAAGAGTTGGGATTAGGGCTCCAAATTTTCGTTTGGCCCGAAATTAGTATCAATTGACCTAAATTTACAAAATTTAAAAGAAAGTGTCCTGAAATTGCAAAATTTAAAAGAAAGTGTCCTAAAATTGTCAGTCTGTAAAGAAAGTGTCCTTATTTTGCAATAAGATAGTGTCCTAAAAATTTAATTTTCCCTAAACTTTAACATTCAAATTCACATAATATAATAAAAAATGTCACTCATTCAATTCACTAATACTTTATCACAAAAGTCAACATATGGCCCACCATACGTTAATAAACAAATACATTTTCTTAAACCATTCAACAAGGGGAGTACATACCAATAAAATCGATCAATAAACGGCCGTCGGAATAGCGGCCTTTAGGGGCACGAAAGAACGTTTCCCCGAAGGGGGGAGGAAGTTGACCGAACGCGGCCGCTAGTCCCCCCGTGTCGGAATTCGAGTCTCCGAGGTTGAATATCGCCGGAAAGTTGCAGTTGTTTAATCCAAGTATAGAGCTTGGTTGAAATATTGCAGCAATTATCAGGGCTTGGAATGTAATAAGCGTAAAATCCATGAAACCTGAGCTACTTTTTGAGACTAAGACAGCATTCTAGTAGATCTCAATCTGAACTATTAGATTTATAGATGTGTTATGACCAAAATGCCAGAGTCTTGGTCAATGTAGGGCTATTTTGCGGGTGAGCGATACGATACGGGTTCGGGGATACGAATTTTCAAAAAATTTAGGGTACGATACGTCTATTTATTTATATTTTATTATATATAAAACCTAAAAAATTAAATATATTTTAAAATTTTGTAAATCGAATGTATATAATTCACATTTTTTCTAACCCAAAACTTAAACATATTCAATAATTTAATATAATTAAGTAACCAAAAAACAATTTAAATTCAATTAGCCTAATATATACGTCATAACAGTGATTACAATATAAAACAAGTGTTACATTGTCAATTTGAATTATATTATATAATAAAATTCAATTGAAATAACACATTTAATGCTTAATAAGTAAAATATGCAAGGAGGATTCGAGTATCCGTCAGTGAATTCGCCACGTGGAGAATCCGATTCGCGGATTCAAGAATCTTATCCTTTTAGGGGACGAGTGCGAATCCGATACTGTATTGTGATATTTTTAGAAGAATCCGTGCATCATAGATGTAGGGTTATGTATCTTATCTTGTACAATAATTTCCTGACAAGACTTTGCTGGCATCCAAACATGGCCCTATGAAAATGTGACTTTTCATATTAATACTGTTTAGTATGATAGGAATGTAGCATGGTATAACATTCTTGACAAAAAGTATGCTACTGGAAATTTTTTTTTTTTTTTTTTTTTGACAAAAAGTATGCTACTGGATAATTAAACATGAAAGAGATTTATTTTACTTTGTGGGATAATTTTACAAATGGCTAAAAACATAGTTTATTATTTTGTCGACATATAAATGCATGGTTGAACAATTCAACCATTTACATATCTTTTTATTTAACTATTCAACTATCTTCAAGAAGTAATTCTGAAGACATTGCTGTTGTGTTTGGATAACTATTTTCAGAATGATCACTGGGAGTTGTTCATCATCTTATTACAAGCAAACCCGAGCGAAACGGGAGGATCCGAAAACGACCCATCAACGATCTGGTCAAAGATCCACTTGTTGGCCGCCTCCGTGAAGTGAATTCCGTCCCAACTTATCCGAACAGACGGATCCTTGCACGAACCTGCGACGACCTCTGTCCCGTTTACAACCTCCCTGCTCCCGCACTGAAAAGACGGATCGAAGTTGAACCTCCCTCCACGGCCACAACAAACTAGGAACGGATCCTCGAATCCTGTCATTTCGTTACACAAACTAGATTATCTCACACGATAGGTTAAACATAAACAGAAAAACGACCTTTAGTGACAACAATATTGTTATTATAGCTTCTCTAGCTAAAAGTCTTTAATGACGGAAACAATATCAGTATATGATTTTTCCTGTTGTTTTCATTACACAAACTAGATTATCTCACACAATATGTCAACATAAACAGAAAATCGACCTTTATTGACAACATCTTGTTATTATAATTTCTCTAGCTAAAAGTCTTTAATGACAGGATCAATATCATTATATAATGTTTCCCGTCAGTTTCATTATACGAACTTGATTATCTCACACGATAAGTCAACATAAACAGAAAATCGACCTTTAGTGACAACAGCCTTGTTTCTTATACTTACTCTAGCTAAAAGTCTTTAATGACAGGATCAATATCAATATATAATGTTTCCTGTTATTTCATTACACAGACTAGATTATCTCACACGATAGGTCAAACATAAACATAAAATCGACCTTAAGTGACAACAGTCTTGTTATTATAGCTTCTGTAGCTAAAAGTCTTTAATGACAGGATCAATATTAGTATATAATGTTTCCTGTTGTTTTCATTACACAAACTAGACTATCTCACACGATATGTCAACATAAACAGAAATTTAACTTTTAGTGACAACAATTTTGTCATTATAGCTTCTCCTCATTATAGCTTCTCCGGCTAAATTATTTAACGACTTTTTTAGTCGTAAAAGACTTCTGACTAGAAAAATTATAATGAAAAGTTTGTTGTAAGTGAAAGTCGATTTTCTTGTGGAAGATTCAAAGTCTAGACAAGAGAAAAACTCACCTAGTTTCTTCGCTTGGCTAATGAGAGCATACTTGACAGAGTAAATATCGACGTAGGTGATTGCAGCTAAGGGAAGCTCGTTCCTCAGTTGGAGCACCGTTTCTTTTAGTAGAACATTGAAATGCTGCGATACCTCATTGACCCGAATTAAACAACCGTATTTGTCGACCCGTGTTTCAATCTCTAGGAACCCATTCAAAAGATACGGAAGGCAACCCAGGGGCGCCGTGTTGTGTATCCAAAACGATCGTCCTCCTTGCCCGTATATCAGCTGCGTTCAAAACATCGTTCACTTATCATACGAATAATCTTAAAATCATTGATGAATTAAAGACGTTTTCTCACCTTGATTACTTTAGAGAAGTCGACTAATATATCAGGGACTAATGCCTTCACTTCCTCAAATGTCAAGCTACTATCAAAGCCAGCGGTGATATCATTCTGGCCAATGTCGAACGTGTACAAACCCCGAGAGAAATAATCCTCCTCGGGAAACAAGTCGCGAAAGTATTCTTTGATGAAAACATGGTAATAGTATTGTTATAAGAACAAATCGGATACACATTTCTACTTCAAATCACACATGAAAAAATCGGGGACGAAAAGGTCTATACCTTGCTGACGAACAATCTTCGATCTATTGACGAAATCCGAGTATTGAATGTGCTGAACGTCGAGGGAGAAGGGACTGTACCCGAGGCTCAAATTCACAGGCTTGATTGTCGATGCAGCAGTCGCGAAATTAGCACCGTGGCTAAAGTTTGATCCGATCGAATCAAGAAATGGACTGAGATAACGCAATCCCAGACTTTCAGCTGAGGAAAATAAACTATCAAACATCAAGAAAGCAAAAATTAAAGAAACAAGAGCAACATAATAAGGAAAAGATAAACTTCCCACTTTCCTTTTCGAACCGTCCCCCATTAAGTTTCCCATTCCACAAATGGAAAAAGAAAAAAACAATACTCTACTACATATAAACTTTAACCTTCAAATCCACACAATATTACCAAAAGTGTCACTCATTCAATTCACTTTTCAACTATTCACTATTCTATCACAAAAGTCAACATATGGCCCATTATATATTAATAAACAAATACATTTTCTTAAACCATTCAACAAGGGGACGGAGGGAGTACATACCAAAAAAATCGATCATTAAACGGCCATCGCAATAGCGTCCAGCGGGCGCATGAAAGAATGTTTCCCCGAACGGAGGGGGAAGTTGGCCGAACGCGGCCGCTAGCCCCCCCGTGTCAGAGTTCGAGTCTCCGAGGTTGAATATTGCCGGAAAGTTGCAGTGGTTTAGTCCAAGTATAGAGCTTGGTTGAAATATGGCAGCAATTATCAGGGCTTGCAATGTAATAAGCTTAAAATCCATGAAATCTGAGCTACTTTTGAGACTAAGAATACATTCTAGTAGATCTCAATCTGAACTATTTGATTTATAGAACAAAATGCCAGAGTCTTGGTCAATGTAAAGAGTTGTCATTTATGGGATCGTGGCAATTGGTGTAGCCATGTAGGGTTATGTATCTTATCTTTCACAATAATTTCCTGATAAGATTATGATGGCAACCAAACACGGCTCTTAAAAAATGTGACTTTTCTTACTGTTTAGTATGATAGGAATGTAGCAGGGTATAACATTCTTGAAAAATGTATGGTACTTGATAATTAAAACATGAAAGAGATTTACTTGACTTTGTGGTATAATTTTGCACTAATAATACACTATACCTGTCTTCATATTAGCCACAAAACTAGATCTATTGTTCGAATCGAGCAAGCCATGCTCGAGTTCAGTTCAATAACTTCAACGAGTTGGAAATAGAGCTCGGCTCGCTAATGAGCCTAACGAGCCTAATGGAATTATAAGAATTTTTTTAACTATACAAGCCGAGCTAGAGCCTTAACACGAGCAGCTCGTTTCGTTTAACAGTCATACTACCTTATCTGAACTCTTGAATACCACACGTTTTTTTAACATTATTTCAATAAATGAGTAAAAAGAATAAGATTATATGACCAATCTCCATTTTTTTTTTCCAAGTAAACGGAAGTGTGTGAACTTAAGAAAAGTCCTCTCCACAAATTGATGATGCATTATTTCAAGAAAACGACATCAAGTCAAAAAGTACACATTTCAAACAATATTAATCATTCCACATTTTCCTATTCCATCATCAAACAAGTTGAAAAATCAACCCATTAACCATTAATACAAGAAGAAAATCTCAAACCTGAATTATCCAATCTTCAAAAGATTAAATTTTTCCTTGGCCCCTTTCATCTATCAAGCATTTAGTCCTTTTCTGCATACTAATCAAAACATTATGCCAAGTATTCACCCTAGAATTACCCCTACTCGGTAACCCCACATTCATTTCGACCAAATCGTCGGTTCTAACACTCAAAACCTCGTTAGCTTCGGCGCCATCGAGGATCCAAATTAAGCAAGAACAGAACCCTTTTGTGATCTCCGAATCACTATCAATTCTAAATCTCATAACCCCATTTCCGTCCATATTAACCTCCAGCCAAACCTGGGTCGTACAGCCGGAAACTTTGTTTTCTTGAATTCTTGAAGATTCATCGAACGGCGGCAGAATCGTGGCGTATTGCAGCAATCTTTTGACCCGCTCGATTGGCTCCGGCAACGATTTGAATTCGAAATCCAGGTTTCGAACCCTTTGGGATACGCTCGAGGGCTGGGTTAGAGAATGACGGTCGATTGTTAAGCAATTGTTTCTGGGTTTTGGGGGATGGAAAGAGATTAATGGAGGGTTCTTGCGTTTGGGGATTTCTGGGTTTGTGGAGATTGGTGATGGGAATGGAGAAAGTTGCGTTCTTGTAGTGGAAAATCCCATTTTTTGATAGAGAGAGAGATACTCGAGCTGCGGAAATCTTGTGAATTGGATATTTAAAGAGTTCCACCAAACAAGGCGCCAAAATATAAATAAGTTTGTTTTTTCGAGGAAGAAGGTGAGGAAAATCTTTTTATAGAAATGGAAGGCGGAATTTGTGGTGGATCTTTTGGAAAAAGACTTATTTAATAAAGAATTAGGGTATTAATAAAAGTAGATTTAATATGGAAATGTTTCATGATTCAGAAAAACTATTACATGTATCAAGTGCATGATGAACTCACTCAAAAGTTGACACTGTTTATATTGAAAAGTTTGTTTCAATTACACTAAAAAAATTATACTAATTTCAGTTTTCAGTGTAAACTTTTCAGTGTAATCGTTACAAACTTTTCAGTGTAAACAGTGTCAACTGTTGAGTGAGTGCACCATACACCAAGTGCACATGAGGAGATAATTAATTTGACCAGAATTATTATAATTGTTGTAGATTATTTTGAATCTAGATTATAATTTTCTTGAACTATTATTATAATTTTCTCAAAGAAATTGCGGAAGAATTAGGAAAGTTTAACTATATCTTTTAATAACCAAATTAATGATACTCATGATCAAATATTTGATATTTTATAGCACAATACTTTGCCAACTAATAATACTATGTAAAGTTAGAGATTTTGTATAGATGAAAAGTATTAATTTGAGTAAATGATTGTTGAGTGGGAATATTACTAGTTCATAATAACGTATATGTCAATAACTTGGTCCCGACTCCTAAGACAAGCCGTGCAAGAAGAGACAACATTTAACGTGGATATTTAGTTTCATAAAAATGGACATTTTGTTCCTTTCGATCAAAGAAAGGGATGATTCTTGGTGCTTAATTCGATTACATAAGAACCATGATCTCTAATATTAATATATTTTTCTAAAGCTTCAATACTTAGACTTAGTTTTATACTAGAATTATTTATGATAAATCAATCATTCTTTAAAGCAAAACGAGCATAAATTTCAAAGTGGAGCTATGTCTCATATATAAATCATAAGATCGTCTCATACAACACTTCATAAATTCGAGTGGAGTGTTATACTCTCCTCATCTTTATCTCCAAATTTTATTTTCATTATAATGAACACGGAATTATTAAATAATGTACGTAGAATGAGTGGGCTAGATGCCAAAACTCCTCGGTCCGTGGAGTAGTGCATCAAGATTCAATGTATTCTACTCATTTATATAAACCAAATATTTATTGACTAAATCGTTAAACATAATGCTTCCTTTTGCTATTATGGGCCCTACATCTCCTCTTACAATAAAACAATGCCAAAAAGTAACATTTGCGTCACTGCATACTCCACATTCCATTTAAAAATCCTCAGAGAAAAGGTAGTCATTTCCGTCAAGATTATCATTACTTTTTCTATTTTTTCTTGAAGTGGGGGAGGGAGGGAGAAAGAGAGTATCAATTAAAATTTGCATTTCATACATATAATTGTAATTTACACATAAAATAACCATCTAAATTAATCAATAGTCCAACAAAAAAATATGGCCCTGCAATAGATGATCACATTTCTGATCCCAAAAGGGCACCACCTTCTTCATCCAGACCTCTCATCAATATCGAACCAGGCTGTAATATTTCTAAAAATTGCATCACCTGCACACTATATCTTCTTTGCCGTAAAAATTACTTCCAAAATTTCGTGATTCCCTCGGGTACATTAGCTTCCGACGTCTCCTATGGTATGTGCTACACTATCAGAAACTACTATATCAATGATCATGCTCTACACATGCACGGTGTCAACGGGTTCTCCCAGATGTCATAGTTGGGGAACGTTTCTTCAGGCAAGCCCGTTCTTGTTTGGTGGGTTACA
Source organism: Ballota nigra (assembly GCA_947034835.1). Classification (NCBI taxonomy): domain Eukaryota; kingdom Viridiplantae; phylum Streptophyta; class Magnoliopsida; order Lamiales; family Lamiaceae; genus Ballota; species Ballota nigra. The sequence continues at coordinate 96,520,350 of OX344727.1, forward strand.
ATCACATCCTCCACAAAGGTAGCCCACCCCATGTAGGGGTCCCCTAATGATTTCGACATTAGACCCTTGTCTGGTTTTATGGATTTTTGGCGGTGCCCTAGGTATCTCCTGTTCCCGATTATCAGTTTGGCGAAGTTTCCACCGTGTGTCATTACAAATACATCGGACTTCAAACAGACCAAGAAGTCTAGAGCCGCTAAGCTTGTTACGTGCTTTCTGAATTCATCCAATTCTGACTTGGTAGCTAATTCCTCCTTTGTCACCTGTAAAAGTTCTTCAATGATACTTTGAATCTTGGAAATAATTTAAATATTTTTATGCAATCGGACTTACGTGATTAGGGAACATGTTCCTGAGGGGTGCCATACGGTTCTGTCCACCATAAACCTGCCCAGAGGCCACATATATTTGGGTTTCTTTAGGATACCCCATAGCACGAAGCATCACTGCTACCTCACCAGGCTCGAGAGGGCAACGACCTTCCTTTCTCTTTTGAAGAGCCAGAGCCCAAAGATGGGAACCATCCTGCAAGACAGACCCCAAGAAAGAGATAATTAGATATAGATTTATCACACGAAACCCCAATGTTTAATTTGAAAAGAACCAAAACAAGAAAGATACCTTGAAGCGCCTTGGCCATTCTTTTAGTCTGTACAAAGCCATTAGTGCTTTCTCCACCCTAGTTCCCACAAAATCACAGAAAGAAAGGCCCACCATACCTTTCTCAAACCTTAGATGAAGAGCCCTGATTTACATTTACATGAAAATTATGTAACAAAAGTATGAAGACCTTTCAATCTTGAAGGAAAAATTCCAAATGACGATAACTTGAGAAGATCAGGTTATGCCTTACATGAAAGGATTAGAGCTGCCTGTTCGATTTCTCATCCTAGATACCAGCAAATCAGCCATATTCTCAATTTCAGGAAGAAACTTCAGAGCATGGTAGTTCACTCTGCACCTTAGCCTGTTGATTTCTTGAGGAACATTATCGTACCTTATCAACAAGAAAGACACTGATGAGTTATAACCAAAGCTGCTGAACTCTTTGTGTAGGTATTATCTTGTGTGAGAAGATTAAACACTCACACTAAGAAACTAACAACTCACCCCAGTCGATCAACAAAAGGTTTCAAGGCCATTATCTTTTTTTCCTTGACGCGGGGCAACACGTTATCTATGTAGAACTGAGCAGGAGCATACTTTGGAATGTTTTTTACTGTACGTCTGCCATTGACCATAAGCCATTTCCATAAGAGCCACATTCAACAAAACTCTGATTATATAAATATACTGATAAACAAAACTCAAAAACTTTCAACAAAACTCTGTTAGTCTTCCCATCTCAATAAAATGTCTAAACAGGAGTTAAAAAAAGGTATCAACCTTATACTGCTGAACAGCTCTGTTTTGTCTGTAAACCATTCTGGGATATCTCTCACAATTCGCACATCATCTTTCAAGTAGTCAATAAAATGATCTACATCAAAAATATCTTCGAATTTCCTGCAATTAGCTTTGTATTGTTAACATATTAGAGATTAGAGAATGTAGGTTCACCATATACTTATTTACAACAAAATTGATTCAAACTTTCTGCAGACAACACGATAGATACTATTAAAGAGTTTGTATGTTGACACTGGCCATGCATAAATGTTCAAATTTTCCAACTTAGAGAGTCGAGAAACAAAGGATCACTTTCAGCACAAATCAACTAATTGAGAGGCAGCAGCTTCAACAAAGTTCCAGGGGATGAAGGAATAAAATATAATACAACATTGCTTGATTGTATAAAAAAAATTCTTGAAATGTGTTGTTTCCTGGCTAAGAAGTCCTTGTTCATTGTTCATTGTACATTAAATCTGAAGTAATGAAAGTTGGTAAAGAAAAAAAAAATGAAAACTATGTACAACCAAAAGCACATAATCAAAGATGGCACATTGAGAAAAAGTTATTATTCAAGTAATCCAAGGATGTAGGATATATTCAACATATACCAAATTACCAATGCAATACAGAATAATTTGTTTAGCAATTAGCATAGCTTTGGTCAAGTTCACTTACGTTTGGTCTTTCCATATCTGGTCTTGCTTCAGCACGGGCAAAATAAGAGTAGCATTCAAGATCTTCGCTACAGCAACAGCATTGCAGATCTGTGGAGAAGCAGATAGATACTTATAATCAAGTACAGATTCCCCAAACACATTTTCAACCCCCTAAAAATATATATATACAAGAAACAATATAGAGATAGGTTCCCTTCAGAATGCATGAAACAATGTAGCGATAGGTAAAAAATGAAATGGTTGAAGCTTTCCGGTCCTTTAATAAGCAAAATACTTAAATGTTGGCAGCAATGAACTTTCAGATCGAGATAGGTTTCCTACATAACAAATTTAACAACCAAATGAGAAACGCGAGATTCAATTGAAAATCTCCACAAGGATCACATACAGCAATTCTTTGCTGGTTAAGACCGCCCTCGGCATGAATAAATATATAGCCATTTGTTTCGTTCTCAGCTGGAAGATCTGCAAGGTAAAAACAAAATGTATCACACAACAATGATCTAAGAGACTATATAATTAAGCCACAAATAAATATAGATGCCACTCCGAGAGAGCTTATGAGGAAAAGAATAACATTCTTGCTGCTTGGGACATTGAGGGTGATTTCATCAGTTGATTGGAAGTTAGTCATGTGTTTACAAGCATATATTCGAGTACCTGAGACTATTCCCTCATGTCTTTCAGCACATGGCTTCCATGAAGTGGTGGCTGAATAAGGATTCTCCCAAAGTGACGGAGACTCCTTAACCTACCAACAATAACACCAACGCTATGATAAAACGCAATCAAGCTGAAGATGATAACATGATAGAAAAGTTATTGTTTGAGCTTACATGAGGGCAGTGAAGAGTTATGCCATCTTTTCTGCACAAATACGGAGCATTCTGCAACCAAAGCACACAGAGGGGCCAAGCCAAAATGATTATGACACGAACAAAGAAGTGTGCCCATTCTAACATTCTTTCAAATGGTGCTGTTCTCCAGACTAAAGAAAACCATATTCCCTTTACTTAAAATCAACTAAAAACTATAATAAACTTCCATGCTAAGTAACCTCTCTCTAATTTTGATCAATTGAACTTAAAAACATTTGCTTGCAGGCAACAGTTTAACATATGTCCATCAAATTGTGCACTACATTTAAAGTAAATAAGAGGATATTACCTATTTCCTATAACTAGAATAACTACCACCAATTGTTCAAAGTTGACATTATCCACTCATGCCATTTCATGACCTTTGGGTTGTGACAGACTCGTAGACAATACAGTTACTGAAAATGGTATACTCAAGAAAAAAGAACACTTCTGTGACTTGATACTTTTCAGAATTAATGACCAAAGCTATATGGTTCCAAATTGAAGAGTGTATTTCAACCATTCAAGCACATTGTTCATTGAACTTTGTGTTCACAAAGTTTCTAATTCTGTGGTTCAAAATGTGCACCTGACGTTATGAAATAACCATATTTTTCTTTCAAGTTACGAGCATATCGCATCCACCAGTTTCAAACAGAGCAACACGCAATCTTTCATCATCAAAGTAGGGAATTAGAATCACAAAACACGAGAAGAAAAGTACGCCACAAAATAAGTAATTAATTCAGCAAATTCGTCAAACAGAAGACGAAAAGACGAACAATTTGGCACCTAGAGAGAACATTCGACCAAATAATCATGTACAATTAGACATAACCTAATACACAAAACAGAAAGGGACATTGGCATACCAGTCGTTTGATGACAGAAGAAACAGATATCACGGCAGCCAAAACAACAGCGACGAGTATCAGAATCGAGATCTTAGATCTGTAAGGATGCGCCCTATACAGATCGTCGTTCGGGAAAAAATAGTGCGGGAGAAAGGGTTGGATATACGACCGGAAGGAGCGATCGCGAGAGTGCCGATCGCGGCCATTATGGTCGTCGTCGGGTGCAGCGGCGGAGTCGTAGTCGGAGGAAAATGGGGATGAGGCAACAGCAGAGGCGGCAGGGGACCCGGTGGCGCGGTTGCCGATGGAGCTCGAGTGGCGGAGCTCCGCCATGGCTCGCTTCGGGCTGTACGCCAGCTTGAGATTTGGGGAGTAGCTCCGGCTCGGCGTTGCTCGCCTTCGGCTTTAGTGTTGGTCCAGTACGGCGCGATTTGAGAACTCGACTCTGGCGTGTCTGTGAGACGGTGAGAGAGAGAGGAGAGGGAGAGTAATTATCTAGTGCCGCTGACAGTCCATGTGACTGACTAGTTTTAGGAGTACTTTTTTAAAAATTGGGAGAAAATTAGTACAAAAAAATGTGCGCCATAAGGGTATTATAGTCATTCAACGGGGTGTTTTAAAGTACTTAAAAACTAGTTTTAGGAGTACTTTTTAAAAAATTGTCCCTCATTAATTGGTGAGAAAAAAAATTAAAAAATTAGAAGCAATTTTTTATATTCCAAAAGTATAAGAAATACTTTCTCCATTAAACAAAAAAGGTCATGCTTTTTTTAACTAATTTTAAGTATGTATACATGTTTTCCATAAAAAAATTTATTTTATTTATAAGCAAACCGATGAAAGTAGCTACAACAAAATATCACATTTGAAAAATGTTTAATTATATGCATTATTATACTTCTCAATGCGTCAAATGTTTAATGGCAAAGTTATATGAAAATAGTTCATGATAAGCTTATCATGAAACAATTTTAAATTATTATTAATTTTATTTGGAGTATCATTAATCTCATCAGGAGTATCATTAGTCTGAGTTCAAGAAAATTGTTTTAAATTTTTTTGAACTCAGACTAATGATACCCCTGACAGGTTTAATGATACTCCTGATGAGATTAATGATACTCTAAAATTATTTCATGTTAAACTTATTATGAAGCGTTTTCATATAATACCTACTCATGTTTAATTATATGCATTATACTTCTCAAAACTCTGATGATTAGTAAGCACTTTGGAGTAATTTGCACTTTTGGTCTCATTGGACATGTAATGTTTTACTTTCAGTCCCACCCAAAACACTTTTGGTCCCATAGGAATATTTTTTGGCACTTTTGGTCCCATATGAATATTTTTTGGCACTTTTAGTCCCAAACGTTCCAAAACTTGCAAAATTAGTTCCAAAGTTAACGGACATTTAACGGACACTTAACGGACTTGCACTTTTGGTCCCATAGGATAGGATACACTTGCAGGTTTGGTCCCATATGATTAAAAAATTCACATTTTTTACCTTTTTTTACCAAAATAACTTTATAAAAAGAAATATAATTACAATATATATGCAAATTTATTTTTATTTTAAAATATATATATATACATATACAATAATATATATATATATATTATATTTTAATAAAAAAATTAATTAGAATAATTTAATCTATATTAATTATTTTAAAATTAGAACAATTTTTTTTAACTTTTGTGCCATCTTTTAAATAATAATAATAATAATAATAATTTTTCCACATCTTATTTAATTAATAGTTCACTAATTATCACCTATAAAATTCTCTAAATTACATATAATTTCACTAACGATTACACACAAGAACATCTTTCTTTTAATTTGTTTCATTCCTAAAATTTAACAATGCACCCACATAAAAACTATATTGTCCATTTTTATACCGATTTTTCAACAATAATAATTTACCCTATGTTTTATTTAATTAAAAAACAAATAAATATTTATTTTTAAAATTAGAATAATTTAACATTATTTTAATCTAATTCAATTTAATTTTTAATAAGGTTTTATTGATTATTGTAATTTTTAGATATATAATAAATAAAAATTATTATAATTTTTACAAAAATATTACTCACTCAGTCCCATAATAACTTGCACATTTTCTTATTCGAACATTTCAAAATAATTTGCATACCACAAAGTTAGAAAAATCCTCCACAGACTTCACCTTTCAATTTTCCATAGACTCAACCATAGAAAAATTTAGATAATTTAGAATAAGAGTGTCCGTATTCGAACCAAAATTTCAGTAAATGTTAGTACCAATTTTTGTACGGTTCGGTATTTATAACATAGCGAAGATTTTTGTACATGTTAATACCAATTTTCGTACAAAATTTTTTTTATTTTATTTAATACGTACCAAATTTTGAATGATATCAACGTACCAATTTTTATAACATACCAATTTATAAATATTTTTTATAACGTAGCAATTTTTGTACATGTTAAAAACCTTATTAAAAATTAAATTAAATACAAATTAAATTAAATACAAAAATTAAAATTTTCTATTTTTTAAAGAACTATTTATTTGTTTTTTAATTAAATAAAACATAGGGTAAATTATTATTATTGAAAAATTGGCAAAAAAATGGATAATATAATTTTTATGTGGGTGCATTGTTAAATTTTAGGAATGAAATAAAAGAAAGATGTTCTTGTGTGTAATCGTTAGTGAAATTATATATAGTTTAGAGATTTTTATAGGGGATTATTAGTGAACTAATAATTAAATAAGATGTTGAGAAAATTATTATTATTATTAAAAAAATGGCACAAAAGTTAAAAAAGAAATTCTAATTTTAAAATAATTAATATAGATTAAATAATTCTAATTAATTTTTTTATTAAAATATAATATATATATATATTATTGTATATGTATATATATATTTTAAAATAAAAATAAATTTGCATATATATTGTAATTATATTTCTTTTTATAAAGTTATTTTGGTAAAAAAAAAAAAAGGTAAAAAATGTGAATTTTTTAATCCTATGGGACTAAATCTGCAAGTATATCCTATCCTATAGGACCAAAAGTGCAAGTCCGTTAAGTGTCCGTTAACTTTGGGACTAATTTTGCAAGTTTTGGAACGTTTGGGACTAAAAGTGCCAAAAAATATTCATATGAGACCAAAAGTGCCAAAAAATATTCCTATGGGACTAAAAGTGTTTTGGGTGGGACTGAAAGTAAAATATTACATGTCCAATGGGACCAAAAGTGCAAATTACTCAAGCACTTTGTGTACATAAATGGTATTATTTTTATACCTTTTTTATTTAGACGTTTTACAAGTACCTTCACACCCAATAAAAAGAAATAACTCTCTCACAATAATTAATAAAATATAAAATTACCATTATTTTATTCAATTCACTTACAATTTTTTCCTTTCTTAAAATATGTACAATTTCCATATGTGAAAATAAAGGTGGGACAGAGGAAATATTATCGAGTTCAACATAAAAATTTTGTAAACCAAATTTATATAAGTTTTTGTGCAATTATTATTTTACCATATTCTATACAAAGTTTTCTTTGGTTCTGTTGTAAATTACACCATATTTTTACATAGTAACGCATAATTCAAGGGCACTTGTATCTTTCTACTAATCATTGTCATTAGTACACTTGTGTAAGTGCTTAATTTAACCATGTAAAAAAATTCAAAGTCTATATTATATTAACGGATGTGTGAGTTTATTTAAAATGAAGTTTTGTATGCATTTCTTCACCTGTGGATCAACAATCATAGGAGTAAAAAATTATGTCTATGCTACACAGCAGTGCTGGATTGTAAAATAAGCCAAAATATATAAAAATTTGCGTCAACTATCTATCGTATTGAAAAAAACCACACAAATATATAAATTTGACACAGAATTTTAGATAGCTTGCGTACATGGAGAGTCATGAGCAATCTAACTACTAAGCCAAACATTCATCACATGAGTCATGTCTAACCAACATTGACATAAGAGGCCATCGACTTCAAATTTTTTTAAGCTGACTCATCTCCTAATATCAAACATAACCATCTTCAACATCACCTACCTAGTAGCTTCTTCATAAAGTCTGTATAAATTTTAGTTTACAAAGAAGATAAAATGTAACAAGGCACAAATATGGATGGTTAACTGTACAAGGTTTTAAGTACCTTTATTTGAGCATCTGTGCTGAATCCCTCCTCAAGGAGAAGACTACGACCAACTGTTCAAATGAGCATGGCTATCTACATATTTGCTCCCATATCTGATCGTCTGACTATGACTTCCCCTTGATGTTACATGTCACGCCTATCCACACATATAAAACAATCAGCGAATTTTGTGCGAAAACCTTTTGCAGGAATAAGTAATTAATATAAGCGGATTTAGAATCAAGGATGCAAGAATGCATGTCCACATTTTGCATAAAAGGAAACTTGTAGATAATAATTTAGCTGCTTCAGCTATTCTTTACAGTCATATCATCTGATGTAACATGAAATGTACATACTTCTTTCCATCTGGTAATGTGCTTACAGCTTCACCATCAGTCACATAGTGATTTGCATCTGAAACTGTCTCTTCCCTAGCAATTTCCAAAGAATCCTCGCGGCTGAGGTTTTTGAATTTAACATCCATCTTGTCATCATCTTCTAAATATCTTGGCAGATTTTCTGAAATATGAGATTCTTCATCAATAGAGGGCAACATCATCCAAGAAGGAAGACCGCTACCCCTACACTCTACAAGCGAGGGCAAGGTTTGTCCAGAGGTGGAACACCAGCCTTCTTCTCTAGAAACATGACCGGCAGGGATTTCCTCTCCCGATCCAGGGGAAGTTGCATTATCACGTAAACATATGCTTTCATCAACAGAACCAAGAGTTTCATCGGTAGAACCACTCTTATTATGATCGGCATCTTTCGGTTGAGGTGATGGCTGAGCAGATGAAAATGATAAGTCAGACCAATTAGAAGATGATGGTGAGAAGCTAAACGAGCTTGAATAATCAGATGTTGAAGGTGACACTGATGGTGAAGTTGAATCTGATTTCGGCTTACTAACAAAAAATGACGAAAAAGAATCAACCAAATTGTATGATGGTGATTCTGATGGAGAAGTATCAGAGCCGAGGCTGCTGGCTACACAAGAAGCAAATGAATCTCGAGAGTCATTATGACTACTTGAAGGTGTTGAAAGATTAGTAGGAGAGAGAGTGTCTTCAACTTCTGAACAAATATCTCTTTTCTCCAGCTCATCACGAGTAGGATCGGGTTTAGAAGATGCAATAAATTCTTTCGCAATACCATCACCAAATTTTTTTCTCAATCTGTTCCAATCACTCTCTCTGGCAGGAAGGCAAGTCTCAGGTCCTGCTCCTGATAATAATGGTAAAGGAGGCACAACCCCACCGGCAAGTGCTTTGTGGAATATTTCAAAATCTAAGTCATACTCATCGAGTTTCCTATTATTGAGACATGGAATAACAGTCCTAGGTACGTCAGACCCTGCAGAGAAACTCTTCTCTTCAGACTTTACGTGACCGCCTTTCGTGCAGCTGAAAGCATCCCAAAATCCAAATGTCTCTTCGCCTTCTTTGATGATTAAAATGGGACCCTTGGCTCTTTCATAACGAATAACTTGGGAAGCAGCTGTCATAGCATTGTCGGACATCACCGGGGAGCAGTGCTTCCCAATCCAGACGTATAAAGCAGAAGGAATGTGAACAATGAATGCCCCACGAGAGTCGAGCCTCTCTGCACCTGGTTCACATAACATCTTCGGCACAAGATGAAGGGGGTCGTGCGGTGAGTGAGGGGCCATGTGATACATTCTCAGCACGGAGGTGGGGCTAGCAGGCAGAGCATGCACGCGCTTCTGGCATTGCAAAAGTTGGCAAGCGAATCCCACGTTGGGGTTAGCCACTTCTCTACCTTCTTTCACGTGCTGGAAAGCATCATCGAAACTTTGTCCCTCTTTCCACATAATATAGGCAATGACCAACGAGGTTGATCGAGACACACCATGGCAACAGTGGACAAACACACGTCCACCTTGCTCGCGAACATCCTCAAAGTAATCAAACACGTCGTACAGTATACTTGTGATATCCTCCGACGGGCTGTCCTGCAGCCAAAGGGTCCTGTACACAAGGTCATTCCTGAAATATTCTGGGCAAACAAATCCCACACAATTGAGCACATGGGTGATCCCACTCTGACGGAGGATTTCACGGTTCTTGGCAATCGCATCACCTCCCAAATATATATGCTCTAAAATCTTAGAGCATTCCTTATCAAAAAAGGCAATCTTGTCTTTCCTGCATTCAAACTCTCTCGGGGGTTGATCTGCGGATGAATTTTCATGGGGTGTTAACGATCCAGGCTTCGCACCAGGAGTTGGAGGATGGGGCCATATGCCAAGATCATCCGACCCAGCTTTCGGCCATTGCTCGATGCTTGGTCGGGCAATAGAAAGAGGCTGAAGTGGCGGCAAACAAGCACGCGCCTTTCTGTTCCAGCGTGGATTAGGAATAGGATCCGACTTTCTTGGCGACCGTTCAGTCCATGAAACAGACCTCGAGTACGTCTTCCAACTTACACTCGAAGCCGGATCTTTCTCTTCTTCCTTAAACATTTCAAAATCTAAGCTACCACTCTGCAAAAAACCAAGTAAACATATTTGAGAATTCGTTTAAACATAACCAACCAACAACAAACATCAAAATTTAGCCTCAATATTGCATTAAAAGAGGAGTTCAACCACCACATTTCACAATTTCAGAAACAAACCCTCAATAGTGGTAAAAACCTAACCTTTTTAAAAAATTCCCCAATTTTAACTCCAAAATAATTCTTCAAATACACGCCTAACACAAACAAACACATCCTGTTTTCATTAATTTATAACTATAATTCAACCTAATTTTCCAACCTAAACCCTAGACCGATAATTTGTTCTTTCTTTACCTTGACAGAAACAGGCGAAGACAAATCAAACACAAACTACGACCGACTAGAAACCACTAAACACCTCTCAGATAGATAGCAATCCAAACGAAACTGCAAAAATAGAAATCCTTATGAACTAACATACTATCAAAATAACTGAAATTCACAAATCCATCCAAAATTAAAAACTACGGAAAAATTAAAAACTCACATGAACTAGTAACAAGCAGCGAACATTGATTAGCAGCCAGTGAGCATGGAGAGATATTTTGATTATATAAAAAATGGAGAAGAAAAATGTGAAGAAAAGATCCGTTCAACGAAGAGTGCTTTTATTCAAGAGAGAGAAAGTAATGGGGTTAGAGAGAGAAAGAGTCGCATCGCAGTTGAGCCAAATAAAAAGAGAAGAAGCCAGGTTGGCAAAATTTATAGATCTGGAACATTAGTCGTCAAAATCCACGTCATCGTGGTATTATTTAAAGATTTTAGGTATTTTTTTTAAAGTTAACTTAAATGTAGTAATTGTTTGAATGATAATTTTGATCAACTGGTAATACATGTATTTAGTTGAATTCACTCGATTTATTACAAGAAAAAATCAACAAAATTTGGTCCACAGATTTGGTTTTTATATTATAAGTAACTCTAGATTTCTTTGACTTATTTAAATAAATTCCCTAGTTTATATATATAATAATAAGGAAATAAGAACACTTGCATAGTCTTTTCTTTTGGACACAAAAAATATTCATCAGAATATTTTCATTAGAAATATAAAAAATCCAGAATATTTTAGTTGTTATTAATATTTTTTACTTCGATTTTTATACTTATAAATAAATTTTTAACACTCTTGATTAAATATTTGATACTTTAAAATATTTTAAAATTATTTTCATATAAAATTTACTCATGATTTTAATATAGATATGAGTTTAATGCTTTAATTATTTTTATAAAGCTCGATTTTAGCAATAATTATTGATTTTTTTTTATGAATATTGTTCTATCGACTGCCATAAATAATGCATTATTGCCACATTAATGTGTTTTGTATAAGGAATAAAATATTAGGGGACGTATGCTTCATGCAATGAGATTTAATATTTTTTTAGAGATAGGTCCAGTTTAATATACTGAATATTTTACTTAATCAAATAGATTTGAACTTTGACTGCAATCATGATTTTACATAATAAAATTATATTTAAGAAAAAGAAATATATTTTGATAAGACTTACTCAGATTTTATAAAGGTTTAAATGAAGAGCAAAGTAGTCAATAAATTAATCGGATAATTTGACCATAGACCAATAATTACATCCAATAATCATTCATCCCATCTGAAAAAAAAAAGTTAACATACATAAAAAAAAAGATTAATTACAAATAAATTACAATATATTCGCAAATTGCAATATAATCTAAAGCAAATAAAACATCACCTAAAAATTTGTTAGCAATTATAACCAAATGAAATATTTCAATTTGCCCGCAAATAATGATTAATTATGCATTGTTATCTTAACCTATCCAAACATATTCATACAATTAATTATTCATTGTTAGGTAAGTGAAACATTATTTCCAAATAAAAAAAATATATTTGTTGATTTAGAATACAACAAACTGTTAAGTTGAATTTTATTTGCAAACATTTAAAATTTAGATTATATTAAATTGTAATTTGCGAAGAAGTTTAGATGAAGATACATTACACATACAATCCTTCTCAAATTTTGTGATTGGTAGTTAACAAATCTAACATTAAATTTCAAGAAGATTTTTAATATAAGAACGGAGTCCTTCACAGTTCACACTATAAGAAAATAAAGAATTCCCTACAAAATTAAAATTGCTTATAAAATTTTTCCAACAAAAAAGTTCGTAGTAAGAATTGCCTACGATTTGCCTACAAAATTTTCTAATTATGAAAACATCTACATTTCTCAATCTAGAAATAATTTTACATACGAAATAAAATCTCTAGGTATAATTACCTACAAATGCCTTAAAAAAATTACCTGCATCACAATTAGCCTACAGAGTCTCTGTAGGCCTTTTTTTTTTTTTTTGTAGGTGGAGAAGGAAAATGCTAATACAATTAAAAATTTTTGTAGGCAATTTCGTAGGTAATCTCCACTACGAATTTTTTTTGTTGAAAATTTCGTAACCATATTGGCAATTTTCGCAGGCAGTTTTATGTTTTATTGCAGTGTCAATTGATATTCTCAGTCAATTCGACAATAATTAGAACTTAACAGTTGATATACAAACGTGTATATGTAGCTATATATATATATATATATATATATATATATATATATATATATATATATATATATATATATATATAATTGTGTGATGACATAAAGATCAATCAAAATTATTGCATGCATGCAGACAACAAGCAATGGCTAATTAATGTGTTGGGTATCATATGAAATGACAATTATAATTAACATAGTTCCAAATAATTCATTAGTCATTGATCATTATTTAGCTTAATTTATAAAATAATGCTGTAAGTTGTCTACTTGTTTCGAGTCCAGACAAACTTATAATATTAATTAAATACTTATTTAAATTCGGAATGATTAAGAAAATGTTAAATGAGATTGTGACCCTTAACATTCATAATTCCTAACCACCTCAAATTTCTATCTCCCTTTTATGGCATTGGCCCAAATTGAGGCCCAGTTATAAGCCCATGTGTTTTTTTTTTTTACTTTTTTCTTCCATGATTCTCGCTGGGCTGAGGTTAAATACAATCCTATCTTTTATTAATACACTCCACCAAAAAAGTGTTCGATTTTTTTTCTAAAAATTTGCTAGTAATTTTTTGGATTTTTTTTCCAAAAAACTTGATAATTTTTGGAAATTTTTGGAAAATACAAAATACACACACTAAATATATGCATTTTTAGAAAAAAAAAATTTCAAAAATTTGACCTTTATCAAAAAAAAAAAAAATCCAATTTTTTTTTAATGAAATGTATTAATAAAATATAGAACTGTATATAACCTTGACCTTCTCTCTTTAAAAAAAAGGAACTAAAAATGTCAACTCTCAAAAATGGTTATATTATACCTACATGCTCAATATATTATAATTGCGGCAAGTTTCGTATAGTAGGAATTTTTTTATACTAGCAATCATTATATTTCGGTTAAAGTTAATACCACGTTTCAGTTGAAATTAGTGTTACAATTTATTTTATATTTCTAATCAAATTTAGTGTTGCGTTAAATTCAAAGTTTATGTTACGTTTCAGTCAACTAATGTCATGCTTCAATTATATTAGTTTGCACGTTTATTTTACAGTTAATATGACGTTTCAATCAAAACTGATGTCACATTACCACTTTGTGCACAGTTACACAGTGTAACTGGTAATAGTATCAAACATAAGCAAAATAATAATAGACAAAAAAAATTATGTCAGCTAGATGCACATAAATTTTACAATGAACTTGATAATATTGTTTAGTATATAAAATAACATTGTTCAGTATATGTTTACATGATTTTATAATAGTTATAAATATGACAAAAAAGTTGTGTGATATGGTTTAATATTGAGACAGTTGACAAATCAACACAAATTAGTATTTATTTCTTTAAAAATATTAATGTATCATGTCTAATTTATAATTCGTCGTAAGAGGTCTGAAGGAAACCTAATTTTAAACCACAAAAAATAAGTTAGTATAAAATTATGGGAAAATACATTTTTTTTATCCTTTAACTTTAGTAGAATTTGGTTTTCGTCCTGTTAACTTTGGAATTTTGAATTTCATCCTATAACTTACAAAAAATGTGTTTTTCGTCCTGTTAACTTTGGAATTTTGGATTTCGTCCTATAATTTACAAAAAATTGTGTTTTTTTGTCCTATAACTTATACTCCCTCCGTCCCCTCTTAACTTTGGTGACACAAATTTTAAGAAAAACTGCTTTATTGACTTTTTCAACCAATGAATGAAGAGTATTTTGAATTAAAGTAGGTATTGTGAGAGTGTTTTATTTCCATATTTGGGGTGTGAAAGTTATTGTGGGACGTCCCAAAAAGGAAAGTATGAAAGTTATTAGGGGACGGAGGGAGTAAAAAATAATATTTTTTGTCCGGTAAATCTGACGTGGCACCAATTTTTTGTAAGTTATAGGACGAAATTCAAAATTCCAAAGTTAACAGGACGAAAAACACAATTTTTATAAGTTATAGGATGAAATTCAAAATTTTAAAGTTAACAAGACGAAAACCAAAATCAATCAAAGTTAAAAGGATAAAAAAATGTATTTTCCCTAAAATTATCGACCACTCCCAACAAGATACTAAATATAATCTTGAAGATGAGTAGATATGTGTAGGACCCCAAAGTATACCTACAAAGAAACATCCAATTGGAAATATTATTTCATCATAACCTGATTTTCTTGGATTCTATCTGATTAGATAAGGACGTCTTTCCTCCATACAAAATTTAATTATTAAAGACTAATTAATACTTTTAGTTAGCTAGTTGACCAAAAGATTTGTCGTGGAACCCTTCTTGAAGGGTTACGTACAGGATGCACATTTCTTGCAATTAAATTAAATGAAAATGCGACTTTCACATTATTTTGTTCTTTCTTTTTTAATAATTCAACTGTCCATTTTCCATATTTATTGTATTTCTTCAAAACTCCCTTTGCCCAAATTGTGAGTCCACCAAGTTTCTTGGAAATTGCCGAAGAGGAATGATTTACCATTTTCCAAAAAGTATGATTACATATTTAATTGGATGGAGACTAAAGTGTATGATTTTCACAAGACTTTAATGTAATAATTATGATAATTGGCCAAATAAAATCACAATATTATCACAAATTATAATTAATTTGAAATTTTGAATTATTGCACACAAAATCTTAATCTAAAATTTGTGAGCAATTCTAACTAAAATGCCGATTTCAATCTGTTCGAAAAAGGTGATTAATTATGTATTGTCATTTGAATCAATCTAAACATATTAATACAATTAATTATTCATTGTCGGGTAGTGAAACATTATTTCTGAACTTTAAAAAAATTGTTTCTTTATTTGAATTGTAACCAAATATTAAATTGAAATTTTGTTTGAAAGAAATTAAAATTTTAACTTAAATTGCAATTTGCGGAAAAATATTGGGATTTTATTTGTAATTTTTTTTTTTTAAAGAACACGTAATTGGGACCCAAATTCAATTTGGACTGACTCTAAAAGACTTCATAACTCTCTCTAGAAGATAAGTTTCACTATAATAAAAGTTGTGAACAATAATGTTTATTTATTTTTTTCTCTGCATTTTTTCCAACCCTTATTTTGAATAATTCCATAATAATAATATAATATTAAAGCCGCAAGACTTTGCAATTCAAACTTATTTTAATTTTGTTCATATTACTATTTTTTTTGCTGTATAATTATAATAAAGTCCTTACCATGCAAACATTACACATAACTAAAAACAAGTTAGAATTATTCCAATAAGATAACATATATATATAGCAACAGTCCTAACTCCCAACTATAACCCTTCTTTAAACAGAATCCCACTTAACCTTTTTGTCTAAAAACTCTCCAAGACTATATTTTTATGGGGATCAAAAGCTCAACCCAAAGAAGATTTTTCAGTTCTTCATCATTTGATGATCATGGCTATCCATACACCGTTGCCACTCCTCGCCACCCGTGTTTTACGCCCCGGCACCACCACGCTCCGGTGGGTTATGCCACCGCGCCGCCAACCCCTCAGCCGCACCGCCGCCTCGACCACAAGTTCTCAAGAATTGCTGATAACTACCACACCTTGGACCAGGTTAAGCCATGTGAAAATAATGCAATCATATAATGGAATGATCTTTTAGTCTACTCAAGTCAACTCTACAATGATAATATCACAAATGATGGGTAACTTTGTCCGAGTCTATAAATAGTTCTGTAAGTTTTTATTTTATCAATTTTGGTTCTTTTCGCTCAAAATTTTAAATTTTGGGTTATCGAAAATCTGTTGTAGCACACATGGTGACATGAAAAAGGTATCGAAATGACGAGTTCTACGAGAAGAAGAGAATAGTACTACATCCGTACTGAAAAATAGTCCTGTTTTTTTGCACGTGGTTTAATGCGATATGTCGGAGGGTATTACAGGATTTTCTGAGGTCTTTTTTTAATCAAATGATCGTTTATGTAAAGTATGCGAAACAAATTTTCCATTAATGATCATTTTATTAAAAAACGAACCTCAGAAAATCTCGTAATGCCCACCAACATATAGCATTAAATCACGTGAGAACAAAGGACTATTTTCAAGGACGGAGGTAGTATATGCCTTGATCTAAAACTCACCACAAATCGCTCGGAATTAGCCACGGGAATGGACGAAATTTACGATTTTGATTCCTCAATTCTTGGGGTAGGTGTAATCGAAACATGAAATTAATTGAAGAGTTTTCTTCCTGGAAGCGAGACGATTCAAATGATAGCAACGATGACCGTCAATGCGATCGAAGCAAAAAATTAGGGCAATTTTCCTGGCAAAATCGAAATTTTCCAATGAAAAGGACAAAAATTGTTATCGAAAGATCCAAAATTGATAAAATAAAAACTTGAAGGACCATTTATGGACTCCGACAAAGTTACAAGACCATATGTGATTTTTTCTTTAACAAGTTGATAGAATTTGTTCTTACCAGGTTACAGCAGCACTTTCAAGATCAGGCCTGGAATCATCAAACCTTATAGTGGGCATAGATTTCACCAAGAGTAATGAATGGTCAGGAGCCAAATCTTTCAACAGGAAAAGCCTACACACCATTGGGAATGAACCAAATCCTTATGAGCAAGCAATTTCCATCATAGGCAAAACACTGTCTGCATTTGATGATGATAACCTGATCCCATGCTTCGGATTCGGAGACGGTAAACACGCGATTTTTTCGTCTCTTTTCGCGTTTTCTTGGCGCGTAACGTGCCGTAATTTCTTGCAGCCTCAACACATGATCAGGATGTGTTCAGTTTCTATCAAGATGGCAGGTTCTGTGAGGGGTTTGAACAGGTGTTAACAAGGTACAGAGAATTGGTTCCTCGCCTTCGACTCTCAGGTACCGATACTACCCCTGGAAATCGTCACACGCGAGAAAATTGACCTTTAGTGACAACAATCCTGTCATGACCTGTCATTATTGCTTCTCTAGTTATGTCATGACCTGTTATTAAAGGTTGTTTCCTGTCATTAAATATTTTTAACTAGAGAAGCAATAGTGATAGGATTACTGTCACTGAATGTCATTTTTCTTGTAGTGATCCTATTACACAGTAACGTCTGAAAGAGATGTTTGCAGGCCCGACTTCATTTGCACCGGTAATCGAAATGGGAATGAGCATCGTGGAGGAGAGTCGAGGCCAGTACCACGTTCTGCTCATCATCGCAGACGGGCAGGTGACGAGAAGTGTCGACACTCCCAACGATCAGCTCAGCGTTCCGGAGAGGCAGACGGTGGAAGCCATTGTTCGGGCAAGTTACTACCCGTTGTCAATCATCGTTGTTGGCGTTGGAGACGGGCCATGGGACGTCATGAAGGAATTCGACGACAATCTCCCCCAGAGAGCGTTCGACAATTTCCAGGTAAGCCCACATTCTATGACCTTAACAGAGATAGTACTAATACTACACTACTATTTTACATCTTCTCTGTGTCTGCATCAGTTCGTCAACTTCACGGACATCATGTCGAGAAACGTCCAACAATCGAGAAGAGAGGCGGACTTCGCCCTAGCGGCATTGATGGAAATCCCTACTCAGTATCAAGCTACATTAGAGCTCAACATATTGGGGTATATATAACATTCATTCAACACTTGTACCTAATAGTACTTGCCAACACCAATGTACTAATTTGTCCTGATCTTGAACAGCCATCAAACAGGACAAGCTCCTACCAGAACTGCCCTTCCTCCCCCTATTTCTAGAGGTAATTCGGGCAACAGATACAGTCCTTATAGCTCGAACAGTTTCCAGAGGAATAGTCCGTTTTATCCTGTACTCGGAACAACAACTCCCGCATCATCATCATCATCCTCGAGCTCTCTGTACGACAGCAAGGTAAGAACTGAGAACCCTTAAGATGTTATGAAACAGTAAGTCAATACTTATATCTATTCTCATTTACTGAAACAGGTTTGTCCCATATGTTATATTAACTCAAAAGACATGGCTTTTGGCTGTGGGCATCAGGTAAAGTAGACAGCTATATTTACTCTTTAAGATCAAATAAAACATCATTAAATTGTATGTGCATTGGTATTAAACAGACCTGTTGCGAGTGTGGAGTAGATATTGAAGAATGCCCGTTATGCCGGAGCATAATCACAACCCGAATAAAGCTCTATTCGTAGGCAGACGCTGCTACTAGTCTTCAAGAATTTCGTCGAGCCATGATGCCCTGTAATAGTTCTAACATTGAGCGATATTTACGGACAGACACATGAGCCATGATTTTTCATGTAAATATTAGATCAAGGGCCATGATTTGATAGGTTCTGATCAATATAGGTTAGGATCTTTTTTCTTTTCATGATTTTGCCTTAGAATTAAACTTCATATAGGGTAGACAGACTGAAGTTTCTCCTGTATTTTGTCATGAATTTATAGCTCATTGTCTTGATTATATCATAGTGTGATTATTGTTTTAATTTCAATTTTGAACACTCAAATAAAAGCTGCAATATACGGCATAGCCACATAGGTAACATTGTAGACTTTAACATATCAATGTTGCACTAATTGAGAAAGAACTTTGATTGGTAAAGATGAATATAAATCTCAAATCATCAAAACATGTTTATCCAAACATCAATACATTCATAAACTGTGAACAGAACATGGGATGCATCCCCGTCTACGGGTCTTCCGCCTCTCATTCTTCCATCTTGTCTCCCCCTTCGATCACTTGAACCAACTCTTTCAACGGGGTTATTTTCGTGAGCAACACCTCTGCAAAAGGGAGATACAATTAGTCCACACTTAGATAGATACACAATGCCATAGATGCAAATAAGCATTTTCATGAATAAAATCAAGAAAATCCATACCAGTCTTCTTGGAGAACGAGTAACCCTTCTCACTGATATATGTGCGAGGGTTTGGCATCGAATAATTTCTCAGGTACTCTTTGTTCCCCTGAAAGCAATACATGAGTAAAATTGTTAGGCACCCTTATAGCTGAAAAGTACAATCATCAAGGGAATAAAAATGGCACCTTCGTAATGACACAAATATCAACGTTGCTTCCACTTCCTAAGTCATTAAAAATTCCAGCGCATATTGCATCAGCCACCAATTTAATTCCCTCCTCTTTCTGCATAATCGGCACTATATTCAGCTCAAAGAATTTGCATTCATCATGCTTTTAGATGCTACAACGAAAAGTAATGAACTTACAGTCAGCCCTTCACGATAGTTAGATTCAAATACCGACATGGCAGCCAGGGAGCCAGAGCCCATTGTGGCAAACGGCAGTGTGTCTGTCGAGCCATGTGGATATATCTAGGAGCAAGTTATTCGACAATATGTTAGACCTCACAATTCACATTTATATGAAGGTGTATATCGGCATTTCCAGAGACTCACAGTATGTAAATGTGGGCCAGTAATATCAACACCTCCTAGCACCAAAGCAGCTGATACATGGCCTTGATAGCTGATTCAGACATATATCAATGTACTTTAGATTATAATATGCTCAAAGAAGAAATGAAAGCACTAAAAAGTACAAGCATCAATTTTCCGGGAAAAAAAAAAAAAGGTCACCTGAAGAGATGAGTCTTAAGAAGCGTAAGTGCTGTCACGACTCTGGATTCACGACCAGTATGAAATCGGTGCAGCTTTAGCTGGGAACTAACCATGTCTAACAAAAACATAAAATATACAAAGCAACTTAGGAATAGACGTACGTAAAGCAATATTCAAATCTCATGAAGAAGCTAATCTGTTAATCCCCTGTCCCTGAAAAATAGTTCTGGTTGCCTTATTAGGCCGTCCCCGAAAAATAGTTATGTTGCCTAAAATGGAAATATTAAACTTTATTTACACTTTTCAACATACACATAACATTTTTAAAATAATTTATTTTGTACTTGATATGAAACAATATTCTTACTTTTAACATATTATATCAACTTTCTTAATAACCGAGCAAAAAGTAACAAGACTATATTTTGGGGACGGAGGTAGTATTTATGAACAAAACATGAGTCATAACTAAGTTACTAATACCAGTTACAGCCTCTGTATCTGCAGCTGTCCCAGCTCCACAGCAATAGATATTTGGAGCCATATAGTGGATTTTTTCACAATTTTTATCAGCAACAATCGGGCCTTCAGTAGCGCGAGTGTCTGCACCAAGAATGACACCATCCTGAAGCATACAGACATTTGTCAAGCATGGAGCACTCAAGCAATTAGTCACCCCTTTTCACTGATGACTACAACAATTGATTACCAATGTACTACTATATAACCTTAAAATTATCAATGAATTGAAACTCAAAGTGTATCTCAAACCATACCATATTTTTTATCCAGTGCATATCATACAACATTTTGTTGTTACTACATACTAATATACTAATAAATAATAAAGCATTGACTCTTAAACAGTATCAGCTGCTAAGGCAAGGAAGCAGTGTTTGTATCATTTTAGTATAAAAAACGTATTTTTTTAGCTGCACTTTAATATGTAAAACACTAGGGACCATTATAAAACTTAGGTATCAAGCAAAAGAGCTTTGATTTGATTGGTATCTTTGTTCTGTACTTACATCTAGATACAAAAATCATTCTCTAACGTAAAATTGATGTTGTAATACTAATTCAATTCAATTTTTTGAAATCCTATTAGCAACTCTGATCATTTTGTTATATATACGAATAGAAAACGAGAAGGTACTTAACTGGCTAGCAACCTCTTACTATTAACAATTATGCCATACAATAAGTACTTTAAAACAGAGCACTGATCCTAAGTAGAAGATATTGTTGGAAATAATGCTGTCAACAAGTAAAGAAGGTTCAAACATGAAACAAATGGTATGACTCGTTTGTTGAAAGCACGGAAAAAAAAAATTGTGAATTGTTCATCTACATTTCTTTCATGCGAATTTTGAATGGTGAAAGATAGATTATACAATTATTTAAAAAAAAAACATAGACAATTCAAATTTTGGTAAAATGTCATCTGTAAGCATACTGATATTGAAGATGCATAATATCAAATTTACTGTGGAAAAAGAAGATTTGTCGAATTGAATTTGATTTAGTGAACTGGAAATTCCAAACCTCCAACAACACAATAAACCACAAAGGAAGCAGAGAACAAGATTCATCTCAACTGCATTCAATCACAACACTATATAAACCGAAGAAGAATACCAACATTTCGGGTTTATACCACTATTCATTAGATAGGATTCAGCTGAACAAATACACTAAACTGAGGTTCGAATTATACATAACAAGTGCTACAATAACGCCATAAATTATTCATCTTCATAAGAGCTTTAGCATACTAAGGGAATCGAATAGCAAAACCCTACCACGAAGCAAACCCGCGTACACTAAAACTTCAGTAAAATCAATCACAAAAAACAAATGCTCAGATTAAAAATAGAAATAAAAAGAAAAGATCTACCTGAAAAATCAGGCCAACAATCGTAGTCCCGGTTTTCAGATACGAAGGTTGCTTCATACCTTTCTGCACAAGCATGGCGTTCCTTTTGCAGAGATCGAAAGAAAATCCACCCATTGGCGGCACCAAATCCTCTGATTTCGCCATTATCACGAGGTATTCTTCAACAGTAATCTGATCTAGTCGGAGCAAGAAGCCGACGGAGTAGCTCTACTTGAAAAAGCAAATTCTCGAGCTTGAGGAAGAAGAAAAGTAAAGGAATAGTGATGGAGTCGGGTCAATTTGGGCTTTGCTTGGGTCTGGCCCGAATCCAAGTATTTAAAGTGGGCTTGTTATAAAATAGGCAAATGTTAAATACAGTCCCATGATTTATGAATACAACCCCACCAAAAAAAGTGTTCGGAAATTCTTTCCAAAAAATGTAACAATTTTCGGAAAAAAATTCTGAAATTTTATATATTCAGTGTTTTTTTTTTCTTTTACATTTTTGGAAAAAAAATTCCGAAAATTGTCAAAAATTTCGGATTTTTTTCCGAACACTTTTTGGTTGGGTTGTATTCATAAAAGATAGGACTGTATATAACCTTGGCCTATAAAATATTGGAAGGCCCAAGTTAAATACAGTACACGGGTCAATTTGGGCTTTGTTTGGGTCTGGCCCGAATCCAAGTCTTTAAAGTGGGCTTGCTATAAAATTTTGAAGGCCCAAGTTAAATACAGTCCACTCTTTTCTTAATATGCCACAAAAAAATGTAACAATTTTTGGAATTTTTTTTGAAAATGTGCATATTTGTTTGTCTTTTAATGAAAATTCGGAATTTTTTTTTTCAAAAATTGAAAAAAAATTCGATTTTCTTTTCCAAACATTTTTCTAATAAAGTGTATCTGCAAAAAAATATGATTCTTTGTTTTAATCTCATTTTGAATTTTACATTTTTTGTCATAAAATTTATCGAACGAGATTTTCTATTGTAAAATTGTATTTTATCCTGTACTAATAATATGTATCGATTACAGTATTATTATGAGTAGGTCTCCTGTGAAATTTTTTCATAGTATGAAATTAATATCATTACATATATTCGCTGATACTATTAATCATATTATGCATTCACAAATATTATAAAATTTTATACTATAATATCAATTTAAAAGTCTAAGGCCCCACTTGGTAGTGATGCATAACTTTAAAGAGATAAAGTGGTTAATATGGGTAGAATAAAGTAATATTGCTTGGTAGGGGTGTATTACATAGAATAAAGTATTATAAGGAGTGAAAAGTCATAATAAAATTGTAAGAGGTGTGAGATGAGATAATTTATATTGATTTTGATACATAAAAACTGGGTCAATATTATATAAATGTTGTCTACCAAATAACTTACTAAAATAATAAATGACATTTTTTTTATTGGTAAATGTTAGTTGTTAATAGTTAGATTAGTTCACTAAGCCTCCGAATACTCCAAGAAAATCTCCAAGCCACCTTATAACTCCCATAATTCGTTCCCAAAGAGAATCGACACCGGGTCACTCACTAGAGTGAAGAACCCGGTGGCCAGGTGGGATAAGCCACCTGATTAAATAATAAATGACATTATATGACCATAATATGCCCTATTATATCAGAGTAATAATGTGTAATAATATAAATTTCATGTCCTAACATTTGTTGACGAGAGATTTTGTGTATTATTATACATATACAACATAGTTTGATGAAGTGACATAAAGGTCTACGAAAATTCTTGCTTGCATAAGGTTGGTATTAACCGTACACTCTTGGAATAACTTAAAGCTTCACATGGTAATCCTCATCCAGTTTGAAGAAAATATGTAAGTGAAAAAAAAATGTTTAATTTATAAAAAATTAGTTAAATAGTGAGACTCTATTTTACAAATATTTCCAAAAAAATAATTTGTAAATGGAAATAAAAATTGCATCTAGAATTAATGTGTTCCATACCGTATTTAAGACAAAATATTATATAAAAATAATTCATGATAAACATATCATCAGGGCAGGCTAATACCATGTGCAAGGTGATCACTTGCACAGGGCCCCCAATTTTTTAGGGCCTCATTTTTTAGTGTCTAATTTTATATATATATATATATATATATATATATATATATATATATATTTTTATGGAACATAATCAATAGATAATTTATTTTTTAAGTGATTTTCGTATATTGTGAAACTCTTTACCATAGATATAAATATTTAATTGATGAATTTGCTTCAAAAAATGCTCAGAGGGCGAGAATTTTTAAATTATACTTTTGTAAATTAATTACTTTTGTTAAGATATTGAAAATATGTGTTTAATAAAGGGCCTTATTTTTTGTTTTGCTCGGGGCCCAAAAAATATCCGAGACGGCGCTGCATATCATGAAACAATTTTAAAGTATCATTAGTCTGAGTTCAAGAAAATTGTTTTAAATTTTCTTGAACTCAAACTAATAATACCCCCGACAGGTTTAATGATACTCCTGATAAAATTAATGATACTCTAAAACTATTTCATGTTAAGCTTATTATGAAGCGTTTTCGTATAATACCTACCCAATATTTAAACGCAAACTAATATGGCATTTATCCGTACGAATCATTATTGAACATATTACATTGTGTTGTGTAAATATATTAAATTAATAACTAAAAAGTATACATAAGTTTATATTAAAATATTAACAATATTGTATTTCTATATATCCAGTGCAAAGCAAACAATATTATTTTGTTACTGCATAAAGCGTCGAGCCTTTACTAAGGCAAGGACGGAAGCGGTGTTTGTATTATTTTAGTAGAACACGTTTTTTCTTGTACTGCACTTTAATAGGTAAGACACTAGGGGACCATTATAAAATTAAAGTATCAAGAAAAGAAGCTCTAATTGGCATCTTTGCTCTATCCAATTCCAGACCCAAAATAATTTTTTAACGTAATTTTTTAGCAATTCTGATCATTTTCTTATATATGGTGTTACATATATTTAGGGGTGAGACTTATGTCAATTTTAACGTAATTATAAATCGAATCGAAAAAATCAATATTTTAAACTTAAGAACCGAAATCAAAATGAATTGCGTAAAAATCGAACCAAATCGAATTCTTTCGATTATTTCAGATTTAACAACTATATTTAAAAAAATTATGGAAAAACTTATATTTATAAAAATATTACTCCCTCCATCCAATATTAGTAGTCCTACTTTTTTGGCTGTTATTTTTTGTCAAAAGTTGGAGGGTATTATGAGGTATTGTGAAGTCAATTTATCAATTAAATTATTTTTTAAGGAAAATATAAGTATCATATTTTTCATAAACAATCACTTTATTTATAAATAAACCTCACAATACCTTATAATACCAACCGACTTATGACAAAAAGTAACAGTCCAAAAAGTAGGACTACTAATATTGGACGGAGGGAGTAGTACATAATCACCCTACAATATCACGAAACACATTAAATTGAAATATAAAATGAAACAAAGTTAGAATGATGTTTGCAAATTTCACAAAACATCACTATACTAAATAGTTCAACAAGAATCATCCAATACATGTTTAATATATATATTGATATTTAAAAAAATTATATTAGAAGAATTGTGAACTGTTGTAATTGAGTGAGTAGTTTTGGATCAATCTTAAAAATATATATTTTACCGGATTTGATATAATGCCCACCAGTGGGCATAACTTATATGCCCACCGCGAATGTGATAATGACACGTAAGCAAATTTAAATAGGGGCCCCACTATTATTTTAATTGATTACTTAAATTTGCTTACGTGTCATTATCACATTCGCGGTGGGCATTATATCAAATCCGTATATTTTACATATATTAATAATTTAATATAATGATATATAATATTTTATTTTTAGCATGTAATTCGATTTATTAATAAACCAAAGTTATGAAATATTAAAACTGAAAACTGAATTCTTTGTCAAAAAAACAGAACTGAAATTCATTATGTTTGGTATTTTGCACACCCCTGCATATGATATATTCTACTGATACAGTTAACAATTTTGGCATACAACAAGTACCTTAGAAGCTAGAAAATAGTTCTGATCCTAGGAGAAGATATTGTTGGGAATAATGTTGTCAACAAGTAAAGAAGGTTCAAACATGAAACACATTGCATGATTCTTTTGTAATAACAATTCACTGTGAATAAAGAAGAAGATTTGTCTAATTGTCTCTTTGAATATGATTTAGCATAGACAATAAGAACTGGAAATTCCAAACCTCCAACAAACAATAGACCAAAATGGAAGCAAAGAACAAGATTCATCCCAACTTTATTCACTCACATCTCTATATAAACTGCCCAACAAAACCAAATCAAACACAACCAATCTCCAATCCTAAACACACATCTCTCAATCACCCACCCTTCTCCCTTCAATGGCGGGCCGCGACCTCGTCCCCTCGGTGAAAAGGAACACCCCGTTGATCGCCGAGAGGGCACCAACCCACTCGAAAGCTCCGATTCACGGTGGAGTCCATAGCCCCGTGACGGACCACATTTCACGGCCTATGGGCCACGAACAAGGTCTCGGGCCTATGGGCCACGAACAAGGTCTCGGTCACGGTCACGGTCACAGCTTCCGGCCCCACCATGAACCGGAGGAGCACGTTGCTCTCAAGCCGGTCGGCCACAAAGCACACGCCCCTCTCCGGCCCCACCGAATGGGAGGCGATCGTGATCGAACCGGTGGCTTCTTCTCGTCTGACGATACGGCACTCAACAAGCAAATTCAGGCCACTCATGCACCGGATATGGATGAAGTCGACACCAGGCCCGTTCTCTCCATAGTCGAGGATATCCTCCGCCTGGCGAGGCCTTCGACTTACGATGAACATGCCCTCCTTCGTCCTGCTACCGCTACTACTCACCATGTACGTTACCTTAAATTTCGTATTTATGTATCCGAAAACTTATAGTGCACGAAATGAGATGAAAATTTTCGATTGAAATCGCAGGCTGCTCATGTGCCGGCGCATCTGGAATCAAGCCACGATAAGATGTCCCACAATAAGATGTCCCATGATAAGGTGTCCCACGATAAGATGGTCCACGATAAGAAGGCACACGGCTTGCACCACGACGACCATCATTCGAAGGTGTACGAGCTTTCGTATATCGACTCGGAGGTTGTGAAAGGGCTAGCATATCCCATCAACAAGATCTCAAGTGAGGTAAGTACATTCACAAAGAGGGTAGAGTAGACTAACAAAAACAGAATTACAAATATTACTTCTTACATTCTTGAATCATGCATAAACAGATCATCTGCAAGTGTGCTGGAGGAGGAGAATCACACCAAGTGACAATGGACCTCCTCAAGCAACTATCAAGCTTCACATGGGACGCGAAGGTGGTGATCGCCTTCGCAGGGTTCGCCATCAACTACGGCGAGTTTTGGCTCGTCGAGCACCACCACACCAAGAACGCCCTCGCTAAGAACATCGCGATTCTCAAAGATTTGC
The DNA here is from genome assembly GCA_947034835.1 of Ballota nigra. NCBI lineage: Eukaryota > Viridiplantae > Streptophyta > Magnoliopsida > Lamiales > Lamiaceae > Ballota > Ballota nigra. Next base: position 96,548,337 of record OX344727.1, read on the forward strand.
CGGAGATCATGGCACAATCCCACGAGTTAAAGAAGCAGTTTGACGCTGTTCTCGACCTCCTAACTGTTATCCTCAAGGTAACTCACTGCATTATAGAGTTCAAAGAGCTTCCTCCCTTGTACATCCCCACTGATTCCCCTGAAGTCACTGCTGCTACGGCCCACATCCCGACTGCCGTTTATTGGTGCATACGTGGCCTGCTCGTCTGCGCTTCCACTCTCCTTAGTCTCATTGGAGGCGGCCACGAGTATGTATTTTGCTCCTAGATCTTTAATTAACTGCTCTATGCAAAAGAGATTTATGATATTGTAATTAAATTGATCAGATTCCACACCTCAACTTCTGTTTCATGGGAGATACTAAATCTGGCTCACAAGCTGTCTGTCATATTGGAGCACTTGCAAGAAAAGATGAGGATTTGCTTGAGGATAATAGGTATATAACTAATAAAACAGATAAGTTATAACAACAATTGCTATTACTAATAAATGTTGTTTTGTAGATAGGAATAGGGAAGAGGATAAATACGCCAAATTCAAGAGAATCATGGAATCGGCCCACATCGACAACATGAAAGTCCTGATGGCATTCTTCCGTCCCAGAGAAGATCAAAAGCCAATCTACCGCGGCTCAACGAACACAACCGTCCGTTGCTTCTATTCGTCATTCGCAACTACCTTAAGTAACTGTCGTCACTGACTACCATCCCCTCGTTTTTCAGGAAAGGCTGGAACTGCTGAGGCAGAAATACGTGCTGCTACTGATTTCGGACCTGGACCTTCCCCCGGAGGAGCTCCACGTGCTCCACCTCATCCACAACGAGCAAGCGGTGAAGAACAACTACGAGATCCTCTGGCTCCCCGTTACCGATCCCTACACCCCATTGCACGAAATGGACCACGCGAAATTCATCACCATCAGGAACAGCATGCCCTGGTACTCGGCCGAGCACCCTTCGGCTATCGAGCCCGTACTCATAAGGTACCGAAAGAATTCCGCCTTATCTAAAAGTCCGAACTTGTAGAAAAGTTTAGAATTAATTCATTTAATTATTTCTCTTACAGGTACATCAAGGAGGAGCTCCATTTCACACACATGCCAATGCTGGTGGTGCTGGACCCGCACGGCAAACTCTCCCACCACGACGCGCTCCCCATGATGTGGATCTGGGGAGTCGAGGCCTTCCCGTTCACCTTAGAATGGGAACGAAGCCTCTGGGACAAAGCCGAGTGGAACATCAAGCTCATAGCGGACGCCATCGATACACGCTTTACAGACTGGGTATGCATGCAACTAACTTGCTAACACTGAAACCATCATCGTAACCATAATGTTAACCGGATTTTCATCAAATTGACAGATGGAGAAAAACAGGGTCATTTGCCTCTACGGAGGGGACGACATCAACTGGGTGCGTAAGTTCACGCAATCAGCCAAGACGGCAGCGCGTGCACTCAATGTCCAGCTGGAAATGCTGTACGTCGGGAAACGCAATCCGAAGGAGAAAGTTCGCCTCTGCCACGAAATCATCGCCCGAGAGGATCTCAGCAACATCTTCGCAACAGACTACTACGATTACGTCTGGTAAATTAATAAGAGCGTGTTTGACAAAATAAGATGTTTAACAGCTTATAAAATCATAAAATAAGCTTCTAACAACTTATAAGCTATAAAAAAATAAGTTGAGATTTCCCAACTTATTTTCCCTCCCCAACCACCCACCTCCCCAACCACCCACCTCGTCCAAAACCTCCCCACAATTCTAACTTTACATTAAACAGGTACTTCTGGGTGAGGCTCGCGAGCATGTGGAACTCGAAGAAACAGATCAAGAGAACAGTGGAAGACGACCCGATCATGCAGGGGATCCTCGACTTGCTGACATACGACAGCAGCGAGCAGGGGTGGGCCATTTTCAGCAAGGGAACCTTCGCGACCACCATGGCGAGCGGTGACAAGCTGGTCCCAGTATTGGACGACCACAAGACTTGGGGGTACGAGGTTGATCATCCCGACAAATTTGTGCCTGTACTGGACAAAGTACTACGGGGTTTCCATCCCGAGCATCACTGCCAACGCCTCATTCTTCCCGGCCAGGCTGGGTACATTCCGGAGAGGGTGGTTTGCAGCGAATGTGGCAAGACTATGGACAAGTATGTTATGTACCGTTGCTGCGACGATTGAAGAGCCCTTTCAGTCTATGCTGGTATAAGTTAAAGTATCTGAGATGAAATAAACTTCCATGCATTGTTTTTCTGTTTTTGTTAAGATTGTCTTTGTTGTGATTGATATGTATTGTTCCTAGCTTGTAAGACTATTATCCATCAATAAAGGTGCTTGTTTGTTTGTTTATGTGTTTTGGTTTTCATTTGCCATGTGTTACAATTAACTGAGTTTGAGCCCACCCTCCTCGTCGATCAAGGATTTTTATTCGACCAAGCCAACTGGCCATTGAGTTCCTCACTTTAGTGAGTGATTCAGGCCCGTTTCTCTTTGGGAACGAATTGATGCAGTTATAAGGTGGTTTTGAGATTTCTTGGAGTACTTGAAGACTTGGTGTACTAACTTCTAACTATTAACAACTAACACTTACCGATAAAAATATTTTTAATTGAGTTTGAGCAAAAATGAACAATATATCAAGAGAATGTTTGGGGTGAGCTTATAAACTCTTTAAAACCGCTTATAAGTTGTTTAAGAGCTTATAAGGATTATCAATATTTTTGACGAAATTAGATGTTTAACAGCTTATAAGATCATAAAATAAACTCCTAACATCCAATCAACCACCCACTCTGGAACCACCTCACCTCTCCCCGCCTCATCCACCTCTATCTTGACATAAAAAAAAAATTAAAATTAAAATTAAAATTTAAGATTACCTTTGTTGTGATTGATATGTATTGTTCTAGCTTGTAAGACTATTATCCATCAATAAAGCTGCTTGTTTGTTTATGTGTTTTGGATTTCATTTGCCATGTGTTACAGTTAATGAGTTTGAGCAAAAATGAACAATATGCTAAGGTGAGAAAAAACTGAAAATTAAAGAATCGATTCATGAAAAATTCTACACCTATCATTTTAGTCGGGCCTTAAAATTAAAGGGCCAGCATTCAGAGACTTTTGGGCTTTTAATGGGTCTTGGACCAATTAATTAACAAGGCTGCTTGTTGATCAGCTGGACCTATTTAAATTAAATGGATTGCGGCCATTTGAGTAGGCCACATTAATGTTAGTTGGCCATATCAATGTGTGGGCCGTGGAGTAATTGATGACCAAATCATATGTTGGCCCAATCAAATTCTTGGGTTGTGAGAAGAATTTTAAATTAATTCTAGGCTCAAGAATGAAAATGGTGGCAATTAAGTTCTCAATTAAAATTGTGCTTGAGAGCGCAAATTGTATTTTGTATTCTGTTCAAAAGATTTAAGTCGAATAATTCACTTGAGAATTGTTCGCGAATAAATGGTGGCATTAAAACCTCATTTGAAATTGTGCTAGAGTGCACAAGCGGTGTGAATTTAATTCACAAGAATTTGACTCATATAATTTAATGAAAAATTATTGAGAGTCAAAGGTGGCAATTAAGACCACATTGAAAATTGAATTTAATTTGGTATTCGACAAAGATTAAATTTCGAACTTGGAGCGTGACTTCAAACGTTTGGTTTTCCAATTTGTTTCAAGATTGTGTTCAATTAAATATTTGATGAATTATTAAATGAAAAGGACGGACAATTCGAATGAATATAAGAGATAAAATCTCACCATAAATACATTCGAATGTGGGGGAAAAGATGTCTCTCCATAACATACATTCGGAATGTGACAAGGAGAAAAAAAATCATGTGAAATGTGAGGATAAAATGATCCTACAATTATCTCGAAGTGCGGGGGTGACTAGTAAAAATTGAAGCACTAGTAGTGCTATTCTTTGTTAATTGAACAAATCGTAAATTCATGCATGGAATTTTATATTGAAATATCCAAGTGCGTTAGAAGGATACACAAAAATGAATTGGATATTTGACACAGACTCCATATCCAAAAGTGAAATATGGGGGGAGATGTGTCATGAAAATCCTCTAAACTAATATGCAATGGTGATTGCAAATTCTTTTAGAATCCCGACCGGTTAAAAATAAGATGTTTAAGAGGATTACGAGTAAGAGGAATGTGGTTAAAACACACACATAAAAGGTTGTTCATAGCGGTAACTCAACCATGATGACTGGAGGATCCCAAGAACTTGGTTCAATGAGACAACTAAGTTATGAAACACTCAGTTATGCCCTTGAAAAAATAAACTTTTTGACAACGCATTATCGAATCCCTTCAACTGCAAGTGCAGAATTCCTGCTGAAGTGTGGTAAGGTTAACCTTAGCAGCTTTTAATGATTCCTATATTCCAAGGGTGGAGTATTGCAGGGTACTCTTAATAGGAGATCACTTATATAAGTGTTGAAATGAGGCCACTTCTGACTAAGAAATTCGAGAAATTCAGTACACGCTTATGAATCCAAGATACGGTTTAGGGCTGAAATGAATAATAACGTGAGAACCAAAGGGTATCAGAATCATTGCAGTGGAAATGTCATTGTCTTGGTTTACACAACGAGACGACTAGTTAAAGACATCATGTTCACTGAGTGGCGAGTAAATCCGATGACATCTTACTAGGGAAGGTTCAAAGCCAGTCGCTACTTATCCCGATGCAGTATCGGTTTGTCGAAACTTTCTTAGGATGTCAGTCACATGCATTAATTTCATTCATGTGGGGGATTATTGGAAAATGTTAGTTTTGACCACATTTGATTAAATGTTAAGTGACAATTTAATTATCCATTTTACGTAACTGAATTTGGTTGGTTTGATTTCTCAAAACCAAATTTGGGTGAATGAGAAATTAATGTCATTTTATATGTAAATAAATACATTGATGAATGTATTTATAATGGTAATAGTGAATGATTGTGACTTATAGACATGAAATGTCGTGTCTTTTGATAAAACTATGACTTTAAGAGATCTACCTTTTGGTAAATAGCTGTTTATTTCCAAGAGTTATGCCTTTTGGAAATATAATGTTTATAGTGAAGAATCACAACTATTATCTATGACCCTTGGAAATCTATAAATAGACCCCCCACATTTGTCATTTGCATTCCGTTCGAAAAATTATTTTCATTCACATTGAAATTTGAGTGAATTGTCAAGTGCATACAAGCATTGGTAGTACTACATTAGAATCGAGTCTAAAAGTTTTGGATACTCATTTGCGATTCGTTGATAGCTTCCGCTTCGTAGTGCGGCGGGCGGAAGACTCTAAAGTCGTAGTATCTTGGGGACGGTTGCAATGAGCCGCATTGCGCTAGTGTACGGGGCAATAACGTCTTACGGAGAGCGAGTCAAACTCGTGCTTCGACTTTCGTATTAAATCCGTGCACACCACACATGCATTTCTAATAATTTTCCAGCAATATTACAGTACAGTATGAAATCTCAATTTAGGAAAATTAAACTATAAACCACAATACATAATGATATTAATTTATACAAAATGATAGTACATTAATTATTCCAAAGAAGTAAAAAAAGTTCAATTCTAAAAATCAATGGATGGGAATTCCAAAATATGTTTATAAGAAAATTAATGAAACACAAAAAAAAAAAAAAAAAAAAAACAAAGATAACACTATAAGAAAAATGACATTTAGTGACAGTAATCCTGTCATTATTGCTTTTCTAGATGTTAAAAATTTTTAACTAAAAAAACAACAATGACAGGTCGACAGAATTGTTGTCACTAAAGGTCAATTTTCTTATAGTGGACGAGGGGGGAGAGATTTATCAGTGATCGATCTCACAACGACGCAACGACAACAGACCAAAAAAGAAAAGCGCAATTAGGCGCCTTTGGGTTTGGGATAGTAGCCAAGCACAGAAAACATGGTCTGCGTCGAGGTCAAGACGAAGAGAAGAATATTATTGAGCAACTCCCATCTCGAATCGTAGCACTTCCTCACGACCTTCGCGCGCATTTTCGGATACTTAGATTCGCAGTAATTGTTAACTTCCTTCAACACACTTCCAAAGAAGAAGTCCTTCTTGTTCTTGTTCACCGTGGCCGACAGCTCGGTGAACATGGCAACCATGCTCCTGGCGTCGCCCCCGCGCGACGCCAGGATCCTGGCACCCAAAAGGACTTCCACGTCCTTCTCGTTTTCGATTAGGGTTCCCATTAGGACGACGTACGACGACACGAACCTCGTCATGCAGAACAACATCTCGAAGATCATGAGATTCCAGAGCGTGGATTCTTGGATGTTAAGCTTCGGCATCCATAGCTGGCCCGAGGAACGTTTGAACTCGATGTTCGCCATGTTTCTCGAATCCGCGGCATGGAAGCGGATGCCGTAGAATTCGAGCTCCGAGGCGGATCTGGCGTCGACGAGGGACTTGTCGTCGTTGTCTTTGGTCTGCATGTTGATTGGGACGCTGCCGGGAATGGGATTGTCGTGGAATAGAGCGTTCATGACAAGCTCTAGTAGATGCCTCGGAGTATCACGGATGTCGGTTTTTGGAATGTCGAAGAAATTTAGGGCTAACTCAATTAGGTATTCGTCCTCGTTTTTGTCCTTCTTGTGGTTGCTCCCATGTTTCTGTTAAAATATGTCATTTAGTTTAGAGGTTTAATTACAGATAAAAGAGAAAATACACAAAATTGCCCAAAATTTAAGGACACTTGTTTTTACCCCCTTTTGTAAAAAAAAAAATGTTTTTTGCCCAAAAAATGTTGGTAAAAGGTTGGCGAATGGTTGACACACAGTTGGCATGAGTGCCAACCCTTTGCCAACCGTTTTGCCAATATTTTTCGGGCAAAAAACATCTTTTTTAAAAAGTAGGACAAAAAACATTCTGCCCATACGAAAAAGGTCAATTTTGCTTTTCTCCCACTACAAGAAAATTGATTTTTAATGACAAAATCATAATCTTTAGTGACATGCCTTGTCATTAAAGACCATTTTCCTGTCACTAAAAACTTTTAACTAGAGAAGTAATAGTGACAAGATTTTGTCATTAAAGATCAATTTTCTTGTAGTGTCCCCAAATAAAATCACAGTAAAATTTTAAACTTTCGAATTTTTACCAACAAAACCTCAATTTAAAATTTGTAAGGGTATGTTTGTTTTGGGATTTAGGTATGCGGGGGAAGTTATGACTTTGAAATCTTAGGATGTAAAATTTTTGATGAATAATATAAGTGTGTGTTTGTTTTGGAATTTTAGTAGGGTGAAATTTTGCTTTATGTCAAATCAATGTTTATTAATGATAGATGTTGTATTATTTTATTGTATTGTGTAAGAGAAAAGTAGGAGAGAGATTGAGTGGATGATAAAAAAGTGATGATATGATTGTATTTAATTATGTGAAAAGTAGTAACAGGTTTATAGGCATGGATTGGGTTTGAGATTTGAAAACCCAATTTTAAATCCAAAAAAAAAAAAAAAAACTAATTTCACTCTGTCCGAAAATAATGATTGATTATGTTTTGCCATCCGAATCAATTTAAATATATTAATACGATTATTTATTCATTGTTAGGTGGTGAAATGTCATTTTCGGTCAGTAAACAACTTATTTGTTGGTGCAAATTGCAACCAAATGTTAAATTGTAATTTTATTTGCAGGGACCTAAAATTTCAGATTAGAATGCAATTCGCGATAACATTATGATTTTATTTGCAATTAACCATTAATTTGACTTATATAATAGACCGATCATATGAATTATGTATTGCGAAGGTCTCATATGCACTTGGTGCACGATGCTCTCACGCAACAGTTCAGACCGTTTAACTTAAAAGTATAAGTTGATTACACTAAAAAATGTGGGTATTATATTTATTGCTTTTGGACTTATATATTTTTTTTCAAAAAAGATTTTCGTTTACAACTTTCCCTATTTACCACCCCTAGGTGTATACCTAAATTATCTTCTTAATTTTGTACCCTAGCTTTTAAAAATCTCCTTAATATTGCACTCACGCACTTTATTCTCTTTCCTCTAGATGTCTTGGGAGCAATAAAAATATTAATCATCTTTCCTTTTGTTTCCCCTTGTTCAAATGTTCAACTAGTGAATTAATTAAGAAGGGCAATTCGTGAAGAAAAAAAATCATTAATTCTATGCAAAATCGCAAAAGCAAACAAACATAGACGGAGAGTAATATATTCTAGGCCACATGCATATATATTTGTTGAGTGAGTGAATCATGTGAGAGCTTGCCATATTTCTTTAGGTTTAAATAATTTTATAAAGGCAAACTCTCATATGAACCAAGTGTACGGTGCACTCACTCAACAGTTGAAATTGTTTACATTGAAAAGTATAAATTGATTATACTGAAAAATATGATTGGATCACACTGAATAATTTACACTGAAAATCAGTTTTCAGTATAAATTTTTTAGTGTAATTAGAACTAACTTTTAAGTGTAATTTGAACAAACCACTACCAGAAAAATGATCTTTAGTGACAGTAATCCTGTCATTGTTGCTTCTCTAGTTAAAAGTCTTTAATGACAGGAACCAATATGTAATGACAGGATCATGTCACTAAAGATTGTTTTCTGTCATTAAAGACTTTTAACTAGGGAAATAATAATGAGAGGACGAGATAGGAATGTTGTCACTAAAGATCAATTTTTTTTGTAGTGAACTTTTCAGTGTAAACAGTTTCAACTTTTGAGTGAGTGCACCATACACCAAGTGCACAAGAGAGTTACTCTTTTATAAAAATAATGAGCTAGCTATGCATTTACCTTGTTAACACCCTCGGGTGCCAATCTTGCGAGACTCTTGAGAACAATAAAGGGCAACTGGTTCTCAATCTTGAGAAGATCTTGCTGCAAAGTCAGAAACGGCACCGCATCAAGCACAGAGTCAAAAGGCTTACGCCCACGATTATAATGGGTCTCACCCATATTCCACAATAGTTCCATGATGAAACACCCGTCTAGCAGCATTATTTCCATCAGCACTTGACTCTCTTTTTCACCGATATCTTGGTAACACTGACGAACCTGCAGTCAAAGGCGGAACCAGATTTTTTTTTAGGGCGGGCTGAAAGTCTAATATAATACTGTACAAAAATTGAAAGTCAATTTTCTTTTAATATAAATAGTTGTGCCTCAGAGGTTAAGATTTTTCTCTCTTCTTTAAAGGTCACCAGTTCGATTCTGGCTGGCTAACTCTAAAAGAAAATCTAAAAGCCGGCTGGGCTACAGCCCAGCCTAGCCCTAACTAAGCTCCGCCCTTGCCTGCAGTTCCAACTGGCTCATGCACTCGGCCAGCGTCTCGAGGCCATCGTACTTGTCCTCGAACCGCTCGATGAAGTTCTTCAGGCACCATTTCTTGAGCTTCTGAGCCGCACAACTTTCGTCGTAGTGTAACGGCCCGATTGGAACGGATATCGGTTTGAAGATCTTGTCGTGGCCGTTGCGGAGCTCCTTTGGGACTTTGTATATGGAGGGAGGAAACGCAGGAGTTTGCATTTGTAGGACTCGCTCTTCCATGAATTTCTTTAGCCCTTCTTTTACTGTATTCTTTGATGCTTCTCCCTTTTTTGTTGTTGATGATACACTCTCCAATGACCCATGCTGCTGCTTTTCATTTGCCATCTGCCAGCGGAAATTGTCAATATGGCTACGAAATTTCCAACAAAAAAAATTCGTAGTGGGGATTACCTACGAATTGCCTACAAAAATTTCTAATTGTATAGGCATCTTCCTTCCCCACCTACAAAAAAATTTCCGTAGGCAAATTGTGTTGTAGGTAAAATATTGTAGGCTTATGACTTATAGGTAATTATACCTAGGAATTTTATTTCGTAGGCATGTTGTTTTTAGGTTAAGAAATGTAGAAGCTTTCATAATTAGAAAATTTTGTAGGCAAATTGTAGGTAATTCTTACTTTGAACTTTTTTGTTGGAAATTTTTAGTAGGCACTTCTTTATTTTTTTTTAAGTGAACTAACATTAATTGAAAAAATTCATATCAATTTTAATAGCCCTTGGTCGAATGTATGATTATGACGATGAATAGGTTTTATATGAAATTTCTTTCAAAAAGAAGTTTATCATAAAAATTGTATTAAAATATTAAATATTTGATCAGGAGTATAAAAAGTTGGGATCAGAAAAACAATACTACAACATTTACAGTGGGATAAAAACAATAACATTTAAATTATAATACTATCGACTCTAATTTATTATATTTCTAATGAGATTTTTGACACATCTAATAAAATATTTAATAATTTATAAATAGTTTCATAATAAACTTGAGGGGGCGGGGGAGGGGGGAGGGGGAGGGGGAGGGGGAGGGGGAGGGAGAGATTTTTTTTTATTACTTAATTTCAACAACAAAATATATTTGCATACCTGTCAGGTGATTGATTTGAGTTTTAGCAATTCCCTTCCCCAAGTTCACTAACTAGACTTTCCTATATAATAATGGACTAACATATGATTGTTAATTATATACTAAGAAAGACTGATAGAGAATGAAAAGGGTATATAACTTATAATATTTTTCTAGGAAGTTTGCCTCCTCAATAGTTCATTTATAGACATGTGATTCTCTCAAAGTATACATATTTCATGATCAGTTTTATGAACTCCAACATTTAAAGAAAGGAATAAAAAATTTCCTGTATGATCGTATCAAGCGAAGTATAAAGTTGTACTCATATATATGGTATCTTCCACTACTATATAAAAAAAAAAAAACCCACACCTTTAAAATTTGTGCACATGTTCAGATTTTATGCATGGGTGCATATTTTTTTTGTTGTTGCTAAATTTTTTTGATGATTATGTGATAGATTGCAGGGACGCCGCCCCCCCCCCCCCCCCCCCCCCCCCCCCCCCCCACATTGTATACAAAATTTCATTAGTATGTATGCATTATTAGTTAGGAACAATATGAGAATAAAAGTTTTTTGGTCCCATAACTTATCGAGTGCCCGATTTTGGTCCCAAAAATCTTGACTCTTCAATTTTGGTCCCATAACTTCTATGGTTTGCCCAATTTTGGTCCCATTCTTGCTGTAAAATTTCTTTTTGGTCCCATAACTTATCGAATGTCAGATTTTAGTCCCAAAAAATTTGACTCTTCAATTTTAGTCCCGTAACTCCCATGGTTTGTCCATTTTTCAACCACATATTAGTGGTATGGAAAAAATGATTAAAAAATACAAAATAAAAAAAATATTGTTTTGCGGACACATACTCGAGGGTACCGTAAAGGCCCAAATTTGGGCAGAATGTGAGTTGAGCATGACAAAAAAGAGCACCATTTTTGTATTTTTGAAGTAAATGGGACCAAAATTGGACAATTCCTAGGAGTTACGGGACCAATATTGAAGAGTCAAAATTTTTGGGACCAAAATCGGACACTTGATAAGTTATGGGACCAAATATCTTTTTTTCTCGGAACAATATTTATATACTAATATTAATTAAGTTTCATAAAATCTTCAAAATCCACTAATAAATACCATTAAGTTCCAAGTATTCTTATACATAATTTATATATATACTTAATCTTATTTGAATAAGTTTTTTCTATGCACCAGTAATTCAAATAGATTTTAAAAAAATTACCCCTATCACCATTGAAAAATTATTCCTTCTATTACTAAAATGTCACATCTAGTACCATTCAACAAGGGTAACTTTTTAATTATAGCAAGAGTGATTTTTGAGTAATAATATAAGTAGTTTTCACTACAAAAAAATACGGATTAATGATCGATATTAGCGACCGTCTAGTAATTGATCTCAAAATCATATATTAGCGACCGAAATTGACCGGTAGTCTCTAATTTTTTTTTGCGACCGCCTATAAAATCGGTCTCAAAACCGACTAATTAGCGACCGCCAAGGCAGTCTCTAATTTCAATTTTATAATTAGCGACCGCCAGGTGGCGGTCGCAAATCGATAAATTTGATCCGTTTATGAAAACGGGTGATATTAAAAAATTAGCAACTGCCTCTGGCGGTCATCAATCCTAAAATTGGTCAAAATGACCAAAAAATAAAAAAAAATTCCAAAAAAAAAAATTCCAGAAAATAAATTAAAAAATATGAATTGTTTCGTAAATTGATACATATTGAACAAATTAATTTGATGAATTTTAAAAAAAAGGGACTCAATTTGAAGTTATATACAATTAAATGCATAAAAAATTAAAAAATTAAAAATTTATATTAGTGTAAAATATTAAATTTACGAAATAAAGAAAAATTTTAGTATATATATATATATATATATATATATATATAAATGAATTAGAAACATAAAAAAATTAATTTGATGAATTTAAAAAAAAAGGGACTCAATTTGGAGTTATATAAAATTAAATGCATAAAGCAAATAAATTAATAATTTATAGTAGTCTAAAATATTGAATTTAAAAAATAAAATAAAAAGTTAGTATATATATATATATATATATATATATATATATATATATATATAAATGAATTAGAAATATAAAGGAATTAATTTGATGAATTTAAATAAAAAATGGGACTTAATTTGGAGTTATATACAATTAAATTCATAAAAATGAATAAATTAATAATTTATACTCCCTCCGTCCATGAAATATAGTCCTGGTTGCTTTATTTGGCTGCCCACGAAAAATAGTCCCGTTGTCTAAAATAGAAATAGTAAACTTTATCTACACTTTTCAACATACACACATAACATTTTTAAAATAATTTATTTTGTACTTGATGTGACACAATATTCTTACTTTTTACATATTATATTAACTTTTTTAATAACCGTGCATAAAGCAACATGACTATATTTCATGGACGGAGGGAGTAGTAGTCTAAAATATTAAATTTACAAATTATAAAAATTAGTGAATATATATACATATATATATATATGTATACATAAATTAGAAACAAAAAAGAATTAATTTTATGAATTTTAAAAAAACAGGACTCAATTTGAAGTTATATACAATTAAATGCATAAAAATGAATAAATTAATAATTTATATTAGTGTAAAATTATATATATATATATATATATAAATGAATTAAAAACATAAATGAATTAATTTGATGAATTTAATAATTTATAGTTGTTTAAAATATTAAATTTACTAAATAAAAAAAATTAGTGAATAGATAGATATATATATATATATATATATATATATATATATATATATATATATATATATATAAATTAGAAACAAAAAAAATTAATTTGATGAATAAAAAAAAGAAGCGAGAGTCAATTTGAGGTTATATACAATTAAATGCATGAAAACGAATAAGTTAATAATTTATATTAGTGTAAAATATTAAATTTTTAAAATTAATAAAAAAGTTAGTAAATATATATATATATATATATATATATATATATATATATATATATATATATATATATATATATATATATATATAAACGAATTAGAAACAAAAAAGATTTAATTTGATGAGTCAATTTGAGCTAATATACAATTAAATGCAAATAAACGAACAATAATAGCATGTGTCCTAGTGATTCACACCTCTTCCGGGCTACCCGGAGGTCGTGGGTTCGATTCCCCTTAGGCGCATATTTGCCCATTTATTTCTACAAGCCTCATAAGGCTTATATACAACATGACTCACCTAATATAAGCTAGTGGGTTAGTGGCTCAGTGGGTCGCGCCCCGCCCGGACGCCAATGGCCGCGGGTTCGAACCCACTGAGTTTTTTTTTTTCCGCAGGTTCGACGATTAGCGACCGCCGCCAAATCGGTCGCTAATCGTAAATTTTAAATTAAAAATATTATATTTATTAAAAAAACATTAGTGACCGACCTGAGGCGGTCGCAAATCCCATGTTCCAACCGGGTCATACCCGGGCGGATTAGAGATCGATCTGAGGCAATCGCTAATATTAGAGACCGCCAGTGGCGGTCGCTAATTAGTGACCGACCTAAAAAATCGGTCGCTAAATTAGCTACCCGCATTTTAAAGACCGACGTTTATCGGTAGCTAAATCGGTTGCAAATCATATTTTGTGATCGAAAATCGATCTCTAAATTGGTCGCTAATCCGCATTTTTTTGTAGTATTTACAAAAATGCATTTGAGTTGTACGGTGCACCTGATGCATACAAAACTCAACCAAATTATTCATATTATGATAGTAATATCTTCTCTTCATGCAATGTATCATATTTTTTCACTTTTTATTCTATTTTATTCATTATTTAGCTTTCAACTTAAACTCTAACACCAAGATTTTCACTTCACTAGTAGCTAATTATTCATATTATTTCTATCTCATGTCTTAAAAAAAGATTAGATATTTTGTCAACTTGAATTTATCACTATTTCTTTGACCTCAGAATCACTTATTTCAATGGATTCAATAAAAATATACCGCATACATTTTTTCTAGGTTTAAATAATTATACATTATATCTCATTATTTATTATTATTTAGGGAAAATAGACTTTTTTGTCCTTTAAGTTTCGTTGACTTTGATTTTCGTCCTCTTAAGTTTTGAATTTTGAAAATAGTCCGTTAAGTTGTATTTTTTTGTGATTTTTGTTCCCCCGACCTGCTACTGCAGGTCACCCATCCGGTTACCGACATAATTTTTTATTTATTTAAATTTTATTATGATATATATCTAAGTGGAAGCCTTTGATTGGTTATATTTACATGTGTGTATATATATTAAAATTAAATCAAAATTGCCACAAAATATTAATTTTAAGATTTATAATTAAAAGTTGCCGTCGCCCCACCCTCTAACCCGCCGCCCACCCTCTCCGACGCTTGCCACCGCCACCGCCCACCCACTGTATCTTGATCCAAAATTTCATGAATCCCAAACCGAACCAAAAGTATACCACAATCCTAAATTTAATTCGACTCAGATTTTTTAATTTCCAACAAAAAAAATTGGGAAACACAAAGAGAATCAAACACCCTCACCGATAGATTGAATTACCCATGAAAAACCCATTGAATCAACAGGTGGAGAGAAAATCCTCTAATGGAGGTCCGACCGGCATCGCAGTGATGCTTTCACCGGAGTCGCATTTCTGGCCATTTTCTCTTACGTGGCTAGTACCGACAGTTTCGTGTTCACTCTAAGATCAATTTTTCATTTCCTTGCCTCCAGATCCGCCAATTTTGAGTCTAAAAATTGGGGTTTGTGCGATTCTCACCCAAAGCATACAATTGCCCCTTTTTTTTTACGTTGCCGCCTCCGCTGGGCGTATCCATTGGAAGTATGGGAAGGCGGTGAGAATATGTGCACAAGGCGTGGTGGGCGTGTCCACCAGAATCTGGAAAGATGAATGTTGAGTGTGGATCAAATAGTGGGCGGTGGTTTTTGTTTCCCGGTGGGGGTGGGGGTGGGACTAAAGTTTATTATAAATTTTTTATTTTGTATGAATATTGGTTTATTTTTAATATATATAAGTATTAACTAATTATAAGCTTCCACGTGGGTTATATATTATAATAAAATTTAAAAAAATAAAAAAATTGTGCCACGTCACACGGTAACCGGATGGGTGACCTGCAGTAGCAGGTCGGGGGACGAAAATCACAAAAAAATGCAACTTAGCGGATGATTTTCAAAATTCAAAACTTAAGAGGACGAAAATCAAAGTCAGCGAAACTTAAAGGACAAAAAAGTCTATTTTTCCTATTATTTAATTATTTGATATAAATTATTATCGATATATCTGAGTTTTCCTTCTCGCCCCCTCAAAGAAATCTGTCTAGCTCCGCCCCTGATAGATTGCTTCATCGGACTCAATTGTAACTAACTAGTAGTTATACTTTTGTTTGAACTTTATGAATTTATATAGGGTTAATTGCAAAAATATTCACGAACTTTATTGTGTTAACCAACTACAACATGAAATTTTAAAGTTTGAAATTTGATGCAAAAACTAATTTATATTTGTTGAGGAAGGCGGAAATATTGCCATGAATTTATTTGGGTGTAATTTAAATACGAATTATCATAAATCAATTAAGCATGAATTAAAATAATTAAATTAAATTTCATGTATTGAATATGGTAAATCATAAAAAATTCCTAAACATGCGGAACTAAGGGATATCGTGTTTACCGTTTAATCGGGGAGAGATTAATTCTTTCAGCCTAAGTTCGTAGATTTGGTGGAAAATCTTCACGAACTTTTAAACCCTCAAGGAAAAATTATTTTTTCTCTTTTGTTGCTCTAACTTTTAAATTCTGGCACTTAATTATGCATAAAAATATGATTTCTTGGACCAAGAAATCACAAGATTATATTCTTGGAGTTCAAGAAATCCAAATATTTCATATATATCTCCAAATATATATTTCCCATACATATATATATGTATGTATATATTTTATAAATTTAATGTATTTAAAAAAACAAAGCTTTTTAATAAAGATATACAAAATTATAGTTTATACACATATATTATTTAAATATATTTATTTTATAATATAACATAATTATATTACACAAAAATATAAAATAAAAAACTATGTATGCATATATAGTGTATTATGTTGTGAAATTAACTTTTACTAACATAGTTTGGGATTTAAACCAAAATCGTCATGTAACTTTTTACCTTTATTGAAATGGTCCTGTATTTATTTGCTTTATTGATTTAGTCATGTATGCTTTCAAAATTCGTCAATTTCATCCTAATTGGCCAGAAAAGACATAAAAATGTGTCGTTTCGGTCACGTGCAGGCCACAAGATCGCGTTTTTTGTTGAGAATGTATGATGTGGCATTATTTTACGATGTGGCACACTGAGTGGGAAATTTTGCCAATTAAAATAATAATAAGTTAAATATTTCAACTTATTTATTTGAATAAAAATAATATAAAATAAAATAGTTAAAATAAATTTAAAATTCTTAGAAATTAGAATAGAAGTTAAAACCGAAGAAATGAAAAAAATAGTGTTAGGAAAGTGGAAAAAAATCATGCGTTTTTCTGTGGAAAGTGGAAATTAGCGTTACAAAGAATTGACATAGGTTTTTCAGCTGTTTACCGCATAAATTGGAGTTCCCGGAGAATGACTCTGTGTTTTGATTAAGGAAGGGAATTGATTTGGGGATTGGGCCGGTCAAATTGTTGAACGAGAGATCTACGGTGGCGTTTGTGGGTATTTTGGAAGAGAATTCCGGCGGGATTTGGCCGAAGAGTCTGTTGTAGGAAACATTTAGGCATGATAAATTAGCGCCGCCGAAGCCCAACGGCAGTGATCCGTTGATCAAATTGGAAGACAGATCGAGGAATTCAATCGAATTGACCCGTTTAGGAAGTGGGACAGAGAAGTAATTATTCTTCAACGGAACTACGGTTAAATTCAGAAGGGCAGATAAGCTTTCCGGCAGGGTTCCGACGAGGGCAATGTCGGAGAGGTTGAGAAGACGGAGGCTTCCAGCGAGGTATTCTGGGAGTTCGCCGGAGATCAAATTGTTGGAGAAATCGAGTAACGCTAATTTACAACCACATTTAGATAACGCTAACTTACAAGAAATTTTTGGTTTTAACTTCTAATCTAATTTCTAAGAATTTTAAATTTAATTTAACTGTTTTATTTTATATTAATTTTTATTCACATAAATGTGTTGGAATATTTAACTTATTATTATTAGTTTAATTGACAAATTTTCCACCCAGTGTGCCACGTCGTAAAATAATGCCACATCATACATTCTCACCGGAAAACGCGATCACGTGGCCTGCACGTGACCGAAACGACACAGTTTTATGCCTTTTTCGGCCAATTAGGACGAAATTGGCGAATTTTAAAAATATACAGGACTAAATCAATAAAGCAAATAGATACAAGACCATATCAATAAAGGTAAAAAGTTACAGGACGATTTTTGTTTAAATCCCAACATAGTTTTATATGTATCAGATGCATCTTTCTAACTTACGTGTATTTTTTAAAAGGTATATCTATTACTACTGAAAAATTACCCTTGCTATTACTGAAAATTCATTTAATTAGAGATAACAATTAAGTAATAAAAAAGGTAATTTTTCAATAATATTAGAAATAACTTTTTAAAATGCACTTGAGTTGCATGGTCAGGGGCGGATCTACTTGAGGGCAGGACTGGGCTAAAGCCCAGTGCAAACCCAAAGGAGTCCCCCAAATATGTATATACCTATAATATGTCTTTAAAGAATAAGTTAACTGAGCCCACCCCAAATTAAATTATGAAAACCCACTATCCACTCGGATAGGCAGAAAAATACAACTCCATCTCTTTTCCTCGACTGAGATGCTGAAGGTTCCCAACTCTAATTTTTTTTTCCAAAATATAAAATAATCCATACTATTTAAAATATATATATAATCTTAAATCAACGTACACACATATTATAATATATTTTCATTTCTATTATGTTCTTAATAAATATTTTTTTTAATTAAAATTGCAGATTAGACAAAATTTTATATAAGAATATTCATGACAAATTTATCATATAACTGTTTTTAAAGTATCAAATATTTGATCAAACGTATTAAAAATCTTATCAAGATAATTAAAAAAATTGGAGTTAGTAGTATTATAATGTTGGTAAAAAATATCAACAACAATTAAAATATAATAGAATTGACCGCGATTCTTGATACTCCTGGTGAGATCTTAAATAAAATAAAGATGTAATTTTGAATAAATATTCAATTGAGTAGGAAATTATGATATATTTATTTGTAATTTACTTTTAAATTTACATATTATATACATATAAATATATTAATTATATTTTTAAAAAAATCGGGTCCCTGCAGGGAACGGCGCTGGGAATTCTATCCCCGTCCCTGCCTACGTGGTTATTTTTTTTGTCCCCATCTCCCTCTACGCGGCAAAAAAAAAAAAATTCCACCCCCGTCTCCATATTTTTTAGGAGAGATTGGGGATTCCCCTCCCCTTTGTCAAGCCTATTCACACAAATCAATTTTCTCATTAACTAGGGTACCAAAAGACTTTTTAATTCATACTAAATTCATATATATTACAATAAATTTTACTTTTTTTTTTTTTTTGACAGGAACAATAAATTTTACTTACTAGTGGTATTTTGTTGAAAAAATGAGGTAAATTTGCATCGTTATTGATGTAGTGACAATTAAAAAAGAAATACTATCATTTTAAGATCAAATGAGACACTTAAAAAAACAGAGGGAGTATAAATTTTCAGGGGTAAATTGCACTTTTGGTCCCATGAGAATAGACGGTCTGCAAAATTGGTCTTTTTTTGATATTTTTGGTCCCGTAGTTTTATTCGACATTTTTGTTCCAAGAAAAGTGCAGTTTTGTCTCAAAATAATGTATAAATTGCAGTTTTAGTCCTAAAAATTACAACTTTGGTCCCAAAAATAACGTAAAGGACCAAATTTGCAAAAAATGGAACCAAAAAAGAACGTGGGACCAAAATTGTTATTGCAAAATTTTCACGGGACTAATTTTGTAATTTTCCTAAATTTTCAGCCCACCCTACAATCAAATCCTGGATCCGCCCCTGTGCATGGTGTACCTGATGCACATGAGACTTGCTCTTACAAACTCCCATCCCAGGGTAATTAATTATATGTATGCATTCTGATAAAAAAAAAAAAATTATATGTATGCATGAATCACGATGTATGTGGCTTTTCCTACAAAATTAATCATTCATGAATCACGTTGTGTGCTTTTTTCCTTTTTTTTTTACAGAATTTATGCATTCCTTGTTACAGGAGGAATTTATATACGAATTATCATAAATCCATCAAGCATAATTTTGATGCACAAACTAATTTATATTTGTTGGGGAAGGCGGAAATATCGGGTGTAATTTAAATACGAATCATCATAAATCCATCAAGCATAAATTAAAACAATTAAATTAAATTCATGCCATTCATGTATTGAATATGGTAAATCATAAAAAATTCCTAAATATGCAGAACTAAGAGATATCGTTTTTAAACCCTCAAGGAAGAATGAATTTTTCACTTTTATTGCTCCAACTTTTAAATGCTAGCACTTAATTATGCATAAATATATGATTTCTTGGGCCAAGAAATCACAAGATTATATTCTTGGAGTTCAAAAAATCCAATATATGAAAAAATTTAATTCTCTAGGAATATTTCATATATATCTCCAAATATATATTTTCCATATATTTCCCATATATATATGTATGTATATATTTTATAAATTTAATGTATTTAAATAAACAAAGTTTTTTAATAAAGATATAAAAAAAATATAGTTTATATATATATATATTATTTAAATATATTTATTTTATAATATAACATATTACACAAAAATAAAAATAAAAAACTATGTATGCATATATAGTGTATTATGTTGTGAAATTAACTTTTACTGACATAGTTTTATATGTATCAGGTGCATCTTTCCAACTTAAGTGTATATTTTAAAAGGTATAGCTCTATTATTGCTGAAAAGTTAACCTTGCTATTATTGAAAGTTCATTTAATTAGAGATAACAATTAAGTAATAAAAAAGGTAATAATTTTTTAATAATAGTAGAAGTAACTTTTTAAAATGCACTTGAGAGTTGCATGGTGCACACCTGATGCACATGAGACTTGCTCTTACAAACTCCCATCCCAGGGTAATTAATTATATGTATGCATTTTTTTTTGACAATAATTATATGGGGTAAATTGCAAGGATGGTCCCATGAAAATCTGTACTTGACAGATTTGGTCCCATGTTCTTTTTTGGTCCCATTTTTAGCAGAAAAGGTCCCATCCGTTAAATATTTTACAGTTTCCAATGGAAAACTGGATGGAAAAACCGTTTCAACTTGATTTTTGTAGGAAAATGGGCCAGCTTTTGCTATTAACAATCATTTCAATGTAAAATGCAAGTATGGAGGCGATTCTGCAACTTTAGTTCGTAGAGTTTTAAGAAGTCGGGAATTAATTATTTTTAAGTTGGGAATTATGCGCTCGAGTTTTTGGCAGAAAACTAACGGGCGTGAGGGCCTCATGCTCGTTAATCCGTTACTTTTTGACGGAAAAATCGTATGAGACTATTTGCGCTAAAAAAAGAACTAAATTCATGAGGACCAATTCTTATGGGACCATTTCTGCAATTTCCCCTAATTATATGTATGCATGAATCACGATGTATGTGGCTTTTCCTACAAAATTAATCATTCATGAATCACGTTGTGTGCTTTTTTCTTTTTTTATGCATTCCTTGTTACAGGAGGAATTTATATAGGGTACTCAACCTGCAGATTCCATCGCCAATTTCCTCACTTGGGAAAGAAAAGTATAACTTTATTTTCATATATATATATTATATCCACAATATATTTGCACATATAGAGAGAGAGAGAGAAAGAGGGAGAGAGCATAACTAACCAGTTAGCAAAATAATACTAGTTAACAAAATCATGAGTATGGACGCATATGACCCCTTGTACCTAGAGAGGATAAGGCTGATGAAATTGGGAGCTAAGGCGCGCCCAATGAAGCGTGATGAGATAGAAACTTTACGCAAACTACTTTACCTGGTCAACAGCATCCTAATTCCTACCCGATCATCTGCCTCTGAAAATAAGGTATGGTCTCATTATCGTGTATGAAAATTTATTTTGGGCAATAGTTATTGAGTAGATGTTCTGTGAGACTGTATAAATTAGGCATGACGCATTGATAGTGATGAGTGTTAATTTGTGATGTCTCATATTATGAGACAGTCTCACACAATTTTTTGCTATAGTTATATCAGTTTGTCTTTGTTGTTGAAAGAATTTCATTTCATCTAAATGTCCGAACTTTTAGAGAGGTAAGAGATCAATTCATTTAATTTATGCTATTCTATAATATTTCCCCTCATTCATGGGCCGGATTCTCAACTCTCCATCTATGTGGAGGAGACCCAATAAATGGACAATTTAATATGGCTAGTGGAGTTGCCTATCATGAAAAAATTTCATTCTCATCTAAAAGTATGAACTTGTAAAGAAGTGTGAAATCAGTTCATTTATTTAATTCCCTAATAGTTATATAAAAATCTAGCTTTATTATTGATGTTGTATAGCGAGTTAATATCAATTTACAGGGATTTAAATCAAATTCGCCCTCTATCTTTTCACCTTTATCTAAATGGTCCTCTATTTATTTGCTTTATCAATTTAGTCCTGTATCTATTCAAGTTTTGCCAAAATAGTCATAATTGGTGAAAAATGGTCCTAATTGATTTTTTATGTTTTATTTCAAGTTTTTTTTTTTTATTTGGCAAAGATTGTCACCTGGCGTGCCACCTTAAAAAAAAAAAAGCCCACATCATAGGCTTCCCCTGAAAAACTAGTGCACATGACTAAAAAATTGACATTTTATATTTTTTGCGCTCAATTAGGACCTAGTTGGAGAAATGTGAATTGATTCGGGACTAAATTTGTAAAAAATAAATAAATAGTGGACTGAAACAGTAAGATTTTGTACATTTTTAAGCCAATAAGGATCATTTTTGTGAAATTTGAATAAATACGGGAACTAAATTGATAAAGCAATTAAATAGAGGATCATTTTGATAAAGGTAAAAAGTTAGAAGACAAAATTTGATTTAAATCCCTAATTTACAATATGTATAAAATATGGGTCAAAGTTACTAGATGTATGAGACTTAGTCCTTCAATTGAAGCATGATAGACAAAATTTATATGAGACGGATTCATACTATGAGACTGATCAAATTAAAAAAAAAAAAGTGATAGAATTATAATAAAATGTGACAATGTTTTTCTTTTTAAAAAAAAAAGAGACAAGTCACTTTTAACAATTTTTAATTTTTTTTTATCACTTTTCAAAAGGGACAACTTTTAATTAATAAGTGACACATGTTAAGTTAAAAATGAGTCAAATAGTATCGATCTATGAGACGATTTCACACAAAACTTACCTATAATAATATATGTTTCCATGGGTCTCCAAATCGTGAACTTTTGAAAAAAAAAAAAAAAAAAAAAAAAAAAAAAATTACATCTAAATTAATTAAACTAAAACTTCATAATTAATATTTTCTGTTAGATAATTAAAACCGAGGAGAGTTTAATGATAAATTCCCAACCGCGTAGGGTTGCTAAAGATAATTAATATGAGTAATAAGTGTAAGATATTAAATGCTCTCAAAAGGAGTTTTTTTTCAATTAATATGTTATTTATTACAAATGAACATAAATACTCTATTTATAATTTATAAATGCTGGTTACCCATTGGACCCGACCTCCATGTGGGCCCCTACCTGGGTCTAGCTGCCCTTTAATAATTGAATATGCCCCACCTACGGGCCAATTAATGGATTGGTGCCACGTGTCTTTGTTGATTTGGAGGACTTGACCCCTTTTCTATGTGTTAGTTTGTCCCTATCACATCCACACGTTCGATGGGCCAATACAGACCAAGTGGTTGACTTCGCTCGATGTCTAGGGCCGGTCAAGGAGCGATCTACGCGAGGTCGATAACATGGGCACACTAAGCTCTTAGTTCAGGGAGGAAAGGTTTTCCTAGAGAAAGCTTCCCGTAAGTCGCACCTCGCTAGGGTACCTGTCTCATCTTGGGATTCATTCCAAGTGTCGAGCCCGCAACCCACAGTATTTGACTTCTATCCAGTGCCCGCTTGCCGGTCCT
Source organism: Ballota nigra (assembly GCA_947034835.1). NCBI lineage: Eukaryota > Viridiplantae > Streptophyta > Magnoliopsida > Lamiales > Lamiaceae > Ballota > Ballota nigra. The sequence continues at coordinate 96,572,090 of OX344727.1, forward strand.
AACCCGGTTTCACCCAATGGTGACGGGTAGGGTCGCCGCCTTGTGGACCTTTTTGATCCAAGTGGCTGCTCCTCGCGCCGCCAGGTGGCACCCGCGTGTAACATTTCATTGCAATAAAAAACATTAGGGGGCGCTTGGTTAACAACTCTTTAATGGTAATGAGAATAAAATTGAAAATTAGTGTAATTAGCATGGTTCATGAGAACAAAATGACTACCTCTCCTCCTAAATAAGGTAATCACTACTCCATTTTGATTACCTTATTCTCTTCCTACAATCATCTTCCTCAATCGCTCCCCTCTTCCTCCACCAACAACCATTTGTTGTCTACTTCTATTCCAAAATTGGGGCATGACACTAGCAATGGTGTCACCATTGGAACACTTCTTCCCCTAACATATCATTTTTATTATAAGGGCATATATGGAAATAAATTTTCATTCCCATTACCATTGAAGAATTGCTAACCAAGCGCCCCCTAAATAGTATTCAATTCCTCCAATGCTCTACAAGGGATCAGGGACGGATCCAGGATTCCATCCCGGGGGCGAAATGTAAAAATAGTAAAAAAAAATTATCCGGAGGGGCGAAGTGTACTAAATCCGTCCCTGCAAGGGATGCCCACATTCCTCTGCCATTAGGGACCTTTCCATAAGTTGGCTAATTGCTTTTTCTACGCACCATGTCAAAATGCCTTGAACGCATCATACAAACATAATTTTGGCACACCTCTTGATACCATCTTGCCCTAACCTAAAAAGTTAAATTAGAGATCAATTAATATATATATATATATATATATATATATATATATATATTTATTATATTAAAATATTATAATACTTGAAATTGCGTCCAGTATGATTAATTTTAATTATGGCTGCTTCTTCTTCTTCTTCCTATTTTTTTTTTCCAAGTACTAGTTAGGCTTCTTTAATATTGAAAGAAATTAGCTAGGGCTCAATTCAAGTGTAGATTCATCGAATTCATCCAATATTTAATTTTTTAAGCAATAAACGTTATTGCCGGTGCTTCTAATTGCTAACTATTTCATTGATCAGAGAAAACTAGAAGAACTCCAAAAAACTCCCCCGAGGGTGTTAATATTAATGCATGACAGAACAAGTGATATAGGCCGACAGGTACGTATTAATTTAAGCAATTGACTCAACAATAAAATAAAAAAATTGCCTACAAAACTTGAATTGTCTACGGGATTTTCCTACAAAAAAATTTCATAGTGGAATTGCCTATGATTTGCCTACAAAATTTTCTAATCATGTAGTACTTTATTTTTCAACCTACAAGCATTTTGTCGACAAAATAAAATTTCTAGGCATTAATTACCTACAAGCGTAATGCCAACCCAGATTTACCCACAAATAATTTGCCTAAAAAAATCCCGTAGACAAATTTCTTTGTAGGTGGAGAATGAAAATGTCTATATAATTAGTACTCCCTCCGTCCCAGAGGAATTTGCACACTACCTTTATTTTCGTGTTTTAGCGAGAAAGTTGTTTATTAATTTTTGAAATGATAAGTGATTTTTAAGGCAATGTTTGATAGATCTATACCTCCTCTATTATAAAGTGACATAAAAATTACTTTATCATTTTAAATACTAATAAAAAATTCACTCATTAAAACACGTGAAAACAGTAAATGTGCAAATTGGTTTGGGACGGAGGGAGTAATTTTTTGTAGGCAATCCCCACTACAAAAATTTTTATTGGGAGTTTCGTAGCTATATTAACAATTTTCGTAGGCAAATTTATGTTTTCTTATAGTGTGATCTGAAAAAATATTTTTCTTTTATTTCTAGGAATTAAATAAATGTTAATTTAGACTTTTCCTAACAATTTAAAGGGTGTTTTGGTTGAGCTTATAAGCTCCTTGAAACATCTTATAAGTTGTTTAAGAGCTTATAAGCTGTAAAAAAATAAGTTGAAATTTCTCAACTTATTTTTCTAACCACCTCCACCCCAACCACCCACCCCACCCCACCCCACCCCTCCCCAACCCCCACCCACCCCTACCTCAAAATAAAAAATAGAAAAAAATATTTTTTATAAATTATCAAAGATCTTATAAGTTGTATTAGCCAAACACTTTAGCAACTTATAAGCTACTTAAAAATTATCCTAACATCTTTTAAGCTGTAAAAAAATAAGTTGAAATTTTCCAACTTTTTTTCCTAACCACCACCACCCCAACCACCCACCTCATCCTGAAACCACCCCACCCCTACCCACCCATACCTCAAGATAAAAAAATAGAAAAAAATTATTTTTTATAAATTTAAAAAATATTTGTTATAAATTATCAAAGATCTTATATGCTGTATTAGCCAAACACTTTAGCAACTTATAAGCTATTTAAAAATTACATCTTATAAGCTCTTAAAACAAGTTATAAAATGTTAGAGTTTATAAGATGTTTCAAATAAGCTTATATGGTTAATTTAATTGAACATGATAGATGGCGGCATTTCAAGAAGAAGAAGACAGTAAACCAGAAAAAATGACATGGAAGATACTTGAGGATTCTCCAGATATCCCACTGAAATCAATGGCGATACTATCATTAGTCGCTTTTGCCACCATGTATCGCAAAATCCAGCTACTCTCAGGAGAGCCCAGCCTAGCCACGGCGATCGAGTGGTTGAAACAACCTAACTTAGATGAGACGGAACCTTTCATATATTGGTCCGAAACCTTAAAGAGCGTCCTAAGACGTGCACTTGATGTTGCAGCTCGGGTTATGGATATGGAGGAGCCTCGTGACCGGGCAGTTCGTAATGATTCCAACAGGAAGCTCCTAGCCTCAGCAGTGCACAAAATCGTTAATGTCGTTATTATTTGTTGGTCCCAAGTGGTGGAGGTCTTAAGCCAGCGTAGCGGCAATGTGCTAAGGTACGCTCGATCCCTTAGGAAAAATATCAAAATTTGTCCTGCAACTTTTCATTTTCTCAATTTTAGTCCTGTAACTTTTTTTATTTTATCGATTTTAATCCTGTAATTTTTTATTTTCTCAATTTTTGTCCTTGGGTTGTCAGTTTAATACTTATATGGCCTCAAAAAAAAAAAACTCATTGGAGGAATTAGAGGTTTTTAATTTTTTGGTGAATTGTGTATCATGTAATAAAAAAATTGACTGTCACATAATCAAAATGAATTTCTCTGAAATTGGGGGCGGAGTAGGGTTTGATTTGGGTCGGGGCTGTTTTTGTTTCCAAACATGTCTATTATAATAAGATGGGTCGATTAATAATTTTGATTATGTAGTAGTTCACGCGTACAATTCACCGGAAATTAAAAAACCCTAATTCCTCCAGTGAGTATTTGATTTTTATACCAAAAAGGCCTAAAATTGAGAAAATAAAAAAGTTACAGGATTAAAATCGATCTCTAGGACTAAAATTGATAAAATAAAAAGTTGCAGAACTAAAATTGGAATCAACTTAAGTTGCAAGACTAGTTTTGATATTTTTCCCGCTCCCTTAACCAATCACCAGTGCATGAGTAGGTCTTGTATGAGACCGTATCATGTCATTAGACTATGAGAATGGATGTAACTAGGGCATTGACTCATTAACACTTTGGTAGGGATATGTGTTAATTTATGTTGTGTTGTCTCATGCCATGAGACGGTCTTATACAAGTTTTTGTCCTAATGCACTGCCATCTTTTAATTTTTTAGTGTGTGTTTGCAAACACAATTTAATAGTGAGAATCACTTTAATTTTAAGAATAATTAATTATGTAATGTTTATAACCACTTTATTAAACACTTAAAAATCAATTTTGGCAGAGCAGATTTTACATGCTTTTGGATTTTATAACATCAATTCTAAAATTGATTTTTTTTTTTCAAACATATTACTTCCTCAATTTAACTTAGAATCAATTTATATCCAAACACAGAACACTTTTAATTTTACTACACAAATCAATTAAAATCACTTTTTTTTAGAGTAAGTAGAGTTTCAAAACTTGCATGGTTAATCATAATTAAATTACTTGCTACAAATTAATTGCAGTGAAACGTTATGGAGAAAGGCATCGTTGCTCGACTCCCATGTGTGGACGCTTGAATGTAAAGATAGAGAATTTAAATCATTATTATCAGAAAGCGATGATTCCAAGCAGGTAACCAAAGGTGAGCCACTCAACTAGCTAGGTAATTATATAGAGCATGTATAGAACAATACTTTTTACTATAGCAATTAATACTTTTTTGTTAAATTACAACAAACACTTTTCGTACTTTTCAACTAATACCCTTCAAACGGTTCATTTTCACTCTATACTTTGTTAATTATATATCATATATAGTACTCCCTCCAATTCATTTTTGATTATCCGTATTACCATAAAAGGAAGTTTTTTTGTTTTGTTTTCCACTTACTCAAAATAGCAAAAAACAAACACTACCCCTTTTAACTTACCCCTTAAAAACATCATTTATTTACACTTATGCCACTACTTCATCAACTTTATACCCACAAATACTAATAAACAACTCTTATCCCTTTTAAAAATCTACTTTATACCCACAAATACTAATAAACAACCCCTTTATTAAAACCCGTGCCACTTTGAAAGTGGAAATCAAAATCGAATCGGCGGGAGTATGTGTTAAATTAATACTGAGTTTTTGTGGAGTCATCAATTTTTGCATGTGTAATATAATAATCGTTTAATTGTGTCAAGGGTAATTAATTAATGTCCGTGGCCTAACCTTAACTCTTAGGTTCGCCTAATAACTTAGAAGAATAGAAAATAACCTCGTAAAGATGATTGCGTTTGTTATGAATTTAAATAAATTAATGAATTGATTTTGTATCTCTCTACGAATTTAATTATTTTTTAAATGAGATGAAAATTGTTGACCTGTACTAGTGCCAAAAAGGCTCATGCTTGTACTGGGCTCGATTCCCATTAAAAGCAACTTCACCTATATTAAATTAAATGTCTACTCATTAAATATCTTCTTCGAAAGGGAAAAGTTGAGAAATTCATGTCAATGAGTGAGGGGAATGTTAGAGAAATAAATAAGGTTGCATTTGGGTGCATGATTTTGAAATGAAGGGATTTGAAAAATAGATGAAGTACATTATTTGATAAAAATCAACAAGATATGAGATAGTGAAGTGGAGAGAGCAAATAAGGTGAGGAGGATAGTATTCAAATGACATAGTTTTGTTGAGGATTTCCCCTCATTTTAAATTAGACTCAACTACAAGTATTTAAAATCTTTTCATTTGAAAATCATTTATTTGGCAAACTGAATTTGTAAATGCATTTAACCCATGCAGATAGAATGGGTTTCGTGTGGATTTGAAATCCATCCATCCAAATGCAACCTAAGTGAATTGACTTTACAACTTTAGCTACAAGTTCAAACTTTTAGATAGGGTGATTTTTTTTTTTTGATGGTACCAGAGCCAAAATTTCCACGCCTACACATCCTGAATTTGATTCCTATTGAAAGTAACTCCACCTAAATAAATACCCCCTCTGCTTTGTTTCATTTTATCCAAAATGATATTTCTTTTATACGTGTCATTTACAATGCAAATTTACCTCTTTTTTCCAACAAAATACCCCTAATAAATACTACTCCCTCCGTCCATATTAGTAGTCCTACTCTTTGGGTTGTTGTTTTTTGTCATAAGTTGAAGGGTATTATGAGGTATTGTGAGGTTCATTTATTAATAAAGTTATGGTTAGTATTATATTTTCCATAAACAATAATTTTATTGATAAATGAACCTCACAATACCCTCCAACTTATAACAAAAAATAACAACTAAAAAAGTAGGACTACTAATATTGGACGGATAGTATTTATTGTAATTTATTTGAATTTAATATGGATATAAGAGTCTTTTGATACTCTCATTAAAATTTAATTTGTGTGAATGAAAAAGAGGTAGTAAATGAATTGATTTCACTACTCTTTAGAAGTTTGAATTTTTATATAAATAAAATTATTTCTCACCGTTTCTCAACTTCCGACAAAGCCAAACTAAACAAATCCAAATAACAAAAGCCAATCATATATATACATATATTGTCAGGCAAATGGTGATTTAAATCCTTCTGGTCATTGATAGTGGAATTATTAGGTAAATGACCTCTTGATAATAGATAGTATATATAAATCTAACTACTTGAGTTATTTCCTTACCTCATTTCTATTGTAATACTTAATGTAAATATTGTTATTTTTATGTGGCGGCAACAATACAGATTCAAATGAAGGTGCAACTCAAGATGGTGTTCCGAAAGAAAGTCCGAACTATCGTTGTTGGCGGAAGTTACGCCAGATGCTGAATCCCAACAATGGAAAATCATATTCTCTTACTAATCAAGGTATACATTTTAGGTAAAAATATGTGTGAAGTAGGCAAAGTATTATATAAAAATAGTTCATCATAAGCTTATCATGAAACAATTTTAAAGTATCATTAATCTTATCATATGTATCATTAATCTGAGTCAGTGGCAATATTATATTGTAATTGTTGTAAATTTTCTTGAACCCAAACTAATGATACTCTTGATGAGATTAATGATACTCCTAATGAGATTAATGATATTTTAAAACAGTTTCTTGGTGTCACTACAAAAAAAATGACCTTTAATGACAAGATCCTGTTACTACTGCTTCTCTAGTTAAAAAATTTTAGTGACAGAAAAATGATCTTTAGTGTATGCTGCTCAAGAAATTCTCATATTAGATAAGATCAAACCAATTTAAATTAGTTTGAATTATTTTGAATCGATATGTAAATATTTGTTGAGAATACCATGTATATCTGTTTGTACACCTTTTATAAATGGCAAAATATTATATGAAAATAGTTCATGATAAGCTTATCATGAAACAATATTAAAGTACTCCCTCAGTCCCAGCATTTTTTACACACAAAAATGGGCACACATATTAAGAAAAAATTATTTTTTGAGTAAAGTAGTGGCATATGGGTAAATATATGTATATTATTGTGAGTGTGCACGCAACTCAATGTTTCCTTTTTTAGAGTGTGCAAATAATCTTGGGATGAACGAAAAAGGAAAGTGTGCAAATAATGGTGGGACGGAGGGAATATCATTAATCTCATCGGGAGTATCATTAATCTCATCAGGGGTATATCATTAGTCTGAGTTCAAGAAAATTTAAAAAAAATTTCTTGAACTCAGACTAATGATACCCCTGACAAGTTTAATGATACTCCTGATGAGATTAATGATACTCTAAAACTATTTCATGTTAAGCGTTTTCATATAAAACCTACTCTTTATAAATAGTGGAAATCGTATCACCTATGATTTAAGGCGAATACAATATTTCTCACATATACACAGATTCATCAAAACAGCAGGGACGGGGTGCCGGCCAGCAGCAAGGGCACGTTGGTGGCAACCCTGGTTTTCCCGGGAATGCAGGTGGCGGTAATGGTGCAAATTCTGGCCGGGAAACATGCCAAATATGCCAGGGCCCACATTTGGCAAACCACTGTCCAGATCGCTACTCTCGTACCCCCTCGTCTCAGTCTGTCCACATCGCCCAAGCTACAGGAGATCAATGCGCAATTTCTCCTTCTGTCCAATCTGATTGGTACGTTGTGTTAGAAATTTAATTTGATCCAAATAACATGCTTTAATAAAATATATAAACAACGTATATAGCCAATCAATCTAGAGATCTACCACGATCAATTGAAATTAAATAATTCTTAATCTTAATAGCGAATTTCGATTTGAATCAATTCTGACACTTGGGATGATGATTTCTCAAATAACCAATATCGCTCTTCCTCAATATTCTGTAGTGAAAGTACTGACGTTTAGGGACCATAACCCTACTTATAATAATAAGTTATCCTTTATTTTTAATTTGTTCCCTCATCAAATTAAAAATTCCTAATGGTATCTACACATAAAGTCCATGATCATTTTTAATACTCATATAAGTCCATAACTTAAACTTTAGTGGATCACTTTAATTGGGCTTCTTAAAGATAACTATATGCATTTAATTTGACACGTAGAAGCCCAAATATATTGGATATTTTCAACACATTGATGCATTAGAATCCTATACTAGTAATGATAAAGTCATTGTAGGTAAGGGTAAATTGTTTTTTAAGGACCGTAACTTTGGGGGGGGGGGGGTGGCAAAACAAGGACCGTAACTTTTCGGGCTGGCAAAACAAGGGCTGTAACTTTAAAAAGTGGCAATTTAAGGACCGTAACTTAAAAAAGTCGCAATTTAAGGACCGCAACTTTTAAAAATAGCAATTTGAGGACAAATTAGCCTGGATTACTCTCCTTCGGGCTAATTAGATCGGGTTTCGGGCTCAAATCGTCAACATGGATATTATTTTGAATGAAAAAAATTCCACTTCATTTTTTTCTTTTATTTTTTGAAATAATTTCCAACTCATTCATTATACTCAAAATACTCTAAGAAAAAAAATGAAATGAATATTTTTTGAAATAATGAAAGTATTTTATTTTTTGAGTAAGATAATTTCCAACTCATTCATTAAACGTATAGTAAGTATTAATTTATCTAGATTAAACATTTAACAGTAAGTATTATTTTATTGCAATATGTGTGATGTGTTAAACGTATAGTAAATGAAATAATATTTAAAAAAAAATCACTTCATTTTTTTTAAGTATAATGAAATGAGTTGGAAATTTTAAAAAAATAGAGGTAGAATTTAAAAAAAAAATATTCAAAAGAATATCCACGCTGGCGATTAGAGCCCGAATGAGAATAATCCGGGCTAATTTATCCTCATATTGCTATTTTTAAAAGTTGCGGTCCTTAAATTGCCACCTTTTAAAGTTATTGTCCTTATTTTGCCAGCCCGAAAAGTTACAGTCCTTGTTTTGCCAGCCCAAAAAGTTACGGTCCTTGTTTTGCCACCCCCCCAAAGTTACAGTCCTTAAAAAAAATTACCCCTTGTAGGTAACGTTGACACTGTTCCTATCTCCCATTTCGGCTCTAAATTTATCAATAACAAGTTACTTTTACTTGATGTTTTGGTTGTTCCACATATTACAAAATTCTTCTTTTCATGAGTAAATTAACATTGAATTTAGCTTTTGATTATTTTCTAACCAGTCTTTTACTATTCAGCCTCGCAGACAGAAGAGGTTTTGGCAAAGAGGAGGTGTAAAGATTGCTTGTCCATACAACTTTAGTAGCAACTTTGCATTCTCTATTATTAAATTATTGAACAAGTGGGACATTTAGCAGTTATTTCTATTTTACCTAAATCGACAATTTGTTCGTCTTGTCAGTTAGCCAAAAGCAAAACACTGTCCTTCACTTTAATAAATGTGCTTTGTTTGTTTTGGATGTGGTTCATTATGACTTGTGGGGGCCTACACCTATTGCATCTTGTGATGGTTTTAAATATTTTGTTGTGTTTATTGATGATTTTGCATGTTTTTCTTGGTTTTATCCTAGAGTGCGAAATCCGAAATCAGATTTTTTTATGTTTCTTCAACCTTTTTTACTGCACTTGTAACATTAAAATTTTCTGAAGTGATGGCGGTACCAAAATCACAAATAAACGCGTTCACAATTTTTTTGCTATTGGGGTATTTTACATCGTTTCTCCTGTCCATACACACCTTAGCAAAATGATCATGCAGAACGTAAACATAGACAAATTTCAGAAACTGACTTATCATAATTTCATGTTCATGGCCCTATTGCATATCATGGATAGATGATTTTCTACTGTTGTCTACATAATTAATCGGTTACCATCATCTTTATTAGACAACAAAATCCTTTTTGAATTGTTGTTTAATTTGGTCCCTATCTATGTAAATTTTAAGGGTTTTGAATGTCGTGCTTATCCTTACCTATGTGATCATGATCCTCACAAGTTGGTTCTTCGTAGTCAACCATGTATCTTTCTGAGATTTATGGTTGGAAATTGCATAAAATGTCATCGTTTCAGTCCTCTACTAGATGAGTGTCCCCGCATATAACGCCAGATTTTTGTGAAAATTGATTATACATCATAATGCATTATATATGCATAATAGAATTATACACTATAAAATAATATAATTATATTATAAAATAAATATTTAAGGGAAAAATAAATTTTTAGGACACTATCTTATAGCAATTTGCAAAATGAGGACACTTTTTTTACGGGCTGGCAATTTTAGGACACTTTCTTTTAAATTTTGCAATTTCAGGACACTTTCTTTACGGGCTAGCAAATTCAGGACTCTTTCTTTTAAGTTTTGCAAATTTAGGCCAACTGATACTAATTACGGGTCAAACGGGCTTGATCCTCCAACTTGACTGCTTCGTAGACGCCATATCACTAAAATCCTTCCACGTTATTAAAATATTTGGCGAATTTAAAATCTAAAAAAATCTGGACAATTAGAAATCTGCTTATCATACTTTGCGCTCTGAGATTAGGATTCAAGCCCCTATTTTCGGTTCCCCATTGCTTTCACCATTCTTGGCTGGTATGTAAATAATTTTGAGAAATTAAAAAATATAATTGCATCTTCCATTCCGATAGAACTTCCGTCTCTCCTTTTTTTTTTTTAAATAATTTTGATCCCATGGGAATTTTTCAACCAAAATTAGTGAAATTGGAATTTTGCAAAATTGATTTTTTTTTATTTGAGGGAAGAGTTGGGATCAGGGCTCCAAATTTTCGTTTGGCCCGAAATTAGTATCAATTGGCCTAAATTTGTAAAATTTAAAAGAAAGTGTCCTGAAATTGCAAAAATTAAAAGAAAGTATCCTAAAATTGCCAGCCCGTAAAGAAAGTGTTCTCATTTTGCAAATTGCTATAAGATAGTGTCCTAAAAATTTAATTTTCCCAATATTTAAACATAATATTACAAGTTAAACACAGTAAAGTCAATAGGAAAATGACATACTAAATTCAATTTGATATTAAAAAACCAAATAATTAGAATTTCGGTGCATTGTTTTTTGACAATGAGAATTCATCAATTAAATGTAAATTTTTAAATAATTAAAAAAACATAAATATAATTTTTAAGTTCAATTAACCAATTCAATAATAATAATAATAATAATAATAATAATACATAGAATACATATACTTAAGTTACTTGTTTTGGATTATTAACATAAACATAGAATATTCTCAAATATAGTTGAATAACATGTAAATTAGTACAATTGCAACAAAATTGCTAATATGCTTTTATAGACTCAAGTTATATACAATACATTTCTAATTTTGTATAGGTATGGTTTAAGTGGCGAACATTATTAATTGTACTCATGTGGTTTATAGTTCAAATCCTTATACATGCATTTTCTTTTTTAATTAGACTCTTTATTAGGGATGGATTTTTTTTTACATCCCATAATTTTTCACTTTTTCCAAAAACATTTCAAAAAAGTTAATTTCTCAAGATATGTCCCAATTTTTTGCTAAATGTACAATTTACATCCCAAAAAAGTTGATTTTTCCAATAACGTTCCAATTTTGGCTAAGAGTACAATTTACATTCCAAAGTTGCCGGAATGATAAAACATAGCCGTATTACCTCATGTATCGCAACATATGCTCGTTAAATTTGAGGGTTTTCGGAAAATATGCTTAGGTGGACCTGTGTGACGTGCTGACTGTAGTAATAGCCAATGAAATTGAAGAAAATAGACACATCTTAAACTGAAAGTAATAACTCTTTAAAAAAATTAACAAAACAAAATAAAAAAATCTACTAATTTTAACTAAAATAAGAAAATATATAATTAAAAAAAAAATAAAAATGAAAGAGTACCCCCATATATCACTCACTCCCCAAAATAAAAAAAATCGTCCTTTTCCTCACCGCCACCCACCCCACCCTCCAAACCCTCTGTTTATCTCTTGCCCTTGCCCTCTCCCACCACCAGCCAACTTTACACACACATACACACACAAACACACACACATATATATATATATAGGGACGTAAGTGACATGTAATTGGAGAAATTTGAAGGTAATTTAGGAAATTAACTTTTTTGGGACGTAAATTGTACACTTACCAAAAAATTGGGACATAATAGGAGAAATTAATTTTTTTGGGATATTTTTAAAAAAGGCAAAAAGTTATGAGAAGTAAAAAAACTATATCCCCTCATTATTACATTACGTCATATAAGTGACACATAAGTACTCCCTCCATCCCAATTTTATTTTCTCGTTTGACTGTGCGCGGAGTTTAATGCGAGAGTTGAATTTTAGTATTAAAATGAATAATGTAGTATTGAAAATGATGAATGGTGACTAAAGTAGTATTGAGAATGATGAATGATGAATAAAATAGTATTTAAATGAATAAAGTAGTATTGAGAATGGTGAATGGTGAATAAAGTATTATTTAAATGAATAAAGTAGTTTCCATTTTAGAGATGGGAAAACAAAACTGGGATGGACCTTTTTGGCAAATGGGAAAACAAAACTGGGACGGAGGGAGTATTATTTTATTGACATGTATGATTTTCACAGTCATGTCACATAGACAAAATTAGCTAAATGACAATACATAGGACAAATGAACCACAAAACGACACATAGACATAATGAACTCCCTATTAATATAATATGGATTTAATTATTTTATCAATTTAGTCCTATATTTGTTCAAATTTCGCCAATTAGGTCCTAAGTGGACAGAACTGCATAAATTGCCACCGTTTTGGTCACATGCACTAGTTTTCCGACAGAAGCCTATGATGTGGTGTTCTTTTTCCATGTGCATGACTTGAAGCGAATATACTAACTTCTACTAGTCGCTTCCCCGCAAGCGGACGGGTTCACTGTAGTAAGAGTAAGTATAATGACCAAGTATTATCGAACCCAAGGGACAATGTGTATGCGAATAGATCCCTGAAGATCTACGCGTCGTAGTTAATATGAGTGTGTTGTTTTTGGATTTTTGGAAAGATTAATTGAAAGACTGAATTAAACTAAGTAAACTAAAATACTAAAGAAATCAAATTAACTAAGGGTTGTGTTCTAATGAGAGATGGTGATGCTTAGGATTGGAATCCCTACGTATACTAACGGAGCAGGTACATAACCAAAATAACTGTGACACACAAGAAATAACTTAATTCTAAGAATGCAAGGTGAAAGCTCAAGATTCTAAACCCTAATACTTTACCCTAACACCCGCCTTCACTAATCTACTAACAAGTTAATAGATTGTGCTCAATTAATGAGACCCTGATTTAACTAAGGTGATGCGGTCGTCCTCATTCGCTAAACTAGTAGATGAATTAACCTCTCCTAAACCCTCTAGTTAAGTCTACTCGTTGTTAAAGAGTGATACGGTCGTCCTCTCTCTAACACCTTTCGAACAAAATTCAAAAGTAAAGTCTAGATTAATTTTAAGAATTCATTAATTAAGAGAATTAAAACCTAACGTCACAAGTTACCCTAATTACGTACCCACAACCTACTTCTACGAGTTCATCCTACCCCAAGCATGCATGGGTTTTAGCTAGACATGGTGGTTTGAATAATAAAAACAATCACAAGAACAATAATCATATGCATAATTAAATTAACGAAAGAAATCAAGAACATAAACGAAAGAACAAATTAAAGTCTCTAAAGAAATCTATATAAATCTGAAAAACTAGGTTTAATCGTCTCCAAGAGTAAAGAAAGAAAGAATTAATCTAATACGTTCAAAAGAAATACTAAAATGAAGAATTCGTAAATTAAAACCTCGATTACAACGTATAAAACTCTTCCAATCTCCCTCCCAAGCTTTCTCCTCGCTCAAAATATGTAAAAATATGTGTTGGTATGTCTTGATATGTGAAAATATGCTTGGAAGGGGTATATATAGGCTTTGGGACGAATTTGAGCGATTTTGGGCCAAAAACACGCAAAAGCGCTCGAGTGCAGGTGCAGCTCGAGCGCTAGCGCTCGAGCTTGGTGGTCGAGCGGGTCAAGAGGTCGAGCGAAGGCGCTCGACCGCTGGCTGTACACATGTTCGTAAAACCTTCATAACTTCTCAACCGGGAGTCCGTTTTGGCCGATTCAAAGTCCTACGAACTCCTCTTTTCGCCCTCTATCCATCTATGAAAACCAAAGAGACAAATTAATGAGTTTATAAAAATGATACTCAATTGACTCCAAACACTCATAAAAAACACTCAAAACATGGGCAAATCGAGCACCAAAACATAACAATTTCACGCCTAATCAGTGCACACTAATGACAATCTTGGCCAACTAAAAAAAAGCTTGAAATAAAATTTTATTTCAAGTAAATCAACTCATTTATTCAAGGGGAAATTGACAAAAATGTCCTGTATGTTGGCAGTAATGGTAAAAATACCCTTTATGTTTTTCATTTTTTGAAAATGCCCCTTATGTTTTCAAAACTAGGTGAAAATGCCCTGTTACCGGCTAAAACCAGTTTCTAACCGGTATGTTAATAGTATTTTTAAAAGTATTTCAATAGAAAATGAGGATACATATTTTTTTATAATGAAATACTGAATTCAGTTGTTTTATTTAAAAAAATATGTAATTTAGTATGTTAAAAAAATATGTAATTTAATATATTAAAATAATATGTAAAAACTGTAATATAAAGGGCATTTTCATAAAAAAATGCACTGCCACGTCAGCGTGTACCGGTTAGAAACTGGTTTTAGCCGGTAACAGGGCATTTTCACCTAGTTTTGAAAATATAAGGGGCATTTTCACAAAATGAAAAACATAAAGGACACTTTTACCATTACTGCCAACATAAGGTAATTTTTTTTTAAGGACTGTAACTTTGGGGGGGGGGTGGCAAAACAAGGACCGTAACTTTTCGGGATGACAAAACAAGGACAATAACTTTTAAAAGTGGCAATTTAAGGACCGTAACTTCAAAAAATAGCAATTTGAGGACAAATTAGCCCGAATTACTCTCTTTCGGGCTAATTTTACACGTGAGATCGATTTCGGGCTCAAATTGCCAGCGTGGATATTTTTTTAAATAAAATTATTTTTTAAAATATTCCACCTCATTTTTTCCCTTTTATTTTTTGAAATAATTTCCAATTCATTCTAAAATAATTTTCAATTCATTCATTATACTCAAACACAATCTCCAATCCACAAAACCCCCCAAATCCAAAAAAACTCATAATCACGATACCCCAAATCCAAATCGACGAAATCCCAAATTATTCGACTAAACCTCTTTTGGAATCGCTCGACTCTGGATAAATGGTGACCGTTCGCACCAAGAAACGGATGAAATATCCAACCCCTACATACAGTAAGTTCGTCGAACCCTAAAAGTTGCAAAGTAATGGTGATTGTTATGCATATCCGTGTTTATATATGATTATTTGTGGACCCACAGTGAGTGGAGATGTGTTGTGGTCCCGATTTCTAGAATCAGACCATTATGTTTGTTTGCTTCCTTTTCTTTAAAAATTATTGTCGACCACTTGTTTATTCTAGGAAATTGTGTGTTTTATTATTTTTATTATGAACTTGCTGTAGACAAATTGACAACTCATTGAAGATTAATTATTTATTTCTTTGTGATCTAACCTATTGTATTGTGAATTCATTTTAATGCTTTAAATTGACTGCTTTCAATAATAACAAATTGTACG
The DNA here is from genome assembly GCA_947034835.1 of Ballota nigra. Taxonomy (NCBI): domain Eukaryota; kingdom Viridiplantae; phylum Streptophyta; class Magnoliopsida; order Lamiales; family Lamiaceae; genus Ballota; species Ballota nigra. The sequence goes on from OX344727.1 coordinate 96,587,756, forward strand.
CTATCTTCTTCATATGACTCCCCATGAAACCTTCTCCATAAAGTTAATTTGTTTGTTTGATTATGATTTTAAAATTCTTTGACCACTGTATATATTTGACTTTTGTTTTTCTTTATTGCAGCACCCAATAGGGAGTATTTAACTGTGACATTGAAGTGGGGGGTGACTTTAGAATAAATCCTCATGCTTATTATTATGGTGGTAAAATGGTTAAGCTTGATTATGTTGTAGCAAGACAGTTAGGATTGAATGCCCTCATTAATTCTACCAATGAATATTGTGGTAAACCTTTAGGAAAACAAAGAAGGTTTTATATTTTAATGAACAATTCATTTAGGATTATGATTACCGATGAAGATGTTAGAGTTTGGGCAATTAAACATATTCCTCTGAAGGAGATGATTATTTATATTGATGATGTTGTTGAAAATGATCATAATTTAATTGGGGATGGTTTAGAGGAGCAGGGAATAGAAGAATTGGATAGATCAGTGGAGTCAGCGAGACAAAATGAGAAGGGGAAGAATGTTTGTGAGGAGCAGGGCAAAGGAGATATGTTATTGGTGTTAGAAAAGGAAAAGGGCAAGAGTGTTTGTGAGAATGGGGGTGATCCTGAACTTGATGATTTTATGGATAGTGACTATAGCATGAGAGAGGATAGTGATTCAGATGATGATAACTTGTTTGATAAAAATGTGGTTCAAGATCAACTAAATACTCTTGTAGATGACATAGACTCTAGCGAGGGAAGTTCAGATGAGGATGTGGTGTTTGTTGAAGGAAATTTTGATGAGTCTAAAGACTCCGATGGAGAACAAACAGGGCCTAATTACCCTGTTTTCAATCCAGATGTGACATTTGAGCCTTCATTTGAACTAGGAATGACCTTTTGTTCTAGACCAGAATTCAAAAAGGCAGTACAGTCACATGCCATTTTATCAAAGAGATCAATCGTATTTACAAAGAATGCTCCTGAAAGAGTTTATGCAAGATGTGGTGATAAGCAACGTGGTTGGAAATTGACATTACTCAAAGTTTTAGGTGAGGAGACATATCAGGTAACTGTGTATGATCCTGATCACACTTGTGCTCCTACACTCAAGGTGAAGAATGTAAAATCCTCTTGGTTGAGTGAAAAATTCCTTAGAAATTTTGTTACAGATCCTAAGAGAAAAGTGTCAACCTTTTGGCAAGATGCCATGGATATAATAGACTGTGATATTTCTAGATATCAAGCTTATAGAGCTAAAAGATTGGCATTGAAAAAACTTGAGGGATGTCCTGATGATCAATATAAGAAGTTGTGGGACTATGCAGATGAGATAAAAAGAACCAACCCTGGCTCTACTGTAATTGTTGGGCTTGAACCAGATTGTAATAGGTTTAGCAGGTTATATTTTTGTCTAGATGCAGTAAAAAAGGGGTTCAAGGCTGGGTCTAGGCCTATAATTGGGGTTGATGGGTGTCATTTGAAGGGACCCCATAAGGGAATACTTTTAACAGCTGTGGGTGTTGATGGTAATAATTTTCTATACCCCCTTGCATGGGCTGTTGTGAACACTGAGTCTTTTGAGACATGGGAATGGTTCCTAATATGTATAAAAATGACTTGGGGTTAGAAAGAGCGTATGAGTTTACCTTTATGTCTGACAAACAAAAAGGTTTAATTCAGGCCTTTCGTGAGATCTTTCCAGATTCACAACACAGATTCTGTGTTAGGCATTTACATGGGAACTTTAAGAATGCTGGATTTACAGGCTTGGCATTTAAGCAAGCATTGTGGAGTGCTGCAAATGCTAGTACCATTGGTGAGTGGAACAAAAAAATGCTTGAGTTGAAGGAGTTTAATCAAAGTGCATGGGAGTGGTTGAATGCTAAACCAGCAGATCAATGGAGCAAGTCTCACTTCACTGAACATCCCAAATGTGACATTCTCCTAAATAATGTATGTGAGAGCTTTAATTCTAGTATTTTGAGTGCTAGGGAGATGTCTATTCTGACCATGCTTGAGTGGATAAGAGAGTGGTTGATGGTGAGGTTCCAAAAAAACAGAGATATAGCAACATTTAAGTGGAAGGGAAAGATTTGTCCCAAGATTCAAAAAATACTAAGGAAACATATTGAGAGATCTGGTACTTGCAGACCTAGGAAATCTGACAACATTCACTATCAGGTACAAACATAATTATTTATTGATTATGTACCTTCTATGTAAATAATTTTTAAGTGTTCTATGATTTTCACTTTCAGGTAAGATGCCAGGATGGTTCTCAATATTGTGTCAACTTAGAAGAACACACTTGCAGCTGCAGAATGTGGGATTTGAGTGGGATCCCTTGTAAGCATGCTATTTCAGCAATCTCACATCAAGGAGGAGACCTTGAAGAATATGTTTGTGACTGGTATACAGTGGATTGCTATAAAAAGAGCTATGAACCTAGCATAAAAGGCATAAATGGTGCTGTTTTGTGGAATGAAACAAGTTTCATCCCCCCATTACCTCCAAGCATGGGGAGAGGAAAAGGGAGGCCTGCATCTGCTAGAAGGAATGAACCTGATGAACCTCGAAATAAGTCCAAAAAGAAAGGTAGAGGAAGAAAACCACAAAAAAAATTGAAAAGAAGATAAGCCACTCTGACATGCAGAAACTGTGGAGTTGAAGGCCACAACAGTAAATCATGTGGAAGAATCGATGCTCCAACACATATCCAGGTAACATTTATATCCACAATAATTCTGGTATTTTTAATTATTATGCTCATCAGAATTTTTTATTTTTAATTCTAGGAGATAAGACAAAGGGGTGGATCAAAAAGGAGATTAGTGGATCAAGAAGGGGTTGATCAAGAAAGAGTGGATCAAAACCAAAATGAGGAATATGTGGTTCCACAAAAAAATTCAGTAAGTTTATTGGATGGGAAATACATTTCAATCTCTTAGATCTTAATATGAAATTTCCCTAATTTAGTGTAATATAATAATTTTACAGTTGAGGGAAAAATGTAATGTTACAAGAAGGAGCTTGAATGAGAACCCAACTACTGAAAATGTGAGTGTATATGTCATTTATAAGTTATATTTTGCAGTTTTTACTTATTTTTTTTTTTTTTGTTTATTCCAGGTGAGAACACAAAGAGATGGATCAAGTCAAGGTGTTGTAGAAAATGACAATTTAACGGATATTGTGAGTATATGTCTTACTCTTTTAAATTACCTTTGCAACTTTAATTTCATAAGAGAAGTAAGTTTTAATTTTTTTTATAGGCAAGAACACCAAGGGTTGCAATGTTACCACCTTTGCCACCTTCACAAGATACGACGAGTGAAATCTGTGAAATTGAAATTCCTACACAACAATCACAACCTATGATAAAGGTTGCTGGACCTAACATGTGGGACCAACTACAACAAGGTAGAAGAGTTAATATTGGTGGGCCATCTACTGATCAAGGGAGAAAATTCATAAACTTGTCAACTTTGCAAAGAATGGCAAGGGGGAAAAATTGAAGATGGGATGAGATGTGTGTGTTTTGTTTTTAATCTTTTTGGATGGAAGTGAATTATTTTGATGGAAGTAAATTTGGTGCATGTGACTTCTTGGATGTATTTTGGATCCCATTAGATTCTGAACCTCTTTTGATATGGGTTGGTTGTTGATAAACTTGTGAACTTCTTTTGTCAACTGCATTGTGGAAGTGAATTGATTAATGCAAACTTTTTAGATTTTCTGGTTTATATTTCAATTGTTGCAGATGTGAACTTATTTTGTGCAATTGCAGAAATTGAGTTTTTTTTTTTTGAAACCATTTTGCAGAAATTGAGTTGAACATGTTATAATGACCAAAAAACAGAACAAACTATATGCAATTTTTTTTTTAAAAACAGGACAAAGACTTTTCCAAAATTATATGTGCATTAGTTCACAACTATCCAAAAAAAACATGTCCAAAAATATTAGCATCCAATTTAGCAAAAGAATTACATTAAGTTTTCATTGTTTATCATGTCCACAAAATGAAACAAAACCAAAAATAAGCCAAAAATGAAGAAGAACACAAATGTCAAGAGCAGGTAATATATTATGAGAATTTGTCATTCTGTTTTATAAAAAAAAGAACATAGTTTCAGATTAATTAGATAATGGTTTCAATCAATTTATGAATACAGGGAAAGGTTTCCTTAATGTCAAGAGATGGTGTTCAGCAACTTCAGATGTTAATATTTTTTTTTTAGCTTTCTTCCACGTTTTGTCCAGTTTCCTCACATTCAGCCTTGGTAATGCAAAGGTAAATTTTAAAATCCCATCCAAGCTGCAAATCCCATCCACAACGGCACAAATCCCATCCATGCTGCAAAATTCATCCGCCCCATATACTCACGAATCGCCTCTATTTTTGTCGTGGGAAGAGCAGGGGAATTGGTCATTAAGTTCAGAATTAACGAGATTGTTATTGGGTTCTAAAATTCGGCGAGTAGTATGGTGAAATTGCAAACGAAAATTTGGGGAAAATGATAGGTACGTCGAATTTACACAACTTAGAAATATTTTTCCACAAAAAACACTCCACAGCAAAATCAATTCCTCCCTTCTCGCCTATATGCGCAACAGGGCTTTTTATTGGGAAAATTCCCATCCACGCAGAAAAATTCATCCGCCCCATATATTCATGAATCGCCTCTGTTTTTATTTGTTTCACCATTTACTTAGAGAAGATGGATTACATGGATTTGGGTTTTTGAGTTTTGTGAATCTAATTGGAGATGTGTTTATGAGTTTTTTTGGATTTCGTCGATTTGGATTTGGGTATCGTGATTATGAGTTTTTTTGGATTTGGGGGGTATTGCGGATTGGAGATTGTGTTTGAGTATAATGAATGAATTGGAAATTATTTCAAAAAATAAAAGGGAAAAAAATGAGGAGGAATATTTAAAAAATAATTTTATTTAAAAAAAATATCCACGCTGGCAATTTGAGCCCGAAATCGATCTCACGTGTAAAATTAGCCCGAAAGAGAGTAATTCGGGCTAATTTGTCCTCAAATTGCTATTTTTTGAAGTTACGGTCCTTAAATTGCCACTTTTAAAAGTTACTGTCCTTGTTTTGCCAGCCCGGAAAGTTACGGTCCTTGTTTTGCCACCCCCAAAGTTACAGTCCTTAAAAAAAATTTACCCAACATACAGGACATTTTTGTCAATTTTCCCTTTAATCAATCCAAATAAAATATATATGAAAATATTTTGTTAAATGGTAACATTCAAGCCCCCCACCCTCGGCCCAAAACCTGAAGAACATCAAATCTTGCTTCAGATAATTTTATTTTTTTAGTTCCAATTTCGAAAATTATCGGTTTTGAAAATCTTCTTCACCCTTAATTTTGAAGAGCATAAGAACCCCATCATCTTCTTCAGCAATGCTTTTAAAAATCTTATTGGAATAATTGGTCCGAACTTGAGATATTTTCGTTCTAAGATTAAGTATTTGACCAAATCATCAAATTTTTTTAGAACACCAATTTAGATTTGAAATTTGAACAACGCCATTGAAAGGATTTTTTTTCCCCTGAGCTATCATAGTGTAATATTGATAAATAGGAATTTATGCATTACCTCAGTTTATTAGGGTGCAATTTATTGCACTTAATTTTATTGTGTATTTTTCCACTTATTATTTAAAACTAATTTAGTGTGTCAGCGATGCCATTCATTAAAACTGTTTTTTTTTTAAATAAATAAAAACCTAAATAAGTTCATGTTACGTATTAAGTGTAATATATGTAATCGTCATCGTCATTAAATACAATATAGCGTAACATGAAAGTAACAGTAAATTAGAATAAAGAATTGCGTGTAGAGTAAAGAAAAGCACATATATAAGTGATTCTTGCCATATATGAGTAGATGAATAAATTCCAAACCTAGATCCCACTTCAACAGATTCTTGCTATCTTATGTTCCTCTCTATTTATAACCAACTACCCAATGCATGCAGGTGGATTCAAAATAAATTAATGACGAACGATAGCGCAAATAGTGACTTGTTGTCGTCTTCATTTGATGACAAATTGAAGAAGTATATAAAAGAAATTCAAGATAGTAATACTTCCGTTCCGGAAGATCTAGAGTACGACGTGAAGCCACTTGTTGGTATCATCAAGTATATCATGACTCGGGCCAACACTTTGTCTGAAAACACTACAAATGTTGCAAACGACGCCGAGGATACCAAGACTCGGGCCAACACTTTGTCCGAAAACACTACAAATGTTGCAAACGACGCCGAGGATACCAAGACTCGGGCCAACACTTCGAACACTACAAATCTTGTAACTCTCTCTCCTATATATATATATGTGTGTGTGTGTGTGGGGAAAATTACTTTTTTTGTCCAATAACTTTACGTCTTTTTTATTTTCGTCCTGTCGACTTTCAAATTTTGATTTTAGTCCTGTAAGTTTACTACCTTTTGATTTTCGTCTGGCTGACTTTTAAATTTTGATTTTCGTCCTGGTAACTTATATATATTTTTATTTTGGTCCTACAACCTATTAACCCTTATAGGACTAAAATAAAAAAAATGGTAAAGTTACAGGACTAAAATCAAAATTTGAAAGTCAACAGGACGGAAATAAAAAAGGTAAAGTTACAGGACTAAAATCAAAATTTGAAAGTCAGTAGGACGAAAATAAAAAAGAGATAAAATTACAGGACGAAAAAAAATTATTTTCCCTATATGTGCGTGTGTGGGTCAGTGTGTGTAAATCTCTCTCTGAACTTGATGCAGGGAGCTTCATCTCATGATGATCTTGATAAATACGACAAGTACAAAGTTGAACAGATTGCCAAATCGCTGGAAACTCCCATTAACCATATTTCCTATGTGGTATGAAATAAAAGGGAAAATGCACTTTTTTGTCCTTTAACTTTGGTTGATTTTGGTTTTCGTCCTGTTAACTTTGGAATTTTGAAATTCATCCAATAACTTACAAAAAATGTGTTTTTCGTCCTATTAACTTTGAAATTTTGGATTTCGTCCTATAACTTACAAAATATTTGTGTTTTTTTGTCCTATAACTTACAAAAACTTATGTTTTTTGTCCGGTAAATCTGACGTGGCACCAAATTTTTGTAAGTTATAGGACGAAATTCAAAATTCCAAAGTTAACAGGATGAAAAACACTATTTTTTGCAAGTTATAGGACGAAATTCAAAATTCTAAAGTTAACAGGACGAAAATCAAAATTAAACAAAGTTAAAGGACAAAAAAGTACATTTTCCCGAAATAAAATGTCAAAAAGTCCTTTTAGATCTAATTTCAAGTCCCTTTATTTTCATTTCGACAAGATCTCACATGCATTCGGTGTGTTGAGATCGTTTACACTAAAAAGTGTGGGTTGAATACACTGAAAAACTGATAACTCATAAAACTTTTCAGTATACTTAATCAACCTATATATTTTAGTGTAAACAACCTCAACTGTTGAGTGAGTGCACCATGCACAAAAGACTAAGAGCGTGTTTGGCCGAGCTTATAAGTTTCTTAAAATAGCTTATAAGCTGTTTAAAAGCTTATAAGCACTATCAACGTGTTAGCAGAATAAGATGTTTAACAGTTTATAAGATCATAAAATAAACTTCTAACAACTTATAAGCTATTACAAAATAAGTTGAGGTTTCCCAACTTATTTTTCCAACTTTATTATAAATTCTCAAAAATCTTATAAGGTGTATTAACTAAACATTTTAGCAACTTATAAGCTACTTAAAATTTACATCTTATAAGCTCTTAAAATAACTTATAAGATGTTTCAAATAAGTTTAGTCAGACGGACTCTTACTCTTTTCATTCCAAATTCCTGTAGGGAATAAAATATTTAGATAGTTTGCAGATGTAACTTGTTAATATTTTGGGGAAAATTAATTTTTTAGGACACTATCTATGAGTGTTTGTAAAATTAGGAAACTATCTTTACGGGCTTGCAAAATTGGGACACTATCTTTTCGAGTTTGCAAAGTTAGGACATTATCTTTACAAACTTGCAAAAGTAGGACACTATCTTTTAATTTTGGCAAATTTAGGCCAACTTTATAAAATTTTGGCCATCTAAACACATTATAATCGGCCTTTATTTGGAGCATTTTATAAAATTTGGCTTAAATTTGCTCAACATAAAAGATAGTGTCCTTATTTCACAAGATTGTAAAGATAATGTCCTAGCTTTACGAGTTCATAAAGATAGTGTCCTAATTTTGCAAGCTCAAAAAGATCGTGTCCTATTTTTGCAAATACCTATAAGATAGTGTCCTTAAAAAATAAATTTCTCTAATATTTTGAGAGAATCCTTTTTGTTCAAAATGTACAATTGACATACTGTTGGAAATGTGTATGCGTATGCAGATGACATGGAAATGTGTGGGTGAGATAGATTCCCATGCAATTACCATGAAACTTCTTAGGTCAGTAATACCTGTAAGCTGCGCGTGGGATGTGAAGGCTGTGATCACGTGGGCTGCTTTTGCCATCAACTACGGCGACTTTTCACTGCTCACTCAGTCTTTCGACAAAACCATTGCAACTCTCATGGGATTCGCAGATCAATCTTCTAAGAGTAAGTCTTGTATGAGACTGTCTCATACCATGAGACAATGAGAATTGGTAAAACTAGGACATTGGCTCATTAACACTTTGGTAGGGGTAGGTGTTAATTTGTATTGTCTCATACAAGTTTTTGCCATCTTCTAAACCCGCAGATCAATCTTCTCAACCCAAGCACTCCAAGGATGTCAGGAACCTCTTGACCACCGCGTTAGAGCTCACTCACTGCGCTGTCGATTTCAAAGACTTCCCTTCCAAGTACACCGTGGAACCGGATGAAATTCCTCCAACTGTTTATTTGATCATAAGGACTCTCGTCATCTGCGCATCGCTCCTCACCGACATCCTCTGCGGCCACAACACGTACGTACGTATACCCACGTCAAATTGTTTGACGTGTTGCTTTTATAATTGTTGACGATCGTTTTTAATCACGAGGATTAGTGACTGTTTTTAATTGCTAAATAGATCATCAAACAATAACGTGTGATTGATCACTACCGAAAATAGTGAATTCGATTATTTGGGATAAGAATAGATGAATACGTGTATTGATTACGTATTAGGTTCATATGTGTGTAGTTTGAGGTGTTTTAGTGTGTGTAGGCAAAACTTGGTTGTATTTGTAAATATGTGCTTATTTTATTAATTGAAAATCAAGGTATTGATACAAGTCCTCCAAATAGGAGGTGACCTGACATTTGCTCTCCCATGTGTGCATGCTTGACACATGGAGAGTTGACTTATTTGACCTTATATAAGCTAATTTCTATCCTCTAAGCTGGATTGACTCGTTTTAATGAGCAGTTCGCCTATTGAGTCTTGTTCTTGAGGAGTCACTAGCTTGATTTTGTTGGTCGACTCATTTTTTGCCTTGGTGCTTTGGCTAAAGTAGCTCGCCAAAGTCTTATTTACATTTGGATGGCCTTTGCTTTCAAGTAGCTCGACTTGATGGAGTAGCTCGCTAGACTATTCCTGCTTGACCTGGCTTATCTTAGCTTGGTTAATTTTATCTTTGATGTGGTTAACTTGTTTAAACTTGTTCGCCTAAGTTGTAATGTAGCTCCCCTATCAACAATAATTACTGCTCCATTTTGATTACCCTATTCTCTTCCTACAATCATTCTCCTCAATCACTCCCCCCATTTCTCTACCAAGACCATTTGTTATCAACTTCTATTCCAAAATTGGGGCATGCCATTAGCAATAAAGTCACAATTGTAACCATTCTTCCCCCTAACATATAATTTCTATTATGGGGGCATAGATGGAAAATAATTTTCATTCCCATTACCATTGAAGAATTGCTAATCAAACGCATCCTAAGTAAATCCTGTTAATAAGTGTTCTAATGTACACTACCAAAAAAAAAAAAAAACCTAGAAAAATAGAATTGCCTACAAAATTTTTCCAACAAAAAAGTTTGCTATAAGAATTGCCTACGATTTGCCTACAAAATTTTCTAATTATAAAAGCATCTACATTTCTCAATATAAAAACAATTTTTCTTACAGAATTAATTCACTACAAAAAAAATATAAAATTGCCTACGGAAATTGTCAATATGTCTACGAAATTTCCAACAAAAAAATTTGCCTACGGAAATTCCGTAGTCAAATTATGTTGTAGGTAAAATTTTGTAGGCAAATGACTTGTAGGTAATTATACCTAGGAATTTTATTTCGTAGGCAAATTAATTCCGTAGGCAAGTTGTTTCTAGGTTGAAAAATGTAGAAGCTTTCATAATTAGAAAATTTCGTAGGCAAATCGTAGGCAATTCTTACTACAAATTCTTTTGTTGAATTTTTTTTGTAGGCATTCTAATTCCGTAGGCAATTCTTTATTTTCTTGTAGTGAACTTTGTCTACGAAACTAGGTATAATTACTTACAAGTCATTTTTGCCTACAAAAATTTACCTAAATCACAATTTGCCTACGGAATTTCCGCAGGCAATTTTTTTTGTAGGTGGGGAAGGAAAAAACCAATATAATTAGAAATTTTTGTAGGCAATTCGTAAGTAATCTCTACTACGAATTTTTTTATTGGAAATTTTGTAATCATATTGGCAATTTCCGTAGGCAATTTTTTTATTTTTTTTTGTAGTGGTAATTAAGAATAGGATTATATTAGTAAATATTACGGGATGTCTTGAATTCATACATGAAGGAAATTCTGATTGGATGGCTGATTTACAGCTACAATCAGCTAGCTAATGTCAAAATTTTGTCAATATGTTTACAATTTTTTTTTATTGTGGAGATCAGCGAATTATATAGACATTTTCAATCAATTGTTTATAACTGACAAAATAACTTGGGATTATATATTTATAAGTCCCGTAACTTTACATTGATTTGAATTTGGTCTACATGAATTACAGGTTTTGATATTGGTCCCGTAAGTTTGGAAGTTTTTTAATTTTAGTCCTTTTAAACTTATAGGACCAAAATCAAAATGTATAATCCAATTTTTTAAAAAAAAATTCAAACTTACAGGATCAATTTAAAAAAAAATAAGGTAAAAGGACTAAAATAAAAATAATCTCAAACCTTACAGGACCAATATCAAAACATGTAATTCATGTGGATCAAATTCAAAACAGTGCAACGTTACGGGACTTACAAATATATAATCCCATTGTAGGTAATTAATTTCGTATGCCTAGAAAATTTCGTCCTACGAAATTCCAATTCTTAATGACAGTGAGGTAAATGTTAATTTGTTGATTATTGATTGCCAGGATTGCACGTGAGGTTAAGGACATGTTATCGACTCTGCAAAGTAACCTGTCTCTGAAGTTGGTGGGATGGCAGGAAACACTGAAGAAAGCTGGAGATAAGAAGAGTGAGTTATCATATATATGTTTGAATTGAGATGCGGTATGAATTATTAAAGACATAAGAATTATGGCAAAATATTGGTTTGCAGAGGATGATGATATGTACAAAGAGTTCAAGAAAATTATAAGTGATCCACAAAGTGATAACATGGAGGCGATCGATGCATTTTTTGTTCCCAGAAAAGATAAAAGGCCACTCTACAACGGCACAAGGCTCACAAACGTCCGTTGCATTCATACTTCTTTCACACTCTTTGCAACGTAACCATTGACCACTCGTTTTTTCAGGAACGGCTGGACGTGCTGAGGCAGAAACTCGTGCTGCTACTGATTTCCGACCTGGACCTTCCCCCGGAGGAGCTAATTGTGCTCCACCTCATCCACAACGTGCACGCAATGATGAACGACTACAAGATTCTCTGGCTCCCCGTTACTGATCCCAACATCCCATTGAACGAAATGGACCACGCGAAATTCATCGGTATCAGGAGCAGCATGCCCTGGTACTCAGCCGAGCACCCTTCGGCTATCGAGCACGTACTGATAAAGTACATCAAGGAGGAGCTGCATTTCACCCACATGCCAATGCTGGTGGTGCTGGACCCAGGCGGCAAACTCTCCCACCACGACGCCCTCCCCATGATGTGGATCTGGGGGTTTAATGCCTTCCCGTTCACCTTAGAAAGGGAACAAAGCCTCTGGAATGGCGCCAAGTGGAACATCGACCTCATAGCTGACAGCATCGATCCACGCATTCCAGACTGGGTATGAATGCAACTAACTTGCTAACACTGAAACCATCATCGTAACCGTAATGTTAACCGTATTTTCATCAAATTGGCAGATGGATAAAAACAGGGTTATTTGCCTCTACGGAGGGGACGACATCAACTGGGTGCGTAATTTCACGAAATCAGCCAAGAAGGCAGCGCGTGCACTCAACGTCCAGCTGGAAATGCTGTACGTAGGGAAACGCAATCCAAAGGAGAAAGTTCGAAACTGCCACGAAGTCATCGCCCGAGAGGATCTCAGCAACATCTTCGCAAGAGACTACTACGATTACGTCTGGTAGAATAAAATGTTTAACAACTTACAAAATAAAAAAATAAGCTCCTATAAGCTGTAAAAAAATAAGTGGGGATTTCCTAACTTATTTTCCTAACCATCTCCATCCCCAACTAACCACCCCTCCCCCCTCCCCTACCTTTATCTTAACATAAAAATAAAAATTTAAATATTTTATACTCCCTCCATCCTACAATTGTCTGCACACTTTCCTTATTCGTCCGTCCTGACAATTGTTTGCACACCTAAAAAAGGAAACATTTTTATAAACTTCACCCTCACAATATTCACATATTTACAGAAATTGTCATTACTTCTTATCTTTTAGGCCCATAATACACTCAATTCAACCAATTTCTTCACTTTATACCCCACAAAACACTACTCATTACACTTTTTTCTTAAAAGTTTGTGCCACATCATGATGCAAACACTTGTGGGACGGGGGGAGTACATCTTATAAAGCTCTTAAAACAACTTATAAGATGTTTCAATTAAATTTAAACAAACTGGCTCTAAATCACCACCTCACTTCCCACAATTATAACTTTACATTAAACAGGTACTTCTGGGTGAGGCTTGCAAGCATGTGGAACTCGAAGAAACAGATCAAGAGAACAGTGGAAGACGACCCGATCATGCAGGGGATCCTCGACTTGCTGACGTACGACAGCAGTGAGCAGGGGTGGGCTATTTTCAGCAGAGGAATCAACGAGACAGCCATGGCCAGCGGGGATAAGCTGGTACCAGTATTGGACGACCACATTACTTGGGGAAAAGAGGTTGATCATCCCGACAAGTTTGTGCCTGTACTCGACAAAATACTACGAGGCTTCCACCAGGAGCATCACTGCCACGTCCTCATTCTTCCGGCCCAGGCTGGATACATTCTCGAGAGGGTGGATTGCACCGAATGTGGCAAGACTATGGACATGTACGCCATGTACCGTTGCTGCACCGATTGAGGATCTTTCAGGCTATGGTATTAGTTAAATTATCTGAGATGAAATAAACTTCCATGCATTGTTTCTTTTGTTAAGATTATCTTCGTTGTGATTGATATGTATTGTTCTGGCTTGTAAGACTATTATCCATCAATAAAAGCTGCTTGTTTGTTTAAAAACAACTTATGAGTTGTTTAAGAGCTTATATTTACTATCAATGTTTCTGGTAAAATTAGATGTTTAACAGCTTATAAGATCATAAAATAAACTCCTAATATCCAATCAACTATCCATTCATCACCCTGGAACCACCTCATCTCCCCCCCAGCCGCATCCACCTCTATCTCGACATAAAAAAAGATATATTAAAATTAAAATTTAAGATTACCTTTGTTGTGATTGATATGTATTGTTCTAGCTTGTAAGACTATTATCCATCAATAAAGCTGCTGTGAAGTGTCAAATGTGAAGTATCTTGTCTACTGAGCTTGATTCAATAGTAAGCTATGTTGTAAATGTGTTAGCCGTAGAAGTTAGTCAAATTTGGGGTACCAGAGGAGGTGGATCAGATGAGGATGACCAGAGGAGTCTGACCAGAGTAGTCTGGCAGATGAGCTATCAGAGGAGGTCCATCAGATGAGGTATACCAGAGGAGTCCTATCAGAGGAGGTCTGGACCAGAAGTCATCTGATGTGAGTGACCAGAATCAGACGAGGTCAAGTCATCTGATCCAAAGTTCAAAGACGCGAATTACACCAAATTGAAGCTAGCGCGATGGCGGTTCTAACTGAATCAACTGGAGCGGTTATTGAATTCGTTAACCAGCTGGATAACTACCTTACATTTGAGTTTGTTACAATTGAATCGAATCTAGGGTTCATCTCAATCTCTGTAACTATATATAAAAGGGGTTTCTTAGCTGAGAAACTAACACATCACAAGTGAGATCATTAGGGAGCGAAAACACGGAGAGTTTGTGAGATTGAGTGAAATTGTAACTTCTTCCATTTTCTACTTAGTGAAAAGCTATCCTCTCCGATCCCGTGGACGTAGGAGTATTCATCTCCGAACCACGTAATTCTGGTGTTCTTGTGTGATTTCAATTTCGTTCTTATTGTTACCATAATTCCGATTCCCTGATTACAAGTTTTTCTTGTGAATCTAAAACGATTAACAAGTGGCGCCGTCTGTGGGAAACAATGATGGCTTCAACCAAGTTCGACATTGAGAAGTTCACGGGGAAGAACAATTTCAGCTTATGGAAGATTAAGATGGAGGCTTTCCTGGTACACAATGGTTTGTACGAAGCCTTGTTGCCACCGGATCAGGTGGCTTCTGGAACTAATCCGGCGAAGGTAGAGGAGAACAAGAGGAAAGCACACAGTGCGCTTATCTTGTGTCTTGGGGATAAACCATTGAGGGAAGTATCAAAGGAGAAAACCGCTCTTGAAGTCTGGAATAAGCTGGAGCAGTTATACCAGACCAAGTCTGTTACGAACAAGTTATACATGAAACAGAAGCTTCAAGTTTTCAAGATGAATGAAGATAAGAATCTTGGTGATCAGCTGGATGAGTTCAACAGATTGATGGATGATCTGGAGAGTTTGGATGTTACAATTGATGATGAAGACAAGTAATTGATGTTGTTGAATTCTCTACCTAAGTCTCTGGAAAATTTCAAAGATGCCTTGCTATTTGGAAGACAAGATCAGGTGATGTTTGATGATATTCAAACTGCCCTGAAAACCAAGTTTCTACAGATCCAGACTGAAGGGGAAAAACCTGCTGAAGGATTGAATGTTCAATCCAAGAAGAAGAAGGGGTTTCAGTCCAAGAAGAAGGATGGTGGAAAAGGGAATAAGGGTGGGAAGAAATCTGATTTTGTTGAGAAGAGAAAGTGTTTCACTTGCCATAAGGAAGGTCATCTGAGAAAGAATTTCCCTGAAAGGAGGAAGAAAGACAATCAAAATGATCAAGATGGAAATGCAGCTGTGGTGGAGGTTGAAGGATATGATAGTGCAGAAGTCTTGATGGTTAGTCATGAGAGACTAAGTCAAGAATGGGTCCTGGACTCTGGGTGTACTTTTCATATCTGTCCACATGAAGACTGGTTCCTGAATCTTGAGAAGATTGATGGAGGACATGTTCTTTTGGGTAATGATGAGAGCTGTAGAGTGCAAGGATCTAGTTCCATCAAGATCAAGATGTTTGATGGAGTTGATAAGATCTTATCTGATGTCAGGTTTGTTCCTGAGTTGAAGAGAAATCTTGTTTCTCTTGGTACATTGAATTCTAAGGGTTTTGAATTCGAGACAGAAAAGGGAGTTCTGTCAATAACCAAATCTGGAAGAATTGTTATGAGGGGTATGATTAAGAATGGTTTGTATACTTTGATTGGAAGAACTGTAACAAGATCAACTGATGTTGCTATGGAGTCTTCTGATGTCAACTTGTGGCACAAGAGATTGGCACATGTTGGTGAGAAGGGTCTGGTGGAGTTATCCAAGAAGGGAGCGATCCCTGGGAAGAAGATATGTAAGCTGGAATTCTGTGAGAGGTGTGTTATGGGGAAATTAAAGAAGCAAGCTTACCAGAAGGGGAAGCATACCACCAAGGAGGTTATGGATTACATACATTCTGATGTATGGGGCCCAGCAAGGGTATCCACTCATGGTGGAGGCAGGTATTTCCTTACCCTTATTGATGATTATTCCACAAAGGTTTGGGTTTACATTCTTAAACAGAAGAGTGATGCCTTCTCTAAGTTCAAAGAATGGTTGATTGAAATTGAGAATTAGAGAGGCAGAACTATCAAGCACTTAAGGACTGATAATGGACTCGAATTTTTATCAGAAGAGTTTCAACAATTTTGTAGGGAGAAGGGTATTACTAGGCATAAAACTGTTCCTTCAAACCCCCAGCAGAATGGTCTAGCTGAGAGAATGAATAGAACTATTCTGAAAATGGTTAGATGTATGTTATCTGATGGTCATTTACCTAACAGTTTTTGGGGTGAAGCTGTTAACACAGCTGTGTATCTCATTAATAAAGTGCCATCATTTGCTATTGAGTTTAAAACCCCAGATGAGATCTGGTATGGAAAGATATCAGATTACTCAAAGTTGAAAGTGTTTGGATACCTAGCTTATGTTCATGTGAAGCAAGACAAACTTGAACCTAGAGCTTTAAAATGTGTTTTCATTGGGTATCCAAAGGGTGTTAAAGGGTACAAGTTGTGGTGTCTAGAGCCTGGGAACCAGAAGTGTATTACCAGCAGAGATGTTGTGTTTAATGAATCACATATGGGTTACAAGTCTGGTGGAGGTGATAGAGAGCCATCAGCTGAAGAGATGGATGGTGTTATTTCTGACCCAATTACTCAAGTTGTGGTGGAGCCTAATCATGATAGTGCATCTGGTTCTGAACCAGAGCAAGAACCAGTAGAAAATGAGTCATCAGACGAGGATAGTGCACCAGCAGAGGAGGAGGAAGGAGTGCCAGAAGCAGACTTGAGAAATTATAGTTTGACAAGAGACAGGACTAGAAGACAAATACATCCTCCATCAAGGTTTGGCCGTGTTGATCTGGTCTCATATGCACTTGTTACAGCAGAAGCCATAGAGTACCAAGAACCTAAGAACTACAAGGAAGCTCTTGAGTGTGATGATAGGGAGTCATGGATTACAGCCATGACAGAAGAGATAGAGTCTCTTAAGAAGAATCAAACATGGATTCTTGTTGATAAACCACCTTGGCAGAAGCTAATAAGTTGTAAATGGCTGTTTAAAAGGAAGCTTGAATCTGGTGTGAAGGATCAAGTAAGGTTTATAGCCAGGTTAGTAGCCAGAGGATTTACTCAGAGAGAAGGGATTGATTACAATGAGGTATTCTCACCTGTGGTTAAGCATTGTTCAATCAGATTACTTCTCAGTAGAGTTGTCCAGGAAGATCTGGAGCTGCAACAACTTGATGTTAAGACATCTTTTCTGCATGGGGATCTTATTGAGAGTTTATACATGCACCAGCCAGAAGGGTTTGTTGAACCAGGGGGAGAAGGAAAGGTGTGTCTACTCAAGAAATCATTTTATGGCCTCAAGCAAAGTCCAAGACAATGGCACAAGAAGTTCAATGAAGTTATGCTATCCATTGGTTTTGTAAGGAGCAAGTATGATACTTGTGTATATCTGGAAAGGCAAGGTAGTGATGTGATAGCCTATCTTCTAATTTATGTAGATGATATGCTTATTGCTAGTAAGAGTCTTTTGAAGATCCAGAGTATCAAAAGGAAACTCAGTGCCAGATTTGACATGAAGGACTTGGGAAATGCTAAAAGGATTCTTGGAATGGATATTCTTAGGGACAGAGCAGCTAGAAGACTGTTCTTATCCCAGAAGAGTTACATTGAGAAGGTCCTGAAGAGGTTCAACATGCATGAGAGTAGGTCTGTATCAACTCCTCTGGGGCAACAGTTCAAATTATCTAAGGAAATGGAACCTAAGTCTGAAGAAGAAAAGAAGACTATGATGAAAGTACCTTATGCAAATGGGGTTGGAAGCTTGATGTATGCTCTGGTCTGCAGCAGACCAGACTTAGCTTATTCATTGTGTATGGTATGCTAATACACGTCTAATCCAGGGAAGTTACATTGGGAAGCTTTGAAATGGATATTCAGATACCTTAAAGGGTCATCTGATCTGGGTTTGATGTTTGAAAAGATGATTGACCAGAAGAGTCCACTAGAAGGATTAGTAGATTCTGATTTTGCTGCTAATCTGGATACCAGAAGATCCTTAACAGGGTATATATTTACTCTTTACAATACTGCTGTAAGATGGAGATCTGTTCTGCAGAGTGGAGTTGCTTTATCTACAACAGAAGCAGAGTTTGTGGCAGTGTCTGAGGCTGTTAAGGAGGCTTTGTGGTTGAAAGGCATTATCAAGGATTTTGGTATAAACCAAAGGGGTGTGGTCATTCATTGTGATAATCAGAGTGCAGTTCATCTGGTTAAACATCAAGTGTTCCATGAGAGATCAAAGCACATTGATGTAAGGTTGCATTTTGTAAGGGAAATCATTGACAAAGGTGTTGTTATGATCCAGAAGATATCTACAGAGGACAATGCTGCAGATATGTGTACTAAGTCTTTACCAGGTACTAAATTCAAGTTCTGTGTTGAATTGGTAAAGATGAGTGTATGGGATGTTCCTTAGCCCAAGCTGGAGTGTGGAGGAGAGGAAGAGAGGATTGATACTTCTCATTTGAGGTGGAGAATTGTGAAGTGTCAAATGTGAAGTATCTTGTCTGCTGAGCTTGATTCAATAGTAAGCTATGTTGTAAATATGTTAGCCGTAAAAGTTAGTCAAATTTGGGGTACCAGAGGAGGTGGATCAGATGAGGATGACCAGAGGAGTCTGACCAGAGTAGTCTGGCAGATGAGCTATCAGAGGAGGTCCATCAGATGAGGTATACCAGAGGAGTCCTATCAGAGGAGGTCTGGACCAGAAGTCAAATGATGTGAGTGACCAGAATCAGACGAGGTCAAGTCATCTGATCCAAAGTTCAAAGACGCGAATTACACCAAATTGAAGCTAGCGCGATCGCGGTTCTAACTGAATCAACTGGAGCGGTTATTGAATTCGTTAACCAGCTGGATAACTACCTTACATTTGAGTTTGTTACAACTGAATCGAATCTAGGGTTCATCTCAATCTCTGTAACTATATATAAAAGGGGTTTCTTAGCTGAGAAACTAACACATCACAAGTGAGATCATTAGGGAGCGAAAACACAGAGAGTTTGTGAGATTGAGTGAAATTGTAACTTCTTCCATTTTCTACTTAGTGAAAAACTATCCTCTCCGATCCCGTGGATGTAGGAGTATTCATCTCCGAACCACGTAATTCTGGTGTTCTTGTGTGATTTCAATTTCGTTCTTATTGTTACCATAATTTCGATTCCCTGATTACAAGTTTTTCTTGTGAATCTAAAACGATTAACAACTGCTTGTTTGTTTATGTATTTTGGATTTCACTTGCCATGTGTTACAAATTAATGAGTTTGAGCAAAAATGAACAATATGCTAAGATGAGAAAAATCTGAGAATTAAAGAACACAATGTTTATGTTGGGATGTCTTGAAACCCCTACGGTGAAAATAAAAAATAAAAAATGGTGTATGTTATGTTTGGGCTCGTTTAGAGTTTTGTGTTTGTTTTCGAGGCTCAGTCTGTTAGGGGTTATAGATTATTTGACCTAGGTCATTCTGTACTCTGTAAACGCTAAGATAATATACGGATCTTTTCTTCTGGCCGTGGACGTAGCCAACATAATGTTGGTGAACCGCGTTAATTTGTGTCATTTTCTTTTACGTTTATGATACTTTTTTGCGTCTCGTTTAATTCATGAAAAACTCTACATCCATTGAGAGAGACCTATCAACTTCTTATTGATGATGATCACATTATCACTCAAAGCTAAAGTATGGAAGCTCACACACACTCAAAAAGAGAAAGATCATGAAACAGAGAAAGGGAAAACTGGACTTTTGTACAACTTTGTGATCTATTTATATCGCAAACTAGCTGAACACCATAGCTGTTTTACAGGGTTGGTGAGTAGCCTGTAACATCAGTTACATTTTCCAATAAGAATAATTGAAACCGCTCATTCAACTGAAAATTATGCACTTCCAAAGTAGATACCTTCAAGCATTGAATCTGGTAGTTTACGGGTGTTGGGTAATTTTTTTTTAAGGATTGTAACTTTGGGGTGGTGGAAAAACAAGGACCGTAACTTTTCAGGCTGGCAAAACAAGGACAGTAACTTTTCGGGCTGGCAAAACAAGGACAGTAACTTTTCGGGCTGACAAAACAAGGACAATAACTTTAAAAGGTGGCAATTTAAGTACCGCAACTTTTAAAAATAGCAATTTGAGGACAAATTATCCCGGATTATTCTCTTTCGGGCTCTAATTGCCAGCGTGGATATTCTTTTGAATAATTTTTTTTTAAAAATTCTACCTCTATTTTTTTTTTTTTAATTTCCAACTCATTTCATTATACTTAAAAAAAAATAAAGTGGAATTTTTTTTAAATATTATTTCATTTACTATACGTTTAACACATCACATACATTGCAATAAAATAATACTTACTGTTAAATGTTTAATTTAGGTAAATTAATACTTATTATACGTTTAATGAGTGAGTTGGAAATTATTTCAAAAAATAAAATACTCTCATTATACTAAAAAAATAAAATACTTTCGTTATTTCAAAAAAATATTCATTTCATTTTTTATTTCTTAGAGTATTTTGAGTATAATGAATGAGTTGGAAATAATTTCAAAAAATAAAAGAAAAAAATGAAGTGGATTTTTTTTTAAATAGTTTCATTCAAAATAATATTCATGTTGGCAATTTGAGCCCGAAATTCGATTAAATTAGCCCGAAAGAGTGTAATCCGGGCTAATTTGTCCTCAAATTGCTATTTTTAAAAGTTGCGGTCCTTAATTGCCACTTTTTAAAGTTACGGTCCTTGTTTTGCCAGCCCGAAATGTTACGGTCCTTGTTTTTCCACCCCCAAAGTTACAGTCCTTAAAAAATAATTTACCCGGTAGTTTACTTAACCAACTTTCGGTTTCCAACTGAAATAACAAACTTTGGTTCATGATAGCTTCAACGGAATATAACTCAACTTCTGAATTTGAGTTGCCACTCCACAATCTCCACCTTAAGCTCAAAATCAATGCAAAAATTGACTGCTTCATTAGTTGAAACCAACAAGCTAAGACATAACTCAAGCTTTTGAGCTTGGAAATGCCTTGGTAAATCCATAAGCCGGATTTTCTTCGGTAGCTATCTTTGATACTTAACAACACACGTGTCCACCATAACTCGTACAAAATATAGCTTCGCACCTATTTATTGGAAATTATACAAATGAATTAATTTCACACACCCTTCTACAAGTTCGGATTTTTAAATAAAGCAAAAAAAAATCATGGTATCAGAGCCAATAGGCTCACGCTCGTTCACACGTCCTGGGATCAAATCCCGCTGACAACAAATATACCCTCATCAAATATTATATCTGGTGGACCTCATCAGTCCTCCACATGATGGAGTTGACAGGTCCAAAAGAAGATCCAAACCCACAAACAAAGATTAATATTGAGAACTATACAGATGAATTTATCTCACACTGTTGAATATACTGCTTTAGAGTAGCTTCACTCCCATATGCATACACACAGAAGATCATTATGCAACAAGGATAATTAGATTAGTTAAAATTGTAACCAATCATATCATAGTTTTTGTTACAAGTTTGTTAGTCAGTTATTGGGTAAATTGCAAGGATGGTCCCATGAGAATTTGTACTTGACAGATTTGGTCCCATGTTCTTTTGTTGTCCCATTTTTAGCAGAAAAGGTCACATCCGTTAAATATTTTACAGTTTTCTATGGAATACTGAACTAACGGGCGTGTGAGCCTCATGCTCGTTAATCCGTTATTTTTTGACGGAAAAATCGTATGAGACTATTTGCGCTTAAAAAAGGATCAAATTCATGAGGACCAATTCTTATGAGACAATTTCTACAATTTCCCCGTCAGTTATTTGGTTAAAAGATGACGGCCTTAAACAAGCGCCCAAAGCTTGGTATGATACCTTGCATGCTTTTCTCATTAGCAAGGGTTTTGTTTACTCATTAGCTGACCATTGTATGTTCCATAGAAAGTCAGCTGATTGTATATGTTGATGATATTCTCATCACGGGGGATGATTCTTCGTTGGTGGACTACCTCTATTCTTCATGATCTCCATATCTCTTTCTCTCTTAAGAATTTTGGGGAGGTGAACTATTTTTGGGTTTGGAGGCTCATGTTACTAGTAACACATCGCTCTCACTCAGTCTAAATATGCTCGGGACATTCTTATTCGTTCTTATTTAGATACTTGCAAACCTTATCCTACTCCACCATGTTCCAGTCTCAAATTGTCCTCATTTGATAGTCCCGCCTTCGACAATCCAACTCTCTATCGAAGTATTGTCGGTGCTCTTCAATATCTGACCCTTACCCGTGCCGATATCTCTTTCTCCATTAACAAACTTTCCCAATTCTTGCAACGACCAACTCAAAATCATTGGAAAGCTTGCAAACGGATACTAAGGTATATCAAAGGCACTTTATCACATGCTTTGTTGTTTTCTTCAGTTTCACATTGCAGGTTAGAAGCATTTGCCGATTCTGATTATGCTGCAAGCATTGATGATTGACGAAGTACAACAGAGTTTTGCATTAAGATGGGTTCAAATTTACTTGCATGGAGCTCTCGTAAACAGTCAGAGGCCGCCCGTAGCAGTACAGAGGCTGGGCACAGAGCTTTGGATTCATACTTTGTGTACTGAGATTCAGCTTCCGCTCGCACATTCTTAGACCTTATGGTGTGACAATCAAGGTGCCATTACCTTGGCTTTCAGTCCTTCTTTCCACTCTCGCACCAAGCACCAACCATATTGAGATTGATGTTCATTTTTTACGTGAAAAAGTTCACAGCAAGCTGCTTGATGTTCAGTATATTCCTACTAAAGCCAGACCTTTTGACATTTTCACTAAGTCATTATCTCCTACGCGTTTTGATCTTCTTTGTCACAAGCTCGGTCTTTACTTGAATGGATAGTCCAGCTAAAACGGGAGCATGTTGAATATACTGCTTTGGAGCAGATCATTATGCAGCAGGATAATTAGATTAGTTAAAATTGTAACCAATCATATCAAGTTTGATAATCAGTTATTTGGTTAGACAGAGTTAGCTCTAGAAACTTCCAGATTGGAAAGGAAAGCAGGACACTGCTCTCTTATAAATAGCTAGCCCATTGTATTATGATATTCATAATGAAAATTACTCAATTTTAACACACACCCTTTTATAAATTCGGACTTTTAGATGAAGCGAATTCTTTCACTGTATGCTTAATTCTTTCATTATATTCTTGATGCTTTGCTAATTTGAATAATACCTTGATTATCAAGTACTGTAAACTTCTCTTGATTATCATAGTGTACATTCTTCATGACATCCTTGATGCTTAGTTTTTTGTGAGATATATTTTAGTTAATTGTGATTAAGATGGTCCCAATAAATAGAGAAAGGGTAAATAAATTGTGTGGTGTTATTTTATGTGGTTTTATGGACAAAGGAAATCACCTTTTCATTACGAATTGATTCTTCCTCTGTTTAGAGAATTCTTGTGATTTGTGAGGGGTGGATTAAAAAAATTCTGGGTTTGATTTAGTTGCCTGACCAAATTAAAAAAACAGGTATATTTATTGGACTGCAAAAAGTAATCCGTAAGGAAATATTGGACAGCTTTACTAGAGTTAGATTGAGGTGTTTAAACTATAGGATTTTATGAATTTAACTAAATCAATTTAGTCATTCAATTTTATATCATCAACACTCTGTTCTCATGTCAAAATCTGTCGAAAACATGGCAAATGAAACCCAAAATACATAAACAAACAAACATCTTTATTGATGGATAATAGTATCACAACATCAATACAAAGAAAATATGACAAAAAAAGAGAAAAATATCATAAACCACACATAAGCATGTGAATTTATTTCAGCTCAAATAGTGTGTAATAGTAGCATATAAAAACTCAAAATGGCTCCCATCAATCGTCGCAGCAACGGTACATAACATACTTGTCCATGGTCTTGCCACATTCGGTGCAAATGACCCGCTCCGGAATGTACCCGGCCTGGCCCGGGAGAATGAGGCGTTGGCAGTGGTGCTCGGGGTGGAACCCTCGTAGAACTTTGTCGAGTACGGGGACAAATTTGTCGGGATGATCAACCTCGTGCCCCCAAGTCTTGTAGTCGTCCAATACTGGGACCAGCTTGTCACCGCTCGCCATGGTTGTGTCGTGGAGCCCCATGCTGAAAATGGCCCACCCCTGCTCGCTGCTGTCGTACGTCAGCAAGTCGAGGATCCCCTGCATGATCGGGTCGTCTTCCACGTTTCGCCCGATCTGTTTCTTGGAGCTCCACATGCTCGCAAGCCTCACCCAGAAGTACCTGTTTAATGTAAATTTGGAATTGTGGGAATGTTGCTTGGTTCTGGACGAGGTGGTGATTTGTTAATTGATAAAGTATAGAGTGAAATTAGTTCATATATGAATTATTGAAGGGTATTAGTAGTTTTTACTATAGAGTATTAGTTGTTTTTACTAAAGAGTATTACTTATTTACACTGAAGAGTTTTAGTTGTTCAGTGAAAACAAAGTAAGACTCTTCGGTGAAAACAACTAATACCCTTCACTAAAAACAACTAATGCTCTATAGTAAAGTTAGAATTGTGGGAGGTTTTGGACGAGGTGTTGATTTATTAGTTGACAAAGTATAGAGTGAAATTGGTTCATATATGAAACATTGAATGATATTAGTTGTTTTCATTGAAAAGTATTACTTATATACACCGAAGAGTCTTAGTTGTTCAGTGAAAACAAACTAAGACTTTTCAGTAAAAACAACTAATACCCTTCTATGATTTATGTACGAACAAATTTCACTCTATACATACTCTTATTAATTTACCAGATGAAATCGTAGTAGTCTGTTGCGAAGATGTTGCTGAGATCCTCTCGGGCGATGATGTCGTGGCAGAGGCGAACTTTCTCCTTCGGATTGCGTTTCCCAACGTACAGCATTTCCAGCTGGACGCCGAATGCACGCGCTGCCGTCTTGGCTGATTGTGTGAACTTACGCACCCAGTTGATGTCGTCCCCTCCATAGAGGCAGATAACCCTGTTCTTGTGCCTCTGCCAATTTGATGAAAATATGGTTAACATTACGATTACGATGATGGTTTCGATGTTAAGAAGCTAGTTGCGTACATACCCAGTCTGGAATGCGTGGGTCGATGCTTTCAGCTATGAGCTCGATGTTCCAGTGGCTTTCGTCCCAGAGACTTCGTTCCCATTCTCGGGTGAAGGGGAAGGCCTTGACCCCCCAGATCCACATCATGGGGAGGGCGTCGTGGTGGGAAAGTTTGCCGTGTGGGTCCAGCACCACCAGCATCGGCATGTGGGTGAAACGGAGCTCCTCCCGGATGTACCTTATGAGTACGGGCTCGAGACCCGAAGGGTGCTCGGCTGAGTACCAGGGCATGCTGTTCCTGATAGCCATGAATTTCGCGTGGTCCATTTCGTTCACTGGGGTGAAGGGATCGGTAACGGGGAGCCAGAGGATCTCGTAGTCGTGCCTCTTTGCGTGCTCGTTGTGGATGAGGTGGAGCACGTGTAGCTCCTCCGGGGGAAGGTCCAGGTCAGAAATCAGTAGCAGCACGTGTTTCTGCCTCAGCACGTCGAGGCGTTCCTGAAAAACGAGAGATTGGTTAGTGACTACGTTACTTAATTATATTGCGAATGACGAATAGAAGCAACGGACGTTTGTGTTCGTTGAACCGTGGTAGATCGGCCGTTGATCTTCTCGGTGACGGAAGAATGCCGTGAGGACTTTCATGTTGTCGATGTGAGGTGTTTCCAGAAGCCTCTTGAACTTGGCATATTCGTCTTCTGCCCTCTTCCTCTCTGCGAAACGACAACGCTTTTGTTAGTAATTATACCGTTGTTATATGTTCTCTGTTTACTCTGTTTTAGCTTTTGAAACTCACCTACTAACTGCTTGCAAATCCTCATCTTTTCATGCAAGTGCTGCAATATGACGTTCAGCTTATGAGCCAGGCTTTGTATCTCCCACGAAGCCGAAGTTGACGTCAAGAATCTGATCAATTTAATTACAATACATAAATCTCGTTTACATCTCAAAGTAGAGCTAGGAGAAAGAGAGATACGTACTCACGGCCGCCTCCAATGAGGCTAAGGAGAGTGGATGCGCAGACGAGCAGGCCCCGTATGCACCAATAAACGGCAGTCGGGATGTGGGCCGTAGCAGCAGTGATTTCCGGGGAATCGGCCTTGATGTACATGGGCGGAAGCTCTTTGAAATCTATAATGCAGTGAGTTACCCTGAGTATAGCGGTCAAGAGGTCGAGAACGGCGTCGAACTGCTTCTTTAACTCGTGGGATTGTGCCATGATTTCCGGCAAATCTTTGAGAATGGCGATGTTCTTAGCGAGGGCGTTCTTGGTGTGGTGTTGCTCAACGAGCCAAAACTCGCCGTAGTTGATGGCGAACCCTGCGAAGGCGATCACCACCTTCGCGTCCCATGTGAAGCTTGATAGTTGCTTGAGGAGGTCCATTGTCACTTGGTGTGATTCTCCTCCTCCAGCACACTTGCAGATGATCTGTTTATGCATGATTCAAGAATGTAAAAAATCATAATATTTGTAATTGTGTGTTTTGTTAGTCTACACTCTTTGTGAAAATATACTTACCTCACTTGAGATCTTGTTGATGGGATATGCTAGCCCTTTCACAATCTCCGAGTCGATATAAGACGGCTCGTACATCTTCGGATGATAGTCGTCGTGGTACGAGCCGTGACCCATCTTATCGAGGGACATCTTATCGTCGTGGTACGAGCCGTGACCCATCTTATCGTGTGAAATCTTATCGAGGGACATCTTATCATGGTGGGACGATTCCAGATGCGCCGGCACATGAGCCGCCTGCGAAAAAATTTCATCTCATTCCGTGTACTATAAGTTATCGGATACATAAATACGAAATTACGGTAACTTACCTGGTGAGTAGTAGCGGTAGCAGGACGAACGAGGGCGTGTTCGTCGTGAGTAGTCGAAGGCCTCGCCAGGCGGAGGATATCCTCGACTATGGCGAGAACGGGCCTCGCATCGACTTCCTCCATATCCGGTGCATGAGTGGCCTGGATTTGCTTGTTGAGCGCGGTGTCGTCGGACGAGAAGAAGCCCCCGCTGCGGTCGCGCTCGCCTCCCATTCTGCGGGCCCTGAGAGGGGTGTGTGCCGTCAGTTCGACTGGCTTGAGAGCGACGTGATCCTCCGGTTTATGGGTGTGGCGGAAGCTGTGACCTCGGTCTCGATCTTGTTCGTGGCCCATGGGCCGGGAATGGTGGTCGATTATCGGGTTTGGAGATTTGGAACGGGCGGTTGCCTTCTCGGTGATCAACGGGGTGTTCCGGTTAACCGAGGGGACGAGGTCGCGGCCCGCCATAGAAGGGAGAAGGGTGGAGGTATGAGAGATGTGTGTTTAGGATTGGAGATTGGTTGTGTTTGATTTGGTTTTGGTGTTCGGTTTATATAGTGTTGTGAGTGAATAAAGTTGGGGAGAATCTTGTACTTTGCTTCCGTTGTGGTCTATTGTGTTGTTGGAGGTTTGGAATTTTCCAGTACATTTTGTCGATACTAAATCATAATCAAAGGGACAAGATAAGTACTTTTTGTGCAATATTAGGATTCTCTAAGATGGCATTTAACTGAAATTCGAATTGTGTACATGTGAATCACAACATGTCTTTTCTTTTGAAACAGTTTATGAATGAAGAAGATTAATTTCCGGAAAATGCGGCGAATTTCGAATTATGATTTCGACGAAGACGCTGTTTTCTGTGCTTGACCATTTGGTGGAAAGACAACGATCAAACAACAACGCTTACCTTAAATCTTTGGTAGGTTAGAGCCGTTAAACGAAACGAGCTGTTTGTGAACTCGGCTCGGCTCTTTTATATTCTTAAATAAGTTGAGCTCGAGCTCGTGTATTTTACTAACGAGTGGGCTCAAACTCGACTCAGTAAGCTCGATATCATTAGGTTCGTTAGGCTCGGGTTCACTCGTTAGGATCGTTAGACTCATTAGTGAGCCGAGCCGAGCACGAACATCAAGTACGCGGGCTCGCTCAGCTCGAATAACATCTATCGTTTTCTTTATTTTGGTGTTTCCTTTTTCTTTTTCACTAAAAAAAGACATAAAATTGCCTTAAAAACTGTAAATATGGCTACAAAATTTAAAATAAAAGTTTCGTAATGGAGATTGCCTATAAAATTTTATAATTATATAAACAATTTCATTCTTACCTATAAAGAATTTAATTCCGTAGGCAAATTGTGCATGAATAAATTTTTGTAAGCAAATTATTTGTAGGTAATTAATACTTAGGGATTTCATTTTATAGGCAAATTGCTTGAAGGTCGAGGAATGAAGGTGTCTACATGATTATAAAATTTTGTAGACAATTTTGTGAATAATTTCCACTACAAAATTTTTTATTGGTAAATTTTATCGATAATTCTAATTTTATAGGCATTTTTTTTTTTAGTGCTTCCTGATATTTTTGGGTTCCATTTTTTTCGAAGAAATATATTAAAATAGGAGATAAGCTACTATGAACTCACTGTGTTAATATACTCGTTTGATAGATAATATAGTTCGATTGATTCCTTAAAAAAAAAAAAAAAAAAAAGAAGCCATAGTTCAATTGATAGTACACAAATATTTTTTATTTTTTGAAAATTTGTACGGATCTATATAGATACAATTAATAATGGATTGCTCGCCGAGTTTAAAATTTGCCTATTTAGTGTAATTTGCACAATGCTTATTCTTATAATATGCAATTAATTTCCATTTAGATTGCTCTTTTATAAATAATCAATTTTTATTTAATAGAGTATCTTCAAAAGCAATTTTATTTACCTTTTTATGTTATTTATAATTTATATACTTACAATACCATTGTAAAATAATTTTATCAATATAAATATTAATAAACTACTCCCACATAATTGATGAGGTTAATCTATGTGCTATATTTTAAGGTCCTTATATAACCGGGCCTATTGGGCCTGATCAAACATTCTGATTGGGCTTAGACCAGTTTTCCAATTATTCTGGACTTCTTCAGCCTGGTTTTTTTTTTTTTTTTTTAAATTAAAAGACAAAAGAATTGTACTAAGAAGTTAACCTATGGATTGCTACGAACTCTGAATTTAATTTCAGGCCCTTAACACAGTAAACCATGTTATCTATCAAGTGATTATAATTACACAGTGATCTCCTATTATAAATCATGGAGAAACCATACTTTTACAATACAAAATGAAATATCAAATTCAATGTGAAATCTCAATTAAGAAAAACCATAAACCACAATACATAATGATATATATACAATATGATACATTAATTATTCCAAAGAAGAAAATAATTCTCCCAAAAATCAATGAATTATCTGGGTGCCACATTTTCAATGTATCAACTCTATATTTATTTGCAAAGGAAGATAATTATTTCTTATCAAACTCGAATCCTTTTCATGATTTAAATTTATATTAAATATGAACTCAACTACATACCAACTACTTTTGAAAAAAAAAAACATCTAATTATATCGTCTTCACATCTTCTGTTACACCACCTAAAATACACATAACATATAATTAACCGTTATTATATATCAGTATCCTCTCGTCGTTATCTTATTCTCATTCTACGTGTCATTCATCTAACCAGTGTAAATAGGACATAACGATAAACTATCCATACACACTCTCTTTATTCATTACATTTGTAGACAACAAACTTCTGAATTGGACGTTTGCATGAGCCACAAATCATCATTTTCTCAATCAATCCTTCTTCATAAGGAACCTCTTCATCATGCATGCACTTTCCACCACCTACATAAGCTTCATTAATGGCACCAACCAACCCGAATTCCGCTACATTTTTGCTCCAAGCGAAATCCGTCAGCTTTTCTTGATCGAATTTGATTGCCTTATCCGACGAGCATCCTCCAATCACGGCCCATCCCCCGGCATTCGTCTCTAGCAACTCCGATACCCTGGCTGCAATTTCATCACCGTTAGGGGTGCCACGATGACGGGCCACCGATCTTTTTATGGCTTCGAGACGAAACCAAAACAAATGCATGTTGTTGAATGTTAGGGAAGTGGTTGTCTTTTCTTGATCAATGATAGTTATAATTTTCTTGACATTTTCATCAAGATTCTTGCATCCAACATACACCACTTCAAGATCCACCCCTTGAATAGACTTCATTTTCTTGATTATATGATTGAATTCTTTGATCCAATCCTTGTTATCACTTCCATATATGCAGAGGCTTCTCCCCTGTTTCCCCTGTTTTTTATCAACACATATTGTTAAAGATAACACATTTTGTTTCAAAAATTTGAGATGGAATCTTATTCTTACATATTGAGACGTTAAAGTAGGGCTAATTATTCCATTCATCAATAAGTCCATGTTCCAATTTGCTTGCTCCCAAAGGTGTGTTTCTCTCGAAGTCGAAAAGGGGAACGCTTTCGATCCCCATACCCACACCATATCCATTGCGTTTGCATTCGCAACGAGGCCTTCCTCGTTCAACGCCACCATTATGGGATCATGTCCGAACCTCCATTCTCGTCTAATGTACTTTACAACTGCTGAGTTAAGTTGCCATGGTTTTCGAACAGAGAACCATGGCAAGCGCTTAGAGAAGAACTCGAAGCTTGTTCTGTCAACGAGGCTCCACTCGTCGGTAGACGCAATCGAAAGCCATATTACCACGCAATTTTCATCGGTTTTCGTTTGTTGCACCAGGAAAAATGCTTTGTCTAGTGGGAGCAAGTCCGGGGTTGAGATCACGAGTAGGACCGTCTTACTCTTGAGCTCGAGAACACCAATCTGTTTACCACGAAAAGCTACATATATTTTGTGAGAATTTGAATCTCTTTAACATGAAAGAGATGCAAGAAAATGATCACCTTGCCTCTTGAATAAGCATTATTGAAGGGGAATTCGTTACGCGAAGCGAATAAACTGCGTAACGTCTTTTGATTGTTGTCTTGCTTCTCCTTAAACATGCACAGCAGCTTCTCGTACAACCTCGTTTCTGATACAACGCTTAGATTCTAAGTCCAATGCAAAAGAAATCGTCATACAGAAGAGTATTAGTTGTTTTCACTGAAGAGTCTTAGTTTTTTTTTTACTGAACAACCAAGACTCTTCAGTGTAAATAAGTAATACTTTTTTTTTTAGTGAAAACAGCTAATACTCTTCAGTGGAAACAACTGATACCCTTCAATGATTCATATATGAACCAATTTCACTCTATACTTTGTCACGTACCTATCTGATGTTTGCAATTTTCGACGTCTTCTCCAAGATCGCGCCACAAATCATCCAACTTCTTTCCCAAACTATAGAGCCCCCACGTCGCGATAACAGTCCTGTCCGAAGACCTGAGGAGAAAAAATAGAAAAAATCGAAAAAATGTCAAGAAACAGAACTGAAAACAGTGGAACAGAGGAATAGGGAAAGAACATGCACTTGCTCAAGGCTCAAATTTGATCTTAAATCTGGGAATTTCGAAGAACAAACTAATACGCTTCGGAATATCCAATAAGTAGCCGTGTAGATCTTCTTCATCGCGATATCCATAGCTCGATTATCCACTAGCTCGTGGTGCAACAAAACGCCTTCGAATTGGACTATGATCTTGGATAGCTTCAACATAGTATTAACCAACAAACTCAAAGCCTTAAACTTTGGCCTCAAAATGGCTCTTGGAAGTTGCTTAACTAACGCGAGGGAAAGTGCTAACGCGTTGTCGGATTGTAGCTGAAGAATGAGGCAAAACGAGGCGAACCTATGAGCGAAAGATGCAAGAGCCAGAACAACCTTAGCATCCCACCTATAATGGCCAAGAACCTCGAGTAAAACCAATGTTTTTTTGTGTAAACTTGTGTCTTCATGGCATTGGTAATGGATCTGTTAGGCCAAGATTTTGAATTAGAACTAAATAGGTTTATATCATCAAACATGTAGATGTAATTACAAGTGAGAATTTGTGCTTGTGATCAATATATAACCACATTCTTGTATTTTCACTTTGAATTACTTTAGTCTTTGATATTTTATTTTTTAACTTTAATTCAAGTTTGTGACTCTTTTTATGATGAATATGTGAACCTCTTGAAAAAAGGATCACAAAAAAAAAAAGAAAAAGAAAACATCAAGTCAATTGGAATCGTGAGTCAAGAATACAGTGAATTTTTTATTGAGTGTAGAAGTGTTCAATGGGAACTATCCGAAAACTAGATCTTTTTAATTCAGGGGTATTTACATATCTGTTCAAAAAATGGATCATAATTACAAATTGATTATGGTCCATTTTTTTTTAACCATTTTGTAATTATTCTTTTAATTTATCGTTCTATTTATTTTCTTGCATCTATTCGATTGCTTTCATACACGATTTATTCAATTGAATTTCAATATTTCTCGTGAGTTCGATTCGTTAAGGTGATTGTATTTATTTTTGGGTTTCTGCAACAACACACCATGCAATGAGACTTGATGGTTTATCGTATGAGTATGTTTTATATAAAATGGTTCATGATAAGTTTATCATGAAATTGTTTTAAAGTATCAAAATTTGATCAGGAGTATCGATAATCTCACCTAGAGTATCATTAATCTGGAATCAAGAAAATTTACAACAATTACAATATAATATCACAGACTCAAATTAATGATACTCCTGGTCAAATATTTGATACTCTAATATAGTTTCATGATAAGCTTATGATGAACTATTTTCATATAATACTTTGCCTTATTATGTACCTCGTTTGAAATCTTGTAGATTGTGCGCGATATTGGC
This sequence comes from Ballota nigra, assembly GCA_947034835.1. NCBI lineage: Eukaryota > Viridiplantae > Streptophyta > Magnoliopsida > Lamiales > Lamiaceae > Ballota > Ballota nigra. The sequence goes on from OX344727.1 coordinate 96,620,814, forward strand.
TCGTCCGACGGTCCAGTTAAATCTATGCTTCTGTGATCAAAAACCTGAAACAAGATATGCAGAATTGATGATTCTTACCTCAAGAACAACAGCAAGATTGATCAGAAAATCAAGAACAGAGGAGGGGCATTACATTCTCTGTAGTAGTGCAACAAAATGTACTCTCAACTAAGCTGAAGAGCATCTGGCAATCATCGAGCTGATAACTGTCGTCGGGATCATGCGTGACGACGATCTCCCTTATCAGAAAATCGTCGTTTCTGGTGTTTGGATTGAGATTTGGTTCTTCAAGCAAGCTCATGATGAAGATCTATTGATGGATTGTTCAAGCAAAGAATTGATCTTTATTTGAAGAAATGTGACACTTTTTTGGATTCCATTATGTGTAGTCTTGAAGAAACAAGAAACCCTTTTGTTTCTTTTCTTGTTCTTTAACTTTAATTGCCTTTTGAAGCATGTCTCATATTCACTAATAAGCTGAAAAAGAAACATGTAAATCCCAGGTGGGACGAAGGGATATACACTTTAGAGCAAAGACAAAAGAGATAAAGCATTAACTGAAAGAGTAGATTTTATATGAAAACGGTTCATGATAAGAGTATAAAAAATCTCATCAGGGGTATCAAAAGTTTGGGTTAAAAAAAAAATCGGCAACAATTAAATATAATAATACTGGCCCGATTAATGATACTCCTGGTGAGATTTTTTATACTCTTGATCAAATATTTAGTACTTTAAAACAATTTCATGATAAGTTTATCATGAACCGTTTTTATATAAAACTTTGCCTAACTGAAAATACGAAATTAAGGCAACGTACAGGGTGAACGAGCGTTTAGATCACCGGAGTTTTGGAGGGATCGAGGTCACGGCCCCCGCCATTGTGTGGATGGTTGAGAGATTTATGTCTAGGAATGGAGATTGAGTGTGTTTGATTTGGTTTGCTTGTTCAGTTTATATAATGTTGTGAGTGAATAAAGTTGTGAGGAATCTTGTTCTTTGCTTCCATTGTGGTCTATTACTTTCAAGTACACATTGTCGATACTAAATCAGATTCAAAGAGACACTTAGTCAATTCTTCTTCTTTTTTCACAGTGAATTTGTTATATATGCATCTTCTTCAATATCAGTATGCTTTTATAATGTGTTTCATGTTTGAACCTTGTTTACTTGTTGGCAACATTATTCCCAACAATATATTCTACTTGGGATCACTATTCTTCTCTAACTTCTAAGGAACTTATTGCTCTTATATGAGACCGTCTCACACAAATTTTTATCATAATAATCAGAAGGGACAATGTTGTAAGGGAAATAATTAAATGAATTAATTCTAAATACTTCTGCAAGTTCGAACTTTTAGATGAGGCGGATTCTTTCATGGTATCAGAGTCAATAGGCTCACGCCCGAACAAAGATCCTAGGTTCGATTCCCTTTGAGAGCAACTCCACTCATTTTAAATTATCCACTCATTGTGCCTCCCCAAAAAAGAGAAAGTTGAGTCCGGCCCAATGAGTGGGGAGTGTAGGAGAAATAATTAAATGAATTAATTAATTCTAAACTTCTCTACAAGTTCGGACTTTTAGATGAGGCGGATTCTTTCAAATGTTGGGGCCCGCCATTGAAGGGAAATGGGTGTGGATGTTTGAGAGATGTATATATGTTTAGGATTACAGATTGTGTGTTTTTGAATTGGTGTTGTTTGTTTAGTTTATATAGTGTTGTGAGTGAATAAAGTTGTGAAACCTTGTTCTTTGCTTCCATTATGAATTTGTGGTCTATTGTGTTGTTGGAGGATTGGAATTTTCCAATGCATATTGTCGACACTAAATCATTTTTATTTTTAATGTTTAAAAGTGGTCCTGTTTTTTAATACAAAAATGGTCCCAATTGTTAAATAAAATGACCAATTTTGGGAACAATTTTGTAATTTTAGGATAAATTTTGCGATCGAATGTGTTAAGTATTTGACGGTTGGGAGCAATTACGCAAACAAAAGGACTACTTTTGAAATATGGGACTAGAAGTGAATTAAGAATATTTTTATGGGACTAAAAGTGCAAATTTTCATACATTTTTGTGTTCCAAACTTTTTCGAAGAAATATATCATAAATTAAGAGATCAACTACTATAAACCCATTGTGTTATTATAATCGTTTGATGAATAACCTAGTTCAATTGATCGTACACAAATATTTTTACTAATTTATGTGTAACTAACACGTAACCCCGCCTAGTACGCGTGAATGAAAATATATATATACACTTAGAATGATGTATTTAATTGATATTTTATTGGATTTTTTTAAACTATAAAAAATCTATGAATTTAAAAAATTCATAGACTCTATGCAAAGTTTTATTGACTTTTTTTTATTAATTTACATGGATTTTCATAGACTTGACAGAATTGTGAAATACATTTTTTTTATTGATTTACATGAATTTCCATAGACTCCGACACTGAAACCATTGATACAAATGTATATGGAACACACTAGCATATAAAAAAAGTTAATCCAAATTATTTAGAAAAAATACATTAGTTAAAATAACATTATTGTTTAGCATTATTATTCTCATCTTCATTTTCATCACTGTTATACCTCAGCCTCATTAGAAGTAACTTGTTGTTAGACGATATTTTAAGTAGTAGGAATAATTTTTTTAATAACATTCCATCTAAATCCCTTATGCATTAACTCCTCGGAGTTAATTGAGGGAGTTAACCATTATTTGTTACAAAAAAATTTATTCATGATCAATTAATTACCAAATTAGATCATATTTGAGTGTTGACTCATGTATTACTTAGAGTTTAGCCAAAATGATATTTAATTAACCTACATTAAAATAGTGGCAAAATAAAATAAAAAGACTTAATTACTTAATTGCAGGAGCTTAATTATTATTCCTATAATTTAGAGAACGTTTATAAACATTAGTAGACCAAATAATTAATGAAAATAACCCTTTCCACATTAGCTGCTATAGCAGTAGTTGACTATTTGTCACAAAAAATCTAAATTGGAGCAATTTATTACTTTATTATAGGATTTGTTAAATATTCACCTATTATTTAGCTCTCACTTATAAATATAAAATATTGGTTCACCTAATAAATAATGAGATTGAATAGTCAAATAGCAGTGGAAAATAAAATTTAAAATTGAAATTTATAGTTACACAATTAAATAAATTTAAGAGTAACTATTAACATCTTATGTACATGGTTTCCTTTATAAAAAAAAATATTGCCATAATAAATCTAATTAAACTTGTATTCACACCAATCAAATTAAATACTCCCTCCGTCCACGAGTAAGTTTCCCACTTCTTTTTGTTGAATGGTTTAAGAAAGTGTATTTGTTTATTAATATATGGTGGGTCACATGTTGACTTTTGGGATAAAGTAATGAATAGTGTTGAAAAGTAAAGTGAATGAGTGGCTTTTTGGTAATATTGTGTGAGTTTGAAGGTTAAAGTTTATATATAATAGAGTGTTGTTATTTCCATTTATGGAATGAGAAACTTACTCGTGGACGGCCCGAAAAGGAAAGTGGGAAGTTTACTCATGGACGGAGGGAGTACCAGTTATGTGACTTAAACACAATTTATCATGAAATATGATCAAACATGGAGTCAAGCCAACTGGACTATATTAACCTTAGCAGAGTGTAACAAGACTAAAAAATGTCAATATCGAATATAAAAACGAAAAGAAAAAATTAACAACACAAATTCATTAGAATTTGAACGAAAAGAAAACCGTTAAATTCAATTTTCGTGGATTACATGCACACCTTCGTTTATCGCCCATCGCCAAAATGATAAACACAATAAACAAATACAACTTTATTTGCAACGGATGAATAATGAAGTTGTGCAAGTAAACCATGGGATGAAGGGAGTATTAGTTTTCACCTAATATACATACAATTTCTAGCAATTTTTTATTTTATTTTATACACATAATTTACAAAATTATCCCTCGAAATTCTAATTATTACTTTATATACATAATGCGCTATTTTCCGGAATAGAGGGAGGATCTTACAAAAGCACAATGAGTTGCCAGCATCCAATGAAATTTGATTTTAATTGACAAAAGTAGTATATATGTGTTCTATTAATTCTGTTATGATAGACAGATAGATTTTGTCTCACACTAATACATATTTGATATTTGCTAATATATAAATACATTTTGGTAACAAAACTTCGGAAGTAAGTCCGGCGCAAATTTTTTTTTTAAATTAGCTTGACTCATTTAGAATTCGTGAATTTTGACATGGATGAGCGACCCGACTCACAATTTTTTTAATATTTACCTATATTATGTATATTTTACATTACGTATACTTTACATGTAAAATATTTCACAAGAGAGTGTCTCATAATTAATAATGAAAGAATGGGTTGAATAATTGAAAGAAGGTACCTAGAATAATTTAAACAAAAAAATTAAAAATAGGAATCAAGGATTTGAAATTTAACCATCATTAATTTGGATTATATTGTTTGGAAAATTAAATAAATGAATTGGTTTAAAAAAAATTTCACGGTATTAGGACCAAAAAGCTCACGCGCCGAACAGTTCTTGCTGAGAGCAACTCCATGAATTCATTTGATACTTGCTTAATTCATTTATTTAATTTTCTTAACATATACAAGAATTATAACTGATTACAATTTTATTTCTCAACCACCAGATACTTTTGTAAGCAATGATCATCCATTGTTGGACGGGTCGTGGATAGGATTCGGTCCCCCAGGTACTGTCCTTAGCGATTCATGCACAAGTAGACGAGAAGACGTCGTCACTGGAACAACTGCATAAAATCCAAGCAAGCATAAACTAAATATTTTAGTTGTAATGAGGGACCCATTTTATGCATTCGAAACATGGGAAACAATGGTTGTGAATGATTCCTTTAAATAGAGCACTAGATATTCCCCTCGCGTATTACGCAAGCTAAAGAACTTTTTTAATACAAGCACATGACCGAAACATATGTGTTTTGTGCATTTTCCGGCCAATTAGGACATTGTTAGGAAAATTTGAATAGATACAGGATGAAAATGATAAAAAAATAATAATTAGAGGACTAAAATGGTGGCATTTTGTGCATTTTCCAACCAATTAGGATCTAATTGGCGAAATTTGATAAGATACGGGACTAAATTGATAAAACAAATAAATAGAGGACCATTTCAATAAAGGTGAAAAGATATAGGACGAATTTTGTTTAAATCCCCACAAGAGAGTGTCTCATAATTAATAATGAAAGAGTGGGTTGAATAATCGAAAGAAGGTAACTAGAATAATTAAAACAAAACAAATTAAAAATAGGAATCGAGGATTTGAAATTTCACCATCATTAATTTGGATTATATTGTTCGGAAAGTTGAATACATGAATTGGTTTTAAAAAAGAAATCACCGTATCAGGGCCAAAAAGCTCACGCCGCGAACCCCTAGATACTTTTGTGATCATCCATGGTTGGGAGGGTTGTGGATAGGATTCGGTCCCCCAGGTATTGTCCTTAACGATGATTCTAGATTGTCGGACGAGGCAAGCGAGTTGTGGATAGGATTCGGTCCCCCGGGTACTCTCCTTAACGATGATCCTAGATTGTTGGACGAGGCAAGCGGGTTGGGGTTGTGGATAGGATTCGGTCCCCCAGGTACTCTCCTCAACGATGATTCTAGATTGTCGGACGAGGCAAGCGGGTTGTGGATAGGATTCGGTCCCCCGGGTACTCTCCTTAACGATGATCCTAGATTGTCGGACGAGGGAAGCGGGTCGTGGATAGGATCCGGTCCCCCAAGTACTCTCCTTAACGATGATTCATGCACAAGTAGACGTGAAGACGTCATCAATGGAACTGCATAGAATCCAAGCATGCATAAAGTAAATATTATAGTTGTAATAGAGGGAGCCATTCTATGCATTCGAAACATGGGAAACAAATGTTGTGAATGATTCCTTTATATAGAGAGCGCATCGTCAAGCCAATTTAATATTGATTTGATTAGTAATTTATATTGATGATTTGAGTATTTGATTCCAACTTTTTTTTTTTTTTTTTGACGGATATTTGATTCCAACTTCAATCAATAGTGAATAATAGGAATTTTGGGAATTTAATTAGTTGACGCACGCTTGAATGGTGTAATTGCACTAAGATTGAATATCATGGATATAAATTAACTTGATTTATTTCTAAACGTATTTACCCAGCTCTTAAATACGCGGGTTAAAAAATAATATTATTAATTTTATTTTATATATATTTATATTTATTTTATTTCTATTAATTTAATTTAATTTAATTGTGATTATGTCCAATTTTTTTTTAAATAATTCAATTACTTTTCTAAAATAATTATTACCCTTTTAATATATAATTTTCTTTATCCTAATTAAAATTTATGATCTTTAATTGATTATTATCTTAATTAAATTTATTATTTAAATAAATAGAAAAATTAAAAAATATATTTAAAATATATGACCAAGATCATTTCTTTGATGAAGTAAAATAATAAATTATAATAAAAAATAGATGATAAAAAAATATTATCATTTAATGAATTGTAATTCAATTTTAATTACTTACCTAAAATAAGTCACAGTCAATTAATTAATTACAATTAAAATAATACAATATATAACTCAAATTTATTTAATGATTCAAAATGGATACTTTTAAGAGGGTGGGAGGTGATTGACAAATAGATATATAAGATATGACAAAGACTCATATACACCAAGTGCACGGTGTCAATTTTCAATATAAACTTTTCAGTGTAATTGAGACTAACTTTTCAGTGTGATTGTGACTAACTTTTCAGTGTTTACATTATCAACTGTTGAGTGAGTGCATCATACACCAAATGCACAAGAGACTTACTAATAAGACATAGGTAATATAATTCGAGAAAAGTTTGACTATTAATTTGTTTTATATATAGTTGAAATAGTATTTCAGAATTTTTTTTTTTTTTTTATATTTGCGCACAATTTCTTTTTCATCCCGAGTTTTTTTTAAGTATGATAAAGAATATTATATTAAGTATCTTAATTGTTGGTTTTTTTTAATAGTAAATGCATTTAATTATCTTACCAATATGTTAATTCAACAAAGAAGAAAAAAGTAAAGTAAATTATTATTCTAAGGTAATGTAGATCGGAAAATTTGAGATGCATTACCAAATCTGCTTAATGTATTACCTCTAATTTTGCAACAAAATTTTAACCTTTAAAACAATATTTATATAATTAATACATTTATATGTATATATAAATTTAAAATTAAATTACAAATAAATATTTCATAATTTCCTACTCAATTAAGTTTTTATTCAAAATTACATTTATATTTTATTTAATATTATGTTATTAGTTCCAAATTATATAATTTTCACTTTAGTATATATGTTAACTAAAAATATTAGAATTAGAGGTTCTTCAAACTGTTTAAATTATTTTTTTAACACCACCTTAAAATAATTGTTGTGTATAATTAAATTTTTTAATTTAGATATTATTTTTATTTTTTTATATTTTAAAAATGATATAAAATAATAATTAGGCGAGGAACGGGGAACCTCGGCGGGGCGGGGATAGGGAAATTTTTTTTCCCGTTTATTTTGCGGGGGCAAGTACGGCGAATCTCCGATTTCGCTGGGAGGAAGATGGGGAATGATCCCCCGTCTCCGTCCAGCCTCATTGACATCCCTATGGAAGAGAATTAAAGAAAGTCCATAGACTGTTGACTACTTACAGATTTAATTAAGACTTTTTAAAATCCGTATAAATCTCTGGTTATTAGAAGAGATTTTTGGAGAGTGAAATCCCCATTTCCTGCATGGATCCGCCCTGAACGGGGCGGGAAATCCCCGAGTAAACAGGGACGGGGACGGGAAATTTTTTGCCCCGTAGGCGGGGACAGGGATACTATTGGCGGGAACCTACATTATTTTTTATATAATTAATATATCTATATGTATATATAAATTTAAAATTAAATTACAAATAAATATTTCATAATTTCCTACTCAATTAACTTTTTATTCAAAATTAAATCTATATTTTATTTAATATTATATTATTAGTTCCAAATTATATAATTTTCATATATATTAACTAAAAATATTAGAATTAGAGGTTCTTCAAATTGTTTAAATTAGTTTTTCTCTTTTGGTTATCTTGTTAATAGTAAGAACAATATTATCGTCTCAAAAAATATTTCGCATTTTTACTCTCTTTTTTAAAGTACCATTCACAATTTAAAAATGAAAAACTTTCCGAAAATATCACCTTCTAAGTTCTAACTATCTACAAATTTAAACAAAATGTTACTCTATAGAGATTTAAATGCACACTTTCATTTATCGTTCATCGCAAATAGAATTGTATCTATAAATTGTGATTATATTTTTTTATATAAAATATACTACTTGAACTGTTAAAGATTGACATTGCAAGTAGTATATTTTATATAAAAAAATGATAAACACAATAAATAAATACAACTTTATTTGTAACGGATGAATAATGAAGGTGTGCAAGTAAATCAAATGATGGAGGGAGTATTACTTTTACGCCTAATATACATACAATTTCTAGCAAATTTTTTTATTTTATACACATAATTTACAAAATTATCCCTCAACATTCTAATTATTACTTTATATATATATATATAGAATAGAGGGAGGATCTTTATATATATATATATATATATATATATATATATAGAATAGAGGGACGATCTTACAAAAGCACAATGAGTTGCTGATTCATTTCGGCAGCATCCAATGAAATTTGATTTTAATTGACAAAAGTATATATGTGTTCTATTAATTCTGTTATGATAGACAAATAGATTTTGTCTCACACTAATACATATTTGCTAATATAGTAATATAGTTTGGGAGCAAAAATTCGGAAGTAAGTTTTGCGCGATTTTTTTTTTCAATCAGCTTGATTCATTTAGAATTCGCGAATTTTGACATGGAGTAGCGACCCGACTCACAAATTTTTTTTGAATATTTACCTATGTTAGGTATACTTTACATGTAAAATATTTAATAAGAGAGTGTCTCATAATTAATAATGAAAGAGTGGGTTGAATAATCGAAAGAAGATAACTTGAATAATTAAAACAAAACAAATTAAACATAGGAATCAAGGATTTGAAATTTCACCATCATTAATTTGGATTATATTGTTTGGAAAATTAAATAAATGAATTTGTTTCACAACTCTATAGAAGTTTTTGACTTTTAGATGGGATGAAATTTTTTCATGGTATCAGGGCCAAAAAGTTCACGCCCCGAACAATTCCTGCTGAGAGCAACTCCATGAATTCATTTGACCCTTGTTGAATTCATTTATTTAATTTTCTTAACATATATAAGAATTATTTCTAATTGATTACAATTTTATTATAATACAGATAGTCGAGAACATTTGGTGCTTCTCTAAACTATGATTCTACTTATAGAGCGATAGGGGCCTCCAGGTACTTTTATTATTGGATAAGTGAGGCGGGTTGTGGATAGGAATCAACCCCCAGATACTTTTCTAAGCAATGATCATACATGATTGGACAAGGAAGACGGGTCATGGATAGGATCCGGCCGTGATCCTAGATTGTTGAATAAGGAAGGCGGGTCGTGGATAGGATTCGGTCCCCCAGGTACTCTCTTTAACGCGGAACCTAGATTGAGAGGCGGGTCGTGGATAGGATTCGGTCCCCCAGGTACTCTCCTTAACGTTGAACCTAGATCGAGAGGCGGGTCGTGGATAGGATTCGGTCCCCCAGGTACTCTCCTTAACGCTGAACCTAGATTGAGAGGCAGGTCGTGGATAGGATTCGGTCCCCCAGGTACTCTCCTTAACGCTGAACCTAGATCGAGAGGCGGGTCGTGGACAGGATTCGGTCCCCCAGGTACTCTCCTTAAGGCTGAACCTAGAGCGAGAGGCGGGTCGTGGATTGGATTCGGTCCCCCAGGTACTCTCCTTAAGGCTGAACCTAGATCGAGAGGCGGGTCGTGGATTGGATTCGGTCCCCCAGGTACTCTCCTTAACGCTGAACCTAGATCGAGAGGCGGATCGTGGATAGGATTCGGTCCCCCAGGTACTCTCTTTAACGCTGAACCTAGATGGAGAGGCGGGTCGTGGATAGGATTCGGTCCCCCAGGTACTCTCCTTAAGGCTGAACCTAGATTGAGAGGCGGGTCGTGGATAGGATTCGGTCCCCCAGGTACTCTCCTTAACACTGAACCTAGAATATTGGATGAGAGAGGCGGGTCGTGGATAGGATTCGGTCCACCAGGTACTCTCCTTAACGCTGAACCTAGATTGAGAGACGAGTCGTGGATAGGATTCGGTCCCCTAGGTACTCTCCTTAATGCTGAACCTAGATTGAGAGGCGGGTCTTGGATAGGATTCGGTCCCCCAGGTACTCTCCTTAACGCTGAACCTAGATCGAGAGGCGGGTCGTGGATAGGATTCGGTCCCCCAGGTACTCTCCTTAAGGCTGAACCTAGATCGAGAGGCGGGTCGTGGATAGGATTCGGTCCCCCAGGTACTCTCCTTAACGCTGAACCTAGATCGAGAGGCGGGTCGTGGATAGGATTCGGTCCCCCAGGTACTCTCCTTAACGCTGAACCTAGATTGTTGGATGAGAGAGGCGGGTCGTGGATAGGATTCGGTCCCCCAGGTACTCTCCTTAACGCTGAACCTAGATTAAGAGGCGGGTCGTGGATAGGATTCGGTCCCCCGGGTACTCTCTTTAACGCTGAACCTAGATTAAGAGGCGGGTCGTGGATAGGATTCGGTCCCCCAGGTACTCTCCTTAACGCTGAACCTAGATTATTGGACGAGAGAGGCGGGTCGTGGATAGGATTTGGTCCCCCAGGTACTCTCCTTAACGCTGAACCTAGATTGAGAGGCGGGTCGTGGATAGGATTCGGTCCCCCAGGTACTCTCCTTAATGTTGGGAAAATTGGGGTGCCCGAAATCTATTCGGGATGAACTTTAAATACGAATTTAAATACAATTATTACTAGCATGAATTAATCCTAATTAATTCAAATAATAAATCCAACAACTAATTATCATCATGCATGTTAAATTAATTTCACATATTTAACTAGGCGGAATTAAACAAGTAAATATGCGATTAACGTACCTCTCGTAGTAATGGCCTTTGGATATACGGGACACTTGTAATCACGTTCTATCAACCCAAAGCCTTCTCAAGTATTTCCCTTTTCACCTCACTTGATCGCCGGTGGGAGACGCTTTCAAGTAATTTAATAACTAAGGAAAAAGAAAAATATCTATGCTTCTTGATTTTTCCAACACATGGAATTATGTTCTTGGGGATGAAATAATCATCCCCTATTTATTATTAAAGTGGCCGAAAATATTGTGGTTAATGGGCTTGGAAAAAATCTTTTCTTAGACTCTAAGAAATCTTGAATATATCTCATATATTCTTTTCTCCAAAATAAATATTCCACAAAAATCTCACACTCTTAATTATAGGGTGTAAATTTTCGAAAACTATATGAAGAGATCCAAAGATTTGGATCTTCTTGAATATATGAGATATTCTTGTATTTCAAAAATACATATCTTCCATAATATCTTTCCAAGAAAATCAACAAAATCTTTTCTCTCCAATATAAGCAATTTTCGAAAATTACAAATAAAAATCAGCAAGATATTATCTTTTTATTTTAATCACCTTATCATTATTGGGCTACTTAATGGGCTACTTGAGGGGCCTTAAGGAGAATTAAGATTGGACCTCCTAATGGACTTCTGAATTTCAATATTGAGCCCAATATAATTCAATCCATTAATATTAATTATTACCACTAATAAATTAATATTGCACTATCCATCTTAATCCATATTACGATAATATGGGCTCCCAGTTATTATTTCCCGCGTTTAAGATTATCAAGTCCATTAATTAATTAAGCTTCTGAATAGCTCTAAATTAATTAACATCTTTCACCTTGGAGTAAAGACAGCTCAACATTATTATTCGTACCGAAGAAACTAATTCTTCACTTGCAAGATTTGGTACAATAAAACTTCTGAGCCCACCAAGGGGACTAATCACACGAGCCGTACTCGCACGCGTTTCTCCGTATTAAATCTTAGCAACCGTCGAATGATTAATATTACTGCCCAAGACACAAAGTTCGAAGTCACAATGATTCTCACCCAACATGAATCAAAGCAGTAACTACTAAGCACACACGGTCCTATTTAAGTGACGGAGATTAAGAAATCAACAACCACTGAGGTCTAATTCTTCACCTTTCAGAACAGAAGAATTTCTCCTCGCTGTAGGACCTCTTCAACACATACTAAATGTGCTAGTGCAATCTCTTGGTCAAGACAGACCAATCTGAGCCTTACACATCGACCTTTCACGGTGGATTGTTCAATTCCACCTAGGCCGTGAAAAATGTACGTTTAGTTACAAGTAAACTGTTAATGTCGTCTTCCGTGATCGGGTATCACCACATTAACTACAATGTAACACGTACTACATAATGAACGGTTTGCAATAGAAATTCAACATTCAATCATAACTAAAGCAAATGCGATAAAAGAATTATTCTCATAAAACGAGTGTTTGATACACGAGTTATACAAAGTAAAAGCATACTTTCACGTATAACTCCAACACTTAACACTGAACCTAGATCGAGAGGCGGGTCGTGGATAGGATTCGGTCCCCCAGGTACTCTCCTTAACGCTGAACCTAGAACGAGAGGCGGGTCGTGGATAGGATTCAGTCCCCCAGGTACTCTCCTTAACGCTGAACCTAGATCGAGAGGCGGGTCGTGGATAGGATTCGGTCCCCCAGGTACTCTCCTTAACGCTGAACCTAGATCGAGAGGCGGGTCGTGGATAGGATTCGGTCCCCCAGGTACTCTCCCTAACGCTGAACCTAGATCGAGAGGTGGGTCCACTACAAAAAAGATGGAGTTTAGCGACGGGAATTTTGCGACGGCAAGAATATCCGTCGCAAATTACTATCATTTGCGACGGATTTTTGTAAGTCGTCGCAAAAAATGAAAATTTGCGACGACTTAGGAAGTCTGTCGCAAATGATAGTAATTTGCGACGGATAAGCCGTCGCAAAATCTAGGGCCCACCGACTTGGTCTTGAACCGGCTACATTTGCGACGGAAAGGTCGTCGCAAATTTCAATTTTGAGTTTGTGACGGTAAATTCCGTCGCAAAACATACCCGTTTAAAGGTGACCGTTCGGGAAGCGACCCGTTTGACTGATTTGCGACGGAAGAAGCCGTCGCAATTTTAAACTTTGTAATTGCGACGGACGAAAGTCGTCGCAATGCTTACATTTATATTCGCGACCTCTCGGGAAACGGCCCATTGACTGATTTGCGACGGAATGTCCGTCGCAAATTCGAGCCGTTTTACGCGTCTTATTGGGAAACGGTGCGTTGACTGATTTGCGACGGCTTTTCCATCGCAAATCAGTAAGAAACGGCGTCGTTTTGCGTTTGACGGGCAAAATTTGCGACGGACAGGCGTCCGTCGCAAATTTTTTTCCACTTATTTATACAGGCCCGCCGCGTTGCAGACGGAGAAAGAGAGAAAAGAAGAAGAAGAAGAAGAGGAAAAAGAGAGGAAAAGGAAGGAGAAGTCGGGTGCCGTCGCTGTAGAGCCAATCCGTCCCCACCGAGTTCTCGTTTCGTCATCTTCTACAAATAAACCGTAAGTTTTCTTCATTTTTACCGTTTAAAATTTAATTTTAAAGCATGTTTAGAGAATTGATTTTAGTTGAATTATTTGAATTATATTAGTAATGAATTGATTTTAGTTGATCGAATTTTAATTTAAAGCATGTTTAATTTTTTTTAAGTTTAGAATTGAATTAGTTGAATTGTTTGAATTATATTAAAAATAAATTGATTTTAGTTGAATTAGTTGAATTATAATTTAATTAGTTGATCGAATTTTAATTTAAAGTGTGTTTAATTTTTGTTAAGTTTAGAATTGAATTAGTTGAATTGTTTGAATTATATTAGAAATGAATTGATTTTAGTTGAATTAGTTGAATTATAATTTAATTAGTTGATCGAATTTTAATTTAATTTTAAAGCATGTTTAGAAATAGTTGAATTTGTTAAGTTTAGAATTGATTTTAGCTGAGTTGTTTGATTTTAGTTGAATTGTTTTAGTAATTTGTTAATTTTTAATTGTTAAGCATGTTTAAATAATATTACAAAATAATTTTAGTTACTTGATTTAAGTTTAATAATTTTACAAAATAATATTAGTTGATGATTGATTTTAATTTAGTTGAATGAATTTAGTTGAGTAGGTTGTTAATTGATTTTAAATAATATTAGTTGTTTGATTTTAAATAATATTAGTTGTTTGATTTTAGTTTAATATATAATTTATAAAATAATATTATTAGTTGATTGATTTTAATATAGTTGAATGAATAATTCGTGAAATTTGTTATAGATGAGCGGACAAGGCAGTGGCAACGACAGTCAGCAGCCTCCGAGGGATGAGGAGGCGAGTCGAGGAGGACGAGGAGGGAGGAGACGACGGCCCTCACTAAGACCCGTGGTTCCACCTATTTTCAGGCCGAGGTCTCTATCAGAGACCTCTTCACAGCCTGGTGCGGGCTCCTCCTCCTCCTCACAGCAGACTGCTGAGGGCTCATCCTCCTCCCGCCAGCATCCGGTTGTTGAAGGACGGATGCCTGTTAAGCCATGTGGTCATATGTAAGGGATAATATTTTATACTCAATTTTTTTATTAATTAAAACCTAATTATTTTACTAACTTTGAAATTTTAATTTTACAGTTGGATTCCAGGTCATGAGGCTGCTAATCAGGTTTCCGACTCCATCCTTCGCGGTGGATTCGAGCCCACCGCTTACAGTTGGAGGTTAGTGTCCGATGCAAGAAAAAAGACATACTTCGAGGAGTTTAAGGTATTAATTTAATTTATTAATTCACCGTTTATTAATATCAAATATATAAACATATATTTACATTTAAATTGTAATTGCAGAAAGAATGTGTCTGGGCACCGGAGCACGATGACCAGATGTGGAGGAATTTCGATAAATATGGAAAGGAAAGGTACAGAGACCTCCTTTACAGAATGAGGGAGAAGTGGTACAAGAAGGGAGAGGCCACCGACTTGGGGCTTGACAGTGAAAGACGGTCGATTTGGGACCAATTCCTCCGCTACTGGGATTCCCCTGAATTCCAAGAGAAGTCGGCGAAAAACAAGGCGAATCGGCGTAGTGACCCTGATGGAGAAGGGATGGCAAGACATCGGGCCGGTTCTCGGTCCATTTATGAGCACGGGTTGAGATTTGTAAGTTTCGTCTTCAATTTTGTAGTTTTTGAATTTATTATTTTTTTCCTAATTTTTATGAGTGTTGTTAATTTTTACTATCTTTTTTTCTAATTAGGCGGCGGAGCAAGGACGCGAGCCCTCTCATTTTGAGAGATTGCAGCTCGCCCACCCATTCGTCGAGGAGACTGGGAAGTCTACCTACGGCCGTACCACCGAGATCCACGTAAGTATTATTTCAATATTAATAGTATTATTTAAATTTTTAATATTAAAAGTATTTTTTATATTTTGTGTTCAATTTATTTAATTTTTTGTATAATTAATTTGCAGAGAAAGATGCTCGAGGATCTTGCCTCTCAGCCTCAGCCTGAGGAAACGGCAGAGGGGTCGGGGTCGATGCCCCCCCACACAGCCTTCTGTTGACGTTCAAAATGAATTGTACTTCAAGAACGTCAAGGCTAAAAAGGGGCGGTTCGCTGGATTGGGCAGCTTCGGAAAGAACTTTTTCCGACCTCGTGGCTCAGGCTCATCCTCCTCTCAGTCTTCCATCGACTCTTATCCCAGTGAGGTCGAGAGGCAGCTTGCCACGGTGGTGGAGCAGATGAAGAACATGTAGAGGCAGCAGCGAGAGAAGGAAGAGTATGAGAGGCAGCAGCGAGAGGCGCACGACCGGTATACAGCCGAGATGGAGCAGTATCGGGTCGAGGTGCAGGAGTATACAGCCGCCATGCAGGCGTGGTGGCAGATATTCGCCTCTGATTCATTGCCACGAGCGCAAATGTCTGCGCCACCGATGCCGCCGATCCCGCCGACCCAGCCATCGATGCCGCCGATCCCGCCGACCCAGCCATCGATGTCGCCGATTGTTAACCTGGGCGAGGATGAAGAGGAAGACGGATTTAATTCCGATTGTTAAAAAATTTTGATTTTTAATAACTATGAAGTACAATTTTTTTTTAGTTTGAATTGTTACTTTAATTTAATTTTTGAATTGTTACTTTAATTTATAATTTTGTGAATTTATTAGTTTGAATTTACTTATATTTAATGGACACAACATTTATAAAAACAAGTGAAAAACGAAAATGAATTAATTTGGTGAATTATGAAAAAAAAATTTAAGCAAATGAACGAATTATAAATTTAAGCGGGAGTCGAAATAAATAGTTTTACAGAAATAATAAAAATTAAATGGCCCCAATATTTATAAAAACAAGTTAGAAACGAAAATGAATTAATTTGGTGAATTGTAGAAAAAAAATGAGTCAATTTGGATACATATACAATTAATTGCGTACAAATGAACGAATTATAAATTTAAGCGGGAGTCGAAATAAATAGTTTTACAGAAATAATAAAAATTAAATGGCCCCAATATTTATAAAAACAAGTTAGAAACGAAAATGAATTAATTTGGTGAATTGTAGAAATAAAAAATGAGTCAATTTGGATACATATACAATTAATTGCGTACAAATGAACGAATTATAAATTTAAGCGGGAGTCGAAATAAATAGTTTTACAGAAATAATAAAAATTAAATGGCCCCAATATTTATAAAAACAAGTTAGAAACGAAAATGAATTAATTTGGTGAATTGTAGAAAAAAAAATGAGTCAATTTGGATACATATACAATTAATTGCGTACAAATGAACGAATTATAAATTTAAGCGGGAGTCGAAATAAATAGTTTTACAGAAATAATAAAAATTAAATGGCCCCAATATTTATAAAAACAAGTTAGAAACGAAAATGAATTAATTTGGTGAATTGTAGAAAAAAAATGAGTCAATTGGATACATATACAATTAATTGCGTACAAATGAACGAATTATAAATTTAAGCGGGAGTCGAAATAAATAATTTTACAAAATAAAAAAAAAGAGTTGGGCAAAATATTTTAATAAACAACTTAGATACGAAAAGAAATTAATTTGGTGAATTATAAAAAAAATGACTTAATTTGAATACATATACAATTAATTGCATAAAAATAAACGAAAGTAGCTTGTGCCCTAGTGGCGCGCGCCCCCTCCTCTTGCACAAGAGGTCCCGTGTTCGATTCCCCTTGGACGCAAAAATGGATTAATTGTTCAAGGCCTAATAAGACTAATATAGAAGGTGGGCCGCATATATTAAGCAATGGGCCGAGTGGCCCAGTGGTCCGCGCCCGCCCCGGCCGCCTCGGGTGCCCGGGCTCGAACCACGCGAGCCACTTTTTTTTTTTGTATAGGCTCGGTAATTTGCGACGGCCATATTCCGTCGCAAATATTTAATTTTGCGACGGAAAACAGCCCGTCGCAAATTATAACACAAAAAAGTATAAAAAATATATAAAAACATTTGCGACGGAATTTAGCCGTCGCAAATGTTGTTGACCCGATCGGGTCTGACCCGAAAAGTTTGCGACGGACTACTGTCCGTCGCAAATTCTTGACCCGGCCGGATCTGACCCGCCGATTTTGCGACGGATTTGTCCGTCGTTAATTTGCGACGGATGGCTGAATCCGTCGCAAAAATTTGCTACGGCTGTTTTAGGTACGGATACGTGTCCGTCGCAGATCCCGTCGCAAAACACTGTTTGCGACGAATTTTCCGTCGCTAATTCCGTCGAAAAACAGTGTTTTTTTTGTAGTGGTCGTGGATAGGATTCGGTCCCCCAGGTACTCTCCTTAACGCTGAACCTAGATCGAGAGGCGGGTCGTGGATAGGATTCGGTCCCCCAGGTACTCTCCTTAGGGATGATCCTACATTCATTGGCATGAAGTTATGGTGTTTAGCATCTTCTCTAAGTGATGATTCATGCACAAGTAGACATGAAGACGTCATCACTGGAACAACTGCATAAAATCCAAGCAAGCATAAAGTAAATATTTTAGTTGTAATTGAGGGAGCCATTTTATGCATTCGAAACATGGGAAACAACGATTGTGAATGATTCCTTTATATAGAGAGAGCATCGTGAAAGAGCCTAGTCAACCCAAAAAATAAATGAGTACAAATTAATTTGGTAACACGGGTAGACTAGGATTAGATTAGATTAGAAAATAAATAGACTAGGATTAGTCCAAATATTAATTTGGTAACAAAAATTAACTAGGATTGGATTAAAACGGTTATCGGAAACAAATAGACTAGAATAAGAAAATTTGGACTATAATCAAATTTTCTGGATCAAATTGTACACGAGATAGTGTTTCTAGTCTATCCAGGGTCATGATCCTGTGCAATTCCTCAAACCAAACACGAGATTACATTAGATTATAAAGACAATCCCAGACAATCCGGGTAAATTTTTTTTTAAGGACTGTAACTTTGGGCGGGTGGCAAAAGAAGGACCGTAACTTTTCGGGCTGGCAAAACAAGGACTGTAACTTTTCGGGCTGGCAAAATAAGGACAATAACTTTAAAAGGGGGCAATTTAAGGACCGCAACTTTTAAAAATAGCAATTTGAGGGCAAAATTAGCCCGGATTTTTAAATTCTACCTCTATTTTTACTTTCCATTTTTTTTTAATTTTCCAACTCATTTCATTATGCTTAAAAAGAATGAAGTGGATTTTTTTTTAAATATACATTTAGTACATCACACATATTGCAATAAAATAATACTTAGTGTTAAAAATATTTAATCTAGGTAAATTAATACTTACTATACGTTTAATGAATGAGTTAAAAATTATTTTAAAAAATAAAATACTTTCATTATACTCAAAAAATAAAATACTTTCATTATTTCAAAAAATATTCATTTCATTTCTTTTTTCTTAGAGTATTTTGAGTATAATGAATGAGTTGGAAATTATTTCAAAAAATAAAAGTAAAAATGAAGTGGAGTTTTTTTTAAATAGCTTCATTCAAAATAATATCCATGTTGGCGATTAGAGCCCGAAATCCGATCTAATTAGCCCGAAAGAGAGTAATCCGGGCTAATTTGTCCTCAAATTGCTATTTTTAAAAGTTGTGGTCCTTAAATTGCGACTTTTTAAAGTTACTGTCCTTAAATTGCCACTTTTAAAAGTTACGGTCCTTGTTTTGTCAGCCCGAAAAGTTACGGTCCTTGTTTTGCCACCCCCCCTAAGTTACGGTCCTTAAAAAACAATTTACCCCAGACAATCCCCCAAATCAAACAACCCCTATACTATCCTATATAGACAAAGTTTTTTAAGCTTCCCTATTTTGAAAATTCTCTCCTCTCATTCACCCAAATCATTTACTTTAAAAATCATTCCCAGTCATTCAAAGTTAATATCTAATCCAATATTGACCGTTGGTTCTATCACAAAGCCCTCTATATATATCATCTCACACACACAATCAAAAATCAATTTCAATAATCTCACCAAAAAAAATTGTCTGATCTCTTATTTCAAAATCTTACACATGTTCACATAATTTCAAATTTTTTTAAAAATCGTGTTTAGATATATAAAATTTAATATTAATTATATTTGATTAGTGATCTATTTTGATAATTTGAGTATTTGATTCCAACTCTAAACAATAGTCAATAATATAAATTTTGTGAAATTATTTTAGTTGACCCACGCTTAAATGGTATAATTGCACTAAAATTGAAGATCATGGAAATAAATTAACTAGATTTATTTCTAAACGTATTTAACTAGCTCTTAACCCTGTGTATTATGCGGGTTAAAAAAAAATATTTTTAATTTTATTTTAAATATATTTATATTTATTTTATTCTATTAATTTAATTTAATTATAATTATGTCCATTTTTTCATAAAATAATTCAATTCGAATAATTCAATTACATTTCTAAAATAATTGTTACCCTTTTAATTAAATAATTTTTTATCCTAATTAAAATATATGATCTTTAATTGATTATTGTTTTAATTAAATTTATGATTCAAATAAATAGAAATATTATAAAATATATTTAAAATGAATGACCATGATCATTTCTTTGACGAAGTAAAATAATAAATTATAATAAAAAAATAGATGATAAAAAAATATTATCATTTAATCAATTGTAATTGAATTTTAACTTACCTAAAATAAGTCACAGTCAATTAATTAATTACAATTAAAAATAATTATAATTGAAAGAATACCATATATAACTCAAACCCATATAAATTCAAGGATTCAAAATAGAGGTTTTTAAGAGTGTGGAGGGTGATTCTCAAATAGATATATAGAGGGATAGAGTTTCGTTACGTCCCATAACTTTTAACCTTTTTAAAAAAGGTCCATAAAAGTTAATTTCTCCTATTACATCCCAATTTTTGGCTAAGTTTACAATTTACGTCCCAAAAAAAATTAATTTCTCCAATTATGTCCTAATTATTGGCTAAGTGTATTTGTTGGAATTGACAAGACGCAGCCACTTACCTCATGTGCCGGACACATGCTTGTTTAATTTAGTTTTTTTGGGCAAAAAATATTTATGTGGATATTAAATTTATTTTTAAACTATTTTTGGAGGGTGGGGTGGTTGGCGGTGAGGAAAATGACAACGTTTTAGTTTCAATTCCGACAACTTTGAGACGTAAATTGTACACTTAGTCAAAAATTGGGTCGTTAACTTTTTTGGGACGTAAATTGTACACATAGCAAAAAATTAGGACGTAATTGGAGAAATTAACTTTTTTGGGATGTAAATTGTAAACTTAGCAAAAAAATGGACGTAATTGAAGAAATTAACTTTTTTGGGACATTTTTGAAAAATGTAAAAAATTATGGGAGGTAAAGAAACTCTATCCCAATGTATAGATATAGGTAATATAATTCAAGAAAAGTTTGACTATTACTCGGGGATATAATTCAAGAAACTCTATCCCGATATATAGATACTAGTGATCGTCCTACCCGTGCTTCGCACGGACGGAATTTTATACAATTTTTCAAAATATACAATAACTTATATTATAATTAAAAAACTAAATAACTACAATTTTTCTTTTTTTAACAAAACTATGACTAAAACTTTTTTTTTATCAAGATCAATGATACTTCTGGTAAAATATTTGATACTCACAATTCAATATTTCTATATAAGCTTTAATTTCAAAATATAATCTAAAATCTTATTTGAGCATAAGTCTTATTTGTTAGGCTAACAAAAAATATTTCTTAAAATTTAATGTAATGTGAATACTGGTAAAATTCAAAATTTATTGTGAATACTTTAATAAAAAAATATAAATTTTATATATACTTTAATATATATTTAAAAAAATTGCATGCAACAAATAATTCTATTATACATATTGTGAATAATGTATTCACCAATCAATTCAGACTATTTATACTAAAAACTAAGATTTGATTAAACCAAAAAGTGAATTAGATTAAATTTGTATCCCTTACAATAAAAACTAATTCATTGTAAACCTTTAAATGTATTATAACTATATTCAACACTTCAATTAACTTATACTTTTAAGTGTAAACAACTTCATTGTTGATTGAGTGTACTGTGCACCTAGTACATAATGAGTTCAACCGTTTATCTGACAACAAATATTACCCGGAAAGTACCAAATAATTGACACAATACATCCATAATACGCTATAATAAATAATTATATTCTTCTTTCCAAGAAATATCCATGATAGGGCTAACATTGGTAGTGGTTAATAATTACTTTGTTCCATAATTAAAAACTCCAGCTTTCATATTCCTCATAAATCAACAAAAAATAATACTATATAAAACTATGAATTGAGCGGATCTCTCTCTCTCTCTCTCTCTCTCTCTCTCTCCCTCCCTCCCTCCCCCCCCCCCCTCTCTCTCTCTCTCTCTCTCCCTCCCTCCCTCCCTCCCTCCCTCTCTCACCATTCAAGCATAAACACCATTCAACTGCAATTCTGGAATTATCCATTCCACCGCCCTACTCCTGAAGACGAAGCAAGGTTAGCAATGCTTGGCAGAATAAGTCGAACACAAAGAAAGAAACGAAAATATTTCTACAATTCTTAATTGATTTTACAACAGGACACATCCATTGTCGACTACAATGGTTAGTACTCTCTCCATTCTGTTACAAATTTTAATTTTTGTTTCTCCGTTTTATAGATTATATATAGCCCCCTATTATTGGTCGAAATCACAGTACCAAAATTTGCTGATTTGTGATTTTATGAACTAATTAGGCATCAAGCAATCAAAATTACACAAACGGTTCACTTGCATGTTGGATTAAAGTCGTTAGGAAGATATCCCCAAAAAAGAAAATGCAGCTCTATTTGTACCAACAACAATTGAAGTTTTGATTCGTCATTTTCGGAACATCAAAACGTAAGATTAAGGTACTCATTTCATCATGCATGTCTATTATAATTAACCCTGTTTGTCCAATTTTTTTCTTTGATTGAAAAATAAGATTAATGAATCAATACTGAGCTTTGATTTATTTTAAAAAGGTTCAACCACAAATTTAAGCACAATTTAGAAATTCAGATGCCACAGAATAGTTGAAGATGCGAGAAACATAGCATAGACAAATCAAAATGGACTTGAACTTGTTCGTAGACCAAGCGAAACAGAGTATACATGGTAAGTATGATAATCTCCCTTTATACAATTAGTATGTTGATTATGATATTGGATTTTATTTAAAAAATAAATATCCTCGATTTTTTTTTTTAAAATATGGCACACCACTGACTATAAAAATTCTTGTGCATATCCACTTATTAATAGTATAAAAACCATAAAAAATATTTTCAAGTTTTGAATGTAATGTCCATGTATTTTTTAAACAAAATTCAAGTGTAAATCTTGCACAAGCCTTGCAGAAAAATAAAAATCTTGAAACAGAGAACTAAGTAATAATATATTTGAAAAAATATCCGAAAGCTTAAACAGATCCATAAAAATAAAGAAAAAGAAAAAAAAGCTAAAAAAATAATGCTTATTTTGTAGTTGAATATTTTTGCTATTTCTATTTTGAATTCATCATCTTCAATTGTTGTTGCTAATTGATTTGATTAAAAAAAAAGGGCTCAAAGAAAGTTAAAGGGTCATAATCAAATACACGTAATCCAATAGAAACGAAAGCGTGGCAAGCAGACGTAGATAAACTGGAGGAAGAAAAGAGCCTATGAGCGACTGTTCAAGTTTCAGTAACTTTCACGATCCACACTTCGTTCAGAAGATGCCTGAGGTACTATTTTTTTTAATCAGTCATGCTCTGTGTCTCTACATATAGATATGCATGTTTTCCTTGAATAACGTTGTATAAAGAAATATTATTCTTTTGAAAAAATTGAAAATAAAAAGAATTATACAAACTAACCGTAAACATCAAAGTTATGTTCTTTTTGGGTTTTATGTGAATTTTAAAAACTGACTTTTGAAAATCAGCGATTTTTGTAATCTATGGGATTTTTAAAATATATAAGCTTTGTTCTTGAGTAGAGTAGGTTTTATATCAAATATGTAAAAATTAAGAAGTGTTGTATAAGTTATTCATAGGGTTGTAGGATTAGGATTTCATAAACTTAATTTAAAAATCTAAACTATAATGAGTTTTAAATTAAAATCCAAATCCAAGTTTTTAAAACTAAAAAAGAACATAGCCTAAGTGATTGGGATATAAGATTTTGATTCCCAACATCTCTCAAAATGTAATTTCAATGACAACCTCAAAAACATTTTGGATATATCATATTATGTTGTTTGTATAATTTATATATACAACACACAAATACCAAAGAATAATAACCATAAAAAATAAAAATAATCAAAGAATAAATAATACACCATGCTTAGGCAAAAACAATTTTATAACTTAAAAAATTCTAAACAAATTGCATGTGTAACATAATACAGCCACAAAATACCAATTTAAAATAAAATGAAAAAACTCTATATTGCAATTTTTTTACCCACTTAAAAAATATCCTTTTAACTCCCTTTCACATTTATTGTCCCTGTATACAAATAGTGAGTTATGTTTGCAAATGTGTCAACCTCTGATTACTAAAAGTGAGTTTTATATGAGGAACTTGCTCATCTTCTGGGGCATACTTTTTAAGAAAAAAAAAATTATTTTTCAATAAATTAGTCGCATATGGGTAAATATGTGTTTATTTTTGTGAGTGTGCACACAAATCAATATTTTCTTTTATGAAGTGTGCAAGTTCTTTTGAGACGGAGCAAAGAGGAACGTGTGCAAGTTTTTCTCATTCATAGTTTTTCTCCAAAAAGGGAGTACAATTTTATATTCTCCTTAATTATATTCATATTTTAATTACATACATTTGCAAGTTTTTATTACATATAACTTTTAGTGTTGATTACATATATGTATGTTTTAAAGGTCCATCCAATTTCTTTTTTGTAAGTAAACTTCTCATGGGTGACAGGGAATCATCACACATTGAATCAACCTACAATTTTTTTTAAAACATATTAAAGAATAAATTCAATTCTTAAATAAAATCTTAATTTTTCTAAAATTTAATTTTCGTATTTTAAATTTATATTAAAATTCTTTATAAAATGGTTAAAAACTATTTATGTTTTATTTTAATTTGAAAAAAAAGGTTTTGGTTGTTTGATTTTATTCAGATTACGGGTTTATTAGATCTGAATTAAAAAGAAATAAAAAGAGATTTGCCAAAAAAAAAAAAAAAGTTAAAGAGTTTGATCCTCACCGACAAAATGAGGGGCTTATTGATAATCTTCTCAATAACAAATGATTTAAGACAAATATAACAAAAATACATACTTTAGGTCATAATAAAAAATATCAAATTCAAACCTCCGTAACCATATAGTGAACTATTTCAAAACATTAACATCCACATAAAAGAATAATTTTTTGACACAGTAATAACTTAATATAATATCGTCGTGCAAATGAGCAATACTAATAAATAAATAAATATCAAGTACGGGAATACATTTTTTTAAGGAATGTAACTTGGGAGTGGCAATATGAGGACTGCAACATTTCTAGTAAGCAAAATAAGGATCGTAACTCTCCGATCTAGGAAGTTAGGAACAATAAGTGGTGAATCTGGGACATATCAGCTAAGCTCTGGCTTGAAATGAGACCCCTCGTTAGTGGACGGTGGGTTATGGGTCTCCAAGATTAGTCGTCAATTAACAGGATACCGAGTACCCAAATATATATATATATATATATATATATATATATATATATATATATATATATATATATATTGTATATCAGCCCAAATGAACCCTAATCAGGTCCAAATTCAACCCCCAAATACAGACTGAATCAAGCAAATAAACCTGAATTTCAGGACAAATAACCTGGTTTTGTTTGATACAAGTTATTTTGGCCTTAATTTGCGGACCAAAGATTTAAAGTCCTAAATTTGTCATCACCCATAAGTTACAGTTCTTAAATAAAAAATCATTATAGATGACAACCATTCTTGCTAATCTGAGAATTATTTATGTTTTACTTCAACAAAAAAATGCAATTAGGCTAATTTGAGAAATTGGGTTAGGTATCTCAAATTTAATTCTTCTCTCTCAATTTGATGAGTAATTTATCGAACCCCCTCCCTCCCCAATTCTAATATATAGATACATTAATTTATCCCTTCATATCTTTATAATACACAACAACCACCTCTCGTATCACGCGCCACCAACGCCCGTGACCTATCTTCTCTGAGCTGCAATTCAATATGGGTGTGAGTTTCTATATGAGATTGTAATATGTGAAATTGGATGTGGGATCAATAAATTTGATTTTAGGGGTTGCAATTTGGTTTAACCTAATTTTGGGTGTGAATCTGTAATTTTGATTTTAAATTTACATTTTTAAGATTTAATATAATTGTAACTAAATCTTAAAATTAGTTTGCATTTTTTTTATTGCTACTAAATATATTTAAGATTTTTATAATAGTTTATAAATTCAGATTCATGTATAAAAGACCCAACCCATCGCCCAGATCCATATATTTTAATTTCAGGAAAAAAAAAAAACAAAAATAAATTGTCACATATTACAAAAAATAAAAAGAAACATGAAAAAGAATTAGATGGAGGATGACCGGATAGGTAACCTACGAATGCCTGTAAAATGAATTTACAAAATATTTTCAAACTTATAGGACCAAAATAAAAAATGTGTAATCGATCAGGACCAAAATAATATTGGTGTCAAGTTATGGGACGTATAAAAATTTAATCCCCATGATAATCTACAAATCATCAATTTGACTTTTAGCTGAAACAGTTTAAGGAAAACTTAAATTTTATATACATTGTTGAATAACATTTTTATTATTTTTCTAACATATAGTAGAAAAAAATATAATATAATATAATACAAAGGAAAGAGGCTATTACATTAACATTAAATGGACAAATTACCTTACTTTGTTGGTTTCTTTCACACTCAATTTAAATCCCTCCATTTAATGCACTATATTGTGCAAAAACGTATTAATAAAGTTATTTTTTTCCACTTGAGTAGAGAGGTGGTAGATTAAGTATGTCTTGTGGCAGTACTGAAATTGAATGAGATTGGTGGGTAATTTTAAAGATGTGGATTCATTTTACAATTAATAAATGAGGAGTCAATTTACAATTAAATTATAACTCATTTTAAATTTTATTACAATGTATTAATAATATCAAACATTACTAATTGAATCATTCTCATTTTCCATTGTTGAGAGGGATGGTGCTCCATTAGCCCAATCCATTCTCCACACAAAATAAAGAATTAGGCACATTGAATGAAATAAAGTGCAAATTGACTTAACAATGAATCATACTTTACTAATTTTTGGATATCTCTGTTCGATGAATTTCAAGGATGAGGCATATTGGTAATTAAGCGTTTGACATTTTATTATGCAATGAAACCTAAAATGGAAGAGAACTTTTTGGAATTTTGGATGAAGATAACTCAACTGTTAACTAAAATGCTAAATATTTTGAAATTGAGATTGAAAATTATAAAACATATCATAATTTGAGAAAAAAAAAAAACACTAAGCTTGATTTGAGACCATTGTTAATTTGAACCTTATTATAAGACAATTCCTTAACTTCAGGTCTTCATATCTTTTTCTTTTTTCTTTGCAAAAAATTAGGACGTAATTGGAGAAATTAACTTTTTTGGGATGTAAATTGTAAACTTAGCAAAAAAATGGACGTAATTGAAGAAATTAACTTTTTTGGGACATTTTTGAAAAATGTAAAAAATTATGGGAGGTAAAGAAACTCTATCCCAATGTATAGATATAGGTAATATAATTCAAGAAAAGTTTGACTATTACTCGGGGATATAATTCAAGAAACTCTATCCCGATATATAGATATAGGTAATATAATTCAAAACATTCCCGTCCCCATCCCCGTCCCTGTTTCCTCGGGGATTTTCCCCGTTGGGGGCGGATCCCCGCAGGGATTGGGGATTCCCTGCCCGCTGTCAAGCCTACTCTTCAAAAAAAAAAAAAAAAAAAAAAAAAAAAAAATATATATATATATATATATATTGATTTTACTCTCCAAAATCTCGTCTAACAATAAGTTACTTCTAATGAGACCGAGGTATGGCGATGATGAATTTGAAGATGAGAATAATAATGCTAAATAATAATATTTTTTTAACTAATGTATTTTTTCTAAATAATTTGGGGTAACTTTTTTTATATGCAGGTGTGCTCCATTACATTTGTATCAATGGTTTCAGTGTCGGAGTCTATGAAAATCCATGTAAGTCAATAAAAAAAGTGTATTCCACAATCTTGTCAAGTCTATGAAAATCCATGCAAATCAATAAAAAAAGTCAGTCAAACTCTGCATGGAGTCTATAAATTTTCTAAATCCATAGACTTTTTAAAGTAAAAAAAAAAAAAATCCAATAAAATTTGAAAATTCAATATGATACAATCTAAGATTGGTGTATTCAATTGAGAATTTATTGGACTTTACTATAGATTTTTTCTATAGACTCCATGCAGAGTTTGACTGACTTTTTTTATTGATTTACATGGATTTTCATAGACTTGACAGGATTATGGAATACATTTTTTTTATTGATTTACACGGATTTCCATAGACTTCGGTACTGAAATCATTGATGCAAATGTATATGGAACACACTTGCATATAAAAAAAGTTAATCCAAATTATTTAGAAAAAATACATTAGTTTTAAAAAATATTATTACTTAGCATTATTATTCACATCTTCATTTTCATCACCGCTATACCTCATCCTCATTAGAAGTAACTTGTTGTGAGACGAGATTTTGGAGAGTGAAATCTATTTATATTTTTTTTTTAAGAGTAGACTTGGCAGCGGGCAGGTAATCCCCAATCCCTACGGGGATCCGCCCCAAACGGGGCGGGAAATCCCCGAGTAAACAGGGACGGGGACGGAAAACTTTTTGCCACATAGGCGGGGACAGAGATAGTATTGGCGGGAACCCACATTATTTTTTATATAATTAAATCATTTATTTGTATATATAAATTTAAAATTATATTACAAATAAATATTTCATAATTTCCTGCTCAATTAAGTTTTTATTCAAAATTACATTTATATTTTATTTAATATTATGTTATTAGTTTCAAATTATATAATTTTCACTTTAGTATATATGTTAACTAAAAATATTAGAATTAGAGGTTCTTCAAACTGTTTAAATTATATTTTTTAACACCACCTTAAAGTAATTGTTGTGTATGATTAAATTTTTTAATTTAAATATTATTTATATTTTTTATATTTTAAAAATGATATAAAAATAATAATTAGGCGAGGAACGGGGAACCTCGGCCGGGCGGGGATGGGGAAAAAAATTTCCCGTTATTTTGCGGGGGCGAGTACGGCGAATCTCCGATTTCGCTGGGAGGAAGATGGGGAATGGTCCCCCCGTCTCCGTCCAGCCTCATTGACATCCCTATGGAAGAGAATCAAAGAAAGTCCATAGACTGTTGACTACTTACAAATTTATTTAAGACTTTTTAAAATCCGTAGAAATCTCTGGTTATTAGAAGAGATTTTGGAGAGTGAAATCTATTTATATTTTGGAAGAGAATCAAAGAAAATCCATGGAGTATTAAAATCTATAGACTGTTGAATACCTAAAGATTTTTTTAAGACTTTTTAAAATCCATATTGAATACCTCAAGATTTTTTAAAGACTTTTGAAAATCCAAATTGAATACCCGGCCCTATACTTTTAAAAGTCTAAAAAATCCTACAAACTCCATAACCAATACACAGATAAAATACTTTATATTTTAATTACTTTGATTAATTTAATTATAGACATAATTTTAATT
Source organism: Ballota nigra (assembly GCA_947034835.1). Lineage (NCBI taxonomy): Eukaryota > Viridiplantae > Streptophyta > Magnoliopsida > Lamiales > Lamiaceae > Ballota > Ballota nigra. The sequence continues at coordinate 96,650,487 of OX344727.1, forward strand.
TTTAATATCATATATGTGCAACATATTTATTTAATATTGTATGTGATAACATATTTATATTCATTCCTTATTATAAATGATAAATTGTGTGTATTTTTAAATATTATATATGTATAAGCATAAAGAAGAATATGATGTACGAAGAAAGACAAAGACCAATAAATAATATTATAACATAAATACATGAAAACTAATAAAATTAGAAGTATCAATAGAAGAGAGTCTCGATGCAGCGGCATGAGAAGAAATTCAATATGATAACAATGCAAGAACTAAAAAAGGAGCATAAAATACAAAATGAAATAGCAAATTCAATACGAAATCGAGAGATCGATCTCACAACAAACACAACGACGAAACAATAACAGAGATAAATTCATAACACAAGCCAACGGAGCGTTGTTAATAAACCGTTGTCTTTCACCGAAATCGGAACTTTAAGCGCCCTTGGGCTCATACGCAAGCACGGAAAACCACGTCTGCGTCGTGGTCAAGATGAAGAGAAGAATATTATTCAGCAGCTCCCATCTCGAATCGTAGCATCGCCTCACGACATTCGCGTGCGCCCTCCGGTAACAACTTTCGCAATAAGCGTTAGCCTTCCTAATGAGCGGTCCAAAGAAAAAGTTCTTCTTGTTCACGGTGGCCGAGAGCTCCGTGAACAAGGAAACCATGCTCCTGGCGTCGCTGCCCCGCGATGCCAGGATCCTGGCATCTAAAAGTGTTAAAGAAAATGAGGTGAGAGTGTACGAATTTGTTCGAACAAACAAATATCGAAACAAATTCGATATAACGTAAACCGAGTCAAGGAAAATTCCTTTTCCCGCAAGACTGAATACGCCCCGTATAGTGCTTACGGTATATTGCGTATGAGTCTCCAAAGGTAAAACAGTTTATACAATTCACACCGGTAGCACCACCGTGTATGAATTTTCGGCGAACGAAATCGGAATTATAAACTGAACGGAAATTTTATGCGAAAGGCTTTCGGAACGGAAAATTTAAGGCTGCAAAAAGTGGTTCTGAAAGTCTGGACGAAAGGGGGTATATATAGGCAGAATATCTAACCCGGATAAGGGATGCTGAAGAGGAGTTCGTGGTGATCATGGGTCACCCACGTTCTGTAGTGGAGAGAAACTGCGTTTCTCATTCTTGGGAAGCAAGAACAGAATATTCCAGATACTCTGGAGTATATTAATCATATTCGTAGGTGTATTAAACATGTTCGTGGGCCGACCCAATTCCAGATGGGCCACCCGAACCGATTGGATCAAAAAAGGTATTGGGCCATTTTATATTTTTTGTACTCTAAAAATATAGGTAGGCCCCAAAGCCCAATTGCCAAGAACCCGGACCCGGGCTCGGGCGGGACGCACGTGCGTGTGTGGTTAAATTTAAAGAACATGAATACTTTCCTACTTATATACAAGAAAATCTTCTTGTAAATTTCCAATGTGGGATGAAACTTCTCTTTCCATTTCTCATGGAATTTATTTAACACAATTGAAAAATACTACAACTTCCCAAATTAATTTCTCACTCACCGGAAATCGGTTTTGAGATATTAAATATATCACGCTCATCTACTCCGCGAGTAGAATAACATCGTTAATTTTATTTTCCAAAAAACTATCATTTTTACTCCACAAAAAATTAGTCAAAGTTAGGGTATAAACCCTTATTAAAAAAATCAATTTCCAACAAAAAAGGACTTCCACGTCCTTCTCGTTGATATTTTTGTACAAATTTATTCTGATTTATTTGAATAGAATTAAAAATGGGCTGCTCACCAGGCTTAAAACTTGCCTATTTACTAAAATTTGCACAGTTGTTATTTTTTTTTTTTTTTTTTTTAAGAAAGTGGTTTGTGTCTGGCTGGATGAACTATATTATCTATTGGAATGCGATTCTAATTACACAATGAGGTTCACACTAGCCTATGATGATCTCCTATTTTAATTCATGGAGTAACCAAACTTTACAATTCAAAATAAATAAATATCAAATCCAATATGAAATCTCAATTAAGAAAACAATCAACCACAATAGTACATAATGATATTTATAAAATATGATACATTAATTATTCCAAAGAAGAAAAAGGAATCGACCAAAAATCAATGGAACACCAAAATATGCTTATAACAAACAGAATTTGAAACTCAAGCCAACGGAGCCTTGTCATTAATTAAATGGAAAATGCACTTTTTTGTCCTTTAACTTTGGTTGATTTTAATTTTCGTCCTGTTAACTTTAGAATTTTGAATTTCATCCTATAACTTATAAAAATTGTGTTTTTCATCTTGTTAACTTTGAAATTTTTAATTTCGTCCTATAACTTACAAAAAATTGGTGCCACGTCAGATTTAACGGACAAAAAACACATTTTTTATAAGTTATAGGACGAAATCCAAAATTCCAAATTTAACAGGACGAAAAATACAATTTTTGTAAGTTATAGGATGAAATTCAAAATTTCAAAGTTAACAGGATGAAAATCAAAATCAATCGAAGTTAAAAGACAAAAAAATGTATTCTCCCTTAATTAAATCGTTGTCTTTCCGGGAAATTAAGCGCCTTTGGATTTGGGATTGTAGCCAAGCACAGAAAACATCGTCTGCGTCGAGGTCAAAACGAAGAGAAGAATATTATTCAGCAGCTCCCATCTCGAATCGTAGCACTGCCGCACGACATTGGCCCGCATCCTCGGGTACCTAGATTTGCAGTAATTGTTAACATCCCTAATCAGCTGTCCAAAGCAGAAATTCTTCTTGTTCACGGTGGCCGAGAGCTCCGTGAACAAGGAAACCATGCTCCTGGCGTCGCTGCCCCGCGACGCCAGGATCCTGGCACCCAAAAGGACTTGCACATCCTTCTCGTTTTCGATTAGGGTTCCCATCAGGACCACGTACGACAACACCACCCGCGTCATGCAGGACAACATCTCGAAGATCATGAGATTCCAGAGCGTCGATTCTTGGATGTTAAGCTTCGGCATCTTTAGCTGGCCCGAGGAAAGTTTGAACTCGATGTTCGCCATGTGTCTCGAATCCGCGGCCTGGAAGGTGATGCCGTAGAATTCGAGCTCCGATGCGGATCTGGCTTCGGCGAGAGCGTTGTCGTCATCTTTTTTCTGCGTGTTCGTCGAGATGCAGACGCAGGTACTGGGAATATTGTTGGAAAATAGGGCGTTCTTGACAAGTTCGAGGAGATGTCTTGGTGTTTTAACTTCGTAGGGTTTTGTAGTGGTGGAAATTTCGAAGAAATTTAGGGCTAACCGAATTAGGTGTTGTTCTAAGTTGTCCTTGTTGTCGTGCTGGTTGTTGCTTTTCTGTCAAGATTCAACTATGAGGATATATATTCGGGTAAAGTACCATGTCAACATTTATATAAAAATTAATTACCCCCTCTGTCCCACTTTTGTTTTTTCATTTGCCAAAAAAATCCGTCCTAATTTTATTTTCCTATCCCTAAAATGAAAACTACTTATCCATTTAAATAATATTTTATTCACCATTCCCAATACTACTTTATTCATTTAAATATTACTTTATTCACCATTCATAGTTCCCAATACTACTTTATTCATTTAAATACTAAAATTTAACCTTCGCATAAAACTCCGCGCACAGTTAAACGGGAAAACAAAACTGGGACGGAGGAAGTAATATTTGTACTTGTAAATTTGCACATCTAGTATTATTAGTAAGAATTTATATTATTGTTAATTAATGGGTGTAAATTGCACTTTTGGTCTCAAGAAATTAGGTGGTTTGCAACAATGTTCCTTTTTTTCGATATTTTTGGTTCCGTAATATTTTTCAACATTTTTTGTCCCAACATAATTATAGTTTTGATCCCAAAAAAAAATGTATCAATTGCAATTTTGATCCAAAAAATTAATGGATGAGACCAAATTTACAAGAAAAGGGACAAAAAACGAACATGTCAAAAAGAAAAAAGAACATGAGATCAAAATTGTTGTTGAAAAATTCTTAAACAACTTATAAGTTGTGTAAGAGCTTATAAGCACTATCAACGTGGTTGACAAAATAAGATGTTTAACAAAAAATAAGCTCCCAACAACTTATAAGCTGTAAAAAGATGAATTGAGATATCCCAATTTATTTTTCGGGAAAATTAATTTTTTTTGTCCTATAACTTTACCTCTTTTTTTATTTTCGTCCTGCTGACTTTTAAATTTTGATTTTAGTCCTGTAACTTTACCTACTTTTATTTTCATCCTGCTGACTTTTAAGTTTTGATTTTTGTCCTTTAACTTATATATTTTTTATTTTGGTCCTACAACCTATTAACCCTTATAGGACTAAAATCAAAAAGTGGTAAGTTACAGGACTAAAAGCAAAATTTGAAAGTCAGCAGGACGGAAATAAAAAAAAAAAAAGATAAAGTTACAGGACTAAAATCATAATTTGAAAGTCAGCAGGATGAAAATAAAAAAGAGATGAAGTTACAGGACCAAAAGAATCATTTTCCCTTATTTTCCTAACCACCTCCATCTCCAACCACATCCCCACCCACCCTACCTCACATAATTCTTTTTTTATATTATATTAAAATTTAAAAAATATTTATTATAAATTCTCAAATATCTTATAAAATGTATTAGCCAAATACTTAACTTTAGCAACTTATAAGCTACTCAAAAATTATATCTAAAACAATTTAGCTTATAAAATGTTTCAAACAAACATAGCAAAAGACATACCCGGTGCAGTGGTGCCAATGTTGTGAGATTCTTGAGAACAAAGAATGGCAACTGATTCTCAATCTTGAGAAGATCTTGCTGCAAAGTCAGAAACGGCACCGCATCAAGCACCGAGTCAAGAGGCTTACGCTCACGATCATTTACATCGTAACTGATCTCATCCATATTCCACAACAGCTCCATAATGAAACACCCGTCCAGCAGCATAATCTTCACCAGTTCTACACACTCTACTTTATCGATATCCTTATAACACCGACGAACCTCCGGTTCCAACTGGCTAATGCACCCGACCAGCTTGTCCAGACCATCCTCCTTGTCGTCGTACCTGACAAGATAATACAATACCAAACCACTTTTTACAAATTGGTACAAAATAATTGAACACAAAAAAGGTTGAACATAAGCAAGGATGAAAATATCAGGAAATTTCCACGATATATCCCCGATATATCCATTGTTCGTGGTCACCGGTATCGATATTGGGAATAACGATATTTCCATAATATCCGTAAAAAAAAAAAGATGAATATCGGTATATAAGATCAATTTTGACTTTATTTTTGTGTAAATTGAGCATCATATCAGTCAAATATTGAAGAAAATTGGTAAATATTGAAAAATATCGGTAAATGTGAAAAAAGCATTGAGAAATATCGAGAAAATATTCATAATTTTGATAAATAACAAAAATGTAAAATTTAGTTAAATTCTATTGTAAATTTTATGTACTAAAAGTTTGTTATTAAAATTTCATAATTTTCTAAATTTATCAATATCGATATATCCATCGATATTTCCACAAATTTCTTGATATATCCATCGATATCGGTATTTTCAACCTTGAACATAGGTAAAAAAAAAATTAAGAGTAAGTCTCTTGTGCACTTGGTGTATGATGCACTCACTCAACAGTTGATCATGTTTACATTAAAAAGTTTGTTCCAATTACCTTGAGAAGTGTAGTTGGATTACACTAAAAAGTTTACACTGAAAATCAGTTTTTAGTGTAAACTTTTCAGTGTAATTCAATCACATTTTTCAGTGTAATTGAAACAAACTTTTCAGTATAAACATGATCAATTGTTGAGTGAGTGCACCGTGCACTTGGTGCATATGAGAGTTAGTGTTTTTTTAAACATTGTTCTATCTTGTAAATAGTGGTTTGTACTGTACCATTTTGTAAATGCCCCTTTTAATTTAAACGATCATAAATGAAAATTTTAATTAAATTTGTAGACCTTTCGATGAAGTTCTTGAGGCACCCTTTCTTGAGCTCCTGAGCCGCACAATTTTCGTTGTAGAGTAGCGGCCCGATTGGAACGGATACCGGGTCGAAGATCTTGCCGTGGCCGTTGCGGAGCTCCTTTGGGACCTTGTATATGTAGGGGGTAAACGGGCCGTATTGCCGATTTAGGACATTAACTTTCATGAATTCCTTTACTTTTTCTCTTACATCACTTGCTGCTGCGGTTTCTTCCACTGCAGTTTCTAATGACTCTTGATGCTTTTGATTTGCCATCTGCTTAATTAAACAAAACATCTGACATTAAATTCATTGAATATATTACAAATCAACAGTTGAATTACCAATACTTTAAGGAGAATGGCAGGGATTAAGTTCATTTTCGTCCCGTAATTTTTTAACTTTTTCTTTTTGGTCTCATACTTATTTACTTTTTCGATTTAGTCCCACAACAATTCAAATTTACCCAAATCAGTCTCAAGTGGCCGGAAAATGTCGTTTTGGTCATCCTACTCCACTGAAAAATAGTAGCACGTGACAGGCACATGACCAAAACTACGTCGTTTCATGCATTTTTCGGCCATTTGGGACTGATTTGGGTAAATTTGAATTGTTGTGGGACTAAATCGAAAAAGTAAATAAGTATGGGACTAAAAAGAAAAGGTTAAAAAATTATGGGGCGAAAACGGTTTTAATCCCAGAATAGCAACCACGGAAAAATTGCAGTTTTGATTCTAAGAGAATGAGTCTAAAACTCATGTGCATAAGAGGTCCTTCTTTTTGCAGTTTTGGTTACATTCGTTTATATTAAGACCAAAACTACAACTTTACCCAATCTCTTGGAACCAAAACTATAATTCTTTTGGGACCAAAAGTATTGAAAAAAAACTACGCGATGAAAAATTCAAAAAAATTGACAGTTTTGAGATGGACTCATTCTTTTGAAACCAAAAGTGCAATTTACCCTGAATTTAACTTAAATTGTAATTATTATTCAGATAATTATAAAACTTGCATCTATGAAATTAAAATAAAGAGTAGTTCTACTGTATACTTGGATTTTAAAAACTAAATTGCAAAAAGTATGGAAAACTCACACTTCAGCATGAACTGGTTTTTTAATTAACAATACCACAAATAAGAATCAACAATACTCCAAATAATTATCGGTAATATCACGAGCAATAATCAACAATACCTCAAGTGGTAATTAACAATACACCAAACAGTAATCAAAAGTACCCCAATTTTTTTTAAATATATATTTCTAATTGAAATGGTCAAACAATTGAATTTAGAATTGAGTTTAAAACCCAAGTGCATAGTATGCACTTGGGTGAATACTATAATTTGTGTAAGATAATTAATTTTAAAAATAATTTCATATACTCCCTCTATCTCATACTTAATTGTTACTTACCAAAATTGTCTTTCCCTTGCTCAATCGATATTTCAATAAATGACAATAAAATAACATTATTTTTTTACAATTATATCCTCCCTACATTAGTATATTACATCTCATGCTATTACTTTTCACAAATTAATTCACATTTATTTATTAATCTTAATTTATTAGAGAGTAAACAATAATATAACAATTAAGTTTGAGAATGAGGGAGTATATCAGCAAAAAAAGGAACTCCTAAAGAAATTAAAATAAATTAAAATATTTAAAATTAAGTGATCCACTCTAAACCACTTTAAAGGGTATGAATTATTTTCACTAAAAATGATTAGTTCTAGAGGGTAAAACTGCAATTTTTTAGAATTAAATTGCAATTTTACCATATTCTTTTGAGATCAAAATTGCAATCTCCTGGGACCAAAAGTTTCAAATAAAAATTATGAGACTAATTAAAAAAATGACCAATAAAAAATGGACTCATTCTAAAATTACCCATTAAAAATAATATGCATACCTGTCATGTGATATTTGACTTGAGTTTTAGCTATTCCCTTCCCCAAGTTTACTAAACTTTCCAATATAATAATGGAGAGTAAAGATTTTGTTGTAACATATATGATTGTTATATGCTAAGAAAGACTAAAAAGGGATTAATGAAAAGGGTAGCCATGCATATATATAAGGATATATAAGTACTTATAAGTACTAGTGATATCTTTCTATGTTTGCCTCAATCGGTCATATTTATAGATGTGAATCTCTTACAGAATACATGCATGATCAGATTTATGAATTCCAACAGTTAAAGAAAGGAATTAAAAAATTCCTATACTAGAGTATCAAGAGAAGTATAAAGGTCTGATCATATGTATAGCTGAATGTGTTGAAGGTTGAAAGCTGACATAATGACAATCAAATCTACATGAATTATGATGTCTTAATTAATATTATATTTGGGTTAATTGTATTTTTTATCCCCAAGAGAATGAGTCAATTTTACCCTAATCAGTCCCAAATGACCGGAAAACACATGAAACGATGTAATTTTGGTCATGTGTCGGTCACGTGCTACTATTTTCCAGCGGAGTAGGATGACCAAAACGGCGTCGTTTCATGACCAAAATGGCATTTTTCGGCCACTTGGGACGTATTTGAGTAAATTTAAATTGTTGTGGGACTAAATCGAAAAGGTAAATAAATATGAGACCAAAAAGAAAAACACTACAAGAAAATTGACCTTTAATGACAAAATCCTGTCACTATTGCTTCTCTAGTCAAAAGTTTTTAGTGATAGGAAAAATGATCTTTAATGACAGGGTTTGTCACTAAAGACTATGATTCTGTCACTAAAGACTTTTAGCTTAAAAAGTAATAGTGACGGGATCTCTATCATTAAAGATCAATTTTCGTGTAGTGAAAGTTAAAAGTTACGAGGGCGAAAGTGGTTTTAATCCCTTAAAATGAAATTAGAATGTTAATTATAAGGGTGCATGAATCACGCCGTATGTGCCTTTTCCTACAAAATTAATCATGCATGAATCACATTGTGCTTTTTAACAGAATTTTATGTATTCCTAGGTTACTCAACCTCAGATTCAATTCCCATTGGGAAAGAAAAGTATAACTTGATTCATTTCATTCCCTTTATTTTCATCCACATATATTACACACATGTATATATATAGGGGGGAGAGAGAGAGAAACATACATAACCAACCAATTAATTGCAAAAATAATAAATAAATAATAAAATCATGAGTATAGACGCAAATGACCCCTTGTACCTAGACAGGATAAGGCTGATGAAATTGGGAAGTGGGGCGCCCCCAATGAAGGCTGATGAAATTGCAGATTTAAGGAAACTACTTTGCCTTGTTAACCACATCCTAAGGCCTACAAAATCATCTGCCTCTCAACATCAGGTAAGTTCCTAAAAATGTGTTGGCAAAATATAAAAAATCTTGGGAAAATGAACTTTTTTGTCCTTTAACTTTGGTGGATTTTGGTTTTCATCCTGTTAACTTTAGAATTTTGAATTTCATCCTATAACTTACAAAAAATTGGTGCCAGGTCAGATTTACCGGACAAAAACATAATTTATTGTAAGTTATAGGACGAAAAAACACAATATTTGTAAGTTATAGGACGAAATTCGAAATTTCAAAGTTAACAGGACGAAAAACACAATTTTTGTAAGTAACAGGATGAAATTCAAAATTACAAAGTTAACTGGATGAAAATCAAAATCAATCAAAGTTAAAAGACAAAAAAATGTATTTCCCATAAATCTTCATGTGAGTCAGGTTCGGCATATATTTGTTGAAATATAATCAATTATTCGAAAAAAATGTGTCGAGCGTAAGATGGGTACGCAAATTAATAACGTGGGCATATCTAATGTGTTTGAGGGTTAATTGCAAATTAAATCACCACATTTTTGCGAATTGCAATCAAATCTCAAGTTTTGAATTTTGGTAATTAAAACCTTACTTTAACAATCCTTTGCATTTTAAGGGAACAAGCAGAAAATCTCCTTACTATAAACCAATATTTTTTAATTTTTAAATTCGGGACAACATCGTAATGATATTTATAGACGGAAAGACGTCGTTTAATTTTTTTAGGTAGGATATCAAGTCATTTCGAATTCGGAGATTTCTGCCCGTGAGCTCGAATTGCAAAATATTATAATTAAAGTAGAGTTTTATTTACAAAAATTTAAAAGTTGAGATTAGATTACAATTTTAAGAAAGGTGGTGATTTTATTCACAATTAAGCCTAAATTTATAAGAATATATAGTCGGGCCCAAATATAATAATGGATCAGATTGTGTTGGTTGCACGTAGAATATGAAGAAAAATGATCCACCTTTATTGTTGATGCTAAATAATGAGTTAATTTCAATTTGCATTTTTTTTTTTTTTGTCTTCATTTGCAACCAAAATAAAATTGTATACTGATTATTCTCATATTCAATGTGTTTTCTAGGTTTAATTTAATTAAGCAATTAAAGTTTGATGCCATTTTCTTTTACCAGGATTAAGCTGATTAATTCAATGGTTTTTCTTTTTCATATTGAAAGAAATTAGGGCTCAATTCAAGTATAGATTTCATCGAATCCAATATTTTTTAATTAAGCAATAAGTTTTGCTGATGCTTCTTGCGACTTTCATTAATAGAGTGACTTAGAAATACTCCAAAGGAATACCCCGGGGCAGTTATTAATGCATGACAGGGCAAGTGTGATTGGCCGAACGGTACGTTTATTTATTTATTTAAAAGTATATTTGAAAATATATACTCCCTCCGTCCAATATTAGTAATTCTACTTTTTGGGCTGTTATTTTTTGTCAAAAGTTGGAGGGTATTATGAGGTATTGTGAGGTCCATTTATCAATAAAGCTATTGTTTATGTAAAAAAATATAAGTATTATATTTTCATAAATAATCACTTTATTTATAAATAGACCCCATAATACTTCATAATATCAATCAACTTATGATAAAAACTAACAGCCCAAAAAGTAGGACTACTAATATTGGAAGGAAGGAGTATATGTTTGAGCTACAATACTACGATTTCAATTGTTCTAACTAATAATTGTTGGGAAATTATAAATTCCCAATTGGAAAATTAAAAATAAACAAGAAATAAAACGGAAAAATAAAATACAATTACCAATACAAGATTTAACGTGGAAACTCTAAAATTGGAGAAAAAACCACAGGCCGCGAAAGAAATATCACTACATAATTTTTTTTTTTTTACAATTACACAGACTTCCTCTCTCTCGCTCGACACCCCTACACTATTATAAGTCTACATGATTCTCACCTTCCTCACTCGAAAGGAATTTGCTTATAATCAAATACAAGACTAAAGTGTATTGATAAGTGCGTTTAAAATCAAAACACCAAGGCTTCTTAAATAGCCTTAGAAAGTCTACTCCTTTTTGTCTCCAACCAATGTGGGACAAAAAAAAAACTCTTTTATTTTAACAACAAAGTCCAACAATAAGTTTAAATTTGTTTGACAAATCGAGCCGATATTTAATTACATATGAAATCAGGGAAAATACATTTTTTTGCCCTTTAACTTTAGTTGAATTTGGTTTTCATCCTGTCAACTTTGGAATTCTGAATTTAGTCCTGTAAGTTATAAAAATTGTGTTTTTTGTCATACTATCTTCTACACCTCCTGTGAAGCTGATGTGGCACCACTCTTTTGAAAGTTGTAGGACTAAATTACCAGAAGAGTTACCTGGAATAGCAGGTTAAAGGATACAAAACACAAATTTTATAAGTTATACGACGAAATCCAAAAGTATAAAGTTAACAGGACGAAAATCAAAGTTAACAAAAGTTAAAGGATGAAAAAGTGAATTTTCCTGAAATCAATGTTTAAAATGAGAGAATATATTTATGGTTGATTGATATTCAATTAATACTGTGCTAGATGGCATTTCAACATGAAAAGACTAGTAAATCATCAGAAAAGAAGACATGGAAGATGCTAGAGGATTTTCCAGGTATCCCATTGAAAACAATGGCGATACTTTCATTAGTTGCTTTTTCCACCATGTATGGCAAAGTCCAGCTAGTCGAAAACTCGAACCAACAGCTGGCGAGGTCGATCGCGTTCTTCAAACGAAAATTAACCGACACGGGTCCTTTGGAAAATTGGTCCAAAACCTTAAACAAAGTCCTAACTCGAGCACTCGATGTTGCTGATCGGGTTATGGATCTGAAGGAGCCTCATGGTCAGCCGTTTCCTAACGAGATCAAGAGGCTCCTAGCCTCGGCGGTGCACAAAATCGTTAACGTCGTTATTATTTGTTGGTCCCAAGTGGTGGAGGTATTAATCAAGCTTAGCAGCTATGTAATAAGGTACATCCCTTAACCAAAAAAAAGGGGGGGGGGGGGGGGGGGGGGTGTTAATTGCACGTCTGGTCCCAAGAGAATGCGTCCATTTTAAAATGGTCCTTTTTTTGATACTTTTAGTCCTGTAGTTTTTTTAATATGATTTTGGTCCCAAGAGAATACAATAAATTGCAGTTTTGGTCCCAAGAGAATGATAAATTGCAATTTTGGTTCCATGAGAATATGAAAAATTTACAGTTTTGGTCCTAAAATTTATTGGATGGGACCAAAACTGCAAAAATAAGGACCACTTTTGCACATAGGTATCAAAAGCGTTTTGCACCCATTCTCTTGGGATCAAAAGTGCAATTTTTCAAAAAAAAAAAAAAAAGTATTTCCTTCCCAAGAATAATAGAAAAAAACATGCAGCCGGTATGTGGTCACATTTATTTTAGGGAAAATTGGTTTTTTTGTCCTTTAAGTTTGGTCAATTTTGTTTTTCGTCCTCTAAATTTTGACTTTATTTTTTAGTCCGATAACTTTCAAAAAATTAACGTTTTCGTCCTAAAACATAAATTATCGGACTAAAATGTTAATTTTAGGACTAAAAAATTATCGGTTTTAGGACGAAAATGTTAATTTTTTAAAAGTTATAGGACTAAAAAATAAAGTCAAAAGTTAGAGGACGAAAAACAAAATTGACCAAACTTAAAGGACAAAAAAGTGTATTTTCCCTTTATTTTATCAATCAATTATATTCCCGCAAAGTATTATATGAAAATAGTTCATTATAAGCTTATCATGAAATAATTTTGAAGTATCAATAATTCCATCAGGAGTATCATTAATCAGGTCAGTGGTATTATATTGTAATTGTTGCAGAATTTCTTGAACTCAAATTAATGATACTCCTGATGAGATTAATGATACACCTGATAAAATTATTAATACTTTTCATATAATACCTACTCTTATATTCTATCCACTTTAAAATATATGAAGTTTTGGATTTTTTTTTTAAATTATGGAGTAACACTTCAGTGTAATTTGTGAATGACTCGATATTAGATCAAAATTGATGGAAAAAAAAAAGGTTTTTGGGCAAAAAAAGAAGTTTTTTTTTTTTTTTCTCCAGAAGGAGGGCAAAAAAGCTTTCCCCTCTAAAATTTTGGGCAAGTATGCTTTTTTTTTTCCTTGAAATTATAACTTGCATGGTTACTAAAAATTAAATTACGTGAAATTTATTGCTACAAATTAATTGTAGGGAAACGTTATGGGGAAAGGCAGGGTTTCTCGAGTCCAATGTGTGGATGCTTGAAAATAAACTTGATGAAATTAACTTTTTATTACGTAGTAGCAATGATCCTAAGCAAAGCACACCCGTACTTAGAGGTAATTATCGTATGTATTTAATATTGAGTTTTTTGTGGAGTCGTCTATATATATATATATATATAGAGAGAGAGAGGGGGGGGGGGGAGGGAGGGAGAGAGAGAGAGAGAGAGTATGTATGGATTGAAATTAGGGATTTAAACCAAATTCGTCCTCTATCTTTTCACTTTTATTGAAATGATCCTCTATTTATTTGTTTTATCAATTTAGTCCTTCATCTCTTCAAATTTTGTCAATTAGGTCCTAATTGACCAAAAAATGCATAAAATGTTACTATTTTGATCCTCTATTTATTTTCTTTATCAATTTAATCCTATACCTACAAATTTCGCCAATTAGGTCCTAATTTGTAAGAAAATGCACGTAATCGCCACTTGCTAGAAAACACAAGCACGTGACTAAAATGGTGATGTTTTATGTATTTTCCGGCCAATTAGGACCTAATTGATGAAATTTGATTAGATATTAGCCAAAATTGATAAACAAATAAACAGTGGACCGAAACAACGACGTTTCGTGCATTTTTCTGTCAGTTAGGACCTAATTGGTAAAATTTAAATAAATACAAGACTAAATTAATAAAACAAATAAAAAAAGGACCATTTCAATAAAGGTGAAAAGATAGAGGATGAGTTTGGTTTAAATCCCTTGAAATTAGTTCATACATGAATCATTGATTGGTATTAGTAGTTTTCACTAAAGAGTATTAATTGTTTTCACTTGAAAATCTTAGTTTATTTAGAGTAAACAACTAATATTCTTAAATGAAAACAACTAATACCCTTCAGTGAAAACAACTAATATTTTTTAATGAAAACAACTAATATCCTTCAATGGTTCATATATGAACCATTTTAACTATATACTTTGTCATATATATATATATATATATATATATATATATATATATATATATATATATATATATATTAATGATATTTTGTTACATATTCAAATGAAGGTGCAACTCAAAATGATGGTATGAGAGAAAGTCCGAGCTTTCGTTGTTGGCGGAAGCTACGTCAGATGTTGAATCCCAACAATGGAAAATCATTGACCCATCGCAATATTATTATGTCCTCAAGTACCGATCAAGGTATATATATATCTTTTATTTATTTTCAGTTCGTAGAATTTAATAACTAAGACTCGTTACGCTACAAGAAAATAAAGAATTGTATGCAAATATTTGTAGGTAAATAATTACCTATGAATTTTATTTTGTAGGCAAATTATTTGTAGGTTGAGAAATGATGAGGCTTACATGATTAGAAAATTTTGTAGGCAAATCATAGACAATACTCACTATAAAATTTTTTGTTAAAAAATTAAGTAAGCAATACTTTATTTTCTTGTAGTGTTAATTTTCTATGTACCTTTAATTTATAAGAATGATCCTTATATGGGCAGGTGCTTTGCTAGCTGATGAGGAAGATAAGGGATGATAAGCTATAGCTAATACAATTTGTGAAATAAATTAATAAAATTGTTTGTAATACAAATGTAATGTTTGTGAAACAATATTGATTGAAATACTACCATAATCATTGTGAAATATAATTGTGTGTAATTCACACACAATATATGATAAAAGGGGTTTAAATGTATAAAAAAAAGAGTTCATAGGACTATTTAATCCTCACGTACAAGATTATAGGAGTTTATTTAATTTTAATGTTAAAAATAAGAATATGAAGGCCTATCTGATCCTCACATATAATATCAGGGTAAATTGCAAGGATGGTCCCATGAGAATTTGTACTTGACAGATTTGGTCCCATGTTCTTTTTTGGTCCAATTTTTAGCAGAAAAGGTCCCATCCGTTAAATATTTTACAGTTTTCTATGGAATACTGGATGGAAAAACCTTTTAAACTTGATTTTTGGAGGAAAATGGGCCAGCTTTTGCTATTAACAATCATTTCAATGTAAAATGCAAGTATGGAGGCGATTCTGCAACTTTAGTTCGTAGAGTTTTAAGAAGTTGGAAATTAATTATTTTTAATTTGGGAATTATACGCGCGAGTTTTTGGCATAAAACTAACGGGTGTGTGGGTCTCATGCTCTTTAATCCATTATTTTTGACGGAAAAATCGTATGGGACTATTTGCGCTAAAAAAAAGGACCAAATTCATGAGGACCAATTCTTATGGGACCATATCTGCAATTTTTCCTATAATATCAGGGCATATTTGACTCTTTTTTCTTTATAAAAAGAAAAAAGACTGATAAGCAACAAATATTTGAGTAAATATATATACCTAGTTGTCAAGTCAGTATTATCGTAGCTTCATAATTTAATTTTTAAATAGTAAAAATGGACAACATTTTGTATGCCTTGTAGTGAATAGTAGGGACACCAGGGCAATTTTGAAAACACATTTTTCTATTGTAATTTTTTGGATTTTTATATGATCATCTGCTCTTTCTATTTCAAAATAAGTGTCGTTCTACATATTTCATATTAAATTAAGAATAATAAAATTTTGACATTATATATACCCCATATAAATCTCTAAACGATCTATTATATTTTGATAATCCTTAACAAATCTGTTATATTTTAATATAATCCTTGAAAGATCTCATATATTTTGAATTATAAATCAGGGTAAAATAGAAAAATATTAGCTAAAATGACAATTATTTTGAAACAAATTTAACCTCTAAAACGCACCTATTTTAGAAAGGAGAATATGACAAATGGATTTAACCGCTGTCTTTAAAAAAAAAAATCAATAATTTGATTGTAGTTGTAGGTTGCCTCATCCAAAATTAAACCCATGGAACACAATTAGTAATTAATATACAAATATGCAGATCGATCATTCCAAATTCAACAATGGGTTAAATAATTAAGTTCATGAAGGACAGAAACTTGGGGACCAATCTCACCCTTTAGTAGTGAGGTTTAATTATAAAAATAGATTAAAGATTAGAATTTTGTATAAGTTGACTCAACATAGAAAATTGATAGTATTTGATGGCTTCCAACTGAACCTAAAAATGAATATACTCCTATATTTTAAACCTACACCATTAATAGGCCAATTCGTAGGGGTATTATAGGGTTTTCGTACTCGATTTCTCTGTCACCGGAACGGGCTAAAATTACATGGTATTCGGATCCGGCAAGATATAGGGAAAAGCTCACAAAGACGGGTTGCACTCCCACCCACTTACACGTCTAACTCTCTGTAAGGGAAATAATTAAATGAATTAATTTCAAATCTCTCTACAAGTTCGAACTTTTAGATGATGTAAGGGAAATAATTAAATAAATTAATTTCAAGTTTTTCTACAAGTTCGGACTTTTAGATAAGGCGGAATTCTTTCATGGTATCAGAGCCAATAGGCTCACGCCCGGACAAAGATACTGGGTTCGATTCCCCCTGAAAGAAACTCCACCCTTGTTGAAATTGTCCACACACTGGGCCCCCCAAAAGAGAAAAAATTGAGTTTGGCCTATGAGTTAGTGGGAGTGTCGGACTTTTAGATGAGACAGAATTCTTTCACCCGTCTATGCACTCTACCTCTATAATGCAATGTAACACAAGATGAAGCGATAAGTTAGAATAAAGAGTTGCTAGCACATTAAAGAAAAGTATATAATATTGATTCTTGGCATATATGATTAGATGAATAAATTCCAAACCTAGATCAAACTTCAACTGATTCTTTCTTTTTCTCCGTCTTGCTCCAGAAGACGTGATTTCCTGATCTATATATATAAGCAAATTTTATAGAGAAATGCAGATGGATTCAATTTAAAAGAAATGGAGAAAAAAGACAACGCCGATAGCGAGTCTTCAATTGAAGGCGGCGAAAATTCTCAACTCATAAATAATATTCGAGGAACTCATGCGCCGGATTTGGAGGATTTCGACGTGGATATCAAGCCACTTCTTCATATCGTGGTGGATATCATGACCCGGGCAAACCCTTTGTCCGCAAGAATTACTAATCTCGTCTCTCTCTCTCTCTCTCTCCAAATATATATATATATATGTGGGAGAACAGCAAAATTGCGCAAAATGTTTTTTGCCCAACTTTTTAAAAAATATGTTTTTTGCCCTAAAAAGGTTGGCACATATGTTGGCATGGTGCCAACCGTTTGCCACGCGTTTTGCCAACCGTTTGTCAATCCTTTTGGAGGCAAAATACATCTTTTTTACAAAAGGGGGTAAAAACAAACAAGTGCCCCATTAAATTTTGGGCAATTTTGTGTATTGATCTCTCTCTCTCTCTCTCTCTCTCTCTCTCTCTCTATATATATATATATATATATTATTTTTTTTTCTTTTGAGAAATTTATATTTTAAGGACACTATTTTATAGGTGTTTGCAAAATTAGAACACTATCTTTTCGAGCTTGCAAACTTAGAACACTATTTTTGTGGACACTCAAAATTAGGACATCTTTAGAATCTTGCAAATTAAGGACACTGTCTTTTATGTTGAGCAAATTCAGGCCAAATTTTATAAAATGCAGGTCAAATAAAGCCTGATTATGATGTGTCCAGTTGGCCTGAATTTGCTAAAATTAAAAGATAGTGTCCTAGTTTTACAAGTTTTTAAAGATAATGTCCTAACTATCCAAATTCAAAAAGATAGTGTACCAATTTTACAAATTCATAAAGATAGTGTTCTAATTTAGCAAACTCCTAAAAATCAATTTTCCCTACTCCTTTTTCAAAATGATTATTTTATCGTATTTTAGCGAATAAGTTTTTTTATTAGTATTTGAAATGATAAAATAATTCTTAAAGTGTTTTATAATAGAGAAGACCTAAAAATCACTATATCATTTCAAATATTAATAAACTACTTATTCGTTAAAATAAGTGTGAAAATAGAGTTGGAACGGAGAGAATATATATTTGTGCGTATGTAATTGTGTGTGAATCTTTAATTTTTTTCTCAAATTGATGCAGGATGATCTGGTTAAATCGAACGTTAAAGCTGACTCGCACATTACCGAAGTGCTGGAATCTCCCATTCACTATACTTCCTATGTGGTACGAAAATAATTAAGCTTTTTTTTTTTCGAAAAAAAAAAGGTTCGATTTCCCGGTTATATTAGTTGGTGTTCCATTATACTGGGTTATTAATGTGTAGTGATATATATACACTATTAATTACTCCCTTCATTTCAAAATAAGTGACGTCGTTTTAGAGGATAAATTAATTTTATTTAAAAAATAAGTATCGTTTTAACTATTTTTTCACGTTTTTTCTTGATTTACCCCGAATTCAAATTAAAGATAAATAAAGAACCTCAATGATAAGATCATGGCCTGAATTGACATTTTTCCCTAAATTTTTATTAGGTACTTAAATTAAACAAAAAAGAAAAAGAAAAAAAAAGTAAAGATATTAAACATTAATACCCGCAGTTAATTGCATTTTCTTGTCTTAGATTAAAGAATACATTTTGTGCAGAGCAGCAGCAATTAAAGCTATAGGTTCAAGTTTTTCCTCTAATTAATGAAGAGAAAATTGCAAAAAAAATTCCTGTGAGAAATTTTCAATAACAATTTTGGTTCTACGTTCTTTTTTGGTTCCATATTTTGCAAATTTGGTCTTTTCCGTTAATTTTTTGGACTAAAGCTGCATTGCAATTTATACATTCTTTTGGGATTAAAACTGCACTTTTTTGGGACCAAAAATATCGAATAAAATTATGAGACCAAAAATATCGAATAAAACTATGATTTTTTGTAGGCCACCTATGACTCAAGTTTGTGACATTATATGAAATTAATTAGAATACATAATGTGTTTTATAGATGACATGGAAATGTGTGGGTGGGGTAAATGCACATGATGTTACCATGGACCTTCTTGGCTCACTATCAAACTACTCGTGGGATGCCAAGGCTGTGATCACCTGCGCCGCATTCGCCATCAACTACGGCGAGTTTTCGCTGCTCACGCAGTCCTCCGACAAAACCATTGCAACTCTCATGGAAGTTTCGCAGCAATCCTTTCAATCCTCCGATCACACCGAGGCTGTCTTAAACCTCTTAGCCGACACGATAAAGCTCACCCGTTGCCTTGTCGAATTCAATAGCATTCCCCCCAAGTACCTCAACCTCCAACCAAATGACATTCCTCTAGTTGTTTATTTGATCATAAAGACTCTTGTGGTCTGCGCATCGCTCCTCACGGACAAGTATGTATACTAGAAGAAAAATGTCCTTTAGTAACAGTAATTTTGTCATTGTTGTTTTTCTAGATAAAATTTTTAATGACAGAAAACAACCTTTAATAACAGGATCCTGTTATTAAAGGTTATTTCCAGTCATTAAAAAGTTTTAACTAGAAAAATAATAACGAGAGGACATGACACCGTAATTTTTTGTCTTTTAACTTTGATTGATTTTAATTTTCATCCTGTTAGCTTTGGAATTTTGAAATTCATCATATTACATACAAAAATTGTGTTTTTTGTTCTGTTAACTTTAAAACATTGGATTTCGTCCTATAACTTACAAATAATTATGTTTTTTCATCCTATAACTTACAAAAAAATATATTTTTTGTCCGGTAAATCTGACATGGCACCAATTTTTTGTAAGTTATAGGACAAAATTAAAAATTCTAAATTTAACAGGACGAAAAACACAATTTTTATAAGTTATAGGATGAAATTCAGAATTCTAAAGTTAACAGGACGAAAACCAAAATCAACCAAAGTTAAAGGATAAAAAAGTACATTTTCCCTAATCTTTAATAACAGGATCTTGTTATACAAGGTTGTTTCTTGACAGTAATTATGTTATTTGCTATTTTTCTAGATAAAAATTTTAATGACGGGAAACAACCTTTAATAACAGGATTCTGTTATTAAAGATTATTTCCAGTCATTAAAATGTTTTAACTAGTAAAGTAATAATGAGAGGACATGACGCTGTAATTAATCTTTAATAACGGGGTCATGTAATTATTAAAGGTTATTTCCTGACAATAATTCTATTATTGTTATTTTTCTAGATAAAATTTTTAATGACAGGAAACAACATTTAATAACAGGTGCCTGTTATTAAAGATTATTTTCAGTCATTAAAAAGTTTTAACTAGAAAAGTAATAACAAGATGACATGTCGCTGTAATTAATCTTTAATAACATGATCCTATAATTATTAAAGGTTGTTTCTTGACAGTAATTTTGTTATTGTTATTTTTCTAGATAGAAGTTTTAATGACAGGAAACAACCTTTAATAACAACATCCTGTTATTAAAGATTATTTCTAGTCATTAAAAAGTTGTAACTAGAAAAGTAATAACGAGAGGACATGACATTGTAATTAATCTTTAATAACAGATCCTGTAATTATTAACGATTGTTTCCTGGCAGTAATTCTGTTATTGTTATTTTTCTTGATAAAAATTTTAATGACAGGAAACAACCTTTAATAACAGGATCCTGTTATTAAAGATTATTTCCAGTCATTAAAAGTTTTAACTAGAAAAGTAATAACGAGGGGACACGACACAAAATGTAAATTTTCTTGTAGTGCATTGGATGACTGATTTACAACTACAATCAGCATCAAAATGGGTCCTTGTGGAGATAAATGTTTGATGATTGCTAGGATTACAAATGAGGGTAAGAAATCGTTATCAACTCTGCAACGGAGGATTTCTTCCAAGTTGAAGAAATGGCAGGACAAAGTGACGAATTTTAAAAAATTGGAGGGTGAGTTGCATAGTATAGTATATTGCATCATAGACATATATTTCAATCTTAAATGTGATATAAATTAAAGACATAATATTGGTATTGGTTTGCAGAGTTTGAGCGTAGGTACATTGAGTTCGGGGATACTATTGGTAAACCATCACCTCAAAGAGATAACATGAAGGTGCTCAGTGCATTCTTTTGTCCCAGGGAAGATCAAAGGCCACTCTATAATTGTTCAAGAAAGACAAATGTATGTCATTCACTTAATTATATATAAAAACACATGAGAAAGGTACTATGTGAATTATATTTAGGGAAAATACATTGTTTTGTCCTTTAACTTTGATTGATATTAATTTTCGTCCTGTTAACTTTGGAATTTCAAGTTTCATCCTATAACTTACAAGAATCTTGTTTTTCATCTAGTTAACTTGAAATTTTGAATTTCGTCTTATAACTTATAAAAAAATTGTTTTTTCGTCCTATAACTTGCAAAAATTGGTTTTTGTCCGGTAAATCTGACGTGGCACCAATTTTTTGTAAGTTATAGGATGAAATTCAAAATTCCAAAGTTAACAGGACGAAAAACACAATTTTTGTAAGTTATAGGATGAAATTCAAAATTCTAAAGTTAACAATACAAAAACCAAAATCAACCAAAGTTTATTTTTACGCTGAAACTTGTTTGAAAGGTATTAGTTGTTTTCACTAAAGATATTACTGAATTTCACTAAATGTATCAATTTTTTAATGGTATTAGTAGTTTTCATTAGTCGTGATATTACTTGTTTGCATTAAAGGGAGAGAGAAAGAGTATGTGCACAACATGTATAAATGGTGCAACTTTTGCAATGTAAAGTACTAGTACGAGTTTAAATTACAAATCGTCTCATAACTTTCTGACAAAATAGATTTGGTCCCAAAATTAACTTTGTATCATATTTAGCCTTAATTTCTCTGTTTATGTCCAATTTTGATCCTAAATCGGCAGTAAAAAGCGAAACGTCGTCACTTTGAATTCCTCCGGCAAGGGTGCTGATGTGATGTGGTGTTTGTGTCTTCTAGAATTTTCCTTTCCTTTTACAATTTTATTACCCATCATGTATATTTTAAAATTCTAAAAGAAAAGGAAAAATCAAATATAATTAGTATATACGAACGCCACATCAATACTCTTGCCATAAATCCCTTATTTCGGACTTCAAAACGACGTTTTATTGACTTTTCTGGTCAATTTGGGACCAAAATTGGACTTTGTTAGAGAATTTAGAACTAAAACTGGTAAAATGTTAATTTTGAGACTAAATATATTTTGTCAGAAAGTTATGGAACGATTAGTATCGTAAAACATCACAATTCAAAGAAATCGAGCAGCATAGGACGAGGATCTTTTGTGGTACACATGTACTAGTGCAGGTACAAGGCAAAGATTAATTTGCTGATTTTCAGGAAATGCTGGAGGTACTGAGGAACAAATATGTTCTGCTGCTGATTACCGACCTTGAATTCCATCAAGAAGATAAAATCCACCTCGAGCATATTTACAGCCGGAAAACAGATTCTTTTGAGATTCTTTGGCTCCCAATTGTTGATCCGGGAACCGCTATGAATGAGAAGCGGCAGGAAATGTTTGGTGTACTCCGAGACAGCTTTCCTTGGTTTTCAGCAGAACATCCTTCTGCCATTGAGCAAGTCGCCATCAAGTTCATCCGTGGGGATTTGAATTTCAGAGGCCTACCTTTGGTCGCTGTGTTGGACCCTGAGGGTAGGTTGGTGAACAATGACGCTTTACCAATGATGTATATTTGGGAACTTGATGCTTTTCCCTTCACCCTGGAAAGGGAAAAGCTACTGTGGGCGGAGAGTACATGGAACACTGATTTATTTGCAGATCATGTCGATCCACGCCTACCAGAATGGGTATATTTCACTTTTGAGCGTGTATAGAGTAAAAATGGTTCATACATGAATTATGGAAAAGTATTAATTGTTTTCATTGAGGAGTCTAGGTTTGATTTCACCGAACAACTGAGACTCTTCAGTGTAAATTAGTTATACTCTTCAGTGAAAACAACTAATACCCTTCAATGATTCATGTATAAACTATTTTCACTCTATACTTTGTCATCACTCTTTGTATTTTGCATAACTGGATTTTTTTTAATACGTATAAATAAATTTGTACAGATCAGTGCAAAGAAGGTTGTGTGCCTGTATGGAGGGGACAACATTGGTTTGATCCGTAATTTCACGAATGCAGCACGAAAAGCAGCCGAGGAGCTACACGTCCCGTTGGAAATGCTCTACGTCGGAAAACACAGGCCAAAGGAGGAAGTCAACAAATGTCGGGATG
Organism: Ballota nigra; assembly: GCA_947034835.1. Classification (NCBI taxonomy): domain Eukaryota; kingdom Viridiplantae; phylum Streptophyta; class Magnoliopsida; order Lamiales; family Lamiaceae; genus Ballota; species Ballota nigra. The sequence goes on from OX344727.1 coordinate 96,674,163, forward strand.
TCATAACCGAAGAGAAGCTCAGCCACATTTTAGACCCCAGTGAATACTGGTACTGCTAACTGTAAAACTTGTTCATAATATGAAACTGATGTCATTTATTGATACAATAACGTTTTATACGAGTTTAAATTATAAATAGTCCCATAACTTTCTGACAAAACGGATTTAGTCCCAAAATTAACTTTTTATCAGATTTAGTCTCAAATTCTCTAACAAAGTCCAATTTTGGTCCCAAATCGGTCAGAAAAGTCAATACGGTATCGTTTTGAAGTCCGAAATTGGGGATTTATGGCAAGGGTGACGTCCATATGTGCTAATTATATTTTATTTTTTTATTTTCTTTTAGAATTCTTAAATATATATTATGTGTAATAAAATTGTTAAAGAAAAGAAAAAAATCAAATATAAATAGTAGACATAAACGCCACATCAGCACCCTTTCCGGAAATCACTAAATTCGGACTTCAAAGTGAGAATTGGGGCCAAAATTGGATCTGTCGGACTAAATCTGATAAAAAGTTAATTTTGGAACCAAATCTATTTTGCCAAAAAGTTATAGGACAATTTATAATTTAAACTCCATTTTATACTGTGGTTTCAGTTTATAAGTATCGAGTGGATCTTCAACTGCAGGTACTTCTGGATGAGGTTTACCAGCATGTGGAACTCCAAGAAAAAGCTCGGACGGACCGTTGAAGACGACGACATCATGAAGAAGATCCTGGATTTGTTAACCTATGACATGAGTGAAGAATGGGGTTGGGCGGTTTTTGGCTGGGGAAACGATGAGATGATCATGTCACTTGTTGATAAACTGCTTCCTACATTGGAGGGCCATGCCTCTTGGGCCAACGAGGTCGACCAACCCGACAAGTTTGTTCACATGTTAGGCCGGATTTTACCGAGTTACAAGCCCCAGTCCCACTGCAACCGCCTAATTCTTCCGGGTTACAGCGAATACATTCCGGATAGGGTGGCGTGTGGGGAGTGCGGGAAGCTTATGGAGAAGTACGTTATGTATCGCTGCTGCGAGGATGAATAAACCAACGAGGGTTATTTATTGAAAAAATTACAAAATGGTTCCAAAAAGTGTCTCTAATTACAAACAGGTTCAAACCAATTTGCACAGATACATTTTTGCTGCTTACGTGCAAAAAAAATTATACGTCTGTGCAAATGCTTTAAACCAATTTGTAATTATAATCACTTTTTCGAACCAATATGTAAATGCCACTTATTTAATAATGGAGATACTGCTAATTGTGATTATATATGTATGTTTAATTGTGTGTGTTTTCTGTTAGCTGGAACAAAGTCTTAGTGAAATAAAAATAGATGGCTAGCTAGCTGCTATTATTTAAATTGTAAGGGAAATAATTAAATGAATTAATTTCACATCCTTCTACAAGTTCGGCTTTTAGATGAGGCAGAATTCTTTCATAGTATCAGAGCCATAAGGCTCACACCCGGACAAAGATCCTGGGTTCGATTCCCTTTGAAAACAACTCCGTCCATATTAAATTGTGCGCTCATTGGGCCACCCCAAAAGAGGGGAAAATTGAATTCGGCCCATGAGTGAGGAGCAGTGTAAGGGAAATAATTAAATGAATTTATTTCACATCCTTTTACAAGTTTGGACTTTTAGATGAGGTGAAATTCTTTCATAAATTAAACAAAAGTGAATTGTGTTATAGGGTTATAAGTGAATATTGAATGAGGAATGTGAAAACTGGATTCTACATCTCTAACTCTAATAGAACAGGAGTTGGAAAGTCATAATCTTACCTGGTGAATCTCAAAACAAACGACGCAGACTAGGCTACTTCCTTTGGATCACATAAATATGCATTCATTCTCGTTGATTCCTGACTTGAATGTTAAAGGCATATTATAAATATCGGAAAAATTGTAAATTTGGTCCTGTGAAAATTTTTCAATAATAATTTTGGTCTCACGTTCTTTTTTTGTCCCACTTTTTGCAAATTTGGTCCTTTCTACTAATTTTTTGTCCCAATGTTGCAATTTTTGGGACTAAAACTGCAATTTTTACATTCTTTTGGGACCAAAACTGCACTTTTCTTGGGACAAAAAATGTCGAATGAAATTATGGGACGAAAAATGTTGAAAAAAGACTATTTTTGCAGACCACTTATTCTTATGGGACAAAAAATGCAATAAATATCCTTCTGCGCAAATTACCCTTTTTGCAAAATATAAACGATTATAAGGGTGCACACCAGGCATATTGCTTAAAATATTGTCTGTAAAAAACTTGGGTGTGCAAATTACAGTTTCACTCTTTACTTCTAAGGTACTTATTGTAGGTTTTGCATGAAACCGTTTCACGGTGAGACGGGGTATAAGTTGAGCATGATGCATTAACACTTTGGAAGGATTGGGTGTTAATTTATACTAGTTTGTGAACCGTCTCACACAAGTTTTAGCCCTAACAAAATGAACAGAAGAGACAATGTCCGGGGCCGCCATTGAAGGGAAAAGGGTGGATGTTTGAGAGATGTATGTTTAGGATTGCAGAAATTGTGTGTGTTTGATTACCAAAGTGGATGATTGACTCATTCCATACTATTGTTCCGTTTATATAGTGTTGTGAGTGAATAAAGTTGTGAAACCTTCTTCTTTGCTTCCATTGTGAAATTGTGGTCTATTATGTTGTTGGAAGTTTGGAATTTTCCAGTGCATATAAATCATTTTCTAAGAGACAAGTACTCTTTTTTCTCACCTCATTTACCATGTTTTCTTTATTATGTACCGACATTTTTGGGGAAATTCGCCATAGAAATGTATCCAAAATACTTTTATTCCCAATATTAAAAATTGGTGCTTTTTTTAAACAAAAATGATCCTAATTATTAAATAAAATGATTAATTTTGGGACCAATTTTGCAATTTTAAGATAAAATTTAAGACCAAATGTGTTAAATATATATTTAACCGTTGGAACCAATTACGAAAACAAAATGACTACTTTTAAAATATGGAACTAGAAGTGTTTAGAGAATATATATGGGACTAAAAGTGAAAAATCTCCAGACACTTTTGTGTTTCAAACTCTTTCCAAGAAATATATTATAAATTAAGAGATCAACTACTATAAACCCGTTGTGTTATTATAATCGTTTGATAGATAACATAGTTCAATTGATGGTACACAAATATTTTTTTGTAAATTTGTACGAAATTATTTGGATACAAACTAAAAATGAGTTGCTCACCAGGTTTAAAATTTGCCTTTTTAGTGTAACTAACAGGTAACCCCGCCTAGTACGTGGGATTGAAAACATATTTTAATTTAATTAGAAATAATTTTAATTTTAATATTATATATGTACAACGTATTTATTTAATATTGTATGTGATAACATATTTATATTCATTCCTTATTCTAAACGATAAATTGTGTGTATTTTTAAATATAATGTATATGTGTAAAGAAGAATGTTGGATGAAGGAAGACAAAGACCGATAAATTATACTATACTATAAATAAATGAAAACTAATAAAAAGTATCAATAGAAGAGAGCTTCGGTAGCAGCGATAATAATGCAAGAACTAAAAAAGGGGACACAAAATACAAAATGAAATAGCAAATTCAATATGAAATCGAGAGATCGATCACACAACAAACACAACGGCGAAACAATAACAGAGTTACATTCATAACCCAAGCCAACGGAGCGTTGTTATCTAACCGTTGTCTTTCAACGAAATCGGCACGTTAAGCGCCTTTGGGCTCATATGCAAGCACGGAAAACCACGTCTGCGTCGTGGTCAAGATGAAGAGAAGAACATTATTCAGCAGCTCCCATCTCGAATCGTAGCAGCGCCTCACAACATTCGCGCGCGCCCTATGGTAACAAGTTTCGCAATAAGCGTTAACCTTCCGAATAAGCGGTCCAAAGCAAAAGTTCTTCTTGTTCACGGTGGCCGAGAGCTCCGTGAACAAGGAAACCATGCTCCTGGCGTCGCTTCCCCGCGACGCCAGGATCCTGGCACCCAATAGGACTTCCACGTCCTTCTCGTTTTCGATTAGGGTTCCCATCAGGACGACGTACGACGACACCATCCGCGACATGCAGGACAACATCTCGAAGATGAGGAGGTTCCAGAGTGTCGATTCTTGGATGTTGAGCTTCGGCATCCGAAAGTGGCCCGAGGTGTTACTGAACTCGATGTTCGCCATGTTTCTCGGATCCGCGGCATGGAAGCTGATGCCGTAATATTCAAGCTCCGAGGCGGATTTGGCGTCGGGGAGGGAGTTTTCGTCGCTGTTGTCTTTCTGAATGTTGATTGAGACACTTGTATTTGGGAATAGGGCGTTCATGACAAGTTCGAGGAGATGTCTCGGAGGAGTTCTAGGAGTGTAGGTTTTTGTAGGGGTGGAAATTTCAAAGAAATTTAGGGCTAATTGGATTAGGTATTGGTCCAGGTTGATGTCCTTGTTGTTGTTGCTTGCAGGTTTGTTGATTTTCTGTTAAAACATCTCATGCATGAGAATATAATTGTAAGGTAAATAATTAAATGGATTAATTTCAAACCTCTCTACAAGTTATTTCACACTTTTCTACAAGTTTGAACTTTCAGACGAAACGAAATTCTTTCAAAAATTTGGATCAGTGGTATTATATTGTAATTGTTACAAAAAAATTGAACATAACGTTTTGCACTTCTGATGCAATTTTTTATATTACTGATCAAATATTCGATACTTTAAAATAGTTTTATGATAAGTTTGTTATGAACTATTTTCATATAAAACCTACTCCTATGAATTTTGTTCGAGTTTTTTGCACTTTTGGTCCCATTGGACATATAATGTTTTACTTTCAGTCCCACCCAAAACACTTTTGGTCCCATTGGAATATCTTTTGGCACTTTTAGTCCCAAACATTTCAAAACTTGCAAAATTAGTCCCAAACTTAACGGAACCTAACGGCTACTAACGGACTTGCACTTTTGATCCAATAGGATACACTTGCAGATTTGGTCTCATAGGATTAAAAAATTTAATTTTTTTTTTTTTACTTTTTTTACCAAAATGATTTTATTAAAAGAAATATGATTACAATATACATACATATTTATTTTTATTTTACAATAATTTATATATATATATATATATATATATATTATTTTAATAAAAAATTAATTAGAATAATTTATTTACCTTTTGTGCCATTTTTTTAATAATAATAATAATTTTCTCAACATCTTATTTAATTGATAGTTCACTAATCATCCCCAATAAAAATCTCTAAATTACATATATTTCACTAACGATTACACGCAAGAACATCTTTCTTTTGTTTCATTCCTAAAATTTAACAATGCACCCACATAAAAATTATATTAAATATTTTTATGCCAATTGTTCAATAATAATAATTTACCCTATGTTTTATTTAATTAAAAAATAAATAAATAGTTCTTAAAAAAATAGAATAATTTAATTTGTATTTAATTTAATTCAATTTAATTTTTAATAAGGTTTTTAACATGTACAAATATTGCTACATTACAATAAATATTTATAAATTGGTATGTTATAAAAATTGGTACATTGATGCCATTCAAAAATCGGTACGTTATTAAATAAAATTGAACAAAAATTGGCACGGAAATTGGTATTAACATGTACAAAAATCTTTGCTATGTTATAAATATTGAACCGTAAAAAAATTGGTACTAACATGTACTAAAATTTTGGTACGAACCCGCACACTCATATTCTAAATTACCTAATTTTTTTTGTGGTTGAATCTATAGAAAATTGAAAGGTGAAGACTGCGGATGATTTTTCTAACTTTGTGGTGTGCAAGTTATTTTGAAATATTCGAATAAGAAAATGTGCAAGTTATTATGGGACTGAGTGAGTAATTTTTTTTTTAAATTATAATAATTTTTATTTATTATATATCTAAAAATTACAATAATTAATAAAAACCTTATTAAAAATTAAATTGAATTAGATTAAAATAATATTAAATTATTCTAATTTTTAATATAAATATTTATTAGTTTTTTTAATTAAATAAAACATAGGGTAAATTATTATTGTTGAACAATCTGCATAAAAATGGACAATATAGTTTTTATGTGGGTGCATTGTTAAATTTTAGGAATGAAACAAATTAAAAGAAAGATGTTCTTGTGTGTAATCGTTAGTGAAATAATTAATATAGATTAAATTATTCTAATTAATTTTTTTATTAAAATAATATACATATATATATAAAATATTGTAAAATAAAAATAAATTTGTATGTATATTGTAATCATATTTCTTTTAATAAAATTATTTTGGTAAAAAAAGTAAAAAAAATGAATTTTTTAATCCTGTGGGACCAAATCTGCAAGTGTATCATATGGGACCAAAAGTGCAAGTCCGTTAGTAGCCGTTAGATTCCGTTAAGTTTGGGACTAATTTTGCAAGTTTTGGAACGTTCGGGACTAAAAGTACCAGAAAATATTCTTATGGGACCGAAAGTGTTTTGGGTGGAACTGAAAGTAAAACATTACATGTCCAATGGGACCAAAAGTGCAAAAAAAAAAACTCAATTTTGTTCAAATTAACCAAACAACTAATATAGATACTTCCAATGTTTCGTTACATTTATCGCGTTTGACTTATATTTTATAACGGACGCGATAAACATTATTTTTCCTTTGTTTTTCCTTAATCTTATAACAAAATTAGTCTTTAGCAACAACAAGCCTATCATATTCCGTTATTATAGTTTTTATAGCTAAAAAATTTTAATGACAAAAAAGATCATTAATAACATGGTCATGTCATTAAGGAAAAATTGTTATTATAGGACCGTAACTTAAGGATGGTGGCAAAATAAGGACTGTATATGTTTTGGTCTGGTAAAATAAGGACCATAACTTTTCAGGTTGGCAAGATGAGGACCGTAACTTTTCAGATTGACAATTTAAGGACCATAACTTTCTAAACTTGCAAATTAAGGCCAAATTAAGCCTGAATTATGGCTAAATAGGCCCAATTTGGGCCCGAATTCTAGGCAAAATAGCCCGACTTGCATTGATTCAGGCTAGTTTGTCCTCAATTCGCCAGATTTTAAAGTTATTGTCCTCATTTTGCTACTGTCCTTATTTTATTAATCCCCTTAAATTAGTGTCCCGAAAAAACAATTTTTCCCGGTTGTTATAGATTGTTTTCTTCAAGTTTAAGCAATACTTTTATTATTAACCATACCTTCTTAACATGACCCTCGGGTGCCAATCTTGTGAGATTCTTGAGAACAATAAACGGCAACTGGTTCTCAATCTTGAGAAGATCTTGCTGCAAAGTCCGAAACGGCACCGCATCGAGCACAGAGTCAAAAGGCTTACGCTCACTATCATTTACGTCGTAATCGATCTCTTCCATATTCCACAACAGCTCCATAATGAAACACCCGTCCAGCAGCATAATCTTCACCAGCTCTTCACTCCCTACGGCGTCGATATCTTTATAACACTCACGAACATCGGATTCCATCTGGCTTAGGCACTCGGCCACGATTTCCAGACCTTCCTTCTTGTCCCCATACCTGTTAGGAAAATAATTAAATGAATTAATTTTACAGCTCTCTACAAGTTTGGACTTTTAGATGAGGCAAAATTGTTTCATGGTACACTGCAAGAAAATAAAAGATTGCCTACAAAAATTTTCCAACAAAAATGTTCGAAGTAAGAATTGACTACGATTTGCCTACAAAATTTTCTAATTATGAAAGATTCTACATTTCTCAACCAAGAAACAACTTACCTACGGAATTAATTTGGCTACGAAATAAAATCTCTAAGTACAAGTCATTTGCCTACACAATTTGCCTACGAAATTTCGTAGGCAAATTTTTTTATAGGTGGGGAAGGAACATGCCTATACACATAGAAATTTTTGTAGCCAATTTGTAGGTAATCCCCGTTAAGAATATTTTTGTTGGAAATTTTGTAGCCATATTGGCAATTTTCTTAGGCAATTTTATGTTTTCTTGTAGTGGTATCAGAGCCAAGAAAGCTCACGCCCAGACAAGGATCATGGGTTCAATTCCTGTTGAGAGCAACTCCACCCGTATTAAATTGTCCACTCATTGAATCTCCCCAAAGAGGGAAAGTTGAAAGTTCGGCCCATGAGTGAGGGGAGCGTTAGGGAAATAATTAAATGAATGAATTCTACAACTCTCTACAAGTTCAGACTTTTAGATGAGGCGGAATTTTTTCACTACCGTTCGATGAAGTTCTTCAGGCACCATTTCTTGAGTTGTTGGGCTGGACAGTTGTCGTCGTGGTGCAACGGCCCGATTGGGACGGAGACGGGGCTGAAGATCTTGCCGTGGCCGTTGCGGAGATCCTTTGGGACTTTGTATATGTAGGGAGGATAAGAATGGGATTGCAAATTTAGGACATCATCTTCCATGTATTTCTTTATGTTTTCTTTTACATCACTTTCTCCCATTTTAATTTGGTAATACTGCAGTAAAAAAATAGTTAAATGAATTAATATCACACCATTTTAAAAGTTTGGACTTTTAAATGAGATGAAATTCTAGTACTCTCTAAAGAGGAGGAAACTTATTTTTTAGGCCCATAACTTAGGGGTGGTTGTGTATTAAGGACAATATATTTCCTAACTTGTTAGAGTAGGACAATATGTTTTCAAGCTTGTAAAAGTAGGACAATATATTTTTAAAATTTTAAAAGTAGGACAATATGTTTTTGAACTTGTAAAAGTAGGACATTATATTTTTGAACTTGTAAAAGTAGGACAATATTCTTGTTTTTTACAAGCTTTATATGTAGATTTTTTAAGCATATTTTCCTACTTTTACAAGCTTGTAAAAATTATTGTCCAACTCTTACAAACCTGGATATTGTACTACTTTAACAAGTTAGAAAACATATTGTCCTTAAATTACAATCACCGCTAAATTACAGGCCTAATAAAACATTCTTCCCCTCTAAAGAGTCTTGAAGCCTTTGATTAATTTGTCGACCGTCAGCTTAAAAAAAAATTAAAATTGGAACCATATAAACTTAAATTGTGATAAATCAAATTTATTCATTCGTATAATAATAGTCAGGAAAATTGCACTTTGTGTTTCAAGAGAACTGGTGCAACACGTTTGGTACTCTATGTGCGAAAGTGACAAAAAAAATTGCAGTTTTAGTCTTATCCGTTAATTTTCAGGACCAAAACTGCAAATTTGTCTCTTGGGACTAAAACTGCTATTTATCTATTCTTTTGGAACCAAAAGTGTCGAAAAAATTATGGAACTATAAGTGCCGAAAAATAACAATTTTGAAATAAGATCAAAAAGTACAATTAACCCTAACAATAGTCACATATTAATCAAGGATACATATCATAAAATTATGATAAATAGTTTTTAAATCAATCTATATATCGTTACCAAGAGAAGGAACTCATGAAGAAACTAAAATAAATTCAAATATTTAAAATTAAGTAAATAAAATATTAAGTTATATACTAACCCGTCCAATTTTAATAAACACAATTTCTTTTTTATCCGTCTAAAACAATCAAACAACCCTTTAATTTCAAAATATCATCGATTTTATTTCTATAAAATTATATTATTTATAAATGAACTCATAATACCCCATAATGCTATTCAATCTATCTACTTTAATCTTTATTAATAAACTACTAATATTCTTTAGAAACCGCGACAAAAAAAATTATGACATACTTATTCGAGGGAGGGAGTATATGTTTAAATTGATTGAGATGTATATTCACTATTTCATTGGGGTAGGACAACGACATATATACACGATTGACAAGTTTAAAACGACATTAATTTAATTAATACAAAACATGCATACCTATCATGCGATATCACTTGAGTTTTAGCTATTCCATTCCCCAAGTTTACCGGGCCTAATTCCTTTATAATAATGTACTAACACACACATATATATACATATGATTGTTATATAATTAAGTTTGCCTCAATTAGTTATTTATAGACATGTGTAATCAAAGAATATATTGATGATCAGATGTATGAACTCTAACATTAAAGAAATGAATTAAAATTTACTGTTGCGGTCGACAGTATCAAGAAAAGAATAAAGTTGTGAGCATATGATTTATATAAAGTTGATTGTGAAGAAGGTTGAAAGCTGACAAATAATAAAATAGGATTGGGATAATTTCTTTTTATTGGAAATTAATATTTAATTATTGTATGAGCTAAACATGCCAAATATTTAATTAGTGCACGCTATCAAGTTGGAAATCTCTATCGACAAATTTTAAACTCCTACCGTCCATAACTTTTAGTTAATTATTTTGAAAAAAATATTTATTAATATATAGTGGACTACATGTTTACTTTTATGTAAAGTAATGGGGTTAATTGTTTAAAAAAAACATTTTTTTACTAATATATGTACTTGCTATATATTTTTGTTTTTTATGGAATGAGAAATTTATTGTGTGATATCCAAAAAATAAAAATGAAAAGGTTGTAGTGGAATGAAAGGAGTATATAGTGCACATTTTAATTAAGCATACACATTTGGAAACACATGCATACATCCGAATTGTTCTAACATTTCTTTACTTGCTTCCAAAAAAAAAAACATTTATTTACTTAAAATTCAATTAAAATATTAATACTATATGCATGAATCATGTTGTGTTTTTTCTTTTTTTTCTTAGAATTTAAGTATTACTTTGATCGTACGGAAGAATTTAATTATATAGAGTACTCAACCTGCGGATTCCATCGATTTCCTCACTTGGAAAAAAAAAAGTATAACTAATTGATTCGTTTCGTTCTCTTTTTTATTTCCATCCACATTAATACATTAATATCGGTAAAATATCGAAAAAAAAAAGTTGGTAAATATCGAGAAAATATCGAGAAAATATCCATAATTTTGATAAATATCAAAAATATAAAATTTAGTCAAATTCTATTGTAAATTTTATGTATTAAAAGTTTGTTATTAATTTTTCTTAATTTTCTAAATTTACCAATATCGATATATCCATCAATATTTTCATAAATTTAATGTTTCGATATTTCCACCGATATATACCGATATTTTCAACCTTGCATACATCCGAATTGTTTTAACATTTATTTACTTAAAATGCAATTAAAATATTAATACTATATGCATGAATCACGCCTCATGTGCCTTTTCCTACAAAACTAATCATGCATGAATCGGGTTATGTATTTTTTTCTTTTTGAGAATTTATATATTACTTTGATCGTACGGAAGAATTTAATTATATAGGGTACTCAACCTGCGGATTCCATCGTTTTCCTCACTTGGAAAAGAAAAGTATAACTAATTGATTCGTTTCGTGCTCTTTTTTATTTCCATCCACATTAATATATTTATTTATGCACACACATATATATGGAGAGACATGCATAACCAACCAATTTATTGCAAAAATAAATAAATAAAAATCATGAGTTTCGACGCATATGACCCGTTGTACCTAGACAAGATAAGGCTTATGAAATTGGGAAGTGGGGCGCGCCCAATGAAGCCTGATGAAATTGCAGATTTAAGAAAATTGCATCGCCTTGTTAAACACATCCTAAGGCCTACCACATCATCTGCCTATGAATATAAGGTAATTAAGCGACGGTAATTCTGTCATTATAGTTTTTTTTGGGATTTGAATCGAATTCATCCTCTATCTTCTCGCCTTTATTAAAATGGCCGTCTATGTATTTGTTTTTATTAATTTAGTCCTGTATGTGTTCAAGTTTTGCCGATTAGATCCTAATTTGCTAGAAAATGCTACCGTTTCGGTCCTCTCTTTATTTGTTTTATCAAATTAGTTCTGTATCTATTCAAATTTGGCCAGGTCGGTCCTAATTGGATGGAAAATGCACAAAATATTACCGTTTTAAAATTATTTATTTTGATTTAGTTTCATTTTTTATAGTTTGGAATTTACCTTTTATTATACTTTTTTAATACGCTTTTGTAACTCAGCATGCCACGTGTAACAAATGGGCTATGTAATCACCACCCGCCTGAAAACACAAGCGTGTGACTAAAACAATGGCATTTTGTGTATTCTCAAGCCAATTAGGACCTAGTTGACAAAATTTGAATTGATACGGGACTAAATTGATAAAGTAAATAAATAGAGAACTGAAACAATAGCGTTTTGTGCATTTTTCAGACAATCAGAACCTAATTGGAGAAATTTGAATAAATATAAGACTAAATGGATAAAACAAATAAATATAGAACCATTTCAATAAAGGTGAAAATATAGAGGACATATTTGGTTTAAATCCCCACTTTCTCTAATTAATTAAAAGTTTTTAATGATAGAAAATAGTCTTAAAAACTCATTTTTATCATTAAAAACTTTTAGCCAGAGAAGTTACAATGACAAGATTACTGTCACTAAACATCAAATTTTTTTTTATCAACTTTTTTTTGTACACTGCAAGAAAATAAAGAATTGTCTACAAAAAATTTCCAACAAAAAATTTCCAACAAAAAAGTTCATAGTAAGAATTGCCTACGAAATTTTCTAATTACGAAAGCATCTACATTTCTCAACCTAGAAACAATTTGCCTACGGAATGAAATCCCTAGGTATAATTACCTACAAGTCATTTGCCTACAAAAATTTACCTACACAACAACTTGCCTAGAAATTTTTGTATGCAATTCGTAGACAATCCCCACTACGAACTTTTGTTGTTGAAAATTGTGTAGCCATATTAACAATTTTCGTAGGCAATTTTTTTTTTTATTTTTTTTTTTTATAATGGTAGTACAACACACCAAATTTCTGTTGTGGAATATGAAGGAAAATCGATTTTTTTTTTTTTCCCTGGTAATGGTATAGCTAAAGTTTATGGGTTTTTTTTTTCCATGACCTAGCTAGCAAGAATTTTTGGGGCTCAATTCAAGTATATATTCATCCATCGAATTCATCATATATACATATATATATATATGATGAATTAATCGTGCTAATTAATTAATTTTCATTGATCAGAGAGACTTAGAAAAACTCCAAATGACTACCCCGGTAATGCATGGCAAGGCAAGTGAGATGGGGCGACTGGTAGGTTTTTTTTTTTAAGTATCAATAATATATTTTGAAAAAATGTTACTCTTTTAATTCTAGAAAATAAATTTTGTATATGAGACAATTTATTATATAATTGAATAGTTATTAAGACACATCATTAATGAGTAAATTGCATTTTGTTCCAATGAGAATAGGTGGTCTGCAAAATTGGTCTTTTTCTCGACATTTTTAGTCCCATAGTTTTCTCGACATTTCTGGTCCAAAAAAAAGTGCAGTTTTGATCCCAAAAGATTGTATATATTGCAGTTTTAGTCCCAAAAATTAACGAAAATGGCCAAATTTATAAACAAAAAAAATATGGAACCAAAAAAGAACGTGAGATCAAATTGTTATTGAAAAATTCTCACCGGACCAAATTTGCAGTTCTTCTCGTAACTAATTCAATTAATTAATGTTGTGATAGATGGCAATAATATTCCAAGATGAAAAGTGCAAATCAGAAGAGAAGACATGGAAGTTGCTTGAGGATTCTATGGATATCCCATTGAAAACAATGGCGATACAATCATTAGTTGCTTTTGCCACAATGTATGGCAAAGTCTTGCTACTCACCTTGGAGCCCGACTCCGACTCAAATCGACAGCTAGCCAAGTCGATCGCGTTGTTGAAACAACAAGTACGCGCCAAGGAACCTTTCCAAAAGGGTCCTTTCCAAAATTGGTCCGACACCTTAACTGTCGTCCTAAGTGTTGCACTTGATGTTGCTGACCGGGTTATGAATCTAGAGGAGCCTCTTAGTCAGGCAGTTACTAATTTCGACGCGAAAAGCCTGAACAAGAAGCTCCTAGCATCGGCAGTTTACAAAATTGTGAATGCCGTTATTATTTGTTGGTCCCAAGTGGTGGAAGTATTAATCAAGCGTAGCCCCAATGTATTAAGGTACATGGGCTTCCTTAACTAATCACTAATTATATATGTATTGTCATCTTTTAAAATTGAGTCAAAATTGCACGTACCGTGTAAATGGTATATATAATTCTTTTTCCAAATTTATAAGTTGTTTTCTAGTGAAAAATATTTTTTCAAGACTATAACTATAAGGGGATGACAAAATAAGGACTATAACTTTTTGTGCTGGCAAAACAAGGACCGCAACTTTTAAAAGTAGCAAAACAAGAATTGTTACTATATAAGTAGGAATTTGAGGCCAAAATAATCCCGGATTAACCTCTTTCGCGCTTATTTTCCACATGAAAGTCACATGAGCTCGTTTTTTTTCTCAATTTATAGCTGAGTTGGCGTCTAACTGACATCCAGATTTGAGCCCAAAAATAAGCGGGTAATTCGTGTCAGTTTGTCACAAATTGCTATTTTTAAAAAGTTACAGTCCTTTTTTTTTCTATATTTTAAAGTTATGGTCCTTGTTTTGCTACCTTTAAAAATTAAGGTCCTTGTATTACTGCTTTTAAAGTTGCGGTTCTTGTTTTGCCAACCTGAAAAAGTTACCGTCATTGTTTTGCTACCACCCCAAACTTACGTTCCTAAAGTAAAATTTTACTCCAAATTTCTATGTGGATCAAAAAAATTCCTTAATTGTCTAAATTATGAACACTTCTCCACAAACAAGATTAAGGGTTTGATAGGAGATTAATTGTTTTTTTCTACATTGATTTAAAACACCGTGCTATATTCTATATGAGTAGGTCTTGTGTAAGACCGTTTCATACCATAAAACGGTGGAATGGTGTATAAATTGGGTATGACGCGTTAATATTTTGAGACGGGTGTGTGTTAATTTATGGTATCTCATACCAATGACGGTCTCACACAAATTTTTATCATTTTAAATGAGAGGGTGTAATATATTAGTTGAAATTATAACTTGCATACAAATTGATTGTAGTGGAACGTTATGGAGAAAGGCAGGCTTGCTCGACTCCAATGTTTGGATGCTTGAAAATAAACTTAATGAAATTAAATTATTGTTACGAGATAACAATGATCCTAAGCAACCATCAGAACCTAGAGGTGAGTCACTAAAATAGGTAATTAATTATGAGTATGTATACAGTGAAATTGGTTCGTATATAAAGTATTAAAGATTATTAACTGTTTTTACTAAATAGTATTGGTTGTTTTCACTAAAGAGACTTAGTTTGTTTTCAGTAAAAAACTAAAAAAAAAAAAATCAGTGAATCTATATTGAGTATTTCACCACCGAACCGAGGAAATAACCAAGAAGCATTAAAAATGGCAAACTATAGATACATGAATTATTGAAGGGTATTAGTTGTTTTCATTGAAGAGTATTAGTCATTTTCACTGAAAAGTATTAGTTGTTTACTAATAACAAACTAAAGACTTTTCAGTGTAAACAACCAATAGTTTTCAGTGAAAACAATTAATACACTTCAATATTTCATATATGAATCAATTTCACTCTTTACACGCCCTTAAAAAATAATATGATTATTTAGGAGGCATATGGTTAGCAACTCTTCAATGGTAATGGAAATGAAAATTATTTTTCATCTATGCCCTCATAATAAAAATGATATGTTGGGGGAAGAATTGTTACAATGGTGACTCCATTGCTAGTGTCATGCTCCAATTTTGGAATAGAATTGGACAACAAATGATTGTTGGTAGAGGATAGGGGAGTGATTGAGGAGGATGATTGTAGGAAGAGAATAGGGTAATCAAAATGGAGTAGTGATTACCTTATTTAGGAGATGATGAAGGGATTTTTTTCTCACTAACCATCATAATTACACTAATTTTCAGTCTCATTCCCATTACCATTGAAAAGTTTCTAACCAAGCGCCCCCTTACTGTTTATGTTTAAGTATATGATAAAATTTAGGGAAAATGCATTTTTTGTCTTTTAACTTTGATTGATTTTGATTTTCATCCTGTCAACTTTGAAATTTTGAATTTCATCCTATAACTTACAAAAATTGTGTTTTTCGTCTTGTTAACTTTGGAATTTTGGTTTTCGTCCTATAACCTACAAAAAATTGTGTTTTTTCATCCTATAACTTACAAAAAATTACTCCCTCCGTCCCCTCTTAATATTCACACTTTCCTATTTGGGATGTCCCACAATAATATTCACACCCCAAAAAAGGAAATAAAACACTCTCACACTACCTACTTTAATTAAAAATACTCTTCATTCATTGGTTCAAAGAGTCAATAAAGCAGTTTTTCTTAAAACCTGTGCCCACACAAATGTGACTATTATTAGGGGACGGAGGGAGTATGTTTTTTGTCCGGTAAATCTGACGCGGTGCCAATTTTTTGTAAGTTATAGGATGAAATTCAAAATTCCAAAGTTAACGGGACGAAAAACAAATTTTTTTGTAAGTTATAGGATGAAATTCAAAATTCTAAAGTTAACACGACGAAATCAAAATCAACCAAAGTTAAAGGACAAAAAAGTGCATTTTTTCCCTAAAATTTAAAGTAAATGAGGTTATTTTTATGCGCAGCAAACAATACAGAATCAAATGAAGGTGCAACACATTGTTGGCGGAAGCTAAGTCAGATGGTAAATCCCAGCAACAGAAAATTATTGCCCCGTCGCAATATTATGTCTTCAAGTACCGGTCAAGCTATTTTATTTTTTTCAGTTGGGATAAATTATTAGTATACACTCGTTAATTAATGGAAGATAAAAATCGCCACGTTTTTTTAACTTGCAATTTAATCTCAATTTTTTTATTTTGTAAAATAAAATCTCAACCTTATAGATTTTGGCACTTCGAACTCACTGGGCAGATTTATTAAATATATTTTACAAAATTTACATGGACAGAAACGAGAAAAAATATAATATTTGTGATGATGTTCGTACCATGCATGGACATGATTAAATATTCCAATCATGAATAATATTTGGTAAACGTGAGGTTTTATTCTGTCCGTGAGTTCGAATTGCCAAAATTTGCAATGGCGTAGTTATATTTAACAAAATTAAGAAGTTGAGATTAAATTGCAACTCTTATGGAAGAGGTGGTGATTTAATCCGCAATTAAGCCTTGATTAATTGTTTTCTTTAATTTATTGAAATATAGAAAGAAAAAGGATCATTATTTAATGCCATGTATATATGTTACATTATCTCTTTCATTTAATACTATACACTAATGATCCTTACTCATGGCAGGTGCTTTGCCAGCTGATGAGGAAGAAATGGGATGATAAGCCATATAATAAAAGTATTGAATATCTTTGTGAAATAAAATTGTTTGAAAAACTATTGGTTATAAATACAACTGTAATCATTGTGAAATATAATTGTGGTTAATACAATTATGAGTGGAATTTTTTTTCACAGCGTGGTTGTATCTAAGGACATGTTTTCAGATTTGTGAAAGTATGATAGTATGTTTTCGGGCTTGTAAAAGCAGGTATTCCATTTTTCTTTTTATTTGAATAGTCTTTACCACTACCACTTAAAATAAGTAAGTTGCAAAAAGTGCCGTGTAGAATAGGAGCGAGAGGCCATACTGGACGCAGCTCAACCTGAGCCTATAGTTGTTGAAGCGGGGCAGAGGGAGAGATTTTCTTTCAGATCCAGTTCTCTCCGACGCGAGGCTAATAAATTTAGGACAGTGTGTTTCGAAAATCTTTAAATATAGGACAATTGAGCCCGAATTAGAACTAGTCGTGCTAAATTAGCACGTGAGGGGTGCATTTTGGGCTTTTAATTCAAGCTAGCTCGATTGTTCTATATTTAGTGATTTTTGAAACATGGTAATTGTTTTACTGTAATTAGACTGGAAAAAATATTGTCATATTTTTACAAGCCCGAAAATGTACTCTAAAATATTCTCTATTAACTCTACTTCCACAAGATCGAAGACATGCATAGTTCTTAAAACACAATCACCCCTAAATTATGGGCTTAAAACAATATTTTGAAACTGTTTATACCGAAAAATATGGGGATTAAATTTATTTTTGTCCCGTAACTTTTCAACTTTTTCTTTTTGGTCTCATACTTATCTACTTTTTCGATTTAATCCTGCAACAATTCAAATTTACCCAAATCGGTCCCAAGTGGCCGAAAAATGCCATTTTGATCATGAAACGACGCCGTTTTGGTAATCCTACTCCGCCGAAAAATAGTAGCATGTGACTGGCACATGATCAAAATTGTGTCTTTTCATGCGTTTTCCGGCCATTTGGGACTAATTTGGGTAAATTTGAATTGTTGTAGGACTAAATCGAAAAAGTAAATAAGTATGGGACCGAAAAGAAAAAGTTAAAAAATTACGGGACACAAATGGTTTTAATCCTAAAAATATGATTTGATTACACTAAAAAGTTTACATTGAAAATCGATTTATAGTGTAAATTTTTAAGTGTAATCAGCTTCAACTGTGGATTGAGTGTACCATACACCTAATGCATATGAGAATGCGTGTTAACGCAAAAGTTTTATTCTGATGTTGTTTCCACTTTAGACAGCGGGTAGCTTAAGAAGAAGTGAGCAAAATATGGAGAGACGATTTACAAACTAGCACAAATTAACACTCATATCTTCCAAAGTGTTAATTTATTTTACCAATTTATATATGCTCTGTCTTAACATGAGATGGTTTCACGCAAAACCTATTCTTAAAGTATATCTAGTTTAAGGCAACACATGGACTAACATTTGTATTTCTTGTGAAATAATTGCGTCTCATCTAAAAATCCGAACTTGTAGAGGGTTGTAGAATTAATTAATATTATTTTCCTAACACTCCCCCTCACTCATGGGCCGAACTTCCAACTTTCCCTCTTTGAGGAGGCCCAATGAGTGGACAATTTAATATAGGTGGAATTGCTCTCTGCGGAAATCGAATCCAGAATCTTTGTCCGGGCGTCAGCCTTTTGGCTCTGATACCATGAAAGAATTCCACGTCATCTTAAAGTTCGAATTTTTAGAGAGTTATAAAATTAATTCATTTAATTATTTTCCTAAACACCGACACCAGGGCAGTTTTAACAACAGATTATTTTGTTTTTCTTACACTAGTGCACCATATACTAAAGCAATGTAGCGTAGTATTAAACGAATAAAGAATTGCTAGTACGGCAAAGAAAAGTATATAATTGATTCTTGCCATATATGATTAGATAAATATATTCCAAACCCAAATCCAACTCCTAACAAATTCTTGCTGTCTTGATTTCTACTTATTGCTTCTTAAGAAATGATGTTCCTCTCTATTTATAACCAACTTCCCATGAGGTGAATTCAGATTAAATTGATGGCAAAAGACAGCGCCGATAGCGACTTATTGTCGTCGTCTTCATTTGAAGGCGACGACAAATCGCTTCTCGTAAAAAAAATTCAAGAAAGTCATGCTCCGGATTTGGTTGAGTACGACGTGAAGCCACTTTTTGTAATCGTCGAGGATGTCATGACCCGGGCCAATCCGTTGTCTACAAAAATTACTAATCTTGTAAGTCTCACTCTATATACATATATGTATACGTCCCTCCGTCTTTCGATAAGCTTCTTTTTTTCGGACATTTTTCAATAAATTCCATTTTTTAAACTGAACTGCCCTATTTTTTCGGGATTAAAACCGTTTTCGTCACGTAACTTTTTCTTTTTGGTCACATACTTATTTACTTTTTCGATTTAGTCGCACAACAATTCAAATTCACCCAAATCAGTCCCAAATGGTCGAAAATGCATGAAACAACGTAGTTTTGGTCATGTGTCGGTCATGTGCTACTGTTTTCCGGCGGAGTAGGATGACCAAAACGGCGTCGTTTCATGACCAAAATAGCACTTTTCAACCACTTGGGACTGATTTGGGTAAATTTGGGTTGTTGTGGGACTAAATCAAAAAAATCAATAAGTATGGGACCAAAAAGAAAAGGTTAAAAAATTATGGGACCAAAACGGTTTTAATCCCCTTTTTTACTATTCTTTATTCTCACACTTTTTTTCTTCTCTTTATTTATTCAATTACATCACTTGTCCTATATTCTTTAATATCCGTATAATTTTTTCATGGAAATTTTAAAATGTGTGTGAATCTTTTTCTCAAATTGATGCAGGGAGCTCCATATCATGATGATCATGTTAAATCAGACGATAAGGCTGTCTCGCACATTGCCAAAGTGCTGGAATATCCCATTAACTATACTTCCTATATGGTACGAAAATAGTTGATCATTTTATTAATACATTTAAACCCAAACAAAAAAAATGCAAAAAATTCAATGGTGATCAAATAAGTTTCATAATTCTTATTAAAATCCAAAATGGAAGCTCTTTATTGTTTGATTTTATTCGATTGGAAAGAAAACGCCAATTAAAAAAAAATAGTTGAAGAGTATTTTTATCGCACATTAAAATTAGGGAAAATGCACTTTTGTCCTTTAACTTTTTTTAAATTTGATTTTATTCGATTGGAAAGAAAACGCCAATTAAAAAAAATAGTTGAAGAGTATTTTTATCGCACATTAAAATTAGGGAAAATGCACTTTTGTCCTTTAACTTTTTTTAAATTTAATTTTCATTCTGTTAACTTTGTACTTTTGATCCCATAAGAATTTTTCAATAAATATTTTGGTCTTACGTCCTTCTTCCTTTAACTTTTTTTAAATTTAATTTTCATTCTGTTAACTTTGTACTTTTGATCCCATAAGAATTTTTCAATAAATATTTTGGTCTTACGTTCTTCTTCCACTTAATTTTTTGGACCAAAACTGTATATTTTGGAACTAAAACTGCAATTTATACATTCTTTTGGGATCAAAACTGCACTTTCCTTGGAACTAAAAATGTCGAATAAAACTACGGGACCAAAAATATCGAAAAAAATAATCATTTTCGCAAACCACCTATTCTCATGGGAACAAAAATGCAATTTACCCGTGAAACAATTAATACCTTTTGAAGTTGATACATTTAGTAAAAATAACTAATACCTTTCAAATAAGTTTGACGATGAATGTTATTCACACAATACAGATGACATGGACATGTGTGGGTGGGGTAGATTCCCATGCAGTTGCCATGCAACTCCTTGAGTTGCTACCAAACTACCCGTGGCATGTGAAGGCTGTGATCACCTACGCCGCTTTCGCCATCAACTACGGCGAATTTTCGCTGCTCACTCAGTCTTCGGACAAAACCATTGCCACTCTCATGGGAATTTCTCAGCAGTCCTTCCCATCCTCGGATCACTCCGAGTCAGCTATCCTAAAACTCTTAGCCACCACCATAAAGCTCACCCGTTGCCTTATCGAATTCGATGAATTTCCCCCCAAGTACCAACCCCTCCAACCAAACGACATTCCTCTAACTGTTTATTTTGTCATAAGAACTCTTGTGCTTTGCGCATCGCTCATCACGAACATCCTCGGCGGTCACAAGTACGTATATATATACATATATGTAGTATGCATGCAGCTCTACTTCTAGCGTCAAATTGTTTGATCGATGTATAATCACTTTATAATATGTAGCACACTCACAATTCATTAATTATGAACGGACGTCCTAGAATACAATTTTGATTGGATGACTGATTTATAAGGAGTTTAAATCAAAAAGCATCCCATAACTTTTTAACACAATAGATTTAGTTCCAAAATTAAGTTTTTATCAAATTTAGTTCCAATTTCTCTAACAAGGTCGAATTTTGGTCCCAAATCAGCCGGAAAAGTCATTATGAAGTCCGAAATTCATGATTTTTGGCGATGGAGTTGATGTGGCGTCCGAGTGTGCTAATATATGATTTTTCATTTTCTTTATAATTTTATTAGACATCATGTGTATTTAATTTTAACAAATATATGGCAATCAGATCAACTTCATCATCGAAAATCCCCAATTTTGTCCGTCATGCACCACTTAATGAGAAAAAACAATGGTGTTTCATTTTTTCCGGTCGATTTGGGACCAAAATTGGACCTTGTCGTGGAAATTGAGACTAACTTTGAAAATAAATTAAAAATTGTGACTAAATATATTTTGTCAAAAAGTTATGGGACGATTTGTGATTTAAACTCTTACAATAAGCATTGACATAGATGAAATTTTTTCATGGTATCAGAGTTAAAATGCTCACGTCCACACGTCCTTTCTAGCTATAAGTCAGACTTTTAAATGATATAGAAATTCTTTCACATGTACTTATGGAGATAGATGTTCATTGATTGTCAGGATTACTGATGAGGGTATGAAAATACTATCGTCTCTGCAACTTAGGCTCTCTCCGAAGTTGAAGGAATGGCAGGGCAAGGTGGAGGATTTTAGAATTGCACAGCGTGAGTTTAATTTTATAATATATCAATTAGAATGGGATACTAATTAAAGGGACACTGTCATATGCACCAAGTGCACAGTGCACTCACTCAACAGTTACGGTTGTTTACATTGAAAAGTGTAGGCTGATAACACTGAAAAATATTATTACATTACATTGAAAACTGATTTTCAGTTTAAATTTTCCAGTGTAATCAAATTATGCTTTTCAATGTAAACAATTCCAATTCTTGAATGAATGTACCATATGGCCGCGTTTTTAGCCCGTGTTTTTACATTTTATAACTTGGAAAGACAACGTTTTAAAACGGTTGTATGTCCGTTAATTACGGAAATAAATCCCACAATAAATAATTGTGCTATAACCATTGTATATCAGCAGTTTTTTGTCATTTTACAATGTGGAACTACAACAGTTGTCCATAACTGTTGTATATCACAAAATACGTGATCTGAAAGACAGCAGTTACAGTTTAAACATCGCATTTTTTACTTTATACAGCGATTTTCACGAAAATCATTGTCTTTCCAGTGTTGTATAACATATTTTTTCTTCTAGTGCATGCACCAAGTGCACAATAGAGTTACTCTAATTAAAGACATAACAATATTGATATAATTGGTTTGCAGAGATGGATGGTAAGTACATTGAGTTACTGAATACTGTGAGTGTACGACAAAGTGATAACATGAAGTTGCTGGATGAATTCTTTATTCCCAGTAAAGATAAAAGTGAAAGGCCACTCTATGATGGTTCAAGAAAGACAAATGTATGTCGATTTTCTGGAAAAATCAATGGCCATCCGTTGCATCCATCACTACAAAAAAATGACTTTTAATGACAGTCATTCTGTTATTATTGCTTCTCCAACGGAAAGTTTTTAATGACAGAAAATAATCCTCTGTCATTAAAAACTTTCAGCTAGAAGTAATATTGCAATAATAACAGGACATGACAGGATTGTTGTCACTAAATGTCAATTTTTTTGCTATGCAATGTTATATCTTTGCAATTAGATTAACTGATGCAATCATCAACCTCTCATTTTCAGGAACGGTTGGACGTGCTGAGGGGGAAATTCGTGTTGCTACTGCTTTCAGATCTGGAGCTTCCACCGGAGGAGCTAAACGTTCTCCGCCTCTTGTACGCAGAAAAGTTGCGCGAATACGATATTCTTTGGATCCCCGTTGTTGATCTGCACTACTTAAAGGACGAAATTCAAAAATTCTACGATCTCCGGAACAACATGCCCTGGTACTCATTCAACCAACCTGTTGCGACCATAGTGATAAAGTACATCCGGGACGAGATGCATTTCTCCCACACGACAATGCTGGTTGTGCTGGACCCACGCGGCAAAGTCTGTCGCCTCGACGCCCTCCCCATGATGTTACTCTGGGGACCTTCTGCCTTTCCCTTCACCATAGACAGGGAAAGAAGTTTATGGAGGGATGCAACGTGGAACATTGATTTCATAGCAAGCCCCATGGATTATCGCATTTCTGAATGGGTACGTAAATTATTAGGAAATCATACAAATGAATTAATTTCACACTCTTCTACAAGTTCGAGTTTTTAGATGAGCTGGAATTCTTTTACCCTTAATAAAACATTAACAAATCATGCTTTGGCAGACCAATGACAACAATGTTGTATGCGTCTACGGAGGGGACGACATCGATTGGATACGCAAGTTCACCCAATCAGCCAAGACGGCAGCGCGTGCACTCAACGTCCGCCTGAAAATGTTGTACGTAGGCAAACGCTATCCGCAGGAGAAAGTTCGCCTCTGCCACGAAGTCATCGCCCGAGAGAATCTCAGCGGCATCTTCGCAACAGACTACTACAATTCCGTCTGGTAAATTAATAAATCGCCACCTTACATCAACATTGAAAGAATTTCACCTCATCTAAAAGTCCGAACTTGTAGAGATGTGTCAAATTAATTCATTTAATTATTTTCCTATATACTCCCCCGCACTCATGGGCCGCACTCAATTTTTCCCTTTTTGGGGAGGCTCAATTAGTGGACATTTATAATATGGGTGGAGCTGCTTTTAGCGGGAATTGAACCAGGATCTTTGTCTGGGCGTGAGCCTTGTGGCTCTGATAAAATGGAAAAAAATTCGTCTCATCCAAAAGTCCAAACTTGGCTTGTTTGTTTTGGGATTTAGGTGTGCGTGTGAAGTCGTGACTTTACATCCACCACATGTAAAGTCCTTCATGAATAGTAAAAGTATGTGTTTGTTTTGAGATTTGGTATTGTGAGATTTTACTTTATGTCAAATCATGTGTGAGAGTAAAGTAGGATGTGTAAGAGAAAAGTAGGAAAGAGAGTGTGAGTGAGAGAAAAGTGATATGTAAATAATGATTGAGTAAGATAAAAGTGATATGTTAATAATGGTTAAGTAAGAGAAATAATATTTTAAAATTATATAAAGTGAATTGTATTGGGATAAGTAATAATAAATTTTATAGATATTTATAGGTGCGAATGGAGAATGAAATGTAAAAAGTGGATGTTACATCTCTAACTAGAATGGAACGGGGGACCGGAAAGTTCTAGACCTGTTCGGGTGAATCCCGAAACAAACATGCCCATAGAGATTCTAAAATTAATTCATTTAATTATTTCTCTTTACCAATACTCCGACAATTATAACTTTACATTAAACAGGTACTTCTGGTTGAGGCTTGTTAGCAGTTGGAACTCCAAGAAACAGCTCGGGTTTACCGCAGAGGACGACCCCGTCATGCAGGGGATCCTCGACTTGCTGACGTACGACAGCAGCGAGAAGGGGTGGGCTATTTTCAGCAGAGGAATATACGAGACAACCATGGCCAGCGGTGATAAGCTGGTACCAGTATTGGACGACTACACGACTTGGGCGAACGAGGTTGATCATCCCGACAAGTTTGTGTCTGTACTCGACAAAGTTCTACGAGGGTACCACCCCGAGCACCACTGCCAACGCCTCGTTTTCGAGGACCAGGCTGGAAACCTTCCGGAGAGGGTGTTTTGCTCCGAATGTGGCAAGACCATGAACAAGTACGTCATGTACCGTTGCTGCAACGAATGAGCTAAAATAAACTCATGTCCTGTCATTATAACTTTTCTAGTTAAAAGTTTTTAATGACAGGAAACTGTTTTTAATGACGGAATTCTGTCATAAAATATTATTTTCTGTCATTAAAAAGTTTTAGCTAGAGAAATTATAAGGACAGGATTACTGTTACTAAATATAAACTTTCTTGCATGCATTTGTTTGTCTTATTGTTTTTCTGTAAATATTTTCTTTGTTGTGATTGATATGTATAGATGTTGTAAGACTATTATCCATCAATAAAGTTGCTTGTTTGTTTATGTATTTTGGATTTCATTTGCCATGTTAATGAGGACCTTTAGTAATAGCAATTCTGTCATTATTACTTCTCTAGTTAAAAGTCTTTTAATGATAGGAAATAGTCTATAATGACAGGATCCTGTCACAAAAGACTGATTCCTGTCATTAAAGACTTTTAGCTATTGTTGTCATTAAAAATCTATTTTCTTGTAGTGCATGGTCCGTGTGGAGTGTCATATGTGAAGTATGTAATCTGCTGGGCTTAATTCAATAGGAGGCTATGTTGGTAAAGTGTTAGCCGTAAGAGTTAGTAAATTTGGAGTATCAGAGGAGATGGACCAGATGAGGTTGACCAGAGAAGTCAGTCAGAAGAGCTATCAGAGGAGGTCCATCAGATGAGGTCTGGTCAGACGAGTCTGGGAGATGAGACTTCAGAGGAGGTCTATCAGAGGAGGTCTGGGACCAGAAGTCATCTGATGTAAGTGACCAGAGCCAGAGGAGGTCTTGTCATCTGATCCTGAAGTTCGTTACATGCGAAGTACACCAAATTGTAGCTAACGTGATAACGGTTCTAACTGAATCAACTAAGGCGGTTATTGAAGTCGTTAGCCAGCTGGATAACTACCTTACATTGAGTTTGTTACAACCGAATCGAATCTAGGGTTCGTTTTCAATCTCTGTATCTATAAAAGAGGGTTTCTCAGCTGAGAGAAGTAACTTCATCATTTTTTTGTTAGCGCAAACCTCTGTGAGATTGAGTGAATTGTAACTTCCACATTTCTTACTTAGTATAAGTCTATCCTCTCGGATCCCGTGGACGTAGGAGTATTCATCTCCGAACCACGTAATTCTGGTGTTCTTGTGTGATTTCAATTTCGTGCTTATTGTTACCATAATTTCGATTCCCTAATTACAAGTTTTCTTGTGAATCTAAATTCGATTAACAAGTGGCGCCGTCTGTGGGAAGCAATCATGGCTACAACTAAGTTCGACATTGAGAAGTTCACGGGAAAGAACGATTTCAGCTGATGGAAGATTAAGATGAAGGCTCTCCTGGTACACAATGGTTTGTATGAAGCCCTGTTGCCACCAGATCAGGTGGCTTCTGGAACTAATCCGGTGAGGGTGGAGGAGAACAAGAGGAAAGCACACAGTGCGCTTATCTTGTGTCTTGGGGATAAGCCATTGAGGGAAGTATCGAAAGAGAAAACCGCTCTTGAAGTCTGGAATAAGCTGGAGCAGTTATACCAGACCAAGTCTGTTACGAACAAGTTATACATGAAACAGAAGCTTCAAGTCTTTAAGATGAGTGAAGATAAGAATCTTGGTGATCAGTTGGACGAGTTCAACAGATTGGTGGATGATCTGGAGAGTTTGGATGTTACAATTGATGATGAAGACAAGTCATTAATGTTGTTGAATTCTCTACCTAAGTCTCTGGAAAATTTCAAAGATGTCTTGCTATTTGGAAGACAAGATCAGGTGATGTTTGATGACATTCAAACTGCCCTGAAAACCAAGTTTCTACAGATCCAGACTGAAGGGAAGAAGCCTGCTGAAGGATTGAATGTACAATCTAAGAAGAAGAAGGTGTTTCAGTCCAAGAAGAAGGATGGTGGAAAAGGGAATAAGGGTGGGAAGAAATCTGATTTTGTTGAGAAGAGAAAGTGTTTCACTTGCCATAAGGAAGGTCATTTGAGAAAGAATTGCCCTGAAAGGAGGAAGAAAGACAATTAAAATGATCAAGATGGAAATGCAGCTGTGGTGGAGGTTGAAGGATATGATAGTGCAGAAGTCTTGATGGTTAGTCATGAGAGAATAAGTCAAGAATGGGTCCTGGACTCTGGGTGTACTTTTCATATGTGTCCACATGAAGACTGATTCCTGAATCTTGAGAAGATTGATGGAGGTCTTGTTCTTTTGGGTAATGATGAGAGCTGTAGAGTGTAAGGATCTGGTTCTATCAAGATCAAGATGTTTGATGGAGTTGATAGGATCTTATCTGATGTCAGGTTTGTTCCTGGGTTGAAGAGAAATCTTGTTTCTCTTGGTACATTGAATTCTAAGGGGTTTGAATTCAAGACAGAAAAGGGAGTTCTGTCAATAACCAAGTCTGGAAGGATTGTCATGAAGGGTATGATTAAGAATGGTTTGTATACTTTGATTGGAAGGACAGTAATAGGATCAGCTGATGTTACCATGGAGTCTTCTGAGTTCAATTTGTGGCACAAGAGATTGGCACATGTTGGTCAGAAGGGTCTGGTGGAGTTATCCAAGAAGGGAGCAATCCCAGGGAAGAGGATATGTAAGCTGGAGTTCTGTGAGAGGTGTGTTCTTGGGAAATCAAAGAAACAAGCATACTAGAGGGGAAGCATACCACCAAAGAGGTTATGGATTACATACATTCTGATGTATGGGGACCAACAAGGGTATCCATTCATGGTGGATGTAGGTATTTCCTTACCCTTATTGATGATTATTCCAGAAAGGTGTGGGTTTACATTCTTAAACAAAAGAGTGATGCCTTCTCTAAGTTCAAAGAATGGTTGATTGAACTTGAGAATAAGAGAGGCAGGTCTATCAAACACTTAAGGACTGATAATGAGCTTGAATTCCTATCAGAGGAGTTTCAATAATTTTGTAGTGAGAAGGGTATTACTAGGCATAAAACTGTTCTTTCAAACCCCCAGCAGAATGGTCTAGTTGAGAGAATGAATAGAACTATTCTGGAAAGGGTTAGGTGTATGTTATCTGATGCTCACTTACCTAAGAGTTTTTGGGGGGAAGCTGTTAACACAGCTGTGTATCTCATTAATAAAGTGTCATCATCTGCTATTGAGTTTAAAACCCCAGATGAGATTTGGTATGGGAAGATCTCAGATTACTCTAAGCTGAAAGTATTTGGATGCTTAGCTTATGTTCATGTGAAACAAGACAAACTTGAACCTAGAGCTTTAAAATGTGTTTTCATTGGATATCCAAAGGGGGTTAAAGGGTATAAGCTGTGGTGTTTAGAGCCTGGAAACCAGAAGTGTATTACTAGTAGAGATGTAGTGTTCAATGAATCACAGATGGGATACAAGTCTGGTGGAGGTGATAATGGATCATCAGCTGAAGAGATGGATGGTGTTATTTCTGAGCCAATTACTCAAGTTGAGGTGGAGCCTGATCATGATAGTGCATCTGGTTCTGAATCAGAGCAGGGAACAGGAGAGAATGAGTTATCAGATGAGGATAGTGCACCAGCAGAAGAGGAGGAAGGAGTGCCAGAGGCAGACTTGAGAAATTATAGTCTGACAAGAGACAGAACTAGAAGACAAATACATTCTCCAGCAAAGTTTGGCCGTGTTGATCTGGTCTCTTATGCACTTGTTACAGCAGAAGCCATAGAATACCAAGAACCTAAGAGCTACAAGGAAGCCCTTGAGTGTGATGATAGGGAGTCATGGATTACAGCCATGACAGAAAAGATGGAATCTCTTAAGAAGAATCATACTTGGATTCTTGTTGATAAGCCACCTAGGCAGAAGCTAATCAGTTGTAAATGGTTTTTTAAAAGGAAGCTTGAATCTGGTGTGAAAGATCAAGTGAGGTTTAAAGACAGGCTAGTTGCCAGAGGATTTACTCAAAGGGAAGGAATTGATTACAATGAGGTATTCTCACCTGTGGTTAAACATTGTTCAATCAGATTACTTCTCATTAGAGTTGTCCAAGAAGATCTGGAGCTACAACAACTTGATGTTAAGACAGCTTTTCTGCATGGGGATCTTATTGAGAGTTTATACATGCACCAGCCAGAAGGGTTTGTTGAACCAGGGGGAGAAGGAAAGGTGTGTCTACTCAAGAAATCATTGTATGGCCTCAAGCAAAGTCCAAGACAGTGGCACAAGAAGTTCAATGAAGTGATGCTATCCATTGGGTTTGTAAGAAGCAAGTATGATACTTGTGTATATCTTGAAAGGCAAGGAAGTGATGTGATAGTATATCTTCTGATCTATGTAGATGATATGCTTATAGCTAGTAAGAGTCTTCTGAAGATTCAAAGTATCAAAAGGAAACTCAGTGCCAGATTTGATATGAAGGACTTGGGAAATGCTAAAAGGATTCTTGGAATGGATATTCTTAGGGACAGAGTAGCTGGAAGACTATTCTTGTCTCAGAAGAGTTATATTGAGAAGGTCCTGAAGAGGTTCAACATGCATGAGAGTAGGTCTGTGTCAACTCCTCTGGGATAACCGTTCAAATTATCTAAGGAGATGGAACCAAAGTCTGAAGAAGAAAAGAAAGCTATGATGAAAGTACCTATGCAAATGGGGTTGGAAGTTTGATGTATGCTCTGGTCTGCAGTAGACCAGACCTGGCTTACTCATTGAGTATAGTAAGCAGATACATGTCCAATCCAGGGAAGTTACATTGGGAAGCTTTGAAATGGATATTCAGATACCTTAAAGGGTCATCTGATCTGGGATTGATGTTTGAAAAGATGACTGACCAGAAGAGTCCACTTGAAGGTTTTGTAGATTCTGATTTTGCTGCTAATCTGGATACTAGAAGGTCCTTAACTGGGTATATCTTTACTCTTTACAACACTACTGTGAGCTGGAGATCTGTTCTGCAGAGTGGAGTTGCTTTATCTACTACAGAAGCAGAGTTTATTGCAGTGTCTGAGGTTGTTAAGGAGGCTTTGTGGTTGAAAGGCATTATCAAGGATTTTGGTATAAACCAAAGGGTTGTGGTCATTCATTGTGATAATCAGAGTGCTGTTCATCTGGTTAAACATCAAGTGTTCCATGAGAGATCAAAGCACATTGATGTAAGGTTGCATTTTGTAAGGAAAATTATTGATAAAGGAGTGGTTCTGATTCAGAAGATATCTACAGAGGATAATGCTGCAGATATGTGTACAAAGTCTTTACCAGGTACGAAATTCAAATCCTGTGTTGAATTGGTAAAGATGAGTGTATGGGATGTTCCTTAGGCCCAAGTTGGAGTGTGGAGGAGAGGGAGAGAGGATTGATACTTCTCATCTGAGGTGGAGAATTGTGGAGTGTCATATGTGAAGTATGTAATCTGTTGGGCTTAATTCAATAGGAGGCTATGTTGGTAAAGTGTTAGCCGTAAGAGTTAGTAAATTTGGAGTATCAAAGGAGATGGACCAGATGAGGTTGACCAGAGAAGTCAGTCAGAAGAGCTATCAGAGGAGGTCCATCAGATGAGGTATGGTCAGACGAGTCTGGGAGATGAGACTTCAGAGGAGGTCTGGGACCAGAAGTCATCTGATGTAAGTGACCAGAGCCAGAGGAGGTCTTGTCATCTGATCCTGAAGTTCGTTACATGCGAAGTACACCAAATTGTAGCTAACGCGATGACGGTTCTAACTGAATCAACTAAGGCGGTTATTGAAGTCGTTAGCCAGCTGGATAACTACCTTACATTGAGTTTGTTACAACTGAATCGAATCTAGGGTTCGTTTTCAATCTCTGTATCTATAAAAGAGGGCTTCTCAGCTGAGAGAAGTAACTTCATCATTTTTTTGTTAGCGCAAACCTCTGTGAGATTGAGTGAATTGTAACTTCCACATTTCTTACTTAGTGAAAAGTCTATCCTCTCGGATCCCGTGGACGTAGGAGTATTCATCTCCGAACCACGTAATTCTGGTGTTCTTGTGTGATTTCAATTTTGTGCTTATTGTTACCATAATTCTGATTCCCTGATTACAAGTTTTCTTGTGAATCTAAATCCGATTAACAGTCCGATTTCCGGTTGGGGGTAAAGGTGGCTGGGAAATCCCAACTTATTTTTTACAGCTTATAAGCTCATGTTAGAAGTATATTTTATGATCTTACAAACTGTTAACCATCTTATTTTGTTAAACACGTCAATAATATTATTAAAGAGCTTATAAGCTTAGTCAATTATGCTCTTAGCACCAACGGTTTGATTCAGTCTACAGATTCCATTTTTTAGTTACAACGGTTGATTCGGTCTTTAGATTCCATTTTTTAAATAACAGAGAATCTACCGAATTCACCTAAACTAGAAAGTTGTTCCTTAAGCTACTTCCTTCTGATCATATAAACATACCTTACATTCTCATTGATTTTTTACTTCAATTATAAACTAATGCAATAAAGTAACACTATAAAAAAAAGACCCATAGGAACAATAATCCTATCATTGTTGCTTCTTTAGTTAAAAGTTTTAAATGATAGGAAATAATTTTTAATAATTTATTTCGTGGCATTAAAGACTTTTAACTAAAGAAGCAATAATAGTTGATTATGATATGATTGTTGTCACTAAAAGTCAATTTTGTTGTAGTGAAATTTTGCAGGATTACTGAAAGCATTATGCACTACTACACATTTGGACTTGGAGAGTTATACTTAGACAGCTATTAAAAAAACCACTCTCCAAAACATAGCTTGGAGAGCGGTTTTACATAATTATATTTTAAAAAAAATAGCTAAGACAGCGGTTAATAACCGCTGTCCAAGTATGAATCTAAGAGAGCGGTTATAAACCGTTGTGCAAGAGGTGAGGTGCAAGAGAGCGGTTCGGAACCGTTGTCTAAGTGAGATTTTGAAGAGCGGTTCAAAACCGCTTTCCAAGTGGCACTTGGATAGCGGTTAAGAACCGCTGTCTTATTCTTTAACCTGGACAGCGGTTATTGACCCCCAATTAAGCCCTCTTTGACCCAAATCGAGCCCTATTCATCAGTTTCAA
Source organism: Ballota nigra (assembly GCA_947034835.1). Classification (NCBI taxonomy): domain Eukaryota; kingdom Viridiplantae; phylum Streptophyta; class Magnoliopsida; order Lamiales; family Lamiaceae; genus Ballota; species Ballota nigra. The sequence goes on from OX344727.1 coordinate 96,706,599, forward strand.
TCGCGAATTTCTCCTCCCCCATTACTCCCGTCGACGGATTCCTCCCCCACCGCCACCGTCGACAACTTCCTCCCCTGCCGCCGTTGACACCGCGCGCCCAACCTCCCCTGCCGCTCAGCCCACCGCGCGCGCCCAACTCTCCCCCGACGCGACACCGCCTCTCTACAGCCACCTCTCCACCGCCGCGTCTCTGTCGCCGCCGCCAGGTAACTCCAATTTAATTTAATGGAAATGTATGTATGAATATGTATATATATATATATATGAATATTATGTATGAATATAGAACTTCAAATTAATTAATGAAATGTATGAATATGTATATATATGTATGTTATTGGTTAAATTTAGATAAAATTGTTGCATGTTAGGATGTTAGGATTAATTTTAGATGAAATTGTTGCATGTTGGGATTAATATGTTAAAATTATTTTAGATGAAATTGTTAGAATGCATGTTAGTGTTAATATGTTAGAATTTTAGATGAATTTGTTAGAATTTTAGATGGGCATATTATCATTTTTTAGAATTTTAGATGCATGTTAATTAGTATTAAAATGTTAGAATTTATTTCAAGAGGTTTATAGATGAGAAATATTGAAGGCTTTAGGAATAATTTTAGATGGAATTGTTAGAATGCATGTTAGGATTAATATGTTAGAATGTTAGATGAAATGATTTTAGTGTGCATGTTAATTAGTATTAAAATGTTAGAATTTATTTCAAGAGGTTTATAGATGGAAAATATTGAAGGCTTTAGGAATAATTTTAGATGAAATTGTTAGAATGCATGTTAGGATTCATATGTTAGGATTTTAGATGAAATTGTTTTAGGGTGCATATGTTAATTAGTATTAAAATGTTAGAATTTATTTCAAGAGGTTTATAGAAGGGAAATATTGAAGGCTTTAGGAATAATTTTAGATGGAATTGTTAGAATGCATGTTAGGATTCATATGTTAGAATTTTAGATGAAATTGTTTTAGGGTGCATGTTATTTAGGATTAATATATTAGACTCAACACGTGTGCTTTTCAGTTAATCTATATAGGCATCTCTAGTTCTATATGGATCAAAAGTGGGTTCGAGCAGATAGATTATCAGAGGAGTATAGGAATGGGGTGGAAGAGTTTTGTAATCATGCAATTAGACACTGCACCGACCATCGATACATTCTATGTCCGTGTTGGAAATGTATGAATGGAAAAACTGTTAGTGGTTGAGAAAGTTTGTTTGACCACTTGATGTGTCACGGTATTGATAAAACATATACCGTTTGGACATTTCATGGTGAGAGAAGAGATGGATGTAGCTCAAGAAACATAAGAACTGACTTTAGGTTTGAAAATACAGTGGATGAGAATAGTTTCGGAGATGTACCGAATGTTGATACATCGAGTGGGGATGAATGTCAAGTATGCTGGAAGCAATTAGTGGTCTATTGCCCGATGGAAATGTATTGCCTACGAAAGCATATGAGGCTAAGCAAATGCTTAAGTCCATTGGGTTAACACATCAGAAAATTCATGCTTGCCCGAGTGATTGTATCTTATTTCGGAAGGAGTATGAAGACCTCGATGAATGTCCCAAGTGTGGTAAGAAGAGATATCTGAAAAATAAATCTCCAGCGAAGGTGATGTGGTACTTCCCAATAATACCAAGATTCAGGAGAATGTATAGTAGCGATGTGGATGCTAGAAATTTAACTTGGCATCATGATGATAGGATCGATGATGGAATGCTAAGACACCCTGCTGATTCACCCCAGTGGAAGACATTCGATGCCAGACATCCAGAATTTGGTGATGAGCCACGACACTTACGTCTTGCACTCTCAACTAACGGAATGAATCCGTTCGGTATCCAAAGTACCAACCACAGTACATGGCCAGTGATTTTGATGGTTTATAATCTTTCACCGGAGTTGTGCATGAAGCGCACTTACATGATGTTGTCTATATTGATATCAGGACCCAAACAACCTGGTAACGACATAGATGTATATCTGGCTCCTTTGATAGAGGACTTGAAGCTCCTGTGGGATGAGGGCATCGATGTGTATGATGCTTACAGAAAGGAGAATTTCAAGTTGAAGGTCATGTTGTTTGGAACTATCAATGACTTCCCCGCTTATGGGAATGTATCTGGATATAGTGTGAAGGGGGCCGATGCATGTCCGTGTTGTACCACGAACACAGATATCATTCGTTTATGTCATTGTAGGAAGACTGTTTATATGGGGCATAGAAGGTGGTTGGAGCCAACACATGAGTACAGAAGAATGGTCGATGCATTCGATGGCACAATTGAGGAACGTGGAGCACCCCTTGGTCAAAGACTTACCCCACGACATCACTGTGAAGAATACGGTGCAGTTGATGGTAGAGTCCCCCAGCTTCAATACAATTACGGTTCTCATTAATGCTTACTTTAATCATGTTGGTTATGAGGAGTTCATCACACGAGATTATGTGGAAGAAGTCTTCCACGACAAGTGGTTGAGTGCAACTACCATGACTTTTTACCTCAGGTATGTATTTACTAATTTTCTGTATTTACTTCATATACAGTTTAACTTTCTTATTAAATATTAATATTAGTGTATGTTGGTTAAAGATATTTGGGTGAGGTATATTTCACCGTAGATGTCGTTGCAAGTGCAAAGTATTCCTTCATCTGCCCCCAAGTGTGTTGCCTGTTTGGTGATAGGACACAGTCAATGAGGGACATTGTTCATCATATGTTGAAATATACTGGGAGGGACCATCTCATTTTTTGGCCAAAAAATGTGCAGTGAGTACAATAATTATTTCATAAAAAAATTTACTTATACAAAACAAGCTTGTAGTTTTAATATTCTTAATATAATGTAGTGAACATTGGGTGATGTTGGCCATAAACATGGGGAATCTTTCTGTGTATTATATGGATCCAGCTAAGGGCGGGATGTATACACGTCGTCCCGGTCTGATGACAGTTATGGAAGGGTAAGTTAACTTTTAATATTCTCATATTATGATTTGCTTTACTTTTAAAATTATGCATATCTAATCTATTTTTATTTTTTAAAATTATTATATAGTGTGATGGCAATGTATCGGAGTAGCCTCCCAGGTGAAAACTTAAATACCAGTGATATTAGTAAGGTGCTATGGAAAAACATTAAGGTAAATTACTTTAGAAAATTTTCAAATCAATAGAAAATAATTATAGTTATAGTACGTTATTGTAATTGTTAATCAATAGGTTCCGAGGCAGCAAGATGGCAATCACTGTGGACATTTTGTGTGTTGCTACATTGAAGATATTATCTTGACTTCTAACGACCATTCCTAATGATGTAAGTCGATTTATCGATTTATTTCAAATATTATTGATTGAATAAAGAATTCTTATTATTTAATTAAATTTTCAATGTAAATTGCAGTTTGTGCATAGGCCTCGGATCCCTTTTTACAACCACGCTAGAATGGAGAAATGGAAAATGGATTGGATTGAGTATCTTTACAATAGATTCTTGTAAACATTATTATAACTTTTGGTAGCATGTAACTTATATATTAATTTGTGATGAATATTTCATGTTATTGGATATTATATTATATTTATTTGATGTTACGAATAAATATTAGTATATGTGTTTTGGTAATTTTGAATATATAAGCAGGTTTATTAAATATATATATATATATATATATATATATATATATATAATTGAAAAAAAGCGGTTAAAAACCGTTGTCCAAATAATTAAAAAAATTAAAAATGGATCTTGGAGAGCGGTTAATAACCGCTGTCCAAATAATTAAAAAAATTTAAAAAGACTCTTGGAGAGCGGTTAATAACCGCTGTCTAAGAGTGGGGCTTGGATAGCGGTTTGTAACCGCTGTCTAAGTATGGCACTTGGAAAGCGGTTAAAAACAGTTGTCTTAATTCTTTCTCTTGGACAGCGGTTCATAACCGCTGTCTTAGATGCTACTTTGCACAGCGGTTACTAAACCGCTCTCTTAGACTTAGATAGCTGTTTCTTGGAAAGCGTTTTTAACCGCTTTCTTAGTTTAAATATAACCGCTCTCTTAGACCACTTTTGTACTAGTGATATATGTCTCATTTAAAAGTCTAAACTTGTAGAGATATGTGAAATTAATTCATTTAATTATTTCTCTTTACACTCACCCTCACTCATGGGTCGAACTCAACTTTTTCTCTTTGGGGGAGGGCAAATGAGTGGATAATTTAATATTGGTGGAATTGTTCTCGGTGGGAATCGAATCCAGGATCGATTTTTGTGCGGGCATGAGCCTTTTAGCTCTGATACCATGGAAAAAAAATTGCCTCATCTAAAAGTCCGAACTAATAGAGAGGTGTGAAATTTATTCATTTAATTATTTCTCTTACCATTACTTTTCCAATTTGTTTCTTTTGAAAAAGATTCCAGAATTCAAAAGAAAATATACAAATGAATATAAAGGAAATTAAATTAATTAATGGAGTTTGGTTGATAGGATGAGGTGTATCGTTCAAAACAATTGCCAATCTTGAGACTATTCATATATTGCTTTAGTTTGGCCTTTTTCCATTGTCCTCATAAGTTAAAAAAATGCAGCATTACTATATATGATGAAAATATATATATTGCTACTGAAAGCTCATTTTTCTGTGCATGAGCAAGTTGACAAGTTGGGATCGTGCGCATCTCTATAATTCTTATTACTTAATATATATATGTACTCCTATAATTTTAAAAAATTATAATTATGTCGTTATGATAATAATACTAAAGAAAACAACTATATTACTTAATTAAGATTAGATTAGTACGAGATGCTTAATAATTTTATCACGGATTACGTGATGCATGCATTCATTTATTCGGCAAAATCTTTATAAAGATCTGGTTTGACATTTACGTTTCTAGTTTGGACCAATCATATTTACTTAAAAAAATTCATCAAGTCTTCTACCAGAAGAGCTATATATATATTTAGTGGGAAAAAAAAAAGTGAAACAAGCTTGAGTATTAGGTAGGGAGTTTTATTTCCAGTATAAAATGTGATTTTTTTTTTTTTGGGTAAGAAATAAATGAAATTTTTTTTTTTTTTTTTATTGATGTCACCCTTTATTACTTTACATAATCTTAATTAATTTCTATTAATGCTATGGGTGGAATGGGACATATATAGGGATCAAAATGGTGACCACAAGAGCATTAATTCTAGATAAAATAAAATTTCAAAATAACAAAAATCATCACTGTTGAAGTTCTACTTGTCAAGTTGCAAAAACAAGGGGCCAAAGGGACCTCGATCATTTCTTACTTTTATGATGATTTTTTTTATATCAAACTATCAAAATTATAATTTTCATTCATTTATTCAGTAACTCGTTAGCTCAATTTGAGTTATTTTTCTTTCAATAAATTAATTATTTATTTGTGTAATTTCACAACTGAGTATTTCTAGCATTTATTATGTTAATTAATTCCTTTTTTTCTTGTATTCCTTTTTAATCATACAAAATTAATAGAGTTATAGGTGTTACCTTCATTTTTTTTTTTTTTTTTGCCACCAACTTTTGTAGCATGAGTACCGTAAAAACTGCTAAAATTCTCTCTCTCTCTCACCCTCTCTCTTTCTCTCTTTAATATATATATATATATATATATATATATATATATATATATATACTACCTTTGGTACTGTACTTTGAGATTTTGGGGACAATTGTACTGATAAAAAGGGATGATTTTGAACCATGCCCATACCTTGTATGCCTTTTCTTTTGGCAATTTGCTGCTATGAAAATTATGCCCAACAGCTATTCACCCAACTTGCAGTTTTCATTATGGTGGATATGTTTCTTTTATATATCGAAACTTCAAATATACTCGCCGTAAAAAATAAAAAATAAAATCAAGTATTTTTATATTTTATTAAAAAGTATCAACTTAAAACGCTACTAATAATTTTTTGTATTGTCGTTTCACATTCAAATCCATTAAATTATTACCAATTTGATTTAATTATTTATAACGAGTCAAATTAACCAATAATGATATTGACTTAATAAAAAGGCGATTAGTTTGGTTTATAAAAGCATCATTTGTCTTCATGGGTGTAATTAGATTTTTAAGGGTCAAAAGGCGGCATATTAAACATATTATTTACCTTAAATCCAACATGTAATCATGCATTATCACGTGCTACCTCGTTTAAATTGGCTTTAATGTTGACATTTTAATTAACATTTTTTCTTTTGAAAGGACATTTGATTCATCATTAATTATTATATTGATTGCTCAATTAATGTTTCTCGGTTCCTTAGATTTGCCGATAACCAAAATTCACGTTACCCATTGGTTTGTTTAGTTGGGATATTATGTAGTATTAATGTTATGTCTCGATTTATATAAAATTATGTACTGAAAAAATATACATTTATTTTTAAGTTATTATATACTTTATGTGCTCAATATACATTAATGTTCATTAATGTAAATCCAACATTTCAAGACAAATTATAGAAATTATAAGATAAGGTATTATTAAATTTCTTTTATCGGTCCATATTTTATGTAAGCCAAATTTGGAGCTACCCACTACTAGCTAGATTCTCTTTAAAGAGAGCGACAAAGTTTGTCATCTTCACTACTTGTTGATATTGGGAATTAATTTTACATTTCTGTCGAACTAACCACAAGATGGAGTATCGAGATTTAAGTATAAAAAATGAGGAATTAAACAATTTCTTTGTATATGTTATATGATATCTTATATAGAGTTAAAACTTTTGTTCTTTATCGTATTCTAATCTCATATTTTACTCCACTTCACACTTGATTAATTGCAAATTTAAGAGCATATATATATATATATATATATATATATATATATATATATATATATATATATATATATATATATATATATATATATTCATGATTTGTTGACTTATTAAACTTTTCTTGATAAAAACAACTTTAATTTTTTTTTAATAAAGTTACCAAGTACTAAATATTTAATTTAATTTTTATATATTTGAATTTGAATTAACATTTTGTTTTAATATATTGTGTATATATTGTAAATTATTTTGTTTATAAAAATACTTAAATAGTAAAAAGATTAATTTAATTTTTTATTATACATACAATTTATTTCACATGCTATTCTTGTAAATAAATGACAAACAAAAAATTATTGTTTCATTTTGTATGCAAAATAATTACAAATATCATCAATGTATTCAACGGAATTACTAATGAATACATGACATATATATTACAAATAATAAAATAAAAGATGAAACATTAATTAAAATCATAAATCATCCTAAAAAAATTCACAAAAATTAATGTTTCATCAAAAGTCATAATTACCCTTGACACTTGAAACCTCAACTTGCCACACCCTAATCTCCCCATCAAAGCTCCCACTAAACACCTTAACGCCACCACCACCGTCCTTCTCCTCCACCGCCGCCGCCACCGTTCTCACCGGCGTCCGGTGCCCCTCCAACACCGTCAAACAGCAATACCTCCCATCAAACCCCCGCCGCCAAATCCTCACCGTCCGATCCGCCGACCCACTCATCAACAAATCCCGAACGTTGATCAAACAAAGAATCGCCTTTGCATGGCCCCTCAACGCCCCCACAGCCACCATATGATTTGCACTGTCCTCCCTTTCCCACACCAAAATCGACCGGTCGCACGACCCGGAAAACAAAACCGACCCGTTTTCACCTAATGCTAACGCGTTCACGGCCGATTTATGCTTCTCCAAAGTCGCTAACAACCCGTATTTAAATTTTGCACCTAAAATTTTATTATATAAACCCACAAGTAAATCAATTCACTTTAATTTTCAAAATAATAATAATTACAACCCACACCTAATCACCTATTTTTCCTCTCCCTTCTTCAAGTTTGATTTTGTTGCAAAATTTCGATGAAGCAAGATCGTAAATTCAAAAAGTAACGATTTTTCGATTTTTCTGACGAAATAAATAATTTTTGTTCAACCATCCGTCTGGACAAATATTTGAACCCAAAATTTTTGTCTACCATGAAAAATAATTTGATTTTGTTGCAAAATTCACTTTAATTTAAAAAAAAAAAACTAAAATTTACAACCCACCCCTAATCACCTATTTTATCCTCTCCCTTCTTCAAGTTTAATTTTGTTGCAAAATTTCGATGAACTAGAATCGTAAATGCAATTGCAATTAAATTTTCGGTCCCCTTAACCAAAAAAGAAACGATTTTTCGATAAATAATTTTTGTCCAACCATCCATCTTAACAAATGTTTGAATGCAATCAATAGAAGAAGCAACAACAACAAATAAATTGGTGACATTGGAATTTTTTACAATTAGATAAAAATAAATGGGTTTAAATAACAAAAGGTGTGTGCAAATATCACTACAAAAATATTGATCTTTAGTGACAACAATTCTCTCATGATTGTCATTATTACTTCTCTAGTTAAAAGTCTTTAATGACAGGAAAAATCCTATCAAGTTGTTTTCTGTCATTAAATTTTTTAACTGGAGAAGCAACAATGACATGATTACTGTCACTAAAGATATTTTTTTGTCATTTAAATTTCTTACCCTCTTTTTTCCACGCCTTAATCCTCTTATCGGCGGACCCCGTGTAAATCACGCCGTCGTCGGAGACGACAACGGCGTTTATCGCGTCGTCATGCGCCTTATCGACGGATTCCGAACACCGAAAATTACTATTATTCCAAATCTTGATGCTCCTATCCCACGATACGGAGATGGTCACATTTTTGTTATCACTAACTGCAAGTCCCGAAACGGCGTCGTTGTGGTGGACCCATAGCCTCTTCTTATGCCTACGTACGGTTACGTAGTTCCGCGGGAGGAGGAGGCGGGCGAGGCGGTCTTCGAGGGTGGGGAGAGTCGCGACGAGCTTGTGGTTGGTTTCGTCTACGTTCCAGACGCGGATGTGGCAGTCCTGGTGGGCGGTGAATGCTCTGCCGTTGTTGAAGGAGATGGATTTGACGGAGCCGGGGGTGGTGGGGAAGGTGTGGAGGGGGGTGGGGGTGGGGGTGGAGGTGGAGAAGATGTGGATTTGGTGGCCGGAGGCGGCGTAGAGGAGGTGGTGGTGGAGGGTGAGGAAGTGGATGTGGGCGGGGAGGAGGAGGGTGGTGGTGGGGGAGGAGGAGGAGAGGGAGAGGGGGAGTTTTTGGAGGGAGGGGAGGGAGGGGAGAGTTAGGAGGGAGAGGTTGCTTTGGAGGCTGCTTGTGCTGGAGTTCGTTTGGAAATCGGAGGAGCTGTCGGAGGTTAAAGATTTTGGTGGAGGAGAGAGGGGGCCTGGCGGAGATGGGGCGGTGGAGTCGCCGGAGGTGGCGGTGGAGGATTTGGAGGAGCATGTTGACAGCCAGGATCGGATCTTCATTAGTGCCGGCGGGGGGAGTGAGAGAGAGGAATTAAGAGAGAGAAGGGAGAGACAACGTAAGGGTTATTAGTTTATTTATTTATATAGTGTAGAAAAAGAGTATTTGAGTGTTAATGGAGCATGGTATGACAAGTTGCCTATTGGCGGACAGGAAAAAAAAAGGATAATAGTATGTGTATATTGGGATTGTATTAAGTCTAATATTGGAATATTTTAGTAAAGAGAAAGTTGAAAGATTTTTCGGCATATCAAAAAAATACTCATTTCATTCTTAAAATTAGCTTCATACTAAATGGTTATTAATTTGAGAGTAATTTTATAAATTTTTATGGAGTTTAAATTACAAATCGTCTCATAACTTTCTGACAAAATAGATTTAGTCCCAAAATTAACTTTTTATCAGATTTAGTCCCAAATTATCTAACAAAGTCCAATTTTGGTCCCAAATCGGCCGAAAAAGACAATATGACGTCGTTTTAAACTCCGAAATTGGGGATTTATGACAAGGGTGTTGATGGGGCGTCCATATGTGCTAATTATATTTTATTTTGTCACTTTCTTTTAGAATTTCTAAATATATATTATGTGCAATAAAATTGTAAAAGAAAAGAAAAAATCAAATATAAATAGGGGAAAATTGACAAAAATGCCCTGTATGTTGGCGGTATTGGTAAAAATATCCTTTATGTTTTCAACTTTATGATAATGTCCATTATGTTTTCAAAATTAGGCAAAACTGCCCCGCAACCGGCTACAACAGGTTTCTACCCGGTTTTCGCTGACGTGACACTCTCTCTCCACCATGTGGCATTTTTTTATCATTTTTTTAAAATTTGGAACATAAATGGCTGATTGAGTCTGATTTAGGAGGGAAAATCATAACATTTCCCTCAAATTCCTCATTCCTTCCAAACCCTAGATTTTAAAAGAGAGGAGAGAGGGAAATTCATTCCCCTCAACAACACGCAGGGGCGATTCGAGTGCAAAGGAAGCAGAGGTAATGACCACCACCATTTCCTCTCGACTGCCTCCCTCCATCCTCCACCGCCGTCACTACAAAAAAATTACTTTTGTGTGGCAAAAATTTTCGTCACTAGAACGTAACTTTTCATCACAAAAAACGTATGGTGACAAATATTTTCGTCACAAGCACTGTCACTAAAAGCCTGTCACGAAAGATATTTGGTGACAACAAAAGAATATCGTCACAATAGCTTGTGACAAACATATTTGTCGCCACAGATAATGTTGTCGTGATAAATTTATTGTCACCACAACCATATATTTCTGTCACACAAATTTATTTTTCGTCACAACATCCTTACATTTTTGTTATTTCATGTGACAAAACCTGTTTGTCACTAAAGACAAGGTTGACGTGACAAAATTATCGTCACTATAGACTTATATTTTCGCCACCCAAAATTATTTTTGTCACAAAACATTCTTACATTTTTTATTTCGTGCGACAAAACTTATTTGTCACGATAAATAACATATTCGTGATGAAATTAATGTCACTATAAAATCATATTTTTGTCACAAAATCTCTATATTTTTTTGTTTCACGTGATAAATATATTCATCACTTAAGAGAAATTAGTGTGACAAAGATATTTTTACAATATTGAAATATTTTGGTCACATAAAATTGTTTTCGCCACAAAATATTCTTTATTTAGATTATTTGTTGTGACAATTATATTCATCATTAAGCAACATTTATGACAAATTTTTTATCGTAACAGTAACATGTATTTATCACCCTAAGCTACAATATTTGTCATCCAAAAAAAATTTAGTTTTGTCAATACAAACTCGTAAAAAACACATAAATAAACATTAGTTAAGAAAGTAAACATTAAAATGCTCATTAAAACTAGTAACTGTAATAAACTGATCAGTCAAAATATCTTGAAACTACAAAAGTATTTGCATTATAATAATAATTTAAGTACTTCCTAATATACTCAAAGCTCCAGACCATGAGAAGTCGTCTTCATTCCATATGAAACTTTTATAAAAGCAACGATCCATTCTGCATAACAAACCACAAATAAATATTATCTAAATAATCAAAACCATAAATTTAAAATGCATAACAACTTCCAATGGTAAATCTGGGCAGAGATGCATACCAATTTTAGTTAAATAATTCTGAGGGGAGACCTTGAAATTCTGAGACCCATAACTGCCAGATTACAGATTACAAATGACTTCTAATGCTGGTAAAATATTTGGAAATGTATTAGTAATATAACTACAATCAATATAGGAGACATTTTCAGAAATGACAGAAATCACCAAGACATTCTCATACTCAATAGGAACAAATAAGAAACTTTGTTTTACTATCTAAGTTAGAGAAGCCAAAACAATCTAAATAAAAGCAGCGTTACAAAGTTATGAATAATAAGTGAGTAATAGGGTGAGAAAGGTGACATAACCATTATGCTTACTGAGAGCCCAATGACTTTATGAAAGTACAAAAGAAAGAGATACATCTTTGGATTTTTTTTTTTTTTAATGTAAAAGTTGATGACAAGTTACAGTTTAATATGTTTAAATTAAGGAGACGCTTGGTTAACAACTCTTCAATGATAATAGGAATAAATTAAATTAATTTAATTAGGATGGTTTATGAGAAAAAAAAAAAACCATCACCTCCCCTTATTGGTAATCACTACTCCATTTTAATTACTCTATTCCTCCTACATTCATCCTCTTCAATCACTCTCATATTCCTCAACCAACAACTATTTGTTGTCCACTTCTATTCCAAAATTTGTAATGCAACCATTATTGGAACAATTCTTATCCCATTATATCATTTTTATTATAGGGACATAGATGTATAACAAATTTTTATTACATTACCATTCAAAAATTAGAACCAAGTGTCACCTAAGTTTAACAAAAGATAGCTAAATTACCAAATGCTTCAAATTTATACCAACTAGGATTCACTGTTCATTCCATAGATAACCAAGATCCAAGATTTTTTTTAAATATATACTTGCATAAGAGAAAAGCTTCTATATCGATTCAATAATTACAACAAAAATGTTAAAGAATTATCACCGAAAAAACATATTTTTTCAATGAATAATAATCTATTAGTGAAAACTAGATAATTGTCAATTACCAACATTAATTATCTCTCCTAGAATAATAATCGATTAAATAAACAACCAAGATCCAAGATATATTTTTTTATAATTACCAACAAAACTTCTAGGACTCATAATTGCTTCTCTCTCGTGTACTTTTATTTTATAAAATGATATCTGCAAATAATCCATCCCTTCAATATAACTTGGTTTCTTTAAACTGCACGATAACACTCTAATTCAATACCAATTTCTAATAACCCAAAATCAAATCCAAACACCAAATTTATAAACTTTACTTGCGAAAATAAAAAATTGATATAAAAATCTTTTCAATTTTAACAATTACATAAAACTTTTACAAACCTAAGTTTAGAAATTAAACCTGGTCGAAGGTGAAATCAAAGGGGAGAGATTTTGCAGAGACACAAAGGCCAACACCGAAAACCTTCTTAGACAGCAAATCCGAAACTGCCCAAATCAGTTTATTTTGGGTTTGATCGACTGTGAATGGATTTTAGAGAGGCAGGGCGTGGTTTAGTGGGCAAGAAATTTTCTGGAGAAGTAAATCTGTGCCAAAATAATTATCGTGTAGAATAATTAGGGTTATGAGGGAATTAATTTTTGTATTAACAACAAAAAGTAGCACCCAAGTAATTTAGTAGCGCCAAATAGAAATTTAAATTGTGAAACAAAAATAAAATAGCGCCCAAGTAATTTAATAGTGCCAAATTTAAATTGTGAAGTTATTATGTGAACGATTTCTACGGTGAACTTATTTTAATTAGGGTACTAGTTGTTTCACTAAATGTATTAGTTTCGAAGGGTAATAATAGTAGTTGTTTTCATTGAATATATTTAATTGAAGAGGTATTAATTACTTTTACTAAAGATATTAGTTGTTTCACTATAAGGTATCAATAAATCCATGTTGTTCACAGTAATAGTTATCGTGAATATCGTTCACATAATATTTTATCATTTAAATTTGTTTAAGTGTGAACAAATTATATATTAATTTTCCCAAACCCTCATGTGAAATTTGTTTCTTAATATGAAATTAATATCTTACGTGTATTCATGACCAATATCAATAAATTCATAAAATAATATCATTGTGTAAAATGTTATGATATCAATGGATATAGGTAATGGTTCCAGTAAATATATGCAATGGTTCAATAAATGCATGTAATACTATTAGTTTCATACTATAAATAAGTTTCACATGTTAGTGACTCATTCGTTTAACATTTAGTTATAATAAATTAACATTTCATTAACATCTCCATCCAACTCAGTAACATTCAAAATATTTAAATATTAGAGTAATATTTGTTTGAACCAATTTCAATGTGCAACTGATTTTTAAATAATGACATTCAGTTAAATGAGTAATACTATTTTGTAAAACGAGTAATATTATTTAACGGATGTACATGATGCAACTGATTTTCGAGTAATATACACGAATTTTTGACTAAATAAATAATGTCATACAACTAAACAAGTAATATCATACAAAATGAGTGTATGGTGTATACAAGAATTTACCAAAATAATAAAATCACTCATGTACAAAATTGCACGTGCAAAAAAGGGCAAAAACTCATGTAAGTGAGACCAAACCGGATCGAAAACATATTTTCCAAAAAATAAATCGTGTCAAGGCAAATCATAAAATTGGCTTACATGTGTAATACTGTTAGGATAAGTTCGTGTTATTATAAGGAAAAATATGTGTTACTAGTCCTTATGGAAACAAGAATTTGTGTTTATAATAACTATAAAGACAAATATGTGTTCATAAGGGGGAAAATGAGTAGTATTTCTTTATTTGTTCTTCATCTCTTTGAATATATGATATTTGGTTGTGTTTGTACCGATTTTATTAATGTAGTAAAATATTTTTTTTATATAATAACACTTTTTGTTAATATAGTAACACATTTTCAATACCTTGTATGTGTTGTTTTAAGGACAAAAATGTATTTCCATAAGGACAAATATGTATTATAGTTGTCCTGCAGTAACACATATTTAACCTTATATTGTATTAAAAAATTATGTTTTTACGTGACAAAGATTTTCCAAAGTTGAAATAGGCGATCATCACTCCAATGCGTCTTTTACGTGATAAAGATGGAATCGTCACAATAGATTCAAATTTATGTGACAAATTGTGAGATTGTCACTCCAACATGTCATTTACGTAACAAAGATTGTGGTCGTCACAACAAACATAGATTCTTGTGACGACTCACAGATCATCACAATAGATCTCATTTTTATGTGACGAAGATGGAAGTCGATCATCACCACAAATAGAGTATCTTTGTGACGATTTTCAGATGGTCACAATAGATCTCATTTTTACGTGACAATATTTGGATAGTCACAATTAAATTTTGATTTTATGTGATGAAGTGTGAGATAGTCACCCAAACATATCTTTTATGTGACAAAGATGATGATTGTCACCACAAAAATAGACTCTAATGACAACTTGAAATTCGTCACAATAGCTCTCCTCTTTTTGTGACGAAGATGGAAGTTGTCACTAGAAACAAAGGCTTCATGTGATGATATGTGAATCATCACAATAGATCTTACCTTCACGTGACAAAGATTGAAATCGTCACCACAAACTGAGGCTTCTTGTGATGACATGCAAATTATCAAAATAAATCTCCCTTCTACGTGACAAAGTGTGTGATCGTCACTCTAACATGTTTTTTACGTGATAAATGTGTAATTCGTCACCACAAATGTAAGTTTCTTATGACGAATCGATGTTCGTCACAAAAAGATTTGTCACGATACACTAAGTTTTATTGTCACATAGTATCTTTTGTGACAACTTGAAAAACTGTCACAAAAAAACCTCTTTTTACATGACAAAATATGTGACCGTCACCACAAGATGTACTTTAAGTGACGAAAATAGTTATTGTCACAAAAACATAGGCTTTAGTGATGATTTTGGTATTCATCACAATAGTTTAGTCACTAAAAAAGATTTTTTTTGTAGTGCGTCTAATTTTCTCCCCATCGAAGAACTCCCCCAAGCAAATCGGACACTCCGTGAACCCGACCCCTTGTTCCGACCCGTAAACCGCCATCGGAATCCGGCACAGCGCCGCCTTCTTCAATCCCTTTCGCCCAAAATGCCACGCTTCGGGCGTCTCCTCAGCTGTACCGCACCATATTTGTATCGAAATTTATCGCCCTGTTGTGGCCTCTGCCGCAGTTACGTAGCGGAGCGCCGCCGGTTTGGGCATCGAGGAATAAGCGGCGTGGCCGATGATAGAAGTTCATCGGCGCCGGAAATCTTCAATCAAACTAATAATTCTAAATTTCAAGTCGAATTGAAAATTGAAAACAGAGAGCTCCCAATTATCAGACATGGATTACATAGAGATTTATTTCTTTCCTTGAATATTTTATAAATCGAACCACAAAAGAAATTGAAAATAGATCATTCATTTCTCGTGTAATTTTTTCTTCAATTTTGAAAATGGCTTGATAAGTGTACCTGAAATTAGGAATTGGAGGGAAATGTTATGATTTTCCCTCCTAAATCAGACCCAATCAGCCATTTATTTTCCAAATATAAAAAAAAACGATAAAAAATGCCACATGATGGAGAGAGAGTGTCACGTCAGCGAAAACCAGGTAGAAACCTGTTGTAGCCGGTTACGGGGCATTTTTGCCTAATTTTGAAAATATAATGGGCATTATCATAAAGTTGAAAACATAAAGGATGTTTTTACCATTACCGCCAACATACAGGGCATTTTTGTCAATTTTCCCTATAAATAGTAGATGTAAACGCCACGTCAGCACTCTTGCCTGAAATCACCGAAATTCGGACTTCAAAGTGAGAATTGGGACCAAAATTGGACCTGTTAGAAAAATTGGGACTAAATATGATTAAAAATTAATTTTGGGACCAAATCTATTTTGTCAGAAAGTTATGGGACGATTTGTAATTTAAACTCAATTTTTATGTATAAAATAAAAAATAATTTGTATATGTATGTAGGTTGACTAAAAAATAATGATATTTTTAGGAAAAAAAAATTTAAAATATTGTGAGATTGGCCAAAAAATATTTATTACTCCATCCGTCAAAGAGAATTTGTATGTGAATTTAAAAAAAAGGGTAAAATAATAATATATGAATAAATATATGTATATAAATATGAATTAGCATGCAAATCAATTTTTTTTAAGTAGTACGTAAATTACTAATACAAGGTGCGGAGAGTATCATAGATTGAATAAAGTGCAAGCTAGTGCACACAGCTTTTGTCTATTTTAATAATATTTTGAAATCAGATCGTGTTTTAAGGAAGGTTGCCCATACCAACGGGATGGATTTAAGGAAGATGCAATTTGGTGTTTCTTTTTTTTGATACAAGCTCATGAATTTCTTTTTTATAACACGACATATAAATATTATACATCTATTAATAATTTAAAATTTATAAAGTAGTATTTGGGAGCCTCGGGCGGCTTTCGGCTTGTACCAATGTATTTATAGAAAATTCATGGAAGTAATCGCCTCGGAATAAACAAAACGCCACTTAATTATTTTCTTAGCCAAGTTGAATTTAAATATGCTCTTTTCTTGTACATTTTTTTTACAATACTAACGTGCACACATATTAAGGAAGTTGACCACAATTTAAAGAAAGAAGGGAAAAGGCCCAAATGATTTAGGGAATAACTTGTTAGGATTAAACCCACGCACGCAATCACGAAATAGAACACGAGATTTGTTTATCCAATTCGTCTCACGACTACGTCTGGGGGCGATGCCAAGCCAGGGTTTTTCACTATTTTTCTGATACCGAATATAAGAAGAAAACGTGTATATATAACAAATGAACCTTAACCCTAAAATTAGGGCCGAAGAAAGTGGGCCAAAAGTGTACAGCACATTCCGCATCCACACTCCAACAGAACTTTGGGTTGCAAATCTTGAACTGAGTGAGGCAACCACTTTTTGCTTTTTGGTATTTGTATTTCCATTGATAATTAAATTAGTTGTTGACCCTAGGAATTTGAACTCTCTTTTGCTAAATACAGCTATAATTTGGTCAAAATTTTATTTATAAAAGTTAGAAGTGCTCATCAATGCTTAACCAAAGAGTGGGTGCTGGAAATTATTAGTCAATTAAGCATGTGGTTTGTGAAAAATTAGATGAATAATAAATGGTCTAGTTCAACCTAATTTGGCAGAGTCTCTCAAAGACAAAAGTGTTAGGGATATAGTTAATATATTGATTTCACACTTTTAGATGTAAACAAATTCTTTTATGATATCAGATTCAACGATCAGATAAAGATTCTAGTTCGATTCCTGCGGAAAATAACAACTTATAAATTACTTAAATATTATATGTGTGTTTACAACCACTTTTAATCAATTAAAATCACTTTTTAAAATAACTTTAAATGTTTTATTTTTCTTTTAATAACTTAAATAAGCTATGAAAAGCCATAATGTAAAAGTTGGTTCCCCCATGCTTACAAATGATTATCAATTATTAGAAATCTCATGCTTCTCATATGCTTCAAATTCTACTTCTACTAGCTTTTGAAACAAATTTTGCAAACACTACCAACTTTTACCATTTAAGCAATTATTCCATAATCACTAATTTTAGCCACTTATTTTTTTTTTTTGCAAACACACTCTATATTTTATAAGCTCTTAAAACAACTTATAAGATATTAAAGTTTATAAAATATTTCAAGTAAGTGAAATTCTCTAAACGGCATTATTTTAAAGCGGAAAAAATTAAAGAATTGACATTTAGTCTGCCTAAACGGATTATACTAAAATCAACTGACGACCTACACAGACACCTATAGGGATTTTGCATATATAAAAAGAGAAAAAACAATAAAACAATGATCACTTCATTTCTAATAATCCTTAATCAAAGCTTCTAGTTAAACAATAAGTTCCAAATTCTGTCCCTTTCTCATTGCAAAGTCCAAGTAAAAGAATTAAAACTTCAATATCAGAACCGAATGTAAGATTCTGAAACATACACATCCTATACAATTTATAGTTTACTTGAAGATGAGAGTTTTTGGTAGAAAATCTCATCTTTTATGTTAAAAAAAAATGACAAAGTATAGAGTGAAACTGGTTTATACATGAATCGGTGAAGGATATTAGTTGTTCTTATTGAAGAGTATTAGTTGTATTTACTGAAAAATATTACTGATTTACACTAAAAAATCTTAGTTGTTCAGTGAAAATGAACTAAGACTCTTCAGTGTAAACCAGTAATACTATTCAGTAAAAACAACTAATACTCTTTAGTAAAAATACATAATATTCTTTAATGATTCATATACTCCCTCCGTCCCAAACTCAATTTCCCATTTACTATTTGCACGGTTATTAAGAAAAGAGTTGTTTATAGTATTTAAAGTGATAAAGTGATGATAAAGTGATAAAGTAAATGTTTTTTGTTATTAGTGTATGAAAAATATAATATTAAAAAATAGGGAAAATTGGCAAAAATGCCCCGTATGTTGGTGGTATTGGTAAAAATGTCCTTTATGTTTTCAACATTATGATAATGTCCATTATGTTTTCAAAATTAGGCAAAAATGTCCCGTAACCGGCTACAATAGGTTTCTAACCGGTTTTCACTGACGTGGCATTTTATTATCGATTTTTTTTTCTTTTTTTTCAAAATCCGCTTATATTTCTAAAAAATATATCAATTAAAATACAAAATGAATTAAACATTGGGCGCGAATGGGAATAAGAGAGATTCTAGGGTTTATTCAACAAAAAATCCCTAAATTATACTTTCGTGGAATTGGAGAGCCCCAGCCTCATGAAGAATCAGATTGATTCTTCCCCACCACATGAGACGTATATGCTTGCGGAAATCCAAGAACAGCAGCCTCTGATGAAGACTTACGAGATTACGATGAGGAAAATGCAGAGTGAGATCGATAAGAGAGAGACGAAAGTTTCTGCTCTGCGAAAAGAGATGAAGGATATTATTGGGGGTAACAAATCCATGGCAAAAAAGATGAATTAAAGTGGATTTTTCTCTGTTTTTGATACTGTGAAATTCTCAGTTTTGAATTCGAAGGATCTTGTTTTGGTTCAACATTAATATTATGTGTTGAGATCTGTCAGGAATTTTGTCAAACACTTGGTGGGCGAAATGGAATCTGCGAATTGGGATATTGATTCTGTTGTGAATGCGATTCCACTTGGTATCAAATTCAGCAACGGAAATCATAAAGCATACGTGCTCAAATCATTCTTCTGCAGAGAGATGTTGAGTGGGTTTAACGATCCCGGTTTTTCAACCGAGAAAAATGATCAGATTTTACCCGGAGAAAAGCACCGCCGCCGGATTTCCTTCTTCGAGGAATTGGGTAAACAGAGGGATTCTGGGGTTTATTCAACAAAATTCCTCAAATTTTGTGTTTTAATTGATATAGTTTTTAGAAATATAAGGGGATTTTGAAAAGAAAAGGAAAAAATCAATAATAAAATGTCATGTAAGCGAAAACCGGTTAGAAACCTATTGTAGCCGGTTACGGGGCATTTTTGCCTAATTTTGGAAACATAATGGGCATTATCATAAAGTTGAAAACATAAAGGGCATTTTTACCAATACCGCCAACATACGGGGCATTTTTGTCAATTTTCCCTAAAAAATATTGTTACTTTTTTGCTAAAAGTAGATGTAGCAAATGAATATGGAACGGACCTTTTTGACAATATAGCAAACGAGTTTGGGACGGTGGGAGTATAAATTCACTCTATACATACTCTAAAAAATTGGCAATCCATGGGACAAAGTATTATTGTCTTCTTGGTTCTATTTGAGGAAATTAAATAAGTCGAATTCTAAACGACGTCGTTCTGAAAGAAAATAAAGAGAAGCCTTTTTAGTTTTTATTTCTTTTCTTTTGACATTTATCACTTTTTAGGATTTGGGGCAAAAATTTACAGGTATTCGGCGATACAGGAGCGAGAGATTCGATCGATTGTACATTTGCTCGAGCTTTTGAAGATGGTGAAAGTAGCGACCTTCTTTGGTATGTCATTTGGCGCCTTCCTTTTCTGGGAAACCATGGACAAAGTCCATGTTTGGATTGCCCTTCACCAGGATGAAAAGGTAATTTTTTTACTCTCTCTGCACAATTTGTATCTTATTTTTTTTTGTTTATGTGAGTGTTAATCTGTTGATTTTGCTCTAGAATGGAAAGAATTTTGTGTTTTCGATTTACGGTCTCTGATTTCGATCCGGCTTTATCGTAGCTAGGTTTGTAGAAAACTAGCAAAAAATCTAGGAAGAAGGGTAAGATTTGAAGATTTAGGTTTCATAAGATTGGGGCTTTTTTCAGTTTGGATCAATTGCAATTTTGTTCTTAAGTTCATTGAATTGTAAATTATTTTCTACTGCTGCTTAGAACCAATGTCACCGCTCGTAAAACCCTAATTGGTTGAGGAATCAAGACATTTCGTTGTCAAATTTTCCTTATTCTGACAATGATGATATTCATGATGTCCAGTTTTTAAAAAAAAAAAAAAAAATCCTTATTCTGAAGGTTAGACTTCTTGATTAATTTATAAGAAATCATTCATAATGAGTTGTTATCTAGAGTGAATGTACTTGTGTTGTGACCAGTTTTGAAGGTTGAAGTTTGAGTCTTGGAATGGGAATCGAGATTTCCAATTAACCATTAACTGGGATTTTTGCTTGTTCTCCACATATTGACCTTATGTTATCATCTATATGTGGAACTATTGGCCTCAACTAGTCTGATGTTCTATTTGGTACATTGGATGCATAATCACAAATTATTGCAATGCTAAAATAAGTTTGTGCTCTTTTCTTACTTGATGTTGTTGTAACCTGCAGAAGGAGAGAATGGAGAAAGAGGCCGAGATAAGGAAAATGAGAGACGAGCTATATAAACAACAGAAAGAGAAGGATTCTCTTGCTAACTGATTGAACCATCGTTACAGCCATGGAAGAAGAACTTCCTCCTGTCATTTTTGAATTCTAGCTGTTTTGCTTTGCTGGATTCACATTCAGTATGGATCTTGTATGATACACGTAATTGATGCCAATGTCTTTTGAGTTGCACTTTGCACCATTTTGGTATTAATAATGTAGATGGTTGTTTCTGGTTTATTTGTTTCCAGTCTCTCATACTCAGCAATGGCACCTTGTCTAAACTCATTGATCACTATCCTGGTTGATCTTGTACCTTTTTCTTGTCATGGTTGTTTGCACTTTGGAATCTGAATATTTATTTCAATATTTTGCAGTTTTGGTTCTCATTAAACTAGCATACGATGTCTGTCATCTATTCTCTATGCTGTCCTGATGTTGTCGAGATTCTGCACTTTTCACTAATCAAACGTATTCAATTCTCGTTCCAGAGGCGTGCGCAAGTTTGTCTCGTGTTAAAATGGTATGCCTTTGGGATGCTGTACATATAGCTATGTCAATGTGCTTGCTTTACAGGCATTTTGGATAGTTGGATGAGAAATCAAAATTTTATCCAATTTTTATGCACAAGAAATAGCAAAATGTTTTCATCATTTCTTCATAGACAAATATATGCTGCTTGGCTCTAATGGAGACACAATAGCCTGATGATCATTACAATAACTTATGATAATTCTAAATTGAAGGTCCATTGAAATGTTGTAACTTGACTAAGGAATAGTATTCACCATCATCTCCAAGGGCAAGAAGGTCCGAATGCGATCCCTGTTCTACAGTCTTTCCATTCTTGAGAACCACGATACAATCGGCCTTCTGTATTGTGGACAAGCGGTGTGCAACTATTACACACGTTCTGCCGACCATCATTTTGTCCAGTGCTTCCTGTACTATATTCTCGGACATGCTGTCGAGAGCACTCGTGGCCTCGTCCAGGAGAAGGATCCTCGGATTCTTCAGTATCGCACGAGCAAGTGCTATCCTCTGCTTTTGCCCTCCTGAAAGCTGCACCCCTCTTTCTCCACAGTAGGTTTTGTATCCATCCTGCATTGAACTGTAACAACAGCTTAATTAGCTGTTTGTTTTCAAACAGTATTAGGCTTAATGATAATATATACATATATAGATATACCTTATAAAGTCATGAGCATTTGCAAGTAATGCAGCTTCTCTGATTTCAGCTTCTGTAGCATCTTCTCTGCCGTAAACTATATTTTCGTGGATACTTCCCGCGAAAAGAGCCGGTTCTTGGCTAACTAAACCGACCCGTGATCTCAAGTCTCGCAAATTGTACTTTCTGATATCATGATCGTCTATCAGAACCGATCCTTTTATTGGATCGTAGAATCTCTCGATCAATGCAATGACTGTGGATTTACCGCAACCACTTTCTCCTACGAGCGCTGTTGCTTTCCCAGCTTCGATCTTCAGACTGAGACCCTGGAAGATTATCTGTCCAGGCCGTGATGGATACGAGAAGTAAACATCGTCGAACTCTATCCTTCCTTCGAGTGCCTCTTCGCCTTTGAGGCCTTCGGGGTTGTCCAGTTCAATCTTGCTTTTCCTGTCCAGCATTGCGAACACGGACTTTACTGCCCCGCTGCCTTTTGATAAGTCCGAGGTCATAGTTCCGGCGTCTGCAATGGTTCTTCCGGTAGCCATCAGAATGAAGAAAGCTAAGAAGAGCTGTTTCGCGCTTATGGATCCCTTCGCCATTAAAGTCCCGCCGTACCAAAATGTTAAAGAAACAGCAGCTATTGTTAGGAACTGGGAAATGCCTAATCCTGCACCGGAGATCCATGACTGCCGTTTGCTCTGTTCTCTGGGGCCCGTCAGTGTTCGTTCGAAGAAGCCCACGATTCTTGCCTGAGAAGAGAATGCTGTGATAGTTCTGTGGTTCACCACAGCTTCACTTGCTAACTGGCTTCCTTCATTTTGTGCTTCTTGGGCTTTTACAGACAATTGTTTCATCAAAACAGTTTTGAAATAATAGCTGGAGATGATGAGGGGCTGTATTGCTATCAGTATAATCGAAAGTCTCCATACAATGATCAATGCAACGGCGAAAGACAGAACGGCGTTCGAGGAAACCTGAATTAGCAACGACATGCGATCCCCCACCAGAGAACGAACAGTGCTGGCTTCGGTGGAGAGACGAGCGCAGATTGCACCGCTCGTGTTTTCTTCCCTGTCGAACCATCCGATCTCGAAAGTGAGAATCTTGCGGAGGACGAGCTCGCGTACGCGCTTGGTTAGCCGTTCTCCCATGATGGAGAAATTGTAATGCTGGAGCAAGTTGCAGAAGAAGATGAAGATGCCGATGATCAAGAACACGATGCTGTAAAATCTCGTCTCCGATTTTACTTTCGACTTTTTTGGTTCGAAGTAAGCGGCGAGGAGAGATCCCATGCAGTACGAACTCACTGTTAGAACAGCCCCAACACCAACAGCACCGAACGAGCCAAGCAATGCTCGCTTCCACTCCGGTATGTTCATTTCCAATAGTCGCCATTGTGAAGGAGTTTGGGACGAAGAAGAAGAAGAAGACTCGGGTTTTTCATTGTTTTCGTAACAGACACTGAAAGAGGAAGCCGGGCTGTTTTGAATAGACGAAAGTAAACTCAGGGGAAACGTGCAGGCGAAAGGGGAAGCCGGGCTGTTTCCCAAGGTAGAACCGCAACGAGAACTGACGCTGACGCTACGGGGATACCTCAGTCTGTTTGGACTTCTTTCATCAGGAGAAAGGTCATTAGTAATGGCTGATTTTTGAAGCCTCACCATTTGGCTGTAAATTCCGCCTTCGCCCTCGTTTATTTGCATCAGCTCGTCGTGCGAGCCTGATTCAACGACTGCCCCGGATTCAAGAACCATAACTTTATCGGCGTTTCGGATTGAAGAAAGACGGTGAGCAATGAGCAGCGTCGTCCTGCCTTGTGAAGCTTGGTCGATGGCCTCCTGTACGATGTTTTCCGATTGTGAATCGAGAGCACTTGTAGCTTCATCTAGAAGAAGGATTCTTGGATCTCTGAGCAATGCTCTGGCTATAGCAATTCTTTGCTTTTGGCCTCCTGATAATTGAACTCCAAGCTGCCCCACCTGAGTTTATGCATTATTAAGTACAAGAAATCAAGAAGTTAATACAGATTCAAAGTATGGAGATTGCTCACTTGTGTGTCGTATCCTTGGGGAAATTCGACGATGAAGTTGTGCGCGTTTGCAGCTTTAGCCGCGCTCATAACCAGTTCTAGAGAAGCGTCGTCTTTTCCGAACAAAATGTTTTCCTTTATGGATGTGGCAAACAGAACTGGCTCTTGACTTACCAGCCCAAACTGAGACCTGTACCATTTTAGCTGCAGTCTTTTTATTCTGTGCCCGTCGAGTAATACGTCTCCTTTAACGGGGTCGTAGAATCGTTCAAGCAACGAAACTACGGTTGATTTCCCGGAGCCACTCCCTCCAACAAGGCCTACTTTCTGACCAGGTTTTATCTTTAGGCTAAGACCCTGAAGGACTAACTCATCCTTTCTTGATGGATAACTGAAATATACTTCTCTGAACTCGATTTGTCCCCTTATGTTCGGTATAACTGTCCCTTCGTCTTTCGTGGAGTCTATTGCAGGAACACGGTCGATCATCTCGAATATCCGCTTTGCAGCAACGAGCGCATCCGTGATGAATGGCACATTAGGTAGAGCAGTCATGATGGAACTGAGATCACAAGATGATGGATTCATGATTTGTGGCTAAGAAATGAAAGAAATTAAACGAGTAGACAAAGATATTAGAGGCTCACATTCCTCCGGTGATGATGCTGATTCCGGCTACAAAAACACGGCCACCACTCTCGCCTTTTTCAATGACGAGAAGGCCTCCGACCCAAGACTGAAACGCCCAAGTCGCGAACATCATGGCCATGCTTCCTAACATCAACCCTTTCATCAGTCCTTGCTTTACGCCGAGTTTCATGCTTGCATGAAGTGCATGGCTGAACTTATCGACCGTTTTTTGCTCCCCCACGTACGAATAAACGGTCCTTATGTTGGATATCGACTGCTCCACAATACTTCCCGCAACTTCGTAGGCATCCTTGCTCTTGACTCCGGTGTTCATCATCAGTTTTCCGAAAACCAGCCCCGGGGCTATAAATGTCACCGCGAAAGGAAGAGAAGCCAAAGCCATTCGCCACGAAAGTAGGAACGAGACTGCGAGCGCGAAGACGAGCCCACAAACCTGAGCCATGGTGTTGGGTATCTGCAGCAGCAGGAGTTTAAAACTCTGGCTTAACTTCAGTATAAGTGAATGAAGGAAGGAAGAGAAGAAGGACCTTGTAAGCTATAACATCCTGAATGGCATGAGCGTCGGTCGAAATGTTGGAGATGACTTTGAAGGTCGCGGACGAAGCATCTTGATCGTCGAAGAAGCCAACTTCTTGTCTCAGGACCGACTTCAAGTATTCTGTCCGCATTCTTGATGTTTGCCTCTCCGCAGTTCTTGTCCAGCAAAGCCCTTCTGCATTTTCAGTAAGTAAGTGTGTCCAATCTTTTCAACTATTTTCACAAGTTGTATCAAGTTCGTTCTCCAAATAATCGTAAAAAACACGGCAAGAAAATGGACTTTTAGTTACAGTAATCGTTCATGTTCTGTCATTATCTTTAGTGACAGTAAACTAGTGTTGTTATTCGAGTCGAGCGAGCTCGAGTACTTGATACTCGAGCTCGGCTCGTTAATATTAACGAGTAATAATATGTGCTCGGCTCGACTCGTTAACAAGCCTAACGAGCCTATCAAATATAGTGGAATTATAAAAAAATCTTAGTTATCAAGCCTAACGAGCCAAGCTCGGCTTGACTCGTTAAGCAATTGAGTATTTTTCAAGCTCGAGCTCGTTTAGTCTAACGAGTCGAGGCGAGTCGAGCTTTAACGAGCCGAATCGAGTCGAGTCGAGCTCACGAGCAGCTCGTTTCGTTTAACAGCTCTACACTAAACATTCTTCAATGACAAGATCCTTCCATTAAGGAATGTTTACTGTCGCCAAAGACTTATAACTAGAGAAATTATAATGACATAATTACTGTCACTAAATATCAATTTTCTTGTAGTGAAACGTACCAAAGAAGCAAATGCAGCCAACTCCGAGAGCAAGATAGAACAATCTGAGCCCATACTGCACAAAAACTCTGATGTATTACAAATCAAGAAAACTACTATTCTGCTTCTTTCAGTTTGGTTTGTGAATTGATTCGTACCTCGTTCACCACCTGATTACCAACCGATTGACCAGTAGCCCCGAATGCATCAATTGATCCACTCGTAATGTACAGAGTTAACGGAGATGCTAAGCCTTCTCCGATGGTGGCAAGGCCGCCTACGAACATCAGCAACTTGTCGACCCTGTCAGCGAAACGGAAAATTCCCATTTTGGCTATCCCAACAAGAAGAAGATGCTTAAACACTCTGCATTCTTAGTGAAGCTTTTATTTGGTTTACCTATGAATGAGACTTGTTCTCGATTTAGTATGATAGATGCATAAATAATCACTTCTCTGTCTTGGCTCTCTTGTCTTTTACTAGTACTTAAGAAATTGTTGATGGCTAGACATTATACATGCACATTAGTTGAGACATTTGGATCCTAAGATGTGGAATTTGAAAATGTAAACGGTCACATCGGATTCTGTCTTTAACTTTGGGCGGCTGTGATTAATCTACAAGATATTCAGCTTATTCTTGTGCATGATTTTTATTAATCATTTGAGCCTAATGTTTCTTTAAGTTGCATATTGTGATACATTCTTGGATTGCAGTAACAAAAAATTTACATGACAAATGATGTTTCATCTTGCATTATTTGGACAGTTAAACCGAGTTTAAATTACAAATCGTCCCATAACTTTCTGACAAAATAGATTTGGTCCCAAAATTAACTTTTTATCAGATTTAGTCCCAATTTCTCTGACATGGTTCAATTTTGGTCCCAATTCTCACTTTGAAGTCCGAATTTGGTGATTTTCGACAAGGGTGTTGATGTGACGTTTATGTCTACTATTTATATTTGATTTTTTCTTTACTTTTACAATTTTATTACACATAATATATATTTAAAAAATTTAAAAGAAAATGACAAAATCAAATAAAATTAGTACGTATGGACGCCACGTTAATATTCTTGTCATAAATTTCCAATTTCGGATTTCAAAACAACGCCGTATTGACTTTTTCGGCCGATTTGGAACCAAAATTGGACTTTGTTAGAGAATTTGGGACTAAATCTATTTTGTCATAAAGTTATGGGACATTTTGTGATTTAAACTCCAGTTAAACCTAAAATTATGGGTTCAATTTTTCTACTGATGGGAATGCTTATAATCCTCTTTTTTTTTTTTTTTTTTTTGGTCAAGCCCCAACAAACAAATTACAAGTTTACATCCCTATAAAGAACAAAAACAAAAGGGCGATGAATGAAGCCCAAGACTGACTTCAGTAGTACGAAAGAGTCAAGATTTTGTGAGTAACATATGCATGAATAATTATTAGCTGTCTCTTTCTGTTCAAAATTAAATCTTTATTAAAAAATGTTCCTAAAACAAAGTTTATAGTCTGTTTCAACAGAGACGCCCATAGTGCAAGAGCCAAAACATCAACATCAATGCCGAACGGAATGGAAGAATCTGATGCCAATTTTTCATTGAAAAGTATAGAGTGAAAATGGTTTATACATAAACCAATGAAGGGTATTAGTTATTTTACTAAAGAGTATTAGTTGTTTCCACTGAAAAGTATTAGTTGTTATTACTGAAGAGTCTTGGTTGTTCAGTGAAAATAAACTAAAACTCTTCAGTGAAAATAACTAATACTCTTTTGTGAAAACAGCTGATACCCTTCAATGATTCATGTATGAACCAATTTCACCCTATACATACTCTTTTTCATAAGGTTTTTGCAATTTTTCAGTCACTAAATATTTGTTTTGCCTAAACTCTAAAACCATTCTAAAAATTCTAAAAATTGGGGTAAAATTCGATGAATATCAATGGTAAGAAAAATACGACATCGTTTGGTTGTTGGAAGTATAGTTTTAGAAATATCTGATTTGATTCTATGTGTATTCTTCTCAAAATTACTAAATTGTGATAGTTTGAGTACTAAATAGTACTACCGGATTAATTAACTAGTATAAAATTTTCAATATAAAAGAATAAATAAATTTGTGTGTTTTTATTTGATCCAGGCATGTAGGCATTTTTTATATGATTCGTGTATTTTTTGTGGTTCTTTATTTGGTCCGGGTATATGCATAACTTTATATACTGATCATTATGATTTCCATTTCTACTATTCTTTTAACCGTTTCTGTTACTAATTGTATTTACATGACATGTGGAAGGATTTGGAAGCTTGAATCTTGAAATTAACTGGGATTTCACACAAACGAAATCATTTGTTCCATTTTTTATGTTTTATTTTGTGATTCATGGTTTGGATGATTGACAAAAATATACATCAAAGCATCATAATGTTGGGTTCATGTGTTAAAAATTCAGCAATAAAACACCGAGTGGAATATAGAAAGTGGAACAAAGGAATCGAATATGTAAGCAATAAAATGATATGCCATACTGAAAAAAATTAGAAACAATAATGGAAAACTAAAAAAGTAGGCAAAATCAGTCGTCACCCTTAAAACAAACACAGCATGTTTGGCATGTTAAGCAGAAATATCATCTAAACAGATTTATATATGTACAAAACTCACCTCTAAAAATAGTAATAAGGGAAAGTTCTATCCTCAATTTCCGCCAAAAAAAGGCTGCATGTCATAATGATGCAAAACATATCTACTTGCTATATATGTGCCCCAAATGATTCAGTTTCTCTTAACATTGCAATAATGGCAATAGGAAAAGTTGTCATGTTTTTCTCTGTATTCTTGGCTATGGTTTTAGGCCTTGCTGAGAGCATAGAATTCTCCGAAAAGGACTTGGTGTCCGACGAGCGATTGTGGGATTTGTACGAGCGGTGGAGGAGCCAGCACACCGTGTCGCGCGATCTTGGCGAGAAAAAGAGGCGATTCAACGTGTTCAAGGCGAACGTGAAGCACGTGCATAAGGTGAACGCGATGGACAAGGCGTATAAGCTTAAGCTGAACAAGTTTGCCGATATGACGAGCCATGAGTTTAGAAACTTTTACAGTTCTAAAATCAAGCATCACCGTATGCTCCGTGGCAGCAGGGCTGCCACGGGGTTCATGCACGGAAAGGCAGAGAATCTGCCTGCTTCCGTTGATTGGAGAGCTCAGGGTGCTGTTACTGACGTCAAGAATCAAGGGAACTGCGGTGAGTTGTTGTGTTCAATATTAGTAGTCCTGTTTTTTGGGCTGTTATTTTTTGTCATAAGTTGGAGGATATTATGAGGTATTGTGAGGTTCATTTATGAATAAAGTGATTGTTTATAAAAAATATGATCGCTTATATTTTCCATAAACAATAACTTTAATGATAAATGGACTTCACAATACCTCACAGTACCCTCCAACTTATGACAAAAAAAAAAGCAGCCCAAAAAACAGGACCACTATCGAGTGATTTTGTATGTTTGTGGGGAACTTATTGTTCTATTTGGAGATTGATGTCCAGGGAGTTGTTGGGCTTTTTCGACTGTGGTGGGAGTCGAGGGGATCAATAAGATCAAGACGGGGAAGTTGGTATCTTTGTCTGAACAAGAATTGGTCGATTGTGAGAAAGATAACGACGGGTGCGATGGAGGACTGATGGAGAACGCGTACGAGTTCATCAAGAAACAAGGCGGCCTAACCTCCGAGAGCAAGTATCCTTACCGAGCCAAAGATGGGAATTGTGATGCAACAAAGGTCTTATAACAGTACTGTCATTATAGTTTCTCTAGCTAAAAGTTTTTCATGAAAGAAACTTCTGTCATTAAAGATTTTTTAGTTATATTTTCTCGTTTGATGTGTAGACGAACGCGCCTGATGTGATGATCGATGGCCACGAGAACGTCCCTGAAAACGACGAAAATGCGCTGATGAAAGCCGTGGCGAACCAACCCGTGTCTGTAGCCATAGATGCTGGTGGATCCGATATGCAGTTCTACTCAGAGGTCTAACATAAGTGGCTTATAATTAACATCGAATTTTTTTAAAACCTAAAGTGGTCTAAAATCGCGTTTCTTGCTTGCAGGGGGTGTTTACGGGCGATTGTGGGACGGAGCTAGACCACGGGGTGGCCGTTGTAGGGTACGGGACGACTCTCGACGGGATGAAATATTGGATCGTGAAGAACTCGTGGGGGGCAGAATGGGGAGAAAAGGGATATTTTAGGATGCAAAGAGATGTTGATGCAGAAGAAGGGTTGTGTGGTATAGCAATGCAGGCTACTTATCCTGTTAAATTAACTTCTGATAACCCTCAACCACCATCTAAAGATGAGCTCTAAGTTGAGTTGAGGAAAAATGTTTACACAAAGTTAGGTATTAATTGCATGTAATATGTTGTAATGATGTATTTATATTTGGTGCTATGTTTGTTTGATGGAATAAAATGTGATGTTAGAATGAAAAATGTAAGTCTTTTGCTTCTTTTTTGTTGATATACTAAAATTAGGAGTAAGTTTAGATAAAGTGAGAGGGATTTTTCAATATCTTAATAAAATTAATTTCAATCTCTCAATTATTTTTAAGCACAACTCCAACATTAATTACTCAAGATGTTTGGTTTTGTGTTCAACTATTTTCTAACACTTTTCTTATTTATATCTTTTTTTTCTTATCGGACAAATAAAGATTTTATTCCTTCAACATTTTAAGGTACAAAATGTACTCAGAATCATCGTTATACAATATTAGTTCAAGGAAAGAGAACCTTAGAAGGATTTGTTAATCAAACCTCTAAAGAAGAATTACACATAATTATGTTTTTTTTTTTAATTTGCTAAAAATCAATTTCAAAGTCTCCCTTTTATTTTTTTCAACAGTCTCCTTAATTTTTTTTATCAAAAAATAAATTTTATTGAAAATAATATACACGCTTCCTGACATAAGAGGTGCCCAGAAGTTTCTCTGAATTGATCTCCTTTCCTTCAAAGATGATTTTATTTCTAGCTTTCCAGATTACCCACACCACAAATTCCCAAACCGGTACAACAATATCCCTAATCTTTCTTCATCGCAAGAGCCCTGAAAAAAGATGAAAATGATCGATGATTTTGTTGGGAAGTGCGGATGGGACTCTAAGCCAAAGCAGGATACCATTTCATATTCTTGTAGCCATCGAACATGTCATAAATAGGTGTTCCACAGACATCTCGTCTCGTCCCCTGTCGTGATAATCCCCCTCCTAGCAAGATTGCATCTCGTAGGAAGCCTATCGTGTAAAAGACTCCATGCATCGCTGAAACTTTCGCAGGAACTACTTTGCTCCAAATAAGTTTGAACTTTTCTTATTTATATCTAATATAGAAAATCTAATTACTACATCACTAAAAAATTAACTCTGCATATACACATCGTGTATCATATTGATATTAATTTTTTACAAGCAATAATATTATTGTTGCACCAGTACGCCATGTGCAATAATTAAATCCCACAACAATAATATTAGTGGTATACGGAGTCAAAATTCAAAAAAATAAATATACACTATTGAGTAAATTTCTTGTATATCAAATACACCATATAATTCAAATGTATTCTTAAATAGAATCAATTGTTTTTATTAAACCATTGCAGCTGTTTTCATTGAATAGTACTCCCTCCGTCCACAAAATATAGGTTTGGTTGCCTTATTTGGCCGTCCACGAAAAATAGTCATGTTGCCTAAAATGGAAAGAATAAACTTTATCTACTTTTTCAACATACACACCTAACATTTTTAAAATAATTTATTTTGTACTTGATTTGACACAATATTCTTACTTTTTACATATTATATCAACTTTCTTAATAACCGTGCAAAAAGTAACAAGACCGTATTTCGTGGACGGAAGGGAGTACTGTTTTAAAATACAGTTGAATTGCAAACAAAACTAAATAACATCATATACTCCATGTTGATTTCTTTAGTGTGTACAAATTAGGAAAAAATTTATTAAATAAGGACCTAATTTATTACTCCATTTGTCCAATAAAACTATGTCTATTTTTTTTTAAAGTGATAGGTTAGGGGTATTATAGGTACTTGAGATTTAATGAGCAAGACTCCCAACGGGATCTAACTTCTAAGAACAGAAAAAGGGGGATAAACTACAACAAAAAATAAACTAGGGCAAATACCGCGTCAAGAGCGAGCCACCGGAAAACGCCGCCGATCGCCGCACGTCCGTTGACGCCTCAGGTTCTTTGTTCAATTTCGTCTCTCTTGCTCTAGTGAAGTAATGAATTTCAGTCATAGTAAAGAAATGTTGTTACCGCATCTGTGTATCGTAATTCGTCGAAAACCTAATCTACGAAGTCAGATCATTTGTTTATGTTATTTTATGTTGCGTTTGATTCTATATTTGGTAGGTTCAGTTGAATTTTGATGCTGTGAACTAGGTGTCGCGATTTTTTGTGGGTATGTTCTATGTTCCTTTTCTTGGCTCTATCTAGCTGGTTTCGTCTTCCTTATTTCTATAGTTAAGGTTATTTTGATCGACATACTGCTTTTCTGGCATTACATTTCTAATTGTTGATGAACTTCTGGGTTTTAGAAACCGAGGACCTAGTGTTTGCAGTTTTTAGTGATATTATGTCATGTGGACTATCAGTGGTTTCTCACGAATTAGAAATTTACTCTGGATTGTTGATAAGATCATTATTATTTTTTCTAGTTTTTCATCATATTATTTGAAGTAAGTGTACATAGGCAAGTAAACCATCCTGCTTAAATTAATTCTTTTTTCCTGGATAAATTATACACTCTGCTGTTTTAGGTAATATGAGAACTTTCTGCAACCTTTTTTTAAACAATAAATAATAGGCTGGTAAAATGCAGCTTTTCCGCATGGAAATAATGTTTAGTTTCACAGTACTATCTGGTGGTACATTTTGTAGGTGTATTGCTTGCTTTAAAGTGGAGATACATTTTTGTAGGTGTAGTTTACTTTAATGGATCCGGTGGGTGGCGAGCAATTAGATTATGGAGCTATACCTGCCCTTGCGGAGGAAGAAATTGTTGATGACGATGAATATGATGATCTCTATAATGATGTTAATGTTGGAGGGGGCTTCCTGCAGATGCAGCGGTCAGAGGCTCAAATGCCTTCTGGTGTTGGAAATGGTGGATTCGAAGATTCAAAAGCTAATATTCCTAGGATCAAAGTTGAATCAATTTCCTCACAACAGGTGAACGATGCCGGAGTTGCTACTGAAGGAACATATCTTCCACCACAGATCCAATTTTCTGATCAGAAGCCTGGCTTACCAGCTGCTGGCGCACCTACACAATCTGTGGATGCTTCTGTGCCCCATAATTCTGAGGCAGGGCGTATGGGATATCAAGGTTCAGTATCTGTACCCAATAATAGTGTTCCTGATCAGATGATTAAACAAGAAAAGATTGTTGGTGAACCGGTACCTTCAATAAATCCATACATAGGCAGCTCAAAAAGCATTCCTCAG
The DNA here is from genome assembly GCA_947034835.1 of Ballota nigra. NCBI lineage: Eukaryota > Viridiplantae > Streptophyta > Magnoliopsida > Lamiales > Lamiaceae > Ballota > Ballota nigra. The sequence continues at coordinate 96,740,763 of OX344727.1, forward strand.
ACTCCAACAAACCAGATGAATCCAAGGGTAAATGTCAATACAAATCAGACAGTAGATGATGATTACATGATAAGGCCACAAATGGGAAATGGAAATACAATGCTCTTTGTAGGAGAGCTGCACTGGTGGACAACAGATGCTGAGCTTGAGAGTGTGATCAGTCAGTATGGAAAAGTCAAGGAGATTAAATTTTTTGATGAAAGGGCTAGTGGTAAATCCAAAGGCTATTGCCAAGTTGAATTTTATGATCCTGCTGCAGCTGCTGCATGCAAGGAGGGCTTGCACGGTCATGTTTTTAATGGGCGAGCATGTGTGGTGGCATTTGCCACTCCACAGACCATAAAGCAGATGGGTGCTTCTTACACAAACAAGAACCAAAGTCAGGCACAATCCCAGCTGCCGGGAAGGAATCCCGTTTACGATGGTGGAGGAAGAGGCAATGGAACAAATTATCCTAATGGAGATGGAGGGAGGAATTTTGGACGAGGTGGGTGGGGAAGAGGGGGTAACCAATTCCCTAACAAGGGCCCAGGGCCTGGACCTATCAGAGGAAGAGGGGGAATGGGAAACAAGAATATGATGGGGAATGCACCTGGTGGTGGTGGTGGAGGAGCGTATGGACAAGGCCCTCCTGGCCCTGGTTTTGGCGGGCCTCCTGGTATGATGCATCCTCAGGGCATGATGGGTCCTGGTTTTGACCTAGCTTTTATGGGTAGAGGAGGTGGTTATGGAGGTTTTGGGGGGCCTGGTTTCCCAGGGATGCTTCCTCCATATCCACCTGTTAACTCAATGGGGCTTCCTGGAGTAGCTCCTCATGTCAACCCTGCCTTTTTTGGTCGCGGTATGGCTCCCAATGGAATGGGTGTGATGGGTTCTGCAGGGATGGATGCACATCATTCAGGAATGTGGGGTGACAATAGCATGGGTGGATGGGGAGGGGAAGAACATGGCAGAGGGACCAGAGAGTCTAGTTATGGTGGTGATGATAATGCTTCCGAATATGGGTATGGAGAAGCAAGTCAGGAAAAAGGTGTAAGGTCTACTTCTGCTTCGCGAGAAAAAGAAAGGAATTCTGAGCGTGACTTGTCCAATAACCCTGAGAAGAGGGAGAAGAGGCATCGGGAAGAGAGGGATCACGACAGGGACAGGTATGACAGGGACCATAAACATCGGGAAGAGAAAGATCGGTACCGGGACTATCGCCACAAAGATCGTGATGCGGGTTATGATGATGAATGGGATAGGGGGCAGTCTTCAAGATCCCATAGCAGAATGCGTGCAGAGCCAGGAGATGATCACAGATCTCGATCTAGGGATGCTGATTACGGGAAACGAAGACGCATGCCATCTGAATGATCTGATTGAGAACAGGTTGTATTGCCCCAAAAGCCACCTCCACTAATTTGCATCATCAGTCTTGAATAAACTGATGGATTTCCAGCTGTTTTCATGAAGGGGTATCACACGCTGTGTGACCTTTGACTTCAAAGAAGTAAGTACCTTTTAGTAGACTTTTCCGGGAAGAACTACTATTTTTAATCTTCAAGTGCGCTGCAACATTAGTTATTTGTGATATTAAACTTCAGTACCTTAAGTATTATACTTTTTGCAATATGCTTAATGCAGTGACGTCTATGTTCTGTGTGTCTCAGGCTCATTTCTATCTATAAAGTCGTGACCTTCCTGTAACTATGTGTGATTACTATGTGGTTTTTGTTTCATACACGTTAAATCTTTACCTTACTGACTTATTCTAACCAAGCAGCTTAATTTGTGCCTGGTCCAAAACACTTGAAACAAGCAGGCAAATGAATAAAGGATAGTATTGAGTTCTGCCTGGAGTAGTGGAGTGTAACTTGTTTTGGCATTTCTTTATTCGTGTTAGAGCGTCAACCCAAATCTTTTGCTTTTGATTGAGATTCATGGTCATGGGTCGTATGATTTAACACTAGGTAGAGTATGATTTTTTTAATTCATCCAGTAAGATTGCTCAAGTGGTGGTTTACTAATACTGGGATGGTGCAACACTAGGGCTGTTTATAATAATTATATGTTCTTGTTTGCAATGTGGCCCCTGTTCCATGACTAGTTAAATTGGTTTTTGTGGTCTTCTTATTATTGACATTGCAATTTCCCCCCTTTGCTTATCATACTCAGGAGCAGAGAACTATTAATTGGTGCTTTCTTGGAAATCCTGTGGAAATAATCCCTTTACTAGCTGTGCCTGTGATATTTCATGTAGTAGGTTTTACATGTGTAATAATTTCACTCGATATTTGTAATTAGATTGCACAAATTGTAATGTATTTTGGAAATGCTCTGCATTTGTGTCATATGTAATAGAGGGGTTGTTTTTTTGATGCAGCGGTCTGCATTGTAAGCTAAATTTGCTGTAAAATTTTGTTGGCTCTTTCATGTAAACCTACGCATGTTAAACTAAGAGTTGCTCGGTTAGATATAAGCTGCAAGCACGTGGGGTATGTAGCTGTTTGTTTCTGGTCTAGTGCAATGTACTCTTGCCCACTGTGTAAGCTCATCAGTTTTTGCACTGTGATGTGCTCTGGATCGGCTTTGTAACTCGGGAATTTGTAATTAGGTTGTATAACTACACTGTAAGTGTATCTTGGAAATGAGCCATTTGTAATAGAAGGCTCGTTTTCTGATGCATTGTAAGCTAAATTTGCTGTAAAATTTTGTTAGCTATTTTATGTAAATCCACATGTGTTAACTAATCATTTTGTCAATGATTAGATATAAGATGTGAGAATCTTTCTTTATTCTGAAATGTATGTAGCTGTGTGTTTTTGGGATGGATGTATTCTGGATCAGCTTTGTAACTCGGGAGTTTGTAATTGGATGCATTGTGCATTTTGAGTCATTTGTAAGAGGTCGTTTTTTTGATGCAGCGGTCTGCATTTGAAGCTAAATTTGCTGTATAACTTTGTTAGCTCTTTCACGTAAGCCTACATGCGATAAATTTGGAGTTTTGCTCGGTTAGGTGTAATATTCAGGTGGGGGGATCTTTGTTCATTTGAATATGTGATCAGTTTTTGCGACGAGATGTACTTAGGATCGGCTTTGTAACACATGTAATATTCCAATTGATAATTTGTTATTATGTAGTATGTAAGTATGAGACTTATATTTGCATTGCACCTACCACATGTATAGAGTGATGGTAGGTATATTTCTCAACGTTAACGAAGTCTCAGGTTTGAGTATCCCCCGCTCAAAAAGAAAAAAAGAGGGTAGTATTTTGTCTTTTATCCTTTGATTTGTTGGTCCTACCATGCTATTGAAGGATGATTTAATTGTGAATTGAAGTCTTCTATTGAGTGAATTTCTATTCGTGATCATTCCGGTTAGGTTTATTGTCTTTTTAATCCATTTGAAGTGCACAATAAAATTCCATGTGGATTGACCTTTTCTTTGTCATTACTACAAATTAATAGAGCAGATGGGAGTAAGTATGGGATGAAATTAGTTCATGCATTAATTATTGAAAAATATTAGTTGTTTTCATTGAGTTGTTTATGTTGGAGTATTAGTTTGTTTAAACTATTCTTTGTTATTAAAATAAAGGATGTTATATACTCCTCCCAACAATAAAACTAAATTATCATTTTGAAATGTCCCATTATATAGATTTGTTTTGCATTTAATGAGTATTAACTACTTCTTTTCCCCCTAAAATGCCTCTTACTTAATTTTAAAAAGTGATTCTATATAATTTTATAGTTTTATGTTAATAAGGATAAAAGATATAATTTTAATGAGTTATTATGAATATTATACATGCTTTAATATATAAATTTAATGAGTTATACATGCTTTTATAGTCTGCACTCAAGTGAATGGCGTGCACTTAGATTTTAAACTCAATTTTGACTTCATTCAAAATATGGACTAACACAATTTTGATTTTTTTTTTCAAAATATGGACTAACACATCGAATTGTGTTTTTCTTGCAATTTAAGTATTACAGATTACTTTTGGAATATTACTAATTACTACTTTTTAAAATATTTTTTATAAAATTCAAATGCATACAATTTCATGCACAGTGTACACTAAGGGACCGTTTGGTTTGAGGGATTGTCCTTATAATCCCAAGTAATCTCGTGTATGATTTGAGGGATTGCACAGGACCATGGCCATGGATAGACTAGAACGACTATTTCGTATACAATTCGATCCAAAAAAATTGGTTCTAGTTCAAATTTTCTAGTTCTAGTTTATCCGTTTTTCGATAATCGTTCTAATCCAATCCTAGTTAATCCAATCATATTCTGTAAACCAAATAACCCCTAAAGTACTCCAATTTTAAAATCCCAATTTAATCTTGTATTTTACTACTAGTTCAAGATCTTAAAACCGCAAAACCAGGTCCATAAAACCCAAAACAAACGTTGCCCCCATCTAACTATTCCACCAATAGCAGTAAAAATGATTGAAATGACTGCAATCTATGATTAAACACCAACCAGGTGTGCGCTCTCATCAAACTCCATTAAAATTTTACTGTTCTGCCGTCAAAAATCATCAAAAAAAGAGACCTCAAAATCCCCATTCTCAATTCTCAAGAAAAAGCAGAAGCAGAAGATCTGCTTTTTTTTCACTTTATATCGCCATCAATTCCAAACTCCAATGCCCGTATACCCGACCATCTACTGTGATTTATTCGCCTTCCCCACACCAAACAAAGAGACAAAAGAACAATTGAAGCCCCATCACACATTTACTTGATTAGCCATTGTTCGTTTCCTTGCCAAGAATAGGAAGAAAAAAAAGCAGAGAATTTCCTGAATTTGTTTCCCACATTTCAAGAATCTTACGATGAAATGGATGGAATGAAAGTTATGGCTTCAACAACCTGCTGTTGAAAAGTAGGGGTCATTTTTCGACGTATTTCAACCGCCATGATCACTGTTTTCATTAGAACTCTTCGAAATCACCAATCAAGAAGCTTCTTCTCTCTAGCTAATGGACCCCGCCACCTCCCGCCCCGCTGTAGTCATCGATAATGGCACTGGGTACCCGTTAAGATCGTTCATTTCTTAATTTTCATATCGCAGTTTAAGTGTTTGATGAAATGCCTCACTGAGTAAAATTTTCACGGGTCTGCTTATCTTGATGTTTCTATTGCAGGTATACCAAAATGGGGTTTGCTGGAAATGTGGAGCCATGTTTTACAGTCCCAACAGTAGTTGCATTAAACGATTCATTTGTGGGTCAGCCTCGGGCTAGTACTAGGAAGGGCAGCAATTGGTTGGGGCAGCATAACGCAGGGGTGATGGCGGATCTTGATTTCTATATAGGTGAAGAGGCATTGTCTAGATCTAAATCTAGCAGCACTTATAGTTTGAGTTATCCCATTAAGTATGGGCAAGTGGATAATTGGGATTCAATGGAGAGGTTCTGGCAGCAGAGTATATTTAACTATCTGAGGTGCGATCCAGAGGATCACTACTTTCTGTTGACTGAGAGCCCGTTGACTGCGCCGGAGAGCCGGGAGTATACTGGAGAGATCATGTTTGAGACGTTTAATGTTCCTGGGCTGTATATAGGAGTGCAGCCTGTGCTTGCTTTGGCTGCTGGATACACAACATCCAAGGTTGGTTTTCAGTTGGGTAGTGTTGGAGTATGAATTATTTTAATATGTTCAGATTGTTTTGTGGAATGATTGTACGAAGAATCGAGCTGTCATGTTAAAAATCTTAGCCTGAGGATTGAAATTGTGCAGATATGGTGTTTGAGCTGCAGAATTAATGATAAGCAAAGTCTCATGAGGAATTCTTGAATGAGATAGTTGAAATGATATATAGAATGTCTGAATCTGCATTTATTGACTTGGATTTTGGTCTGGAAGCTAATCTCTTTTTGATTTAATGTTGTTTTAGTTCGTCTTGAAACTATGAACATAACATTGTTTAGGTGATATGTGAATGGAGGATAGTGCTAATGCGAGCTATAATGTTAAAAATCTTAGCCTGAGGATTGTAATTGGGCAGATATGGTGTTTGAGCTGCAGAATTAATGATAAGCAAAGTCTCATTAGGAATTCTTGAGTGAGAAATAACTTTCTATAGTTGAAGTAATATATATAGAATGTCTGAATCTGCATTTATTGGCTTGGATTTTTAATTGATGGATGAACATATGGTCTGGAAGCTAATCCTTTTTCGATTTAATGTTGTTTTAGTTCGTCTCGAAACTATGACCGTAACATTGTTTAGGTGATATGTGAATGGAGGATAGTGCTAATGCACGGGAATCAACTGCTATCTGCAATCATCTATTTAGATAGATTAAAATTCGATTTTTAAGTTGAATCCTAATCCTTAGCCACTCTCCGTCTATTAATGGACCTTGAAATGTTAATCTCAGCTAATGGCATTTTAACTCTCTGCTGATAGAACAAGACGGGCATGAGCGAATATAAAACTTTGTGCTACATAATCAAGAATCACTTGTTGAAATATTGTTTTTCTTATACTTCTTCTTAGTGTGAGATGACAGGCGTTGTAGTGGACATTGGAGACGGGGCTACTCATGTTGTTCCTGTTGCCGATGGTTATGTTATTGGGAGCAGCATTAAGTCCATCCCAATTGCAGGGAAAGATGTAACTCAATTCGTCCAGCAGCTCATGAAAGTATGATTCTTTAGTATTTTGTATATAAATTTGGTCTATCTTAATGAAACAAATGGATATGCAATTTTGCTGTCGTTTTGTTATATCTTTTATAATTGTCTTGTTAATCATAACGACAAGAATATGGTTTAGTTGAATAAATAAACTAGCGATTGTTTTTTGTGGTTTGGGCGAGAGTTTTTGTCACAAAATTAGTTTTCCTTAAGATTTATCCATTAGCTGTTCCGACTTTTTTCATTCCTAGTTTGTCCTGTGCAGGAAAGAGGAGAGCACGTTCCACCCGAGGATTCCTTTGAAGTAGCCCAGAAAGTGAAAGAAATGTATTGCTACACTTGTTCCGACATTGTCAAGGTACTGTCCAAAAATTCATATCGCACACAAAAGAGCGATTGCATCCATTTGAAGCATGGTAGATGAATCATATCTTGAAAAATGCATATCAAGTTGCAAGCTTTATCGTCCCCTATAAGTTTCTGTTAATCTCTCAAGATACAGTAACGTTGTTATTAAGTAGTTTATGTTCTTTTACAAGTTCAGGAGTTCAATAAGCATGACAAAGAGCCAGCAAAATACATTAAGCAGTGGAGAGGTACTAAACCGAAGACGGGCGCTCCGTATACTTGTGATATAGGCTATGAACGGTTCCTTGGTCCCGAGGTATATATATATATTCCTTAAGTAATACATAAAATTGTACTCCCTCTGATCCATTTTTACTGATGTTTAAGGTTGTTTCGCACAGATTAAGAAAGTCATTTAATAGCAATAAATTATGTGTAGTATGACCTTATCCTTTTATTACACATTCATATTGAAAAGTAAAGTGAATTTGCTTAATTAAAATTATATATAAAGGGGTAAAGATTGGAATTTGGCCATTTAATTCTTCTAGGTAATTGTAAGATGACAACTATTCTGATACAAAATTTCTCTTCAACAAAGAGTTATAATGGAACAAAGGGAGTACTTACTTAGAAGAATTTTATTAGAATCTTTATTTCATCTCTCTCTCTCTGATTGTTCTTCGATTGTTTATGATTGTTTAATGCATGTGTTCTTGTTCAGGTCTTCTTCAACCCTGAAATTTACACTAGTGATTTTACGAGCGCTCTGCCTGATGTGATCGACAAATGTATTCAGTCCGCACCGATAGATACTAGAAGAGCGTTGTACAAGGTGCCACAAACTTCTTGATAAATATAGATATATGTATTTCTTTTTTTTTTTTTTAATTTGTGATTAGAACTCATTCGAGATGATTTAGAATATCGTGTTATCTGGAGGATCGACCATGTTCAAAGACTTCAACCGAAGGCTGCAAAGGGATCTAAAAAAGATCGTTGATGCTCGAGTGCTTACATCCGACGCTAGGCTTGGTGGAGATATTAAGGTAACTTATTAGTTTATTGTTAAATTTTGTGTTACACCACTTAAGAATTCGAGTTATTTCTCCAGTCACAACCTGTGGAAGTAAACGTCGTTAGTCATCCTATCCAACGATGTGCCGTTTGGTTTGGAGGAAGCGTACTCTCATCCACCCCCGAGTTTTTCACGGTACGTTCTTTCATCTTCGAGGTGCCTCCAAGTTTACCAAAACGCCCCTCTGACTCAAGTAATGTGAACCTACACAGGCTTGCCATACAAAAGCAGAATATGAGGAATGTGGAGCAAGCATATGCCGAACGAACCCAGTTTTCAAGGGAATGTATTGATAGAAAGACGCATCATATTCGTGGCTATAAACGATCATATTCGGGAACCATTTCGCGTATTTTTTTACAGAAGATTCGATTGCAGGAAGACGATGCCGTAAATGGAGGTTCCTCTCTATTCTTTCTGAAGAAGAACTGGTTTGGAGATGGCTGTTTCTCATCTCCAGTTGAGTTTAGATGTTCATTTTAACAGAATAATTCTCTATACAATAATGTTAGAAGAGGTTTTTTGTTTTAGCCTATTCTTATTTGTATATACTTCTCATGATGTATTTTCTTGTAATTTCTCAAATGCTGAGATTTTTGTTTCCCTCCTTTTTATTTATTCAGCCATTTTGTTGTGTTTATTTTATGGTAAAGTAAAAAAAAAAATCAGAAAAATTTGACAATTTTTGAAAAAAAAAAATTCGAAAATACAAAAGAAAAAAAAAACACTAAACATATGTATGTATTTTTGGATTTCTTTTTTCCAAAAATTCTTACATTTTCCGGAATCTTTTTCTAAACGTGCTTTGAGTTGAGTATATTAACAAAATATAAGACGGGATAAAAATGAGCCGAGCTGTAATTTAAGGCACATGTTATTTGCACTAGCCTCTTTATTAAATACACTACTTACTTTTCCAAAAAAAAAATTCGAACACGGTGAAATTGAAAAAAAAAAAATCGGAATTTTTTTTCGAAAATTTTATAAATTTTTGGATAAAAAAAGTCTAGGGTAGTGTATTTTAGAAAAAGGATAGTGCAAATAACCTTGGCCGTAAATTAATCCTACGACCCAAACTATTTGGAACTTATAGGGCTGGGCCTTGTTACAGTGGAAAAGTGACAGAACAATTCACGGTAAAAATTATTTTCTGTCCCCAGACAGTGTGACTAAATTAATTAAAGTATATTTTTGGTAAGTATCTTTGTATTTAGTAATAAATTAATATCTAAAGGTTTTTAGTATTAAAATGATAAAATTTAAAATTCAGATACAAAATATAAGAATCGGTAACTAATAAAACCAAAAAAAAAAAAAGATATCAATAAATGCATAATTTATTCTCTTTTCAAATCAATTTAAAATAAATGAAGAGAAAAAAGTAGAAGGAAATTAGATAAATGGACAAGTCTACCCCGCTCAGATTAATTTCCTTTCTAGAACGTCCCAAGGACTCGCAACGGGATCTAACTTCTAATCTAAGAACATAAAAAGGGGGATAAAATATAAACAAAAATAAGCTAGGGCAAATATCGTGTGACCAATAGCGGATAAAGGAGACGCCGGAAAACGCCGCCGATCGCCGCACGTCCGTTGACGCCTCAGGTTCTTTGTTCAATTTCGTCTCCCTAGCTCCAGTGAAGTAATGAATTTCAGTCATAGTAAAGAAATGTTGTTATCGCATCTGTGTATCGTAATTCGTCGAAAACCTAATCTGCGAAGTCAAATCATGTGTTCATGCTATTTATCGGCTTGGTTATCTCTTTTCTGTTTGGTTTGATTCTATATTTGGTAGGTTCAGTTGAATTTTGATGGTGTGAACTTGGTGTCGCAATTTTTGTTCTACTTGGCTCCATCTATCTGGTTTGTTCGTCCTTATTTCTATAGTTAAGGTTATATTGATCAACATACTGCTTTTCTGGAATTACATATGTAATTGTTGATGAACTTTTGTAGTTTAGAAACCCAAGGACGGAAGGACCTAGTTTATGCAGTTTTTAGTGATATTATATCATGTGGATTATAATTGGTTTCTCACGAGTCAGATATTATGAAGTCAGTGTTAATCTCATGGAGAATTAGAAATTTTACTATGGATTGTTGATAAGATCATATTTTATTTTTGTTCTTCAGTTCATCATATTATGTGAAGTACATGTAAATGGACAAGTAAACCATCCTGCTTAAATTATTTCTTTTTGTTTATCCGTTCCTGGATATCCTATACATTCTGCTGTTTTAGGTTACTTGAGAACTTTCTACAACTCCTTTTTAACAATAAATAATAGGCTGATAAAATGCATCTTTTCCACTTGGATATAATATTAAGTTTCACAATATTATCTGGCCGTGGTACATTTGTAGGTGTGTAGATTGCTTTAAAGTGGAGATACATTTTGTAGGTGTAGTTTGCTTTAATGGATCCGGTGGGTGGCGAGCAATTAGATTATGGAGCTATACCGGCCCTTGCGGAGGAAGAAATTGGTGATGATGATGAATATGATGATCTATATAATGATGTTAATGTTGGAGGGGGCTTCCTGCAGATGCAGCGGTCAGAGGCTCAAATGCCTTCTGGTGTTGGAAATGGTGGCTTCCAAGATTCAAATGCTAATGTTCATGGGATCAAAGTTGAATCAATTGCCTCGCAACAGGCGAACGATGCCGGAGTTGCTAATGAAGGGACATATCTTCCACCACAGATCCAATTTTCTGATCAGAAGCCTGGCTTGCCAACTGCTGGTGCACCTACACAATCTGTGGATGCTTCTCTGCCCCATAATTCTGAGGCAGGGCGTATGGGTTATCAAGGTTCAGTATCTGTACCCAATAATAGTGTTCCTGATCAGATGATTAAACAAGAAAAGATTGTTGGTGAACCGGTACCTTCAATAAATCCATACATAGGCAGTTCAAAAAGCATTCCTCAGACTCCAACAAACCAGATGAATCCAAGGGTAAATGTCAATACAAATCAGACAGTAGATGATGATTACATGATAAGGCCACAAATGGGAAATGGAAATACGATGCTCTTTGTAGGAGAGCTGCACTGGTGGACAACAGATGCTGAGCTTGAGAGTGTGATCAGTCAGTATGGAAAAGTCAAGGAGATTAAATTTTTTGATGAAAGGGCTAGTGGTAAATCCAAAGGCTATTGCCAAGTTGAATTTTATGATCCTGCTGCAGCTGCTGCATGCAAGGAGGGCTTGCACGGTCATATTTTTAATGGGCGAGCATGTGTGGTGGCATTTGCCACTCCACAGACCATAAAGCAGATGGGTGCTTCTTACACAAACAAGAACCAAAGTCAGGCACAATCCCAGCTGCCGGGAAGGAATCCCGTTTACGATGGTGGAGGAAGAGGCAATGGAACAAATTATCCTAATGGAGATGGAGGGAGGAATTTTGGACGAGGTGGGTGGGGAAGAGGGGGTAACCAATTCCCTAACAAGGGCCCAGGGCCTGGACCTATCAGAGGAAGAGGGGGAATGGGAAACAAGAATATGATGGGGAATGCACCTGGTGGAGGAGCATATGGACAAGGCCCTGCTGGCCCAGGTTTTGGAGGGCCTCCTGGTATGATGCATCCTCAGGGCATGATGGGTCCTGGTTTTGACCTAGCATTTATGGGTAGAGGAGGGGGTTATGGAGGTTTCGGGGGCCCTGGTTTCCCAGGGATGCTTCCTCCATATCCGCCTGTTAACTCAATGGGGCTTCCTGGAGTAGCTCCTCATGTCAACCCTGCCTTTTTTGGTCGCGGGATGGCTCCCAATGGAATGGGTGTGATGGGTTCTGCAGGGATGGATGCACATCACTCAGGAATGTGGGGTGACAATAACGTGGGTGGATGGGGAGGGGAAGAACACGGGAGAGGGACCAGAGAGTCTAGTTATGGTGGTGAGGATAATGCTTCCGAATATGGGTATGGAGAAGCAAGTCAGGAAAAGGGTGTAAGGTCTACTTCTGCTTCGCGAGAAAAGGAAAGGAATTCTGAGCGTGACTTGTCCAGTAACCCTGAGAAGAGGGAGAAGAGGCATCGGGAAGAGAGAGATCATGAGAGGGACAGGTATGACAGGGATCATAAACATCGGGAAGAGAAAGATCGTTACCGGGACTATCGCCACAAAGATCGTGATGCGGGTTATGATGATGATTGGGATAGGGGTCAGTCTTCAAGATCCCATAGCAGAATGCGTGGAGGTGGAGATGATCACAGATCTCGGTCTAGGGATGCTGATTACGGGAAACGGAGACGCATGCCATCTGAATGATGTGATTGAGAACAGATCTTATGGTGTCCCTAAAGCCACCTCCACTAATTTGCATCATCAGTCTTAAATAAACTGATGGATTGCTTGCTGTTTTCATGAGTTGCTGTCGCACACTGTGTGGCCTTTGACTTCGAAGAAGTAAGTACCTTTTAGTAGGCTTTTCCGGGAGGAACTACTATTATTTATCTTCAAGTGCTCTGCAACTTTAGTTATTTGTGATATTAAACTTCAGTACCCTAAGTAGTATACTATTTGCAATATGCTTAATGCAGTGACTACTATGTTTTGTGTCTCTCCAGCTCATTCATATCTATAAAATTGTGACCTTGTTGTATATATGAGTTATTACATTTTGGTTTTTGTTTACACATTAAACCTTTACCTTATTCAAACGGTGCAGCTTATTTCGTGCTTGGTCCATAACTTGAAACAAGCAAGCAAGTATTGAGAGTTCTGCCTGGAGCGAAACTTGTTTTGGCACTTCTTTATACATATTAGCTTGTCACCCTTAAAACCTTTTACATTTGAATGAGTTTCACGGTCATGGGTCATAATTATACAGATCTATCTTTTAACAGACAACTAGGTAGAGTAGTATATTTTAAATTTATCCAGTAAGATTGCTCTAGTGGTTTACTAATACTGGGATGGTGCAACACTACAGCTTTTTATAATAATTGTCTGTTCTTGTTTGACATGTGGCCCCTGTTCCATGACTAATTAAAATGGTTTTTGTGGTCTTCTTATTATTGACATTGCAAATTTTCCCCCCTTTGCTTATCATACTCAGGATCAGAGAACTATTAATTGGTGCTTCCTTGGAAATCCTGTGGAAATAATCCCTTTATTAGCTATATGCCTGTGATATTCCATGTAGTAGGTTTTACATGTGTAATAATTTCACTCGATGTTTGTAATTAGGTTGCACAAATTGTAATGTATCTTGGAAATGTTGTGCATTTGAGTCATATGTAATAGAGGGGTTGTTTTTTGATGCAGCGGTCTGCATTGTAAGCTAAATCTGCTGTAAAATTTTGTTAGCTCTTTCATGTAAACCTACATGTGTCAAATTAAGAGTTGCTCGGTTAGATTTAAGATGTGAGCAGGTCGGAGGATCTTTGTTTATTCAAAACTGTACATAGCTGTATGTATTTTGTAGTGTAATGTACGTACTCAGTGTAAGCTCAAAAGTTTTTGCGATGAGATGTATTCTGGATCGGCCTTGTAACTAGGGAATTTGTAATAAGGTTGTATAAATTGTAAGTGTATCTTGGCAATGCTTTGCATTTCGAGTCATTGTAATAGAGGGGGCCGTTTTCTGATGCAACAGTCTGCATTGTAAGCTAAATTTACTTGATTTGATATAAGATGTGAGCAGGTTGGGGGATCTTTGTTTTTTCGAAACTGTATGTATTTTGCAGTGTAATGTTGCACACAGTGTAAGCTCAACTGTTTTTGCTACAAGATGTATTGTGGATCGGCTTTGTAACTCGGGGGTTTGTAATAAGACTGTATAAATTGTAAGTGTATCTTGGAAATGCTGTGCATTTTGAGTCATTTGTAATAGAGGGGTCGTTTTTTGATGCAGCGGTCTGCATTGTAAGCTAATTTTGCTGTAAAATTATGCTAGCTCTTTCATGTAAAACCCGCACCTGTAATAAATTACGAGTTGCTTGGTTAGATGTAAGATTTTAGCCGGGGGGGACATTCGTTTATTCGAAAATGTATGTTTTTGATCTAGTGCAATGTAGTCTTGCCTACAGTGTGAGCTCATCAGTTTTCGCGAAGAGATCGGCTTTGCAACTCCGGGGCTTTGTGACTCCGGAGTTTTGTTACATGCATTGTTCCAATTGATATTTGTTTTATAGCCATGTATTGTGGTTATATTTGCACCTAGAACTCAGAAAGAAAAAGGAGGGTAGAATTACTATCTCTTCATACAATAATAAAAAATTGAATATCGAATACCAGGTTACTGATATGCAAATGAATGCATGGATTCAAGTAGAAACTCTCTAGAATTACTGTTGCCTCCTATAAGGTTTTGATTCTCAAATCTCAGCTATTGTAGTTTTATTTAAATATAACAAAGAAGAGAAAACAATAAGTTTCGAAATTCGAATGGACGCAAATTTTACTCAAGACAGTTAAAAGTTATGTTTATTAAAAATCAATGAGATAACAGTCGTTGTGAACCATTGATAATAATGAAGGGTCTAAATTCAGCAAAATTGAGAAAAGTTACAAAATCTCAAGTGGAAACATCGTGTATATAATGTATTGTTGATTAGTATTAATTGTTAAATCACCAAAAAAAAAAATTAGTAAGAAAAACTAATGGTCTTTAATTTTCCATATTCAAGTCAAATATAGCAATGGCAATGAGAAAATCCAGAAAAGTTTGCATGGCCATGCAACCTTTCTTCTTCTCATCCCTTAAAATCCGCTATTCCACCGCCACCTCCACCGTCCCTCCGCCCTATATAATACTCCTCCAACACCTCCACAACCGCAACACATCTTCGCAAGTGCTGCAATTTCTTAGAAAAAAATAAATAAAGAAAAAAAAATCATCAAATAAAATGGCAAAAAGTAACGTTTTTCTTGCCCTCATTTTTTTCACAATCTTGGGGATGGCTGTGGCCACCGAACCGGCCACCGCCACCCCTTCCACCTTAGCCCCCACCACCGGAGAAGATGAGGGCGGTGAACACCCCATCGGCCCCATTACTGGTGGGCCCGCCACAGATGCTGCCCCTATCGGAGGGCCCGTTCCCGAGAACGCTTTTCCCAACCTCGCCCCCGCCGCGGGCCCCACAAGCAGCGCTGCCATGCTAGAAGTGAGCGTTGCCGCGGGAGCAATAGGCGCAGCTGGAGTCGTTGGATCATTTTTCTTTTGAATTAATTATATTAACCAATAATGCATTTATGAAAAACTTATAGGAGGAGATTTAAATGTGCTTCCATGTATTTCGGGATCATTATATGTACATTGTGTTTCTTTTATGAAATATTTTTTTAATTAACTACGACACCACACTATTCAATTTATTAGTGCATAGGTTAATATATGGTGGGTCACCGTTGATTTTTGTGTAAAGTAATTGTGAAACAATAGAGTATAATTATTTAAGAAAGTATTTATTTATTAATATATGAAAGAGTTTTTTTTTTTTTTTAAAGAATGATAGATTTATTGTTTAACATCTATAGTTGAACTATCAATTATCTCGTGATCTTAACTGATTACCATTTTATATGCTAAGATTTTACGAGGTCCGTCTATGAATCATGAATTTCATTTTCTTTTCATAAAATGGGTTGATATTTAAACTTATGATTATCCAAAAGTTTGAACGTGATATCTTTGACATTTTAAAATTTTGAAGACTTGAGTCAAAAAATATTTGAGAAAATTGGGGGCTAAGTATTCTTTGAAAAACGTAACGAACTTCATAAATATATGCAAGAATATATATTTAAACTTAAAAATAAACTTAATAATAATAATAATGGGGATTTTGTTTTGAATTGGGTAAACTGATAGGCCAATTATTACGAAAAGAATTATCTATGTTATTATTATTAAAAAATTATCTCTATTATTATTAAAATGAGAATAAAGTTTAAAATAAGGATTAATGAGAATTGAGGATTTTTGAAATAGTTACTCCCTTTGCTTCAAAATAAGTGTCGTTCTAGAGATTTTAGGACAAATTAAGAATTATAAAATTTGACATATATACCCCATATAATCTCTAAAATAATCTATAATATTTTGATAATCTTTTATATTTTAATATAATTCCCAAAATATCTCTTATATTTTGAATTTGAATTCGGGGTAAATCAGGAAAAAATGTGAAAAAATAGCTAAAACAAAACAAATTTTACTCTCTAAAACGACACTTATTTTGAATTGGAGGGAGTGTATGTTAGTATGATTCTACGAGGTATACGAATCACTCATTCAATTTCTTTTCCTAAAATGTGTTTAAAAAAAAAACAGAAGTTTGAAATAAAAAAATACTCCCTCCGTCCATGAAAAATGGGCTTGTTACTTTTATCACGGTTATTAAGAAAGTTGATATAATATGTAAAAAGTAAGAATATTGTGTCAAATCAAGTACAAAATAAATTATTTTTAAAATGTTATGTGTGTGTTGAAAAAGTAGATAAAGTTTATTCTTACCATTTTAGGCAACATGACTATTTTTCGTGGACGGCCAATAAAGCAACCAGGACTATATTTTGTGGACGGAGGAGTATTGAATTTGTCACGGGATTTTGTTTCGGTTTTGAAATTTTGAATAACATAGCTTCGGGTAAATTGAAAATATTTGCAAATTGGAAATTAAGTGGGCTTTGAACTCGGCCCAAACTAAACTGGGCTTTCCATCTCACGAGAAGTATAAAATTACGGCATTGCCACTGCGTATACTAGGGCAAGGTTTCACTTCCGAAACTTCCAGAAAGCTTAAATTACTCCTCTTCCCTCCACTCTTCCTTTTCATTTTCAAGTTGGATCCGTTTAAAGATCCGATCTCGTCGTCGGATCTCCAAAATGGCGTTGGCGTTCGATGAATTTGGTCGGCCGTTCATTATACTGAGGGAGCAGGAGCAGAAGAGTAGAGTGCGCGGCCTAGAGGCGCAGAAGGCCAACATCGCCGCCGGAAAAGCGGTGGCGCGTATTCTCCGAACTTCCTTAGGCCCCAAAGGCATGGATAAGATACTTCAGAGCCCCGACGGTGACATTACCATAAGTAAGTTCGGCACATTTATGCTGTTCTGTATAATGGTGGTGTATTTAGGGTTTAGGGTTTAAAATTTGAAATACGTGTTATAATATGCTTCTAGTTTGTGATATGCTATTGTTTTTTAGTCTTATAATGACATATTGAGATCTTTTTCTGTTCTGGTTGTTTTGGTATTCAGCGAATGATGGTGCGACGATCTTGCAGCAGATGGATGTTGACAATCAAATTGGTAAGCTTATGGTTGAATTGTCACAGAGTCAAGACTATGAAATTGGTGATGGAACAACGGGAGTTGTTGTTATGGCCGGTGCGCTTCTGGAACAAGCTCAGAAACTATTGGAACGTGGAATTCATCCGATTCGGATTGCCGAAGGATATGAAACGGCTTCCAGGATTTGCTTTGAACATTTGGAGCGTATAGCCAATAAATTTGAATATAGTGCCACTAATGTGGAGCCTTTAATCCAGACTTGTATGACTACTTTGTCCTCCAAGATGTGAGTATTGTTTCTTATTTTGGATCCTGCTTATATTTATAGTGATATTTTAGCTGATTTGTTGTTGTTTTAAATAAATGTTACTGTCCAAGAATATATACACCTTACTACATTTGCACACTAGTTTATTTTCTACTTTAGGTTGATTGTTGTGAACTCTAAGAAATGTTTATAGTTCCATTCCAGATTGTATGTTGCATCTGATTAGTGTTCTTCCAGCTGTGGATCATAAAAGAGTATTTTTCTGCTGGGTGGACGTGTTTGTATATTCTGATTTCTTCGTCATTTTTGTTATTAGTAATGTGAAATGGGTTCACCGTTTCAGTGAACTTTTGAGATGCTGGGGCAGTCCTGTCATCTACGTCCTATTTTCTTTTCTTGCAAACACATTGGATGGAAAATCTCTAACTTCGTCTTCTGGGTTTATTCCATTATTATTGGATTTGGTTGTGTGATTATGGTCAATCCTGGCGAGTTAGAATCTTTAAGGATGAAGGGTTTGTTATTTTGGCATTTTTCTTATACTGTTGTTTACTTGTTTTGATTATGTCAATTGGATCCTGCAGTGTGAATAGGTGTAAACGTAGTTTGGCCGAGATTGCAGTCAAAGCAGTGCTTGCAGTTGCAGATTTAGAGAGAAAGGATGTTAATCTGGACTTGATCAAAGTAGAGGGGAAAGTAGGTGGAAAGCTCGAGGATACTGAATTAATATATGGGATTGTTATAGACAAAGATATGAGTCATCCCCAGATGCCAAAACAAATTGAGGACGCAAAGATTGCCATATTAACTTGCCCCTTTGAGCCCCCAAAGCCAAAGACTAAACATAAGGTCGATATCGATAGTGTGGAAAAATTCCAAACTTTACGTCAACAAGAGCAGAAGTACTTTGATGATATGGTTCAACAATGCAAGGTAATCTTTTTAGTTAGGTGGAACGTGGATGTTTGGTTTTATGATCGTTTTGGAATACTTTTTTTATTGAGTTCTGTTTGGAAGTTGCATAATATTTTGGAAGTTTGTCCATCCTTGTTGGGTGGGGGTTTTTTTTTTTTGGGGGGGGGGGGAGGGGGAGAGGGTGTGGTGGGATGGGGCCACGTGGGGTTGCACTTTATGTGTCTATATGCTTCACTTTTGATTGAATTGAAGGCCTTGGTGTAATTTCAATGTCTCACTGGATTGCAGGATGCTGGAGCTACTTTGGTGATCTGCCAATGGGGTTTTGATGATGAGGCAAACCACTTGCTAATGAATAGAAATTTGCCTGCTGTACGATGGGTTGGTGGTGTTGAGTTAGAGCTGATAGCCATAGCCACAGGTTTTTGACAATCCTTCCATTCTCTATTTTATTTCATTTTTGGGCTTCAGAATTCTTATTACCTCTGCTTCTCAATTTGGTATTAGGTGGAAGAATTGTGCCAAGGTTTCAAGAGTTGACACCCGAAAAATTGGGCAAGGTGAGCTTCAATCTTATGATCTTTATATCTCTGTTCCTTCTGTCTATACCACCATTTTATTGATTTTTTTATATCATACCGAGGCTATCATATGCACAGAACTAATTATGGTTTACACATGCCAGGCTGGTTTGGTTCGAGAAAAAGCTTTTGGCACTACCAAAGATCGAATGATATATATTGAGCACTGTGCAAATTCAAGGGCAGTAACCATATTTATACGTGGTGGTGGGTCAATACTGTCCAATTCATATCTTTTACTTAATACTCTAATTAACCATTTTATACCTTTATTTGTTGAAGCTACTTCTGGAATCTGGCTAGTTTGTAACTGTATATTTTCTGGTATAATTTGATATTCTTATACAATGTTCCTTCAGAAGCTTCAGTTCTGGACATTGCCCACCCTCTATACTCATTGTTTCCCATATAACATGGTGTAGATTAATATGACTATTTCACTTGTGCTTGATGTGGTATCTGTATATTTTATAATATGGAATATTATTTCTATAAAAATACTAGAATAAGTTCCCAAAAGTGCAATGCTGAAATAAGTGCTACATTAATGTATAGGAGTTATCTAGTTTCAACTCAGCTCTGATAGGTTCTTGTATTTTATGGTGCTTTAGGTAACAAGATGATGATTGAGGAAACAAAACGCAGTCTTCATGACGCTTTATGCGTTGCCCGGAATCTTATTCGCAACAATTCTATAGTTTATGGTGGTGGCTCAGCTGAAATGTCTTGCTCAATTGCTGTGGAAGCAGCTTCTGATAAGTATCCTGGAGTTGAGCAGGTTAGTGTCCAGACTTTCACCTTTTACGTATTAGGTTCAATTCTCTGAAGGTAAACTTAACATCTTTTGGTCTTGGCAGTATGCTATTCGGGCATTTGCTGATGCATTAGATTCTATCCCGATGGCGCTGGCAGAAAATAGTGGCCTCCAACCAATAGAAACTCTATCCGTTGTCAAATCACAACAAATTAAGGTAATTTTGACCTTCTTGCCCATTTTCTTCCATATTTTTGGTTTCATTTATATCTTTTGCACCTCGAAGGCTTGAAGCAGCCTTAGATGCTCTATGTTGAGAATCATCTGCTCAAATGAAAAGGGGAAAGAGAATACTTAATTAAGGCAAACATGTAAATAAAGTACATATAAATGATACCACGTGACTTGACCGAACTCAATAATGAAAACGAGATATGATATATGTATACACGCACAGTAGGATAAAGGCCCAAGTTCTCATTATCTCACTACATAGTTTTTGGTTGATGAGTTATTTATTTTATCTGCAGGAAAACATCCACCACTATGGTATCGACTGCAATGATGTTGGCACAAACGACATGAAGGAGCAAAATGTTTTCGAGACTTTGATTGGGAAACAGCAGCAGATTCTGCTCGCGACTCAAGTTGTTAAGATGATTCTGAAAATCGATGATGTCATTTCGCCTTCAGAATATTGATCTCGACATCACGTACTTTGATGCAAGATTTTGCTTAGATTGTGCAATTTTTAGTTTGCTCAAGTGTGTCTGCTGATAGTCATTTGGGCCAATTCGATACTGTGATTGGTCTGGTTTCTCTTTGTAGTGGTTTTGTTTTGTTCATTTTCTTCTATTATTGATGGATTCTTCTTTTCACCTTGTTATGTTATCTAAGACATGGTTGCACCTTTATCTTCTTTCTGTATTTGGTAGACTTTTGTGTTTTTATATCCACATTGTTTCACTCATTGTACTTCAGTTGATATTGGAGCTCAAGGCTTGCACACGTGACCTTTTATTTCCAATTCACATTAAGTATTTATAAGCGTTGCATCTAGAGCTGGCAAAACAGTCGGCCTGACCCTGCCCGTCGGGTCAATCACTATTTACGGACTGGGCCGGCCCATTTGCACATTGGGCCTGTAAAATCCCAGCCCCGCCTGACCCAACCGTAGCCTGTGGGCTAATGGGTCGGCCCGGTCCATTTCAACTTTTTTTTAAAAAAATTTTTTCTTAATCTCAAAATAATGTTTGGTAGAGTTTTTTTCATTCCACGGTACTGAAAATAGAGGGGCTTTATTTACAATTTTTTTTATTATGGCATCAACTATCAAGTCAAGTATGTTTAAAAAAAATTAAATATACAACACTAAATCTCTTATTATGGCAGTATCAAGTCAAGTATGTTCATATATTTGTAATTACAACATTAAATATCATTTAAAGAAATAACACTAATTATAATCTTTTAAAAATAAAATAGATAAAAAAAATCAACCAGGCCAAACGGGCCGGCCCGTGGCCAGTCTGGCTAGCCCATTTGGCCCACCAGGCCAGCTGGGCCCCGCCAAAAACGGCCCGATTTTTTCGGGCCTCTATTTTTGGGCCCAGCCCAGCCCATATGTCGGGCGAGCCAAGAGTAGTACACGGTTTATTTCTTTGAAACCGCCAAGAGTAGTACACGGTTTCTCCATATTCATTCCCAACAAATATGTTGATCAATTTTCTCCCTCCCAACAATTAAGCACTCTCTCCTCTCTCCTCTCTCCTACTCTTCCCAAACCAAAATCTGAAAATTAACACATACATATACACACGGATATACATACACGCATATACATACATGAATTCTAATATGAAAATCAACACATGCATATACATATCTTCGTCTTCGCTCACGGTGCGTTGCTTTCCTCTCCCTCCACCGCCAGTCCGCCACCGCTAGCCTCTTTCCCTTCGCGATCGCCGCCATCCGCCGATGTTCAGCCGATTCGAGGCTGCCGCCGCTCTCCTCCCCCTTCACCGTCAGCCCTCTCTCCGCTCCGCGTCACAGTGAAAAATTTATATTAGGATTTCGTTTCTTCTCCGCCTAGCTTCGATTTGGCCGCCAAGGCGGCGCCTGGAACAGTAGACGACTTTTCTTACCGATTAACCCAAAATCGGGGCAGCCTGCAACCGCCTAGCGCCTTGGCAGCCGCTTATGCCGCTTTTTGCATCCCTGATATATACTTTTTTTTACAAATTTAAAAGGAATATCATCACAGTTTTTTCCAAATTTCGTGATTAGATCGAATATCAGAAATGCACACCCAAAATCCTTTTTCTTTTTCAAACAGCATCTAACTTAAATATAAAATTTACACAGAATAAATTTTTGCAAATTTTTTTTAATATTAATTTTTTTACAAATTTAAAAGGATTCTAATTAGCAAATCCGATATGTGTCAGATGTTGATAGGTTTAACATACGGTGTACATCTGTACATGATAAACGGTAGTGTGTCTTAATTTTATTATTTTCTATTTTAAAGTCGATTAAAAATTGAAGTAGTTATTTAGGATTATTAGTGAATAGTGACATATATATATATACAAACAAACAAAAATAGGATAAAAATTAGGCAAGTTATAAACAAACAAACATAACTCTCAAGATTTGTTCATATACCAAAATAAAATAATGTTGTAACTTGAAACATTACCATACAACTTTTTGTGCAGCCAATTTTTTTTTTTTTTTTTAAATCCGTTGATTAATTGAAAATGCAAAACCAACAAAATCCGCTTGTTGTGTCTTCCTTTTATTTATAAAAGAATTATTTTACACTTCTCTATTAGTCAAAACGGGCTTATTGTCTTCTTCACCGTTACTAAGAAAATAAATATAATATATAAAAAGTAAGGCTCCACTTGGTAGGCCGTAAAAGGCCATATTATGGGGTGTTGTATAATTAATATTTCACTTGGTAGGGCATACTAAAATAATATCGACCCGTTTCTTACATGCCCGACCCTGTAAAATAGTAAGGCGTAATACCTCCAAAGCACTATTCACCTTTACAAAATTAATTCGGTCCGAAAGGTCGTACTATTTTATTATTGGTTTGTCACACGAACCGCCGCCGCCGGACCACCGCCGGACCGCCGCCGGACCGCCGGAATTTCGCCGGAATTTCGCCGGACCCGCCGGAAAGTCGCCGGAATTTTGCCGAAAGGTCGCCGGACCGCCGCAGCCGGCGCCGAAAGGTCGCCGGAGGCTGCCGACCTAATTTTTACCTTTTTTATTACTTTCTACCAAGTAAGTATAAGAATTTTGCATAAATTAGTATGACCTTTTTTATATGTCCTACCAAGCAATTTTATATGACTTTTCTATACTAAATTTATGCCCCCTACTAAAATTATTAATGTCTACCAAGTACAACCTAAGAATAATATTTTAAATATATAAAATAATATATTTTAAAAATATCATGTATATATATTATAAATAAAATTTATTATTTCCTGTGACTTTTTTTCTTAGAACGGGAGGGAATATTTTAGTAGATAAGGGAATTGTAATATTATAATATAAGGGTTCCAAACATTTGGCATCTCATGCTTATATCTATTTTAATTCCATCTCGACTAAAACTCTTCGAGCTTGACTCTACTAATTACTACCTCCGTCCATAAAAATTAGGCATGTTAGAAATATACATGATTTAATGCGATATGTCGAAGGGTATTACGAAATTTTCTGAAGTCCGTTTTTTAATAAAATGATCATTTGTGGAAAGTATGTGAAACAAACTTTCTATTAACGATTAAAAAACGAACCTCAGAAAATCATGTAATATCTTCCGACATATCACATTAAACCATGTGCATTCTAACAAGCCTAATTTTCATGAACGGAGGGAGTATCGTATAAAACAAAACATAAAATTTAATTGTTCAATTCATTAACAATACTAAGCAAAATTGGGGTGAAAAATGACTTATAAAAACATTTTTAAAAAAATAAAGAGAACTTATCAAGAAAAGCTTCACATAAATGATTAAAAGCACTTTCCACCAATGTGAATAAATTAAGAAAGCAATCCGGGCAAGTCTGGTTTTAAACTATTTACTGGCTGAGGCAAAGAGCTAAAGAAATGTCTACTAGGTTAAATTCTGCAGCTCCTACATCCTACCCTTATTCACAACCACTTCTATTTACACAGAGAGCAATAAACATGGAATTAAAATAGATATAAACATGAGGAATGCTGCATATGATAGATTAAAGCATTAACCGAGATGGATATCGACTCGTTCGGGATTAGCTCGCTCGCTTTGATTAGCAGAGAGCTCGACCCCGAGCTGTCCTTTGTCACCCGACCCGAATGCATACAGCTTGTCTGAATCCGTGAGAGCAAATGTATGAGCATTCCAATATATTGAATTCGTGAGGCTTATTTGTACAACCCGTTCTTTCACTCCCTTTAGTGATGTTACGAGCTCTGGGCTTAGAACGTTCGAATGCCTATTTCCCTGAAAAAACGACACATTGGGACACACCCTTATTGCTCGTAACATAACATAAATAATGCCTTAAGTTTGCATCTTTATAAATTGGCTAAGTTTGGAGTTTCCAACAAAATCCTATAAATGGTACTCGGTGCATTTTCAAATGGTATGAGTTGTTATACTAAAAGATATTAGTTGTTATACCTGATCCTCAGCAGCAGCAACAGCATTATGTCCAAGGCTAGACGATTCTCCACAGCCAAAAGAATAGACGTCGCCATCATCCGAGACTACGAAGGTTGTGTAGTCTCCCGTTGCAACGTGAACCGCTTTCACGTTGCTCAGAGCTTCGACCACCTTGGGAACAGATTGACAATCTTCGTTTCCGTGGCCCAAGCATCCATATCGTCCCCAGCCCCACGTGCATACTCGTCCATCCTTTCCCACCACTGCAGCATGCCAAGCACCAGCTGCAACCACTATGGGCTGAAGATTCAAAGTCTGAAACTGTTCGATTAATCTTGGCTGCTTCTCATCGGTTTTAGAACCGTGCCCAAGCTTACCACCCAATCCACAACCAACAGAGTACACAGACCTGAAAATAGCGCAATTTATAACGAAATTCGACCACCAAACAAATAAGATCAACATCTCTTCAACATTCAATCATCAACACATGTTCACAATCATCAAATAAGTTCTTGAAAATATGAATTCAGTAAAGGAGCTTACATGCCACCAAGTTGACAAGTCAAAGCTAGAAGGTAGCAGTATCCTGCCGCAATTTGAACAACGGGTATATTTTCGAGCTCCCCCAAAAGCGGGCGGGGCTCCATATCATTCGGCTCGGTATGATGGCCAAGTTTGCTTTCATTTCCCCAAGAAAATGTGTAAACCCTGCCTTCTCTTGACAACACAGCAGTAAAGAAATTTCCAATAGCAACCTGTACAACAAATATATCCTTCAAAGATTCAACTAGCTGAGGAGTAGTTACTAATTTATTCCCTTGAAGCCCGTATTCGGCATCCCCAAACGAATCTTTTCCAAAGGCATACACGCGGCCAGCATCGCTAATTAGCATGGTCCGGCCCGCCCCAGCTGCTGCATGAATGACACGAATTCCCTGCAGAGATCTGAACCAAAACAAGTTCAATTAGTTCTCTTTTATACAAAATGGTACAATACCAAACCACTATTTACAAAATAGTACAATGTTAAAAAAACTATGCTCTTATGTTCAGCTTTTTTTGTGCATATATTCAATTATTTTGTATCAATTTGTAAAAATCTGTTTGATATTGTATTATCATGCACTTATTCCGAAGATAGATTAATAACCTAATCAAGCGAGGGCGTGATTCCTCGTCGGTAGTTCCATGCCCGAGCTGTCCCGAGCTGTTGGAACCGAATGAATACACAGCTCCACTAGAAGTCACAGCAATGCTGTGACCGGGACCAGCTATAGCCTGCGTTTTCTCCCTTCTATAACACGCTTCTCCAGCCAATAAGTACCTCAAGACCAGTTTCCACGAGCCCCCGCATCTTTGTTTCATATCTTGGCGTTGCTCAATCGTCATCGGTTTAAATATGGCCCTCTTCTGGCACATATCGAGAGCTGCAAGCTCTGCCAACGAGAGCTCGTGATCGGGGGCAAAGTGGGCAGGCTGCTTAAAGAATGAACAAGTAGCCTGCAACAAAGATTAAGATTCAATCAGCAGCATCATCAATTCTAATGTCAAAACAGGGGATCAACCGTCGAAAAAGGGCGAAAACGAACACTTGCCTCGAGTTTGGCGAGATCGTGAGGGTCCAAATTGCAACCGGTCAGGAAATGGAGAACGATTGACGGATTAGCAGACAACGGAAACTCCCCGGGACTTGCATTTCCGAAGCAATGGCGTTGTTGCTTCTGATGTGGTGCAGGGGAAGCAACGTGTGAAACAATAGTTTGCTCGGCGGTAATGTTGTGAAATTGAACACTCGAGGCTCCACTAGTAGTGGCATCCATGGGCACCGCTCTTAACTTTGCAGTGCCCTAATTGGGCAAAGGGGAATGTTTTACTTTGACTGAAAAACCAAAAAAATGTGTAAGGTTTTCGCATTTTCCATTATATATTCAACCTCAAGTTAACTAAGGGATCAAGATTAACTGAAAAACCACAAAAATGTGTTAAAGTTTTTGCATTTTCCATTATATATTCAACCTCAATTTAACTAAGGGATCAAGATAAAGCTACTCAATACCTTACTTTAACTGAAAAACCACAAAAATGTGTAAGGTTTTTGCATTTTGCATTATATATTCAACCTCAATTTAACTAATTAATCAAGATAAAAGCTACTCAATACCTTTTGAGTAACTAGTTTTTCAGCTAACTTGTATCAAGCCTGCAATTGTGTACAAAAGACATTTATCAATATACATTCAACTACATTGCCCATTCGCAAATAGCCACAAAAACGATCAAACAAAGTGATCAAATGCAATTAACGACGGAATAAACGAAAACCAGTGGAATTGGCCAAGTTTGCCCAAATTAGAGAGCATCTAATCAAGTGATACCTAACAAGCAAACACATTCCACAACTAAATTTGCACAAAGAAAAGGTATACGCGTAGTTTGTACGTATGCTAGAATTAAAGAATACTGTTTAAAGAAGCATGCCACAAAACCTGTAAAAAGGTAATATTCCACATCAAAAGAAGCCCAAAAAAAGAAACCAATTCTCACAAAACAAAAAGGTAAATTTCATCTAGAATCACGATAGTGAATTGAAACTGGCGATTATAATAATGATCGCAACAATCAAACAATTTTACAGAGAAATTGACCAAAAAAAAAAATCAAAAGGATCTCCCGTGATCAACAAAACCACTTCAATTCCTCAATCCCACTGAAGATCAAGTGGAATTTTACAAAACTGAGCAAAATTTCAGAACCAACAGTCGCGATTCTGTACATTCCGATACACAAACAGATCAGAAACAAAAACAAAATTTACATGCAAAAGAGGCCCGAGATTCCCCAAAACCCATGCGATTCTGCAATCTTCGTATTCCTGATCAAAGCCGTGAATCCGGTAATTTTTCAGGTGATATTAGTTTTATAGATGATTATAGGGGTTAGAGAAAATAGTCTGGTGATGGGATGCTTGTATACAAATCTTTTCCTTTTTGTGTAGAGAGAGAAAGAGGGGAGAGAGAGTATTGTTATGAACGTGAGAGAATTGTGAGGTTATATAGATAGAGGCCTTGATTTTCTGTTTTATCGGATGGAATGTAATTTGAAGGAGAACAAACTTAGATGAGGTGTCCAACCTATTTTGCTTTGTGGCTTGTGCTCACACTCCCACGTTTTACTGTGTGCAATTTTTTTTTTTTTTTTTAATATTTATAATATGATATGAAAATGGTTTATGATAAGTTTAACATGAAACTGTTTTAAAGTATTGAATATTTCATCAAAACTGTCAAAAATCTTATCAGAAGTATCAAAAGTTGGGGTTAAAAAAATCTGCAACAATTACAATATGATACTATTCGCCCTGATTTTTATACTCCTGATCAAATACTACCTCCGTCCATGAAAAGTATGCGATATGTTGGAGGGTATTATGGGGTATTGTGAGGTCTGTTTATGAATAAAATACTCCATCTGTCCTTTAAAAGTATGCACCATTTTCTGCACGTGGATTAATGCAATATGTCGGAAGGTATTTAGGGGTCTTATGAGATCCGTTTTTGAATAAAATGATTGTTTATGGAAAGTATGCATAGAAACGTTACTATACACAATCATTTTATTTATAAACGAACCTCACAAGACCCTTAAATATCCTCCGACATATTGCATTAAACGACGTGCAGAGAATAGTGCATACTTTTAAAGGACGGAGGGAGTATTTGTTTATGGTAATGTTTATATGCATACTTGTCATAAATAAGAAATTTATACATAAACGGATCTCACAAGACCCCTAAATACCCTCCAACATATTGCATGAAACCATGTGCAAACAAGTGAGCATATATTTTGTGGACGGAGGGAGTAGTAGGTTTTATATGGAAATTGTTTGTGATAAGTTTATCGTGAAACTGTTGTAAAGTACTCCCTCCGTCCCGATATTATTCGCATACAAAAAAAGGACACACTTTTTAAGAAAAAATTAATTTTTGAGTAAAGTAGTGACATATGGGTAATATGTGTATATTATTGTGAGTGTGCACACAAATCAATGTTTCCTTGTTTAGAGTGTACAAATAATTTTGGGACGGACGAAAAAGGAAGTGTGCAAATGATAGTGAGACGGAGGGAGTAATATTTGAGTAAGACCATCAATTCAAAGTTCGCATTAGAAGTATCAAAAGTTGGGGTCAAAAAAATCTACAATAACTACAATATGTTAGTACTCGCCCTGAATTTTATACTCCTAATCAAATACTCCCTCCGTTTCATCATAAATGTCGTTTTAAATGTTAAATTTTGTTTCAAAATAAGTGTCTTTTTAACTAAATTTTTTTCACGTTTGTTTCTAATTTAACTCGAATTTAAATTTAAATTATAAGAGATTTTTTTGGAATTATTAAAATACAATAGATGTTTTAGAGATTATGAGAATATTATAAAATCTTTTCAAGATACATATGAGGGTGTGTGTATGTTAAAATTTTATAATTTAAAAAAAAAAAAGGCGAAGCCCTCGTCCCTTGGCCCCCACCCCTGGCCCGACAGAATTGGGTGGAGGAGGTAAATCATGGTGACTCAACGGCCCATTAGGTGGGAGGACCAGTGCCTAAAACAAATTTTATAATTTTTAATTTGACATAAAATCTGTAGAATGACACTAATTTAAAATAGAGTAAGTATTTGATTATTTAAAATAAATTAATAATAAACATAGAAATTGAAGTCCAAACACATGGTGAATTTCATGGATGATGGGGTGAATCTATACCAAGATTATGGGGAAGTGGAATTCTTTGGAAATATCAAATTTCGGAATTTTATTTTCGATTATTAGATTTTGTTATCCTTCCGATTTCACACATATTGTTGAGATTTTTTTGTAAGGTTGACCGAATTTCGTATGTACATATCATTTCAAATGTATTTTAGGGGATTAATTGCATTTTTAGCTTCAACAAAAAAATCATTTCAAACAATATTTTTTTACACTTTTAGTCGGTAGTTCTTTACGATATTTTGAGTCCCATTTTTAGCTTCAACAAAAAAATCATTTCAAACATATTTTTTTACACTTTTAGTCGGTAGTTCTTTATGATACTTTTAGTTTCAACGGAATAAATAAACTACAGTTTTGATCTTAAAAAAGTAGGGTAAATTTGTAGTTTTGGTCATAAAAATTAATGGATGGACCAAAACTGTAAAAAAAAAAAAAAAAAAAAAAATCATTTTTGTACATCAGTACTAGAAGTGTTTTGCACACATTCTCTTGATGACCAAATGTGAAAAAAAATCCATTTTTAGTTGTTTTTTTATTTTTTAATAGCGTTGGTTGTTTTAAGTAAAAAACAATTGCATTTTCTTGTATAGTATAATAGTACCGGT
Source organism: Ballota nigra (assembly GCA_947034835.1). Taxonomy (NCBI): domain Eukaryota; kingdom Viridiplantae; phylum Streptophyta; class Magnoliopsida; order Lamiales; family Lamiaceae; genus Ballota; species Ballota nigra. Next base: position 96,770,663 of record OX344727.1, read on the forward strand.
TGTTTTCGAAGTGTCTTTTTTTAGCGAAAACAACCACATTTTTCAATAAAAATAATCGGGATTGTTAAAATTGCAATTAAATTGTATCGTGCATCTAATGTGCTCTTTCATTCATATGAATGCAGGTAGGGATATTAGGGGTAGAAAAATGAGAATTTTGAAACAACTATCTCATAAAAAAAATATATATACTATAGCAGAAATTTAATCTAATAAAGTATAATTAATAAGAATACTAACAGCTGTAAAAACCTATAATAGGCTTTGGGCTCGTTGGACCAAAAATTATGAATTTAAGCTGGTGAAGACTTTTTTATTTTTTTCTTGTTTTTAACAGATTTGACATATCGCAATTCAACTTCTTTAATTGCACGTCCAATGAACAAATGAACGTGAAAAATAAAAGAAATGAAATTTAATCTTTGGAGGTTTCTTTATTATTAATGTTATTCCCAATCATGGCGTAAGTTCAATTTTGTATAATAATGTATATATGGTAAGTAAAAGATGGAGATATATAAGATAAGCAAAATCTCTATTTTAACCGCTTCCATTAAATTTTCTTTTCTTTTCAAATAAATTTCCATTAAAATCGTTGATAAATATTATTTTACCTATTAAATAGGTTGGACAAACTCTCGTATGCATCAAGTGCACGGTGCACTCACTCAACAATTGATCATATTTATATTAAAAAAATTGTTTCAATTACATTGAAAAACGGGTTGGATTAAGTTTACACTGAAAATCAGTTTTTAATGTAAACTTTTCAGTGTAATCCAACCACACTTTTCAGTGTAAATGAGTCAAATGTTAATTGAGTGCACCATGCACCAAGTGCACAAGAGAGTTGCTCATAGACTGGAAGATCCATTTTCACGAATCACACATAGCATATATTATTGTTTGTGAACATACATCCTCTCTATCGTAGTACATTTCAAATAAAAAAACTATATATTATTTGAAAAACGAATTATATAAGATTGAGTTTTATATGAAAATTGTACATGATAAGTTTATCATGAAATTGTTTTAAAGTATCGAATATTTGATCAAGAGTATCGAAATTTCACCGGGAGTATCATTAACCTGGGTTCAATTTTTTTACAACAATTACAATATAATATCACTTATCCAGATTAATAATACTCCCAGTAAGATTATCGATACCCCTGATCAAATATTCGATAATTTAAAACAGTTTCATTATGAGGTTATCATAAACTATTCTCTTGAGGAGCAGGTCATTGTGAATTCGAGTTTACCTATACTTTTTTTAAGTATCGTTGTTATATACTTCCTCCATAAAAAATAAAGGTTTGTTGTATTTTTTAAGGTTATTAAGAAAATAGATATAATATGAAAATGTAAGAATATTGTGTCAAATTAAGTAAAAAAATAAATTGTTTATAAAAATGTTATTTGTGTTGTTGAAAATATAGATAAAGTTTATAATTTTCAATTTGGAAACAATACTATTTTTTATGGACGGACGAATAAGACAATCAAGATTATTTTTTGTGGATGGGGAAAATTTGTACATTATCACTGTCATGCATATCAACTTTTACTGTTAAAAAATTACTTATTTTTTAACCTTGATAATATATATAGATAACAATGATAATGAATATATATAAGTGCGATAGTGTATGGATATAAACAATAATATTTAAGTAACATGTTCACGAAAACTCGAATTCAAATCAATTTTGTCAATCTTGATTTGTGGTAATAATGTTGAAGAAGGGATAAAATAATGTAAAATTGCAGGCTAGTTGCAACCAACACTACTTTCCATATAACCTAAATTTGACACTTGTACATAACAATCTAAAAAAAAATGTCAATTTCTTCAATTTCATGGTTAAAAAGTTAGAGAATTATTAATATACTTATAATCCGAAAAGGAACACATTCTCTTTAATTCCTCATGACTTTTTGTTTGCTCACTACTAAAAAGGCAGGAATTTCACTTGAAGAACCTTGGATTCCTCCTAATATATTTCTTAATGACTTAGATTCATGCTTAATTAATTTCACTATTTCATTTCATTTCATTATATAGGAAACACATGTCTATAATTACTTTTCTATATAAAATGTCGTGCAACCTCACTTATCATAATTTACCTTTTTTTAATTTATTATATAAAAATGAAATTTATTTAGATTATCTAAGTCACTCCTCACTTCTCAATCAATATTCTCATAAATGACAATAAAACAACATTGTTTTAACAATTATATCTTTCCTACACTATTATACTTACATTTCATGTTATTATTTTATTCATCAATGACAATAATGCAATATTTTTTCTAAAGATACAAACTAATACTCACAAATATAAGCAATATTGTTGATTTTTTTAGTGAAAACAACTATACTCACAAACTAATACTCCCTCCGTTCAATATTAGAATCCTGTTTTTTGGGCTGTTATTTTTTATCATAAATTGGAGAGTATTATTAGGTATTGTGAGGTTATTTGATCAATAAAGTTATTGCTCATGGAAAATATATGTATCGTATTTTTCATAAACAATAATTTTATTGATAAAATAATCTTACAATACCTCATAATATCCTTCAACTTATGATAAAATATATAACGACCAAAAAATAGGACTATTAATATTGGATGGAGGGAGTAGTATTTTTAGTAAAATAATTAATAAAGTTAAAGAAAAAGTATACATGTGAATTAATTTCACGGTGCATATAAGCTTTTGTCTTAAAATATTTGTTTAAGAAAATGATGAACAAATATAGATGGATAAATTTTGTCATATTTTAAAAAAATTATCTATAAAACTAACTCAATTCATATTACCTCAATTTAAAAAAAAAAAAAAAAAACTAGATAATCAACAATTACATTAAAAAAAATCCACGACAATTGATTCTGAAGCAATTAATTAAGTTTATGTAATCCAGACATTGGGTAAGACATCAATTATGCAGTAGATAGGGACCATTACAAATAAAATTAACATAATGGTGACATGGTGTCACCACTAGAACAGACAAAGTTGGGTGACTTTGATGAAATTTCATCAATAACTAATAAATTGATTCTAATGTTGAATTTTAATTACAGTTCGATTTTAATATAAACGAAATTTAATACTCTCTTCGTCACCAAATATTTTTCACAGTTACTTAATTTTCGTATTTTAGCGAGCGAATTGTTTATTAATGATAAAATAATTTTTAAGGTAGAGTATGACATATCTATCTCTCCTCTATTATAAAGTAATTTTAAAAATTATTTTATCATTTCAAATACTAATAAAAAATTCACTCGCTAAAATATGAGAGGAATAATAACTATGAAAAGTGTTACGGGACGGAGGGAGTGTTGAACTCCATATGAAAATCAATAATCTAATTCATTTCTTTTCTTTGATTAAAATAATCTAAATCAATTTTCTCTTTTAGAATTAATCTTACCAATTTTATAATCTAAGTACATTAACCAACTTATTAAGTGGCAGAAATAAATAAATATATGGGCCGCTGAGTCACCATGATTTACTTCCTCCACCCAATCCTGTCGGGCCAGGGGGTGGGGGCCCTGGGGGCGAGGGTTTCGCCTTTGCTACAATAAATAAATAAATAATTATAAGTTGTTGCTACCTATTGGCCTAATTCCTATCCTATTGGAATTTGGACCTACTTGCATTTTTATTAAAATAATTAGCGGTTTTATATATGCGTGATGAGGAGCATGAGGAATTGAGGATCGAGTCAATTGCACCATCCATTATTGGAAGCTTTCCCAAAATTAATATGCATCTAAAATTATATATAATATTAATTTGGCACGTCATGTTTGTTCCAAAAATGGTTCACTATTTTATTAATAAAGGGTCTTGTAAATTTATTATTTATGTGCATGTAATTAGACAAAATATAAAGTAAAAATAGTTTATACATAAATTATTAAAGAAAATTAATTATTTATATTAAAGAGTATTACTTGATTTTACTAAAGGATGTTAGTGGTCTTCACTAAAAAATCTCAGTGAAAATAAGTAAAATACTTTACAGTAAAAACAACTAATATCCTTAAATAATTTTTATATGAACAAATTTTACCCCATAATAAATCCCACTTTGTGCTTAAATGTTAGTTACGTGTGGTGGACATTCCACATTTATGAAAAGACCCTCTATATATATATATATATATATTTTTTTTTTTTTTAAATGGAAAACATTTATTAATCTCAAAAGACCTAGATTTCCAAATTTTTCTATATAAGAACTTGTAACAATTAATCTCAAAAGACCCTATATATATTTTTAAAAGGAAAACATTAATTAATCAATTATTTTGCTTCAACAAGATCGACATAAATGAATATCAGTAGATAAAAAGCGATAATACATATATATATAACTTATCTAATCTGATTATTTTTTACTAGTTATGCATGTTATTATAAAAGCGATAATAAATTATGTGCATTTTTATTTATGCAACTTTAAAAAACATACCAATTCAAAATTAATTTATTATTGTTATAACAACAGCTGAATTCTTGCTCTTGAAGGAAAGAATATCAAATAAATAAATCAAACGAGCAATTTATACTCAATTTGCATGTTCTTTCTGCTGAAAACAACAATTGTTCTATTAATTAATCAGTTAATTATCTCATTATTAGTCATATTTATACTTGATTTATATATAAGAACCTTAACTTACACTTATACTATAAATTAATTCTCAACTCGATATATAACAAAAGTAGTACTACTCATATTTTTTTCTCTAACATCAACCTTTGACAACATATATGTGGTTGCATTGAATGCAATGACTTATGGTGTTGGTAATCTTGATGCTTATACGAAAATATAGGTATAAAATATTGACAAATTCAAGGTGTCGTCTAAAATAATTATGCTTGTACTTATACGACAAGGTACCATCTTCTTAAACAAATTATTCCTCCACAATTTTACAATTTTAATTTTTGACTTTAAAAAGGGTTCATACCAGTTTTTTTTATCACTGAATTTCACTCGTCAGCAAAATTGGTCGCTAAAATATGCATTTTTTTTTATCATTTTTGGTTAAGACGTCAGCTGATCGCTAATAAACTAACGAAATAAGTTAGCGGAGCCACCTTAAGGCAAGGTAGGGCAATCGCCCTACCTGAATTTTGTGATCTAATATATATTTTGAGTAACTCTATTGTGTACTTGATGTATAGTTGAGACTGATTACATTGAAAAGTGTAGTTAGATTACCTTGAAAAATGTACTCTCAGTGTAATTTAACCACACTTTTCAGTGTAATCAGTCTACATTTTTTAGTGTAAACAGTCTCAACTATTAAGTGAGTGCACCATGCACCTTTTTATTCTATTTCACATAGTTTTTTTTTGTGTCCTACCTAGATTTAATTCATGTCTTCGCCCCGGGTAATAATCATGTTATAGTTTACGTAATTCATAATTCTACAAGAGGATCTTCATAATTATTTTACCAGAGGATCTACTCGTTTGTTCTGCTTTCTCTAATAATTTGTATTTTTCTTCAATTTGGTGGGCACAAGTTGCAGGACCAATTGATACCTATTTGTTTCAGGCATATATCACTTCATACCATGCTGTCTGTCCCATCTCTACTTATTTTTTTCTGACAATATATAACGGTATATTGATAAAATGAAATAAAAGTCGAATGGAGTTATATGAGATTGGTTGGAAAATATATTTAAGGTTGGGTTTTTAATGGAATAAACCTCAACACAAATTTAAACTAATTTTTACCACCTCCGTAAAAAAAAAAAATGGTCCTGTTTTTTTGCATGGAGTTTAATACGATATTTTGGAGAGTACTATGAAATATTGTAAAATCCATATCGTGAAAAAAAAATATATATATATAACCATATTTTTAGTGAAGTATTTAATAGCTTTTACTGGCCACATAACAATAAAACTTCACTGTGGACAGTTGGAGATAGGCCCAGGTTATTTGCTCCAATCTATTTGTTTGTTAAATACTATGCTCAAATGAATACACTATTTATTGTTTGGAAATTATTTTCGAATTTGTTTCAGTTTTCTGAACATAATGAAAAGCACAGTCTTTCGATTTTTTTTTTTTTTTTGAATTTTATGTTTATTTTCGGAATTTAAATGCTTCAATTTTTCGAAAAAATAGGCTTCCTGTCTTTAACAAAGAGGCTAGTGCAAATAAACCATGGCCTTGTACATATAATGGTAGTCCAAATAAAGGCCCAAATAAAAAGCCCAATTCACTCAACATGGATTTGAAAAGGCCCAGGTTAAATACAGTCCCATGATTTGTGAATACAACCCTTCCAAAAAAATTGTTCGGAAATTTTTTCCGAAAAATGTAACAATTTTCGAAAAAAAATTCCGAAAATTCATATGTTCAGTGTTTTTTTTTTTACATTTTCGAAAATTTTGTCCGCAAATTGTTAAAATTTTCGGATTTTTTTTCCAAACACTTTTTGGTGGGATTGTATTAATAAAGATAGGATTGTATATAACCTTGGCCTTTGAAAATCTAGAAAGAAAGTAGTAAAACCTTGGCCGACAACGCAGTGGAATGGAAAAATATCTGCATTAGTTAGTTATAGTGTGTTTATAGTGTACATTGTGTCCTATAATCAGAAATACTAGGAATATCATTAATCTCATATTCTTAGTACTTATTTGTCATTAGAACAAAAGATATTATCGTCATTTCAATATTAGAAAAATATACCAAGTTACAACATGATAATATATTGTATTAACATAAAGGCAAGGCCATATGTCCTACATGCATGAATTTTAGATTTGCACGCCCCCTAATTCCAGTTAAAATTGGTGTTACGTTTTACTATTTTAGTCAAAATCAGCATCGCGCATTTCATCTCACATTATAGCCATATATAATTACATTAGTTCCACGTTTCAATCAAACATAATATCACGTTTCACCTCTTTGCATAGTAACATGGTCCAAGCTCTTACATATGTATATAAGGAATTCTTCCTTCATACACAACAGTATACTGTCCATCACTGTTGTGTAGTGTTGTACCACCTGTTATAAGGTGTTGTACTGTACAATACCGTATAACAGGTGGTACAATACTACATAACAGTGATGAACAGTGCACTACTGTGTAGCGTAAACGAAACTTTATATAAGTGTGTTGATATAAGCATAATTAGGTGATTAATATGATGCACTTAAGAGTGGGTGTACTATAATACAGTCCAAACAAAAAGAGAAGTTTTTGTGATAAGAAAATAAAGGTGGGCCATATAATATGAGGACCATATCTTCCCAATCCAGATAACACTTTCTTCATTGGTTCCCTTTCCCCCTTTCATATTTCCTATTACCTCTACACACAATCTCACCCCCAAATCAAACTGCAAAATCATCACAATAATCACTAGAGAGAGAGAGAGAGAACTCAAACCCTAGAGAGAGAAAATGGCAGCGACAATGGCTACATCAATGGCAATTCTCAACGCCAAATTCTTCAACACCAATATCTCCAAACCCTCAAAACAACCACCCACCCTCCTCTCCCTCAAAAACCTCCCCAGAGGCCTCACCTCCTCCGCCGCCGCCCCATCCAACTCCGCCGCCGTCACCTCCACGGCCATCGCCGGCGCCGTGTTCTCCACACTCTCCGCGGCCAACCCCGCCTTCGCCGCGCAGCAATTGGCGGAGATCGCCGACGGCGACAGCCGCGGGCAGCTGCTGCTGTTCGTGGTGACGCCGGCGATTCTGTGGGTGCTCTACAACATCCTTCAGCCGGCGCTGAACCAGATCAACAAGATGCGGAGCGAGAAGGGTGTGATAATCGGGCTCGGGCTGGGCGGGCTGGCGGCGCTGCACGCGCCGGAGGCCTCGGCGGCGGTGGCTGAGGCGGCCGGATCTGACAACAGGGGGACGCTGTTGCTGTTAGTGGTGTCGCCGGCGCTGGCGTGGGTGGCGTATAATATATTGCAACCGGCGTTGAATCAGATTAACAAGATGAGATCGTCCGATTGAGAAGGGTATAATCGGAATTAAGGGTATATATATGGCGTGTAATTGTGTACCGTTCTGTTAATGAAACTGTTTTCTGTTTCACAATTGCTGCTAATAACTTTCACAAATCAATTAAGAATCGTGTTTTTTGTCAATGCGTTTTCTCAACGTAATGATGTTGGCATATATACGTGCATGAGTGTATTATATATAAGCATGCAAAGTGAATTCAGGATCTATAGAAATTTGATTTAAGAGGAGATATATGTATGAGCAGGAAAATTATGTTTTTAGGACTCTATCTTGTGGGGTTTGCAAAATTAGGACATTATCTTTTTGAGCTTGTAAAATCTGGATACTATATCTTTACGAACTTGCAAAATTAGGACACTATCTTTACAATTTTACAAAACAATGACACTATTTTTTAGGCCGAATTTATAAAATGCAGGCTAAATGAAGCCTGATTATGGAGTATCTCTCTTGTGCATTTGATGTATGGTGTACTCGCTCAATAGTTGACAATGTTTACACTAAAACGTGTGATTTGATTACATTAAAAAGTGTGGTTAGATTACACTGAAAATCGGCTTTTATTGTAAACTTTTCAGTGTAATCAGTCTATAATTTTCAGTGTAAACAATCTCATCTGTTGAGTGAGTGCACCGTGCACCAGGTGCACATGAGAGTTGCGTCCGATTATATCGTGTACAGTTGGTCTAAATTAAAATATAGTGTCCTTGTTTTGCGAGATTGTATAAATAATTGTGAAATGGTATTTTAGTTTCCATATGAGCTTTAAAATATTTTTTGAGATTATAAAATGTTATTTCTGATAAGTTGTGAGGTTGGATAAAAATAGATAATTAGCTTTTCATTATCCACCAAAATTGTGTGCATCCCATAAATAACATCAATCTTTTATCCATGCATTTAGATACGGTGATCCATGCATACGTCCCATAAATAACACCAATCTTTTATCCATATGCATTTAGATACGTTGATCCATGCATTTGGATACGGTGTTGGTGAGGGAATTCGTATAATCTAATTGTGTATTTTACGTTTTTTTCTCTTATTCTCAATTTGTTAGAATAATTAATTCAAATTCAACTTTTCTGAAAAAAAAAAAAATTTTTAAAACTTATAAGCTCCAATATCTTAATTGATGAGAGCCAATCAGTTTGTCGTTTTTTCCTATGTTTAAGAGAATTTTTTTTTTCTTAACAAGGCTATGTTTAAGAAGAAGAGTGTATATATTTTCGGATGCTTATGAGTCATTTATTTTGAACTTGTTACTAAATAGACTTGTTATCATTTTTACAGTTATTAAAAAAAGTAGATATAATTTGTAAAATGTAAAAATATTGTGTATGTCAAGTACAAAATAAATTATTTTAAAATATTATGTGTCTATTTTTTGTGAACAAACAAATAAAATTATTTTTTGTGAATGGAGGGAATATAATATTGTCATACATCATCTATTCATCTTAAGCACAATAGAAAAATTACCCGTTGAAATAAAAAGTTAAAATGACATTAATATCACAAGATAAAATACATTAGGAATAAAATAAAAATCACTAGTTTTTTCTACTTAATTGGGTTATACATCACCCTAAACTTTTTTTATCGAGTCGATCTTGAACGAGCTTCATCTCGATTCTTTCCTCGTGCCCGCATCCCAAGAAAATATTGAAAAAGACACCAATCAAGAAATGAGTGTGGAATTAGGGATATTATGAAAGCTTGGAGTGCATGAGGCCAATAGGGTATGCAAATCTGATGGTTGTGACCAATCCATTTGATGCTTGCTTTGCTATATTCCTCAGGAGATGGGATAAAGAGTGATGATTTCTTTATTGATGTCATCTTTGTAGCTACCAGCAATGGTACCTATATTATCAATAATGATCTCATAAATTTCAGTTTGTTATATTAATAAGGGTTGATATCAAATTACAACTTATACTATTGACCTTTTATCAATTTACAATCTATATAAAAAAAAATTTATCAACTTACAACCTAAACTATAAAAAATCATCAGTTTGCAACCTAAATTATATTTTTCTACTATTTTTCGATCACACAAGGGTTATAATTGCCAATTCTTATTATATATAATGTTTCTTGTTATTATTAATGTCAATATTTATAAAAAAAAGTAATATAAACGTTACATATTATATTTATTGTCCATTTAATTATTAAATTTAACATTGTGCATTACATCAAAGTGTTTATATTATCACATTTATACTGAATTAAAAAATTAATATATATACTATAAATAAGTCATTAATGTCTTGGTATGACCGAAAAAATACTAGATAATAATGTTTAGATTTGCAAATTGATAAAAGGCCAGGTTGAAATTAGATATTAACCCTTTTTTAAATAAAGAGAAAATATCTCAAATCTCAGATAAAATTACCTAAGAAATACAACACATAAATGCTACTGCCATAATGCCATTAAGATCACATAGGGTACGAGAATGCAGTTATGTATTAATTAATAATTTATGTAACATAAATACTAGTACTATATTAGTAGAATTATAATAATTATAAGTAATTCAATTTAAAACTACAGATCTCGAGTGTATGCATTGCTTATATATATATCTTAAACTAATATGATAAATTGTCATATTTATATATCTAGAGAGGAGGTCGTACTATATATTCAAAATTTGAAAATATGATTACCTTAAAATAAAATAAAAATACATATAACTATATTGACAAACCTGACATTGGACTTTTATTCCATGCTGTTTATACTCCAAACTCATGCTTTTAGACAGCATTGCCACATGTTGATGATACACAATTAATAAAAAATCTGAAATATACCAATTTTCAAGATCCTAATTAAAAAATAAGAGCTTCACAATTTCAAGATTTTTATGACCGCTAATACAAACATACAGACAAATAACAAGAACCAAAACGAATCAAAGCATGAGTCATTATGTATTGGGATTTTTTTTAGAGGATATTAGAAAAATAAGTAAATCACTTGTATATCAGTGTGTATTATACAATTCAAATGCATTTTAAACAATATTAGCAATTTTTACGTGCAACTGTTTTCGTCAAACAATATAAATTGGACAATTGTAACAATTTAGTGCAAAGAACTAGGGGTGAACATACGATTATCCGATCACCGAAGCGAACAGTGAAAACCGAAATAACCGAAAAGTCTTTAGCCATTAATCAAAACCGAAACCAAATAGCACTAAATTTCAACCGAACCAAAATATTTCGATTCAATTTGGTTATTAACCAAATAAACCGAGATGTACCATGTGTAATTTCTTGGGGTTTTTTATGGACTTTTTGGGTCAAAATAATAATAAAAAAAAAACTTGCTAAAATTCCTTAAAACAATAACTGCTATTCCTAAATCATTTACCGATTATACTATAATAATTATTTATTAAATTCGATTTTTGGTTATTTAGATTTTTTTCCTACAATAATCGGAACCGAATCAAAATATCGGAACTTTCTTATTTTAATATCGTGATCGAACCGAAATACCGAATAATCGAATCAAAATGTACAAATTTGATTCGATTCGGTCGGTTATTTCGATTTTAACTAGCACACCCTTACAAAGAACAACAATTATTCAACGAAAGCATCAGTGCATTTAGTGTTGTTATTCGAGCCAAGCGAGCTCCATTACTTGATACTCGAGCTCGGCTCGTTAACATCAACTAGTAATAATACGAGCTCGACCCGACTCGAACCGAGCCTAGTGAAATTATAAAAAAAAAGACTCAGTTATCGAGTCTAACGAGCCGAGCTCGGCTCAACTCGTTAAACAATCAAGTATTTTTTCGAGTTCGAGCTAGAGCCGAGCCGAGCTCACGAGCAGCTCGTTTTGTTTAACAGGAAATAAAGAAAACTTACGCTTTCGTAGCGGCATAAACCGTATACAAAGGAAACGACGAAAGAGTACCAGAAGACCCCGACCCAACGTTAACAATCACTCCCTTCTTCCTCCCCACCATCCCCAAAACCACCCCCCGCAACCCACGTGCCCGCCACGTTCACTCTCAAAACACTCGTTATCACCTCGGACCCGACCTCGTCAAAGAATCGGGCATACGGGTACGCCAACCCAACATTGTTTACCAAAATGCCCACATCCATCCCTCTCGTTTCCTTCTCCACAATTCGTGCAATTTCTTCTCCCCCACAGACGCTAAAGTCGACAACCAACGTTTTAACCGAAACCCCTCTGTTTTTGGACCTGATTTCGGCCGACGTGGCCTCTAGCTTCGAAGGTGTTCTCCCCACGAGTACGAGGTTAAGGCCGTGGGACGCCAGTTCGAATGCTAGGGCTTTGCCTATGCCGTCGGTTGGACCCGTGAGGACGGCCCATGACCCGTATTGTTTCAGGTTTTTTCCGGGTCGGAGGAAGAAGGCCCATATTGATGTGATGATTGTGAGTAGGAATTTGGAGAGATTAAGGATGCCCACACTGGCTGTTAGTAGAAGGATGGTGGTATGAAACTCCATTGGATTGGGTGGTGTTAGATCTTCATCTACCTGTTTTATAACCAACTTTTTATCTAGTTCCACTGTAAGCAAAAGACATGATACATTAAATGCATAATATTTCAAAAGCCCCAGACTATTCAATTTTGTTTTAAAATGTCCCTGAACTAATTTTTATTTTAAAAAATTCTTAACTATACATTTTTGTTTTATTAGGGCTATAAACTTTTTTTTTTTGTTTCAAAAAGCCCTTAAAATATACTTCCTCCGTTCCAAGACACTTTTCACAGTTGACTTTTTTTTTCTGTTTGTTTATTAGTATTTGAAATGATAAAGTTATTTTTAAGGTAGTGTCAGTATGACAGATCTATTTCTCTATTATAATATAACTTTAAAATTACTTTATCATTTTTAATACTAATAAAAAACTCGCTCGCAAAAACACGAGAAAACGTCTACTGTGAAGAGTGTTTGGGGATGGAGGTAGTATCATTCTTGTTTCATAAAGCCCCTACTGAAAATCCATTAGAGACACATTTTTTGTTGAAAAACGATCATAATAACATTGAATTTGGTTGGTCTGTCATATTTTAATGAAAAACATTAAATTAACTTAACAAAATTCATGAATTTTTGTTACCAAGGTTCTTGTGAAACAAAAATTAATAGTTCAGGGTTTTTTTTTAAAACAAAAAATAGTTTAGGTGTCTTTCGAAACAAAATGTGATAGTTCAGAGACCTTTTAATGTATTATGCCTACATTAAAAGACTCCTGAACTGTTACATTTTGTTTCGAAAGACCCATAAATTATATTTTGTTTTAAAAACCCTGAACTATTAATTCTTATTTCACGAAGTCCTGATAATGAAAATTCATGAATTTTGTTAAGTTATTTTAATATTTTTTATTAAAATATAACAAATCAATCAAATTCAATGTTATTATAATCGAATTCCACACAAAAAATGTGTCTTAACGGATTTTCAGCAGAGGTCTTATGATAATTATATGTTTTAAGGGTTTTTGAAACAAAAACTAATTTAGGCATCTTTTAAAACAAAATTTGATAGTAAGGGCGTCTTTTGATACATTATGCCGGAGCAAAAAAAAATTATTCATGATTATTAATTTAAATAATAAAAACTGATCTATTTTATTCCTAATTGTTTAAAATACACACTTGATAATTTAATTTATTTCAACTCTACCCCATTGATAATTTAAAGGTATACATTTGTTAAAACTTAAATAGTACTAAAATATAGAGTGTACAAAGTACAAACAATCATAATTGAAAGTAATTCAGACCTAATTTCTAATGCATGTTATGTTAGCTGTTGCAGACCTACATTTTTAATTGGGAAAATGATGTTTCATATTTCTAATCAATAATTCGTAAATTTTTGTTATCAGGGATCTCGTAAAATAAAAATTAATATTTTAAAAACTTTTAGAAAAAAGTTTAAGAGTCTTTCGAAACAAACATAATTCAAAGTCTTTTAATGTATTATTCAAAAAAAAAAAAAAAAACATTCAATCACTCGTATATAGCACTTTCAAATCTATTACAACAATTCATCGTACAAAAATTTGAGATGTGCTTGTAACTATATACTTACCAACTAAACAATTTACATGAGGTTAAAGATTATGATATACCTGCAAAAGTTAGTTAAGCTGTTGAATATGATCCCTCTTTACCCATTTCCTGATCTTGAAATAAAGAGGAAAGAATCCGCTCTCTTTTCGTCCCGGCCCGCAAGAAGCCGTCGTGTTGATTGTTCGTTTACGGCACGGATTCGTGGCTGCTCAGGCTCAGCTTTCGGGGACTGTGTTCTTGGTGAAAAGGGTCGTCGGAACAATGAACGGAACTCAGCCTATGTGAGAAATGTTCTAGCTCGTGATCGACTGATTTCATTTCCGTCTCGTCTTTCAGCTTCATGAAGAACGTCGACGACCAATAATCGTTTGCCAAATTCTACGAAAAACGAGGGAGGGTATCAGTTTCACATTGTGTGGAAATGAAGGTTCAGTAAACAAACGAGTTTAAATTACAAATCGTCCCTTGGTCCCAAAATTAATTTTTTATCAGATTTAATCTCAATTTCTCTGACAGAGTCCAATTTTGGTCCCGATTCTCACTTTGAAGTCCGAATTTGGTGATTTTTTGCAAGGGTGCTGATGTGGCGTTTATGTCTACTACTTATATTTGATTTTTTTTTTTTTTACAATTTTATTACACATAATATATATTTAAAAATCCTAAAAGAAAATAACAAAATCAAGTATAATTAGCACATATGGACGCCACATCAACACCCTTGCGATAAATTCCCACTTTCGGACTTCAAAAACGACGTCGTATTGACTTTTCCAGCCGATTTGAGACCAAAATTAGACTTTATTAGAGATTTTGGGACTAAATCTGTTTTGTTAGAAAGTTATGAGACGACTTGTAATTCAAACTCGTAAACAGACTAACCATTTTCATCAACTGAATCAGCTCGTTTAGCGCGTTGTTAAATAGATCGGGGTGAGATAAATCGAGAGTGGATAGAATCTCTTGCCGGCAGTGATGAGAAATGTTCACCTCCATCGTTGCACCTAAACCACGCGCGAAAACTTCAATAGAATCGAAAAACTCTAAAAAATTGAGACGGGAATAAATACGAGTAGTACTACTACTATACCGGGAGTAATGTACGTGCCAATAATATGTCGGGCCATGTAGATTCTTCTAACGTGATCGCTAACTGGAATTTTGTCGAGCTGCTGCACTTCCTCGTAGAAATGGACACTCTCCCCCGCCAAACAGCTAGAAAGAAACACATATTTAAGAAGGAAAAAGGAAAAGAAATGAGAAGAAAAGTGATGTACCTATCTGCAAATTCCATAAACGATTGACGAAACCTTCTGTTGGACAGAAGTTTATCGAAAGGCTCGTTAGGATCAACCAACTGCATGGACTCCCGATGCACTAAAAGCCCGCTATCCGGAATACCCAGAGCCCGGCCCATTATATTGCAGTCCTGGTGGTCGGTTTTGCTCATGCTCATACGCGAGAGAAGAGGTTGTGATATCGACATGGAGAAGAACGCGAGTAGAAGGGCACTCGTCTGGCGAAAAATCGGGGAAATTAAATCAGAGTAGCTAATGGAATCACATAGTAATAATACAAAGGAAAAAAGCATGTATAATATAGTACCAAAACTAGCAATAAAGATCTTGTAATGATTTGAACCAACGAATTGTTTTCATGCGTCTCGTTCAGAATGTACGCGACTATCCATATCCCTTTAGACGAAAAAACGAACGCATATATAGAGCACAAACAGTTAGCATATATAACGGGACAGAAATAGGTAAAGTAGGTCGTAAAGACATGTACCGATGCAACAACTGGATACCAAGATTCCGCGCCAAAGATCCTTGAGTTCGTGGAATCTGAACTCTATGTGTCGAATGGCGGCAGTAAAGACGATCAAAGCAGCAGTATACAAAGCATGAAGGCCAAGAACCGAGACGATCCACGGAGTTCCCATGTGGCAACGGTTGTTTAGCGGCTTTACCAAGTGAAGAACTGTTTTTCTTAACTAATTAGCGAAAATTGATTTGAGACGTCCGAAAGAATAATAAGAGGGTGTTTGGCTGAGCTTATAAGCTCTTTAAAACAGTTTATAAGTTGTTTAACACCTTATAAGATCATTAAATAAGCTCCTAACAGTTTATAAGCTGTAAAAATAAGTCGAGATTTCCTAACTTATTTTCCTAACCACGTCCACCCCCAGCCACACCACCCCACCCCCGCACCCACCCACCTCTACCTCAACATAAATTAAAAATTATATCTTATAAGTTGTATTAGCCAAACACTTTACCAACTTATAAGCTACTTAAAAACTACATCTTATTAGTTCTTAAAACAACTTATAAGATGTTAGAGCTTATAAGATATTTCAAAAAAGCTTAGCCAAACGGGCTTTAAATAAACTCAAACAATCGTGTATATATAAGCTGAGCGAAAAACTAATTTACATGCAATTTGAACCTAACCTGCTGCACCCATGATCCAAGGCAACAGAACGAGTGGCAGAGATATTAACGATCGGATGGGTGGCAAACGCCTCCTGAGAAGTCACACGATATATATAGTAAGATCACGGGTAAAACTGTTTGCATTAATTCATACAAGTTCACTAAGATAAATTTGCATATAACTTACTTAACAAATATGTTATATAGTTGAAACACCTGAACAATACGGCAGCTCAACAGCAAGCCGAATCCTAGAGGACCTTCGACCCAAACTGAGAGGAAAGGAACATTTGAATTACCAACTAATTCATGAAAGAAATCGAGAATCAAATCAACAGTAGAAGATACTAGTCATACTTACCGGCCCATATATAGCAAGACTTCCACCAATGCCTCTTTCTGAACCTCAAAAAACCAAGGGCCATCTGTATATGCCACATCCAAAACGAGCAAATATGAAGCTAAAACGAGAACTCAAGAAGAACAGATTAAAGGATATTCGTGAAAATGTTACCACAATAGATAATAAAAGGTTGAAGCTGGCTAAAACTTGTATTGCTACAAGCCAAAAGCCACTGCCTTTAGGTCTCGGAATCTTGTGGATTAGATAAGGCGTACCGGCCTTTGCAACGAGCCTGTAACAGATATACAACACTATCAAGTATACCGACGAGCTTGTATACATACAGGGCTGGAAATCAATCCAAGTTATTCGATACTCGATTCGAGACCGTTTGGTAAAAGGTTCGAAATAGGAATCAAACAAGCTTGAACATAAATTTATGTTCGGAAAATAATCTAAAGCTCGGCTCGAACTCGAGCTCGATAACTAAAAAAAGATAAAAATGTGTAAAAAATATCAAACTACTCGAGTTCAACTCGATTAATTATCAAACAAGCTATCAAAACTCGATAACTTTTCAAACAAGCTTGAACATCAGCGTGTTCTACTCGGCTCGACTCATTTACCGCCCTGTATACATATCAGCACCAATTATTACACAATAACTATGGTCCATGTTCTTCATTGAAGAAAACAGTTTTTAACAATTTGTCACAAATTAGGGAAATTCAAATTGATGCAATTATCTTTCTTAGAAATTTCAGAGCAACTTAGAAACACTTTCAATTTCCAGAACTATTCTTTACAGGAATTAACTAATGGTAAATCTCAAGAAGCAGCTGAAATTTGTATATATAACTAATACATTCCAAAGGTAAAAATTTGTCCATAGATGTTCTTTCCAAACAAAACCCACTTCGTGGCCATCAAATTGAAAGCTCCTCCTGCCCCAAATTGGCTATAACACTCCATTTATTGGCAATTCAACACCTCGAGATGAAAAACGATTACTAGAAATATTCAAAGAAGCGCGAAGATAAAGGGATTAAGGAATTACAGGATAATAGACAGAAGAGCGATTGAGATTGCCGCATAGTCGCTGGGGCAGCCTCCTTTAACAGCACAAGACGCCATTTTCGGATTTCAGCTGCTTTGCTCGGAACTGCTCACCATCTGTTTGAAGAAATGTCGCTGAAGAACGTACAAAACAAGTCAAGCTCCACGTGTTTCTTTTTGACCTCTGAGCTATTGGGAATTGGAAAATAGTATTGATCGTTAATTTCCTTTTTCTAAATTAATAATAATAATAACTGATTAAAAAAAAATTAAAGAATTGTGAAAATCGGTTAAAAAAATGGCAATGTGAAACTTTATTGATTTTAATAATGTCGATTCAAGACCTGAAAGAAGATGATAAAACTATCAATATAAGGCCTAAAAGATTTTTCCTATTGATTCAAAACTTGAAAGATAGAAATCTATCAATTCAGGACCTGAAAGATAGAAATCTATCAATTCAGGACCTGAAAGATAGAACCTATCAATTTAAGACTTAAGGATGTTAAGACTATGTTTGACATATTATAATTTTTATTTTTATTTTATTTATATATGTTATTATTTTTTTCATTAATTCTTTTGTTTCTTATTTTTTCAATCACATGAAATTAATATATATTTATATTTTTGAAAATATGATTTATAAAACTATTATCAGATAATAAAAAATTATTAAAGACCAAACAAGGTCTTAAAATTGGTAAGTTCTAAATTAATAGTTCTTTTTTTCAGGTCCTGGATCGATAGTTATTTAATCTTCAGGCCCTGAATCGATAGGAAAAATCTTAAATTGATAATTTTACTATCTTTCAAACCCTGAATTGATAAAACTCCTAAAATAAAGTATTTTTAAATGAGGGAGTATTTTTTTTAATAAAATAATTAATTTGAGGGGGCATAATTCTGTCCATTATTTATGGGTGCCACAGAAAAAATCAATTCTTATAATTCAAACACAAATTTTTCTACTTCTCCAAAATAAATTATAAACTGATAAATTAGTAGTTGCAAATAATGTAAAAAAAATTGGAAAAATTCAATTCTACCAACTTTTAACGATTGCAAACAATCAATTAGTATCATATGGCGTTGAACAAACCTGAAGCTGAGAGAATCAAAGTCTACCGATAATACTATATATAGTGTTGAAAAGTGAATAAAGTGAGTTATTATTTTTTTATAATATTATGTGAATTTTATATTTAAATTTTTTATGTAATGGAGTATTATTTTTGTCATTTATAAAATAAGAAATTTATTGTAGGACTATCAGAAAATGATAATGAAAAATTTATCTCGGATGGAGGGAGGATATAAAATAGTTACTTCATAACCTAAGTTGGTTTGAGTATATAAAATTTATTAGACTAATTAAAATATTTATTAAAAGAAATTAAATTTAAGTCGACTTATAAACAATTCACATTGATTATTCAGTACTCCCTCCGTCCCAGTTTTGTTTTCCTGTTTGACTGTGCGCAGAGTTTAATGCAAGAGTTGAATTTTAGTATTTAAATAAATAAAGTAGTATTGAGAATAATGTATGGTGAATAAAGTAGCATTGAGAATGGTGAATGGTGAATAAAGTATTATTTAAATTAATAAAGTAGTTTTCATTTTAGGGATTGAAAAACAAAATTGGGACGGACGTTTTTGGCAAATGGGAAAACAAAATTGGGACGCGGGAGTATTATCAATGTATTCAAAGTTGGACCAAGAGATTTTAATCATGTGGGCTGCATGAAGTTGCAAATGGGCCAATTCAGATAACTGGCCCAGTATCATGTTGGGCTTGGATCCAATTTATAGTTTGAGGTTTGAACCTTAATCAAATAAGAAAGGAATTAAATTTTTTTTTTCTCCCTCAAGGCATATACGGATAACAAATGAACAAGGAATTAAAAAAAGCATCTTGAAGCTAATTGTTTTTTTGAAGCTAGTTAATTAAGAATGTTAAAGCTTAGATTAAGAGGAATCAATGTGTGTAGTAGCAATCAAGAAACACATGAGGAAGAGAGATGAAATTAATTCTCACTACTTTTGATTAAAAAAAAAGGGGAAAGGAAAAAAAAAATACTCCACTTAAGAGAAGTTGCATGGAGTTCATCCTCCCAATATGTTGAGGGCCAATCATTTTCCAATTCTCTCTTTAGCCAAAAGGAAGTTAGGGTTAGTGGGAATTTCCTTTTTTGAGCCATTGAGGGCTTTCTTTTGACAACCTACCCCACTCCCAAAAGCCATGCTTTTAAACCCTACCCTATTGTTCCTCTCTCTCTCTTCCTCCCTCCCCTCTCTCTCTATATTTAAATATATTTGTGTAAGTATGTATACTTATGGAGTATTATGTGTGTCCTTTTAAGAGAAGATAGTGACAGCCATTAATCTTGCAACAAAAGTGTATAGAAATGTGTAGATCATAAGATGATTAGACCATGATTGCATTTTTGCCTTGAACCATTTTATCTTGTACTCCAAATTTGAACAATTTAGTTAATAATTCTTGATTTTCTTTTTGACCTTTTTCTTGATTTAGTTAATAATTCTTGATTTTCATTTTGACATTTTTCTTGAAGTGCAATTCTATCATGAGAAGATTTTATGGAAATGATGTTCACGGTTAAATTTGTTTGAACTGTATCAGTAATTTACACTAAAAATATCAGTTTCGAAAGGTATTAGTTGTTGTCACTAAAGATATCAGTTGAAATGATATTAGCTAATTTTACTAAAAATATTAATTGTTTCAACATAAGTATTAGCAGATCACTGTTTATAGTAATAGTTAACGTGATTATCATTCACACAATATTTTGCCTAGCATAGTTCTATCAACCTTTCTACATTGTAATTTTGTAATACTCTATTTTATTACTCCTTCCGTCCAATATTAGTAGTCCTACTTTTTTTGCTGTTATTTTTTGTTATAAGATGGAGGATATTATGAGGTATTGTAAAGTTCATTTATTAATAAAATTATTGTTTATGGAAAATATGATACTTATATTTTTCATAAACAATAACTTTATTGATAAATAAACCTCACAATACCTCATAATATCCTCCAATTTATGACAAAAAAATAACAGCCCAAAAAGTATGACTACTAATATTAGACGGAGAGGGTAGTATACATCCGTCATAATCATATAGTATTTTATTGTGATAGAAAATCTCGTATTCGTAATTCTTGACATAATTAGTCCAATAAAAAAATTAAAGAAAGTAAAGAAGAAGTCTAGGCTTTTTGATAAAAGTTGATTAGAATTAATTTATCAAATAATACAATTATAATGTGAAAATGGTCCATCCACTTTTTCACCCCAACGGAACACTTGTACATATATATATATATATAGTGTCAATTGAGTCATAATATGCTCAGCTGAAGCAATTGCTAATAAGTGAAAAAAAAGGTGAAAACATTTGGAGATGATCACTACTTGATAGTGCAAGCATGTTACATCTTTAATTAATTAAATCTTATTTAAGTAATAATTAGTTAAAGGGAAAATATCAGTGTTTTGGCACCTGCATGCCACCTTATCAAGATAAAGATTTATTGCCATTTGCTTAAAGTGGTTGGATAACAAAGTCTTTTTAAGGGTTTGTTTTTATTTAACGAATTATTTTTTCTCAAAAGTTAGTGTTTTTAATTAGTTTGGTATTTGACATTTTGATAAATTAATGGATGTCATTAAAAAATAAAAACCATATTTTATTGCATTTTATTTTGGGAAAATTACAAAATGGTTCGACTCAAATTACAAAGAAGTTCAAAACAATTTGCACAAATACATTTGTTATGCTTATATGTTTGTGCAAATACTTTGAACCAATTTGTAAGTAAATGTTCCTTTTATTTTATACGTTTATTTCAACTTTGTAATCGCATAAAAGAAGTCCCTTATATAAATTAAGTATAATTAATATTATTGTTATATAAATATATGCATGGCTATTATTATATGTATTGAATAATTATATTACTAATTAATTAGTAATATTGGTTTGTATTATAATTAAACGATAAAATATACAATAAAACAATTAAATGACGGGTCTAATCGGTGTAACATATGATCTTGTATTTATAAATGAAGAGTTAGATATTTTATTTTATTTTCCATACAAGATTCTTAAAACACATGCAAAATTAAACTGAGACTAGAAAGTTCATTTTTAAGTAGTTAAGAATCTTCATGCAACATAAAAGTTGGAGGATAAGTTGTTGGAGAAAAGCGTGAGGCTCACGCTCCAACAACATGGAGACAAGGGATATATATTGTCAAAAAAAAAAAAAGTACTAGAGAAATATAAAAATGAATTTTAAATGAGATAAAATCCTTTATATCTATATAACTGTCAAGCAAGTCTTTATTTTTAAGCCAAATTTATTTCTGCGTGAATGATAAAAATTGGGAAGACCATCCACAAAATTTAGAGGTTCGACTTCGACCCAACATTGAGGGTTCTTATAACAAAAAAATGCTCCTGCAAAAATATGTGTCACAGAATTGACATTACGACTCATCGACAAAGAAATTAGGTAAATATAATGTAATAATTATTAAAAATTTGAAAAAAAAAATGTATCATTATGCTTGTCAAGGTCATCTGTAATTATATATTAGGTCAAAATTTCCAAATTATTAATTTCTTGTTTAATATAATAGCTTAGCCCTATTCTATGAAGTACGAACACTAGTACCAGGTGCTTTTGAAAGAGATTTATAATTAATGATTTGATTAGTTGAATGATTGGGCATCTCATAATTAATTAATTAACTAATTATTTAATTAAAGGTATAATAGAATTTTGAGTTGGAAACCTTTTGAGGTTTACCAGCTGTTGAACAAATGTTGGCTCTATTAAAGAGAGTGCATAATAAAACAAGGTTCTTTGATCACCCAATTAAAGCTTAATTTGTTGTGGTAATTAGTTTTAAGAGCACTTATAAGTTCATTCTAGAATATAATGAATCTCTACATAAACTAATATTATTGGAGTCTAAAACTTCAAAAGAAAAGAAAAAAGAACAAATCAATTTATGCAAAAGTACATTATTGGTGTTTTTTTTAATGTAGGGCTATTTCTTCTAGAAAGTAAATTTGGTAGATTTAATAATAATAATGATGATAATTAAAAAAAATTAATAAACTATGTCAACAAACTTGAGAGATCACTTTCATTAATAGAGCCAACATAAAAATTTATTATTTAGTTACATTGAGTAGGGAAATTCAACTAGAGCTATAATTCGAGTTGAGCGAGCCCGAGTACTTGATGCTCGACCTCGGCTCGATAACTTCAACGAGTTGGAAATAAAGCTCGGCTCGGCTCGCTAACGTGTCAAACGAACTGAGTCTAATGAGGCTAATGGAATTATAAAAAAATATTTTACTATCAAGCTTAACGACCCGAGTTGGAGACGACTCGTTAGTAAAATGAGTATCTCACGAGTTCGAGCTCAACTCGTTTAACAATATAAACGAGCCGAACCAAACCGAGCTTACGAGCAGCTCATTTCATTTAATAGCTCTAAATTCAACACATGAAAATCTCGCCCAAGTAACAAACATTATAAAAACTTGCGGTTATTAACCATTTAGGGTCAACAATATTACATATTACCTAAATAGTATTACTTGTTTGCTTATAGAATATTATGTCCAATAAGTGATATTATATGACTAATAAGGTGTTGGTGGGCGAACAACTTTGCATTTAATCAACGAAAGATTATCATTAAACTTGATAACAGGATGACAAATGAAAGAAGCTAACAGCTTTGTGGAGCAAGCAGTTTTGAAGGGCGAGCATCTTAGCAAAGAGCTGACAGCCTTGTGAGGCGAGCAGTTTTGCAAAACAGCTCTGACATGGTAAGCAAGATATTGTGGCGAACAGCCTTGCAAAGAACAGCTGTGCAAGTGGCTCAAACCAAGATCAACTCAGGCGAACAGCTTCGTAATGAGTCGAACAACATTGTAAAATAAGCTCAAGCGAGGAGCGAACAGCTCAGAACGCAAAGGATCACGACATCCAACAAAGACGTACAAGCGAGCTGCCGGTCACCGTCGGGAGCATCTCAATAGTGCCAAAGACCAAGTACAACATGGGGAATTCCAAGAGTCACTAGCTTAGATATGGTACAAGTGTCCTAACACTTGGCACCCATCCAATGAGCAATAGTGTAGATGTTGTACAAGTGTCCTGACACTTGGCAAAGATCTAATGGTTAAGCCATCAAGATGGTGACACATGTCCTCTTTGTATATCTATAAATACCCCATTCATTTTCATGAAAAAGGAGGAAGAATTGAATAAACTAGAAAAACTCTTGTCAAATTATTCTTTGAGCATTACTTAACTTAATTCCATGATCTTGATTCTTGTTTGATGATCTTCATTAGATGAAAAACAGCCATTAATCTTCTTAGTTAGAAAAGGTCATCAACATAAGGTAATATTTTTAGCATTCATAATACAGTCAAATGTAATCTTTTAATATTGTTTAATATATGAATTAGTATTGCTTAACATCCAAAATAATATGTTTTAGAGATAAATGTAATACAATATCACCTATTTTATGAAACAACATTACATCTTATGTTGAACAATATCACCTATTATATGATATTCTACCATGCAAAATGTAATATTGTTTTGTTATTTTTGTAGATATCGTAAATAATTGTGTAAGAACATTGAGTATGGAATCTGGAAACAACTCTTGGGGTATGTTTTAAATCTCTACTGCAAAATCAGAAGTAATTTTAAGTGATTTTTTAGTAAAATCAAAAGTGGGAAATATTTTGGAATTAAGTGATTTTATAAGTGGAAATATTTGCATAAAAATCAATTAATGAAAACAAATATACAAAAAACCAATTCTCAGAATCTAGAAGCAAGTTTTTTCTGCTTCTCCAAAATAGATTTTAAGGTTACATGTGGATTGCAAACAATGTATAATTAATTTTTTTCAAAAAATAATCAATTCTACTTATCAAGTAGTAATTGCAAACAATCACTTACACGAAGAATTGAAAGGATTTTTACTTTTAAATTTCAAGTCTACACTACTTATTTGTATTGGTTATAATTAAACAGTGAAGTTTTAACCATTTAAACTGTTTTATTTCATCTTCAAACTTACACCTTTAGGTCAACTTGTCGAAGTTGGACGTAAAAGTATTTGCTTGGTAGTTAATACTACGATGCTTAGTATGTATTGTTACAGTAAAATATAAACTGAATTAGAGTATGTATAGAGTAAAATTGGTTTATATATGAATCACTGAAGGGTATTAGTTGTTTTCGCTGAAGCGTATTAGTTGTTTTACTAAAGAGTATTACTGGGTTACACTAAAAAGTCTTAGTTTATTTTCACTGAACAATTAAAACTCTTTAATGTAAATCAGTAATACTCTTCAGTAAATACAACTAATACTCTTCAATGAAAATAATTAATACCCTTCAATGATTCATGTATAAACCAGTTTCACTCTATACTTTGTCACTGGATTATTATTAATTTTCAAATGAAATTAACAATTAAATTGTAACATAGAGAACTCGTCTTAGATTCCCTATTAATTAAGTAATTGTTCTTTCCAAACTTTTATTCTCGTTCATTAAAAACTATCTGAAGATGCTCGAAATATTTCCGAATTTTTCTCTATCACTTTAATTTTCTCTCATTTATCTTACAAAAGTTAATGGAACAACAATTATATTGACAACAAGAGCATATTTAAAGTTGGAATTTAGGCAAACACTTGAATATAATTGCTTTCGGATGTCGAATTTTGATTCGTTTGAGAAAGAGTTAAAAAATCATTGACAAGAGAAGGTTTTGACAAATAACTTTAATTAGCATTTGTTCCAAAAAAAAAATGGTATTGTTGAGTAATTGAATATGTTTTAGTTCAAGATTATTAATACTAATTTCCTGGTGAAATTATCAATATTTCTGATCATATATTCGATACTTTAAAACAGTTTTATGATAAGTTTATCATGAACCATTTTCATATAAAATCTACTTTTTTTTTATTAAACAATGAAATTTTAATCTTTTACTAGCAACAAGATATAATAGGAAGAAATAAACAAATTAAAGGGTATATGTTAATGCCGGGTTAAAAATTAGTAACTAATGTCAAGCTAATTAAATCACTGAAAATAAATTAATTAAATTAGGCAAAAACTTGCGCGAAATAACACAAATTTACATCCACACTTGTCAGAGTATTAATGTGTCATTCTCAATTTATACTCAATTTCATCGTCTCATGGCATGAGACGATTTCACATAAGACATACTCATTAAATTAATAGTAAGTGATGGTTAAACCGGAAATGAATCTCAAATCCAATAAATTGAACAAGTTAATTTTTCAGTGTAAAGGAAATTCCTGAATATTTTTGGGTACATAATAATTATTTTTAGGTATAATAAGTGCAACGATTCAACATAATCGTTGCACTTATTGTACCCAAAAATACTCAGAAATTTTATTTGAACTAAAAAATTAAAACTCTTTGGTCTAGAAATAAAGAATATCACCTTATCTATATACTCTATGATTCTCTCTTTCTCAAAAACTTATCCAACATTTGTAGGGTTAAATCATGTCTGCCTTGATTCAGATTGGAAGTATTAATTTTTGTAGTACAAATTAATACAATATTAACCATTTAACAAGATTAAGAAGAAGAAGATGATAAAGAATATTTTATAAGAAAATATATTAACTTCTAGGAAAATTAAAAACAAGAAAAAGTTCAAATTAAAAGAAAGATAGGGTGCCATGGGTTGTCCCCTACATTCAATTTAGCAAAATAATTATAATTAATAACTCAAACAAAAAGTCGCTGAATAATTTAATCATGTCCTCATGAATACTAATAGAAAATTAGAACATGATTGTATATTATAATGATATAGAATTGAATATTAAATTTTCTGTGGAATCCAAATAGAAAATATATATATTTGTACTCTATCACAAAGTACAAATAATAATTTGTAGTAAGTTGATTTCCATAAGCAACTTAACAAACCCTAAAAAATATAGTATAATGTTAGATTAACTCAACTAATGTATTTCCATATTATTTGTTGGATTCCGTTAGTTTAGTAATCCCAAGTCAATATTATAGCAAGTTTAGTACTGACAAAGAAAATATTATAGCAAGTTTAGTAATATTCATGGGAGTCATAGATATATAATTATTTATTCATAAGAACAATTACAAGCATAAAGTTATTCAAAGTATGAGGCTGATACCATTAGATGCATTTACTGATATCATTAGAGACTTCACTAATACTATATCATTTTACATTGTGATTTTAATTTACAAGTTTATTGATATCAATGAATGAACGTAATAGTATCAGTAAATACATCTTATGATGTTGATTTCATACTATAAAACTTGTAGGAAACGTTGTGTATTATAAAACCTTATAACACAGTAACAGTGTCATATAATAGTACTTATAATTTATATTAATAAATAATCCCTTCGTCCAACAATTACTTTCATTTTTTTTTCATTATTACCTCTAAAATCACATGTACACACCATCAAACTCAATTCCTTTATTTACATAAAGGTTTACAAAATCACAATATTCATATTCATTACTCTATTTTTTTTATTTTGTACATGTAAATTAAATAAATCGATTACTAAAATACGAAAGGGACCAAATTCCTCCATTCAAACCTCATCTACAAAACACACCCCATTAAAACTTAAAAATTAAATTATAATATTAAATTCACCCCATTTTATCAATATTCTACCTCTAAATAAGGAAAAAAATTCTTTTCTCCTTTTGCGATTTAAAAAAAAATTGTACATTTGTTAAGGCTGCAACAACCGACTTTCGTTCAGCCGCGATTTTCGTCGAACAATTGTATGACTGGACAAAAAAAAACCCCACTATTTATGTAAAAAAGACTTTAGATTAAAAGGTAAGAAAACACATTATATAAACTTACTTTGATTTTTAATTGAATTTTCTACGCAAATCTAATTATATACCTATTTATATGTGGGTATCGTGGTTCCTTTATGCATGATTATTTTTATCGTAAATATTATGGGGTATAAATCGAAGAATTTGGGATGTGTTTAGTGGCTCCCAATACGGAAAAGGATTAAATAAATGATAAACCCAAAAGAAGAGTAGACTGTGAAAAATGGTGTCCACATAGACCGTTAACTATAAGCTATATAGGTAGCGCCAAATATTCTTTGTTCTCTCCCTTCTTCCCTTAAAAATACACACATTCTTCAATTTTCAAAAAACTCTCTATTCTCCCACATACTATAATCGTCAAAAAAGAGTATTATTAATATATATATACCCGTACATACTTGTTCGTATTACATTAGTGTAGCTTCACTACTACTGATCACTCTTTTGTCTTTTCTTGGTCCGAAATTCCATGGATTCAAGTGGGTTTTCTTCGCCCCGACCCGACTGCTTTCCGGCGGGTCTCCGGGTCCTCGTCGTCGACGATGATCCCACCTGGTTGAAGATTCTTGAAAAGATGCTCAAGAAATGCAACTATGAAGGTCCCTTTTTTGCCCCCAATCTTTTCTTGAAAAATGCAATTTGCCCCTTTTGTTGGTTTGGGAAAAGATTGCTTTTTTATGATTTTGTTGTGGAGATCGGTTGTTTTTGCCCCCAATCTTTTCTTGAAAATGCAATTGCCCTTTTGTTGGTTTGGGTAAAGATTGCTTTTTTATGCTTTTGTTGTGGAGATCGGTTGTTTTTGCCCCCTTTTGTGGTTATGATGATCTGAATTTATGTGGCATTAAGGAGAATTTTAGCAAATTTGAATCTAGATATGAAAAGGGGATTTATGAGAGAAAAATATATGGATTTTTTTCCCCTTTGAGTATCTAATTCTAACTAGTTGCCATGATTTTTTATCTGGTATAGATTTCTGAAGAAAATGAAGATGTGGTTTTGATATGCTGGAAAATACAAGAAAAAGCTTAAGTTATCAAAGCTGTGGTTAAATATGGAGCAATCCCTTCTTTATGTTAGCTTACTAGTTTACTAAAATAACTTATAACATTCTGCCTACTAATTTTGGGGAGGATGATTTTGTAAATCTTGAATTATGTACTTTGGAATTTTAAACATCTCTTTTCTATGATCACTTCTCTCTTGTAAATCTTGTTTATGGTTTTGGAATTTTAGACTTCTCTTTTCTATGATCACTTCTCTCTTGTAAATCTTGCTTATGTGCTTTATGGTTTTGGAATTTTAGACTTCCTTTTTCTATGATCACTATTTTGTAAATCTTGTATATGTGCTTTATTGTTTTGGAATTTTAGACTTCTTTTTTCTATGATCACTTCTCTCTTGTAAATCTTGTTTATGTGCTTTATGGTTTTGGAATTAGACTTCCCTTTTCAATGATCACTTATATGGAGATATTAGACTTCAAGAAAAAAAAAAAATCATAGGGAGATATTATGGTACTAGTGAAGTCTGTAATGGTATCAGTGAATGCATCTAATGGTGTGAATTTGGGCAAGTTTATATTGTACCTTATAAGCTATAATGTTGTTCTTGAAGTTGCAAAAATCTGCACTAGTTTCACAAAATCCTTCTTCTCCAACTTGTGAGTTTCAGTCACGACGTGTAATTTAGCGAGAGACGCGCTTCGCCTTCTTCGCGAGCGAAAGGACGGGTATGATATCGTGATCAGCGACGTCAACATGCCCGACATGGATGGTTTCAGGCTTCTCGAGCACGTTGGTCTCGAGATGGACCTACCCGTCATCAGTGAGTATAGTATAGTCACTCCCCCCTCCCCACCCCCCGTTGCTTTGTATTTGGTGCTGATATCGACGAACCTATCCAGTGATGTCCGTCGATGGAGAGACGAGCAGAGTGATGAAGGGCGTCCAGCACGGTGCGTGCGATTACCTCCTGAAACCGATCAGAATGAAGGAGCTACGAAACATATGGCAGCACGTGTTTAGGAAACGGATTCATGAGGTGAGAGACATCGAAGGCCACGAAAGCTACGACGAAATTCAGATGCTGAGATGTGGGGCCGAGCTATCGGATGATGGCTTCTTGTTCTGCGGAGATTTGGCTTCCGGAAGGAAACGAAAGGACGTGGACAGTAAGCATGATGATCGGTTATCGGGTGACCCTTCGGGGAAGAAAGCGAGAGTGGTTTGGACCGTGGATCTTCACCAGAAGTTCGTGAAAGCGGTCAACCAGATCGGGTTCGAAAGTATGATGTTTTCATCGTATTCGTTGTTTCTTATCCGTTGCTCTTATTCGTCGTTAATATATTGCTCATTTTAACAGAAGTTGGCCCGAAGAAGATACTCGACTTGATGGGGGTGCCGTGGCTAACGAGGGAAAACGTCGCTAGCCACTTGCAGGTAATGTCCTATTCGACGCTGTTACGTTTAGGAAAGAAAGTTCGTGCATTTAACTCGTTTTTTCGTTCTTACTACTTTCAGAAGTATCGGCTCTATTTAAGCCGATTGCAGAAGGAGAACGAGCTAAAAGCCACGTTAGGTGGGACGAAGCACTCCGATCTCTCTTCAAGAGATTTCGCTGGAAACGTTTGCATCCAGAATTCTCAACCGAGCATTCTAGTAGACGAAAACTTCGTCGTTTCGGGACACAAAAAGATTGTTCATCGTGATGAGCCAAAAACCTCCGAAGGAAATGTGAAAGAAACTCTTCCTAAGAGAGGTGGAGATGTAACTTTAACTGACCCTGTGAAAATCGGTTACGACCACTCTTTCGGCCTTCTTGATTCCGACGCAAAAACCAAACACGAAATCCAGGTCCAGTATTCTTGGCGAGCTAGCATTCCGCCGCCCCAATTCAAGAACGAGCACAACCCTCGTTTCAATTCAGAAACATCGAGCAAAGAATCCAACACAACAGGGGCCCGAACGAGCAAACACATCGACAAAGTAACCAAAGTCGCGAGCACGAATGCTCTGTTTTCAGTCCCACCCGATCCAAACCCGAGCTCTACATGGAACATAAAGCACCACACTTTAAACCAGAGTCCTTTCGACGATCTGGGGTCCACTCAGAGAAGCCCCGTTGTTGGAAACGGATCAACTTTAAGGCTGTGGGACGAACAACAAGCCTTGAACCATTCGTCCCAGCTCGATTTTCACCCACCAAATGGCTACATTGAGGGTATAGATCCAGTAGGTTACAGTCATCAAGACTTGTACGATTTGTTGAAGTTCGACGTGGAGTTCCCGACCGAATTGATCGAATACCCGGCTATAGATCAAGGTGTGTTCACTGTATGAGGTTAAGTATTAGTAGGAAGTATTATTGGTATTGAGTATTTTCTAGTGAAAGAAAAGGTGGCCTCTAATATTTAGATCACCTGGAGTGTAAAGAAACTGTGGTTTTGATCTCCTTTTGATGTAGTTAACATGGCTGTTACCATGTCTCCTAAGAGGGCCTCAAATTCTATGATAAAAGGTTGTCTGATAATCTATCATATGTTTGATCAAATGCTGATAAAAAGGCTCCTTCTTGTGGTGGAACTTGTTCATTATCTCTTACAACCAAGGTTGAAAATATCAGTATCTTAAGAAATACGGAGGTTTTAAATTTGTGGAAATATTGATGTCAAGAAAATTTAATAACAAACTTTTTATATATATAAAATTTACGATAGAATTGGATCAAATTTTACATTTGTGATATTTATCAAAATTATGTCCCATCATGGAATAGATGAAATAAATCAAAAAATGGATTTTTGTTTAAGAATGAAATCTTATTGGAACTGTCGATATTCGATTCATCCTTCAAAACCCTATCACACCCCGGATCTGATGAAATAAGATGAATTGAAACAGTATTTTGTAAATACATAATGATCTTGAATAATATTAATCAGTTCTTTATTTTCCGATTGCCTAGGAGGGACAAAAGAAAGATCTTATTGTTTCTTTAACAATTTCTGATCTCTAGTGGACCTCTCAATCGGATTTGAACTCAGATGAAGTTCTGACCTTCATAGAAAAAAGAACTAACCGATCTTATAGGATTCCTGATATATTCTTGAGGATTTCTTTAGGAAGTAAATGAAGTTTTGATCACGTTCCATGAATAGCCCGGACATTGAGGAATATCCAGAAAGTATGTCCTCAATATTTATCGATATTTTTCAATAATTACCGATTTTTTTCGATATTATACTCAATTTGCACAAAAATATAGTCGAAATTGATCTTACATACCAATATTTATCGAACTTTTCTTTTTACAAATCTTATGGAAACATAGTTATTCTCAATATCGATATCAGTGACCTCAAAAAATGGATGTATCGTGAAAATTTCTGAATATTTTCATCCTTATGACATCTCATTCGACATTGATATCGAAAACCTTAGCACTGCTACTAGCCTTAGGTATAGTGATATACAACACACCATCCTTAACCTCAGCCTTAATTTTGTCAAACTCAACATTCTCAGGCAAGGCAATTCTGCTACTATACTTGCCATAGCTTTTCAAAGACCAGTCCTCGCCGTTTTCCTCGCCGTTTTCGGCCTTTTTCTCGGCCTTGACGACGAGCATCTTCTCCTCGACCCAAACCTTGACGTCCTGTTTGGTCATCCCGGGCATGTCGAACCTCATTTTGTACTCGGTTTCGGCTTCCTTGATCTCCCACGGCGTCCTTCCTCGGCTGTAGCCTACGGTGTCCGACTGAGGGAGAGGCGTGGGCCAGCCGCCGGAGTAGGCGAGAGGGTCGTCCATCATTCTCTCCATTGTTTCCATCATTTGCTGCACTGTTCTTGCTGTTGGAAACCTGTCCCATAGACCTGCAAATGCAAACCAGTCATTTTTATTTTTTTTAAGTTGTGATTCGAATCCATGGCCTCTCGATCATAGATAGTGGAGTTCTAATCACTTGAGCTATACCACTTCGTTAAATGCACACCAATCATGTTAACACAATGCATCCCAATTCCTTTTTTTCTGCCATTTATACCTAACAAATTCTTGGCCTATTTTTTTTTTTTTTTATCGGTAAATGTTAGTTGTTAGTAGTTAGATTAGTTCACCAAGTCTCCATATACTCCAAGAAATCTCCAAGCCCACCTTATAACTCCCATAATTCGTTCCCAGAAAGAATCGAACCCTGGCCACTCACTAGAGTGAGGAACCCGGTGGCCAGGTAAATTTTTGGCCTATTATAAAGACAATGGCACTACAAAAATTGGATCAAGGCCTAACTGAATTGCATTATGGAAATTCAGTAAAAGTTAATGAAAATAACTAAATCATTGAAAAAAAAGGCAAAAACAGAATAAGATGTTAACAACTAGCACAAATAATACACGTTCATTCAAAAGAAGTGAGAGCGGCATTATTCGAGAACTTTTAGATGAACTAATTTCACATCCTTATATTGTGTTCGGACTTTTAGATGAACTAATTTTACACCCTTTTATAAGTTCAAAATTTTAGATGAAATGAGACTGTGTATAGATGAAGAGAATCAGACTATATATTTTAAATCCACAACGTAAATTCACGCCATTTGCTTGATTAAGATATTTAAATGAATGATTTCAAATACTTAACTTCAAAATGAAAGGAATTTCGAATTTTTAGCAAAGCCATGCCATTTAAAATTCATAAATTTAATTCATTTTCGAATCACTTAAATCCTAAAATTCTTCCGGGCATTTCCAAATTATACTATATCTTACTGTGAGACCTTTTTATAGTAAAAAAAGGTTCACAAACTAACTCACTGTGCAATGGTATCACACAACACCAACCCATCAAAAATTAAGACAAAAAAATCACTTTTATAAAGAATGCGTACCTATTGGAGCAACAGGAGCTGTTCTCTTTCTGGGTTGCTGTTGGTTCTGCAGTTGCTTCTGCTGTTGTCTTTGCAAATGGTCAAGATTGTCCCTTCCATCACCAGCCATGGCTTTCACACCCCAATTTCTCCCTGAAATTGAAAGCTTCGATAATGGCGAACATCTTGAACGCAGAGATGAGTTTGATGAGATGGGGTGGGAGATTGAAAGGTTTGATAAACAGTGGGCCATTTCTTGATTTTTGCAGAGCTTAAAGAATTGATTTTTGCTGGATGGATGATGATTCTTGATTTTTTGATGGGAGGGAAGGAGAGATGGGTTGAGGATTTAAAGGGAGATTTGGGAAATTTCTGGAAGGGTTGAAGAATGGCGAATGGGGCTTCTACACTTCTCCAGAAGCTCCGATGCTGTCGGAAGTATTGATGGAGACGGAGAAGGGACCGCAAACGGCGTCGTTTTGGTGTAGAATAGTGTAGAATGCTTGAGAACATTTAATAGAAGGGTGATTTTTTTTATTTTTTTTTATGTATTCTAAGTGAGCTTTTTTTTGTTTCAAAATAATTATATGTCTAAAAAAGTAATTCAGGTATATATAAAGTGCACAACTTACGATTGAATCAGGGATAAAAATCAAATTAAGATATTCAATATTTAATTCCATAGTATTTGATAAAAGCTCGTTTGAGCTCGGTTCGAAATAGAAATAAAAAAAGGTTGAACATAAATTTATGTTCGGAATAATCTAAAGTTCGGCTCGAACTCGAGTTCGATAACTAAAAAAAGATAAAACATGTGTAAAAATATCAAACTATTCGAGCTCGACTTGTGTTCGGCTCGATTAAAGCTTGTTCGAGCTCGACTCGATTAATTATCAAACAAACTCAATATGAATATCAAAGCTCGATAAGTTTTCAAACGAGCTTGAACACCTCGATTCGGCTCGACTCATTTACCGCCCTAATATGGATTTTAAGTTCAATTTTAAATTAATTTTAATTTCTCAACACCTAATTTATTTAATGAGTTTTGAAGAGGTAAAATTAATTTTAAATTGAATTTAAAATTCAAATGTTGTTATTTACTTGAGTGCATACAAGTATTTGTACAGTGGAAAAGAAGCTAAGTAAAGAATTAAACATTAAATTCAAAGTCAAAATAAAAAATTCTTAATCAAAATTTCACCTAGAATTGGACTCATGTGAAAAAAAGAAAAAAAAAATGTGACAAGAATTAGTGACATTAAAGATTCATATTTTACAACCAATATTGAATCTTTATTCATGGAAAATTATCTCCCAAACTAGTGAAACTATCCCAGATAAAGGGATTATCCATCCAGATTTGGTAAGTATCCATGGTAATATTTCCAATGTGTTCTTTATTTTGGAACATTATGGAAGAGCTAATATCCATGTTGTCTTGATTTAAGACACAGTCTAGTGGCCCTTCTGCTGTCTTGTGTTGCATTTGATAGTCATCTTTCAGATGCAAGAGTGAAACTGGTTCTTGATATTCCAGTTGATGGATTTCTTCTTCACATTTTGGTGTAAATTCTTGATTTTTGTGATGAATTGGGTTGTGGGTCGCTGGGTCTAATCCTTGAAGTTTCATTTTCTTCTTTATTTTTGTATTCCAATGGTTCTTTATCTCGTTGTCCGTCCTTCCTGGAAAATGTGCGGCTATTTTTGACCACCTGTTACATAATCGTCAAGTAAGGCTAATGTAAACCAGTTTCTCTATGCAACTGAAAATAATAATACTCCTTCCGTCCTTAAAAAATAGTCATGTTTTCTTGCACGTGGTTTGATGCGATATGTCGGAGAGTATTATGGGGTTTTTTTAGGTTCGTTTTCTAATAAAATAATCATTAATGGAAAGTTTGTTTCGCATACTTTCCATAAACGATCATTTTATTAAAAACTGGACCTTAGAAACCCCGTAGTACCCTCAGACATATTATGTTTAACCACGTGCAAAAAAACAAGACTATTTTTCAGGGACAGAGGTAGTACTTGTTTTCATTATACAATATTACTAGTATCAAACCAATACATACACACAAGTTTCACAGTGAAACTGATTCGCTGTATATTCTATCGTAATCATTATTCAAGAATTTAAGTAAAAGTTTATAATCAAAATAAGATTGAGAATTTAAGAATTTCAATTATGAAATAATATTGGGAAATTAAGTAGCATATAAATCCATGGATAGTAAAGAAAACTGAAAAATTTGATGCTATTATTACCTGTTACCTAGCCTAGAATGAAGTTGAATGATCATATCTTCTTCAGCTTCTGTCAAGGAACCTTTCTTGAGGTCTGGTCTCAAGTAATTTATCCACCTTAGTCTACAACTCTTTCCACATCTCATCAAACCTACATTATAGTTGGATTAATCAATTTGAGAATGTAATTATTGATTAATAGCTTCACTAATTTTAATCAAACAATAATAAGAAAAAATTACAAAATAGTTCATAAAGAAAACCTTAATTACAAATTAATTCAAAGTATTTGCACAAATACACAAATTAATTATATTTGCACAGAAGCATATATATATGCGTGTGTCTGTACAAATATTTTGAATCAATTTGTTATTAAAGTCCATTTTCTAAACCAAATGTAAACGCTTCAAAAAATAGTGTAAAACCAAATTATCATTAAGGTTTTTGTAGTTATGTACACCCTACTCTGCTGTGCATTGGAGTGTTGTACAACACGTTAAAACAGGGGTACAACACCCCAATGCACAAGTGTGCACTGCACAGCAGGGAAGGAGGGTAGGGTAGAAAAATCCGTTTCTGTTTTGAACCAATTTGTCTATTCAATTGATATAACAAACTAATATAAGTGTTAACACTCGATTCGATTTATTTACAACCTTAATAATTACCTGCAAGTTTCGGGACGAGGCGCCAACATTGTATGCCATTGTTGAGGATGAAGTTCATGAGCTTGTTGTCTTCCTCGATCGTCCATGGACCTCGTTTGAGGCCAACTTTTTCACAACAAGGTTGTCTTCCCATGATCACAAGAGTTTTCTTTTCTTTTTTGGCGCCATAAAGAAAAAGATTGGGGTCTTCTTATATGCTAACCAAGATTCTTACAGCTAATGAACAGAGGAAACTACTTGTTTTTTCTATATAAAAGTCATAATTGAGTATGAAGAAACAAAAGATTAAAGATGATGCTTTATAAACTATTGGCATAATTGTGTTGTAAATTTAACTAGGGACGGAAAGTGGCCGCTGTTAAGGAACATTTGGAACTAGAAAATTAGGAGTTGTTGTCGTTGACATTATTTTATATTATTATTTATTTTGTTTTGTTTTGTTTTATTTTTGTTCGTAATGTAATTTATACTCCCTACGTCCAGAGTATTTGCACCCTTGAGATTCTACGTAAAATAAGAAAAATTATAAAATAATGACTTATGGATATATATATATATGTGTGTGTGTATTTTTGTGAGTGTACGTAAATCAATGCTTTCATTTTAGATAGTGTGCAAATTGACGTGAAACATTCAAATAAGAAAAATGTGTAAATTCATTTGGGACAGGGAGAGTAGTTGTTATCCGACTATGCACATTTTTGTGTCCTCGTGTGATAATTAGCTAGTGAACTGCATGAGAGAGGTGAATTATATAATCGAGTCATGTATGACAGGGTCAATCGAGAAATTTGTAGTTGTTATCCGACTATGCGTAAATTGTGTCCTTGTGTAATAATTAGTCAATGAACTGCATGAGAGTGACAAATCATATAATCAAATCATGTATGATAGTGTCGATCGAGAAATCTGTAGTTGTTATCCGACTATGCATAATTTGTGTCCTCGTGTATAGTTAGCCAGTGAACAGTATGAGAGAGGTGAATTATATAATCGAGTCATGTATGATAGGGTCGATCGAGAAATATGTAGTTGTTATTCGACTATGCATAATTTGTGTTCTCGTATGATAATTAGTCAGTGAATTGTATGAAAGAGGTGAATTATATAATAAAGTCATGTATGATAGGGTCGATCGAGAAATCTGTAGTTGTTATCCGACTATGTATAATTTGTGTAATCGTGTGATAATTAGCCAGTGAACTGCATAAGAGGGGTGAATTATATAATCGAGCCATGTATGACAGGGTCGATCGAGAAATTTGTAGTTCTTTTCCGACTATGCATAATTTGTGTCCTCATGTGATAATTAGTTAGTGAACTGCATGAGAGATATGAATATATAATCGAGTCATGTATGATAGGGTCGGTCGAGAAATCTGTAGTTATTATTCGACTATGCATAATTTGTGTCCTCGTGTGATAATTAGTCAATAAACTGCATGAGAGAGGTAGATTATATAATCGAGTCATGTATGATAGGATCGATCGAGAAATTTATAGTTTATATCCGACTATACATAATTTGTGTCATCGTGTGATAATTAGCCAATATACTGCATGAAAGGGGTGAATTATAATCGAGTCATGTATCATAGAGTCAATCAAGAAATTATATATATTTGATTTACACTTGAATTTACCTAAGGGCCCCACATTATTTTATTATTGTGGCCACAAACTCTGGTTTTCTGGTACTTTTGAGAAAGGTACAAAGAA
Organism: Ballota nigra; assembly: GCA_947034835.1. Lineage (NCBI taxonomy): Eukaryota > Viridiplantae > Streptophyta > Magnoliopsida > Lamiales > Lamiaceae > Ballota > Ballota nigra. The sequence goes on from OX344727.1 coordinate 96,809,157, forward strand.
CAAAAGATTTTACAACAAAGCAGCTTCATTCATGGGGGGCAACTCTTTATATATCAAAGCTTTGTTTTTGTGGTAATCAATTATTGCAACTTTTGATTCTAATGATGGGAATTTTATTCTTTTATTAAATTGGACATGTTTTGTGTGAATGTTCTGTGTATCAAATCTCTATGTGATCCTATTGAATATTATAGTCATTATTGCCAGTATAGGTGGCTTATAGTTTATGCTTGTTACATTACATGGAAAATTGTTGGTCTATTTTAATTATGATTAATCAAGTACATGAAGGAACACACAAAAAAAAAAAAAAAAAAACAATATTAAGCTAATTATGGCAGGATAACACGGAGCTTCACTATTTTAATTAGGCATAATGTATTAAAAGTCCCCAGAATTCAATTTTGTTTTAAAAGGTCCCTAAACTAATTTTTGTTTTAAAAAGCCCCTAAACTATTTTCTTTTTATTTCAAAAAGCCCTTAATATATATAAATCTTGTTTCATAAGGTACCTACTGAAAATCCATTAGAGACATTTCTTGTTGAAAATCGATCATAATAGCATTGAATTCGATTGGTTTGTCATATTTTAATGAAAAACATTAAAATAACTTAGCAAAATTCGTGAATTTTCGTTACCAAAAGCCTCGTGAAACAAAAATTAATAGTTCAGGGGCTTTTTAGAACAAAAAGTAGTTTAAGGATCTTTCGAAACAAAATGTGATAGTTCAGAGGTCTTTTAATATATTATGCGTTTTAATTATAATTGAAATCCGTCTTATACAAATTTTTATCGGTTAAAATTGAGATTTTTAACTAGGTATAAGCATAATTAAGCTATGCTGGAGAAGTCTTCTAGTTGACCTGCACTTTTAATTAGGTATAAGTGTTTACTTGGAAAGTAACAAAAAAAAAAAAAAAAATAAGAAAGTCATAGCTCATGCCACTTTGATTCATATTGCGAATCTTGAACGTATTTTGATGGTGCTTTTTATCTTTAATAATTGCACGATAAAAATTGTATTATTGTGGGAAGTTTCACCTTGCCTTTTGCATTCAGCATTTTTTGCAAAATTTATCAATATATTAGAGTCACCCTCTCCTATTGAAACTAATATTTTAATATTATAATTAACATTATAAATATTCGATAGTACGAAGTTTAATGATATCGATAAATACATGCAAATATATCAATAAATGTGTGTAATTCAGTAATTGAATTAATTTCATACTTATAAATAAATTTCATAAAAAAAATTGTGGTATATAAGTGGGAGTGACTATTAACATCTGAGTTTTCCTCAATATACTCATATGTACAATATTTTAAAAATCATTATTTACAATTATATATAAATATAAATTCAGTGTATTAATTGAGCAAATAATTGAGTGTTAATACTTTCACAGATAAATGTTGACAATTCCCTTTCAAACAAAATATAGGGAGTGTGTATAATGTGAAATTTGTTTATATATAAACCATTTTATTGTATTTTTTAAGAGAACAATTCATACATTTTAGTGAAGACAACTAATACCCTTCGTATTCATCAACTCATACTCTTTAGTGAAAATAATTTGTACCCTTCAAAATAAATACATTTTTAGTGAAACAGCTTGAGAATAAAAGTTTTTTGGTCCCATAACTTATCGAGTGTCCGATTTTGGTCCCAAAAATTTTGACTCTTTAATTTTGGTCTCATAACTTCTACGGTTTGCCCAATTTTGGTCTCATTCTTGCTGAGAAATTTCTTTTTGGTCCCATAACTTATCGAGTGCCCGATTTTAGTCCCAAAAAAATTGACTCTTGAATTTTGGTCCCGTAACTCCTATGGTTTGTTCATTTTTCAACCACATATTAGTGATATGGAAAAAATGATTAAAAATGCAAAACGAAAAAAAATGTTGTTTTCCGAACACATCTTCGAGGGTACCATAAAGGCCCAAATTCGGGTAGAATGTGAGTTGAGCATGACAAAAAAGGGCACCGTTTTTGTATTTTTGAAGAAAATGGGACCAAAATTGGACAATCCCTAGGAGTTACGGGACCAAAATTGAAGAGTTAAAATTTTTGGGACCAAAATCGAACACTTGATGAGTTATGAGACCAAATAACTTTTTATCTCGAAACAGCTTATACATTTCAAAGTGATTCATATATAAACCTTTCACTTTATTATAATATGAAGATCCAAAATTTAAGAATTGTTTGAATTTATTTTATGAAAAACATTTTTTAAGTTGAGATTTATAGAAGAAGACTTCTTTTAGGCTCTAGATAAACTTGAATACATATAATCTCAACTTATTTCACACTTGATGTGAATATTCAACTTTTTGTTTCTCATAAATATTAGAAATTCAATCCTTAACATTATTCCCTACATTTGTATTCCTTTGCGTCTTATCATGGGGTCGGAAAAGCCCATTTGGTAAGGATTTTTTATTTTTTTTTCCAGATATACTCAATGTAATTTTGAATTGTTAATTGCGCCACTTTTCTTTGTGTCGTTTTTCCGGAAATTCGTCAAAAATGAAAGCAACTCATTTATATATACACTCTTTTTAATATAGATTCAGGAAATTATCAATGAAATTTCATATATGAAACGGTGGGTATGGGTGACTTTTGTTACGCCGTTCCTCTCAAGAGAGTGACTCGGATTTAATAATACTATTTAGAGTAGGGATGACAATGGACCAGGTCGGGACGGGTAGTCGATTACCAAACCTGCCCCGTTTTTATTTCCTCTGCACCAGACCCGCCCCGCTACCTGCACGGGTCCTGAATAGCCGCCCCGTGTGGGTCTGGGCCGACCCGCCCCGTTTCCAAAATTTCGTTTTTTTTTTTTTTATCTTGTTTTATAGTCTACTACTATACTTATATTATGATAAAATTAGGCTTGATTATCAAATAGTCAAAGCATAGACTGAAAAGATGTGAGAAATAATGATTTGATTTATTATACCAAACTAGGAAGGAATATAGATACAATTAAAAATTTAAAATGAATTGAAAAAATAATTAGAAAATAAAAGATGAAATATCGAGTTCGATTCCCTTAATCTATTTTTATTGTACTAAAATATACATATATAGCATGTTAATATATATATTTAATTATATATTAATATATATATACATTAATATTAATATGTATGGGGCGGGTACCCACGGGGCCGTCATAATACTCAGACCTGCCCCATACTCAACACGGGGTGGATCCGACCTCCCCGGGGCAGGGCAGGGCGGGTACCCACGGGGCGGGCCAATATTGTCGTCCCTAATTTAGAGGCAATAACTCTCCAATATATTATACTACATTTTAATGACTGTATGTATAATTATTATATATAATTTTTAACTGTGTGTACAATGTTTTCATGTACTAGGGAGAGTAATATTTTATTGCTTCATGTAGTGCATGCTAATTATACCTACTATTTTACAATTCAAATCTATTTATATGTTAATTGAATTACAAGGTTGAAATAGAGTTATGTGCTTGATGATTAATGATGTGCTCCAAAATTTATGTCGAAACACTTCAAATATTATGCTTACAAAATGGTTGGATCCTCCCTAATTTGATCCTCAATTTACTTTTGGTCAAGTTAGGATCTAAACATGCAAAACATGTTGGAGTAGTCCTCAACACATGTACTTTAAAATGTGTTTGGTTGGGTCCAATGGTTAATGGGGTGGAGATAAAAAAAAAAAAAACTATTTAGTAAATAGTAAATCACTGTTTGGTTAAAAATACAAAAATAGTGGAGCTCATTGAGGTTAATTTGTTTATTTTTTTATAAATGAGATGTTACAAAGTTGAATATTTGATACACATCAATTACTAACACAACGTAGTGAACAAATATAGAACTTAGTTATATATAGTCCACTTTATATTAATTTGGTACACAAACGAAGAATTATTTACTCCGAAAAGAAAACGAAGAATTGTATTAGACATAATAATCATAATAAACTTCATAAATCGTTTATTTAATGAGTTTTGGGTTTAACAATGATTACCTGCACGTAAATTTTTCATAAAGAAGTATATTTGAATATGAATGTAAATAGTGACATGATATCAAATGTAAATAAACATAAAAAAAAGTTGGGTTATTTTATCATCATACAAACAAATTAAATTTATTTTTCGAATTTAATTTACTAAAATTAATTATACGTTGCTTTTTAAGACTTTGATTAATTTTCACGTGTGAAGTCGCGATCCCAGTAAACTAAAACAAAAGCAGTTTTTCTTATCTTTTTCCCTTTTTGAAAACCTTAAAAAAACCAAAGCAGTTTGAACAACGATTGGAAACAACTCAACGCGCTTAATCAAAGTTTAATCAACTATTTCGCCAAAAATAAAAAATATAAAAAAAATAACGCGCAAAAAATAATTTAATTTATGTACCACAATAGTAAGATAAAACTTAATTATTCTGTAGTAATGGCTACACTCAATAGGATAATTTTGTGACTTTCTATTCCATTAAATATAGGGTTAATTCCATATAAATTCACGATATTTATACTTAGTATCAATTTAATCACGAACTTTTAGATTTTTGTAAAAAAACCCAACCTTTGATATTTGTTGCAATTTGATACATGTTTTTTTTTTTCCGGCCGGCAACCGATGATGTGGCTCGCCGGAGCGTGTGTCATCTTGCCACGTAGGATTACACATGTTTATGTTATTTATTTTTTTAATCCACATCATAAATAACACTTACCATTTAAATAACATATTTCTACTTATAATTAAAATAGCGACCAAATAAATTAAACAACAACAAAATGAATCTCAAAACTAAGAACGTAAAGAGAAATATTATATATAATTTAAGTTGGTTGTTTAATTTATTTGGTTGCTATTTAAATTTTAAGTAGAAAGGTGTTATTTAAATTGTAAGTATTACTTGTGATGTGAATTTAAAAAATAAATAAAATAAACATGTATAATCCTACGTGGCAAGATGACACACGCTCCGGCTAGCCACATCATCGGTTGCCGGCCGGAAAAAAAAAACGTGTATCAAATTGCAACAAATATCAAAGGTTGGGTTTTTTTTACAAAAATCTAAAAGTTCGTGATTAAATTGATACTAAGTATAAATGTCGTGAATTTATATGAAATTAACCCTTAAATATATTCAGCCAGAATTTTTTAATTTTATCCATCGATCATCTGTGACGTGAATTTATCTACTCAGAAAGAGAAAGTAAAATTTATTGTCACTATGTGCTTATCCACATATATATAAAAGTACATATATATGTGTTGAAAAAAATGACAAAAAAAAAAAAAAATCACCGATTTTACGTATAGGATTACGTCATATATTTACAAGATATATAATGATCATTTAAAAATTGATATAGTAATATATATATACACACTATTAATACTATATTTTGATGTAAAAATCAATATTTATTATTTGTAAAAAAATTATATTATTGCTTAGTGGTATATATATAATGCACAAAGTATACTTAATCTTTAAACAAAACTGGCATGAAACCACACAAATTAAGCTTCACCTATCAATTCTGATTATCTAGATAATCTTTAATACCTACTTCTTTTGTATAGTTATAAACATATATTTAACAATAAATGATAAGGAAAAAAGTCATGGTTACTTCTTTTGTATAGTTATAAACATATATTTAACAATAAATGATGAGGAAAAAAAGTCATGATTACTTCTTTTGTATAGTTATAAACATATATTTAACAATAAACGATATGGAAAAAAGTCATGGTTGCAATCCTAATCAAGTAAAAGTATATTTTGACTATATATTTACATATATCTACTCTCATAAATAAATGATAAGGTATGGGCCATGCTGATTCCATGCATGTTAGTATATTGATATGATATTGGACTTGATATGGATAAATTTCCTTGAAATTAATAGTAATTGTGTTCAATGCTAGTTTATGATTAAACATTCTATATATAATTGACTATATAATTATTACGGGAAAGTGTTGTGTAATGATCTATATATGGAACATTATCAAATACTCCCTCCGATTCAAAATGTTTGATGTTATATGATGTTTTTTTTGTTTCAAAATATTTGATGTTTTAGGATATTTTGCACCTTATTTTCCTATTATGCCCCTATTTAAATCCCTGTAAAATATCTCTCATATTTTCTCCTTACCTTTTAATAATTTTACACCATAAATAAACTAGTTGACCTCCCATCAATCTTTATTCAATCAATATATCATAAGGGTATAATAGTCACTATACACCACTTCTTAATTCTCACAACAAAACCTAAAACATCAAACTTTTTGAATCGGAGGGAGTATTATGTTAAAAAGATAAAGTATAGAGTGAAACTGATTTATACATGAATCACTGAAGGGTATTGATTATTTTCATTGAAAAGTATTAGTTGTATTTAGTGAAGGGGTAAATAACAAGGATGGTCCCATGAGAATTTGTACTTGATAGATTTGGTCCCATGTTCTTTTTTTGTCCCATTTTTAGCAGAAAATGTCTCATCCGTTAAATATTTTACAGTTTTCTATGGAATACTGGATGGAAAAACCTTTTCAACTTGATTTTTGGAGGAAAATGGGTCAGCTTTTGCTATTAACAATCATTTCAAAGTAAAATGCAAGTATGAAGACGATTCTGCAACTTTACTTCGCAGAGTTTTTGTTGGAAATTAATTATTTTTAAGTTGGGAATTAGACGCACGAATTTTTGGCAGAATCGTATAAATGGGCATCATGCTTGTTAATCTGTTTTTTTTTTTTTTACGGAAAAATCGTATGAGACTATTTGCGCTTAAAAAAGGACCAAATTCATGAGGATCAATTCTTATAGGACTATTTCTGCAATTTTCCCTTTACTTGAGAGTATTACTGATTTACACTAAAAAATCTTAGTTGTTCAGTGAAAATAAACCAAGACTCTTCAGTTTAAACCAATACTCTTTAGTAAAATTAATTAATATTTTTCAGTGAAAACAACTAATACCTTTCAGTGATTCATATATAAACCAATTTCACTCTATACATATGTTAAATTGAATCGGTCACATATAAAATTGTCTATTACAAATTTTTATTAATTAATTGATTACATGCAACTAGGTCAATTTCCTTCTTATATGGTTTAATAATTTTCCACTAGATGCGCAACTAGACCATTACCTACTACAACCGATTAAGACACACGAGAAAGATCCTTACTCAAAATTCAAACACATCACTGTTTTTAAAATACCAAATTACAAAGTTGGTATTAATATGTGGACAAAAAAAAAAAAAAAAATTAAGAAGCGTAATATTGAGCAAGAATTTGAAGAGTAACTATATATACGTATAAAATCAATACATTGATTGGATGGTATATGTGTACGTTCAAAGATAACGACACTTCATAAATTTATAAGACAAACTAGAGAGTGAAAATGATTTATATATAAACCAATAAAGAGTATTAGCTGATTTCACTAAAAATTATTAGTCGTTTTGACTTTTAGTCTTAGTTGTTCAGTGAAAATACACTAAGATTCTTTAGTGTAAACCTGTAATACTTTTCAGTGAAATAACTAATACCATTTAGTGATTTATATATAAATCAATCTCATTCTATACATGCTCAATTTATAAATATTGAGGTAAAATTTATGAAGTGTTTTTTAGGTATGAAAAAAGCACGAGACAAGTGAGGCACATAGAAAATAGAAAGTTAAAATTTAGGCATTTCGTCAAACATAGTGTTGTTATTCGAGTCGAGCGAGCTTGAGTACTTGATACTCGAGGTCGGCTCGATAACATTAACGAGTAATAATTCAAGCTCGGCTCGACTCGTTAACAAGTGTAACGAGCCTATCGAGCTCATCGAGTCGAGCCGAGCCTATCGAGCCTAATGTAATTTTAAGAAAAATCTTAGTTATCGAGCCTAACGAGCTCAGTTGGGCTCGTTAAGAAATCGAGTATTTTTCGAGCTCGAGGTTTAACCTAACGAATCGAGCTGAGTCGAGCCGAGCTCACGAGCAGCCGTTTCGTGTAACAGCTCTAGTCTAACACATAAGAGTTTGGAATGTACGTATACGTGATGAGTGATGACATCCATATTGACATTCCACGGCCAACTAAATGTCAACATGCTTGGAATTAAGAAAGATTTTAAAAAAATATATATATATATATATATCAAAATGCTTAGCAGGATGGTATTTAATTCCGAATTCGTGTCCGTGCATCCACATCTCAAACCAAAAATAAAAAATTTGTTCCATTTTCTTCAAAAAAAAAAAAAAAAGAAAGACCCTTGTCGGTTACGAAATCAAACTCAATTTAAATTATTTGTTGTACAAAACTCAATTTCTAGTAATTAAGACTTGGGCTTTACTTCATATTCTGATCGAGTTCATATAATATACTTCCTCCAATTTCAATTTTGCTGGTCCGATTCTTTTTGTTAGTTATTTTTTGTCGTGACTTGGACATATATCATGAGGTATTGTGATATTTATTTATAAATAAAGTGATTGTTTATACAATACTTTATTTTTTATAAAAAAATTATTAATAAATGGACTTCACAATACTTCACATTACTTTTCAACTTATAACAAAAAATTAGAGTTAAAAAAATAGGATTAAAAATATTGGAAAGAGTTTGAGGGAGCATATTATTTGTGGGGTCCTATTTAAATCCAAATTACTATCAAAAGTACTACTAGCTGACATTTGTGAATTTCACATTTGAAGATGACATATTCTTCAAGGAATATAAAAAAATAAAAAATAGTTAAAGATAAATAGAAGAATACATAATGAATATAATATTTTAAGAAACTTTAAAAAATGTTAAAATTTAATTAATACGGTCGGAAGTGAGTATATTATAGTCTAGTATCATAATAAGTAGTAATACGACTTTTGACAAATTTCTCATGCAATTCATATAGGCTATAGCTGCATGCCATTATGTTTCACACTGGTACTAAAGATCAGGCTTGCTGACTTTTTTCAATTTCTCATGCAACTATATATATGTAACACTTCTACACAAGTGATCATCATCTTAATTTCCAATATTGCAAAATCATTTTCAATATTATCGTCAAAAAAATTCTCCCAAAATGGAGCATATCGAAATCAAAATAATCTCCAAAGAAACAATCAAGCCATGTTCTCCAACCCCAAAATCCCTCCAAAAATATCAACTCTCATTTCTTGATCAAGTAGCTCCTCCGGTTTTCATGCCACTTATTTACTTTTATGAAGCAAATTCCAAACTTTCAAACTTAGAAAAAATAACCCATTTGAAGAAATCCCTCTCCCAAGTCCTCCCAATATTCTACCCCCTCGCCGGCCGCCTCGCCGGCGACCTCCACGTGGACTGCAACGACGCCGGCGCCCCGTTTTTCGAGGCCGAAGCGAACTGCACCCTCTCTGAAATCATCACTAAACCAAACCCTAAACTCATGAACAAATTCCTCCCGTACAAATTAGACGATGTGCAAAATCTCAACGTGGCTGTGCAAATCACGTGCTTCACGTGCGGCGGCCTCGCCCTCGCCCTCGTCATGTCGCACAAGATCGCCGACGCGCTGTCGTTCTTCCTGTTCGCCAACGCGTGGGCCGCCCTGGGGCGGGGCGGGTCAGCCGACCCGCCCCGCCCGATATTCCGCTCCGCGGAGATCTTCCCTCCGCGGAGCATCTCCGGGTACGGGGAGCGTACCGGGATAGTCAACGACGAAAATCTCGCCGTCAAAATATTCACTTTCCCCGCGGAGAAGATTAATCTTCTCCGCAAGAAGTACGCCCAACCCGGGTCGGAAAAGCAGCCGACCCGGGTCGAGGCGCTATCGGCTTTTATATGGAGCCGGTTCGTTTCTTCCGTGGATACGAGATCCGACCCGAACAAGATCCACATCGTTTTGCATGCGATAAATTTGCGGACCCGGATCGACCCGCCGTTGTCGGAGCTCCATTTCGGGAACATAAGCCGGATCGCGATAGCGGTCCCGGCGGCGGAGGACGGCGGCGTCGAGCTTCTCGGGAAGGTTCGGGAAGCGATCAGGGCCGTTGATGGGGACTTCGTGGCGCGGCTAAGGGACGGTGATAAGCATTTGAATTATATAAAGGAGTTGGTGGGCCATGCTAGTAAAGGGGAGCTTGTTCCTTTCAATTTCACGAGTTTGTGTAGGTTTCCTTTGTACGAAGCGGATTTCGGGTGGGGCAAACCCGTTTGGGTCGGGTCGGCCGGGTTGAATTTCGAGAATCTGGTTACTTTTATGGATACTCCGAGTGGGGATGGAATTGACGCTTGGATTATTTTGAAGAAAGAGAATATGGAGAAATTTGAAGCTGATTTGGAGTTGCAAAAATTTGTTGCATAATATGCAAAAAAAAATTATTATTATTTTTTTGTTTGGAGTTGCAAATGTTACTTAATTATTGTGTTTTTTTTGAATTGTACGTAACTACGTATAACATGATTTGTTATTGGAAATCAAATTAGTTTTTTGCTCTTGCTTTCGTTGGTGTATATATATATATATCTCAATATTGAACAAAATATTACGTAAACGTGGGAGTGAAATTAAACTTATTTCTAATGTTTATTTTTAGGTTGAAGTTGATCACACATCATTTTTGCACTTTTATTAATTTCTATACACTAATGCATCATTAGACGTGTGAAAATGGATTTAGCCCGTGTGGGCCAATCTCCACACTCAGAAAATGAATTGACTCATTAGAATTTTTTTTATACTGTAAATTAATCTGATTTTGGTTTAGTCATGTCTACCAAATTTCATTGAGGTGAAAATAATTCTGAAAATTCAGGTGAAATATAATGTAAACTCTAATGTGAAATAATTTAATTTGTCTACGTAACAAAGTTTGGTCTGTTGATCGGGTGTTTCACTCTCTACTACAACTGATTACGGAATTAAAATGTCGAAAAAATGTACAGGTACAAAATTATATTGAATTCTTAAAAGTCTGAAGCTAAAATTAAGATAACTTATTGGACTTGTAAAAACTAATTTTCCCAATATTATATTAGAAAGTATGACAAGTTTTAGAGTAGTAAGAAGTGGATTTTTCCGCTTGTGTGATAGGACTAGGGATACATATTTGAAGTTATTTCCAAATACATTTCCGAGGGAATTGGTTCACAATTTGAGTTAAGTGTCGCAAAAGAAGACATGAACATCAATGATCTAACGTAGCCCAGCTTTAAAAAACCCATCCTCTAAAAGGCCCACAAGAATAAAGCCTACCATTGAGCCCCATAGGAAACCCCAAATCGGCCCAATACAATCTCAAACCATTTCACATCATTAATCAACATATCACATTTAATGTGGCTTCTAGTTCTCATTATTGTGATGTTTATATGGTGACTGAAATGCAAAACATGGAAAAACGTGCTGGAGTAGTCCTCAAGACCAGTACTTTAGACTATATGTTGATTATAGATGGTAAATGAAATGGAGAGGATAATTAAGTGGGTAGCAAATTTGTGTTTGACCAGCTCTTCAACACCGCATATTACGCGGATTTATAAATATTATGTTATTAATTTTAATTAATTATGTTTATATTTTTAATTAATTAATGATTTTATCTTAATTTAAATTTGTGACCTTTAATTGATTATTGTTTTAATTAAATTTATGATTATAATTTTAAGTACCGTTGCAAAATTGCGGATTTAGTTAATGGATTTATTGATTATGTTTGTGTTATCTGTAGAATTTAGGATTATGGTCCATTTCAAGATATTTGGGGATAAACGTTATCCTTTGTATATTCTTTAATTAATTATATTCTAGTGTGTGTTGGGTGCTGATTAACTAAAAAAAATTGCTTAATTGTGCAGTTGTAGTTTAGAGAGCCGGTAGAGGATTATGAAGAAAGGCATTTGTTGACCAATGTGACCACATTTCCTGAATTAACAAGCTATTTGACTGTGCTTATAAATTCTTTGAAACAATTTATAAATTATTTATGATAGATTTTTTTTTTATTCGTTCTACAAAGATAGACTTATTTTTATAAAAGTATGCGTTTGTTTTGAGATTTTAGTAGGGTGAGATTTTACTTTATGTCAAATCATGTGTAACAGTAAAGTAGGATGTGTAAAAGAAAAGTAGGAAAGAAAGTGTAAATTAGAGAAAAGTGATATGTGGATAACAATTGAGTGAGAGAAAAGTGATATAAAGTGAATTGTATTGGGATGAGTAATAATAGGTATTTATAGGTGTGGATGAAGAATGAGATGTAAAAATTGGATGTTACATCTCTAACTAGAATGAGACGGGGGCCGGAAAGTCCTAGTCCTGTCCGGGTGAATCTAAAAAACAAACAAGCCCTGAGGGTATGTTTGCTTTGGGATTTCCCCGCCTGACATTCCCCATCCGCTTCTGGTTTTGGGATTTCATATCAGGATTCTAAAATCCAACCCACATTCACACCTGAAATTACCTACGCACTCTTATAAAGTTTTTCCAGCTATAATATCATACCATACACCCTTAACACTCTTTAGTTTGACATAAAATTTCTCCAATAGTAATATAATAATATCACATCACTTATTCTTAATACTTAAATACTTAAAGCGACACAAAGTTACATCCAACCCCTACACAAAATCCCAAAACAAATACATACTACCTATTCATCAGGATTTTGAAATACATAGATTTCACCATCTGGATTTCCACCATACTCCCTATAAAATCATAGCTGGATAATTTTTGTAATTTTCCTTTTTCTTACTTGCTGTCATCTTATGCATGCATGTAGTTGTCTTTCTTGACGATTTCTAATTTGATTTTTAGTGTGAATTTGAGCCATATATTTCTAAAATTGTTTTGGAGTTGCATCCCTATGAGAGTCTCTTCCTGTTTTTTTTTTTTTTTTTGACATTTTGCGTAGATTTGCCTGTAAATATCATGGCCAATATATGCACCCAGGATCAAATTACATAATTCTTTTTAACATGTATAGCCTTTTATATTATACCCATATTTATTCTACCCTGAATAATCTGTTTCTTATCATTTAGAATGAAAATCTTGGCAAATGACTAGCCCATGGATACCCTATTCTAGAAGCTGAAGTTGCATACTGCGCTCGCCATGAGTACTGTGAATCAGATTATTATATACCATTTAACCGCCACACGTATGTTCTGCAGTTAATAATAGAGGATGGTTGGATGTCAAACATATCTGGAAGTGCTTTTCTGTTTTAATCGTTCTCTCCCCTTCACTTGTATAGCATTATAAAGAGCCTTGTAAGATTTGCTCGCATCAGTTTGTGTCCTCTATGAACTTGCTCTAGTTTACAATCATGATATCGCTGCCATTTTGTTGATCCATTAAGATGTTAGAGCTCATGTGATTTGTTTAGGAAATGCAATTCACAAGATAATATGTACCAGGGTTCTCCATGGAAAGCTCTTGAGAATGCCATGGGAAATTTCAAGAAGGATAAGTCAATCGAGGATGTATTGAAGCAGCAGATTCAGAAACAAAAATACTACGGTGGTGATGGGGACCCGCCTGGGAAACCTCCTGGTGGGGGTGGCGGCGGTGGCGATTTTGGGAAAGCTGAAGGTGAAGGTTTTTCAGAAATGTTGGATGAGTTCACCCAAGTGATTTTTGCAACTCTAGGCTTTATATTTCTGGTATAACTATCCTCATGAATAACTCTCTTCGAGTGCCTCTCTTTAATTCTTCTTAATCTTATATATATTTCGTTTGGATTTAGTTTTAAATTGATCGCATTGTGAATATTGGCCAAGTTGAGGAAACCATATCACATAAACTATTACTAGGACTGTAAAACCATCCATCTTCAGTTTGTCCTTTCAAACTATGAGACATGATACTCTTGCATGTTTTTGTGATAATTTTGAAATTTGAATATCACAAAAATATACAAGAGTATCGCATCTCATACAAGTTTTTGTGTTCAGACATTGATATATTTCTGGTGCTTCCTTGTAATGATACTGAACTAAGTTTATTTGTTTTATTTCAGTACATTTACATCCTTAGAGGTGAAGAGATTACTGTAATAGCAAAAGATTTACTCAGGTTCCTCTTCACACGATAGAAGAGTATACGTCTAAGCCGTCTGATGGATGAGTGGACGAGTTTTATGGAGAGGATGAAACAGAAGTCAGAGTTGGAGAAAGAGATCATAAACACCCCAACGTGGTACGACCACCCCGCCAAGTACCAATATATAATCAGGAATCTGAGTTCATCACCTCGTTGTTATTATGATCAAGATCAAGATCAAGATCAAGATGATGGTGATGATGAGTGATACCAACCGTTGGATCTTTTTCGGTTTGAATACTTCCTCTATGACGAATGTACTTGGCCCCAGCAGAAAAAGAGACAATTTACTTGAAGATAAACATGTTGCAGTAGCTGCTCCTATTTTAAGACATCGATTGTTGGATGCTTAATCTTAAATATGTCTCTTGTCATTCGATTTGTTTTCTTGATTGGAATTTTTGTCTGATAATTGGATGAAGCATTCACAGTTCATCATGTCTTGTGGAGTTCCTCGATGATGATGAAATTGTTAGTGGTTATTTGAAGAAAGTACTTCATAGTCAAATGGTTAAATTTAATTTTGTGTTTATAAATGTACACACAAATTTAAACAATTATATGGTGATGCACGGTGTACTTAAAGACTGTTAACAGAATTGATATGCCACTCAATACTTTAGATAATATAAAACTGCAGTTGAACTGAAGAATGTCCTATTCTTTTCTTGAGGAAGGAGCAAAGTTTTTTTGTTTTTGTTTTTTGTTTTTTGGGCAACATGATTTGCACATGCCCTTAAGAAGAGAAATTGTGAAAGTTATAACCTACTTTGATATTAATAAACTAAATTATTTTACTCCATCTGCTGAGTATGGGGGATAAGCTTCAAAGTCGACCAGTGAGACGATGGGGGATAAGCTTCATCGTCGAGAGGGAAACAGCCCGGATCACCAGCTAAGGCCCCTAAATGATAGCTCAGTAATATATATATATATATCAATATTGAACAAAATATTACGAAAATGTGGGAGTGAAATTAAACTTATATCTAATGTTTTTTTAGGTTGAAGTTGATCACACATCATTTTTGCACTTTTATTAATTTTTATACACTTGTTGATGATCTTTTCTAACCAAGGTGATTAGTGGCTGTTTTCTCTAGTTAAGATCACCGAACAAGATCAAGAAATCATGGGATTTGATCAAGCAATATTCAATAAATAAATTTGCAAGAGTTTGGGTAATATTTTAAATTATGGAAAAAATCCTCCCTTCTTCATGCAAATGAAGGGGTATTTATAGATATACAAGGAGGTTATGTGTCACCTTCCTAGTGGTTTAACCATTGGATTTATGCCAAGTGTTGAGACACTTGTACAACATCTAAATTATTATCACTTGGATGGGTGCCAAGTGTTAGGACACTTGGACCATATCTACACTAGTGACTCTTGGAGTTCCCAATGTTGTACTTAGCTCTCATGACTACTCAGCTGTCCTCTTTGGTGACTAGTTGCCTGTATATCCTTGTTGGGCGCAGTGGACCCCTTGTTCGCTTTTGGTCGCGTGAAATATATCAGGCCATAGTCCTGGTCGCGTAAATGATTAGGCGTGAAATTGTCATGATTCGTAGCTAGAAACGCCCTAATTTTGGTCGAGTTTATAGAGTATTTAGAGTCAATTGAGCATTATTTCTACACATTGATGAATTTGTCTCTTTGATGCTCATAGGTGAATAGAGGACGAAAAACGGAGTTCGTAGGACTTTGAATCGACTCAAACGGATGCCCGGATGAGAAGATATTGAAGAAATACGATTGGTATTAGTGCGGATGAGGAAAAGTATCACTTGGGAAGAGTTGGAGGTCACTCGAGTGACTAGGTCGAGCGCCCCCGCTCGAGCGCATTGCTCGAGCGCCTAAACGTACAGAACTATTCTTGCGCTCGAGCAGCTCGAGCGCCACCGCTCGAGCGAATCGCTCGAGCGCCCAAAACATACAGTGTGATATCAGCGCTCGACCAGCTCGAGCGGAACCGCTCGAGCGATTGTGTCATTCGAGCTACACTGCTCGAGCGGGACCGCTCGAGCGTTTTGCTCGAGCGCCCATGGATTTTTGCCTCCGGATGCGTATTTTCGGCCCATTAACTCCCGTTTCGACCCGGTGCCTATATATACCTCTTCCAAACACGTTTTGAAGAGAACATCAGATCCCCGACTTTTAGAAATAATTTTAGACTTAGTTTTTGAAGAGGAAGAAGAAGAGCAAGCTTTATTTTACGTTTTGTTGAGGTTTTTCATACGAATTCTAGTTTCTTTTAAATTCTTAGTTGCTTTTAATTAGCTCGATTACTTTTAACGCTTTAAACTTCGTTTTTATTAATTCAATTTCAGTTCTTCGTATTTATTTTCTTTTAAAACCCTAGTTCATGTTTCATATTTTAGTTCTTCAATTCGTTATGTTTATGTTTGTCGTTTCTTCGTTTGCTTTTATGTTTGTTACAACCATGTCCGGCTAAAACCCTTGCATGCTTAGGTTAGGATGAACTCGTAGAAGTAGGATGTGGGTACATAATTAGGGTAGTTTGTGACGTTAGTTTTAATTCTCTTAGTTAATGAATTCTTATAATTAATCTGAACTTTACCTTTAAATTTAGTACGAAAGTGTTAGAGAGAGGACGACCGCATCACTCAATAACAACTAGTAGTCTTAACGAGAAGGTTTAGGAAAGGTTAATTCATTTACCGGTTTAGCGAAGGAGGACGACCGCATCACCTTAGTTAAATTAGGGTCTCATTAATTGAGCACAATCTAGTAACTTGTTAGTAGATTCGTGAAGTCGAGTGTTAGGGTAAAGTATTAGGGTTTAGAATCTTGAGCTTTCACCTTGCATTCTTATACTTAGGTTAATTCTTGTTTGTCACGATTACTTTGATTATGTATCTGCTCCGTCAGTATACGTAGGGATTTCTATCCTAAGCATCACCATCTCTCATTAGAAAACAACCTTAGTTAATTCGTTTCTTACGTTCTTTAGTTTAATTAGTTTACTTTAGTTGCTCTTAATTAATTCTTTCAAAAAAACCCAAAAACATACACTCATATTAACTACGACGCCTAGATCTTCAGGGATCTATTCGCATATACACCATCTCTTGGGTTCGATAATACTTGGTCCCTATACTTGTCCATACTACAGTGAACCCGTACTCTTGCGGGGTAGCTACTAGTAGAAGCTAGTGTAGTCGCTTCAAGTCAGTAAACTATCTTTCTTAGAACTCTGATGGTCGCCTGTTTCCCTATTTTAGTTTATCGACTCCTTAATCTTTTGATCACTGGTGCTCGCCTGGTCGCCAATCAACAATGCCCCCTGACTTGTTCTTCGTTAGAGAAATTATTGCCTAATGAAGGACAAGGCATAATTTTTGGCGTAAAGATTCTCATGACGCGAACAATGAGTTTCTTGAATCTCATTAGGCGGGAAGACGGGCGAACATCAGGTCATTGGAGCGAGCATCAGGGTGTAATACGCGTGAGTGGCGTTTGGTTTCCCGAGGTCCTTGAAAACTGGAACGTCGTGGGCGGCGATGACGTCACTTCCCGCCCACGTGTATTTTAATTTTGCAAATAGGGGCCTATGGAATTTTCAAAAATTCCATTTTGACCCCCGTTTTTGATCCCTATAAAGACCCATCTTCACTCTTCATTTCACTTTTTCGAAATCGTTTTCCCTCTTCCGCCATTAAAGCTTCCATTCAAGCTTTTCTACTCTGATTTCCACGAGATTTTTGGTTGATTTCGCGTGTATTCTTCAGGTAATAATCAATCTTAGTCTTGAATTTTGTTCTTGCTTTTGATTTTGCGTTTATTTGTGTCATTTTTCTTCAAAAAATTTCTTCCGCCGCCGCGCTTTTCCTAACGCCGCCGTGTCTCCGTCGTGCTCCGTCGTGCATCGTCGTCTTTGCCACGAATTTTTTCTTTTCCGATTTCTCTTTCGAAACTCTTTGTCATCCCAGTTATCTCTCCCGTTAACAATTTTCAAAATGGTCTCCTCATCGAGTGAAACTGCTTCGATTGAGATTTTTTAGCGTAACCCCGGGAAACGTCCTATGGAAGAAATTTCCTCCCCTGTTCCTCGCCGATCTATTCGCCAGGCTCTTGCTCGGAACCCAAGGACTCTATTGGTGGACGAGGAAACGGGATCTGAGGTATCCTCTGTTGTTCGCTCCGTTGAAGCTTATGCTTCGGAGAACTCTGGCGAGGACGAGATCCAACACTCTGTTGGTTGCTCCAATGCAGAGGAAGGGACTTCTTCGGACTTAGGAGAGGATTCGGAGGAGGTGGCCGCAGAAATCGAGGCTGAGAGCGACTATCCCGAAGTTGAGCGACCACGATTGGCCGTGACTTGGGAGTTTCTTGAAGAAATAGGTTTTCCTACTTCTAAGGTGACTCCTGAGTCTCAAATCCCTGAAGGCATTGCTCGCCCAAATGAATGGGAGGATTATGCTGCTCGTTTTTCTGAGACCTTCCCTGTTCGCGCCCGAGAGTTTATGTCCGCCGAGGTGAATACTTACACAGCGAGTAGGATTTCAAGCTTAATCGTGGAGGATGACCTAGACAGCATTAGGTCTCAATACAAGATCCCCTTCGACATATTTTTGTACGCCCCCAAGGAGGGAGAGACTGCTGATCGTCCCCCACCAGGTTGTATAGCGATTAACCTGGACATCCTCAACACTGGGTTCCCGTTGCCGCTTCATCCCATCATTGGTCGCTTTTTGGAAGACATTAACTTGGCGATTACCCAAATTACTCCCAATGGGTGGAGTAATTTGCTCACCCTGATGACCCTCTTCGGCCTTGAAGGATACAAGAACAAACTCAGTACGGCTGAGATTGTATACGCCTTGGTTGTCTCGGCTTGCAGCGAGGAGGGTGTAGGCTGGTATTACGTCAAGGCGAGGACGGGGGTAAAACTTATTGAAGGAGTCCCCAATAAAGTTAGGAGTTGGCATAACCAATTCCTATTCATTGGCGGGGATTGGCGAGCATCAGCGGACTTCTCCGGCGGCCAAGCGCGCATTAATTCCCCTGAGCGATTTGGCATAATCAAACGTATGCCTTTCCATATTCATTAAAGGATTAATGGAAAAAAATAAATTATAACTTTTATGATTTTTATCAATTACAATTTTTTTTTAATACACCAACTTCTTAAGTTTTGTAATTTGAGATATTTGATCATTTTTACGCAACAATTAAATATCGCTGTCGAAAATTTCACATAAATGTTGGCGTGTAAAATTCATAAATCGTTTATTTAATTATTGTTGTGTAAAATTCTCATAAACAAGTAAAAAGTAGTTCTAGGGTGCATCCAAGTGCATAGATTTTGCACCCTAATTTGAAAATCAATTTTGACCAATTTCAGAAAACTCGCGGGTTAGCCGACCCGACTAAAATTCGCGGGTCAAATTGGCTCCTCGAGCATCAGATGAGTTGAATGCATTTTTCCGATCACAATTTTTGCAGTGAATCGAGATGAAACGATAGAGGAATTGAATGGTCTGGTATTGTTCTTCACAGAAGAAAGAACTAAAACTGAAATATCACAAGGCCGACAACAAACACTGATGTTGTCTAACTTTTCATGCAGAAGTGAAGTTTACTTCATCAAATAAATATGTACTGTTCATATTGTATAAATCAAATTCAAGAAAGTCTTCATACTGGTGATTTATTTATTGGGGTGTTGTTCTACTGAATAATTATTGGGGATATCACTGTATTTTTTAGTAATTCTTGGGGTATTAATGATTATAACTTGGGGTATTGTTGAGTATAACTTGGGGTATTGATAAATAATTTTTTAGGGATATAACTTGAGGTATTAGTGATTATAACTTGGGGTATTGGTAATTATAACTTAGGGTATTGGTTATTACAACTTCGGGTATTGGTGATTATAACTTCGGGTATTGGTGATTAAGTAATGGGGTATTGGTGATTATAACTTGGGGTATTGGTGATTAAGTCTTGGGGTACTACTGAATAATTATTTAGGATATTATTATTGAGTAATTCTTGGGGTATTAGTGATTATAACTTGGGGTGTTGGTGATTATAACTTGAGGTATTGGTGATTAAGTCTTGGGGTATTGATGATTATAACTTGTGGTATTGGTGATTATAACTTGGGGTATTGGTGATTAAGTCTTGGGGTATTGATGATTATAACTTGGGGTATTGGTGATTATAACTTGGGGTAGGGTATTGGTAATATAACTTGGGGTATTGGTGATTATAACTTCGGGTATCGGTGATATAACTTCGGGTATCAGTGATATAACTTCGGGTATCGGTCCGAAGCGCGCGCGACCATTTACGACTCTGTTTGTTGCCAGACCCGCGAATTTTGGTCGGGTTGGGCCTGACCCGCGAGTTTTTATTGGATCTTAATTTGTCAAAATTAATTTCAAATTGATTTCAAAATTCCAAGTGCATGCTATGCACTTGGATGCACTCTAGAATTTGCGACAAGTAAATGATATACATATGTAAATCAAACATCCTAAAAAAAAAAGTTGGATTAGTATATAATTAGGAAATGAAGACTAGTTAGTTCTCACATGTTATCGAATTATCGATCATACATTAAATATTTTCAAGTTTAATTTTTTAAAACTAATTATACATGAATTCCACATGCAACGTCGCGATCCCACTAAACTAAACAAATTTTTTTTATTCTCTAATTAAAGTTATGTACCACAATAGTAAAAAAAATTGATTATTTTGTAGAACTAGTACTTAATCCAATAACACTCTAGGATACATTTGTAACTTTCTTGTTCCATTAAATATTTATTTTAATTTTATCCATCGGTCATATGTGACGGGATTCATTTACTCAGTACGGTTGGCGAGAGGAAGATGAAATAAAATTTATTATATATGACCTTACATTTTTTGTACATATGCACACCTTGATTAATTTCAGTGTTGAAAAAAATGGCATAATAGATTTGCACCGATTTTACGTATAGGAGAGAATTCATTACGTTACATTTACATCATTTATTATATATTATATATATATATATATCTAAAAATAAAACTATACTTTTATGTAGTTGCAAAAGAAGTACTTTTCATGCATCATATATTGGAATTTATATAGAAGAATTGTATTGGAAATTAAGCTTGAAATAATTTTGAAAATTAATCATACATAAATTATTTTGTTATATTTTTTAATAAAACAACGCGTACTCTTTAATAAATAATTCATGTCATTATACTCTTCAATTCATGTCAATATATAGTAAAAATAACTAATGTGTACTCTCTAGAACTAATACATAATTAGTGAAAATAATTAATATTGTTTAGTGAAACAATTTATACCATTTATAATAGTTTATTGAATCCATTTTGCTCATTTATAATTTATGATTAAATGTTCATTAAATATAGTTATTTTCAAATATAGTTTATTGAGTTAAAACACCATATATTTAAGGGTCACATATGTATGGGGTAAAAAACATTTAATGATTGTAACTTGGGGGTGGCAAAACAAGGACAGTAACTTTCCAGGCTGGCAAAAACAAGGACAATAACTTTTCGGGCTGGCAAAATAAGGACAACAACTTTAAAATGTGGCAATTTAAGGACTGCAACTTTTAAAAATAGCAATTTTAGGACAAATTAGCCCGAATTATTCTCTTTCGGGCTCTAATCGCCAACGTGGATATTCTTTTGAATATTTTTTTTAAAAATTCTACCTCTATTTTTTCTTTCTATTTTTTTTAAATTTCCAACTCATTTCATTATACTTAAAAAAAATAAAGTGGAATTTTTTTTAATATTATTTCATTTACTATACGTTTAATACATCACACACATTGCAATAAAATAATACTTACTGTTAAATATTTAATTTAGGTAAATTAATACTTACTATACATTTAATAAGTGAGTTGGAAATTATTTCAAAAAATAAAATACTTTCATTATACTCAAAAAATAAAATAATTTCATTATTTCAAAAAAATATTCATTTCATTTTTTTTTTCTTAGAGTATTTTGAGTATAATGAATGAGTTGAAAATTATTTCAAAAAAGAAAAGACAAAAATGAAGTGATTTTTTTTTAAATAGTTTCATTCAAAATAATATCCATGTTGGCAATTTGAGCCCGGAATTTGATCTAATTAGCCCGAAAGAGGGTAATCCGGGCTAATTTGTCCTCAAATTGCTATTTTTAAAAGTTGTGGTCCTTATATTGCCACTTTTTAAAGTTACGGTCCTTGTTTTGTCAGCCCGAAAAGTTACGGTCCTTGTTTTGTTACCCCCAAAGTTGCTGTCCTTAAAAAGCAATTTACCCCATATGTATGATACCCATCGTCTCATGCAAATTATGTCAATAGATTATATACATTATTTTTATGCAACTAAGTCCAATTTCTTTCTTAGGGTTTTAACATTTTTCCAATATATTGCACAACTAGAGCATACCTACTACGAACTACTCGAAGAGGCAAATTAAAACACACTCAAAATTCAAACTAAATGACCAAATTCCAATCTCTAGTTCAATTATATACGAATAAATTTTTTTATTTGTAAGACATTAATTTCATCAAACACATCACGGTTTGGAATTATAAGTTAACACATACGTGATGACATCCATGCATATTAATTCACACCGCAACCGACGAAATATTCATCCAACATATGCTTACCAACATCCAACCCAACGAAATAAATTTTATGTTCCAATTTCTTCAACATATATAACCCTTATGTAAATTATTAAGTTGTACAAAGAATTACGGGATTTAAATAAAATTCGTCCTCTATCTTTTCACCTTTATCTAAATGATCCTCTATTTATTTGCTTTATCAATTTAGCCCTGTATTTTTTCAAATTTCACCAAAATAGTCCTAATTGATTTTTTGTATTTTATTTCAAGTTTTTTTTTTATTTGGCAAAGATGGCCACCTGGCGTGTGAATTGAAAAAAAAAACACATCATAGGCTTCCACCGAAAACACTAGTGCGCATGACTAAAAATATGGTATTTTATGCTTTATGCGTTCAATTAGGACCTAATTGGAGATATGTGAATTGATATCGGACTAAATTGACAAAGAAAATAAATATAGGACCAAAACGGTGAGGTTTTGTACATTTTTAGGCCAATTGGGATCATCTTGTCGAAACTTGAATAGATACGGGACTAAATTGATAAAAGAAATAAATAGAAGACCATTTTAATAAAGGTAAAAAGATACAGGACATATTTGGTTTAAATCCCCTATGACCCAAGTACTAGTAACTAAGAGTTGAGTTTGGCTTCATAATTTGATCGATTTTATCGCATGTTACCATCAGAAGTAATGCTCCTAGCATGTATTTTAGGTCTTACTGCACTTATATTCATCAAACTATCGGCGATTTTTGCAAATAAACCACTAAATTATGAAAATTTAGCACATAAAATTCTAAGCTTAATTTCTGACCAATTTTTCCTTTATTTTAACATACGAGAGGTATTTTTGTAAAAAACATCAAATTGACGCCAAATATCACAAGGAGGTGGACACACGAGATTGAAAATGATACCAAAGGGCAAATGAATGAGGCGGTGTACAGTGAATTGAAGACGCAAAGGGATACGCCGGAAATGGCATATGCCCGTCGAAAATTATAAATTTGAAATTTATGACAGTTTTCCAGTCGTAAATTGTGGCGGTTTATACATAGGCCAAAGACCGCTTATTTTATGACGGGCATATCCGTCGCAAATTGACGTAATATGCGAAGGGCTTGTCCCCATCATCGCAAATTTTAACTATTGACGAGTATTGGTTATGGTTTGTCGCTAATTCATTGCAAAATACACATATTTACAATGAAAAA
Source organism: Ballota nigra (assembly GCA_947034835.1). Taxonomy (NCBI): domain Eukaryota; kingdom Viridiplantae; phylum Streptophyta; class Magnoliopsida; order Lamiales; family Lamiaceae; genus Ballota; species Ballota nigra. Next base: position 96,833,187 of record OX344727.1, read on the forward strand.
TACTTCCATCGCAAATTTTCATCATTAAAACCCGCTTTTTTTTTTTTTTTTTTTGTAGTGGGTGAAGGATTTTGCGTAATTTTCGTCTCAAATTAGAAGAGTTTTGATAGAAAATTCTTTTCTAAGGCACGTGTACCATGCAATTAATATAGATGCATGCATTACGATTCATCACACTTATATGGATCAAGCTTGCCGACCTTTTTTCCAATTTCTCATGCAACTATATATATCTCATTTCTACACAAGTGATCATCATTCTATCATCAAACTAATTCTCCCAAAAATTATCATCAAAATTCTCTCAAAAATGGATCATATCGAAATCAAAATAATCACCAAAGAAACAATCAAACCAAGTTCCCCAACCCCAAAATCTCTCCAAAAATACCAACTCTCATTTCTTGATCAAGTAGCCCCCCCAGTCTTCATGCCCGTAATCTACTTCTATAACCAACCAAATTCCACCCTTTCAAACTCCCAAAAATCAAGCCACTTGAAAAACTCCTTATCCCAAGTCCTTCAAAAATACTACCCCCTCGCCGGCCGCCTCGCCGACGACGGCCTCCACGTCGACTGCAACGACGCCGGCACCCCGTTTTTCGAGGCCGAAGCCAACTGCACCCTCTCCCAATTCCTCACAAAACCAAACCCTAAACTCATGACCAAATTCCTCCCATACAAATTAGACGATGTGCAAAATCTCAACGTGGCTGTGCAAATCACCTTCTTCACGTGCGGCGGCCTCGCCGTTGCCCTCGTCATGTCCCACAAGCTCGCCGACGGCCTCTCGCTCTTCGTCTTCGCCCGCTCCTGGGCCGCCGGGTCGGCCCACCCGAAGTTCTGCTCCGCGGAGATCTTCCCCCCGCGGAGCATCTCCGGGTTCAGGGCGAGTGCCGGGATCGTCGACAGCGAAAATCTCGCTGTCAAGATATTCACCTTCCCGGATGAGAAAATCTCGCTCCTCCGGGAAATGTACACAGGCGGACGGATCGATCCGTCCACCTGCCCACCGACCCGGGTCGACCCGGTCACCTACACACCAACTCGGGTCAACCCGGTCACCCACACACCGACTCGGGTCGACCTGGTCACCCACCCACCGACTCGGGTCGCCCCGTCCGCCCGTCCACCGACCCGGGTTGAGGCGCTATCGGCTTTCATCTGGAGCCGATTCGTCTCGGCCGTGGGTACAAGATCCGACCCGGATAAGATCCATATCGTGTTGCACACGGTAAACTTGCGGACCCGGATGGATCCGCCGTTGTCGGAGCTCCATTTCGGGAACTTGAGCCGGCTAGCCATAGCCGTGCCATCGGCTGACGACGGCGGCTTCGAGATTCTCCAGAAGGTTCGGGAAGCGATCCGGGCCGTTGATGGGGATTTCGTGGCTCGGCTAAGGAACGGTGATGAGCATTTGAATTACATAAAAGAGTTGGCGGGTCATGCTAGTAAAGGGGAGCTTGTGCCTTTCAATTTCACAAGTTTGTGTAGGTTTCCTTTGTACGAAGCGGATTTCGGGTGGGGCAGGCCCGTTTGGGTCGGGTCGGCCCCGTTTGTGTACGCGAATGTGGTTTCTTTTGTGGATACTCCGAGTGGGGATGGGATTGAAGCTTGGATTAATATGAAGAAAGAGGATATGGAGAAATTTGAGGCTGATTTGGAGTTGCAAAAGTTCGTTGCGTAAGATAAGAAAAATATTTATAAATTTATTTTCATCTTTTAATTATGTTTGATATCAATAAAAATTTGTATTTAAAGTATCATATTATGTTTTAACAATACACATGCATGTTTATAAATTTATTTTCACATTTTAAATATGTTTGATATCAATAAAAAATTGTAGTTCAAATATCAATGGATATCGGCCTAAAGAATACTTACTAAAATTGAATTATTTTTATTTATACTATTTATATTTGAATTTTACTAATATAAACGGATCAAGACGAGGCTGGGGGAGAGTGATACCCAAACCCCCGTGTTGCGGGTAACCCAAACAACACGGGTCTACCGGTCTAGGCTGGGGCGGACAAAATTGTCATCCTTAGTGAGAAGCATGTATGTCCACTTAAAGCGGGATCTAAACGGGTTGACCCATTGAAATAGAGCAATTTTTTTTTCAAGGACATTCCAATTTGATCTTTTATTTGATGAGGGGTAGGGAAAATAATGTATGAAATAGAATAAAATGCTAAATTCGACTATACAAGTTGGAAACAACATGAAAATTAATGGAAACTCTATTCTTAATCGTGATAAACAGTTCATATAATATTCAAATATGAATGTAAACAACACAAAACCAAACATTTATAGGATGAAAGTGATTAAATATTCATTAGATAAGGAGTAAATCACTACAAAAAAAAACAGTGTTTTGCGACGGAATTAGCGACGGAAAATCCGTCGCAAACAGTGTTTTCCGACGGATTCTGCGACGAACACGAATCCGTCCTTAAAACACCCGTAGCTAATTTTTGCGACGGATTTCGCCGTCCGTCGCAAATTACCGACGGATAAATCCGTCGCAAAATCGGCGGGTCAGACCCGGCCGGGTCACACAGAATTTGCGACGGACAGTAGTCCGTCGCAAACTTTTCGGGTCAGACCCGATCGGGACAACAACATTTGCGACGGCTAAATTCCGTCGCAAATGTTTTTAAATATTTTTTATACTTTTTTTTGTTATAATTGCGACGGGCTGTTTTCCGTTGCAAAAATAAATATTTGCGACGGAATATGGCCGTCGCAAATTACCGAGCCTATACAAAAAAAAAAGTGGCTCGCGTGGTTCGAGCCCGGACACCCGAGGCGGCCGGGGCGGGCGCGGACCACTGGGCCAACCGGCCCATTCCTTGTTATATGCAGCCCACCTTCTATATTAGTCTTATTAGGTCTGGAACAATTAATCCATTTTTTGCATCCAAGGGGAATCGAACACGGGACCTTTTCTGCAAGAGGAGAGGGCGCGCGCCACTAAGGCACAAGCTACTTTCGTTTATTTTTTTGCAATTAATTGTATATGTATTCAAATTAAGTCATTTTTTTTATAATTCACCAAATTAATTTCTTTTCGTATCTAAGTTGTTTATTAAAATATTTTGCCCAACTATTTTTTTTATTTTGTAAAATTATTTATTTCGACTCCCGCTTAAATTTATAATTCGTTCATTTGTACGCAATTAATTGTATATGTATCCAAATTGACTCATTTTTTTTTCTACAATTCACCAAATTAATTCATTTTCGTTTCTAACTTGTTTTTATAAATATTGGGGCCATTTAATTTTTATTTTTTCTGTAAAACTATTTATTTCGACTCCCGCTTAAATTTATAATTCGTTCATTTGTACGCAATTAATTGTATATGTATCCAAATTGACTCATTTTTTTTTTCTACAATTCACCAAATGAATTCATTTTCGTTTCTAACTTGTTTTTATAAATGTTGGGGCCATTTAATTTTTATTATTTCTGTAAAACTATTTATTTCGACTCCCGCTTAAATTTATAATTCGTTCATTTGTACGCAATTAATTGTATATGTATCCAAATTGACTCATTTTTTTTTCTACAATTCACCAAATTAATTCATTTTCGTTTCTAACTTGTTTTTATAAATATTGGGGCCATTTAATTTTTATTATTTCTGTAAAACTATTTATTTCGACTCCCGCTTAAATTTATAATTCGTTCATTTGTACGCAATTAATTGTATATGTATCCAAATTGACTCTTTTTTTTTCTACAATTCACCAAATTAATTCATTTTCGTTTCTAACTTGTTTTTATAAATGTTGTGTCCATTAAATAAAAGTAAATTCAAACTAATAAATTCACAAAATTATAAATTAAAGTAACAATTCAAAAATTAAATTAACGTAACAATTCAAACTAAAAAAAATTGTACTTCATAGTTATTAAAAATCAAATTTTTTTAACAATCGGAATTAAATCCGTCTTCCTCTTCATCCTCGCCCAGGTTAACAATCGGCGACATCGATGGCTGGGTCGGCGGGATCGGCGGCATCGGTGGCACAGGCATTTGCGCTCGTGGCATTGAATCAGAGGTGAATATCTGCCACCACGCCTGCATGGCGGCTGTATACTCCTGCAGCTCGGCCCGATACCGCTCCACCTCAGCTGTATACCGGTCGTGCGCCTCTCGCTGCTGCCTCTCATACTCTTCCTTCTCTCGCTGCTGCCTCTGCATGTTCTTCATCTGCTCCTCCACCGTGTCAAGCTGCCTCTCGACCTCACTGGGATGAGAGTCGATGGAAGACTGAGAGGAGGATGAGCCTGAGCCACGAGGTCGGAAAAAGTTCTTTCCGAAGCTGCCCAATCCAGCGAACCGCCCCTTTTTAGCCTTGACGTTCTTGAAGTACAATTCATTTTGAACGTCAACAGAAGGCTGTGTGGGGGGGCATCGACCCCGACCCCGACCCCGATGCCGTTTCCTCAGGCTGAGGCTGAGAGGCAAGATCCTCGAGCATCTTTCTCTGCAAATTAATTATACAAAAAATTTAATAAATTGAACACAAAATATAAAAAATACTTTTAATATTAAAAATTTAAATAATACTATTAATATTGAAATAATACTTACGTGGATCTCGGTGGTACGGTCGTAGGTAGACTTCCCAGTCTCCTCGACGAATGGGTGGGCGAGCTGCAATCTCTCAAAATGAGAGGGCTCGCGTCCTTGCTCCGCCGCCTAATTAGAAAAAAAGATAGTAAAAATTAACAACACTCATAAAAATTAGGAAAAATCATATATAAATTCAAAAACTACAAAATTGAAGACGAAACTTACAAATCTCAACCCGTGCTCATAAATGGACCGAGAACCGGCCCGATGTCTTGCCATCCCTTCTCCATCAGGGTCACTACGCCGATTCGCCTTGTTTTTCGCCGACTTCTCTTGGAATTCAGGGGAATCCCAGTAGCGGAGGAATTGGTCCCAAATCGACCGTCTTTCACTGTCAAGCCCCAAGTCGGTGGCCTCTCCCTTCTTGTACCACTTCTCCCTCATTCTGTAAAGGAGGTCTCTGTACCTTTCCTTTCCATATTTATTGAAATTCCTCCACATCTGGTCATCGTGCTCCGGTGCCCAGACACATTCTTTCTGCAATTACAATTTAAATGTAAATATATGTTTATATATTTGATATTAATAAACGGTGAATTAATAAATTAAATTAATACCTTAAACTCCTCGAAGTATGTCTTTTTTCTTGCATCGGACACTAACCTCCAACTGTAAGCGGTGGGCTCGAATCCACCGCGAAGGATGGAGTCGGAAACCTGATTAGCAGCCTCATGACCCGGAATCCAACTGTAAAATTAAAATTTCAAAGTTAGTAAAATAATTAGGTTTTAATTAATAAAAAAATTGAGTATAAAATATTAAAACTTACATATGACCACATGGCTTAACAGGCATCCGTCCTTCAACAACCGGATGCTGACGGGAGGAGGATGAGCCCTCAGCAGTCTGCTGTGAGGAGGAGGAGGAGGAGCCCGCACCAGGCTGTGAAGAAGTCTCTGATAGAGACCTCGGCCTGAAAATAGGTGGAACCACGGGTCTTAGTGAGGGCCGTCGTCTCCTCCCTCCTCGTCCTCCTCGACTCGCCTCCTCATCCCTCGGAGGCTGCTGACTGTCGTTGCCACTGCCTTGTCCGCTCATCTATAACAAATTTCACGAATTATTCATTCAACTAAATTAAAATCAATCAACTAATAATATTATTTTATAAATTATATATTAAACTAAAATCAAACAACTAATATTATTTAAAATCAAACAACTAATATTATTTAAAATCAATTAACAACCTACTCAACTAAATTCATTCAACTAAATTAAAATCAATCATCAACTAATATTATTTTGTAAAATTATTAAACTTAAATCAAGCAACTAAAATTATTTTGTAATATTATTTAAACATGCTTAACAATTAAAAATTAACAAATTACTAAAACAATTCAACTAAAATCAAACAACTCAGCTAAAATCAATTCTAAACTTAACAAATTCAACTATTTCTAAACATGCTTTAAAATTAAATTAAAATTCGATCAACTAATTAAATTATAATTCAACTAAAATCAATTCATTTCTAATATAATTCAAACAATTCAACTAATTCAATTCTAAACTTAACAAAAATTAAACATACTTTAAATTAAAATTCGATCAACTAATTAAATTATAATTCAACTAATTCAACTAAAATCAATTTATTTTTAATATAATTCAAACAATTCAACTAATTCAATTCTAAACTTAAAAAAAATTAAACATGCTTTAAATTAAAATTCGATCAACTAAAATCAATTCATTACTAATATAATTCAAATAATTCAACTAAAATCAATTCTCTAAACATGCTTTAAAATTAAATTAAAATTCGATCAACTAATTAAATTATAATTCAACTAATTCAACTAAAATCAATTCATTTCTAATATAATTCAAACAATTCAACTAATTCAATTCTAAACTTAACAAAAATTAAACATACTTTAAATTAAAATTCGATCAACTAATTAAATTATAATTCAACTAATTCAACTAAAATCAATTTATTTTTAATATAATTCAAACAATTCAACTAATTCAATTCTAAACTTAAAAAAAATTAAACATGCTTTAAATTAAAATTCGATCAACTAAAATCAATTCATTACTAATATAATTCAAATAATTCAACTAAAATCAATTCTCTAAACATGCTTTAAAATTAAATTTTAAACGGTAAAAATGAAGAAAACTTACGGTTTATTTGTAGAAGATGACGAAACGAGAACTCGGTGGGGACGGATTGGCTCTACAGCGACGGCACCCGACTTCTCCTTCCTTTTCCTCTCTTTTTCCTCTTCTTCTTCTTTTCTCTCTTTCTCCGCGGCGGGTCTGTATAAATAGGTGGAAAAAAAATTGCGACGGACGCCTGTCCGTCGCAAATTTTGCCCGTCAAACGCAAAACGACGCCGTTTCGTACTGATTTGCGACGGAAAAGCCGTCGCAAATCAGTCAACGCACCGTTTCCCGATAAGACGCGTAAAACGGCTCGAATTTGCGACGGCTTTTGTCCGTCGCAATTACAAAGTTTAAAATTGCGACGGCTTCTTCCGTCGCAAATCAGTCAAACGGGTCGCTTCCCGAACGGTCACCTTTAAACGGGTATATTTTGCGACGGAATTGACCGTCGCAAACTCAAAATTGAAATTTGCGACGACCTTTCCGTCGCAAAAGTAGCCGGTTCAAGACCAAGTCGGTGGGCCCTAGATTTTGCGACGGCTTGTCCGTCGCAAATTACCATCATTTGCGACGGACTTCCTAAGCCGTCGCAAATTGTCATTTTTTGCGACGGCTTACAAAAATCCGTCGCAAATTCAGGAATTTGCGACGGATATTCTTGCCGTCGCAAAATTCCCGTCGCTAAACTCCATCTTTTTTGTAGTGAATATTTCAAGCTTCCAAGATAAATTTTTTATTTCTAAACAAAACTTTAAATGATCATAACTTTCTGATAAATTATGTTTGACAAATAATTGAGTTGATTTTCCAGTGCTACAAACAGTGTATGAATCGGAGACTTCTAAGAAAAAAAGTACTCCCTCCGTTCCAATTTTGTTTACCCAAAAGTCTCAAAAAGGAATTTTTTTTTTGTTTAAAATGGCAAAAAACAACACCACTTTTTCAAACTCAACCTTCAAAAAGCTACTTTATTCAAAAAAATATTAATAAATAATTCCTAAAAAGCTACTCCCTCCGTCCCCTAATAACTTTCATACTTTCCTTTTTGGGACGTCCCACAATAACTTTCACACCCCAAATATGGAAATAAAACACTCTCACAATACCTACTTTAATTCAAAATACTCTTCATTCATTGGTTGAAAAAGTTAATAAAACACTTTTTCTTAAAATTTGTGCCACCACCCCTATGAAAGTTAAGAGGGGACGGAGGGAGTACTTTATACTCAAAAGTATTACTACCTCCGTCCCGGAGGAACTTGCCCAGTTACTATTTTCACGTGTTTTAGCGAGCGAGTTTTTTATTAGTATTTAAAATGATAAAGTAATTTTAAAGTTACTTTACAATAGAGTAGATATAGATCTATCATACCCTACCTTAAAAATCACTTTATCATTTCAAATATTAATAAACAACTTGCTCGCTAAAACACGAAAATAAAGGTAGTGTACAAGTTCCTCCGGGACGGAGGGAGTAATAAACAGCTCTTTTCTTAAAAACCGTGTCCTTTAGAAATTGATAATCTAAATTGGGACGGAGGTAGTATAACTAGAATACTAAACTGTGACAAGTTCCTCGAATTTCGAATTTGCATTACATCATATTACAAGTCTCGACTTAAAAAATCTAGCCACCACAAGATCATCGATTGATAAGTTATTCTTTTACTAATTTAAACAACAATTGTTAATAGTTGTTAATTCAAACTGTTGACTAGGATGATGTGACTTTTGTACGGTGAATTAAAGGTCTTCCAAACAAATCTGATGATGAACTCAAGAAATTAAATGCTAAGATCAGAGACAAACTTATTGAACTTAAAACATTCTCTTGTATGTATTTATTGCTTTCAAGATTCCAACCCTTTACTATAGGGGTCAAACCCATCTTTTATAGTGTAAATTTGGATATATTCGTTTGACCATAACTAGCTATGGTGATGCTATAATGACAAAGGTTGGTGCCTTGTATCAACCCCATAATTTTGACTATTTATTTGACATGCCAAAGAAGTTGTTGTAATTTTTTTATGACTGTGGAAATAATAATTTGAAAAATTAAAATAAAATTACAATTCGATACAGAAATTTACACTGAAACAGAAAAGAGAAGAAAATTGTGTGTCGAATCGAGGAAGACCTCTTCCCGCAAGACGAAATTTCCCCTGTAGTGCTCTTCGGTTCTGGAAATACGTCCCCAAAGGTAAAACGACACTTTCGTCTTCAAGAGTGCAGCACCGCAGGTCTTGAAGCTCCGGCGAACAGAAAGAACGTAAGAACTGGACTGCTTTCTTAAAAACTCTATATGCTAGAATACTTAGGGAGAGAGTGAGAGAGATTTTCTTTGTGGCGCCAGAAACTATGCATGAAGACACCTATTTATAGGCCTCCAAGAGCCACACATGCATGGAAGGATTGTTAGTCAAACTACGAACCTGGACCTTTCTACATTCCGGTTCGTCTCAGCCAAAATAAGGGAGACGTAAGTCAAACCCAATTAAACGAAAATCAGGGAATTTACCAACAATTGAAATTCGTCACATGTTTTGCATGATAATCATGCACTTTCATGTCATCTTCAATGAATATGGACACTCCATATTTCTGGGCTAAGTCCAACCTTTTGGGCTCAACAAACTTAGAAAACTCTTCTAAGGTCCAAATGCAGCCCAAAGTTCAGTTGTCAAGGACCAATAACCAATGTCCAAGATCCAATTTCTTCAACACAATCTCAATTTAAATTCCCTTTTCATTTTCACTCACATATTATTATTGGTACACACCAATAATATCAACAAAAGTATTTGTAGTTGAGTCAGAATCTTTATCTGTCCAGCTTAATCCACTATCTCCAACATATAACTTTAGATATAATTTGTGATGTTTGCTGATAATGGAATGAGAATTTGGCAATTTAACCCAAATTTATATATTTATTTATACATAGGTTTCACTTCAATACTACCATAATGCTTTCTAAATACATACTCAAATACAAAAAATATGTGTACACTATATATATATACTCCATCTCTAATATAACTTTTCCATATATATTGGACACACTGATTAAGACACACTACAAGAAAATAATGATTTGCCTACGGAATTAAATTGCCTATAAAAATTTACCAACAAAAAAGTTTGTAGTAAAAATTGCCTACGATTTGCCCACAGAATTTTCTAATTATGAAAGCATCTACATTTCTCAACCTAATACAATTTGCCTACGGAATAAAATCCCTATGTATAATTACCTACGAGTCATTTGCCTACAAAAATTTACCTACAACACAATTTGCCTACGGAATTTCCGTAGGCAAATTATTGTGTAGGTGGGGAAGAAAAATGCCTATACAATTAGATATTTTTGTAGGGAATTCATAGGCAATCCCCCCAACGAATTTTTTTGTTGGTAATTCCGTAGCTGTATTGACAATTTATGTAGGCAATATTAAACTTTCTTGTAGTGACAATTGTTAAAATAATAGTTATAGTACAAATTATGTAAGAAGATAAGAGAAAATGCAATGTATTAATGCAAAAAAAAAAAATGGAAATGAAAATTAAAAACAAAAAAATTGGCTGCCAAAAATGGAAAGTGAAGTTTATTACCAAAAAAAATTAAAATTGAAAAATGCGAAGTAAATAGTGAGATTGCGAGATTAGTAAAAAAAATAGAAACCGGAGGTAAAAGGCGTCAAATTTCAAATTTGATTCAGACCAAAATATTTATACGAACCGATTGAATATGAAATTGTGATTAATGAGCGATGGACTTGTATAAGAATTTTTCATTCAAATTATGGACTAATTTGATATCCAAACTATTAAGATCTTTATTTTGGATCCTATATTACATTGGGCCCTATTCAATTAAGCCCAATCATTTAATGAGCTCTAACCTCCTTTTGAGAAAGGGCCCAATAAGCTTTCGTCAATTATTCTTGCATGATTTTCTTTTCTTCTAATATTATTGTTCTTATTAGTTCATCTAACCTAAGTAGTAGTACCAGATTAAAGACATAGAGATTGCAGTATATTTATATACACACTATATATTTATGATCTCATTAATTAAAATTCAACCACACGTTTGATTGATATCATACACATATAGGAATTATAACCCTCAAGTATTTATAAAACTCTTATCCATGCAATGAATGCAAGTAAAAAGACAAATACGTGAGAGTGAAAAAAGAGATGGGTACAACTCAAATAACATTACTTTTTCACTTTTATAACTGTTAAACGAAACGAGTTGCTCATAAAGTTGGCTCAGATCATTTATATTGTTAAACGAGCCGAACTCGGATCATTAAACTCGATAATTAAATATTTTCTTATAATTCTATTTGACTCGTTAGACTTGACTTGACTCATTAAACTTGTTAAACTCATTAGTGAGCGGAGCTCTGTTTCCAGCTCGTTGAAGTTATCGAGTTGAGCTCGGCTCGACTCGAATAACAATTGTACTCCATCATCCGTAACTAGACTACCTAATTACCAATAATATTCATCCTTTGCTAGATTTTTTTTTGTAAATGGCAATAAAGCCACACACTTTTTTTTTAAGTACATCCTCGAAACATTTCAATATTTCATTATATGTCATTATTTTACAATTCTACTTTTATACATTTACTTTATCACTAAACATAATTCATATATTAAAATTTGTGTCAAAGTCAAATGAACAATAATTTCCTATCAATTTAATATTTATTTCTTTATTTGATTTGATTTAATATATTTATAATTTTTCACCTTTGACCGCCTTGGTGAACAAGATCTCCTCTTTGACTGATGAATTTCCATTTCCCTCCTTCAATCGGAAAATACCGGGAAATATTTTCCCTCCCCCACACGTGTCCACCCCACCCCCTGCCCTAATTTCAACGACCCTGCCCCAATTTTTGCAAGTTCCACTTTTACCCCTCGGCAACATAAATTTGTTATCTCTGCGTGTTTTCCCATTTTTCTTCCATTTGAAACTTCGATTTCGATCTGCAGATAATCGTTTTCCATTTTCGCTCTGTTTTTCCTAATCAGATCGCCGTTCGGGTAGGGATTTAAGCGCCCTCAATCAAGGTCTCAATATCTCTCTCTCTATCTCAATCGTTTGCGGCGGAATTTTAGGGTTTGAGGTTTGAAGAAAGGGATCAGGTTTTCGTTATTTCCACATCCAATTTTGAGTAGTTTCTCGATTGCGTATATAGAATCTATCCGTTGAGTTAGTTTTTTTTTTTTTTTAAATTTTAATTTTGTGTGGGTTAATTAACTTAGTAGATATTTAGGATTCTCTTAGAAAAACCTAGGTTCGGTTAATTTCGCTCGTGTTTTTCCTCTTTTTGAATGATTGTTCCAGGAATTCTTTGATTCTTTTTGTATATAAGATTACGAATCATTTTATTGGTTGATCTGGTAGTTTCAGCTGATTAAAAAGGCTAAAAATTTGGGTTCTTTGAAAGAAATGCTCCGTGAAATTTTTGGTGCTCCGTTTTAGTTTGTCATTGAAAATTGAGGGTTTTCTGGAATTGAATCTTTTTAGTCAATTAGTATAATACCCCCAAAAAAATTGAAAAAAGCAAAAGAGAAAAAAGTTTAAAAATTTATCTAAAGGAAGAAGCTTTCAGTTTCTTATGATTGGGCTGTAGTGTTTCCAGTCTCCTCCTTGTGTTTGTTAGTTAGGGAAAAGAAAAAATTGAGAGAAAAATCTAGGGTTTGAGACAGAGATATTGAGATGGCCTTGAACTACTCGCATAGGCCTATGTTCCCGGATCATATTTCTGAAAACAATTTGTGGTCACCGAGGACCGTGAATGGTCTAGCTGAGGGTGTGTCTGAGATGTACGGGGACGGTTATCCGAGGCAATGGCATGCCAGCCAAGGAGAGATGGAGGATTGGTGTTTCAGCTTCTGGAGCGATAATGTCGATCGTTCTTGTTCGCCAGAGTCGAGTCTCAAGGACATCGTTGACCGTTTACCCTCTGATCCATTTGGCATGGAATTGGATCCATTCGATATGGAACTAGTCACGGGATGGTACGGTGGGTTTGTTGGGAGCACCAGTCAGGGGAATTATGACCTGTTTGCGGGATTGAATTTGTTATGGAGTAATGCTTTAATGTCGCAACCGTTATCCAGCATTTCTCACGGTCTACATTCTGTTCCGAATGTTCGGTTTGATCAGAAACTGAATGACTCCTTGGCCCCACGTGACATTGGATATCGGCCAGCTGACGGTGAAGGTGTTATGGGCTTAAGCAACGAGGGCCCGAGCTGCAGTAACGAGGCGCAGTTTGACGAGAAAGTGGAGGGTGTTGCCCAATCCGAAGAAGCACCCCATGAAGCTTTGAAATATTGTCTGATGTATCTGGGATTGAAAGATCTTTTGTCAGTGGAAGGAGTTTGTAGGTCCTTACGTACTGAGGTTCGAGACGACTCCCTGTTGTGGAAGAGCATCCACATCGATAAACCGTTGAGCGAGAAGATCACAGATGATCATCTCTTGAAATTGGCTCGCAGGGCTGATGGTGACCTGCGATGCCTAACCTTGATCGAGTGCTCCAAAATCACTGATGAAGCTATTAGGCATATACTTGAAGCCAATCCACGATTAATGAAGGTCAGTAATACAATTTTGCCTATTTTAATAGTTTTTCGGAGTGCATTCTTTATTTAGAGCTGTCAAGATTTTTCTACCTCATTGATAGCATATTAGTATTGGTGTGTTCTTTAACTTTGAAAAGGTTGGAAGCATTGTGAGTTTTTCAATGTTTTACAGCTTTCTTCTTATGTTTTAACTGGACAGAACTTACATTAATTGGGTTGTGATGGAGAACTTCGGTGACTAGCCAGTCATATTGTTAGGAATATGTTGTCTTTTTGTGTTTTCCAACTGTTATGTGTATTTTCTGCTTGCTTTGTGGGTGTATTTAGTGGTCTTTCTCTTGAGTTTTCATGATTCGCTTCACATATAATAATTGTAGTCATTTGTGTATTACCTACCCCGTTATGTCATCACGTGCTAAACTTTGTTTCTTGCAATGCAGCTGTTTGTTCCCGGCTGCACAAGGATCACCATTGATGGGGTATTGGATATTGTGAGGACTCATAACTCTAATAAAGTCGTACCAGGTATAAAATACCTGGGGATTGGTAATCTTCTTGGCATAACTCAAGACCATTTCGAAGAATTTAAACTCCTGTTGGGTACTGATGACCGCAAGCTTGGAAGTAATCATAAGCCACGTCTTTATCGTCGAGACAATATTTACCTCTTGTATGATGATGATCGAGCAATAGATATTGAAAACTGCCCGAAGTGTGAGAAGTTGAAGTTGGTCTATGATTGTTCAGCTGAGGAGTGTCTGGTCAAAGGTAAGGCGTCCCAAGCCTGCAGAGCGTGCAATAATTGCATATGGAGATGCTCGAAATGTGGCAGGTGTGTTGACGAGTATGAATATGAGGAGACATTCTTTTTGGATTATCTGTGTGCGGAGTGTGTTAAGCAACAACCCGATTTCCAAAACAGGTGGAATAATAAGGTTTGCCCGTATGGAGCTCAACACAAGACAAATGGTCTGGAACATGCATGAAAGACGGTATTTGTTTGCTAACTCTGCCTTTGGACTGCATTTGAGCTTTCACTCTCTGTTACACTTTCTGATGAACTTGATATTCGAAAAAAGGAAAAAAAAAAAAAAGGAAAAAAAAAATCATAAGAAGCTTATTCTCGATCTTGGACACTAATCTCTATATTAGTGTCCTGTTTATGTACGTCGAGTCTCCTAGTGAAGGAGTGGTGTTGGATTGTGATGGATTATGTTGGACTACTTCCTTTAATGTTGCCTGTTTGTTTCGTTGTGTCTCGTCGACTCAGCTTGTTTTATATTTTATAAAACTTGGGTGTAAAATATTTGTTATTCTGGTGCTAGCAACTTCTATTTGGATACTCTATTATGTTGAATTGTATTAATAAAGTATGCCATGATTTTTGGCATCATTTACATAATGTTATTGCTTCTGATATGTTGATGAAATGCTGCCTATATTGTGTTAGGGCAGTGTTATCTCTTTGGATCTTTTATTATTGAATTTCTGGTTGGTTAGTGCTGTCTCTTAAAATCTTCTCTTATTTCAAGTTAGAGAGTAATTTAAATATTAGTAAATGAGTTGAATAATGCTCCGTAGAAACTGAACTAAATGGTTTAGACGTCATTTATTTTTCCTCTAGAACAAAAGGAGAGTTTTTCTTTTTAACATTCTATGTGTTAACTTTCGAGGTCCGTTGTCTTCAACATTTTTGTGTAAAATCACCATATTTTAGTTGTTTCATTTTAATACACCCTTTAAATGTCGATCAGTTAGTAGTATTGACAAGAATCATGGGACCTTTTTAAATCTTGCAAGCTGCAACCTTTTTAAAATAACACTTAAATTGCAACATTTTAGAAGTTATGAAACTAAATTAAAAGAAAAAAAAAAATCAATACTTTCTGTTCAGAATTATTCATATACTTGATGCAAATTTTTTTTTTTTTAAAGAAAATGCACTTTTCAAGTAAAGTAGTGGCATATGATTAAATATATTTATACTATTGTGAGTCAACACACAAATCAACGTTTTTCTTTTAGGAGTGTGTAAATAACTTTGAAACGAAAAAATTAAATGTACAAACAATCGCACGACGAATGAAGTATGTACGAGACTTACATCACCAACTAACAATTATATCACACGAGAGCATTTTTTCAATTTACTCTTCCGAAATTTCGAAATATATACTCCATCCGTCTCACCTTTACTTATACGTATGGAAGTTGCACATTTCTAAAAAAATGGAATATAGTACTCCCTCCGTCATGTAATAGTATGCTCAATTATATGCAGGTGGTTTAATGTATTATGTCGGAAGGTATTATAGGGTATTGTGAGATCCGTCTATTTAAACTTTATTTATAAACGAATCTCACAAAATTCCATAATACCCTCCGACATATTGCATTAAACCACGTACAAAGAATTACACATATTTTTACAGGATGAAGTGAGTATGTTAGTGTGGAGTTGAATAAAGTAATAATAACTTTATTCTTATTAACTTTTATAAAAAAAATGACATTTTTTTTTATGAAATGTAAAAATAATTATAAAACGTCCAAATAAATTAGTGTGAGTAGGATAGAGTATCAAATTGGTAGAAATGGTAAAATAGTGTGAATTTACACAAAATTATTATAGACTGCGATTAAATTGAAATTCAATCAATAAACTGCGAATCTCTCTCTCTCTCTCACATAGGAGACCATCACCGAAAACCCCAGACTTGAAGAAACGTCAAATCCAGAGAGAGAAACAAAGAAAGATGTACATGTCCGATAAACCCCAGCAACAGCCAGAACCGCCCGTCGATTTCTACAACAACGGCAAACCGGAGCCCCCCGCCAATATGGTCATCCAGCTCACGGCGCCGCTGCACCACCACCTCTCCGACGGCGGCGTCACGGCGGACGACGCCACCCCCGCTCACCCATCATCCAATTCGGCCCCGAAGAAACGGGCCGAGACGTGGGTCCAGGAAGAAACGCGGGCCCTCATCTCTCTCCGGAAACAGATCGATATGCTGTTCAACACTTCCAAGTCGAATAAGCATTTGTGGGATACCATTTCGTTGAAAATGAGGGAGAAGGGGTTCGATAGATCCCCGACTATGTGCACGGATAAGTGGAGGAATTTGTTGAAGGAGTTCAAGAAGGTTAAGCAGAATAGTCAAGAGGGGAATGGGAGTGGGTCGGCTAAGATGAATTACTATAAGGAGATTGAGGAGATTTTGAGGGAAAGGAATAAAAATGGGCCGAATTGGAAGAGTTCTGAAGCGTCTACTAATAGCGCTGTTGCTGGGGGTTCTAAAGTTGATTCGTTTATGCAGTTTTCTGATAAAGGTTTGATTAATTACGCCTTTTCTTTTTATTTATTGCGTTTTATGCTTCAACTCTTTCGAATGTGGATTATTTAATGCAATTTTATTGGTGGATATTAGGGTTTTCCTTCTATTGTGGATTTTGGACTTTTGTGATGGTTTCTGGTGAATAAATGAGGAATTGAAGTTAACATTGTGTTAATTGTCGGTTTATGTGATTATGGCTCCTTTTGAATTGAGGGTTTATTTTCTTTATGTCGTTTCCTGATAAAAGAATGCAGCAGAATTTAAATGTAGCATGGATCGATATACTTAATCATGTGCATTTTATTGGTTCCCCCAATTCTTATCAGTTCCTACTTTAACTATTTGGGTTATAGGTTCTGTATGTCCAACTTGAATGGATAGATGTTTAGGCTGATTTGTACCGGAACGAACGAATATAGTATAACTTAATATTTGGATTGTTCTGTAAGTTCGACTTGAATGGATAATAGATAGGCTGGTCTATTGGTGGTGCTTTCGTCTTTTTCTTTGGTCCTATTTTGTTGGCGATGGATCGATGAAATGTTAAAGCAGGACTGAGTTGAAGTTGTGTGTTTCACACATCATCTTTTTTCATAAGCTGGTGCAACACCATTTTTTGGGAATAGAAGGAATACATATCGAAGAATTTATGGGTGCTGTATTGATCAGTAGTTCCTCGTTTTCGACATGTATTATAAATAAATAAATAAGCTGATTGTAGTTTGATGTGCATCCTTTTCGATAAATTAGCATGGCAGCAGGACATTGTTGACTGTTACCCACGTTCTTTTATAAACTGCACCATCTGTAAAAGTAAAAACACTTGGATAGTGATGTAGCTTCAAATTCGATTGTCATTTATAGGTTCTACTGCATCGTCTCTCATATGGAGATGAAGTTTTTGTCCTAGTTCATGTACATGATACCAGATCTCATTCCCAAGTGTCATCTATAGACCCATTACATGCTTTTGGTTCCACATAATCTGTTTGATAAATAATTAAGCTGTTAATTGATTTTAAATCTATAAATTGCATTAATTTCTGAACATTATTTGTCATGTGCAGGTATTGATGACACCAGTCTTACTTTTGGACCAGTGGAAGGTACGCTATTAGTGAAATGGTTTTCTATTAATTCTATTAATTATAGCTTTAATGACTTTCTCCAAGTTGAAGTTCCGTCATTTTTCCTAACAGTGTCCGTTTTACATATTGGATTTTGTAATTAGTATTGATTTTCAGCTTTTAATGTCACAACTATAAAAGGATATACATATTATAAAAAGTTAACAACGATTGGATATATATCTTTTTCCTTACCTTATATATGTGCACGTGTCATTTGATGAATTAACGCCTCGCCTTCCCTCAGTAAGTTATCTGAAGTTAAGATCTCCCTAATTACTGAGTCCCTCGTTTCACCCTTTGACAATTGACTACAGATTAACCTACCTTCTGAAACACCCAAAGCTAATACTCTAGCTGTCAGGGAGAACAAACACAAAACGGGAAATGCTCCGTCTAATGTCCGACCTCCACAGTTACATTTCAATGAAAATCAAAGGAAACTTCTAGTGTACCTACTTTCAGTTAAACTGGTTTAGGAAGATGGGGAAGCCAAAATGATGGAGGTTTAATGGCCCCTGAGATACCTGATGTAAAATTTTATTTTTAAAATATTGAATATAATCTTATAATGTATTTTCTTGATCAAGTATACCCAGACTTTAGCTCAAGCTTTAGCTTATATTTTCCTGGAATATTACCCACCTGGCCACCTGTAAAGCGCATCATTGGCTCTCCATATACATGCTTCTATTTGGTGTTTAATTTTTCAACTTGTGATGTGAATTTACATTGATGGTGATGTTTGTCCTACTTTTTAATGTCTAAATTACAGCATTATACCTTAAAACACTGTGTTTTACTGAGAACGTGAACCCTATTGGTTATCCTAAATGATGTCAATGTCGGATTTATAGTATCTTGGTAAACTCTTGGCACACAGCTAATGACAGGTCAACTCTCAATTTAGAAAGACGGTTGGATCATGATGGGCATCCTCTTGCCATCACTGCTGCTGATGCTGTTGGAGCAAGTGGAGTTTCTCCGTGGAATTGGAGGGAGACCCCGGGTAGTGGTTAGTCTATCGTGTTCAGAACTTGTTAATTTTTAATCGTTTTTGTATAATATGTTCTTAAAGTGCTTCGTACCTAAAAATATGTTTCAAAAGTGGATGGATCTCCGTGATTCCACTGAAATTCTGGAATAAAGGTTTTGTATTACTACATTTTAGTTTTGAGTTTTTATGCCCCAATGTCGTTCCGTTTTGGCAGGTGAGCAGACGAATACGTACGATGGAAGGGTGATAACGGTCAAATTGGGGGATTATACTAAGCGAATAGGGATTGATGGCAGTGCAGAAGCCATCAAGGAAGCTATCAAATCTACTTTCAGGCTAAGGACAAAACGTGCATTTTGGTTGGAAGATGAAGATAATGTAGTTCGAACACTTGACCGGGATATGCCTCTTGGAAATTACACTCTTCATGTCGATGAAGGTAGCGTTAATTTTAGTCCACTTATTTGTTACAATAATGGCTATTTGAAGTTCTCTTATGGGGTCATCTAAATGAAACTAAGACTACTTGTATTTGTTGCTAAGTCGCCTTAATAATAGTTGTGGTTTTCGTGTAACACATACAAGTTTCCAATGCGTATATTTTGCTTAAAATTAGGGGTGTAAATGGGTCGAGATGGCTAGCAAATTACTCGGATCGACTCGAGAAAACTCGAACTTACTCAGTTAATCTTGTTGCACTCGAGCTACTCGAGTGGCTCTTGAGCTCGACTCACGAGCCTAAGGTATTTTACTAGTTTATACTTAAATGTATTTAGTTAGAGCACAGCTATTGACGCCCAGATTTCTGCTCAATACACCTACTCTGAATGTGCTGAAAAATGTTGTACATATGAGTGTATTGAGCAAAAATCTGAGTCTTGATAGTCGCTCCCATTTAGTTATTATATTAGTAAGGTAGATTGAGTTTCGTAGTGAAATTCGATCTTGACATTGTATCAACTCGAATCGGCTCAATTACACCCTTAGTTAATATTGCTATGTTGCATGGGACGATACCTTTTACCTCGGAGTAATTTGCGGTAGGTGTTGTTAACAAGGGTAGAATTGTCACTAACTCGGACGATGGCATTGGTGATTGCAGGATTGACCGTAAAAGTTTGTTTCTACGAGGAGTCGGATCAGGTGCACACGGAGGACAAAACATTTTACACGGAAGATGATTTCCGTGACTTCCTGTCACGTCGCGGCTGGCATTGTTTGCGAGAGTACAATGGATATCGGAACGTTGATAGTTTGGACGAGCTCTGCCCTGGGGTTCTTTATCGCGGTGTCCATTGAAGGCGGGCCAACGAGTTTCGAAATTGTAAGAACATATGGCCTGCCTGGGGAATGATTGATTCATCTGTTGTACAAAATGCATGCATTCTCTTAATTTGTTATCAAAATGCATGTTTTGTAGGTGAAGCCCATGTTTGTAAATATGGAATTTTTGTTGAATGCTCAAGTGTATTGTTTCTGTTGAATTGTTACTTAGAGATGTGCAGATCATGTGGAAGTTATATTCCAACTTGAAAAGTTTGGTCTATAAAACAATACTTGTATCCCTTTCTCTCATTCATTCGTCAATACATGGTTTGTAATTGGTTTGTATCTTGTGAGCACTATAAAATAGAATTAGTGGTAACATAAATAAACATGGAGTTTGATTTGTTTGGAGTTTAAATTACAAACAGACTCGTAACTTTCTGACGTAATAGATTTAGTTCTACAATTAATTTGTTATCAAATTTATCCTCAACTTTTCTAACAATTATGTCCAATTTTGGTTGCAAATAAGTCGGAAAAAGTGAAACAACATTATTTTTGTTCATTGAGTGGCACAGTGACGGACAAAATTGGGGATTTCTTGTGATGAAGTTGATCTTCCTGTCATTTTATGTGGTAAAATTTTATATACATATGATGTGTTATAAAAGAACACGAAAAATAAAATTTTGACGCCATTATCTCCCTTGCTGGAAAATCACCAATTTCAGACTTCGAAACAACGTCAACTTTTTTCCAATCCATTTGGGATCAAAATTGGAGACATTACCAATAAATGTTAATTTTGGGTCTAAATTTGAGATTTAAACTCAATAAATTTTGGGTAAAATAATTTTATCACACAATCGGTTAGCAATTACAAATATTATTATGGATGTTGTAAAAGGTACATTTACTTTTATTTCCATCAAGTTTAGTTTTAACATTGTGTATAAAACTACAACTCGCTATGACAAATCTAATTCAACCAAGATGGGAAGAACAATAAAGTATTGTAATAGCAAAATGTTGGGAAGAACAACAATACATGAAACTAACACACATGTTGTGGGGAGAAAAAAAACTTCAAATTCCTTGCATTTTGCCAGAAGAATTTAAAAACACAATGTGAATCAAGATTCACACTATTCAGATCTCAAAACAAACACACACTAGAACTACACCTATTGCAAATCAATCGATTCGATTTATGCTAGTACTAGTAATATCTTGAATCGACGCAAACTCATCCCGTCTGTCGTTTCCTTGAAACTCAAGCCTCGTCCCAATCATCGTTTTTGTATGACACTAAAGTGTCAACCTTGTGAATCTGCACACAACATTAGATTACAAGAAAAGATCAGCATTTGATAGATGATTTCACTTCCAATTAGGACCTAGAGCTACACACTTTTTTTTACCTTGGTATCAAATGAATGCAATTTCACCATCTGTGGATTATCAATCAACTTAGGATCACTCTCCACCCACGTAAACGGGACGGTACAATCCGTATCTGTGTACGCTAAGACGTCGAATATACCTACATAAACAGTCAAGAAAATGATCATGGCTCCAACAAAAGAACCTTTACTACTTTCATCACAGTTAAAATGGATTTCTTACATGGCTCATCAAGACAAGGCAAGTAAGTAATGCTGGAAGCTATCTGCCTCATGATTGCCTGAATTTCCCTCATAATTTCCTTGTCACTCTTTTCCCTTGAAACCCTATTTACCAACATTTCCAATTTCAACATTAAGAAGTTGACAAAGTATAGAGTGAAAATGGTTTATACATGAATCATTCAATGATATTAGTCGTTTCCACTGAAGACAACTAAAATACTTTAGTGAAAACAACTAATACATGAATCCCTTGAAACCCTATTCATCCAAATTTCCAATTTCAACATTAAAAAGTTGACAAAGTATAGAGTGAAAATAAGCTTATACATGAATCATTCAATGATATTAGTTGTTTTCACCGAAGACAACTAATATTTTTCATTTAAAACAACCAATGCTTTAGTGAAAACAACTAATACCCTTGAATGATCAATGTATGAACCAATTTCACTCTATACATACTCTAAAAAGTTTAGTAATCTAGAGAATTAGGCTCTAAAATGCTTGATATGGAGACCGAATTTACCCCGTCTCAACGACTTCATTATCTGTTTCGATGTTGAAATTCCACCTCTCTAAAACTTCACCACTGGACTTGCTCATAATAACCAGAACAATCCTCTGCAATTTCCCAGCTTCTAGCCATTCTTTAAAACAAAAAACCAATTCAAAATACTCCATGAATTCCCAATTCAGAACACTTAAAATGAAGAAAAATGAAAATTACCAGAAAGCTGAGAAGTTAAGTTTGAAATGAAGGATTTGACTCCCTCATCTTGAGAAAGCAACATAGGAAGCCCATATTTTTTCATCCTTGCAAAACTTTCTTCAGGATAAACACCACGATTATACAAAATACTGCAAATTCCCACAAATTAAAACCCAATTAATCACAACAAAACTCAAAAAATAGACAAATTTAATACTCTATCTAAAAAGGGCTATTTCAAATTGAAATTAGGGTTCTTACCTATTTGCGGCGTAGCCTGAAAAGGGGTTCCCCCAAATAGCACACAGATATGTCAATATTCTTCGTAGAAAGAAAGGGGAAAATAGAATACGCCAAATGATCGATAATGGGAAGAATAATTACCGAAGAATTCGCTGACGATGGCGGATGATCCTTTGAGAGTGATGATATCTTTTGTTGCGGTTTTCGAAGCCATTTGAAAAAGCGACTGTAACTCTGAATCTTGAATTCGAAATCCGAATACAATAACCGAACGAGAAAAGGTAACTTATCAGAAAATGGAGATTGAAGGCAGCAGGATTTCAATTGATTTCAATCAGAAAATGGTATCTTGGATTATCGATTTTTGATGGAGGAAAGGGTTTGATATATGTGAAAATGCAACGGCTAGTTTCCTTTCGTTTTTGCTTAGTGGGTGGCAGCGTAACGGTCAAATTTTGTATTTTTTTTATTTAAATAAAAATACTATTATTGGATAAGTCTTGGTTATTTGGTTATACCGCTTTGGAAAAGAAAAATTAGAGTCTCTTTTTTGTGTGAGACTCATAGTATGATAGTAAGAGATCAAAATTATTTGATCCACTTTTAATTTATAATGTGTTATTTATTAATTAAAATATTGTTACTTTGAAAAAGTGATACTCCATCCGATTCATTTTTGTTTTCCACTTTCAAAGTGGCACGAATTTTAATAAAAAGGGTTGTTTATTAGTATTTGTGAGTATAAAGTAAATTTTTAAAAGGTGTAAGAGTTGTTTATTAGTATTTATGGGTATAAAGTTGATAAAGTAGTGGCATAAGTGTAAATAAATGATGTTTTTAAGGGGGTAAGTTAAAAGGGGTAGTGTTTGCTTTTTGATATTTTAGGTAAGTGGAAAACAAAACAAAAAATATTTCTTTTATGGTAATACGGATAATAAAAAATGAATCGGAGGGAGTAATATTTTTGTTAAAGGTAACTTATCATTTTTCTTTAAAAATATTATCACATCATATTATAATCTTATCATTTTTTTTTTTTTAATTTGGTTAGTATCATACTATGAAACGGTCTCACAAAAGTTTTTGTCAGGAGCAACTCTCTTGTGCACTTGGTGCATGATGCACTCACTGAACAGTTAAATTGTTTATACTGAAAAGTATGATTTGATTACATTGAAAAGTGTGGTTAGATTACACTGAAAAGTTAATACTGAAAATCGATTTTCAGTGTAATGTAATCAAAATTTTCAATGTAATCGGCCTACGCATTTCAATGTAAATAACTGTAATTGTTGAGTGAGTGCACGTGCATCTGGTGTATATGGGAGTTTCTCTTTTGCCAAAAAGTAATGCTCCATCTGTCCATTCTACTATGTCTATTTGATTTGGCATAAATTTTAAGAAAATAGTTATATTGTGTGTAAAAGTAAAGTGAGCTGTAATTAAGGGTGTAAAATGTGTGCTTTATTCTTCAGGAGAATTAAACATAAATTAGGAAATTAACAACAAGGTTTCGTGGTGTAGTTGGTTATCACGTCAGTCTAACACACTGAAGGTCTCCGGTTCGAGTCCGGGCGAAGCCAATATATTTACCTCTTTTTTTCTTTTTTTACCTTTTTTTTTTTGACGTAATTTCTTTTTTTACTTTTATGAGCCGAATTTGAATGATATTTACCACAGAGTAAAGCCCACCAAATATGGGCCCAAAAGAAATGTGCCAATAAAATAATAAGCCCAGAATTTTTTAAAAAAAAAATTAAGAAACCATTAGTGTGAAATACAGCGTAAACAGTGATGTCAAATGTCATGCGGCATGCCACAGAAAAACAGTTCCCTATTAAAGAATAAAAATAAAATAATATTAATAATTGCGTTTAATTTATTATTTTCAATGTATATTCTTTTCAATTAATACGTGCGAATCTACGTGAGTAAATATTCCTTTTGGGCATTTAATAAAATCATTTGTCAACTTATAGAAATAGAAAATAATATTAAAAATAAAAGCATAAGTTGTCCATATACGCTCGCTCTTAAAATTTATATCAATTTCACTAATTATTTAAATAAAATAGGCGATTATATGCTATAAAATATCTAAGAGGGTAAAATATTTCAAGTCAATCTTCTCTAACTTTATCTTTGTCAATTAAATTTATTGTGCAACAAGTTTTAGCCTCTTGAATATATTTATACAAAATTTCCATTTAATAATATATTTATTAGGTCAAGTCAATCATTTATCGCTTTTCGTTGTCAATTGAATTGAATTTATTTCAATAGATTCTAGCATTTTATATTTCACAAAAAATATTTATACCAATTCTCTGTCTAAAGAACATTCGATTTTGTGCTTTACTAAATACAAGTAAACCAATATTGACAATGGAAGAAAATATATATTATCTTCAATTTAAAGTACACGTTGTTTGAATTAATGCTTATATTTTTATTACAATACCATGTACACACCTACTTTAATAACTTAAAAATAAATTTAAAATACCATCTATCCATTTATAAATAAAGAAGATGTAAGAAATTTGTAGAAAGTTCATTAAACCATGGCCATAAAACATGTGTCCTAACTTTCCAATGAATATGTGTAATAAAATGTGATGCTTAATCCCGTGTCAAACTTTCCTTTATTTTTTATTTAAATATTTCACTTCTCTGAATTTTATTTCCCATGATTCGAGATAGCGACTGTCCTAATTTCTAGAATCTTTTTGTAAATTTCATAAATGAATTAATTTTCATAGTTTAATTTTAACAAATTAATTCCCTTCGAAAAAAATTATAAATAAATTTGTTTAAATTTAACACCTTTCAAATTCAGTTCTTGATTAATTTTGCAGTCCTAATTAATTTTATTTTTTATTGGTTTAGATTATTCATTTCATTTTGGGTAATAATGATTTGTGATATTATTTATATTGAGCACCAAGAAGCCGTGTTTCACTATTTTTAATATTGTATAAGTGGTATTCTATTTATTTTTTAATACAAAATGAGCACCACGAAGTCGTGTTTCACTACTTTTAATATTGTACAAGTGGTATTCTATTTGTTCTCTATAAAGTGTCATCTTAATGATTTCTAAAATAAAATTTTAAAATTTAGACAATTTTATTCATAATTAATTATTAAAAGTTAAAGCAAAGAATCATAGACAATTTAAAAGTTATAGAAAATATTATCATATATGATGGATGAATAATAAAATTCCTTTATTAAAAAGTTAAGATCTTTGGATAGGTAAAATGAAAAGAAAGTAGGTGAAAAAACCCAGAAGAGCAAATTGTTAGAAATAAAATCTAGAGTTAATAAATTACACTTACTGAGGAGCGGTGGGGTATCACAATTAACAAATTAAGAGTAATTTTCTTGTGCACTTGATATATTGTACATTTACTCAACAGTTTAGATTGTTTACACTAAAACGTATGATTTGATTATACTGAAAAGTGTACATTAAAAATCAATTTTTAATGTATACTTTTCAAACTATACTTTTCAGTGTAATTAACCTATATTTTTTAATGTAAACAACCTCAATTCTTGAGTGAGTGCACCAGGTGCATATGAAAGTGCGCCACAAATCAATAATTATCATTAATGACACTTAAAAGTAATAAATGTTGAGTGTAATAACAAAGTGCAATGGGAGATTTTGGGAAAAAAATCTAGTAACATCATATTAATATTTAATATATTAATTAATCAAATGAAATCACCTATTTCATTTTTTATGTTTTACTTTGTATTTCATAGTGTGGATGATTGACACGTAAAATTTTAAAAAGAATATCAAACGAACCACTATAATGATGGGTTTATGTGTTAAAGATTCAACAAGTGGAACAGAGGAATCGGCTTGTTAATTATGTCCACTGTGAATGTGATAGTAACACATAAGTACGTATAATCAATCAATTACAATAATAGTAGATCTCCTGCTTATGTGTCATTATCATATTTACGATAGACTTATAAATTTATGTTTATCGATGGACATATAGTTATTCCCGTAATTAATATATTTAGGGTCCGTTTGGTTGGCCTTAATAGGCCAGATTAATGGCCTAATCTGGGCGTTTAAGTTGTTTGGTTCAATAAGTTCAAGCCTCAGATAAGGCTGAGGCCCGCTTATAATTTTACAGGCTTGTGAGATGGGGGATCCGAGGTGAGGCGTCCGATGGCATATCTGGCCGTTTAAGGGAAGGCCTGATAAGGACCACTTTTACGAATTTGCCCTCTTGTATATATACCGTCATCTTTTCTCTCTCATGACTCATGTCCCTCTCTGATTTCCAACGAAAGGAGGTCACGATGCCGCCGTCGTCCCCACCCCTCCGCCGTCTCGAGTTTCGGCTTCACGGTCTGCGCACATCGCTGCCGCTACAGATTTAAGGGAAAAACTCACGTTTCCGTCGTTGCTCGCCACATATTTGGGTTTCCTTTGTTTCTATTCTGAGATTTGATGAAAACCCTCACGTTTCCGGTGAATGTCTAAGTATAAAGGTGGAGTCATCTGATCTATTTCTAGACTTGTGGTTTGATTATGACGATTTTGGATTTTGGAAGCTCTTCCGATTTCTCACGCATCACCCATATTTTCCTTTTTCAGTTTTTGGTATCTGGGTTTTTTTTTTCTTCGATTCTAGGTTAGTGATTTTGGGTTGTTGGTGAGTATTTTAGTTCTGAATTGTTCTTGTATGCAAAAACAACAAAAAAAAGTTAGGCGAGTGTGTTCATCCTTTTCCCCCAAAGTTCATCTTGTTTGGTGAAAATTGTTCTGGAAGAATGAACACCTATAGTCATTTCACCCAAAATTCATTTTGTTGAAGGTGTTCGTTGTGTTTGGTTCAAATTCTTTGATGAACTTGGATCTCAATTTGTTTCTCCTGCTTCATTGAAAAGAAGAGATATCTCAGGGTATACAAATCAATTCTTCAAGCCAAGGTCAAAATAGTACTCCCTCCGTCCCACAACACATTGCGGGGCTACTATTCCTCTCATGTTTTTGCGAGTGAATTTTTTATTAGTATTTGAAATGATAAAGTAATTTTAAAATTACTTTATAATAGAGAAGAGGTAGATCTATCATACCCTACTTTAAAAATTATTTTATCATTTCAAATACTAATAAACAGCTAGCTCGCTAAAACACGAAGATAAAGTGAACTCCGCAATGTGTTCCGGGACGGAGGTAGTAATTGACTAATATAATCATCCCTACTATGTTTGGAAATGAGTTCAACCAAACAAAATAATATTTATTATAAGGAATTCAGTATAGACCAACCAAACAAAATAATATTTACTGTACATATTAATTCAGGCCTTTTCTATGGTGGGCTTTTTAGTCTGGGCAATTAACGATTTTCAACCAAACAGACCCTTAATCTTATCTTATTTAACTAAAACAAACAACAAAGAAAAAGGTAAAAAGAAATTCAATTTCAAAGGCCCAAATTCCTTTTCGTGTTTTCCAATACAAAGAATTGTCTAAATTCCCGTTTCTTATTTCCCAAGAAAGATTAAAAAAACCGCCCACCGTTTCCGCTAAACCGGGTTCGAGCGCCTTTAAATAAACTCCCAATCAACTCTTTTCTGCATCAAGTCTTCTGATTCTCTGCTCCAAGCATTTTTCTGCGCTCACACACACTCTTTCATAAACTCAGATTTTCTCTCTCTTCCTTCAGTAATGGCAAAGATCAAGATTGGAATTAACGGTATGTTAGTACGTGAATTTCCGTTCTCATTCGTGTATATTTGTTTTGATTTACCGATTCTGGATGTGTTATCTTGTTTGTTAGTCAATTTATCGACATTTATGAGGAGGATTTTTGTTAATATGCACGATTTGTAATCAGGATTCGGAAGGATCGGTCGTTTGGTTGCTAGAGTTGCTCTGCAGAGGGACGATGTAGAGCTTGTTGCTGTTAATGATCCGTTCATCAGCACTGATTACATGGTAATTTCAATAGATCGAATTTCTAGGTTTTATAAGCTGCAAATGTGTTTGATTGGTTACTAATGGTGAAAAAATTGTGCAGACATACATGTTTAAGTATGACAGTGTGCATGGTCACTGGAAGCATCATGAAGTGACGGTGAAGGATGAGAAGACTCTTCTCTTTGGTGATAAAGCTGTGAAAATCTTTGGATCTAGGTAGTAGAAGTGTAGAACTCTTATTTTTCTCTTTAAAAAAATTAAGTAACATGTATTTGTAGTTTATTTAGCGAGAGAAAGTGGTGTTTATAGTTTTGGTGGTGTTTAATTGGTAGGAACCCTGAGGAGATTCCATGGGCTGAAGCTGGTGCTGAGTTTGTTGTGGAGTCTACTGGAGTCTTCACAGACAAGGACAAGGCTGCTGCTCACTTGAAGGTTTAACTATTATCTATTATTATGTTATATTCCGTTTGATTTTAATGTTTTTAGTAATTGATCTTGTAATTTCAGTATCATATTTGTGCTACTTGATAAATCTTATTATGATGCATTGTATCTTTCAATTGTTTTTAGAAAAGATTATTTGTGCGTATTCTTGTAGTAATGATGATCATACCTTAACATTCAAGTGATCTTAATCCGTTGGAACAGTTATTTTTAATCATTAGTCTCGAAATTTCTGTATCATTATTTCGGTTCTTCTAAAATTTTGTTGTGTTCCATTGCATGCTTCAATGTTTTGATAGAAATGATTGTTTCTGTGGATTTATTAAATAATGTGATCATAACTGCTAGAAACCCTCATCATTCTAGTTATTATAATCCATTGAACAGTTATCTATTGATACCATATTGTGCTATAATCATTTGGTTTTTTATTTTTAAGTGCTTAGTAATTAAACCTTTGGACTTGGCTTTTTTATCCCCATTTTGAGTGAGTACACAATCCATCTCGAATATGTGATTCACAAAAGCACCTCAAACACATCTAAGTTTTAGTCATCATGGCATGTTCTACCAAACAATGCAATGTGATGTTTTCTTTCTGTACTAATCGGTCCTCCTGCGAATTAAATCAGGGTGGTGCTAAGAAGGTTGTGATCTCTGCTCCAAGCAAAGATGCTCCCATGTTTGTTATGGGAGTCAATGAGAACGAATACAAGTCAGAATTGAACATTGTCTCTAATGCTAGTTGTACCACCAACTGTCTCGCCCCATTGGCCAAGGTCATTCATGATAGGTTTGGCATTGTGGAGGGCCTCATGACCACTGTCCACTCTATCACTGGTGAGAGATCATACATTTTCTGCATTTTGAATCCAATTTCTGTAATTTGCATGACGATATTAATTCAATCTATCATATTATTATTCGTGTAGCCACCCAAAAGACTGTTGATGGCCCGTCGAGCAAGGACTGGAGAGGTGGAAGAGCTGCCTCTTTCAATATCATTCCCAGCAGCACTGGAGCTGCCAAGGTACAATGCTGTTATAGCTCTGTATTTAGTGTGTTGTACCTTAACTTTATGTCACTTATTAATGACTGGTTTCTCTGGGATGTAATATGTGTAGGCTGTTGGTAAGGTGCTTCCTGCCCTAAATGGGAAGCTAACCGGGATGTCATTCCGTGTTCCTACCGTTGATGTTTCAGTAGTTGACCTGACTGTGAGGCTCGAAAAAGAGGCAACCTATGATGATATCAAAGCTGCCATCAAGTGAGTTCTTGTTTCCTTTGGTTTGTACTAAACAATTTATTCAAGACCGAATGAGTAAATAACAAAACATTTGTCGGGGTTTGGTTTCTTTCAGGGAAGAATCGGAGAACAAGCTGAAGGGCATCTTGGGTTACACTGAAGACGACGTGGTGTCCACGGACTTCATTGGCGATAGCAGGTAAACAAACAAACGAACATAAATGACCGTTTGGTTATTCATTAATCGTTGTACGAAATCCTTAACCAATCGTGTAACTTGTTGTAGATCGAGCATCTTCGATGCCAAGGCTGGAATCGCATTGAACAAGAACTTCGTGAAACTTGTTTCGTGGTACGACAACGAATGGGGTTACAGTTCTCGAGTGGTCGATTTGATTGTTCACATGGCTTCAGTTGCTTGAAGAGTTAACAGCTGCATTTCTCTACTGACGAGCTTTCAATCTTGAATAAATTTCTGTTTATGCACCTTTGTGTTTGCAGTTTTTGAACCTTGCATTTATGTAATTTTGGCTGTTTCAGAATTTCCCTATATGAGAATTTGAATGAATTTCTCTTTGCACACATCTCTGCCTTGTTATTTTATCACTAAATGTTAATTATTTATGTGTGCTGAATTAATGGCATCATTATCATTATAATTTATATAGCATGAGTCGAATATTTGAAGTTTGAATTTGACTCGAGTCTTTGTCGAACTGAGCTCGAGCTTTCTCGATTATGTTAAAAAATAAGTCTAACTAGTCGAGCTTGAGTCTAATGAATTATTTACTAATTATTTCGTTAGTAAATCGTGTATTTTACAAATTAGAGTTCGACTTATGCATCAAAATAAACAAGTTACGAAGATCATCCAAAATAAACAAGTTATGAAGATCATCCAATTTGGGCATTGTTAAGGCTCAGCTGAGAATCATGTGGGCTCGTTTCTTCCAATTTGGACATCATTGAGGCCCAAATTTGAATTATGTGGGTTCGTATTAACAACTGAAGCCCAATAGTGGTTATAGCCTTTCGGGCTTTGATATCCTCAAGCACAATATTTTGGCCCAAAATATTAATTAGATTTAAACATGTAGCATCAATGTAAATCAATATAAGGGTAAAATCAGTAATCAAGAATTTCACAATTAAGGGGAAAAGAGTTCATACAGATGAAAGTCTATTGGAAATAATCCTTTAAAAAAAATCGGTTCTAAGTAAAAAAAAGAAAAATGTTTTAAATTTCAAATAGGGATAGAAACTCAGGAAACTTGATTTAGGCGGTCTTAATAAACAAGACACAAAATTGTAAACTTATGTTGCACACTGTATTTTAAATGTATAAATCATTTTATTAAAAAAAAAATACTAGTTTGTTTCATTGTAATTGAACTGTTTGGTGATAAATATGAATTGAGTATTATTATTGTGAATGATGTTTGATTTAATAAATGAATCATTTTCACATAAAATATACTCAAAGCATTATTAGTTTGGAAGCTTAAAAAACTAATTATGTTTTTTTAGGAAGTATCACTTCCCAAGATGTTGAGAAATAAATTTATGACTTTGATTTTATAATTTGTAGATATTAAACTAATCATCAAAGAATCATTCCCCAATCACTTCATTTTCATTTTATTCTCGTTTTTTTTTTTTTTTTTTTTTTTTTTAATGCTAAACACCTCCCCTCTAGCACCCAAAATGACAAAAGAATCAGTTGTAATGACAAGAGACAATCAAATAAACCAAAGGAAAACTTATAAATATAATCTTGGACATGGAAAAACCAGCCATGTGCATCCTCAACCTCATGTCTACTCAATGGTTTATCATTGTGCTACAAGAATATTTTTTTATATTCATATCCAATTTATATTGATTTAAAGAGTGAAAAACTTAGATGTGATTTTTCTAATAAGTGCTGTCATGAAACTTGTAATTTGAGATTTCTTAATAATAGAATTATAATGCTTTCATTTTGGCTCTACAACTGTCACATATACAAAACTATAAATATAATAGTAGGATTGTAATGTTTTCATTTTGTGTGCATTTAACTGCATAAAATACACTTAAATTTTGAGTATAATTTCAAGCATTTTTTACTTTTTAAAGCCCATTTTATTTAACAGGTGCACTAGTGCAATTTTGAATTTTGAGTTTAATTTCAAATTAATTTCAAAATCTTAAAGCCCATTTTATTTAACAAGTGCACTAGTGCAATTTTGATTGCATATAAGAATTTTGATTATATATAAAATGAAGAATTAGTGCAATTTGTGGATTATTTATTAAAAGAAACACAGAGAGGTTATTTAATTAGCACGCATTCTAAAAAAAGGATGGATTTATTCACAAGGAAACTCCTATCAAATTCATATAAAATGTTAGGCAACGGTTTTTTTTTTTTTTTTTTAATGATTAATGGATAAGGATTACTCAGTCGCAACTGTTTGCGATTTAGAATCCAAATAATTAGCTTCCAAAATTAAAAAAGTTTATCGATCATTTTCCTATTATCATTATTCATTTGTTTTTTTTTTTTAATTTAGTTTCGAAAAATAAGTATATTAATTATGCAATGTTTTTTTTTTTCCTCTATGTTTGTCCTTTTCGTTTCGTGTCCGTCGTCCAAAGTATTGATTTTGTATGTGAACTGAAAGAAAAATCACGATGCCATATGTCCAGGTTGACTTTTGTTCTAAATAAAAAAATAATGAAAATCCAGTAAATAATAAAAAAAAATTGACGTTTCATGATATAATTATATAATTCTTTTTTTAAATTAAATAACTACGACCAAAATGCAAAATGTAGATAAACGCTGTCGGTGCATATAAAATAGTAGTAGGTGTTACGATTCTCTCTCTCACATCATTATTTTTTCAATTTGAAGTTTTTATTGTACCAATATTGGTGTTATATCAATTTTATGTGGTGGTATCTCAATTTTGCTTCACCTATATATTGTGCAAATAATTGATTTGTTCACAACATACATTTTTTTTTTTAAAGGATTCACAACATACATTATTAAAACAAACTAAAAAATTGAATATTATTTATGAGTAAATATTGAACATCCCATTTCCCATACTTTTAACCGTTCATCATCACCAACCCACAATATTTATTTACATTAAAAAAGAGGGAAAATCCAGTTCAAGAATTCGAGAGGAAGTATATAAAAAAATGTATTTAGGTAAATAATAATCTTATTATACTATTTCCTCCTTCCAGCAATCTTTTACCTTTGAGTTTTCCACCAATCTTTTGCACATTCTTTTTTGGAAATAAATTACACTCACAAACAAATAAACGTGTCCCACAATATCCTCTACAATATTTCTACTTTATTTATTTTATCTATTTTTTAATAAAATACTAATTTTTATTAAAAAAATTGTCCAACAACTGTTGATGACCTTTTCTAACTAAGAAGATTAGTGGCTGTTTTCTATAACTAAGATCATCAAACAAGATCAAGAAATCATGAAATTTGGCTAAGTAGTGTTCAAGGAATAATTTGGCAAGAGTTTTGCTATGTATTGAATTCTCTCTCTTTTTTCATGTACAAGAAGGGAGTATTTATAGACATACAAAGTGGCCATGTGTCACCATCTTGATGGCTTAGCCATTGGATCTTTGCCAAGTGTTAGGACACTTGTACAACATCTACACTATTACTCATTGGATGGGTGCCAAGTGTTAGGACACTTGGACCATATCTAAGCTAGTGACT
Source organism: Ballota nigra (assembly GCA_947034835.1). Taxonomy (NCBI): domain Eukaryota; kingdom Viridiplantae; phylum Streptophyta; class Magnoliopsida; order Lamiales; family Lamiaceae; genus Ballota; species Ballota nigra. Next base: position 96,867,279 of record OX344727.1, read on the forward strand.
CTTGGAATTCCCCATGTTGTACTTGGTCTTTGGCACTTCTGAGATGCTCTCGATGGTGACCGGCTGCTCGCTTGTACGTCTTTGTTAGATGTCATGATCCTTTGCGTTCTTAGCTGTTCGCTCCTCGCTTGGGATTGTTTTACAATGTTTCTCGCTTTACTACGAACATGTTCGCCCAAATTGGCTTTGGCTTGAGCCGCTGGCACAGCTGTTCTTTGCAAGTCTGCTTGCCACATTAGTACTTTTCTACAGAGCTGTTCGCCCTACGAATCTGCTAGCTCCGCTACAAAGCTGTTCGCTTCCACGAAACTGCTAGCTCCTTTGATTTGTTATCCTGTTACTTAGTCTAATAATCTCCTTTTTATTAATTACTTAATTGTTCGCCACCCAACAATTGCCCCCTAGCTTGGTCTCATGTTGGGCATGGATTGATCAATTGGGACCAAGCTATAATTTCTTTGAAAATTGGGGCGAGCAAGAATGGAACGTGGATGTTTACATGGGCGAGCATCTGAGCAGTTGGGCGAACAGTCGAGCATGAGAGTTTATGTGCGCGACCAGTAGCGAACGCCTTTTCGTGTCGCGACGGTTGGATTCCCGAGACACGGAGTGCGAGGCGTCGCGTCAGTCATGCGCGTCTCCCAATTTGCCCATAGGGGCCTATAATATTTTGCAAATATTGCATTTTCGCCCCAGTCTCACCCTTATAAATAGGCGTCAGTTTCTCCTTCATTCTTCTTTTCGAAGAATCACAATTCATCCGCCATTGATACGCATTTTGAAGCTTTGTCTTTCAATCTTTTGTGTTCGAATCTCCTTGTGTCTCTTAGATTCTTGTTCTCTGAAGGTAATTTGTCCCGTATCCTCTCTTTCTTCCTTCAATTTTCGTGAATTTTTTCTCTTTTCTGTATTTTCTTTAATCGTCACTGTTACTCCGGCCGTGAGCCGCCATTGCGCCGTCGTCTCGTATTAACGTTGCCGCTGTGATTTTGATTTCGGACCCATTGTACTTAAAATCTTTCTCAAACTGGTTAAATTCCCGCCTCGTTATTTCGAATGGAGTTTACCCCCTCAAATTCATCTCAATCCGGACCCGGGCGAAACCCGGAAAAGAGACCCGTAGATTTGGATTCTCCGCGCAGATCTGTTCGCCAAATATTGGCGAGAAACCCGCGTACGCTGTTGGTGGACGAAGACACGGACTCCGATGCGAATTCTGTTGTTCGCTCGATAGAGACGTGCGCTGTTGATCGCTCAGGCGAGCAAGAAAAGATGCAACCTCTCGCTCGTGAACCTGAAACTTCTTCCAATTTGGGGGAAGATTCCGCAGAAGTGGCCGCGGAGATAGATGATTCCGTTGGTCAAGAAGGCGACCAACGTGTTGGCGAGCATAAATGTCCCACTCTCACTTGGGAGTTTTTAAGGGAGATCAACTTCCCCATTGCTCAAACTACACCAGAATCCCGGATCCCCGAAGGAGTTGTTCGTGACACCGAGTGGGCGGACTACTCTGCTCGCTACTCGAAGACCTTTGCCCCCACATCGAGGGTAATCATGAAAGCTCAGGATGGAGATTATGCGGCGAGCAGAGTTGCCAGTGTTGTTGTTGAGGACGATTTGGCGAGCATCCGTGAAACATACAAGATCCCCTACGATATTTTCATGTATGTGCCGAAGAAAGGAGAGACTGCCGATCGCCCCCCTCCTGGCTGCACGGCGATCAACTTGGATGTGTTGAACACGGGTTTTCCGCTCCCCGTTCATCCGCTCATCGGCCGTTTCCTATCCGACATGAACCTGGCGATCACTCAAATTACTCCAAATGGTTGGAGTAGTCTTCTAGCCTTCATGACTCTCTTTGGTCTTGAAGGCTACAAAAATAAGATAACAACCGCGGAGATCCTTTACGCCTTGACCATTTCCGAGGATGGTGCTGGATGGTATTACGCCAAGGCGAAAACCGGATTGAAACTCGTTGAGGGAGTTCCCAATAAGATTAAGGGTTGGCATTGCCAATTCTTCTTCATTGGTGGAGATTGGCGAGCAACTGAGGGATTTGCTGGCGGGCAGGCGCGCATCATGTCGCCTGAAGGCTTTGGAAAAATCAAACGTAGGGCTAACTTTGTCTTGCTAGTTCATAAGTAGGACTAATTTTAATCCTTTTCGTTGTTTTGCAGGTCCGAGGAACTTGAAGTGGGGGCACCCCGACATCAGTGACGAGTTCCTCTTTACCTTAGCCATCATCTCTCTTCGCGACGTTGCTAGTCGCGACATACATCATCTCTCGAAGGCTCATTGTCGCAAACTTGCTGGCTTGATCACGAGTCCTCACCATCTTGAAGCCCAAGCCGCCGTCCCAGAAGGTAACTTTTTATTTTTGCTCGCCATTCATTTTTGCTCGTTCAAAATTCTTGCTCGCCTAAACCTTTTTCTTGTTAGATCAACAAGTTACTGTTGCTATCCCGGCCGTGCCCGAATCGTATTATTTGCTCGCCGGGCGAGTTAAGCAAATGGCGGACGCTTCAAGGAGAAAGATGGATCCTCCCCTCGCTATCATGCGTCTCCGGGCCGGAGAGAACCCTTCTGGTCGCCCAGCCGCCGGAGCTGGTCGCCGCAAACCTGCGGCCAAATCCACTCCCTCTCCACGGGATGTGAGGAAGGAAAAGGAGAGGGAGCGAGAGAGAGAGAAAAAGAAAGTGCCGCGGGACGATGATGCTCGCGCCACACGCGGTGATGATCGCGCCTCCAAGCGATCAAAGACTATGGTGGAGGCGAGCAGTGCTGCTCCCCGGTCTCCAGCCTCTAAATCCACCTCTCTGGAAGTGGTGGATGAACGACAGGTGGTCGCCGGCCTGGTGGCGGCCAAGAAAGGGGACAATCCCAAAGATACCTCTTATCTAGGTTGGGACCCCGTCAAAATCAAAGAGTAAGTTCGTTGTCTTCGCCTTGTTTTTTGTTCGCCGTTTGGCGCAATGTTGCTTGACTACTGACTTCTGTTCTTTCTATTTCAGGTATAATCCAGCACTTTACCCTGGCCGCGGGAATACCCTTCACTATCTTTCAGTGGTGAAGAATGCACCTCCCTCATTCTCCGACATACCTGATGCCCCCGTTCGCCGAGCAGCCGAGATGGTTCCAAGGGCTTGGACAAAATCGGCGAACACCCTTGTCACTGGCCAATCTGCTAGTGATAATGTTCGTCTGATGGCCTACAATACTAGCCATCAATTGGTCCAGTCCCAAATGCTGCTCGACCAAGTCATGGAGCTCGAGCGAACGAACCGCGATTTGGGCCGTCGCGTGGAGAGGATGGACGAGGAAAGAGCCTCCGCCATCAAAGAATGTAAGGCCGAGCATGCTAAGATGCTGGCTTTGATGGAGAGGAAGATGGAGGCCTCGTTGACTGGCGAGAAGAACGCCTTGGAGAAGGCGGAGAAGATGCTGCTGGAGGTGAAGTCCTCAGACTTGAGAGCTGAGAGAGCTGAGAAGGAGCGAGCAGACTTATCTGCTCGTCTGCTCGCTGCCGAGGAGCATGTCAAGAGGCTGGAGGAAGAGCGCCAGAATCTGATCGAATACGAAGTCCATGAGCAGGAAGTGATGGACAAGACCAATTTTGGGTACATTTGTGCCTTCGCAGAATGTTTACGGTCTGTCCACTTCGCTCACGATCATAACCAAGATATCCGTGATGCGGTGAAGGCGGACTTCATTGAATACGTGAAGAATTATCCTCCTCCTCCTGGCTCAACTTTGTTCGTCTCCGATTTGGCCGACCTTGGCTTTCCTTTGGAAGTCTTTGGCGAGGAGGTCGACATTGCTGCTCCTACATACGGCGGCCAGCCTGACCCTGCTCCAGCGACGACCAACGCGGCAGCCGCTGATGAGGTTTTTGAAGGGTTGCCTTCGCTTCCCCTGACCCCCATAGACGGGGCTGGTACAAGTGCCCAGGGCGAGCAGCAGAGCGCGCCGGCGACCAGAATTGAAGATGCTCCTCCTCTTTCTTAAGACTAGTTTCTCTTTTCTTTTTTTTTTTTTTTTTTTTTTTTTTTTTTTACAATAGGATGTATAACACTTCTGTATTTCTCAACCCTATTGTAACTTTTTTGATCTAATGATATGAACACTTTTGCTAATCTATAAATTTGTGCTTCTCTGTTTGTCTTACTTAATTGCTCGCCTCTTTGTTTGTCTTACTTAGTTGCTCGCCTATTGCTTTTTGCTTATGACATCTTCTTAGTGTTCCTTTTTCTTAGGGTAAACACTTAGTCAAATTTTCAGTTGGTCATCTGGTTCTTATAGAACTTGACCTTTAGTTGTTTGGGCCATTTTGGTCGCTTATGGACTTGGCCTTAGTTGTTTGGGCCATTTTGGTCGCTTATGGACTTGGCCTTACTTTTGCTTTTAATAAGCTTTTCTGTTCGTCTTATAACAGACTCGTATTTTGCTAATTTTTTGGGCGAGCAACTAAGTAATTTGGACTCAAGGCTCAAAAACTGAAATTCAGCAAGACAAAAGATAAAAACAATTCTGCTCGCCTAGTAAGATAAATGCAAATCTGCTCGCTTATAAACTTGCGCAAAAATTTCAAAAATTTACAAAGGATCTATTTACAAACTTTCTAAGACTTACAGGACTTCATTGGTAGTACTTCTTGAGTAAAGTTGTATTCCAGGAGTATTGGGACGACTTGCCTTCCATGTCTTCAAGGTCGTATGTGCCATTGTGCCACTTATTCGTCACCTTGTATGGGCCCTCCCAAGTCGGGCCGAATACTCCTGGTGATATTAAAACTTTTCGAAGTACCAAGTCCCCAATTTCGAATTCTCTTGCTTTTACTTGAGAATTGTAGTACTTTGCTGCTCTTCTTTTGTAAATTGCATTTTTCAATTCTGCTGTTATTCTTTTTTCTTCAAGCAAGTCCAACTCTGCTGCCATTGCGGAGTTGTTTGTTTCTTCGTCGAACGCAGCTGTTCGTTTTGTCGGGACTTTTAACTCAATCGGAATTACTGCTTCTGTCCCGAATGCCATTGTGAACGGTGTTTCGCCTGTACTTGTTCTGTGGGATACTCGGTATGCCCATAACACCTCTGGTAGCTCTTCTGACCATTTTCCTTGCTTGTCAACCAAACGAATCTTCAGTATATGCTTGATTATTTTATTCACTGCTTCCACTTGACCGTTTGATTGGGGGTGGTATGGTGTCGAGAAATGTTTCTTTATTCCCCATTTTTCGCAAAAATCTCGGATCTCTTTTCCCTCAAACTGCTTTCCGTTGTCCGTCACTATCGCCTGAGGGACCCCGAAACGACAAACAATGTTTTTCCAGATAAAGTTGATCATTTTCTCCTGTGTGATCCGCCCGAGTGCTTCTGCTTCCGCCCATTTCGTGTAGTAGTCAACAGCCACTACCGCGTATCGAACATTTCCTTGTCCTGGGGGAAAAGGCCCGATAAGGTCAATTCCCCATTTCGCGAACGGCCATGGACTATTGACTGAAATCAATTCATGTGGGGGTTTGTGAATGTTTGGGGCGAACAATTGACATCTATGACAGGTTCGGGCAATCTTGATTGCATCTTGGAGGAGAGTTGGCCAGTAATATCCTTGCCTTATTGTTTTATGTGCTAAAGCCCGTCCTCCGGCATGATTTCCGCATACACCTTCATGGATCTCTTTCAGCACTGTTTGTCCTTGCCCCCTAGCCAAACATTTCAGAAGTGGGAGCGAAATTCCTCTCTTGTACAACTGCCCGTCCATCATGGTGTACCTTGCCGCTCTTTTAACTAACTTGTTAGCTTCGAATGGGTTGTCCGGTTTTTTATCGTTTTGCAAATATTCAACGATCGGCATCCTCCAGTCGTCTTCTTCGAAATCTTCGTCGATCTGATAGATCTTGTAATCTTCGGTTGATGGTTTGGACATTCTTGTTAGCGTCACTTCCGACAATTCTGCTGGTCCGGTGCTGGTTGCTAGCCTGGCTAATGCATCTGCTTGAGCATTATTGTCTCTTGGTATTTGTTCAATGTATATTTGTTCGAACAAAGAGGCCAAGTGAGCAACAATCTTTTGATACAAAGCCATGTCTTCATCTCTTGCTTCATATTCTCCTCGGACCTGGTTGACGATCAATTGTGAATCTCCAAAGATTTGCAACCTCCGTACTCCAACTGCTAATGCTAGGCGCAACCCAACGATCACAGCCTCGTACTCTGCTTCGTTGTTCGTCGCCATGAACTCGAATCGAACAGCTGAAGTAAAAACTTGCCTGTCCGGACTTATCAAGACTATACCTGCTCCCGATGCTGTATTTGTTGATGAACCATCAACATACATGTGCCAGGGATGGCTATGCCCTCTCGTTGGATCTTGGGGGAAAGTCAGTTCGACTATAAAGTCTGCTAAAGCTTGCCCCTTGATCGCTGTTCGAGGAACATACGAAATCCCGAACTGACTAATTTCCAAGGACCACTTTAGGAGGCGACCAGCCGCATCGGGTCTGTGCAGTATTTGCTTGAGTGGGAACGTTGTCAACACTTCCACCTGGTGGTCGAAAAAATATGGACGAAGTTTCCTGACACTCATTACCAGCGCATATGCTAGTTTTTCTGTTGGTGAATATCTGAGCTCTGCTTCGTGCAAGGCATGACTTACATAGTAGATGGGCAGGTGGAACTTTCCTTCTGCTCGAACGAGCACTGAACTGATTGCTACCTCTGAGGCCGCCAAGTACAAGTATAACTTTTCCCCTGGGATTGGCTTGGCAAGAATTTTTGTATCACTGAGGTAATCTTTCAGCTGCTCGAACGCTTGTTGACAGGCGTCTGTCCATTGAAACTTTCCTTTCTTGATGGCCTCGAAGAATGGCCTGCACTTATCTCCGGATCTTGAGACGAACCTGTTCAAAGCTGCTAGACATCCAGTTAGTCGTTGGACTTCTTTTACCGATCTAGGTGGTTGCATTTCCATGATTGCTTTCACTTTCACTGGATTTGCTTCAATTCCACGCTGACTAACCAGATGTCCCAAGAATTTCCCAGAATGGACTCCGAAACTGCTTTTCTTGGGGTTCAACTTCATATTGTAGGTCCGAAGTATCTCAAATGTTTGAGCCAGGTGCTGCAAGTGATCTTCCTTTTTTGAGCTCTTGACAACAATGTCGTCCACATATACTTCCATCGTCTTCCCGATGTGATCATCAAACATCTTGTTGACCAGCCTCTGATATGTAGCTCCAGCATTGATTAGCCCAAATGGCATTCTCTTCCAGCATAGCAAGTTCTTGTTGGTATAGAACGCAGTGTGTTCTTGATCATCGGGATGCATCGCGATTTGATGATATCCTGCGAATGCATCCATGAACGTTAGCAGCTCATGTCCGGCGGTGCTATCAACTAGCTGGTCAATGTGAGGCAATGGGAAGTTGTCTTTCGGGCAGGCGGCGTTAAGATCTGTGAAATCGATGCAGAGTCTCCATGCTCCAGTTGCTTTCCTGACCAAAACTGGATTTGCCACCCATTGCGGGCATAACGCTTGTTTGATTAAGTCGTTATCCAATAGCTTTTTGACTTCCACGTCGAGCGCCTCGTATTTGTCGGGTCCAAATTTTCTCCTTTTCTGATGGACTGGCCTCTTCCCCGGGTCGATGTTGAGTCTGTGACAGGCATGTTCGGGGCTGATGCCCACCATGTCTGCATGCGACCATGCGAACACATCGAGGTTTGCTTTAAGAAACTCAATCATGTTGGTCCTATACGGCTCTGGTAGCTCGGACCCTATGAAGAGTTCTAAGCCCTCTTGGTTCGGGTCGACTTTTACAGTTTCCAACTCTTCGACCGGGGTAGCCCTTCGTTTTTGGCCTTTCCATCTGGGGTCAATAATGGGCCCTTCTATCTTTGGCTCATCTTCGATTTCCATCGGTTCTGCCCCCAGTCGTGGCTCTATGTCCTCTGCATCAACGTTCATTGCCCTTGTTTGTTCTTCCTCGTTGCTAGTAGTAGCAGCTTCTGTTCCTCCTGTTTGGGCGAGCTGTTCATCTTCGCGTTCCTGCTCGTCCTCGTCCAACTGTGCGTCTACGCATATCTGCTCGCCAATGCGCAGCTGTTCGTCTGCGCACAGTTGCTCGTCGCTGCGTGGTTGTTCGTCTGTGCAAAGCTGCTCGTCGACTTCCATTATTTCAGTGTCAACGGAAGTCATGGCCTCGCTATCGTCTCCGTCCTTGTCTGAGCACTTATCCGCCATGTTGACTTGGTGATCCTGCAACTGTATTTGCAACAGACACGCACGAGCTTTCCTTTGGTCTCCTTTGACTGTACCTGCACCCTTCTTTGTTGGAAATTTTAGACAATAATAGTACGTTGAAACAGCCGCTTTAAATTCATGCAAGAAAGGACGGCCGAGGAACCCGTTATAAGTGGACTGTTGGTCTACAACCAAGAAGTCTACCATTCTATTCATTTTCCTCTCCGGGTCCTCAACTGATACAAGCTCAACTGCCATCGTAACTATTCCTAGCGGGGTGGTTACAGCATTTCCAAAACCCACAATCTTGTGATTACAATCTTTGATGTACTCAGCACAATCTCCTAGCTGGTCCACCGTGCTCTTGAACAGGATATTCGTGTAGGAACCAGTGTCGACAAGTAGACGATGCACCTTTGTCCCCATGATATTGGCGCAAATGACCAATGAGTCGTTGTGGGGAGTAAGTATCCCGTCTAAGTCTTTTTCTGAGAAAGTCAGGTCCCCTGTTTGCTTGGTCGATGGATTTACCCCCACTTCCATTACCTGATCTACTGCTCTCAGCTCTGCTTTCCTCTTTCTTTTTGACATAGGTGGTCTCCCATCAGAACAACCACCTACTGGCCCAGTGGGTTCCAGCATCAGGATTTCTGGGATATGCCTTGCTGGAGCTGCTGGGACCTTCCTTCCCCTCTTACCAACTTTGCTTGGTTGGTCATCACTATCTTCATCATCCGAACTGGATTGCACTGGCGCCCTTGGTCTTTTACCTGGTTCCCTCTTCACGAATTCGGACAGCTTCCCTTCCTCATAGAACCTCCACAACTGCTTCAATAGATCTCGGCACTCGCTCGTGAAGTGGCCGATGTTCTGATGATAAGCACAGTATTTGTTCGGGTTCAGCTTTCCTCTCTCTTGCCTTATCTTCCGCGGCTCTGACAACATTTCCCTGTCCTTAACGTTGTTGTACACAGCATCCACGGACATAGTAAGGACTTGACTCAACTTTTCTTTCAACTCAGCTCCATCATTGAATGACTTCATGTTCTTCGGAGCTTTGTAATCACTTCCTCCCGACTTCTTGTTAGACTTTTTTGGATCAGTCTTGTCTCCCATCTCTCGGTGTAAGGCCTCCTGCATTGAAACGTGAATTCCCGCTTTGTGTCTGAACTCTGTGTATGTTTTCGGGCAAGTCAGATGCATTTCCTTCCACAAATCAGTTCCTTTCTTTAAACCAGCCATCACTGCCACAATTTTCGTGTCCTCACTCACCATCTCGCCCTCCAGTAAGACTTTATCAAATCTTTCCAGAAATTGCTTGTCAGACTCCTCGTCTCCTTGCCTAATATCTGCCAGACGGTGTCTGTGGGTCAAGTAGGACCCGGCAGTTGAGAAGTGAGACAGAAACTCTTTGCTTAGCTGGGCAAAAGAGTTGATGGAGCCGGGAGCCAGTGCCGAAAACCATCTGTGCGGGCCATCTCCCAGGGTGAGTGGAAAATTTCGGCATTGCGTGGCGTCGGTCGCCCCTATTGAGATCATAAAACCCGAATACTTCGTCACATGAATACGGGGGTCCGACGTTCCCTCGTACAGATTGATGGCTGGGAACTGTGTCTTCTTCTGGATCGGTGCACTGAGGATAGACGGAGATAATGGTGAAGATGGGAGAATGGTTGATCCGACACCTCTCTGAGACTCCAACTGTTTCTGCAATTCTTCAATTGCCTTTCTCATTTCCTGCAACTCATTCGGGGGAGTTCTCCCGATGGAAGGCTGTTCATCGTGATTGGGTTCAGTGACCTCTTCACGATGCAGTCCCTTGCCAACGGGACGTTTTTCCTGAGTTGTCTTTCTAGCAGCGTTGCTAGCTCCATTTGGTCCTAGTCGGCCAAAAGCCGACCTCCGGATTCGGTCCTGCACTGATGGGCGAGCAGGATGGTGTGATCGCTCCTCATGCCTCCGGGATGATTCCCTCCTATTTGCATTCCTTGTTCCTAATCTCTCCAATGCACTGGTTCGAGACGTACTCTTGCTTGATTCATCTGCTCGACTCGGTGATGATTCTCCTCTGCTTCCTAGACGTTCGCTCAGTGGAGCCTTTCCTTTATTTCTGCGAACTTCCTCGCTGTCGGCTTCGTCCCGACGTGCATCTTCTCTCATTTTACTCCTTTGTTCGCCAGTACGCTCCTGCTCGCCTGTTCGTCTGGTCGTCACAGGTGCTCTTGACGGTCCTGCTATATGTCGATTTTGCAAGGATTGAAGAACAGCAATGGTTTTTGCTAGCTCTTCGGGATTTTGAGCAAGAGCTTCAACTTCTGGTGGAATCGTGTCAATAGTGACTTGTATATTCCTCTGCGAAGTTGCTCTCACTGTCCGTGCATGTCCTTCGGTGGAAGAAACCCTAGTTCTTGGTCTACGACTTGGAGATATACTTGAATGTCGTTCTTCTTGCGATCTAACCATCTTGGCTATCGAAATGTGGGTAAATAAGCAAATGGATGAAGTAATCTTGTACTTACAGACACCTTTTCCAAGGATTACTAGCCTTGTGTATGATTGTAAAGGTTTGAAAACCCTAGTTCATGCACACATGCATTGAAATCCTTAAAGTGTTGTAAATCTTTGTCCTAAGACTATGCACTTTTGTTTTCCGGCAGCCTCACCCCGGATTCCGGCGAAATTATGCAGATTCCGGTGGTAGTCTTCAACCTTTCTTCGATTTTTTCTACAATCGAAGGTTCGAACCCTCCTTCTAGCGCCAATTGTTGATGACCTTTTCTAACTAAGAAGATTAGTGGCTGTTTTCTATAACTAAGATCATCAAACAAGATCAAGAAATCATGAAATTTGGCTAAGTAGTGTTCAAGGAATAATTTGGCAAGAGTTTTGCTATGTATTGAATTCTCTCTCTTTTTTCATGTACAAGAAGGGAGTATTTATAGACATACAAAGTGGCCATGTGTCACCATCTTGATGGCTTAGCCATTGGATCTTTGCCAAGTGTTAGGACACTTGTACAACATCTACACTATTACTCATTGGATGGGTGCCAAGTGTTAGGACACTTGGACCATATCTAAGCTAGTGACTCTTGGAATTCCCCATGTTGTACTTGGTCTTTGGCACTTCTGAGATGCTCTCGATGGTGACCGGCTGCTCGCTTGTACGTCTTTGTTAGATGTCATGATCCTTTGCGTTCTTAGCTGTTCGCTCCTCGCTTGGGATTGTTTTACAATGTTGCTCGCTTTACTACGAACATGTTCGCCCAAATTGGCTTTGGCTTGAGCCGCTGGCACAGCTGTTCTTTGCAAGTCTGCTTGCCACATTAGTACTTTTCTACAGAGCTGTTCGCCCTACGAATCTGCTAGCTCCGCTACAAAGCTGTTCGCTTCCACGAAACTGCTAGCTCCTTTGATTTGTTATCCTGTTACTTAGTCTAATAATCTCCTTTTTATTAATTACTTAATTGTTCGCCACCCAACAACAACAAATTAGTAAAAAATTCGTGGATGGAGGAAGTAACAAATTGCATAAAATAATGTCATCAAGTCTCATATATATTTATGTATTCTGTCAAGTTTCAATTATATTTTCTTGCACACTTTATTTTATGTTTTAAGTTAAATCTAACATGCACATTTTCCTTCTGTGTTCAATGGTGTGATGTAATTAGTGCATACTATCCCAAATAATATATATATTTATTTATAAAAAATAGTCATGTTGTCTATTATATGAATTTTAAAAATAGAATTATAATGTACTCCATATAATAGTAAAAGAGATGGTAAATTGATATTATAAAATATTCTAAAAAATTGACAATATTTCATGGACTTTTTTCAAGACTAGTCTTCCAAGAAAGAACCGACCATGTATGGCAAAGAATAGATCACTCTGACTCAGATAAAGAGAAGAAACAGAACAATAATTCATCGCACTTCCATTTTGGCATGCGTGAGAGTGATACACATCATATTAAACTAAGTTAAATACATTTTGAAGTAGTCTTGCAAAATATTACAGAAATTAATGCCATCACCAACGTTGTATTACTTCCCTCTTTCAGTCTTGAAAATCCGAGGGAAAGAGTCAATTTGGCCCGCCCCAATTAGCGGTATCTGTCTTTTTTCCTCAATATTAGATCACAACTATCATTTCTTGAAATTTGTCTCTTTTCCATGGAGTTTACCTTCTCAAAAAACGCTTCTTGGGACCCTTTTCAAATCTTGATCGATCCCACAATTCCTAACGTTTCTGTGCAATTAAATTTTCCTCATTTATGACCGATCCCAACCCTTTCAAAAAAACCCATCTCAAATTTCCCAATTTTGCCTCAAGGGTTTTTGATCCCCTGTTTTTTCTTGAATTTCCCAATTTTGCCACAAGGGTTTTGAATTTGATCCCATGTTTTTTTCTTGAAATTTCCCAATTTTGCCACATGGGTTTTTGATCCCCTGCATTTTCTTGAAATTTCCCAATTTTGGAACAAGGGTTTTGATTTTGATCCCCTATTTCGCCATTAATGCCTCCCAAGTTTTTTCCTTTGAGATGGGAGAGCACCGCCGATCAATGGTGGTTTGCTTCTCCGATCGATTTCGCATCAGCAAACGGACATTTTGATCTCGTGAAGCAATTAATTGAAATCGACCCAAATCTTCTAATAAAGCTAACATCTTTACCAAGAATCCGACGGCTGGAAACGGTTTGGGATGATGAAAGCAACGAATTGGCAAAATGCAGGGGCCAAATCGCAAAAAGATTGCTTCTTGAATGCGAAAACAGCAAAGGGTACAACTCCCTGATGCGGGCCGGCTACGGCGGCTGGCTGCTGTACACGGCGGCGGCCGCCGGAGATGTGGGTTTTGTTAAAGAGTTGCTGGAGAGGGACCCACTTTTGGTGTTCGGAGAAGGGGAGTATGGAGTGACTGATATGCTGTACGCCGCCTGCCGGAGCAAGAATGCGGAGGTTTTCAAGGCGGTGTTTGATTGCTCCGTGGCGAAGGGGGCGCCGGAGAGGGAGGTTTTCCGGTGGGAAATGGTGAACAGGGCGGTTCACGCGGCGGCGAGAGGCGGCAGTGTGGTGGTGATGAGAGAGCTTTTGGGAGATGGGTCTGATGCTTTGGGGTTTAGGGATGCTCAGGGATCCACTGTTCTTCACTCCGCCGCCGCCGCCGGCCAGGTTCCGGTGAGTTTCTTGAGTCATTTAATTAACTCATTTATTATCGTGTGATTAAACATATTTACTGTTTGATTGATTCTGTTGCCAGTTCATAAGTGTATTTAATGAGAATAAAGATTTGAACTTCACCTTATTTTTCAAACTTTTAAAACTTGTTGATTTGTTAATTCATAAATGATGCAACGAGAGCACGATACAACTGTATTATCTGATGTAAATGCGATTAAATGTGTACAGAAATAATAACATTTAAAACACGAAAAGATAATAAAACCCAATATATTTCAATTTCAATAGTCAACTGACTAACAATGCATATGATTTTTAAATATAAGTAAATCTAATCTAATAATATCATTCTAATTTCATGAAATATTCATGAAATTAACTCAAGTGATCTTGTTTCCATCAATATTTGAGTGTAATTATTATTTAGGCAACGGTGAAGAAGACTCCTAACTTTAAATTTAATTGACAAATCATGTCTAAATTGATCATTTTATAAGACTTTTAGGTAAATGCAAAGTCTTGCAAAGTTTTTTATTCTTTAGCAATTAGTAGTTGAAAAGTGTTCTTGTTTGCTTGAAATTTTGAGTTCAAACGATCAAGAATCTGCCTAAAATGTTCTGCATTTTCTTGAAAAGTCATGAAACTTTGTCTCAATCTCGCGTTTCGTAACATTCGCCTAAAATGCAGGTGGTCGAGGACTTACTATCATCGTACAGTAACATCGTCGACTCTGTGGATGACCGAGGCAACACGGCCTTACACTTGGCAGCGTACGGGGGCCACCTACCCGTATTTAAGGTTCTTATGTCCGCATCTCCTTCATTGGCGTCGTCTACCAACAATTACGGAGGCACTTTTCTTCACATGGCGATTGCTGGCTTTCGTACCCCGAGTTTCAGACGATTGGACCGACAAATGCAGCTCGTGCGGGAGTTAGTTGGCGGGGCCGTTACGAACATTGGACACGTCATCAATGTCCAGAACAACGACGGAAGAACGGCCCTCCACACGGCGGTGATAGACAACGTCCGATCCGATGTTGTCGAGCTTTTACTTTCCGTTCGTTGTATAGATCTGAATGTCGTTGATTGCGAGGGGAATACTGTGCTGGATCTCTTGTACCGGGTCCCGCGATCTCCTTGTTCGGAGATTTTGATCAAGAGGGTCGTTTCGGCCGGTGGGATCTCGGGTTCTCGAGATCGAACGGCGAGGAATTCGCTCGTTTCTAATGCGAGAATGCATGGGATCGGAGGTAGCCCCGGGACGTCTTTCAGAATCCCGGACGCGGAGATCGTCTTGCATGCTGGAATCGAAGAAATTTGTCGTTCGGAGAATGGCTACTCGGGTGAAATCAAATCCACATTTACGACGCCCGAAATTAGCTCATCTAGGTTTAGGAAGTCGAGCACTATGACTAGCGCGACGCACCGTCTCAAGATTCTTCTCCGTCTGGGAAGCAAGATGAAAGAAAATCCAAATCCCGTATCCGAAGATGGCTATTCCGTAGACTCGTGTAGGTTGCTATGTTCGAGCGCGAAATACGGCCCGATTCCACTTAGGGAGCAGTTTTCGTGTCATCCGAGCAACAAAAGGATAGTCTCGTTACAAGGGAATCTTCCTAGTCCGTTATGGAGGAAGAAAGTTTCGTCCCAAGTGCTCCCAAAGTCGAACCTTGGGTCGCCTATGAGCGCGTTTTCTGAGTCGTCGTGGTCGTCTCCCATCTCCATTAAGAATCGGGAGAGCTGTAGCGCGGGGCCGTCGAGCCCGTTCATCGAGAAGATCAAGATGAAGCGTAGAGGCTCGTTCAGTTTGGGGTTGATGAATAACTACTTGTGTTTTGGTGGGCAAAGTTTAGCTGCTGAGAATGCTAAGAATAGAGGAGGTTTAGTTGATGTTGTGTGATGAATCTTGTTGTATTTGTATCATTATGAGCTTTGTAGAGATGTTATCTATTTAGTATTGTAATTGAGGTCAAATTAAGTTTTCTTTTTATTTTTTGGTTATTTATGTTTGATAGAATTTGTTATGTACTATAAAGATAATAAAATCACTTGTATCATATTTGGGGGTTAAAAAATATAATGCACAAAGCACATATGTGTTTCACTAATGGTATAGAATTCTCCTATGGAGTGTTTGATAAAAATATGCAAAACTTTCTTATGTTTTATTAAATGTTTTTTTTTTAATATTTGATAAAAATATGAACATCCCCTCCTTTTTATGTTCTATAAAATGCATAAAATCTCATGTATTTGATAAAAAAAATATGCACAAATTTTTCACCATTCATTTTTTTTTACACTTTTGATATTTACATGTATTGCGTCTGAGTTCGTACAAGTGTTTTAAAATATATATATATATATATATATCATGTATATTATTTATATAATGTACAATGTATTCGTCAATTCCCAATTAATTATCTTATTTTATTTTAATTAAATTACTATCATTCAATTCGAATTTAAGGGCTCGCCAGTAGTACACCTTAAGTTCTCAAACTCAAGATGCGACGAGTGATTTCTGCAGGGATCGATTTCACGACATGTGGACGTGAGACTTTTGACTCCGATACCATAAAATAATTCCATCTCATCTAAAAGTTCGAACTGATAGAAATATATGAAATTAATTCATTTATTTAATTTCTTTACAGTTTTGAACAAGATTAATGAAGTATAATTAGAAGTTAAGTTTCTGTTTTTCCTTTATTATAAAATAATTGTACTTATAATTTCACCATTTAGGTTTTTTTTAAAATTTATTTTAAAATAAAAAAATTCTCGAAACTCGGATATTTACATTTGGCGGCCCATTAAGATTAAACCACTTAATGCTGGCCCGTTTGAGCCCGTGGTCCTCTAAAGCCAGCCCACTTAACAATCCTAATTATAATATAAAATGACGCATATACCCTCAAATCTTCAATCTTATCCCACGTATATATTCTTTCGAAATTACTTCCTCTCCCCCGTCGTTCGCCGGTCCTCTCCTCTCCACCGCCGTCGTTCGCCGCCTTCTCCGTGGCTTCGCCGCCGCGCGTTATTTTTTCATGAGAGACTAGTGTAAGGAGTTGTTCCTTTCTATTCTACCTAGAATTAGACTGGTATTCCTTTCTTTCTATTTCAACTTTGTGTGTGAATTGACTTGAATAATTCGCATTTTTCTTCAGCTTTTGTCTTGGAGCTTTCAAATTCTTCGCTCAAGGCGGCGCCGCCGGTGCACACAAGGTTAATTTTTCATCTTTCTACCTCCTTTTTTAGGACAAGATTATTGTAGGTGTGGATTTTTGCTTCAGTTTTAGTAAATTAGGTTTTGCTTGGAATTTTGAATTTTTTTTTTCATAAGAGCTCAAGTTAAGTACTATGAAGAGAAGATCATATATGTACACGGGACGAGTTTTACACTCTGTCGAGTTTTGAAGAAAAATGGTAACCCAATTTCCACACTATGTTATGTTGCAATTTTCTGGTAAAACCGAGACTTAATAGACTGCTGCAATGTTTAACACAAGCCTTTCTCTCTGTTATGTCAAGAAACTGGTTTTGAGCCACCATAGTTTGTCTCAATAAGTTTAAATCTTACTATATACTATTCGTTTGTTTTGTTTTACTTTTTATCATCTTAGTGAGAGCTCAAACGAAAAAAAATTCATGTAAAGATGACAATGTGGTGGGACTTTCCCCAGTTTGTGAAAATGTGTCTTAGAATGTAAATCTTTCAACTTTTTCCGGTTTTATGTACCTTTTGTCTTTCTTCTCCCTCATTTTTATTGAATTTATTCAGATGGCGTCTTCAACTGAGGAGACTATGTTGGATGAAGAATGCATTGCGTTTATGAAGCTTGCTCTTGAACAGGTTGGATTGCCCACTGTCATCTTAGTTTAGTGTTGGTTTTTCGGATTCCAATGTGGCGTCTTTTTCTCTTTAATTTTTAGAGGATAGACATGCATAACTGCATTATGGTTCAATTATCTTTAATGTTCTAGTGGTCCAGACATGAAAATAAATTGTTGAAGACATTGGTATAGATATTATAATGATACTCCAACAACTTAAGATTTTAAATGCGGTCATTTCAAATGGTACATGAGCCAATCCAAATTAAAGGTCGTCACCTTTCACCATCATCCATATAAAAAAATTCACATGCAAGACTTTATGTGACATTAGGTGAGCTGGCTGCACGTAACAGGTCCTGTTGAAAACATTGAATTAAATGTTAAAGTGATACTCCCCATCTTTTAACATAAATCAAATTCTCCACTCTCGTTGACACAAAACACTGAAAATGTGGTTGGTTAATTTTCTTATCACTATCGTGTGAGGGATTACTATAGTTGAATGATATCTGCTTGGCCCCAGGTATTCACAGAATGTCATAGTTATTCAATATATGTCTATGATTCTACACTTATTATATAAATAAAACGTTTGAGATCTATTGTTATTTTGCCTTCTCTCTTCCAGGCGAAGCTTGCTTTGGACAGCCTTGAAGTACCAGTGGGGTAACCTTTCTTCAATATTTCCTAATATTTTTGAGTTGGAAAGAAATAGGAGAAGTATGTATTCCAATTTGTTGGGTTCATGGATCAAACAGAGGTTGATATGAAAAATTGCTTAATCTAATTCTCCGAAGTGTGTGCACCTGAAGTATTAATACTGATATGCAGCTGGCCCAGCATGCATGGAAGTTGATTGATGAGAACATCATTATAACTCTGAACATATATATGAAAATTCATTTTCTTATGTTATTCTCCTCAACTTTTATTTTTATGTTTGGACAGCTGTGTAATTGTCAAGGATCAGAAGGTCATTTCCACAGGGAGAAATCGAACAAACGAGACTAGAAATGTATGCTACTTGTCTACTTGTTCCTCATTCCTTTTCAGCTATTCACATGCTGCTTCTGAGTAACCCTGATTTTTTTAATACCCTAGTGGCTTCTATTACTACCATAGGTAAAAGAAGAGTCTTGTTTAAGAGGATGTTAATTTGTGTACTTTTCACAACTTAGACTTGTTAAATCTGTTATAAGCCCATTCATTAGAAATGCTTAAGCTAGTACTCCCTCTGTCCACATTAAGTGTGCTCACATTTTTTGGGCATGGGTTTTAAGAAATAGTAGATGAAGTAAGAATATGGTGGGGTATTGTGGGGCCAATTTATAAATAAAGTGATTGTTTGTGAGTAAAGTTCAATGGCAATTTGAGTAATCAAGTGATGGTGGGAGGGTGATGATAAAGTGATTCTTTACATAAAAAGATGAACACATTTTTGGTGAATAAAGAAAGTGAGCATGCTTGTTGGTTGACGGTGGTGTTTTTTTTTTTTTCAGGGTTTGATAGTTAGAGGATTCCAATATTCACAATAGTGAACCCATTTGGGGTGAAGCTTAGTTGGTATCCCTTTTGGTTTCTGGAATTAATAGCATAGTGCAAATTCTGATGGAATCATTTGTGAGTTTTTACAAATTGTTTCTTTTGTTGGTTGAAAAAATAATCCACCCTTTATTTCAGTTTCTTATTCTTTCTACCGAATCTCTGTTGTCTAAAATTGATCGCTGGTCTGTAGGCTACTCGTCATGCTGAGATGGAAGCGATTGATGTGCTGCTTGACCAGTGGCAGAAAAATGGACTTTCAAGGGAAGAGGCCGCGTTAAAATTTTCTGAGTGCATACTTTATGTTACATGTGAGCCTTGCATCATGTGTGCAGCAGCCTTATCAATAATTGGTATGATTATTCTATTTCATTTACATGTTTTCAATATATATATCAATATGCAAACTTTAAGTTGCTATTTCCTGGTTCTGTATCAGGAATAAAAGAAGTGTATTATGGCTGTGCAAATGATAAATTCGGAGGTTGTGGATCAATATTGTCCTTGCATACAAATAGCTCTGGGAAGCTTCGGAGGTTTGATAATTAGCTAATACCACCTTTTTATATTTCTTGAAAACTTTTTACTACAATAAAAGGTACTCAAACACTTTCCTTTTCTTATTTTGTCTGATATTATTTATGTTTTTCTTGCAGTGGTGCGATTTCACAAAAGAAGGAATTCAAGTGCACTGGAGGATTAATGGCGACAGAAGCCATCAATCTTTTTAGAAGCTTCTATGAGCAAGGGAATCCAAATGGTAAACTGTAGCTAGTGATTACAAATTAATATTTGCTGGAATTGTACACAATCTTTAAATGGGTGAGGTTGCAACTTGGAAATTGGAATCAACAATTTAATATGCAAGTCAAGGCCAATTTAGTGCTTCATCCTAAACCATTTCAGGGACATGTGGTTCTAATGAAACTAAGCCCGTGTTTGGACTAAAAGATGTATAACTTTACTTTTTGACTGCTGGGATAATTAATATTGAGAACTTTAGTTAGTTTTTAGGAGTTGATCATTTGTTGTAGAATTGATAGAATGAATTTTTATTATTGTGGATTCCTATGACTAATATTTTAAGATTTTTGTTTGAGTGATATTGCTAGTGGTTGGAACTTGTTCCTTTAGTTTTGGCATGATTACATCTTGGGTCTTCCTTTACTAATAATAGAACTTTTGTTTCTTATCAAAATTAAAAAAAAAAAAAATTATATGCCCTGTTCTATATTACATGTGCATTCAGTCCATTCAGTCTTTTTGATTAAATATAGCCTTTTTATTTGATTCAGCACCAAAGCCTCACAGACCCCTGACGCAACTGGTATAAAGCCAATTCCTTGTGAAGTTTGTTCTACCGCCATGTGAAAAGGTACACTTTGGTAAAATCTTCTCATCATATGCATCAATCTGTAATCTATTTGTTTGGACTTATCACTTTGACCTATAAGTTTTCTGAAAAAGACCATTTCATATTATTTTATCTGCGTGCTGGGGATTTTCAACTTCTTAACATTCTCACAAGTAATGATGCCAACCCAGGGCCATCGCTTAGTTTGTTAAGCTGATATATATAATCCAGGAATAGATTTTTTTTAACTGATGTTTGACATTTGTTTCGAATTCTCTGCTCTTGGCCTAGTCACATACTTGGCTCATTCTTGTATGCAAGTCTGAATTTTGGTGTCTTCTTTTGATTAGATGGTTTTTTTATTCAGGTTCTGTGATGGACAAAATTTGGTTCTACCCTGAGGATCAAACTGCAGTACCTCGAAGAATGATCATGCCCCTATCCTATTCTGCCAATTTAGCATTGAAAATATTAAGGATTTAGTTTAGGAGTAAATTCCAACTGACTGCATCGCTCATGAGAAGCCTTGCTTGAAATTTTATGTTAGATTCTTAAATTAACTTTGTGACATCTATATATAATCCAATGCAATTTGTACATCAAATTTTCCTTGCTTCCCCATGGTGAAATGGAAATATGATTCGGATTTTGTTATTATTGTGCAAATAATATGTAAACCAAGCATATTATTATTGTGCAAGTTTCAGGCACTTCTTGAATGATTTGATAATTATGTGATTGTATGGCCAAAAGATATAAAACTTGATGAAATGATGAGATATTAAGTTTTTAACTTTCGTGAAATTTGTTCATAGTATAAAACTGATACTAAATTTCATATCATGAAACTTGTTCATAGGAGATTCTTCGAATACGAAAATTCTATATTCCCATCTAATGTACTGGGTAACAGATTGCACAAACGTTACCCTGACAATTGGGTGTATGCATAATGAGATATTTTATTTTAAAGAACTCGAATCAATTTATGTTACCATTTTAAAATGAAAATTGCAGACACAATTCGATGAAGATTTTTTGTACTCCGAATTAATATTTTCCCCGTTCAAAAGCCTTTGACACGCTAAAATCTATCATACATATCTCCTAGCCTTGGAATAAAAGAAGTCATAAATTTTGTTTTTCCACCAAAGCATATATACAGCGTTCCAAATCTTTGTGCCTGTCTAACAAACATAATATATTTCATAGTTTATAACTACCCAACTCTCCTCTCTCTCTCTCTTTCTCTCTCTCTCTCTTACGCAGAAAAACCTCAAAAAGGCCTGCTAGGAGCGCTCTATTGATGCAACTTTTGCACTGGCAAACTATAGGTATAAAGCAATTCTATTCTTGTGTTCATATCTTGAATTTTGACGTTCTGTTCTTGAGATTCTGATGAAGATATTTTTTGAATGGAGTTTTAGTTTTACTCTTGTTTAATGGTTTTATAATGAGTGGAGAACATGCCTGTACAGTTGTGTATGCCCGTTTGAATGTTTATATGTTTTAGTTGGTTTTTAATCGGTTGATTAATGGTGCAAGATTGCAATTTGTTTGGGACATAGCAATGCTGTGTGTGAAACCCTTGAATGATGAAAAAGAAAGTGCCTGAGATAGAAAAAAAAAAAAAAAACTTATTTATGGGGTCATCACTTTGATTAAAGGGGTGGTGAAAACATTATATTGTGGTGAGAGATTCTTGAGATCTGGTGGATGAGATAGAACATATGCAAAGGGTTAGAGAACAGAAAACCCTTCAATGAAGAAAAAGAAAGTGTCTGGGATAGAAAAATACTTGTTATCAATGGGTTATTAATTTGATAAAGAGAGTGGTAAAAACATTATGTTTTGGTGAGAGATTCTTGAGATCTGATGGATGAGATTGAAGGAGAACAGAAAACACTTGAATGAAGAAAAGGAAGGTTACTGGGATAGAAAAATACTTGTTATCAGTGGGTTGCCAATTTGATGAAGAGAGTTGTGAAAACATTAATTTATGGGTCTAATTTATTGAAATCAACTGGGTAATATAGTACGCATAGAAAGAGCTGGATAATATTTATATTTGAGAATCAAAGGGAAATTTGGAGAAAAAAAGGGTTAGAATATGGTTATATAGGAAGAGATGTCTAAACCAAAAACCATAGGAAAAAAAATCTGACTTAACCATTTTTAAAGATGGACTTGTGTACTTCATGGGTTTTACATAAATAGTTAAAGCTTACGGGTTATATAGTACGCATAGAAAGAGTTGGATAACATTTATATTTGAGAAACAAAGGGAAATTTGCAGAAAAAAGGGTTAGAATATGGTTATATAGGGAGAGATGTCTAAACCAAAAACCAAAGGAAAAAAATCTGACTTAACCATTTGTAAAGATGGACTTGTGTACTTAATGGGTTTTACATAAATAGTAAAAGCTTACGTATTGAGGACAGATTGCTTGTGTTTGATGTTGCCTTTTGACAGTCATCTCGTACCTAGATTGTATTTGGTAACATGATTGAGAAAGAAGATTGTCGCCTTGTATGGCCTTGCTAATTCGTCGATTGTAATTCTTGCTAAGTTTCGATACAGACCGAACAAGTATTATGTTAGGCAGAATTTTCTATTTTAGCCAGATAGAGAAATTATGGTAGATCATTCAGAATTGGATCTATGAGAACGGCAGCATCGTTGTTTTCAGCTGTTTGATATTCTTTACTTGAATCAGATAAGAGTAGGAGCTGTTCATTCAACTCTTTAACAAAATTTGTCCTTGGAAACGGATATCTGATATCAGTCATCTAAAGAATGTATTAACCCCACAACCCCAAAAACTGAAATTAGAAAGATTGGTGTAATAGCACTTTGCCTATGGTTCATATACTTACTTTAGATGGTTCTAAGAATCATGGGTTGTTAAAATGTGATAAGTTCAGAAACCAAGAGTTTCTGTGTTATAAATTGATGTCCTTTTCTTGTTTACCTTTCTTTTTTGACTTAATGCCAGGTACCAAAATTTGACAAGATATTCAATTTGTCCTGAACACCCGTTTGAAAGGCAGTGGAGAATCCTATTCAGAGGAGATGAAAATTGATGATGATCTATGTTTCGTAAACTATAAAAGAAGGTATTCCCAGCTATCGACTTCCAGTTCTATGCCTCAGAAATCCAGACACACTTTTGTATACCAACGTCAACGTGGGAAACAACATAAAAACTTTTTCGACGTTTGGACACAGCAATCATGGGATGATACTAAAACTAGTGATGCTTGTCCCTCTCCCATTTGTTCCGAAACCCACGTGATTTCTGTTTCTGGATATGCAACAGAAGGTGTAAGATCTCCTATTACGAGTCCAGTTGAACGCAAAGAAGTTGGTCCTGAAGAAGCCTTGAGAATTGATGTGAATGCGACTGATGATTGTTCGTCTTCAAAATCGAATTTGGACAATGCCGATGAGTGCTCCTCTTCTGGTGCTGAGAAGGCAGTTTCCCAGAGGGAAATAGCCATTTTAATTCTCAGAAATCAGGGATTGTTTGATGAAGTTTCGACCAGACAGAACGGAGCTTCTACAGAAAGTAACGGCATTCGTAGGGACACCTACTGCTCGACTTCATGCAAAGTCTGTGAGCGTATGGAGACTACATCGAATATGCTAATATGTGATAATTGCGAAGATGCCTTTCACATATCTTGCTACAATCCTCGTTTAACAATGTTACCAGTTAACGAGTGGCTTTGTAGTTCTTGCATGAAGAAGAAGCATAAAATATTGAAAGATAAATCTACCAGCAATGTGGTAAGAAACCAGTATTCAGAGTCGGAATTGGACTTAGGATCGTTTGAGTTCATGTTCAGAGACACTGAGCCATATATGTCTGATGTGAGGATAGGAGATGAATTTCAAGCAGATGTCCCTGATTGGTGTGGCCCTGTTAACGAGTATGTTGCCTCAACTCTTAGTATTTCATCTCGTTCTTTCTTCTCTTTTGTATATTTGTAGTTTGCTCTCAAGTTAACCAGGCTTAGGTAGTGTTTGCAAACCCAACTAAAGGGAGTAAAAGCACTTTTTTATAAAGCTACCCCCCACAGTTTTAGCTTTTCAGAAGTACTTGAGTTGAGTTTGCAAACACCCCCTTAGTATTAGAATAACTCTATTAACTTGTGCATCTGCTTCATCATAAGATGTTTACTTGTAAGCAAATTTTAGTGTCATTCAGCTGTTACTGTTGCACCATTTAATACTCCCTTTGTCCCCTAATAACTTTCACACTTTCCTTTTTGGGACGTCCCACAATAACTTTCACACCCTAAATATGGAAATAAAACACTCTCACAATACCTACTTTAATTCAAAATACTCTACACTCATTGGTTCAAAAAGTCAATAAAGCAGTTTTTCTTAAAATCTGTGTCACCCCACCTATGAAAGTTAGGAGGGGACGGAGGGAGTACATGTTTTTATTATACTGTGACTGCTAAAGATCTCTAATTCTTCATTTCCAGATAATGTTCATATGGTTTTGTATGAAAGTTGTTAGCCACATTTTATGATTTCAAAATTCTCATGCCTCAAGTGATACTTTTTAGTAAACGGAGTCATAAAAGGCATATATATATACGCATCATAAATATTGATCATGAAATGTGTGTTTCTTTTCCTTCTAATATGCATAAGTTTTAGAGTTGATCTTCATCTTGTTTTGTACTTTTATGTCTGCTTAAACAACCATTTATGCGCTCTTAGAATTGTGCTCACAATTGCTACAGGAAGTGCGATCTTAACGACGACACATTTGATGTTGTTCCTTCTGATAACAATGCCATGCAGGTAAAAATTTGGATGATTTAATTGATCATTTATTAGTTAACATTACGTTTATTACATACTAAAATGAAAAGTTTTATGATTCTGTCCAGGAACTGAATTCTGTCAAATCTTTAAAGCTCAGTTCTATTGGCAACTGGCTTCAATGCCGAGAGGTCATTGAAGGCGTTGGAGATGGTATTGATGAGACTATTTGCGGAAAATGGCGCAGGTAAATTCCTTCTTTTATAATGAGTAAAGTTTGGATTTGGATATTGATAAATACAATGTTGCATCTGGTTAGAAAGTCATAAATACGTGGATTGATGCTCAATTGTGTCAAAAGATTATCTTAGGTTGAATATTTTTGGTTGCTCTGCCTGAGATTACCATAGGGAGAGAAGATATTTTCCAGATTTATGAGAGCTTAAAGGAAACCTCCCCTGGTTTTAAGCTGATGATACAATATAATTATATAGCTCTCATGATTTGATTCAGTATTTTACGACCTTTTTTTATGTTTCTCGTATATTCAATAAAAAAGACATTGCTTCTCTTTTGTTCTTCTTATTGTTCTTAGAGTTTTAAAATGAAACAGAAACTTAATGCAATGAAGTGGAAATTATACGTATGTTTTAACTATAAAATCGAATGCAATCCTGTCAAAGTTGGATTTGTAAACACCTGACTAGGGTCCTAGTTTCTTAGATTAATTTTTTTTTTTTCGACACATTGATTTTAATGATATAGAGAAAGATATACGGGATGAGGAGATAGGGAGGTCCAGAGCTTGGCCAGCTTCTTGTTTTTCTCGATTCGGTCAAATTTAGGGACGTGGGAGATGATAGTAGAGTCTGGATGGCTGACTCTTCTCAGCTTTTTTCTGTTAAAACCTTCCTTTTGTCTTTATGGCCGAATTATATTCTTCCTGTTGGTTTAAAATTATCTAGATGAGTCCGGTTGAGAGGAAAATTCATCTTCCTTTGGTTGATAGCTTTAGGAAAATTGGACAGATGGTGTGTTATGTTGGTCTATTTGGTTAGAAAGGAACAAAAGAATAATGTATGGCTCTTGTGAGTCACTAGGGGATGTATGGGATAGAATTAGATATACTGTGGCCTTTTGGTCTTTGAGTCTAATTAGCTTTAAGGGTTTATCTTATTTCAGAGTTGGAGCTTTGCTTTATAGTCATTTGGCTTCCTTGTAATTGTTCTTTCACGGGGATTCCTCATTCCTAGTTTCTACTTAGACTACAAAATAGCACCTTTTGATAGCTGTAAGGACTATTTGAACTTCCTATTCTTTTAGTATGCTCATATTCTACGATTCATTATCTCCGTTCATCGATTCTAGATTGAAAGCCATTGTAAACATTTAGTTGAAGCATTGGTTGTGGGATAATACCCAGCTTTTTATTAATTTCTATTCATATTCATACTGAATTCTGAAGTTAAGATTGGCAGGGCCCCCCTTTTTGAAGTTCAAACTGATAACTGGGAATGCTTCCGTTGTGTCCTTTGGGATCCAGTTCATGCTGATTGTGCTGTACCCCAGGTGAATATTCCACCAATCTTTATTTTGTTATATTATTCAATCTTTTGACATTGCATTCTATATTATGTGATTCAATTTACCCATTTTTTAGAAGTCATACAAGATGAATACATGTAGTTAATGTTATCACCTCTTGCTGATTTCAGGAGCTAGAGACACAAGAAGTCATGAAGCAATTAAAGTACATAGAGATGGTATGTTTTCTTATTCATGGTTTTTCTTGATATTGCCATCTGTTTATCATACATATATATTGATATAATGAGTGATGAACGTCATGCAGTTGAGACCGCGGCTTGCTGCAAAAAAGCGCAAATTGAATAGTGCAAAAAGTAACGGTTCAGAAGACGTATCGGGGAAAGACAAACATGGAAATACGACGAAGAAAAGCGCCAAAATTGTAAGATCTTCACTTGCGTGAGTTGGTAGTTGTAATTTTCAGAAACATACACTGAGATGCAAAAATATGCATCAAAAGGATTGAGTTGCAACATTGTGAAGAAGCTATCGTAGCTCTTTTTTGTACATTCCGTTTGCTTATTCTTAGCTATGCCTTTTTTGTCAAATTGTTGACAGTTTTGAGTTGTGAATATAAAAGGCTATTCAGAATTTTGAATGGAGCACACTGAATTTCATTTCTTTTTTCTTTTTCTTCTTGGGGTGGTGGGGTGTTAGCTTTGACAAAAGAGTGAGATATTAAGAAACTGAATTTTTGAATGGAGCACACTGAATTTCATTTCTTTTTTCTTTCTTTATTCTTTTTCTTCTTATGTGTGTGTGTGGGTGGGGGGGAGGGAGGGGGTTAGCTTTGACAAAAGTGTGAGATATTAAGAAACTAGGACTTTCATAAGAAACTATGGAGCTGGCATTAAAATAAAATGGACATTGGACTAATGGGAAAATATATTGCTATATATGATGGGAATGGGTATTTTGTGTGTAGGTTGAAAACTATCTACTTTCATTTTGTTTGAATAACAAAACATAAATTTTCAGTGACAGAAATTCAACTTAAAGCAAATAAGAAACAAGATTCTACTGCCTGTTGTACCAGAGTAATTTTTCCAGGGGACCTGGTGTTGTAATCATGATAATGTCTTTAAACATCACTCTGGCAAATGAAATGGTTCTGGGAAGAGATTTGATAGGTACCGTGAATTTTGGCCGACGCTCTTTTGGCAATTCGTTTGTGCTTTAAATCGAATGTGCCTCAACAAGTGGTCGTCGAAGCTCCATCAAACTGTCTGTCCAATGCTATAAAATGTGGCTTTTCTGTAAAGCTGGCAGATTGTGTGCCTGGCCCGGTCCAAGAGTACAATCGGGCTTTTCTTCCCAGCCGTGCCCCACGTTTTTTAGTGATCACCATGCCTGAAAATCAGGTATATAGGGCCATGCTCAATTTACCAGCAGCTCTAGTGTTTTACTAATGAACTTTTCTTGCAGGTATTCTATTATTGCTTAGACAGAAAAGAGTTCTATCGACTCATGTTAGACGTTCGAAGATATGTGGGAGGGAGTCGTGTTTGTCGTAGCTATGTGTTACTTTTCTGTAGCCTTGGGTTAATATTCATCAACTTGTTTTTAAGTCACTTCTCATGATATAGTTTGATCATTCTTGTGTGTAGATATGTGCTATTCTTATGTTTGATATGTTGGAGATATGAATTACTTTATACCAACTCTATTTTTTACCCATTCTTTGGTGGATTTGCTTTGCCCCCAACAACATACTTTATAAGTGAGCATACATTGCTTGATCTTAAGTTTCTTAACATGTAATAATATTTCATGTGTACAATGATGATGCCTTACTACAGTCTTTATTTCAGCTTCATGCATCACATCACAAGGTTTATACTGAAGAAACCAAAATTGTTTGGCATCAACTGTTGGGTCTATTTACATACATACATACATACATGTTACGCCATAAAATTTTGCACACTTAAAAAGTGGCACAGTGGCACGAAAGATCGAAAAGTTCAATAGAAACCCGTTCCACTACATAAACATCGAAAAATTGTTCCCAATGATTTTCCACAGCCACATCGAACCATTCTGTTCGTTATTCTACCTAACACTCACTTGTGACCTTGAAATTTGGTACATTATGAAACCTACTTTCACTAAATTAGTTCAAAAAGAAATCCTTGATGCCCAGGATGTAAACAATGGGAGTACAGCGATGATGCAGGATAGCTCAAGAGACCTTCTTACATGGAAAGACCTCCATCAATAGTCAATACCTGTAAGATCAAAACAAGTCCAAAAGAGAGTTATAGATATGTATATCTTCGTCACGAGGAAAAGCATAGACTTTGGAAACTAATGCAAAATCCAAGGTAAATGATATGTTGCAAACCTGCCCAGTGATGTAAGCTGCAGCAGGGTCAAGGGCCAAAAATTCCACCAGACCGGCGACTTCTTCTGGTTGACCATAGCGCCCTGGATTCGATACAGCAATACATTTTTTACAATAAGATATTTCGAAACCTAAATGATAAAACTTGCATTTGAATTAAAGTATTTGGGGGATGAATTGGAATCCATTATTATAATAAGTTCCACAAGGTGTTCATTTAGAACTTATGTTTGAGTGATTTTCTGCGGATCTGATATTCTAATTTTGATAAATATAACTAAATGCAACTATGATAGTATCTGGATTCCAGATTCTTTAAAAAATAGCAAGGAAATAGCTGAGAAGTGAGAACCCCAAGGTTCAGAGCACTTGATGATCAAACAAGAATTGCTTACCCAATGGGATAGCCTCCTTTATCTTTTTCTCGAACTCTTCGGCCATTTTTTTAGTCATATCAGATGAAATAAACCCAGGAGCGACAGCATTTACCTGCCAAGGGAAATATTTTATCAAATTTAAATTCCAGGAGCTAGTTCAAGCTGCAATTTACATTATATTTACCAACTAATAGTGTAACCAACTCCTGCAAACTCACTGTGATATTTCTGCCAGCGTACTCCTTCGCAACGGACTTCGTGAATCCAATTACACCTGCTTTTGCAGCACTATAATTGGCTTGCCCAACATTGCCAGCAAGACCAACAACAGACGAAATATTAATTATCCTTCCCTGCAAAGTGAAAAGCCAATTTGGTAATTAGTTTATGACAAAACAATGAAAAAAATAGACCAGGAAAAGACTAATGTGTGAAATTTGTTGACTTTAAAAATTTGGATTGCAAGAATCAATTTATAGATTATTCAGTCCAACTTCCTAACAAACTTATAACTTTGTAGGTGTAAATTTCTTGCAGTCTAGACAAGGAAGTGGAAGAGGAAAGGAAACATCACACATAGAAATACACTGTGTGTATGAAAAAATAAGAATAAAGTTACTAAAGGCAAGTTCTTGATCCATGGCCAAGATGGCAAACTAAGTGAAGCATAATTAAGGACATAAAAAGTTTAGAGATACCTTTCTCTTCTTCATCATTATTTTGGCAGCTGCCTGAAAGTAAAATAATAGAGTTAATTTAGAGGATTTGGGCATCAATATCTGCGTATGGGAGATTTAATAAACTGACCTGAGTACATAAGAAAACTCCGGTAAGGTTTAGATCAATGACCTCCTGCCACTGAGATTTCTTCATTCTCATCAACAAGGCATCCCTCGTTATACCTGAAACCATAGCAAATTGTTAAGAGAAACTAAACAGAAACACATATTTGGAAGCAAACAAATTCAAACTTTTAGACCACCTGCATTGTTGATCAAAACATCTACTGTTCCCCATGCATCCATTGCCTGCAGAGGTGTCAATAACATATAAATGAGGCTATGATATCTACTGCAAAAAAATAAGAACAGCAGAACTAGAGAATTCTCTCACAGTTTTAAGCATTAACCCCACGTCTTCTTCCTTTGAAACATCTCCACCAAAAGTAAGAGCTTGCCCACCAGATGCCTCTATCTGCAAGAAATAACAACCACAATAACTTCCAATTCTACATTAAACCAACAAAAATGAGTATCAATAGATCTAGTGAAGGTTCATCCTACATTCCTACTGTCACATGATAAAAGTTACATTATCAATTGATTGACAGAACAGGCATGTTCTGGTGCAATTTGATGAGTACCACTAGAGAAAGAGGGACGGAAATTGATTGTCCTAATGGAATATAACAGTCAAATATTGAATTGTGAATACAATCTATGTGCAAGTGAAAGGCCATAGTTAAATATATAAAACACAGATATCAGCCATAGAAATATCTGCATACCACAATATCTAAAAGGTCGAGTGCAGATTCTGATTTATAAATGCCTTGTCAATTTCTGGAAAAAATATACTGATACACAAAATGCATTGTTCACCTCTTTGCAAACTTCTTCTGCCTCCTTCGATGACCTCGCATAATTAACCAGAACCTGCAGAAATTAATTTATAATCAACTTACACAATGCCAAAAGTAAAGTGAAGCCTCAACACACAAATGTCATCCTTACAAATACTTAAAATTGAAAAGGACTCAACTCTAGTCGAGATCGACAAATCCTCAATTATATTTCACGCTAGTTCATTCATTCAGCCACTACAATGTACCTCAAAAGAAAGCTAAAAAACTACTCCAGCAAACACTAGCTGGACAAGCTAATTCCCGAAAAAGCAATGTTGTGTATTAAATCCGAGATTGAATACATCAACCATCGATGAGATTACCTTGCAACCAGATTTCCCCAGAGCCAGAGCAATCGACTTGCCAATGCCTCTGGATGCTCCAGTAATAACTACAACAGGAGCTTCCACTTTCTGAGCTGCTTCGTTTTCAGCTTGTTCAATGCTCGCAACCTGAGCTCTAATGCCTATACACAATACGACAAAATAGAACTTCAATCGCACTATCTACACTAGAAATTGGCCCAAAATATAGCGCAACCTTTCACATACCTGAGGACGAGAAGGATCTGATGGAACGGAACTGCAAACTGAGCTCCGGAAGCTTCGCCGGCGAAAACATTGAAACGTACCGAAAACTAGCGTTTTTCTTGTGAAATACGCCGGCGGACTTGAAGGCAACAGCCGCAGATCCAGGGGCGAAGGTAGCAGCCATGGTTGGAGAAAATCGGAAGAGCGGAAGAAGACGAGTAAATCTGAAATTCGCCACCGAAGAAAATAAACGCTCAATAGTAGTAATAAGGGGAAGAAAAAATGAGAGCTTAAAATTTCAATTTTTAGGCGGATTTCATAAATAACATACTCCATCACCATTTTTTTACGCTCGGCTACTTCTTTTCTGCGCAAAGCCAAAAAGCTTTTGATCTTTTAAATATATATATATATATATATATATATATATATATATATTATTTTGAATTGATTTTGTTCTTTTTTTTTTTATCAGAAATAGATTTTGTTCATATATTAACAAAAAAATTGTATACAAAGAAACACAATTTTTCAATACAATATATGTATGTGTAAATATAAGGGAAAATATATTTTTTTCCCTTTAATTTTGGTCGAATTTGGTTTTTGACCTGTTAACTTTGGAATTCTTAATTTAGTCCTGTAATTTACAAAAAATTGTATTTTTTGTCTTGTTACCTGTTACACCAGTTAACTCTTCCGGTGAAACTGACGTGGCACCACATTTTTAAAAGTTATAGGACTAAATTACCGAAAGAGTTACCTGGTATAACAGGTCACAGGATAAAAAACACAAATTTTATGAGTTATAGAATGTAATTCAAAAGTTCAAAGTTAACATGACGAAAATCATTGTTAACAGAAGTAAAAAGACAAAAAAGTGTATTTTCCATAAATATAATGGTAAATATGTTTTCTATAAGGATAAGTATACGATCCTTGGATAAGTATCTTGGATAAGGATTAATGGGGGTAATTATGTCATTCTATATGTTATATGAGTTTTTATACATCATATCAAACACAATATTAATTTATAGGGACCCCTATTTACAATCTATCAAACACTCATACTAAGTACTTATACTACTAATACATGTATTATTTATACTACATACTATTTTATCTCATTCAACCCAATACAAATAAGAACCTCTATCAAACGGACCCTTAAAGTAATACAAACTTGAGCGTGTTATTATATTTATCTATGGACGATTTTTTTAAGACTCGATCTGGTTGGTTTTCCATTGAATTTTTATTTTCTTCTTTACATATGTTAATATTGTATGTGTAATTTTACATGAGAGTTAATTGTGAATTAGGTTTTTCTTTTTTCTTCTTCTAACCTCTTTTCTCATTATGTTCACATTGAAATCCTCATAAACCCTATATTATTCTAAATGATATAAACACAAGATTTAATACAAGGTTATAGTGCATAGTGAAGCCCAATAATTTGAAGTAGAACATTAGTATAAATATTATTCCGTAGTTTTCTTATTAATGATATTAAAATAATATATGTAAGTAGTGATTTCAAATATTATTTTTTTGTGTTTTGTTCCGTCATCATAGTCTTAAATGTCTACATCTCACATTTATTACTGTATCATTCAATAAAACGTTTCACATGTTTATACAATACAATATATATATTATTTTAATTTAATGTGCCTAGTCTCGTGTGTTCTCATTTTACATGAAACTTCTACTCCCTCCGTGAAGACAAAGAAAAGGAGCATGTAAACTAATAAAATAATAAATGCAATGCAAATATTGTGATAAGTGAGTGACATTTAATATAAATAAAAATGAGATATAGATATAAATAATAGTAAAAAGGATTTTACCAAAAATAGAAACTTGTATTAAAATGGATGAAAATGAAAAATGAGAATCTTCCAATGGGATGCCAAGTACTCCCTCCATCACAATCTCGATTATTCTCTTACTTGAAAATTCGTCCTAATTTCGATCGCACCTTTCTATAAATAGACCATTTTTATTTACAAAAATATCACAAAAATAATTTTATTCCCTTTTATATATCACAATACCAATAAAAGGTAACTTTATCTCAATAAATACTACTCCTTCCGTATTCAAACACTCTTTATACATTTGGAGGCACATTTTTTAAGAAAAATGTGTAATAAGTAGATTATTGAGGGTGATGTGTAAAATTTTATTATTAAAGTAATAAATTTGGTTGAAGTGAG
Organism: Ballota nigra; assembly: GCA_947034835.1. Classification (NCBI taxonomy): domain Eukaryota; kingdom Viridiplantae; phylum Streptophyta; class Magnoliopsida; order Lamiales; family Lamiaceae; genus Ballota; species Ballota nigra. The sequence continues at coordinate 96,900,919 of OX344727.1, forward strand.
TGTAAAAAGTAATAACATTTTGTATAAATATACAAATATCGTAAAGATAAAGTTAAGGATTTCCACTTATAGAATGTGCAAAGTGTTTGAAGACAGACAAAAAAGAAAAATGTGCAAAGTGTTTGAGAATGGAGAGAGTAATAAACAACTACCACATTAAAACAGTGTCAAAAGCAAAAAAAAAAAAAAAATCGAGATAGGGACGAAGGAAATATTTAATAATTCTATTTAAAATATCTAAAACCTTTTATTTCATTTATTTTCTTCATGGGCCGAGCTGCAATGAAGTTGGGCCCAAAAACACATAAAGACACTCAACTAACACAAGTACACGCTATTGATTTTATTTATTTATTTTTAAATGGAATAATATTTACAATAATCCATCAAACATGCCTCTTATTGTGTGATTTCGAGACAATCATGAAGTAAGTGGTGGCCAATGGATCACCTCACACACGAGACAATTAATAATTGAATCAAGAAGATTATATAATTCATTATTTATATTTTTTACGAAATTAATGTACAATTTAATATTAATGACATAGATATTGATTTGTTTTCACTAAGAATGAATTTTTTTCAAAAATAAATAAAATGTATGTTGATCTATAAATTTCACTTGTCTATAAAATATGTATATTGGGCAGTGTTCTAAAAGTCGCTAGTCGGTCGGTCGACTGAGGACTAGGGACTAGTCGAAACCACCTAAATGAATAAAATAATTAATATTTAATAAAATTTAATAATTAATAATACATTAAATACATAAAAAAAATTAACACCACCACCTAGCACCCTTTAATATTAAAATTATCATCACCCTAAACAATACCAAAATTCAAAACTCAATAAGATAACAAGGATACACATTAATATAAATCAAAACTCAAAAGACGTCATCCAAATTCCAGATAGTAATAAGTCATGACTCATAATAAATACAAGACATACTAGTTCGTGAACGGCGGCCTGGGGATGGGAGGGCACCGCGACGGGTTGTTTGTTTTAATTTCAGATTTTTTGGTTTTGGATCCCTAATTCTCCTTTTAGATTTTTGTAATATATATTTATTAAAAAAAAAGGGCGACTAGTCGATTAGTCGGCGACTACACGGTTCTAGTCGCCGACTAATGCCGAAACCGTGCATTTTCACCGTTTAGAGGGTAATCGGGTCGGCCTAGGGTCGACTAGCGACTAGTCGGCCGACTAGGCCGACTTTTAGAACACTGATATTGGGTTTGAGAAACAAGTTAAACTATAGATGTAAAAAAAAAAAGCCTAAAGGCTTTCTTTTAAATGATAATAGTTAACTAAATTAAAATAATGTGTGCACAATGCATATCAAATTATGAAATTGTTTTCTTTGAATTAAATTATTTGGAAAAAAATTACTCACATAAATCCAACAAATATATTAAACTAAGTACAAAATCCGTGTTCCATGTGAGATTGAAAATAAAATTTATATTATATTTAGATTAAATACCGTAATAAATTATTATGGGTATAATTACACATTTATAAATATTTATACATGAATTTTTTTCGAGTTTGCAAGCATTTGTATTTATCATAATTCTTTAAAATATAGTAAAAGTTAACTTATAATTTTTTTAGTAATTCAAAACAATTATTAATTTACAATAAAAAAAAATTCTTAACCACATCCTCAAATTTACAATAAATTGTTTGTTTTTAATTAAATAATTTGGAAAAAAAAAACGACTCGAATAAATCCCACAAATATATTAAAGTTTATTGTGTTATGAGTCGAGCATATACATAATACATGTCACATAAGAGTTTTAATTACTTGATTAATTGATTTCAAATTTCAAGCTCCAAAAAACTTCTCACCATATTAAATATCGAAATACAAAGACAACCTTATATTTATATCAAATAAATGATATCCAAAACCCTAATCTCAAACCTTGAACTTATATGTTGACAAATTCAAACTTCATTAAAAAAACTTGGCTAGTTCTAATAATGGTTGATTACAGCTTTTTTATCCCAAAACTTTATTATAAAGCAATGATTAAGAATAATTATTTCGCATGTATGAAGGAGAAAGGCTAGCTACTGGTTTATCTATTATGATAATAACGGCGTTCTCCATCACCTACCAAATAAAATGACATGATTAATATATTTAAACAATTTTTAGACCAACCAATCACAATGTCATAATTTCTTAATTGCTCTCTTCAATGTCGGCTAGTGGTTGAGTTGAGTAGTTCCATAACAATATTAAAATACATTATTTTAAATATATACTACTTATGGTACTTGATAATATATGACATTTCAGGAATAATCATAAGATTGAATAAATAATTTGTTCAGAGAATGACCCATCATTAGATTTATTTGAAGGGGTAGGTTTTATATAAAAATATTTTATCGATAATTTGATCGGAGTGTCATTAATTTGGATTCAAGAAAATGTACAACAATTATAATATAATATCACTAACCTAGATTAATGATAATCCTGATGAGATTAACGATATTTCTGATCGAATATTCGATACTTTAAAATAGTTTCATGATAAATTTATTATGAATAATTTTCATATAATATTTTGCATCATTTAAATAAATTGAGATGAGTAAAATATGTACTTCTATTGAGAGTGGGAGTACAATATAATGGTAAAGATTTTTTTTTTAATTAATAAAAGAAACCAATATATGGTAAAGAAGTAAGTATATAAGGAGAAATAACTTTTAAGTGACAGTAGTTATATTTAGTAAAATTAATCCTTATTATTCAATTAAACATTTGAGTTATACGGTGTATTTTATACATATAAAATTTTATTTGAAAAATAATTGAAAGTGAAATAAATTAAAAGTACAGAATACTATGAATTCATGTTATACGGTTGATATGTTAAATCAAATAATCAAACCATTCCGAGCATCAAAATAGTAGTGTCCGTAACTTCAATCAAACAATGTACTTAAAACTTACCTTTTCTACATTTACTCTTGCAAAAAGGGACAAAATTCGACATTTATTTTGTCCATATTATAAATTGTCATTATCTCTCAAATAACAAACTAGAAGAAAATACCAAGAAAATTGTATTTACACTATGCTCTACCCCAACACTTGATTCATAATAATTACTAGGAAAATATTAAAAAAATATTATTTATATATCGTGGATTCATGCACTACCAAGAAAATATTAAAACAAAATATTATGTTTACATTAAACTATTATTATTTTGTATGAATTGATATTATTGTTTAGTGGTATATAACTGTACTATGCACAAAGTATACATAATATTTGATTAGTAAAATAAAATATCCATCCGTTTCAAAATTAGTGTTAATTAAGAGTTGAATTTAGTTTCAAATTAAGAGCCGTTTTAGCTATTTTCCAACAATTTTTTTTTTTTTATGTGATATGTATGACGGAGGGATTATTAATTAAAAATATAGAGATCTTAAAAGAATATTAAAATTTAATTGATACTTTAGATATATATATATATATGTGAATTATATATGTCAAAATTTTATATTTTTTTTTTGAAAAAAATCTCTAAAATAAAATTTGTTTCGAAAAAAAAAAAGTGAGCAAGTTTATAAAAAAAAATTATTTTGGAAAATATGAGTTGTTTTATTAAAGAACATTAATTATTTTTTTACTAAAAAGTATCAATTATAGAATATAATTCTTTTATTAAAAAAATATTAATTGCTCTATTAGAAAATATTAAATGCAAGCCAGCATCTTCATAAATAACTTTTACACCATAGCTACTCCTAAAAGTTTCTTGCTCTAATTTTTTTTTTTAAAATTTTTATGTAATAAGAGTTATGACATACTATTAATTTGGAAACTTGTGGAATAAAAATAAAAAATATAAATAAATAGTAAAAATGAAAGAAACACACTCTACTATTCAGAGTAACTGAAAGAAACAAAGAAAAGAAACGAAGCTTGCAGAGTAGAAGAAAAGTGGAGTAGTATAAAAAGCAAACAACAAACAACATCCCCACTCTTTCATAAATTTCCTGCATTATTATCTTTTATTTACTGTAATTTTCTCATTTAATATCTGGATTTTTTCTCCGTCATTATTACTCCTTTTCACCTAGCTGCCGGCGGCGGCGGTGGTGGTGGTGGCGGCGGTGCTGCTTGTCGCACATTTCGCTTTCTCTCTTCACAATCCACCTGTCACGTGAACATTAATTGCGCCTTCTTCTTTATTCCTTTCAGCTTTTGGTTCTAGGGTTCTCTTTTTCTTTTGCACTTTCTCACCTGATTCTGGATGCTTCCTGATCCAACAACCGCACCGAGATCCGATCAACTACCGTGCGCTTTAATTTCAGTTTGGGGGTAACCGAGATCCGTTCAACTACCGTGCGCATTATTTTCAGTTTGAGGGTTTTGTGGTGTGAAAGGGAGCTTTGAAGTAGGTAACGGAGAAATGACGATTGTGTACGTGCAATTGAGCTTGTGTTTACTGTTTGTTGTTGCTTAAATTTGTGTGGAACTTGAGTGTTGGATTTTGTTTTTGCTTCTTGTGTGTAAATTGTTGCTACTTTGGCCTTGGCATTTTGGAGCAGAAATAGGGCTTGAATTGAGGTTAGGATTTGGGCGAATTTTGTCTGTTGAGGTTTGGTTTTGGAATTTGAGTGGTGGAAGAGAATTTGGGTGGTTTTGGATTTACCATATGTTATGGTTGAGTGCTAATGTATGGGTAGAAATGATTATGTTTTTCCTTGGCTTTAATGGAAACGTGAAGTAGGTTTTGGCTTGATCATTGTGGTAGAGGAAGACAGTTGAATAATATTTATAAGATATAAGTGGGATCATCTAGTATGGTTTTTGCATGACGTTCAGCTTGAAATTTGGAAGGGATTTGATTGAGAACATATTGATCGAGATCAGTTGAGAGTTTCCAGAAATGCCTCCGTCGCCTGTGATGAGAGTTTCACCTGGGAGGGAGCTGAAGGCGGAGAATCACAAAAGAGGGCGTAGTCTTGAAAGCGGGGTTCTCTATCGAGAGAAGGAAGTTGATCTTGATCTTGCTCTGTTCAATGAGGTGCAGAAGAAAGAAAGAGAAAGTTTCTTGCTTCAGTCAAATGATAACTTTGACGACATCTTCTGTAAATTCTTGCACCCTCATGATATAGTTTTGGCATTTATTAAAGCATTTACAGCATTTTGTCGTTTATTTATGACGTGTTACTGACAATTTGCTTTTACCGTTAATGGCATTGACAGCTTCAAAATTAAGACACTCATCAGATTATACACTTGGAATCTCAATTCCTGCTCGAGGAGAGAGCAGCGACCTGCTCAATGCAGAGGGAGATAAAAATGACTATGACTGGTTGGTTTTTTGCTCTTCTTACAAATTAATCCTTTATATCCTTTATTCGTTCATTTTATGTGCGTCCTAGTTATATCTTTCGCAAGTCTCAGGAATGAATGAAACTACAACAATGAAATGCTTTGAGGATTTACTTGTGTTTCTACACAAACTCATCTTGCAATAGTTATGGCGGGTGAACATAGTCAGATATGCTGCCACCACTTAATCTATGAACAAAACTAGTAAAAATGTTAAAGGTTGCTTTTATGTGGGTTTATTCATTTAGCTGTTGCTTGCGAGATGTGTAGCTTTATTATTGTCCAGTAATGTGCATGAGTTTATGCATTGGATTTAGCTGTTGATAATAAGTTACAAATGATTATAGGTTGATAACTCCCCCAGAAACTCCTCTATTTTCTTGTCTGGATGATGAGGTGCCACCACCTAATTTTGCACCTAGGGGCAGGCCCAGGAGTCAACCCATCTCAATCTCACGATCACCAACGGTACTCTTAGAAATAGAAACAACTTAAATAATGCATTCAGTATATATATGGTTATTAACATCTGAAATTGTATTTGAATATGTATTCAATTAGATGGAGAGTGCTTATGGAAGTGGTAGAGGTAGTGCAAGTCCTCATCGCCTCAGCCCATCTCAGAGGTCCGGAAATAGTAATTTGCAATCCAGAAGTAGGGCTTCTTCGACTCATTCAAGCCCACCTCCTAGTATGCGACATCTTTCTCCATCAAGGAAGTTGTCTCCTACACCAAGCAAACCAACATCTGCTACGAGGTCTATTACTCCAACGCCTAGGAGGGTGAGCACTGGTTCTCCTGCCCCATCACGGGTGAGAGGTACCTCCCCAGTCAAGACAAGTCGGGGGAACTCTGCTTCACCAAAAATAAGAGCATGGCAATCTAACATTCCTGGCTTTTCCTCAGAGGTGCCTCCTAATCTCCGTACCTCACTGGCAGATAGACCAGCATCATATGTAAGAGGGTCCTCCCCAGCATCCAGTAATGGCTCCAGATATGGCAGAAAATCAATGTCTCCAACTGCGTCTAGGAGTGTTACTTCATCACACAGTCATGACCGGGATCCATTTAATTCCTACAGCAAAGGTTCTGTTGCATCATCTGGCGATGATGATTTAGACTCTCTACAATCCATGGCTGTCAGCAGCTTGGACAGATCATCTCCAAGAAAAGTAGGTGCTTACCTGAACAACAGTCCCATCAAGAAACCAGCAAAAGTTTTGTCAAGTTCTCCTAAAAGACCCTTAGTTCTACAGGTATTTTCTTTATGTTTAGTAACTTTTGGCCTTTTATCATAGTTATTTATATTTATTTCCTACTGCTTGCTGTATGTGGTTTTACTATTGCTGATGGCCTGTTGAATGAGTCAAATATATCTACTAGTCTTTTTTTTTTTTTCCTTTTCTAGAATGTACAGTTATATTTTATTGTCCAAGTCTGCACAACTGTTCTATCATTTATTCATGCATCACGTCACGTGCATGCATTCTGTTTACTTAGAAAATGAAGCATGCTTAATACTTTTTAATTTATATTTTTCAACAAGTTGGTGAAGAAGATTTGCTTATTTTCTGGGTAATGCTGTTCAAATTTTATTTTTATTTATTTTACCTTCTTTTCTTAGTAAAGTTATCAAAATGTCACTTTTGCATTTGGAATTATCTGCTCCACTTTTGTTTTTTCCGGATTATTGTATTAATCTCATTGTTGTCCTGCAGTATTAAATTTCCAGGTGGACACATTGATTATGGTTTAGGATGGTTCAATATACGCTCTATGAGTTCTACTTTTTCCTTTTTAGGGTTCAGTTACTCCATATGCACTTATTCGATGTACACGTGTCTTGATCCATTTACTTAAAATATTAAACTGCCGTTTGTAACATAGATTCCAAAAGGACTAAACAGGCATGTAATTGTATATATATAGAAAAACTTGTCAAATTGGAGCATTATCATGCAGAGCTCCTATTTGATCTTCAACTACTTGTTATTGGAAATAAACTTTGTACTTCTACAAGCATATGCACTGGATTGTGTCTGGAGTTTACTTAAATCAAAATAAAGCATATGAGTGAATACAGATAGATTACTAAATGAAGCCAGAGTCTTAATATGGTATGCACATCCCTAAATTGTGAAATGATCTCTGCTTTCACCCGAAGCATGGCTTACTGCAGCACTTTACTTGGTCGTTGAGCAAATACATGAGTGGTTTTTACCAGACTATTGATATTGATGTTTCTCTCCACTCTCCATGTGCAGGAACGCAAGGTCCCTCATAACATGTTTAGGCCATTGCTGTCTGGTGTCCCCAGTTCTACATTCCATGTTGGAAAAGCAAGTGCACATAATCGGTCTCTGACATCCAGAAATTCTTCAGTTACAACAAGCAGTAATGCTGCTTTTGATCAAGCTGATAGTAAATCCCATGACACTGAAGGAAGTGAGCAAAATCAGGAGGATGTGACCAGCAACCATGTGAAGGGACATTATCCAGATATGGATGATGAAGTATTTATCATGGATCCGGCTGATTCTTTAAATGAAGTTACTGAGAATAGAATCTTGGAGTGCCAACTTACTGGTCGGCGTGGTGAAATTGATGGGCCACCTCCTCCTTTATTTGTTCCCGTAAACAGAAGTCAACCTGATGCTGCCACAGCTATGGACACAGCTGTTTTCTTGTTACATACGAATCATGACACGCCAGATGTGGCAACATGCTCTAAATGTGGCCGGACGTTTCATTCAGCTGAAGTAGTAATGGAAGGAGACCTACACATCTGTCTGGAGTGCAAAAGTTTGGAAGTAAATTCAACTATGACAAATCCATTCCAGAACAATACACATGATTTTGTTCAGATGGTAGAACACGGGTCGTTAGAGGTTTTGGACCAATCTGCATCAATTCCAGAACCATTACGAGTTGCATGTACTGGTCAAACGGAGCCAAATCATCTTGACAAACTTGCCAATGAGACTCAAAATTCATATAGTGACTCAAGCCAGAACTATTCTATAGATGTCTTTGAGGAAGGGGAGCTTCCTTTAGCCGTTCAGAAAGTAATAAAGCAACCTACGGATGGTGAGATGTGTTATCAGCAGTTGCATCATACGGTCAATTCAAAGTCAAGACTTGATGTTTCAGAAGTTGAAGGTATATCTTTGCTGCTGAAGAGGTCAAGCAGCATGAAAGGACATATTGTTCAAAGCAGGAGTTTTACAGCGAGTAACAGCAGTTATGATGATTTCTCTTATGCGAGGGACAGTGTAAATAGCATGAGAAGCTCCATTCAGAACACCAGTGCATCTGTATCATCTTCTATTGATCTGGGTTCCTCCAGGCCAACAGAAATTCGAATGCATCGGCAATTGAGTGGTCACAAATCAGATAGTGAAAATTATCGATATGAAGCCCCAATGAAGCACAAACGCTCTAATTCGTCCATGTCAGGGGCTTCAGGCCATACGTTGCAGGTCCCGAGTGTCGCACCAAGTTGTCGTGAAGAGAGTTTTGAGTTAGTCGGGGACCACATAAACAAGGAACTTGAAGATGAAACTTGTGTAGGTCCTCATGAGCAATCATTGTCTTCTGAATGTGCAGAAGCAGAAAGTAGTTGCACTGATTTTGAAAGCAATATTATCTTCAAAACCGACTCAGAACTGTCAAGCCGTCTGATGAATGACCACCCTGGAGATACTTCAGTGCTTTCAGTATTAACCTCTCAAGAGCCAGCATCAAATGAAAATTGTGATGGTTTGATGAATCCAGAAACTTCGTCTACACAATCCCAGATTTCAAATCAAGAGGAGAATGCTGACAGGGTGGATGCTGCAGAAGGTCCTCATCCAAGTTCTTTGAACGCAATATCAGAAATTGAAATAGAGAATGATGATGTATTTTCTGATCTACATTCTGATGTTGATTCCACCAATTCAAAGAGCTGCGCCAATGAATTGCAGCACTATGATGCTATAACAGCAACCATTGAAGAATTTGACACCTCACATGTCGTCCTAGGTATGTACACATCAACTTCTGAATGTTGTTCTGTTCTTTCACATTTCGTGCCCATTTATTTATCATTGGATATCTTGTTCTTTAAGTCATACTGGCGATGATTGCCTTTTAAGCTCAACTTTTTCGGAATTAGATGTACATATCTTGTATTCTGTAAAACGAAGTTTTCTTTTCCGCTTCCTCTTCCATCCCCTCCCACATGTTCTGTGGAATTTGGTGTAGTACTATACTTTGGAGTATGTAACAGAAAGCTTAGTTAAAGCCAGCCAAGAGATGCCCCCTTTAAATTAACTTGTCATACATGACCATCTATTCCCAGCCAATAACTTGAAAACTTAATTGTGGAATTTATTGATTTTGAGCTTCTTTCTTATTGACATTTCAGTATTCCACCAAAAAACTAAATTTTGTATGTGTACATGTCTGCATGCTCACATGGTTGTGTATGCATGTCGATCCATGATAGAGAAACTTGTTATCTTTCTACTCCAGCTCCTTACAAGTATTCAAAAACTCACAGTTTATAATCATCATATCACGTAGCTTGTTATTTGATGACTGAATTTCTAACCAATGGGCCTGATGTCTTGTCAAGATCAGTACTTTCTCCATTCATGAAAATTTTAATGTTCAAATGTTGTTTGCTTGACCTCCAAATAACTTCTATTACAAAATCAATCACATCAAATTTTACACAAACGTCATGTTATCTTCGTATTTTAATGGGTATGAATGGCTTCGACTCCTTTATGTGTAAATATTTTCTTTAATTGCAGAAGAATCAAGGACTGTCTCGGGAGACATTGGTCATACAAAGGCTAAAAGCCTGACCTTAGAAGAAGCAACCGATGCAATCCTTTTCTGCAGCTCCATAGTCCACAATCTAGCATATGAAGCTGCGAATATTGCAATAGATAACGATACCTCGCCAGTTAAATCTCTGCAACCAGCAGTAACATTTGTGGGCAAATCCATTGAACGAAGAGATAAGCGTTTGAGAAAACGTAGTTCCAAATCTCAGAAAACTCGACAAAAGACGCTGGAAACGGAAGCAAAACCTCCTCCTTGCAACACTGAAATGAACGAGAAGGTTAGCCCACGTATCACTGGTAATCCTGATAAAGGTGACAGCATGAAGCCTCCGAAGCCAGAGTCCAAGTGTAATTGCATAATCATGTAAACTTCTCGAGGGGTTTCGATGCTTAACTATAGAAGCTCGGGTTATTTGCAGGAAGAGATGCTGTGTGTTTTGTGTGGTTTTCATTTGGTTGGTTCTAATCGTTTTGTGAGATCCTCTTAGAAATAATCCTTGTAAAGTTCTAATTCTTATTAGGCTGGTAGTAGTGAGTAGTGGAAGGCTATTGATGTTCTTGATTACTTTAATTTGCCATATTTTTGTTGGGTTTTTTTTTTCTTCCTTTGATGAAAAATCCAGTAATAAATTGTGCTATTTGGAAGTGGATTTAGACCAAGAAAATTCTTGATCGTTGCAATTGTGGCAGATCCAAGCTACTTCAGTTAGAATTACTTGTGAATTTGTTGTTTCAGATACCAGCTATCAATAATAGAGAAAATAAATCCCTTAATTCAACAATTCACAATAATTGGTTTTTTCTTTCAATTATAATTTGATAAACAATTACAGTTCGATTTCTACGTGCTTATTTTTTCGATTTCTATGTGCTATTTTTTGTATCACATCATACATTTCCAAGTGCTCTAAAAAAATCAAAGATATCCAATCCAAGTATGGTAGTGATGGAGAAGAGACCACCGGATAATTTATTAAATGGGCTTTATTTATATTCTGCTATTTCATTTCAATTTTGGACTCATGGGCCTGTTTTGCCCTAGATTTTAGTATTTATATTTCCGGACGTTTGCATGAAAGAATAGCTTTTGATATTATTAATTTTAGGGTTTTACGCATCCTTCTCTTGTGTTTACGTTCTACGCTCCTGCTGCGTCAGTTGGTACTCGGAGTCAGTTCCTGGTCCATCCGATGCCGCCAAAGAAGAACGACAACCAAGAGATTATCACCCTTCGTCAACAACTTACCACTGTCACTCAAACCATGGCGGCTTTGCAGACGACTGTGGCGGATTTGTGTACGAAGGTTCAGGAAATCACTGCGGATGCGCGTCACGCTCAGCCCGCCCCGGCACCAGGCGACGGCGCTTCGGACACTCTTGGCACGGATGAGGAGGACATCGTGACGCTTGAGAATCCGTTCGCTTCACTGGCGCGACCCCCTCGTCCGCAACCCAACCCCTTGACCCCGGAGAACAGATGGGAGAACGGTTTCCGCCTGGATATTCCAGAATTTACGGGGGATGGCACTCCGGATGACTTTCTGGATTGGTTCTATACTGTGGAGGATTTATTGGATTTTAAAGCGGTGCCCCCGGATCGTAGGGTTTCGCTGGTGGCCACGCGTTTTCGCTCCCGGGCTGCGGCTTGGTGGCGTAACACTCGGCACGCCCGTCGCCGCGATGGTCGTACGGAAATATCTCATTGGGAGGTTTTGCGCGAACTCATGACAGCCGAGTTCGTGCCGGCCAACTATGACGCTACTCTGTACCAACGTTTTCAACATCTCCGCCAAGGCGTGAAATCTGTGGACGCCTACACGATGGAATTTTATCAGCTTCTGGCCCGTATTGACAGCCGTGAGACACCCGCCCAGATTGTTTCCCGGTATGTTGGCGGCCTCCGTGTCGGTTTTCAAGACACGATCAACCTCCTGCACCCCGCTACCCTTGCGGATGCCCACCACCAGGCATTGGCCTTGGAGACCCAGTAGTCCCGTCGCGCGGGCCCTCCTGCTCTGGCCCCAGCGCGCGCTCCGCCTCTGCCTTCTGGCTCTGGCATCCCGGCTGGGAAAGCACCCCAGGCGTCGGCTCCGGCACCCCGCCCACCTCCGGTTGTCGGTCCTCGTGCTGCATTCCCGGGTCGTTGTTTCAACTGTGGAGACCCGGGTCACCGGATGAATTCCTGCCCTCAGCCGCGCGGATCACGTGCCCTCCTCCTCGAGGGTGATGTTGAGGAGTTATGCCCTCCTCCTGTGTATGATGCGGAACCTGTTGACGCTAACGATGAAACGCATCTGCAAGGTGATATTGGGACCCTCCTTGTCTTGCAGCGTACATTTTGTTCACCTAAATTGGAGCCCGCTTCTGACCAGCGTAATTGCATCTTTCATTCTTCTTGCACAATTATGGGTAAGGTCTGTAAGTTTATCATTGACTCTGGTGCTTGCGAGAACGTTATTTCGGGTGATGCTGTTCGTAAATTATCTCTTGTGCCTTCCTCTCATCCTAACCCTTATAGCCTTGCATGGTTGAACCACGATACTCGGGTTTCTGTTACTGACCGTGTTCAGGTACCGTTCTCGGTGGGTGGCGTATATGCAGATTCCATATGGTGCGATGTCGTGCCAATGGATGCTTGCCACTTGTTATTGGGGCGACCGTGGCAGTTCGACCGTCACGTGGTGCATGACGGTTTCCTCAACACGTATTCCTTTTCTTTCGAAGGGACCAAGTTTGTTCTACACTCATCCTGTAAGCCAGCTCCAGCCCCATCTTCGGTCCCGATGGTCTCGCTCGTCTCCCGAGTTGATTTTGAGCGCGAGCTTTCGGATGGCTCTCCGGGTTTTCTGTTGATAGCACACGATACTTCCTCTTCCGCTGTTGTTCCTCATTTGGCCACCTCTCTCCTGGAAGAATTTTCGGACGTCTTTCCGGCGGGATTGCCCGCGGCTCTTCCGCCCTTGCGTGACATTCAGCACCAAATTGATCTCGTACCAGGTGCTTCTCTCCCAAACAGGCCACACTACCGCATGAGTCCGTCTGAGCATGAGGAACTTCGGCGCCAAGTGGAGGATTTACTGACACGGGGATTGGTGCGGGAGAGCTTGAGCCCTTGTGCAGTGCCGGCCTTGCTCACGCCCAAGAAAGATGGTACGTGGCGTATGTGCGTCGATAGTCGGGCGATCAACAAAATCACTGTCCGGTATCGCTTTCCGATTCCTCGCCTCGATGATTTGCTTGACCAACTCTGCGGTTCTACTGTTTTCTCAAAGCTTGACCTTCGAAGCGGGTATCATCAAATTCGCATCTATCCGGGCGACGAGTGGAAAACGGCCTTTAAGACCCGAGAAGGCCTTTTCGAATGGTTGGTGATGCCATTCGGCTTATCTAATGCACCGAGCACCTTCATGCGTGTCATGAATCAGGCCCTTCGGCCTCTCATTGGGACTTGTGTCGTCGTTTATTTCGATGATATCCTTGTCTACAGCCCCTCTGAGTCCGCCCATGCGGATCACCTCCGGCAGGTACTTCTTATACTCCGCACTGAAAAGTTCTTTGGGGCTCCCAACAAATGTGTTTTCTTTACTGCTTCCGTTATTTTCTTGGGATTTTGCATATCTGCCTTGGGTATTTCTGTGGATGATTCTAAAGTTGCAGTTATTCGGGATTGGCCTACACCTACATCTATCACGGCGATTCGCAGCTTTCATGGGTTGGCTTCTTTCTACATGCGCTTCATCTCCCATTTTAGCACTATCATGGCGCCACTTACAGATTGCATGAAAGGAAAAGTTTTCTCCTGGCCTCCTGAGGCTGCCACGGCCTTCGCCACCATCAAACAGAAACTCACTACTGCCCCCATTTTGATCCTCCCTGATTTTACGGTCCCGTTCGAGTTACATTGCGATGCGTCGAAGGTCGGCATTGGGGCAGTCCTAAGCCAGGATGGTCGCCCTGTGGCCTACTTTAGCGAGAAGCTAACCGGCCCTCGTTCTCGCTATTGCGCGTATGATGTGGAGTTTTATGCAGTCGTTCGGGCTGTTCGACATTGGAGACATTATTTATATCAGCGGGAATTCATTCTATTTACTGATCACGACTCCTTGAAATATCTCTCTAGCCAAGACAACATCTCCTCTCGACATGCCTCGTGGGCCGCATATCTACAACAATTCGACTTCGTCATCCGTCATAAATCTGGTTCTAAGAACAAAGTTGCCGATGCTCTGAGTCGGCGCTCGTCGCTCCTCGTGGATATGCGCGTGTCCGTTCCCGGATTTGATGATTTTTCGGAGCTCTACGCTTCAGACCCATTCTTCGCCCAGGTTCTCACCCTTCTGCATGACGGCTTACCCTCCAAGTTCACGTTAGTGGAGGGCTTTCTCTTTTTGGGCAATCGATTATGCATTCCCACGTCCAGTCTCCGCCTTCGGTTGGTCCAAGAGCTGCATGGTGCGGGTCATGTGGGCAGGGATCGCACCATCGGTCTTCTTGAAGAGCGCTACTATTGGCCTTCTCTGAAACGGGATGTTGGTCGCTTTGTGGCACGGTGTCGCACCTGCCAGCTCGCTAAGGGGACCGCCACTAATGCGGGTCTCTATCGTCCTTTGCCGGTTCCGGACGGACCTTGGATTGCCACGAGCATGGATTTCGTCCTGGGGTTGCCGCGTACTCAGCGAGGCTTCGATTCCATCTTTGTTGTGGTCGATCGTTTTAGCAAAATGGTGCATTTCATCCCATGCAAACGCACATCGGATGTCGTCCACGTCGCTCAGTTATACTTCCGGGATGTATATCGTTTGCATGGCTTACCCACCTCCATTGTTTCCGACAGAGATACCCGTTTTCTTAGCCATTTTTGGCGAACCTTGTGGCGTATGGCGGGTACGGAGCTCCATTTTAGCAGTGCTTATCACCCTCAAACCGACGGCCAAACCGAGGTGGTGAATCGTTCCCTTGGTAACTTACTCCGTTGCTTAGTGGGTGATAATATCCGTTCTTGGGATATGAAACTGAGTCAAGCCGAATTTGCTCACAATTCGGCCGTTAACCGAAGCACGGGATTCTGTCCGTTCCGTGTTGTGTTTGGCCGTGTTCCCCGGGGCCCCGTGGATTTGTTGCAGTTGCCGTCGGGTCCTCATATGGATGCTCGTGCCACCGGGTTTTTGGACGAGCTTTGGTCGATCCATGCTGCAACCCACACCCGCCTGGTGGAAAGCAACGCTAAGTATAAACTTCATGCGGATACTAAGCGGCGTCATGTGGAGTTTGAGGTCGGGGACCTCGTTTGGGCCGTCCTCACTAAAGATCGTTTCCCCGCCCACGAGTACAACAAGCTTGCCTCACGTAAAATTGGACCGGTCGAAATCTTGGCCAAGATCAACCCCAACGCGTATCGCCTTCGGTTGCCTTCCAACATGCGCACTTCGGACGTTTTCAATGTGAAGCATTTGACTCCGTACATAGCTGGAGAAGAGACCCATCTCGATTCGAGGGCGAATCGTTCCGATGGGGGAAAGAATGATGGAGAAGAGACCACCGGATAATTTATTAAATGGGCTTTATTTATATTCTGCTATTTCATTTCAATTTTGGACTCATGGGCCTGTTTTGCCCTAGATTTTAGTATTTATATTTCCGGACGTTTGCATGAAATAATAGCTTTTGATATTATTAATTTTAGGGTTTTACCCATCCTTCTCTTGTGTTTACGTTCTACGCTCCTGCTGCGTCAGGTAGTCATGCATTCAAATTCGTGGAATATAAAGTGAAATAGGGGACAACAATATTTGTTTATTATTTGTAAAAATTAAAAAAAATATCGATAATTAATCAATATGCAATATCAATATTGATTAATTTTTGGTACAATTCGAACTAATATTGATAAAATATAAAAAAAAAATTGCATGTACAATACATAAAATAAAAAAAATGACCAAATTGCCCCTCACCAATTACTCTTGAAGGCACATAAATTTATTTTCCTTCATAAGGCATGACATGTTATATTATTTATTTATGTAAATTTATCACAAATATAAATTGGTTCAAATTATTTTGTTAAATTCATGCAATTTTTATTGAATTTTTCATAATTTATCATTCCCTATTGAAGACACACAGAGCAGAGCACTCTGTTCTTTGACATGCTTCCGTCTTCAAGTAGCCTCAACAGGCACGTACTCGCGATTCTGGAAAAATGCAGTAACCTCAATCACCTTAAACAGCTCCAATCCCATCTCATCACACTCGGCCATGGCGGCACTCATTTCTACGCCTTCAAGCTCATCCGCTTCTGCACCACTCGCCTCTGCAATCTCGGCTATGCCCGCCACCTGTTCGAAAAATTCCCCTCCCCCAATATATATCTCTACACGGCGATCGTCGCCGCTTATACCGCCGTCCCCGATCACGAATCGGCGGCGCTTCTTTACCGCGATATGGTTCGCGATAATCGGTCGAAGCCGAATCATTTCATGTTTTCGATTATATTAAAGTCGTGGCCGGAAGTTGTGAGGAATCACGGGGTGGAATTGGTGCACGCACAGATATTGAAATCGGGTTTTGGTGGGTACCCGGTTGTGGAAACGGCGATTTTGGATGCCTACTCAAGGTATGGAGATGGGGTTGCTTATGCGCGGAAGGTGTTCGATGAAATGCCTGAGAGAAATGTGGTGTCATGGACTGCGATGATTTCGGGTTATACCAGAGCTGGGAAGATGGGGAGTGCGATCTTGCTGTTTGAAGAAATGCCGGAGGAGATTAGGGACACGCCGTTTTGGAATTGTATAATTGCGGGGTGTGTGCAGAATGGGTTGTTTCTCGAGGCTATCGAGTTTTTCAAAAGGATGGTTTTCGAGGAGGGGAGTACGCCTAACCAGGGTACTATCGTGTGTGCTCTTTCAGCTTTGGGACATAGTGGAATGTTGCAGGTTGGCAAGATTATTCACGGATACGTATATCGAAACGGCCTCAGTTCGTGTCTGTACGTCGCGAACGGCTTGATTGACATGTACGGTAAATGCGGTAGTTTGGAAAAATCGAGAACAGTTTTCGATCAGTCCCCCGAGATAAATATAACGTCATGGAACTCCTTGATAAACTGTTACGCGTTGCATGGCCGAAGCCACGAAGCCATTCGTATCTTCGAAGATATGGTGCAACGTGGGGACGGGTTAGAGCCCGACGCAGTCACTTTCGTTGGATTGTTGAATGCGTGTACTCACGGAGGGTTGGTTACCGAGGGGCGTCGATATTTTGATACTATGGTTAGGGATTACAAAATCGAGCCTCAGATTGAGCATTACGGGTGTTTGGTTGATCTTCTTGGGCGATCCGGACGATTTGAGGAGGCCATGGAAGTGGTTCACGGGATGAGAATTCGACCGGATAAGGTCGTGTGGGGGGCGTTGCTTAACGGGTGTAGGATTCATAGACGGACGGACTTGGCCGAATTTGCAGTGAAGAAGCTGGTCGAGATTAGTCCCGACAATGGTGGTTATAGCGCGATGCTAGCGAATTTATACGGGGAGATGGGGGAGTGGGACGAAGCGGAGAAGGTACGAAAGACGTTGGCCGAAGGGAGTGTGTATAAATCGGCAGGTTGCAGCTGGATTGAAGTTGAGAACCAAGTTCATGGCTTTCATTCTGTTGATAAATTGCATGCTAGAAAGGAAGAAATATATGCAGTTTTGAAATGTCTTGCTAAAATGCAGTATGCCTCAATGCCATCCTAGATAATAACTCACATTCTACACACACCCACATGGGTGTCTGTGTGAAAATACGCCGAGAAATGTGTTAAGAAAATCGAGCCGGGCCGAGCCGAGCCGAACTCCTTGCTCGAAAGTCCATATCAAGACCAAACGATGTCGAAAATTTTGTGGTCCAAATAGCAGTTTTTGTGTAATGAGTCCATCGAGTCGAGTTCGATTTGTAAATGGGTTTATTGAGTCCATCGAGTCGACTTCGAGCTGAGTCTAATGAGTCTAATGAAATTATATGAAAATTTTCAATTATCGAGTTTAACGAGTCGGGTTCGAATCAATTCATTAATACATCAAGTACTCTAATGAGCTCGAGTTCGACTCGTTTAGCTATACGAATCGAGCTTACGAGCAGCTCAATTCACATGACTATAGAAACGATTGTGATGGCATAATTTCTTTCAATTTTTATTCATTTACACTTGCATGTAATCAATTTATTTCTTTTAATAAATTTTGAACTCGAAAAAATAGATATTTAGGCTTTTTTTTTTTTTTTTAACATCTTGTTATTCCTAATATATAAAGACATTTTAAAAACCATTTAACGTGTAGGAAAATAAAGAATTGAGAGAAAGAATAATAGAAAAAAAAATAAAACATATTATGTGGATTACGTTTATTTATTTATTTACCAATTTTCAAAATTTTAACAAATTGGTTTATTTATACGTACACACATGAGAAACGCAAACAAAAATGGAAAACCAAAAAGTGGCCGTTTCTTTAGTTAGCGCAGATTGGTTTCAATTTTCTCCGATCTTCAAATAATTCATCGAAAACCAGGATTTTTGGATTGAGGATTGCGAGTAAATTAAAAAATCTGTTTCAGTTGAAGATCGAAACGAGGAGGAAGGAAAATTGAAAATGGTTATGGATGAAACTGGTGGATCGACGGATTCATTCCGAAATTCGACTGCTATGGCGACTGGTGCAACGACGTCGTATCCTTCGTCGTCTATATTTTCGAATTATCCGTTAATTTCTGCTCTCATTGCCTTCGCAATTGCCCAATCGTCGAAGTTTGTCGCCTCATGGTATACTTCTCATTCATCTTTTTTATTTTTTATTTTTTTGTGATTTTGTGGGCATGTGTTTGATGAATAGCCTACGAACATTATCGTTGATTATTGTGATGTTTGAATCTGAGAATCTACGAATGGTATGATCAATAATTGCAATGGCTCGTTGCTATTGTACGCCTTCATTGTTCAATTATTAAATGTGATATTTTTTTAATCAAGACATCCTTTAATGATTTGGGGAATTTTTTTTTCTAATTTGGAAAATGTGATTTTCTGGTTGTATTTGTGCAGTTTCTGAGGCTATCATGTAATTTACCAGTTTATGAACACAGTTAACAAAATTCTGATGGTTAGGATAGGATTTTGAATGATCTCCACAGCTATCAGAAGGGTGACTAGCATCATTCGGTTTCCAAGTTTATGGAATTACTTGCTAGCATTTATCACATATAGAAAATTTGAAATTATTTGGTGATAGAAGTGATCGTAATAACCTCTAGCAATTTTGTGATATCATTTATGCCTTTATGTCATAGCTTGAAATTATTCGGTGATAAATGCACACCTATACATATGTTGCAATTTGGTATCATCCACAACTCTTATATTTGATGTTGAATCCAATTACTAATCAAAGGGTGCTGAACTTTATAGCTTTCTGTTGCTACCTTGAAATTTAGTGATTTATCATTGGAAAATAGCACTCTTTGGAAATGAAATCAAACACAAGAGCTTGAATGGGGAGCTTGCATTCAAACCTTGAAGATTGACATAGTGATTTAGAATGTCTTGAATTCTCAATATTTTGGAGTGGAGTTTGTTAATGTCCTGTACTTGTATGTAGTGCCTCACAAGTCATATCCCAACTTCTCTGTAATAGCAAAATTTAATGCTTCAAAAAACGAAAGTCTGTACATAGATTTCCTGTGTTTCTGTAACTATTTAAGTCTTAAGGCCATAATAGTCCTGCAGGTATAAGGAAGAACGTTGGGATCTCAAGCAACTTATTGCCCCTGGGGGTATGCCATCGTCCCATTCAGCAACAGTTACTGCTCTTGCAGTGGCTATTGGTCTTCAAGAAGGTTTTGGAGGATCAGCATTTGCAGTTGCATTAGTCTTGGCACTCGTGGTATGATCACCCCTCAAAGTTATCTTGCAACAATGCCTTCTATAATCACATAAGAAACCCTTTCTGATCCATTGTGTATTTACAACTTAAATGCTTTGTTTAGGGTCTATTATTGGGTTTCTATTAGGTTACAACTTAAACAAGTTATTATAGCATAGAGTTGAGCTTTGTTGTCCTTTTCTATTCAGTAAATCTTCACTTCTCTTCATAAATCAAAGCCATAGCAATATGATATCTGTCGTCTGATCCTCGAATTTTTAATACAGTTTCCAAAATAAAAAGGGACATGTGATTCTCCAATTTCAGTGACACGATAATGTGATGCATGGTTCTGAAATAGAGTCGTGTCCCTATAATACCTGAAATAGAGTCGTGTCCCTATAATACCTGTAGGATTTCATCCTTTTCCACGGATATCATATAATATTATTTACTTCATATGCATTTCATAAGTATTTCTTACATGGTGAACCCGTGCAGGTGATGTATGATGCCACTGGAGTAAGATTGCACGCTGGGCGTCAAGCAGAGGTCTGTAGCTCTTGCATTGTTTTGTGGAAAATAAGAATCTTAATATGTGATCTTCAAACATATGCTAAGTAGATGCAGATTTATGTAGTTCATGCCCGCATATTTTGGGAACATCTAACGAAATGAAAATTTCAGGTTCTTAATCAAATTGTATGTGAGCTTCCATCTGAACATCCTCTTGCTGAGACAAGACCCCTACGTGAACTTCTTGGCCACACTCCTCCTCAGGTTCAATTATATTCGGGTTTTTAACATGTGGTTACTGTCCCAGGAATTTCTTGCCCCACTTCATTAGAATGGTTCCAGTCTTTGCTGCATCAGAGTATTGTGGTGGAAAAACACATCACTAGTCTTCAATTTTGAAAATTTTCCCAAATAAACCTTCTTTTGTTTCTTTACGCTCCCATGCGCTCCATTTTTCTCACCATAAAAAAATTCCACTTCAGCTTTTAGCAATTTATATTTCTTGAAATTTCTTTATTACGCAGGTATACAAATGATGTATACCTTCTTATTTTTTACAAAATTGTTCTTAAACATTATAAAACATGATGTAAATAAGGTTGTATATGCTCTTTGATTCGCCTACGATTTTGCAAGAAATATCTTCAGTCCCTGTCAGCAGATAGACAATGCTGTAGATATTTGCGTTCACCTCTAATTAATTATTTTAACCTCAGGTTGTTGCTGGTGCAACATTGGGATTTGTTACAGCAACAATTTCGCATTTCATATATGGCTCTCCCGTTCCATCGTGATATTTCAACATGCTCGTGCTGGCATAGCGATTCTGATACTTATATACTCAATAACTGGATACTAATTTTTCATGTAATCAACTCCACAACTCGGCACATTCTCTATTAGCTCGTCTTCCATCTGTACAAACTATAATAGGTCAGTTTAAAGGTGCATTTTTTGATTCCCAGTCTGTGAGAAATGTAGAAAGCAGAACTAATTGTACTGAGAAACCCATTATTCTTGTAGGCTTCTATACTACTTCATTCTGGATAATCCTTTTTAATTATCATCACAATTCACCAACTTCATTTTGGCATTCGTTATTTATTCTGCGTTGTTATGTTCCATAAAATTTTCTTTTTTGCATCACTCACATTCATACAAATCCTCTTTTTTTTTTTTTTTTTTTTGTTTTACCATGTTTGAAGTGCAAATTGGATTTCTACAAAGAAACCGAATTACCAAGCATTAAGTTCTCCATGCTGATGCACTTTCTTTGAGGTATTTCATTATTCTAAGCATTAATTCAAATTTAAGACTACTTGATGTTAGAAAAGTATGTAATTCAGCTTTCCTTAACTGAGTGATGACTTGCAATATATGCCTTGACATTGATGAGACACTGGCTTTTCTGAACTTTTACTAGAACATTGGTTTGAATAATTTGCACTAAAGTATCATTGTGTGTTTGATTTCAGACAAAATTTAGTTGAATTATTGTTGTCTACTTTGACCAGAACTAGGAAGAATGTGCAACGTTACAAGCTAAGACACAGAGATGGTATTCAAAAGCACTGCTGAATATAACAACTATATATTCCAATGATTAGATTCATTGAGACAACATTATACATTCCTCATTTTCTATTCAATGCATCCCATCACCAGAATTTGATGTCATTGGAGAAGGTAGGATTGATTTATGATCCATTTTCCTTTCCTTATTTGGCCGCAATCCAGTTACTGCAAGTTATAATAGAAGTATTATTATGTTTGAGTTGTACTGATAATAATGGTGAAAATTGAACAAAAAAGCCGCAGCCCCCAAGAGTAGAAAACACACTCCTAATATAACTTTAATTGGTGAAAATATGCTTCTGTAATTGCAGTAAAAATGTATCATTATTAAAATTTGAAAATTAATCCTCCGTAGTTCCAGCGTTTTCCTAAAACACAAGGAGCTTGCATAGCATATCCACATTAGCTTTAGTAATTAGCACTTTATAGAAATACCTCAGGTTTTACGTTTTTTTGAGAAGATTAATCTGAGTACAATAGCACCTCTAACCTAAAACTAATCCAAGGTTGTCCAGCTCCTATTCTTGTACAATGAACTACGAATTATGATCGGTGGCTTCTTTTAGATGCATCAACAAAACATACTTGGTTATTATGATGAGTATAAACGAGAGGGGAACTATCTTAAATTCATAGTAACCTTTTCTTTTCTGGTAAACGCACATTGTAAGTAAACATGGGAACAAAATGGAAAATATAATCCTATTCCAAGTAAAAACAGGCAAACAGCGAGAATTGTAAAGCAAGAATCTGATGAACAAACGGTTGCTCACACACACAGGTACCAAATACAGTAGTATATTATTTTAAGACTCCAAAACAGTAGATGGCATAATAAAAAAAGGTGAGAGATTATTAAGTACCCCAGAAGTTGTCAATCGATTGAATCCAAGAAGCATAGTAATTCGGCGGGGAGGGGCGCTTTACACAAGGAGCAGAGCATCGTACTCAGGCAGGAGCAAGCACTCCAGGATATGGATCAGTGATCCTTCGGGTCACAAGATCAAATGAATGTTAAAGATATGGATAAGTGAACCTTCGAGTCACAAGATCAAAGGAATAGGATTATATTTTTCATTTTTCAACTAAAAACAAGCAAACAGCGAGAATTGTAAAGCAAAAATCTGATGAACGGTTGCTCATACACACACAGGTACCAAATACAGTAGTATACTATTTCAAAACTCCAAAACAGTAGATGGCATAATAAAAAAAGGTGAGAGATTAATTAAGTACCCCAGAAATTGTCAATTGATAGAATCCAAAGAGCATAGTAATTCGGCGGGAGGGGGCGCGTTACGCAAGGAACATCGGACTCAGGCAGGAGCAAGCACTCCAAGATATAGGGTTTTTCATGGGAGAACGGGGGCGGAGGAGTCAATGATTTCAGAGATACGATAAAAATCTCGGAAGGGGCGAGTGAAGCAGCAACAGAAAAAAATCACGAAAGTCATAGACTTAGGATATGTATGTATAACCTTCAAAACCTAAACTATTTGGTATTGTTTTGCTAGTCTGCAAATGAACTCCAAATTAATAATTAGTTTTTTCAAAATGAATTCTATGTTCTTAAATTAGTAATTACAAAGATTTTATAATTGATTTTTAAAAAAAAAAAAATTGATTCTATATACAAAATAGAGAGTTGGAAGAAAAATAAAACACTTAAACATAATTTCCAAAAGTACAAAAAAAACCTTAACTAATTGAGGTATTGTTTGCTAGTCTGCAAATTAATAATTAGCTACTAGGATGAACCAATGGATAGCAAAATTAGGTGAGACCTTGGAATCAATATAAGCAATCACGGGCTGCAAGGTTGCCTCTACAAATTCCTATCTCGTCATTTTGCTGTTGCCGATGGGATCCTCAAGTTCAAAATCCATAAAACTACGACAACTCACAAGACCTTGATGCAGATCGATATCTACGTTGTAACTCTAACAACACACAATTTCAAAATTAATTTGTAACAAAAATGATCGATCAATCGAAATAATTAAATACTCACTCTGGAGGCTCGCAATTGTTTAAGAAATTCCTTTGTGCTCTGCAGTTGCTCTAGAGTTACGAGTCTCGGAGCATGTGTCGGATACTCCCTGTAATAATGTCAGATGATGTGAAGGGGAAAGGGAATCGGATCCATATCCCACACCGGATGCTCCCCTATCTCTGGATAATTAAGGGGACTCGAGGTTCAGATTCACGTGCGGGTAGCAAACCGGGCAATTATTCGTGATCTCCTCCTTAACCAAGTGTGGTCAAATCGTATTCTTCAAGCTCTCCAGAACCTTTCGAAGAAATGGGGGTTTGTCGAGAATTTGGGAATAAAAACTATCGAAATCAAACGTATATCCATCTTCTTCCCAAGGATAGCTATACAATGCTGCTTTCATCAAACCAAGACGATATTGCGGACATTCTTCCAGAGCAGACCAATCTTTTTCCATCGGAGAGGTCAGATCTGGGGGATCGAGGGGAAGAAATTATGACGGCAAAATTACTAGGATTGAAGACAATCATATTTAAATTATAATCCCTCTGTCGGTTCTTGTAATTAAGCCCATTATAAATTAATTACAAGAACCGACGGAGGGATTGTAATTTAAATATGATTGTCTTCAACCCTAATAATTTTGCCGCCATAATTTCTTCCCCTCGATCCCCCAGATCTGACCTCACCGATGGAAAAAGATTGGCCTGCTCTGGAAGAATGTCCGCAATATCGTCTTGATTTGATGAAAGCAGCATTGTATAGCTATCATTGGGAAGAAGATGGATATGCATTTGATTTCGATAGTTTTTATCCCCAAATTCCCGACGAGCCCTCATTCCTTCGGGAAGTTCTGGAACACTTGAAAAAATACGGTTTGATCGCACTTGGTTAAGGAGGAGATCACGAAAATTTGTCCAGTTTGCTACTCGCACGTGGATCCGAACCCGAGTCGCCTTAATTATCCAGAGATAGGGGAGCATTCGGTGTGGGATATGAATCTGATTCCTTTTCCCCTTCACATCATCCGACATTATTACAGGAAATATTCGACACATGCTCCGAGACTCGTAACTCTAGACCAACTACAGAGTACAAAGGAATTTCTTAAACAATTGCGAGCCTCCAGAGTGAGTATTTAATTATTCCGATTGTTCGGTTGATCGATCGATTCCTTTTTGTTACAAATTAATTTTGAAATTGTGTGTTGTTACAACGTGGATAACAATTTGCATCAAGATCTTGTGAGTTGTTGCAGTTTTATGGATTTTGAATTCGAGGATCCCATCGGTAACAACAAAATGACAGGACGGGAATTTGTAGAGGCAGACTTGCAGCCAGTGATTGCTCATATTGATTCCAAGGTCCCTCCTAATTTTGCTATTTATTAGTTCATCCTAATAGCTAATTATTAATTTGGTGTTAATTTGCAGACTAGCAAACAATACCAATTAGTTGAGATTTTTTTGTACTTTTGGAAATTATTTTTTAGTGTTTTATTTTTCTTCCAAGTGATTAAGTAATTGTTTGCAATCTCTATTTTGTATGTAGAATCAATTTTTTTTAAGAAAAAATCAATTCTAAAATGTTTGTAATTATTAATTTAAGATCATAGAATTCATTTTAAAATAGTTAATTACTAATTTGGTATTAATTTACAGACTAGCAGACAATACCAAATAGTTGAGGTTTTGAAGGTTATACATACATATCCTAAATCAATGACTTTCGTGACTCTTTTTGCTGTTGCTTCTCCCGCCCCTTCCGAGATTTTTATTTTATCTCTAAAATCATTGACTCGTCCGCCCTCCTCCCGTGAACCCTATATCCTGGAGTACTTGCTCCTGCCTGAGTACAATGCACCTTGCGTAACGCACCCCCTCCCGCTGAATTACTATGCTCCTTGAATTCTATCGATTGACAACTTCTGAGATACTTAATTAATCTCTCACCTTTTTTTTATTATGCAATCTACTGTTTTGGAGTTTTAAAATAGTATACTACTGTATTTGGTATCTGTGTGTGTATGAGCAATCGTTTGTTCATCAGATTCTTGCTTTACAGTTCTCGTTGTTTGCCTATTTTTACTTGGAAAATGGAAAATATAATCTTATTCCTTTGATCTTGTGATCCGAAGGTACACCATGTGACCCGAAGGTTCACTTATCCATATTATTAACATTCATTTGATCTTGTGACTCGAAGGTACACCATATGACCCGAAGGTTCACTGATATATATCCTTTAACATTCATTTGATCTTGTGACCCGAAGGTACACCATGTAACCTGAAGGTTCACTGATCCACATTCATAAATCCCATAACATACACTATATAAATAGCATGAAAGCCTGCGTAGAATAAGTACATTTTTTAGTTGGCAACATACCTCTTTAACCCAAATAGATCTGTCAGTCAATCCAATTACTTAAAACTCAAGTTCGCAAAACAATTGTAATTCATTAGATAATATAATAGTTAATAAGCTCGAAAATCAATTATCATTATTTATATCAAAACAGTCATATTATAAATGCAATTCCTAACTAGACAACATTCGAACCACTTACAGATATGTGTTACCCACCTTTAACTCTTGAAGAATTGCTATAATATTGAAAAGGTTGGAGAAGTTGAAGAAGAATCGGAGTTCTCTCGTCCAGCTGTACTTCACCTAGCACACGTAATTTATTTATTTATTATTGGATCTCTTTAATATTCATTTATAAACACTATATTATGCATTTCTTTATTTATAAAGTTTCAATTGTTCATTTATAACTCAATTAAATAAAATTACAAGTTTCTAGTAGACAAACACATACCAAAGTAAACATGAATATGCATTTTAAATAAAAGAACGAAGCACAACAAAGGATAACAACTAAGTTTACATTCAATAACTTAAAACATATACTATATAAATACAATACTCGACCATACACAAGGAGTTTAAATACAAGTTAATATATTTACTAAATGACCCTTATAATTAAAAGAATGAAAGGATAGATTAACGAGTAACGAAATAAGTATATAGTTATATCACCATCTACATTGTTTAAATCATCCATTAGAATGCATGGAGCAAAACAATTCATCATTATTTCTAAATTAAATTATAAAGAATGATGTAAAAGATATGCTCCTGGAATAATTTCAATTCATAAAAATCTAAATTTCATTAAAAGATTTAACCTTAGATAAAATTCTTCAAGTATCACAATAAGTTATTTTAAATCCTAAAATTATCAACTAATCTTTCTTATTAGTAACTAGTACTCCCTCCGTCCCTTATTATCTGTCTCATTTTATCCATTCACCCAAACCAATTTTCTCATTTATTAGTGTATCAAAAGACACTTGCACCCTTATTTATTATCCATATTTATTACAAGATGTTGATTATTTCATTATTTATTAGGGGCAACGGTGGAAAACCATTTTGAATAAAATGGGACAGTTAATAAGGGACGGAGGGGGTATGACATACAGTAGCTACCAGTTAAAAAATATATCACACACATATAATTTACACACACAAGCACAAGCACAAGCACAAGCACATATAAAGCACACACCACAAATCCACAATTTGTATACTTCTCTGCACAACAAACACGCACTACTCTTATTTTCTCTCGATTACGCACTGCACAATAGCAACCATACACACACCAGCACACTAATTCTCTCACACACACTAATTTACATGCACCATATATGCAGTACAAAACAGATTTTACAAAATACACATTCACTAATCTTTCCCACATCTCAGCATACTCACATATACATACATGCTGTACACATATTAACGAAGATGAAGAGTAGACACGCATCACAAATTTAAAGGCAAGTTGAGAAGATGGACAAACAAGTGGGAGTTTCCGGAGAAGGTTGGCGGTCCGATCGTTAAATTGTTTGAGGGCTTTTGCTGTCCTCGTCGAGAGCTTTCTACGGGTACTGGAATCGAGAGCAGCTGCGCATAGGTGCGACGGCAACGGCCGCCCGTGTGAAAGGAGAGGGCGGCGCAGCTGTGGAAGAGGGAGGAGAATGAGGCGGCAGCGGAACAGTGCTGGAACCAAGAGCGCTGGTGGTTGCGCTTGGGCAGACCCTGTGCTTACCGTGAGAAGAGCAATGCGGTGGTGAATTCTGGAGTATTGGGTATAATTGAGGAGAGAGGGAGTGAGAGTAGATATTTTGGAAACTGATTTGAGAGTTGAGACTGAATTTGGGATAGCGTACGCCTATGGTGAAAGAATTGAGCACAGATACATTTATTTATAAAGGAAAAATCTTTTATGCAGGACAAAGTATGGAGTGAAACTAGTTTATACATAAATTCGTGAAGTGTATTAGTTATTTTCACTTAAAAGTATTAGTTGTTTTTACTAAAGAGTATTACTGATTTACACTAAAGAGTCTTAGTTGTTCGATGAAAATGAACTAAGACTCTTCAGTGTAAACCAGTAATAATCTTCAGTAAAAACAATTAATACTCTTCAGTGAAAACAACTAATACCCTTCAGTGATTCATATATAAACCAATTTCATCCTATACATACTCTTTATGCAGTTATTTACAAATGAAAAATCTTTTATTTAATTAATTAATTTTAAAAGAAGGAAATAATATGTGGTTACGACGATATTTTCGTTCTCACTTGATACGGTTTAGGGATTGTTTGTTTCACACTTTTAATCCTTATTTAGAAATTAATACATTTTAAAAATTCAATTAATACTTAATTTGGATAAGAGTATATTGGTATTTTTTTTTCAATAATTTTCACAAATCGAATCCTAAATTTAAACTTGAAACATTTAATTTCTCTTAGTCCCTTATTCATTGAAAGATTCAATTTCTTTCTTCGAATTTGGAAATTTAAAACCGGGTATAAATTTATATCACATAAAACCACGCAAAAGATAATAAATTTAAAAGAAACAAAGATAAAATATAAAATAAGGTTCCTAGAAAAGATAGAAAGTATAAAATGGGACAGGGTGTTACACTTCTTTTAGATGCATTAACAAAACATACTTGGTTATTATGATGAGTATAAACGAGAGGGGAACTATCTTAAATTCATAGTAACCTTTTCTTTTCGGGTAAATGCACATTGTAAGTAAACATGGGAACAAAATGGAAAATATAATCCTATTCCAAGTAAAAACAGGCAAACAGCGAGAATTGTAAAGCAGGAATCTGATGAATAAACGGTTGCTCATACACACACAGGTACCAAATACAGTAGTATACTATTTTAAGACTCCAAAACAGTGGATGGCATAATAAAAAAAAAGGGCAGAGATTAATTAAGTACCCCATAAGTTGTCAATCGATTAAATACAAAAAGCATAGTAATTCAGCGGGAGGGGACGCGTTACGCAAGGAGCATCAGACTCAGGCAGGAGCAAACACTCCAGGATATTGGATTTTTCATGGGAGAAGGGGGAGTGGAGGAGTCAATGATTTCAGAGATACGATAAAAGTCTCGTAAGGGACGGGTTAAGCAGCAGCAAAAAAAAAGTCACGAAAGTCATAAACTTAGGATATGTATGTATAACCTTCAAAACCCCAACTATTTGATATTGTTTGCTAGTCTGCAAATGAACTCCAAATTAATAATTAGCCTTTTCAAAATGGATTCTATGTTCTTAAATTA
This sequence comes from Ballota nigra, assembly GCA_947034835.1. Classification (NCBI taxonomy): domain Eukaryota; kingdom Viridiplantae; phylum Streptophyta; class Magnoliopsida; order Lamiales; family Lamiaceae; genus Ballota; species Ballota nigra. Next base: position 96,930,804 of record OX344727.1, read on the forward strand.
ATAATTACAAAGATTTTAGAATTGATTTTTTTTTTTAAAAATGATTCTATATACAAAATAGAGATTGCAAACAATTACTTAATCGCTTGGAAGAAAAATAAAACACTCAAACATAATTTCCAAAAGTACAAAAAACCTCAACTAATTGGTATTGTTTGCTAGTCTGCAAATTAACACCAAATTAATAATCAGCTACTAGGATGAACCAATGGATAGCAGAATTAGGAGAGACCTTGGAATCAATATGAGCAATCACAGGCTCGCAATCAATCAATCGGAATAATTAAATACTCACTTTGGAGGCTCGCAATTGTTTAAGAAAATCCTTTGTGCTCTGCAGCTGCACTGGAGTTACGAGTCTCGGAGCATGTATCGGATACTCTCGGTAATAATGCTGGATGATGTGAAAGGGGAAGGGAATCGGATCCATATCCCACGTGCGGGTAGCAAACTGGGCAATTATTCGTGATCTCCTCCTTAACCAGGTGAGGTCGAAACGTATTCTTCAAGCTCTCCAGAACCTTCCGAAGGAATGGGGGTTCGTCAGGACTTTGGAGATAAAAACTATCGAAATCAAACACATATCCATCTTCTTCCCAAAAAATACTTATACAATGTTGCTTTCATCAAACCAAGACGATATTGCGGACATTTTTCCAGAGCAGGCCAATCATTTTCTATCGGAGCAGAGAGGCGGGGGTTGTGAACCGGATCTGGGAAGAAATTATGGCGGCAAAATTATTAGGGTTTGATAAAAGGCGACAATCGTCTTTAAATTATGATCCCTCCATCGGTGCTTGCAATTAATTTATAATGGGCCCGGGTTATTTGTACCCCGGCCCAGGTTATTGATATTTACTTTTGTAGATTGAAATAACTAAAAAATGGAGATAATTATTTCCAACTTTCTCTTTTTTTTTTAATTCATCTGTCAAAAGTTGCTGCTAGAACTTGCAAATATGGCCAAGGTTAAATACAGTCCCATGTTTGGTGAATACAATCCCACCCAAAAAATTGTTCGGAAATTTTTTCCGAAAAATCACAAGTTCAGTGTTTTTTTTTATTTTCGGAAAAAATTTCCGAAAATTGTCAAAATTTTCGAATTTTTTTTCCGAACATATTTTGGTGGAGTGGTATTAATAAAAGATAGGACTGTATATAACCTTGGCCTGCAAATATACTCCCAAGTAATCTAATGGGCTGCTGCTTAATAAAACACTTTTAATTTCTCAAGCAAATGGACTTTTCCAATTTGGGCCTCTTTTAATTAATCATCTTGGGCCGAAAATCATTCAATTAAAATGAGCCCAATTATTTTCCTTCTCGATTTTTCTTTTCACTCGATCTCAATAAATTAATCGTATTTGCTTCAAAAAATGCCACACTTTCCTGCAAAAATAGCAAACACATCTTTCTCGACAATTAAACACAATTAGTCAAATTAATGTAAATAATCACACAAAATCCAATAAAATAGGCAAATAAAATGCATAAATTTCGAGCAATTTTCATACTAATCAATACACTACACATAATTTTAATTTTTAAAGCAAACATATGAAAAGTCAAGAATGCCCCTTTTAGCTTCCCCTCCAATTATATTTAGTAAATACACTACCCACCACATTTGAAGAAGAGACTCGAACAACGGAAAAAACACACGAAAAATTATGTCGCACTGAAAAATCTCTCTCTCACCTAACCAGCGACGTCTCACCCTTTCTTATGCACCACCATGCAGCCCCCTCTGTACCGTAGATAGTACAATGTCAATGTCTCTGGGCTACCCGAAACTTCGTCGTCGCCAAACGCGATATGAAACTCTGATGCGTGTCTCACCGCTTCTTGATATACATATATATATATATTTTACTCATTAATATATGCTCAGTTCATCATAAACCTGTTGATACTACTTCATTGTGTATCATATCTTGAAGATATAAAAACAGGACATAATTATATGTGCATGTGTGTTCTAATGTGTCTCTCTTAGCTTTTGTTTTATGGGACACCATTCATTGTTCCTCTAATACTGTACTCTTTGTCCACCAAGAAGTATGTCTACTCTGTCTTTGTCAACAATTTATTTTTTATTACCATTAAACCATCACTTAATTACTTCACATGTTATTAACTTTACACTAACAATCAACCACTTAATTCGTGAATGGATCACAGAATACCCACAAGTACTTTTACTCCGTGTACCTTTTTTCTATAATTTGTCAAAAATAAATAGACACAATTTTCGTGGACGGGTGAAGTAGGTGTCTTCTTGGTTCATCTCTCCCTCTTGCTCAAATAGGGACTATCATTCGAGACGAGGATCTTCTTACTAGAAATTTAGATGCGTTTTGAGATGCAAAGAGTAAACTTTATTTGATTTTTTACTTAGCCTCATCATTATACGAATGGGTCCATTATCAAATAACCTTGAATACGTATCTTTGTTTCATCTATTCATTATTTTAAGCAAAAATATACTGTGAATCAGTTTCGTTATGAAATTTATTTATATGTGCATTTTTTAATAGTCCATAAAAAATATTAATTTGAAAAAGATTATTTTTTTTCTCAAAGAAAACATCGAAACAAAAATCAATTACTCCCCCCATCCTTTTTTTTTTTTTTTTTTTTTTAGCTTTGGAGTGAAAAGTGCTAAAAGGGTCATTGTAATTTGTAAAAGACCACGATTTTTAAGATGCCATTAGTTAGAAGGAGCTATCATTTTCAAAAGTACGACTTTTGTGGAAGCTTGGTTCTCGATTTGATAGATACATAACATGCAGTTCTCCCAAATCGAGGAACCACGACTTTAACTTTTCATGTGTCTTCTAAATATTATACGTACATATATCATATAAACACATTCTCCTCAATTAAAGAAAATCTAAATACTAATTAATGAGTGCCTCACATGAAACAAACACAAAATTAATGCACATATTTGGATGCATGCACACAAATGCACATGGCCCCCATAATAAACTAAACTCCATTGCAATATTAAAATGAAAATATCTACGCAGTTTTGCACATGATGTTCTAATAAACTAATGATTTTGTATAATTCTAGCTCCAATAACTTCCTAAATGCTTTTTGGAGTGTAACAATTATCCCTTTCAATTTTTAAAATTTTTAGGACTTAAGTTGATCCATAATTTAGAAAAAAAAAAAAAGTTGAGTTAATTACATAAAAGTTACGACTTTTCACGTTTCATCAATTACAACATATAATTTTAAACTTTACACTCGATACTCAAGTTTTTTATATTTTACAATTATACCATTTGATTAATTTTTCGACAACTTATGTTGATGTGACAGTTGAAAAATAATTGAAATAGTAGCAAATAAATTCATGATGTTCTGTTATTATTTTGATTTTGGGACAGTAATTATTCACTACATTGTACATTTCAATGATTGTATGTACAACTATTATATACAATTTTTTATCATATGTACGATGTTTTCATGCAGTGGAGAACCCTTTGATTTTCTTACAATTGCATATACAACCATATTAGGAGGATATGTCGAATCACGTGATAAAATTGCAACAATTTGAAAAGTGGTGCATACATAAAAATATCGTAATTTATTTTGTAATTAACCATAAATATAATGACAATGACAATGGGATACTAACAAAATTAATTGAAGAAAGATGAGAAAGGAGACGAAACATAGATGAGTACCCCCGTTGGAGAAAGTTGGGACCCCTTCTTGAAGGGAGGTACAAATAAGGCCAAGAAATAAGTCATACATCATTCAATATTTACCAAATTGTACCACAAAAATTGCTGCACAATAGACATCACATTTTATTGCCCATCCTGGCCATGTGAAATTCTTCAGAAAAATAACATCACTCTCAACTAAATTGGCCCCAAAACTGACACATTATTTTTCCATATTCTGAAATCCCTTCACATGTCTCTCCATTGGATGCCTTTTCCAATAGTTAATATTGTGTAATATTCAATACAATAATCTCACCTTCAAACCTATGATGTTGATAGTGAGAAAATATTCAAGGCAAGGGGAAAAAACGGTTACAAAATGAAATCATCAGATTACACATGAATCTTGGATTTAGATCTTGTGTTGTACATGATCATCTTGTGGTGTAAAACTTTAGAATTTATTGTGTATTTGGATTTAATGTGCCACAATATTGGATTACACGGTTTAAGAAAATGACTCCCTAAAACTATGCTTAAATTGATACTCACAAACTTTAAGAAAAAAATAGATAAAGTAAAGACAAGATAGATTAGTTGTTAAAGAATTAAAATGGATTCTACTATTTGGATTAAATTATTTGAGTTAGTATATATGTTTGGATTGTAGGATTTTATTTATTTAGTTCATATGATTAACCTGATTTTTGTGTTTGGATTGAAGGATTAGTTGGACAATTAAATTAAAAGTCACAATTACCTATGATAAAAGTAAATAGTTAACTGAGGACACAATGGTATACATCATGACAATTTAGTCTCGACCCTACACTCTGGATTAAGTAGTCACCATTTCAAAGAATTATCTGAGGTTTTGGACTCGGATTGTGATTCTGTCTTGGGCCTAAGTCGAATGAGCCAAACATAAAATTAGATGGGATTATAAAGGCAAAATTCTACGTAATTCATTTAAGCAACATACCCCCGTATGGATGGTTATAGTGGTGAAGACTTGAAACTTAAAAGTATGTTCCTCTCAACTTTGTTTATACAAAACTTTGTTCTTACTTGAAACCGGTCCCGCGCCCAGTGGACGGTGGGTTATGTGTCCCAAATTAGTCGGATATTAGGCTGAATGTCGAGCATTAAAATAATAAAGTAAATGCATTTTAGGGTTCATATATGAATAAAATGATTGATTGTGAGTAGTTAAGTGATGGTAAGGTTGATAAGACAATGATTGTGAATGTATAGAATTTTGGAGTATTTGAGAACTTGGTGAAGTTGACTTCTAACCACTAACAAGTAACATTTACCGATAAAAAAAACATGTATCATTATTAAACATAAGTTTGACATAAAGCAAAATCTTAAAATAAACACATTACTTATATTATTTATCAAAATTTTCACATTTTGAGATTTCAAAGTCACGACTTCCCCCGCACAGGGATGTAAATTAGTCGAGACGAGTCGAATGCACTAGTTTTCAAGTCTGTTTACAATGTTATCGAACTTAGATATTTATGTTTGAGCTTGTTTGATAATTAATCGAATCGAACTGAACACGAATCAATCTCGAATAATTTAATATTTTTACATATATTTATCTTTTTTAATTATCGAGCTCGAATTCAAGCCGAACTTTAAATTATTTCGGAGATAAATTTTATATTCAAACATACCCTATGTTGAATAAGAGGTGAAATATTAAAAAGAGTAGGATTCCCTAGGTGGTTTTCTGATTTAGGAGAGAGAGAATAAGCAGTAATTTATTAGCTATACTATACCTATTTGTATTTTAGCCATTAGCTGCAGCATGTAAGGTGCCCATATGCTGCTGCTTCTGCTTTTTTTAAGCAGCTTTTTTTAACCATGCATCTATCCATGTAAAGTCTAAACTATTGCACTCCTTTCCACCAGTGGCTGGATCTCAACTTCCTCTGCCATTTTCATGGTTTCAAAGCTTGATTATTCCCTGCACTATTTGCTTTGCTCTTCAGAAGATCCAACGGGCTAAAACCCCACTAAAATGTACATCTCTCTCCCCCTCTTCCCCCTTTGCTTATACTTGATTTTTGCTCTGTTTTTTTGCCGTTTTGTTTGATTTCATTTTGAGCTTTGATATGCATTTACTTCCTGGATTTGTTGGTATTCTTGCTTATTGTGAATTAATGTTGCATGATAGATAAAAGGGAGATTAATTTTGGTGAGAGACTGAGAATGAGATCTATAGAGGACAAAGGGTGTTTGACGAATTGCCCCACAGAAGAAAATGGTATGAATTTCGAGTTCCAAAAGAGTGGTACAATGAATAGGCCTTCTCATCACCATAGAACCCCTTTAGGAAAGCCAACCCCATCAAAATGGGACGATGCCCAAAAATGGCTGGTAAATCTCTCCAGAGGAGAAAAGAGCGAAGCCAAAGCCTCTCCCCGGAACTCGAACGCCGATGACCGGAGACTGATTGCTCCGGCGGCGAAAAAGTACTCGAATGGAGACGAAGATGAAGGAGAAGATGGGGCTAATAACCAGAGCGTTGAGACCAAGAATGTAGATTGTGACGATTCAGTATGGAGAAGCCATAACAAGGCTGTGATAAGTAGTTCCAAATCAGCTGTGAGATCGATTTGTTTGAGGGATATGGGCACGGAAATGACACCAATTGCAAGCAAAGAGCCTTCTAGAGCAGCTACTCCTATTAAGGCTACTAGTCCCGTCTCGTCTGGGGCGTCGACTCCGGTCATTGTTAAGCCCAGTCGAAAAATTGATAGCCCGGATAGGGGGGGTGGTTCGTCTAGGGATTTTAAACGGGACGGGGATGAAACGAGCGGCGTAAATGTGGCTCAAAGTAAGGGTGTTGATCAGCCTAAGAAGCTGAATCCCATGGAAACCCGAGCGGCTGCTTGGGAGGAGGCCGAACGTGCTAAGTACATGGCGAGGTGACCGCCCTCGCCTTAACTGTTTGTTTGTTGAGTAGATTTGTGGACCCGAGCTCACGTGAACTGTTTTTCATCAAGTATCACTGTTATGCATATCTGTTTAAACAATGTTTGATTTTTAATAGTGATAACTGAGGAAAAAGTTCACGTGAGCTTTTTTTCTTCAAGTATCGCTGTTATGCGTATCTGTTTAAGCGATGCTTGATTTTTAATAGTGATAATTGAGGAAAGAGTTCACATGAACTTTTTTTCTTCAAGTATCACTGTTATGCATATCTGTTTAAACAATGGTTGACTTTTAACAGTGATGATTGAGGAAAAAGTTCACGTGAACTCGGGCTCTATCTAAGAAGTTTAGTTCACGTGAAATTTTTCTTCTTCAAGTATCACTGTTATGCGTATTTGTTTAAACAATGCTTCATTTTTAACAGTGATGATTGAGGAAAAAGTTCACGTGAACTTGGGCTCTATCTAAGAAGTTTAGTTCACGTGAACTTTTTTCCTCCACGTATCACTGTTATGCATATCTGTTTAAACAATGCTTGATTTTTAACAGTGATGATTGAGGAAAAAGTTCACGTGAACTCGGGCTCTATCTAAGAAGTTTAGTTCACGTGAAATTTTTCTTCTTCTAGTATCACTGTTATGCGTATTTGTTTAAACAATACTTCATTTTTAACAGTGATGATTGAGGAAAAAGTTCACGTGAACTTGGGCTCTATCTAAGAAGTTTAGTTCACGTGAACTTTTTTCCTCCACGTATCACTGTTATGCATATCTGTTTAAACAACGCTTGATTTTTAATAGTGATAATTGAGTAGAAAGTTCAAGTGAACTCGGGCTCTATCTAAGAAGTTTAGTTCACGTGAACTTTTTTCTTCAAGGATCAATGTTATGCAAATCTGTTTAAACCATGCTTGATTTTAAATAGTGATAATTAAGGAAAAAGTTCACGTGAACACGGGCTCTATCTACGAAGTTTTTGTCTTTGGTGTTTTTTCTTCCGTTTTTGTGTTTGTGTAACTTGTGTTGTTGTTTGAGCATTAGGTATAAGAGGGAAGAGGTGAAGATTCAGGCTTGGCAGAATCATCAGATGAAGAAAGCCGAAATGGATAATCGCAAAATAGAGGTAGTAAACTAGTAATAGTATTGCCTTGTTGCAGCATTGATGTTTTACTCAGTAATTAATATCATCTTTCTTGATTTGATCTGTGTGCAGATGAAGGCGGAGCGGATGAAATCGCGAGCAAAAGAGACGTACAATAGCAGAACAGCAGCGACGCGGAGGATAGCGGAGGAGAAACGAGCGAATGCAGAGGCGAAACTGAACGAGAAGGCGATGCAAACTAGCGAAAGAGCTGATTATATAAGAAGAACTGGGCATCTTCCTTGTTCTTTCTCCTTCAAATTCAAATTGCCTTCCTGTTCTTGTTGCCATTTTTTTTAGCTTCTCCAGTTCTGTAATAGCCATGGCAACAGTGCTGTCAGCATTGAACTAGGATTGTTTTAACGGTTTAAATACAGTTGGTATAGTTGAATCGCAATCAATGTCTTCCATTTTATGTATAAATTGTCTTCCACTATCTTCATGATTTTTCCAACTTTAGTTTTCCTTATGAATTTGGGCCACATTTTGTGTTACTAAATGGCTTTAATGATGTCTGTGGATGAGGATACGCGGTTCTTTCATCAATCATTATGAATTTTATTCTATGAAGTACTGATTTTTATGTGCATATTTAATGAGTTTGAAAAGTTAATTGAGATTTGATTCAAAATCCAAATGTATGCACTTTGTGAATATAAAAGTTTGTGTATGATGAACATGTTTTATATGAAAATGGTTCGTATTAAACTTGTCAATAAACTGTTTTAAAGTATCGAATATTTGATCAAAAGTATAAAAAATCTCATCAAAACTATTAAAAGCCAGGGTCGAAAAAAATATATAGCAATTACAATATAATATTACTAATCCCGGTTTTTTAATACTCCTGATTAAATATTTAATGTTTTAAAATAATTTAATGATAAATTTATGATGAAGTATTTTTATACTATAAAACTTTTGTCTTCAATTAGATTGAATATTCATTGAATGATAGGTGCATGGATCATGGATGAATGACTAATTACATTGAATATTGTACATGTATTTATTGAAAAAGGAACGAGTAAGTAACATGCATAAACAATTAACAATTGAACGCGAAGTTAATTTAATCTAAATCTAAATTTTATAAAAGAAGATTGTATAAAAAATGTACCCATTTTGACAAGATTTTCAAATTTGTTCGAATTTATTTAAAAATTGAATAAGCAAATTAGATAAAATTCAATCCAAGTTTGTCCGTATTATGAAATTAATATTATATGCATCTACTGATAATAAACCAATATCACTGATACCATTTCACCTATAAATTAATATTATATAATAATATTAATAAATACATATAATATTATAAATTTCACATTATGAATAAATTTAAAAGAAAAGTGACAAAATACAATTAAGTTTGGGTTTGTAAGTAAGAAAAAAAAAAATAACCGATGCATAAAAAAGAAATTATTCAAACTAAATTTAATTAAAATTCATCATCTAACTCGATTCACTTGGCACTTTAATTTTCTGTAAGTTCTTAAATTTTTTTTGACATAATTTATATTGATACCATGCCCATGTTCAATTATTCTCCAACCGATTATATTAATATTAATTACTTAATTTGATAATAAATAAATTTGACCCGGTGAGAGGTTTGGGCGGGTATTTCTTGATATGGTATGGATTTGAAAGGAAGGCCCATTTCAAATCGACCGCCCCACCGAAATAATTAAATAGAAAAAGGAAACCAATAATTAGACTCTCTTTCAACGCCGAAGCGACTCCTCTCCTTCCTTCTCTCGTGGCCGCCTTTGTTATCTGCAACCGAGCGCCGCCGCGCCTTGCCTCTCTACTCTTCTCCGATTAGTTGATCGGTAAGCCTTTTCAATTCGACTTCTTCACGGAGAGTGGAGGGAGTGAGGGAGATTTCTGTAATTTAATTTTTCTAGGGTTTGTTTGGTGATTTTTATTGGATTTTTGGGATTTTGTTTTTGTGCGTTTTCCTTGCGTCCAGTTTCGGATCTGTTATTTTGTTTTTGGATTTCCACTACGAAAAAATAAACAAAAAATTGTTGTCTTGCTTTTGTGCTTTGGATTTGGTAAATTGTTGGAGGGAGGGATTGATTGATTTTGGGGAGTTAGTTTTGGGTATTTGTGTTTTCTAGTCAAAATAAAGCTAAAAAAAAATCCCGGAGTTAGGCTTAGGGGGTTTTGCTGAGTGCATCCCAACTAGGGGAGTTCATTGAGGGGCTAGGGTTCGGTTTTTGCTATCTGTCGATAATTTTGAACGATAACACATTTATGGCTGCTGGGAAACATGGGGGTTTCAGAGACAATGAATATAGGGACCGTGAGACTGATTTTGGGGTGACGAAGAAGGAGAACGGGCATAGAAAGGGGGATTATGAACGGCTTAGGAATGGGGTTCAGGACTATGAGAGGGGTCAGCTATGGGCTCGAGATCAAGATAGTTTGGAGCGTAGGAGCAAGGTCAGAAATAAGGATGTGAAAGAAAGAGACGTGAGGAATGGTGGATATCGTTCCACTTCTAGTCGAAGTGATTCTGGAAGTAGCGGTGGTGGTGGGCCTAAGAGATGCGAGTTTGCTGCAGGTGGCATGGATCGAGAGCCTGGGGAGCTATCTAGTGATGGGTCAGACGAGGCTATTGATTCAGAAACTCAAGTTAATGTATTAACTGATGCTAACAATACGGGAAATGCTAATCAGTTATCTTCTGTGCAGACTAAGAAGCGGAAGTTTTCGCCAATTGTTTGGGATAGAGATGATAGAGAGGTAAGTAGATCAAATAAAAATGGAATTACTGTGGATGCTAAACCTTCCAGGTCATCACCCCAGTTGGTCAAGTTGAATCACCAGTCACCTGATACTAAATGTAGCTCAGATGAGAATGTTGTGAGGACTTCAGCCCCAGATGGCGGTAAGATTAGTTTAGAACCATCACCTTCTAATGCTGACTTAGGATTTGAGGTCTCTGATATCCCTGTTGTAACATCTTCTCTTCAACTTGAAGAAGATCAACGGGTCAATAACAGGGGAACGGGAGGAGTAGAAGAAGATGATTATGTGCCTACGCGTACCATAATATCCTCTAGATGGGCTGATGATGCTGAGTCCCCAACTGATGAAGGTGAGATTTCTGATTATGAAAATATGCCTAAATTGAGAAGGAAGTCTAGTTCTGAATTTGGTGAGTTGAGGGAGACTAGTAAATCAATAAGTCCGGAAGTTGGAGAGGTCAAAGAAGTAGGTTCTGAAGGCACTAGAGGGAGGTCCTTGGGGTCAGATGAACGTGTTAGATCTTCCAGTAGAGATAGTGATCATGACAGTGACAACAATGACTACATGGAGATTGATGATGGCAACAAGCATGTTGGCACCAGCATTAGCCATTCTGAAACAGAATCCGAGGACGATCCTAGGTCTCCTAGTACACCGGAGCCAGAGCAACCCCCACAAAGGAGTGTCAATATGCTTCAGGGTTGTAGAAGTGTTGACGAGTTTGAGAGACTCAACAAGATAGATGAAGGCACTTATGGGGTCGTGTATAGAGCCAGGGATAAGAAGACTGGGGAAATTGTTGCTTTGAAGAAGGTCAAGATGGAGAAAGAGAGAGAAGGGTTTCCTTTGACTTCACTACGGGAAATTAACATTCTTTTATCATTTGATCACCCCTCAATTGTGGATGTTAAAGAAGTGGTTGTAGGGAGCAATCTTGACAGCATTTTTATGGTCATGGAGTACATGGAACATGATCTTAAGGCATTAATGGAGAGTATGAAACAGCCTTTTAGTCAAAGCGAGGTTAAATGCCTCATGCTCCAACTTCTAGAAGGTGTCAAGTACCTCCATGACAACTGGGTGCTTCATCGAGATTTAAAAACCTCTAATTTGCTTTTAAATAATCGTGGTGAGTTGAAGATATGTGACTTTGGTCTAGCTCGTCAATATGGGAGCCCATTGAAACCATATACTCATTTGGTGGTTACTCTTTGGTACAGGTAAGCGTTACTTCATGCACCAATTTTTTTTTTTTCCTATTATCCTTGCATATTTGCTGAACAAGATGTTCTTATCATTTATGACTTAGGTGCTATATTTGTCCTTATATTTGTTCGTCTTATTAATATTTTGTCGTGTTGAGGTTTTGTGCTTTTTAAAGTAAAAATAAATAAATATATGTGTCCTAAAAATTAATGAAGCTGCTAGAAAATTACCCTCTTTTATTTTTTATTAAGCTGTATTTGTTCATTTTGTATTGCAATATTCCTGATATTGTTTGGATTGATTTAGAAAACTGAGTGTGTGTTCACTTTCAGGGCGCCGGAACTTCTTTTGGGAGCCAAACAATATTCTACAGCAATCGATATGTGGTCGCTGGGGTGCATTATGGCTGAGCTACTATCAAAGGAACCGCTCTTTAATGGAAAGACGGAGTTTGAGCAATTGGACAAGGTAAATATATCTTGAAACCTAGTCAATGCGCTCCTTTAGTTGGTTTGGTTATAGTATGGCTAGTTACTTTGGTTTGGGGTGGTAATGCAGATATTCAAGATCATGGGCACTCCAAACGAGACGATTTGGCCTGGGTTCTCTCAGCTCCCTGGAGTCAAGGTGAACTTCGTCAAGCATCAGTAAGTATCTATATCTTTATACATAATCCTGACACATGTTGATCTCAAAATTTATGTTCTCTCCTTTTACCACTGTTTCCCAGGCTTCCAGCTTTGGGTGATCTGGTGTGGCTTTCAGGCCTCCATTGGTAACATTGTCAGAACTCGAGTAGAAAATCCATTGCTTCTAACCAATTACATTTATTTCAGGTACAATATGTTGCGTAGGAAGTTTCCAGCAACGTCTTTTACTGGTTCACCTGTACTCTCCGATGCTGGATTTGACCTCTTGAACAAACTTCTGACATATGACCCTGCAAAGGTATACTTGTAGTTTGTTGCATAAGTTGGTTTTTTATTCCCCCGGGAAAGATATGACTTCCTAGACTTGATTATCTATGCATGAATTTGAAAACTGTGCAGCGTATAACCGCTGAAGAAGCGCTCAACCATGAATGGTTCCGTGAAGTCCCGCTTCCGAAATCCAAGGAGTTTATGCCTACTTTTCCTGCACATGGTGCACAAGATAGGTAATTTGCCTCCATATGACTGAACTTTATATGCTTAAGCTTCACGTTATTAAATCTTTTCATGTTCCATGTGATTTTAGACGAACCCGAAGAGTAATGAGGAGTCCTGACCCATTGGAAGAACAGCGAAGAAAGGAGTTGCAACAAGGAGAATTGGGCACTGGTGGTCTTTTTTGCCAGTAGCATACAACTCTTACACATGTTTGAATTTTGCAATGTTAGAGATAGATACGACTTTGTTGAGAGATATGGCCGAACAGGGTTGCATTGTTTGTGAGACTGTCGAATCACGTCAATCTTCTGCGTCAAATCCTCATATTTCTTGGGCTGTACTGACAAATAGTAGCTACCTTTGATAATTCTTGCTCGGGAAGGTGTGGCATAAGGAAATGTAATCGATTGATCTTGTGTATGTACCATAATTTTATTGACATTTGTGAAATTGATGAATACAGTAGTAAACCTTTATTTTATCTTGGTGGTAATATAGATTTTGGTTCTAAAGAAAAGGTTGACGAGCTGTGTTGAAAATTTTGTTATTCGACTGCTTTTGTTATTTCACTTCATGCCTTTGACAAGAATTAAATCCTTTTTACCAATTGAGGCTTGAGCAATGTTGGTTTGGTATAGATTTTGATTATCGTTTGTGTTTTCAAGAGATGTCTTTGGAATATAATGCAAGAGATGTTTGAGGTGAATTCAATTAATATATATATACATTAGTAAATTATATAGTTCACGTTACGCATCTTAAAACATCAATTAGGATCCAAAAGTTATTTTTATCATTTACATGATTAATAAAGACATTTCTCATAAATTTTCAGTAAATTACAGGGAAGCACTACGTTTGTTTTAGGAATCAACGCAAGAAAGTTACAGATGCACCTTTGTGTCTCTCTTCTGTGCAACAAGTAGTACAGTTAACTGAAAATTTGTACAAAAAGTGTTCACTTGGGATGGGAGCACCTATCGTAAATCCATAATTCGACTCTCTTCTGGGAGAAACGAAAAGGGAAGCGGAGGAAACTCATCATCACGGCTACATCTATCTTAAAACATTCCCATTTCGTAACAAGTTTGTAATGTTGCCTCAGCTCTGATGGTTTCTTAATTTCATAGCAAAACACATGTATGGCCCCGGCCTGATATGTGTGGTGCCAGTTTAGCCAAAAAAAAAAAAAAAAAAGAAACACAGAACATAGTAGGCTACTCTGATGTAACCATAATGGTCTTGCCCAATACGAATGTAACGAGTGATAGTTGGATAAAGAATATGGTGTTGAGAAGTCCCCGATCCACTGTCCATCCGAAAATTGTGATCCCCCCTGGATTCGACTGCAAGTACATCACTGCATAAAAATGTCTCAATTCCTTAGTTTTGTACACATGCCCAAAATAATTAGCAATTAAGTAGGATATCATAAACAACAGAGAGAAATGATATTTTCAGATATTTCCTCCATATCTTCAGTCATGAAAGTAATAACTTCTCTGTATATAATCCAACTATGAAAGGCAGAAAGCCAATATATAACCATATTGAACCAATAAATCCATGGTGGACAGCGTAAACCAAATACATGGTAGGAAAAGGCTACAGAAAATCATGAATTCGTATAAATATAAGCACGACAAAAATGTAAATTTTTAGATGTTTCCCCCATATCTTCACTCATGAAAGTAATAACTTCTCTTTAAATAATCCAACTATGAAAGGCAGAAAGCCAAAATATAACCATATTGAACCAATAAATCCATGGTGGACAGCATAAACCAAATAGATGGTAGGAAAAAGCTACAGAAAATCACGATTCGTATAAATATAAGCACGACGAAAATGTGCAAAGATTTGTCTTCACACATGACCAGTCTCCTTTTTTCTCTATTATTAGCTCATCTTTTAAAGAGGGGGGGCAAAGAACAGACCAAAAGTTGGTGTCAATGAAACATGTTTAAAATTCCACTCGTAAGAAGGAATTCATTCTCCTTTATTTCAAACATACACATTAGTCTTCAAGGTCAAATAAGTTCAGGTTAGCAGGTCATCATGATACAGCATTTGACCAGAAATTATCTACTCATATTATAAGAAGCTTTGGAAGACAGTAATCGTACCTAGAGCCAATCTCTTATGGTAAGAAGACATGTACGATGCCAGCTGTACATTCGATGGCGTTGTAACAAAATCCAGCGACTCCACATCGCTTTCTGAGTAGTCTGCATGGAAATTTGCCAACTTATTAGCAATCTCCAAGCTTCCAAGGCTGTTTGAAGTTCGCAACTGAGTATCGGAAGCACTGCAAGTTACTAAAGCATGCCATCTACTTGCTAATGCTCCAACGCCTTGGGCTCTGTGGGATATTTTCGAAGCCCCGTTTAAGCAAAGGATTATTACCGCCAGTTGAACAATTGTAGACACCTAGAGAATTCAACAAATGAGAGATATTTTTAGTTAAATATGTTGGTAATAGTTCAAGTGCATATAAAATAGGCAAAATTCATCAAAAGACCCCTAAACTAACAATTTTTGTTTCGGAAGACCCCTGAACTATTTTTTGTTTTAAAAAGCCCCTGAACTATCAAAAGGCCCTCAAACTTTTTTTTTTTTTTTTGTTTTAAAAAACCCTTAAAGTATATATATTTTGTTTCATGAGGCCCTTTTTTGACAATCCATTAGGGCATATCTTTTGTTGGAATTCGATCTTAACACCATCGAAATTGATTGATTCATCATATTCTAATGAAATGCATTAAACTAACTCAATAAAATCCATGAATTTTCGTTATCAGGGGTCTCATAAAACAAAAATTAATAGTTTAAGGGCCTTTTAAAACAAAAAATAGTTCAGGGACCTTTTGAAACAAAAATTGATAGTTTAGGGGCTTTTTGATGCATTATACCTATAAAATATTACTACTACCAAATTTAGAAACTTACTGCAAAATCACCCCCATTGATGAAAGTAGTCATCCCATTGTATCCAGTGATTTGGAACAGATACATAAACTGGCTGACAGTGACAATCACAAACTGGAGGAGAAGATATATTCTAAATCTGTGGCTAATTTTAGATAGGTAAAAGCGTAGACGGGCATGCTCTTGTAGAAGTAACACCACGTCAGGTTCTCTTTCCAAAAGCTTACCATAATCATCGAAATGTATAATTTGCAAGTTGCACACCAAGTGGAACAAAACGCACGCTGAGAGAATAATAGTGATCACATATGTCCATGATAACATGAAAGCTAATAAAATCGCGGCAGACTGCCACCACGACTCATGATGAACATACATGATTCGTATGACTTCTCGTACGAATTTCAAAAGGCAACACGGCAACACCCATAGTATTAGCAACCGAACAGAGTCCTGCAGATGGATAACATAAGCAAAAGTGCTTCAGACATAAAGCAAACAGATAACATATGCTACAATCTTGAGATGTTTAACAAAAGATCCATTTGTTTAATGGATAAACTCGGATTGATTATTTTATACTACTTAATCTAGTGTTTGGTTTGTAAGTTTACGACCCGATACTCAAGGTTGGCCCGAGACTATTTTTGGAAGTAATCCAGCTATCGTGGGACAAATAATCCGAGTTGGGTAGGTGTGATTACTTAATCCGACTTGTCAAGATCATATAAAAACAATCAATCCATCAAACCAAACATACCAACTACTTTTAAGGATTACAAGCCTAACAATATAATCCTACACAATCCTATCCATAGTTATTAATCCCATCGTGCAAAGCAAACATGCCCTAAGTGAATCAAAGAAGCAGGTAAACTATCATAAACTATACAGCAGTTATAACTTCTCACAAGCACTTTACATCTCCAAATCTTCAACCCAGACATAAAAACCTCAGATAAACAAACATAACATCACACTAGTTTTTATACAGAGCAGGTAATTAAATGAGATAAGATGAAGTATTACTCACTGAAATCTTCTGTACATACTGGCCACTGAACCTTTCCACATGCCCACTGTATCGATCAACAAACAGGAATTTTCTAACACCATATTTCCTCAAATTATGCGAAAGGCATATCAAAGCTGAAGAAGCCAAAGAGGCCTGAGAAACCACTATGCCGATCTCGAAACTCTTGATCTGACCCTTTTCACACCCGGGACAATTCGAGAGCTCAAGCATCACCACTGGAAGCAAAACCCCAAATACCAAAAATACCCCCCAAGAAACCAGACAATTCCCGATTGAGGACTGATTGAAACCCAACAAGGAGAGAAAAAAATCGTATCTTTGAAGGGTTTTATCCAAAAGAGTCTCTTTGTCATTTTCTCGAACATCTGGGGGGTTTGTTTCATCAAGATTTTTAAGTAGAGGGGTATTTTCAAGTGGGGTTCTAGATTCTTCCACTTCTATCTGTATATGACCCTCAGCCATAATCAATCAGAAAAGGGGAGAAAGAGAAAAGGATTCACCTTCGAAAAAGAAGAGAGAGAGAGACAAAGATGCAACACAAGCTACAGAACCACCATAACTTCTTCTTAAACACACGCTACCAAATTTTCTAATCTGATTCACAAGAATAAATTGCATGTGGGCACTGCAGACAAAGATTAAATAATCAAGAAATCGCAATTAATAGCCCCCACCGCAGAAATTTGAACTGGAGACAAGTTTCAATGATTCCTTCTGGAGAAAGCGGAACCTTAACTTGAGAACTGATATCAACTGCAATTATAGTAAAATGCAAGCAAATTTTATAATGCGTTAGGTGACGTCAGATGCAGGGCATCTTCCTCTGTGATACTCCTCACCATAAACTTCACAAGATTGTTACTTTACACCATTGATGAAAAGAGAGTGGAAAACGAGAGAGCTGGGGCTGCTCAACTGTGTATCCATCTGTATATTTCAGCAGAGGCCAAGTGTCGCATATTATCTTAAAAAAATACTCGACCTGTTTGATATTTTAGGAGTTTTTGCTTTGAAATCGGAATCTAGGGAAAATGGTGGACTATATGTGGACAAGGGTTTGACTCCGTGAGAAGAAGGGTGGTTGGGTCATTGGTGTGGTCGGTGTGGAGAGCGAATGGGAAAAGAAGACGTGAAAAATTATTAAATGGTGTATTTATAGTATTTATCTGATAAATCAAAATAGAGTGAGAAATAGCACGGCCATCGTGGTCACAGAAAATAATTATATTAATTAATTAATAGAAATAATGGCAGCTGCGCCTACTAGATATGCATATGCATATTATTTTAGCATTAAATTTCTTTAAAATGTGGTGCTTAATTTTTATTTCTTTTTGAAAAAAAAAAAAGTAGCTCGTACAAACTCACAGTAAACAAAACCTAAATCACCAATCACATTAATAGCCTATAAAATAATTTATTGCATCAATTTACAAAGGATAAATATTTTTTTAGGAACTTTTTTTTTTTTGGATAGAGGGATTAAATATTACATATGATTTTTATATAGTAATTTTAATAGTAACAAAACATGAACAATTAGTAATAGATAGATTAATAAACAAAATAAGAAAATGATAAAGACATTTTTATTTATGTAATGTATGACCTCACACCTAAAGTAACACAATATAATGATATATCTAATGTGTGTGTATTAACACGCGATGCAAGTATTATATTACACCTAGAATACATTCCATAGAATATAATAGCATCTCAAAATACTAATGTGTAATGTTAAAAAGTATTTAACGGTCGATCATTGTGACAACGACGCGTGTTAAAAATTTAGAGAATGAAACGTGAAAAGTGACGCAGAGGAATCAAACTGGTACGTTCCGTCCGAAAATAGTCTCTCTTGTTAATAGCCTTATTCCCCTTACCCATAACTTAGCCGTTTCAAATCCACCAGAGCAAGAAAAATGGATCTCTTTGTTCTTGGTAGTTACCACCCTAAACAAACCTGGATCATCAGCATCACTCTTTCGCCTGCGGTTCCATTTAAACGCGCAGCTCGCCCCCACCTCAGCCCCTCGACAGATCACGTTTCTCTTGCTCGATTTTCCCCAATGCAACACACCGGCAAATTCCACCATCTTCAACATCTTCATATGGGGTGCCCCTTTCCCTCCCTTAGTGTGCTTTTTCACATAAGAGCCGTTTAGCACGAGCCTTCGCGCCAGCTCGTCTAGTATTATACATTCCGCTCCCTTTCCTTTCCTTGCTAATGAAAGTGCGGTTTCATGCCTTGCATTCTTGATATCACAATCTGCCCCATAGGAAATTAGAAGCTCACACATGGCACCATCACCTGACTTTGCTGCTAGCATGAGTGGAGTGTAGCCTTCAGAATCCAGAATGTTGACATCTTGACCGTTGTTTCCCAGCTCGCGAACTGAATCTATATTGTTGAGACGCACGGCGTGATGTAGAGGATAAGAACCACTGGGAATGGTGGCGTTCTTTTTACAAGCATGTGCAGATAGTATCTTTGCAAATGCATCACTGTTTTGGTTTGCTTCTGCTATGCTTATAGCGGTTTCACCGTACTTATTCTGCATTGCTACGTCAGCTCCGGCATTTATAAGCAGCCTAAAAGCCTCAACATTGCCAGCAGCAGCAGCAATCATAACAGCTGAGAATCCATTCTCATCTTTCTCATCAAGATTCAAATCTGGCTGTTTGATGAGATTAGTTAAGGCCTCAAAATCATTTGCTCGAGTTACAAACACCAAAGAAGAAAATACTTCAGAATTGCTAGATTTAGCTACTTTTCCAGCTTGAATTACATCTAGAACTGCTCGTTGGAAGCCATGTGTCCAACGTACTGATGCTGCAATCGACGCTGCAGATTCACCAGATGTATTAGATACACCAAAATCAGACCCTGATGAAGCTAGAAGTTTAAGGCATTCCTCCTGCTTATATCTAGCACAAATCATCAGTGCAGTGTCCCCAGATCCTGTCCTGGAGTTCAGATCACAGCCAGCACTGATCAAGAGGCCAAGAATCGTGGCTAACCCGAGACGAGAAGCCAAGTGTACAGGTCGTACGTCTGTGTGTTGAGATGTTTGGATAGGAAATTCTATATCAGCCCCAGAACTCAGAAGCACCTCAAATGCTCTGGAATTGCCACATAGGATCGCGTGGTGGACAATCGTCCTTCCAAAATGAGGTATATTAGGAGAGAGATGGTGAAGGAGCATTCGCAAGATTGAACCGCTGGCTTCAAAATATTCTACAGCACACCAAGTGATGTGAAACGGTTCGGCCAAGCCAGCACCTACGCGGAACTCTTCTCCTGTAGTTGTATCCCATGACCAAGCACCAAGCCTAACCTTGGTGTCTCTTCTGCATCCAACCTTAGGTAAGATAGAATAAAACAGCCTTAGGTAATGAATGTCACAAAAAGAGCAACTACAAATTATACTATAGTAATTCTTACCTTTAAGAGTAGCTGGACTACACTGACTTGCCTATTAACAATAGCTGCAACTAGTGCATTACAGTCAACATTGGCATAGAGAGATGGTTTGGAAGATTGCAGCAGTATCCTTGTATTTGCATTGTAATCAACTCCATTCTGTATCAATTGCACAAGTTTTACTTACATTCTTGATTTAATAATTGACTTTAGATGAATATGTTAAAAACTTATTGAAGTACCTTAGTGAGTGTTTCAACAAAATCAACGAAGCCTCTGCTAGATGCAACGACAAGGGCGTGCAGTGCAACGTGGGGGCGGATCATATCGGATCCCATGAGCAGCTCAGCAGCTCTGGCTCGTCCCAAGTACGACGCCTCCAACAAAGCCTCCTCGCAAGCTACTTGAGCTGCCCCACCATTCAAAAGTATCTCCAACACCTCAATGTGGCCCTCCCTTACCGCTGCTGTGGTTGCATAACCACGGAACAATTTCTGGTTAACATTAGCTCCAAGATTCTGTCATCACAAAGAAACAACCAGATAAGTGACTGGTTATTGTTCATTCCAATATTTCAAAATCGAGAGCCACAATCTAAGGCCAAGAAACTTAATAGGGACAAGTGGATTGCCTAATATTTTATTTTACTTTCATCCATCTGTCGAGTTCAAACAATTCTAACTATGGAACGCGCGAATATGTTCAAAATATCCCCGATGATTGTTTTTCCTACCTTTTCTCCTTTTTAATAAAAAAATATGTTGCTTTCGAACAAATAGCGCCTGCTGGGGATAAGAATTAAGAAATCCTTTTTTTTTTTTTTTAAATAAAATAATCACAAGCTAATCTCCACGCTCCAAAGCAACATATGCCTTAACTTTGACACTTTATGCCTAAAGAAGGACAAATAAGAAATATTTATAATTTAATTCTCTTTCTAATAATTGATTTGCAATTTGGCAGCTCACAAAATTCTAGATAACTCTCTTAGAATTCAAATTCAACAAAAATTTAAAACAATCTAAATTACGATCACACACTGTGCATTCAGTCTCTATTATTTGTGGCCAAACAAATATCATACCTGCCGATTCTGCAATAATTGTATATATTACTTAAAAAAAATTAAACTAAAAAAGTACTATGAATTCATGATCATCTCAAAGTGGCGCAAAATTTGACCGGAGCAAGAGCATCTTATTATGAAAGGATTCAAACAATCAACAAATACAGGCGCGGAATTTCTAAAACAAAAACCGAAAGTTCCTCAAATTTTGCTTAATACGTTATGATCGAATAGTGAAATAAGCTAAAAATTATTAGTCTCCTTCATTGATGATTGATATGAAGTCATGAGTACGACATAAACGAGATCGCCGGAATTTACGCTTTAAATTAGCATTAAAATCAGAAACATTCACGTGAATAGTATATCTGTTGCCAAATTAAAATGTTAAATTCTAATTTGAAAACGACAACTCACCAGCAATTCCCTGACTAGCGAAATGTTTCCGTTATGAGAAGCGAGGAAAAGAGCGGTGACGTCAGTCATGAACTCTTCGAACTCCACGCGGACTTCGCTCGCCGATTCTCCGTTCAACACAACCTCTGTTTTTCTGGATTTTAAGCAAACTGTCTCGATGAAATTAACGTCGATCGAAGGGTGATAAACGAGTTCCAAAGCTCGCCGGAGATCGTTGACGTGCGCCGCGCCGACGAGCTGCGGAGAAACGCGTTCGATTTCGTACTCGGTCGGGAAAACCTGCTGTCTCCTTCCGGTCACGTACTGGCCTCCGCCGCTGGAGGTCGTGGTGGTGGTGATTACTGCCGTCATCTGAAATTGGTACCGCAATTTCACGTTCACGCTTTAACTGATTTTGCTCTGTGTGTGTCAGTTTGTGGAGGAAAGGGTGCTCAGAATTCTGAAGAACAGAGAGAGAAAGTGCGAAATAAAAACTTGATTAACCAACCAATTTTTCAAATGTTTAATTTGTTTTGTCTATTGATTGTGATTTAATTTTAATTATGATGATTTAGTGATAATGACACTGGATAGTGCGTGTTTAATCCTTGTTTGAAATATTCAACTGAATAATTAATCGACTTTTATTCAACTTATTAAAAGGGTTAATATTACCACGTTTATTGAGCATTGTTTTACGTTATTTAGTCTCTAAATCAATTTTATGTAAGTGAATTTTAATAGTTTTACTTATTAGTTATTGAGTAATTCTCTTGTACACTTGATGTATGATGTTTGTTCTCGGTTAATCTCTTCCAATCCTATAAACAATACTAGCTTAGATGAACGTTGAAATGATATGGATGGTGAAAAAACATTAGTAAGCTTAATTTATTGGAATGTATATTTTATTTTACAGCACTGAATCAATGCAAAAATTATAAAACTACGTAAATCAAATGATATAAAAACATTAGTAAACTTAATTTGATGGAATGTATAATTTTATTTTACACTTTCACAGAACACTAGATCCATGCAAAGTTTATAAAACTACGTAAATCAAATGATGGGATGTACTCCCTCCGTCCACGAGTAAGTTTCCCACTTCTTTTTGTTGAATGGTTTAAGAAAGTGTATTTGTTTATTAATATATGGTGGGCCACATGTTGACTTTTGGGATAAAGTAATGAATAGTGTTGAAAAATAAAGTGAATGAGTGACATTTTTGTAATATTGTGTGAGTTTGAAGGTTAAAGTTTATATATAATAGAGTGTTGTTATTTCCATTTATGGAATGAGAAACTTACTCGTGGACGGCCCGAAAAGGAAAGTGGGAAGTTTACTCATGGACGGAGGGAGTATATTTTATTTTACACTTTCAAAGGTTATAAAACTACGTACATTTGCATGGATAAACTACGTACGTTTGCATGGATCCAGTGCTCTATAAAAGTGTAGAATAAAATAGACATTCCATCATTTGATTTTCGTAATTTTTTAACATTTGTATGTATCCAATGCTCTACGAAATTGTAAAATAGAATATACATTCCATCAAATTAAGTTTACTAATGTTTTTTCACCACCCATATCATTTCAATGTTTATCTAAGCTAGTATGGTTTATAGGATTAGAAGAGATTAAAAAAAGGCAATATTGAAAAGTCCAGCATTTGGTTCACTTCTTAATTAACACGAGACGGGATAAACCAAGGTTCGAAATAAAATTGAGGTTAATTCTGTCAATGACGATTTACTATCATCGATTTGTACTTACCCACCACACTATGTTTTGTTGCAGTGATATATACAAAATATTAAATTCTGATATATTAACTACTAAATTTAACTTTTATCATTTTTTCCCCAAAAAATATACACATGTCTTAGAGAAAGACATTTCTATCAAAACTCTTCACAATTTCATTCAAATTGAAACAAAAAAATACACAAAATTCTTTATCACTTTTATCTTCTACCTCTTTCCCATTTCGTGTCGCCGTACACCGTCCTCTCGCATCTGCCCCGGCCTTGACGTCATTCGTCGTCTTATTCATCCACCTCCTTGCATTGTTTGCCATCAATTGAGTGTTTCATTTGTTACAAAAATTTCTCTCATGTTAAATTTTGGAAAAATTTAGCCGGAAGTTAAGTTTAATGATTTATGGATCAAAATTTGATAGTTTATCAATGCAAAATAATATAGTTTGAGGGTTTATGTGCAAAATTGTCGATAATTTAGCAAGTATATTACAATTATTACTAATTATTATATAACTAAAAACATGTGTCTTAGGTTTCTTTAATCAGTGGAGGCATAAAAATCATCTACTCAATTAATGAATTAAAAACGATTAACCGGCTAAGCAAAGAAACGATGATGATAGGGTTCATCATTGCCAAAAAACAGACAACAATGCAACTAATCTATTATTATTTTTTAATTTATTCTATTTAAGAATAAATAATAGTTCATTATAACCGGATTTCGCCTGCAAACAAAGAATCAGATAATGAAAGGCAATTTGAAGGTCCAAATATTTTGCATATCTCGAATTTATTGCCAACGCAGACAATTCAGACTTTCTGTCCTAAATCCAAATGTACAATTTGTGTAATATATACATTTTTTTTATATAGATATTAGTAGTAACTATATGTGTTGCTTCTACGGCTGAATTGATATGGTGTCTTAAATTTATATAAACTAGAAGTAATATATTTTCTGAAGATGCTAAATAGAAAAAAATTAGAAAATCAAACGTGAAATATTCCGAGTATTATTTTTTATAAACTAACTGTAGAAATCTTTAAAATTTAAAGCATTATCCATTTAAAAAACAAGCACAATTACGGGCCTCTAGTGTAAAAACTAATGTTTCTTTACTTATACTCCTAATCATTTATATCCCATCATGATGCATATTAGTGAGAATAATATGAATTAGGATGCACCATGCATCTTATCAACATTTGTTAACAATACTTTTTCACACCTTGATACTTTAATATTTTATTGATTTGATTATAGTTTTACACTATAAACTGATTTTCAGTGTAATCTAACCGCACTTTTCACTGTAACCAGTCTACAATTTTCAGTGCAAACCTCAACTGCTGAGCGAGTGCACCGTGCACCAAGTGCATGTGAGAGTGTGTCGTTTAATATACATTTTTTGTTTTTCAGTAGTATTATTTATCGCATATTTTAGCATGCACTTAAATGCATAACATGCACGTGAATTTTAAGATTAATTTTGACTTCAATTTTGAGTTTTTCAAAATACACACAAAAACACCGAACTGCGTATTTTTTTCTTTGCAATTGGAGTATTACTGATGTATTTTTTGGATTGTTGATTACCACTTGAGGTATTGTTGATTTTTACTTGTGTTATTTTTTTCAAAATTTAAGTGCACCCAAGTTCACACTAGAACTCCTCATTATTTATTTATTTGTTTATGGTTTTCTCAAGTTCAATTAACAGGAATTCCTAAGATCAAGGTAGGTGGGCTTCGACTATGGCCCATAATGTTATGTATTTCAGCTAAGACCACGGTTATTTTCACTAGCCTCTATGTTAAATACACTACCTGGATAAATACACTACTTTTTTTTCCGAAAATTTGCGGAAAAAAGTTCCGAAAATATACAAAAAATTCAAAAAAAAATTCCGAAATATTGTTCATTTCATTATGTTCGGAAAAAATGTTCAAAAAAATGTAAAAAATTCGAAAAAAAATTCCAAAAAAAAATTAGTGTATTCATCCGGTTAGTGTCTTTAACATAGAGGCTAGTGCAAATAACCTGGGCCTTCAGCTAATTCCACTTCAAATAAGGCCCATCATGTTATATATTTCAGCCCAATTTATTCAAATACGGCCCACGGGACATTGTGCTGCCTCAGAAGCTCCACGATATTTCCACGTGTCGATTTTAATCACACAAATGAAACGTTGCATTTTTTACTGTCGGATTATCGTAGTAGTTGAATGCTCGCATCCTCACCGTTCATTGTTTCCACCTCACGATAGCTACCGTAGGCTTGCCCACACTGAGGTTTGTAGAGCTCGTTTTCATTTTCACCTCTGCGCTTCTTCCCAATTTCTCTCTAACTCCTCTCTCTCTCTCTCTCTGTAAAAGCTTATCATAAGCTGCGAGGTTGGGTTATCAAGCAACTGTGCTCATACCGTTTGATGCTCTCATGGTACGCGTTCGTGACTGAATCAAGCTGATAGATCATTTGTTTTCTTATTCTTTGTTCTTCTGTCTACCTAGTTATATGCAAAATTTGGATCTCGTTTATGGAGTTATTGTAAAATGCAAAGAATTAAATCACGAATTGATTTGTTTGTCGCTGGAACAGAAAATCCGAAGCCCTAACTTTTTAACTGTAAATAAATTCCGTTGGTTTTAGGTTTTTTTCTTTTCGTGTGTTTTAGAGTTAATCATGACAATTTTTTTTATCCATTTCCAGTGTTGCGTCGATCCTTAGTTTTCATAATTCTAATTTTTTTTGTCATGGATGCGTTTCTAAGCGAGTTTTTTTAGGGCGTTCCACTGCTATCATAAGATTTTTTGATGCAAATGGGAAATATTGGTGTTTTGTGATCTTGAAATGCATTGCTTAGAAATGACAGCTTTTATTAGTTTGTATTCGATTCCTTAATTTTCACAAGGCTTTTATGCGGTTTTACTCATGGGAAACAAGAAAGGTTTTACATGAGGTGATAAAGGCCTTGTTGGGTCTTGCCATCGTGGTAACTCAGTTTAAGTTTCTAGATTTGTATATGACAGATATTTTATACAACACTATAACATTGGATATTGGTCAAATGTGACAAGTTCATGGGTTTAATTTTATTCAAGAATGTTACTTTTTGTCATAAAGTTTACTCATTGTGCAACGGGGAGGATGAAATCTGCTTTCAAGATCCTCCCCCTATTCTACTACTTGCCCCAGCTTTTATCTTGAATTTATCTTTCCATAGAACTCATATTCCTATGTGATAGGGAGGGGGGGGGGGGGGGGGGGGGTGAAATGGGTTTATATTCAAGCACCTTCCCTTCCCTCACTTGTTAAGAGTTATTCATATATTTAATTCACAAGAAGTTGAATGGGGTAAAGATGGTAGCACTCAGCCTGGCAGTTCTTCATTCTTTGGGGCTCTCGGTTGGGTATTTAATGACTAACACAGGCTGCCAGCTTTATAATTGGGATTTGGTATCGCTTACCTACGAAGATGTTGTGCAGTTTGCTCATCTCCATGCATTTTTTTTCCTTGTGTGTGTATTGGGGGATGGGGGTTGTTATTTATTCTTTTAGTGACATTTTTCTCGCTAATGGTATCTTATTTGAGGCCGCAATGGGATATATCTCCATATACTTATATTTTGAGGCCTTATACTGAACATTCCATTTTGTCATATTATTTCAATGTTTCAACAGGCACCTATAAAAGGCATTCTTTCTCTACAAAGGGCTGCTCTGGTTCGGCGCTCCAGTGAGAATTGGGGCCCAGCACAGAGACTGTTCAGCACACAGGCTGCAACAACTTCTCCTAACCCTCAGCCCCCACCCCCTCCACCACCTCCTGAGAAGAATCACTTTGGTGGCCTCAAAGATGAGGATCGCATCTTCACTAATGTATATGGGCTGCACGATCCCTTTCTGAAAGGTGCCATGAAACGAGGAGACTGGTACAGGACAAAGGACCTAGTTGTTAAAGGAGCTGACTGGATTGTCAATGAGATGAAGAAATCGGGTCTTAGAGGGCGTGGTGGTGCTGGTTTCCCCTCTGGGCTTAAATGGTCCTTTATGCCAAAGGCTTCTGATGGTCGTCCTTCATATCTTGTTGTTAATGCTGATGAAAGTGAACCCGGAACATGTAAAGATAGAGAAATTATGCGACACGATCCTCATAAATTACTAGAAGGTTGTCTAATAGCTGGTGTTGGGATGAGGGCGAGTGCTGCATATATTTATATCCGTGGTGAGTATGTGAATGAAAGATTGAATCTTGAGAAAGCCAGGCAAGAAGC
The DNA here is from genome assembly GCA_947034835.1 of Ballota nigra. Lineage (NCBI taxonomy): Eukaryota > Viridiplantae > Streptophyta > Magnoliopsida > Lamiales > Lamiaceae > Ballota > Ballota nigra. The sequence goes on from OX344727.1 coordinate 96,958,595, forward strand.
TTATGCATCTGGGTTGTTGGGAAAGAATGCGTGCGGATCAGGTTATGATTTTGACGTGCATATCCACTTTGGTGCTGGGGCTTATATATGTGGTGAAGAAACTGCTCTTCTAGAGAGCCTTGAGGGTAAGCAAGGAAAGCCTAGATTGAAGCCTCCTTTTCCAGCCAATTCCGGACTATATGGTTGCCCTACAACCGTTACAAACGTTGAAACAGTGGCCGTCTCCCCCACCATTCTAAGGCGGGGCCCAGAATGGTTTTCTAGTTTCGGAAGGAAGAACAATTCCGGGACAAAACTATTTTGTATCTCAGGTCATGTTAACAAGCCTTGCACTGTTGAAGAGGAGATGAGTATTCCTCTGAAAGAGCTTATAGAACGACACTGTGGTGGTGTTCGTGGTGGTTGGGATAATTTACTAGCTGTCATTCCAGGTGGTTCATCTGTTCCATTAATTCCCAAAAACGTGTGTGAGGATGTGCTGATGGACTTTGATGCCCTTAAGGCTGTCCAGTCGGGTCTTGGAACTGCTGCTGTGATTGTGATGGATAAGTCGACTGATGTTGTGGATGCTATTGCAAGGCTTTCTTACTTCTACAAGCACGAGAGTTGTGGCCAATGTACTCCTTGCAGAGAAGGTACTGGATGGCTGTGGATGCTCATGGAGAGAATGAAGGTGGGAAATGCAAGGTTGGAGGAAATTGATATGCTTCAGGAAGTGACTAAGCAGATTGAAGGGCACACCATTTGTGCCTTGGGTGACGCTGCTGCTTGGCCCGTTCAGGGACTTATCAGGCACTTCAGACCAGAAATGGAAAGGAGGATCCGTGAGCGAGCTGATAGGGAGTTACAAGAGGCTGCTGCTGCTTGATTTCCATAAAGGTTGGTTAACATATATGCTTCTATCCCTGATTTTCATAAAGGTTGGTCCTTGAACAAAACATATATGCTTCTCTCTTTATATATGTGTGTATGTGCACTTGCTTGCTGGCATATGAGTTAAGGGGATAATGTGTTGATGTCCCTGAATAATGCTTTTGCTGTCACTTATTCCACAACCTAGTACCATGGTTAGGTTTGAGGTTTCATATGGTTCTTTTAATGATGAGATCATGATATTTTTTTATTTTATTTTTGGTGGGGCAATTCAAGGCAAATTATTCATCTAAGAACGCTAGGCTAGTTCTTATGATGACTGAGGTGGTATTTGATTTATTCTTTAATCTGAATGCACACACCTACGATATTCATGTTCCTGGTGCACAGTGCTGTCATTTGAGAAGTGGCCTTATTAGAGACTCTCTTCTCAGACGAGAATGTACTAAACTTCGATTGGGTTTGGCGACTGATTGAATATAGAAAACCAATCAACCGTTTATTTTTTTTAGATAAATTTAATTTCCCACCAGAAGATTTGTTGTCAGCATTGTGTTCCAATTCATAGAGACGATATTCGGAAAGGTCTTTTTCTTCGCTTTATTGTTCAGTTCTTCTAGCCTCTTCAAACATCTCTTGTTCATAACGTATGATTTTGATTCCTGGTTTTTGCAGGGAAATGCATTCCGTTTGGATCCTCGTTTAATAAATTCACTGAAGCAGCGTGATCACTTTGATGAATGTATTTTGAATGACTGCATTATATGTTTATTTTTTACATTTGATGTCTTTCGAGCCCTCAGCCATGTTTTTGCTAAAGCGTGTAAGACGATGTTTCATCTTATGAACTTTTAGAACAGTTTCATATGTCTGTAATTCTGCCAATAAGTGAAGAGACATGTTCTTCATTTCATGTCTTAATACTCAAAACAATTGGTTGGTCAATCCTACAGGCCAAATTGTTTTTTATCTCATCTTTGTTGATGAAGCTTGTGTAAGATTGTAGATGAATCGAGTCGACCTGGTGTTTAAGTTCGAAATGTTATTGAGTTCTAGACTTTATATATAATATTGTTTGATCAATAAAGGTGAGTGTCAATAGATTTAGAGCCCTAGACTTTATATATAAGATTGTTTGATCAATAAAGGTGAGTGTCAATAGATTTAGGGCCGTTTTGACCAAGCTTATTTGAAACATCTTATAAGCTTTAATATAATTTTATTTTATTTTAGTGTTGATTTTACAGTTTATAAGCTAGTAGAAGATTATTTTATGATCTGTTAAATATTTTATTTTGTTAAATACATTGATATTGTTTATAAGCTCCTGATCAGTTAAACTGTTTTAGAAAGCTTATAAGTTAAATCCAAATACCCTCTTAATAATTAATTAAGTTCGTAGGAGTTATATTTTATCGTTTGTTGGAATTTGATTTTCTTGTATTTTGGATGGATGTATTTCTTTAGCTTAACCGTGTTATAAAGTTGACGTGATGCATTAACAAATTTGGCCCTTATTCAACTTAGCCGACATGACATGGTAGCTATATCGACCTTTTCCTTTTTCTTAATTATTAGTGGTATTTGATTTTATTTCAGATAAGTTACATCTATCAATTTGTAAATAGAATATGTACATTATACTTTAATAATTCATTAAATGAGGTATCTTCTAGATAGGTCAACAAAAAACAAAGTTTTCTACATTGAATTTTATCCTTTATTACAGAACGCTTTAGCCGCTTGAAATAATTTAATCACCCGTAATAATATATAATTTGTGTACGAGTTGGTCGAAAAAGCATACATCATAAATTTAAACTGAGGTATTTTGATAATCGTGTTCACTTTAATTTTTTTCGTTGTCTTGTAATTCCTGTGTACAAAAACTAAACATTGTCGCACAATAAATTATTACCTCCATAAATAACAAAAATTAATACTTAATATATTAATAAATAAATATTTTTTTGCACAAAAGTTAATATATTAGTTCATTATATATTAATAAATATATATATTTTTTAAAAAGGGATGGTTTACTCGAGGGAATACTTTTTAATTATGTTCACCTTTTGCTACAGAACAAATATCTAATATGTCTTCATCTGTGAGGTTAGCCTACAATTGCGGTGATCGTACATATATAAATATTGTATAAGCACATATATATTTTATTTTGCTATATGACAAATATATTAAAAGACATCATAATCACTATCAATAACATTTGTCCTCTATTAAATACTATAGAAATACAAAATGAAGTGTCAAAGTTAAATATACTGTTAATACTACATTTTCATGTATTAAAAGTAATAAAATATGAAATGAAATTTTAAAATGGAATATCAACATTAATAACATTTGATAATCTAAGTGAAATTTATTGCGGAAATCACCTTTCATGAATGATTATCCATTCTATGTTTTTAGTACCTGTAAATTTTAATATTGATTTTTTTTTTAAGTCTATTGTAATTTACACTATTTATTCTGAAAAAGTATAGACTGATTATATTAAATCAATATATACTTGTTAGTGTAATTAATGCATACTTTACCATTAAACGAGTGCACCATACACCAAATGCATATGATATTTTGATCAAATGAAAATATAAATCATTATTATAACATTTGTCACGTATTAAAGAAAATAAAAACTCATTATTAATAACATTTGTCACTTATTAAAGAAAATAAAAACGAAATATATAAAGAAAATCACCTTTTATCATGTACACACATAAATACACGCACAAAAAAGTACTTCTGTATAATAAAAGTCCAAGTCCAAGACTGGCTTTTTCAATTAGAATACTGGTCGACGTCTACCGCATCTTTTTCGTTATTTTGTTATTATGAGAGAGAAAGAGAGAGAGAGAGAGAGCGCGTAGCTAACTTAGATTTGTAGCCACCTCCATTTTCACTTGAAAAGCTCAAATCACTGAAAAATTCTATCATTTCCTTTTCTCTCTTCAATCATTTTTCACTTTCTACACAAACAAATAAGAATTCAGCAGGATGATGAAATAAAGATTGGAGTCGAATCCGCAAGCTGAATTCTCTTCATTTCCTCATATCATTTGAATCTAGGTAAATTGCTAAACTTTTTCTTAATTTTGTGCTCTGTGTGTGTGAGAGAGAGAAAATGCGCCGATTTAGTGATGGCACGGATCCAATTCTATGTTTTACGATATGATGATCGTATGATTGTTAACTTTGTATCTGAAATAATCAATTGCTCGCCACCAACAACAAAAAAAAAAAAAAAAAAAACGCATCATTTTGAGTGGTTGTGTAAATGTGCATTATATACAGATTAGCTTAAGTATTACACTGTGCTTATTTTATTTCTGATTACTTTGGAAAGCTAGATGAAAGAAGTGCATTTTAGATCACTGTGAGACTTAGTTGTTACTCTTTATTGTGTTTGAATAATGCAGTAATGTGGTTTACAAGATAGGGTGCTTTTCCATTGACCTTTAGAAAGTGTGTATCTCTATTGGCAATGGTGTTCTTGTTGATGGAATTAATCTGATTTTTGTTATCTTGTTGGGGTTGTGCTTGATCAGAGATTACTTTTCTCAAGCTATGGTTCTTGGGCTTAGGTCGAAGCTCAGGAGAGGGGCATCGGTTAAAGTTGATTACATTATCCATGTAGACGAGATTAGGCCTTGGCCTCCATCGGAATCTCTAAGATCTGTACAAACCGTGTTCCTTCAGTGGGAAAATGGGACTCACTCCGGATCTTTTCTTTCCACCGCGCAAGATTCAAAATTCATATTCAATGACTCGTTCAAGCTTCCCTTGACTCTTCACCAAGACAAGAAGGCCCATGATAAATTTCAGAAGAATTATTTGGAGTTCAGCTTGTTTGCACCGCGTAAGGATAAGGCTAAAGGCCAGCTTCTGGGAACAGCTCAACTGAACCTGGCGGATTATGGAGTAATTGAGAATATCTTAAGTGTTAACATCCCTGTGAATTTCAAGAAAAGTTCTAACAAATTGGTGCAAACAGCTTTGGTGATTAGTGTGGAGCCGGTTGATCAGGAGAGCTCTAACTCATCGCCTAATGGCTTATCAAAGGCAACGTCTCTGGACCATGATAATGATGACTTGGAAATTGCTTCTATTACGGATGATGATGATTCACCACAGTCTTCGAGGTCTGCAGGGTCATCAACCTTTAAGGTTGGAACATCTTCACCATCTCGGGTTGAGAAGGTAAGCAAGCTATTCACTAATGTCGATTTTAATTCACTGTTTGTTGTAGTTATATTGTTTATATTGCTGCATTGAACTAATGAACAATTTAAAGAAGAAGGAAATAAAGGGAACTATAGATGTCCCTAGAGGTCTATATCATTTACTTCTATTGTGTAATAATTTGTGGCTAAATGCAGCATGGATATGGATATGCTGGATTTGATCCAGTGCAAAAGAGGAATGGACGGCCTTCATCTACTGATGCATCGTCAGAAACTGGGACCCATGAAAATGATAACATTTCTTTTTCCAAGTTTTATGAGCGAAGCGCAACAGCTGTCAAGAAGAATTCTGAAGCCCCCCTTCTCAGATCTTCTCTCTCATCCGTGCAGGGAAGTGTTTCTCGTAATTCTGATATAGTGATTCCTGAAAGCAAACGTAGAGCTATTGGAAACATACCACAAAACAAATCCTCTGAAGAGTTTGCACCTGAAGCTATACCTATACCAGCTAATAATTATGGAAAAGATGTTGATCAGTTAAACTCTTTGTACTCTCAGTCTTCTCGAGAAAAGGAGTTGTCAGAAGAAGATGAGGAAATAAATGATGCACAACATGCTGATCTGGTGAATGTTGAGAAGAGAAGGGAACAGAAAGATATTGAATCAGAAGACCATATGGGGAAGATGAGTAATTTTCCTGAGACCAAATTATTTGGAAATGTATCGGAAGATCCTATTGGAGGGAATGCAACAGAGATAAGTGAGAAAGAACCAGCTGTTCCACTACCTAGCAATCAGTTAAAGCATGTGAAATCTGTTCAAAGACATGACTCAATTAAAGGAAACGGATTGCCATCTGAAATTTATGCAGGGGGGGAAGAACTTCATTTGGAAACGCCTGATGGCTTTCAAAAGAAAGATGATCTTAGCGGTGCAATTGAAGGAAAAGAACCACAGATTGAACTCTCCGACTGTAAAAATGAGTGGAAAATGAGAGTTGAGATGCTGGAGGAAGAATTAAAGGAAGCCGCAGCTACTGAGATTGGATTATATTCAGCAGTTGCTGAACATGCAAGTTCGGCAAATAAGGTTCATACTCCAGCTCGAAGACTCTCCAGATTTTATACTAATGCTTGCAAAGCGGGGTGTCAAGGTAAACGGGCAAGTGCAGCAAGAGCTGCCGTTTCAGGGCTAGTTTTGGTTTCTAAATCGTGTGGACATGATGTTCCAAGGTATGTTATGCTGGTGTATCAAATATCTGAATGCCACTTCTCTAATTTGATTCTATGTTATGCAAAATATCTCACCTAGTCAGAATATGTTCATTACAGGTTGACCTTCTGGTTATCGAATGTGATAATGCTGAGAGCCATTGTTAGCAAAACTGCTGCAGAATTCCCACATTCTGATGGGGCTGGAATCGATGAATCGGATGACAGGGAGGATGTCTCGACATTTATAACTGCTCTGGAGAAAGTTGAATCTTGGCTCTTTTCTCGAACTGTTGAATCTTTATGGTGGCAGGTTATTTTTCACCCAGAGCTCCCTCTCTCTCTCTCTCTGCCCCGAACTTGACTAATTTCTTATTTTATAAAACTGCAGACTTTTACACCACATATGCAGCCAACAGTTGTAAAAGGCAGTGACGTAACCTCGAGTTCAGGTACAAAGAAAACAGTTGGAAGAAGAAATAGTTTGGTTAACAATGAGCAGGGAAATTTCTCAACAGAGTTGTGGAACAAAGCATTCAAAGATGCCCGCGAAAGGCTCTGCCCGCTACGGGCAGGAGGGCACGAGTGTGGCTGCTTATCTGTGCTTGTTAGACTGGTATGGTATACGTTAAACATGCTTGTCATTCGTTCATGCTATTTTTTTAGGGAGCACACAACTTTCCATATTAACATATCTTACTGTACGCACTTTGGCAACTGGTTTATACATATAATCTTGTGATCGAATGTGATCCAATCTTGTGGACTAGACACTTGACTGGCTAAATATGCATTATTTGAATGTTGGATGGGGCCTTTGACCGTTGATAGATAGAATAATGATTGCTTTGAATGTGTTTTCAAGGTAATGGAGCAGTTAGTTTATAGGCTCGATGTGGCAATGTTTAATGCTATTCTACGTGAATCTGCGGAAGAAATGCCGACTGATCCTCTCTCCGATCCAATTACTGATTCCAAGGTCCTTCCAATCCCAGCTGGGAAATCGAGCTTTGGTGCTGGTGTTGAATTGAAAAATTCTGTAAGTAAACAAGGAATACTCTACAGCATTTCAGTCTGTATAGCAGAACATGATGGTTATTCTTTTCTCTAATGCTATATTTTGACCTTTGTGCAGTTGTTGAATGTGACAGATTCTTGTTCTGATTTAGCATATCACGTGACAAAATAATCTTTTTCAATTATGTTTATCAACCGGGGTTCTTTATTCCTCTTATTTTGTCTTGCAGATTGGAAATTGGTCCAGATGGCTTACAGATCTCTTTGGCCTAGAAGATGACTCAACTGAGCATAGTGGGCATGGTAAGCAATCGAAATCTTTCAAGGCTTTTCGTCTCCTCCACTCATTGAGTGACCTCATGATGCTCCCATTTGGAATGCTTGCTGATGCTTCTACCAGGAAAGAAGTGAGCCATTATTAACTCAAAATTATTATGGACTTTTACTTATCTTCATTCCATACTCCCATCGTACTTGATTTTTATTTTACTTTTTGTGTTTGAAGGTTTGCCCGATGTTTGGTCCAAGAATAATCGAAAGGGTCTTAAGCAGTTTCGTTACAGATGAATTCTGTCCGGATCCTATTCCTCAAGACATCATTGATGCCCTCGAAACTGAGGTCAGTACATCCCATGTTTGGTATCATTAGATTGTTAGCCTAATTGTTGTTTAATTTAGCTGCTTTTTCTTGATTTAGGAGGTGGATTCAGGGGCTTCAGAAGAACTACTCACCACATTACCCTGTACTGCAAGTCCTACAAAATATACACCCCCTCCTGCAGCTTTATTAACTTGTGTGGGAGAAGTTGGAAACCAAGTGCTGAGGAGCAGCAGATTATCATCACTCAAGAAATCTTACAATAGTGACGATGAACTAGACGAGCTTGACTCACACTTCACTTCTATTGTTCCCGATAGCTTTAAGAGTTCTGCTTTAGCAAAACTCGACTCAATAGCAAAAGAAAAGGGTGGTAGAAATGTTCTGAGGTTTCAGCTGCTCAGAGAGGTATGGCAAGATGATGAATAGTGTCAAATCACACATTTCTAGCATGTGTATGTATATATATGTACATCCCACTGTAACCTCCGTGACATGAAAGTGTTTTGAGGAACATTAAACTCATTACAATTATTTAATGGACAAAGAAAATGGATTCCCAAATACGTAATCTTTATTCAGATCACCAGATGTGCAATTGTGTTATCTTCATTAAGAAGTGTGTTACAGTAGAATATAATTACAGTGAGTATGAAGTTCTTAACAATGAACCCCAGGAAATTAGAGTAATGAGAGGGTAATATTTTCCCCTTTCTTGAACATCCAAATTGTTTAACTATTGTTGTATCACCATCTCTTGCTCCTGCAAAGTTGAAAGATAAAACAGTTAGGGTCATGATGCAATATTGGTACAGATGAAGTAATAATACCTATATGAACAATTGCAAATTTTAGTTAAACATGAAAAAAAGATCAGAGAGCAACAGACTTACAGCTTCGACTGCAGACCATCAGACGGGGTCTGTAAGGCGTCATAGTGGCCATAGCCGTGATATAAAACACGAATTGGGTTCTCCTTCCCATGCTCTTGACCATATTCAGCTATAATCTGGAGGCAATTCTTCTTCTTATCCCACATGTGAACAGTTATAGGAAGCCTGAAATTTGTTTTGCCTTAACATGTTTCTTGAACATTCTTCATCAAGATAATGAGAAAAAAAGGGTAATCTTTCCACAAGAGGAAACTTAAAACTTGAGAGATAGAGATACTATCCCCCAATAGTAGTGTTATTCTGATTACAGCAAGGAAGAGTAAACCACAAAACCTACTGTAGCACGTATGACGACATTAGAAGCTCGGGTTCCCCTCCCCATACGTGGGGCTGTCGCATCTTTGAAACATACGTATCAAAATCACCTTCAACAAACCTGGAAAAAACACAAAATTCGTGCTGAATGTTCTATTAAACGCAAAATTCGTCTTCAAAACTAACTAAACTACTCAAATTAATCAGAGTTACTCCAAAATCACATGTTCATTGAACTAATCTTACCATTCGGTATCTGATCGTCTCTTGATGAATTCATCAGCAACCTGCATAACCAAGAGGTGTCCCACTCTTTAAACATAATATAAATAAGCATCTGAATTCCTTACATAATTGAAAAAACATAAAAATTAATGGATTTTACTGCTGCTCTGAGATCATCAGCAAGTTCCTTTTCTTGGCTCTCACTTGGAGATGGCTTTCCTGCTCTTAGGCAAGCACCATGAACCACGGATCGAAACAAACACCTCCCGTCGCCTGGTATCCCTGCATCAAATACGTTTGTTGTGCCGTCTATTAACTATTGCTATTCCAGAAACCCAAATGAATCAAAGACTAAAAGATAGTAGAACAAAATGATCCCAATAGTTAAAAATGAAAAATCACAAAATGGGGTAAATTCATCATCTTTGCCTAAACTAGATGTTAACAATATGTTCTGCAAGTTTCATCTAGGCATCCATAGGCATTAGCTTTAGTAAAACATTTCCAATTTAAGAAAAAGTTGCTCGATTCTTCATTCTCTTGAAATTGACAAAGAAAAAAAGAAGTATGAATCTTGATAATGAAATAGCATTTTCTCACAAAATCACAAAATGGTGTAAATTCATCATCTTTGCCTAAACTAGATGTTAACAATTTTTTCTGCAAGTTTCATCTAGGCATCCATAGGCATTAGCTTTAATTAAACATTTCCAATTTAAGAAAAGTTGCTCGATTCTTCATTCTCTTGAGTCGATTCACTACTAGTAATTCGAATAAATTGACAAAGAAAAAAAGAAGTACGAATCTTAATCATGAAATAGCATTTTCTCACAAATTCATATACCTGAACCAAATTCCATGTTAACAGAATGAATATACCAAAATAAAATGCACAGAACAGCTCTTAATAACAAGTTAAAAAGCTGAAACAGCAGATTCACGCCAAAAATAGTGTGAATCTGACGAAAAGAATAAACTAAGAGTGGCGAGTATGATCTAAGCTTCAAACAAGCAACCTAATTATGGCGTCATCAATTATAATTACATTTTCGGAAAACAATTCCGAAATTTAAAATTCCAAGTAAAATCAACATAAACCAAAGTAACAATTCGACACATACGAATAGTCCGGAGATCGTTACCGAGCGAAAGGTCAGATTTACGCATGCCCAGTGGAGATTTTAAGCAGCGAAATGGCATAATAGGTAAATAATTTGGGTATATATTTTCCGGAATCGAAATTCTACGACATTTTTTTGTTTACCTGTACGCGATGCTGATGATTCTGTACCCAAAGGAGTGGCTATACGACGTCATGGACAGAGAGCATTTTGCCTGGTTGTAAAGTGGAGGATTCAGTCATTATCATCGTTTTCGAGAATCGAATTCGATCCGGGCATTGGTGGAGAAGATGACTCGGTTGTTCCGAGTTGACCCACTGGGTTTCGTAGAGATGAGTACTGACTGCATGGCTTTTATCATGTTGGAGAAAAAAATCATAAATAATCATGAATTTGGTCCTTTTCGCTGTAATTAATTTTATATTTGCGGTGAATTTTGAGTTAAGGCATATAACATTATCTTTTACTTGTTGAACTCGTCATTTCAATATCTTTTTCAGGTTTATGTAAGTTGCAACAAGTTTCCGATAATTTTTCCAGCAAAAATGACAAAAATTGATATAAAAGGGACTAAAGTTTTTAGAGTACAAATTTACAAGACTATTTATGGCCTCGAACAAAATTACAGGACCATTTGTGCCATTTTCCCGCTATGTTGTGCAAGTGTGGAATTTTATTTTATTGTTTTGTCAAACAAAATAATTATATTCCTTCATCACATTCTCAAGGCATAAGATATACCCGAGAATAAAAGCACAGAAATAAGACGAGACTCAAGAATGTGAGCACAAGTGTGGGATTTTAAAATTGTGTAGGGTGGAATTTGTTCGAGAAACGTATGTTTATTTATATTTTATTAAATATAACAAAATATAACACTTAAATAAAACATATAATTTTTTTTTTAAATATGTAAATCAAATGTATGCAAATTTTCATTTTTACTGATCCAAAATTTAAGTATATTCAATAATTAAATATAATAATTAAATAACAAAACACCATTTCAAGTTTCATTAGTCAAATATCACATTTTCAATTTAATACATAAAAAAAAATTCAATTGAATTACACATTTAATGCTTAATGAGCAGAATTTGCGAGACATATTCGAGAATTCTTTAGTTGGATTGGTCAATTGACAGTCACGTTCACCACGTGAAGAACCAAATTCGTTGATTAAAAAATCGTCAATTGTGTTATGTTATTTTTAGAAGAATTTGTGTATGATAGATGCATGACCTCGAAATTGAGTTCGTACTTGTATCGTGTTTATGAAAATGCGAGTTATATATTAACAATACATCTATGATGCACGAATACTTTTAAAAATATCACAATGCAGTATCAGATTCACTCCCGCCCCCTAAAAGGGGTGCGATTCTTGAATCCGCGAATCGGATTCTCCACGTGGCGAATCCAGCTGCCACGTGGCGAATCCACTAACGGATACTCGAATCCTCCTCGCGAATCCTACTTATTAGGCATTAAATATATTATTTCAATTGAAATTTATTATATAATATAATTTAAATTGACAATGTGACACATGTTTTATATTAAAATCACTGTTATGACGTATGTGTTAGGCTAATGGAACTTGAATTAATTTTTGGTTACTTAATTATATAAAATTATTGAATATGTTTAAATTTTGAGTCAGAGAAAATATGAATTATATACATTCGATTTACTAAATTTTAAAATATATTTGTTTTTTTAGGTATTATATATAATAAAATATAAATAAACAGGCGTATCCTTGACGAATCGCACCCTAAATTTTTTGAAAATTCGTATCCACGTACCCGTATCGTATCGCTCCCGCACTCCCGCACCCGCACCTGTGCAATATAGGTCTTATATAAGACAGTCTCATATGAGTGTGTACTAGTGTGCCTAATGGATGTGTACAAGATGAAGCCCAAAAGAATCCGATTTAGACTCCTTCAATGGGGCCCGATTAGCTAGGCTTGAATATCAGATTTCCTCTTGATGGTTCCTGTTATTGGGCTTAAATATCACTTACTCTTTTAATGGCCCAACTATTTGGGCTGTAAGTTCAGAATCTACTTTCTTACTGGACCAGATTTGTTCTATTTTGAGCCCAATATATAAAATCTACATTTCCATCTGCATTGCTGCTCAAGAAAACGGGGTTCTTAATTCTCACACTTCTTCTTTTCCCACTTTTTACAATAATAAAAAAAAAAAAAATCGATTAATCTTCTGCATTGGCGATTGTTCTTCGTAAAATCTTCAGAAATCAGGTATATCATGACCCCTTGGAGTTTTTTTTTTTTTTCGAATTATTATTAAAAACATTATCAAATGCATACCTGACCACTCGCACAATTGCAAGCAATTACTGTTCGAAGAACTGGTGTTTATCAATGATTTTTCATCGAAACTTGTCGTAGTATAGCGGTTTGAACTTAGCAGTGATGTTCCCTGTGTGTTATCCTTGTGTTCTTATTTTTGTTCCTTCTTAATTAAATCAACCTGCTATTTCTTCTGTGTGAGATCTGAGTTGAAGAAAAAGGAAATACTGTACAATTTTCTGGATTAGAAAATAGAATCATGGCTAAACTATTGAAGTTAGCGTCCGTTTAGTCTCCAATGTAGCAGAAGGAGCTGTTTGTTCACCTTTCAGAAATATGAGGGGCTGAATTGTTCCATTTGACATAGATAAAGGACTTTGTTGGGCAAGGAAAAAACATTACATTTGGTACTTAGTTGGTCTTAGGGAAATATTTTTGGGGTCTTAGATGCACATTTCCTTTTTTTTTATTTTTTTATTTTGTGCTGAAATTCTGTTGTTGTACTTCGGTCTCTTGTCAGTATTGAGATTTTTAATTGCAATAAAATCAGAATTAGAGTGTGTTTACCTCTTTACTGTCCGTGTAAGTTTAGTACTCTGTTGAACTTTTTGAATAATTCGTTACTGTGAACTGACGTTTAGCTTGAGTTTTGTCGGTAAGGAAATTAGGAGTGGTAATTCTTGTTTTAGTGTTTTCTGTTTTTGCTAGAATTCATATTGCAGTTGGAAGTTTGGACATGAAGTAATCATGTGGGACATACAAATTGTTTTCCATTCGAGTACAAAAAGTAGTAGTGCATATACAAGATTTACTGATTATAAGCTGGGTTTGTTGATTGTTTTTTATTTGTAAAGCGAGCCATGATTGGGATTGATTTTAGTGGGCTTGAGCCCTTGGCGCCGATTAAGGGAAACAGAGATGATTTGGATAATGAGATTTTGGCTGCACCATCTTTTCAACTTCCTACTACCATTGATGTGAGCTTGATTTTCATTTTGTTTCATTTATGTTGGCTCTTTAATTACTATTACTCTTTGAGCCTGAAATGACTAAGTTTCCCTTCCCTTTTTTTCCTGTTTAGTTTGATGGTTTCCAGAAAGCTTCAGTACAGATGGTGAAGCCTGCAAAGGGAACTACAACTCTGGCTTTTATTTTCAAAGAGGGTGTCATGGTTGCTGCTGATTCTCGTGCGAGCATGGGAGGATATATATGTGAGCCCTTATTCATTCTTAACTAAATATTTATTAAGTCATATCTGGTGCTCATGTTACTTGTAAGGGAATTCTACCTCATGAATGATTGTTTACAAGATCATCCATTTTGGGGCCATGATGTTAATTTGATCTCAATATCTTGCGAGTTAAATTAATTTGGAGGTATAAAATAGTGAAATACCTTCATTATGCATACTAATAAGTTAAAAAAAAATGTGTGAACTGTTGGAGGCTGAAAAATGTATCTTCAATCAAGGTTATTACTCCCTCCGTTTCTTTTTATCTGTCCTATTTTATTCATTCACACAAACCAATTTTCTCATTAATTAGGGTATCAAAAGACTCTAATACCCTTATTAAATTCAAATAGATTACAATAAATACTATTTAGTAGGGTATTTTGTTGGAAAGAAGGAGGTAAATTTGCATCATTATTGATGTAGTGACAAATTAAAAGAAACACCATTTTAGATAAAATGGGACAATTAAAAAGAAACGGAGGGAGTAATTTCCATGTCAAAGAGGCCCTAATAATCATATAAATATTGCAGCATCGCAATCCGTCAAGAAAATCATTGAAATTAATCCCTATATGCTTGGCACAATGGCTGGAGGAGCTGCTGACTGCCAGTTCTGGCACAGAAATCTAGGAATCAAGGTATCTCAATTGGATTGTTGCATCTTATCTTAATCTTCATAAAATTTGTTAGGTGGTTCCAATTCAATCTTTCCATGAGAAGGTGCATGGGCATGAGCTACATTGTTCAAACTGGGTGTGCATGCATTCTAGATGTCATTTAATGTGTTGGTGGGACTTCTGTCTGATTGAATCATGTGAATTGGAATCTAGATTTTTGGAAGGTGGAAAATGTTCTATCTTTCTTTTTCCATCTATTAATGAACAAAAACAACAAAATGGAAGAAATGGGTTAGAAAAAGATTTATCCTTGTGGGTTCAGATGAAGAATTTGATGTTCCATGATGCTTTGAATGACCCCATTACATCATCCTTAAAGATGCACACTCATATACTTATGTATGTGCATGCCTTTTTGGTTTCCTTCATGGATGTAAGGCTCTTGTTTTGAGATAGCATATCCTAATGAAAGATTATGATTGAATGATTCCTGTGCATATTTCAGTGTCGTCTACATGAATTGGCTAATAAGAGAAGAATTTCTGTTGCCGGAGCTTCAAAAATGCTGTCAAACATTCTGTATTCATATCGAGGAATGGGTTTATCTGTTGGCACTATGATTGCTGGCTGGGATGAAAAGGTGAGGGTGAAATTTAGCATTCTGTTGCCTTAAATTTTTTTTTTTAAATCTTTTGCTGTTTGTTTGGTGCAGGGTCCAAATCTTTATTATGTGGATAGCGAAGGTGGGAGGCTTAAAGGGACTCGATTCTCGGTTGGTTCTGGTTCACCATATGCTTATGGTGTTTTGGACAGCGGGTGTGTTATTGTCCACACTCTCTTTTTCAATGTTCATATTTACAGTCTTTGGCAGCTGCTAGAAATCACCTTGCTCTTCATATTGCTACAAATAAATAATTACCATTTGCATCAAGGCAAAGAATTTTTGGATGGTTTATCTATAAATCGACATAACATGCTAACTCTATGTTCTATGCGCTTTTAACTTGGTGGTTCAACTTTCTTCCATTTTCAATTTTAAAATTTAGTTAGATACTTAACTTCCTAGCTCCTGTTTTCCCTTTTTTGTTGACTATGTGTTTAGATGTTTTGATACTCCAACCCTAACTGTGTTTCTTTCCATCTGAATCTTTTCTAGATACCGTTTTGATTTGTCTGTTGAGGAAGCTGCAGAGCTGGCTAGACGAGCAATCTATCATGCAACATTCCGTGATGGTGCCAGTGGTGGTGTTGCCAGCGGTAATGCACTTTCTCCCTCCTCTCACTGTTGTAATTTAATTACTATTCTCTTTCATGTCTTGACCTCCACCTCCCCCACCCCACCCAGTATACCATGTTGGACCAAATGGATGGAAAAAACTATCTGGTGATGATGTTGGAGAACTCCACTATAACTACTATCCTGTTGAACCTTCAACTGTGGAACAAGAGATGACCGAGGTATCTATTGCATGAAGGACGAACAGAAATTAGGGATGTTATTGTGACACTTTTGTCTACAACAACTTTTCCCATAAAGCTAAGTTGGTTCTTGTTTGTAACTTTTTATTCTAGATTTAACTGCACGCTCTTACCATTTTCGCACAAAATCGAGTTCTTCCTTCCAGCAAATTAGTGGTGACTAACGATAAGTAATTTGATTAAGGAAACCCTTTACTTGTGTAAGGAAAACACCCAATATTAGTCGCGTATGTTATGCTTTTGATAGGCGTTTTATGACGAAGCTAGGCGCAAAAATGTTACTCCCTGCTCTATCGTGGCTAATGATCTTGTTGCTTATTTTTCTTCGTACAATAATACTCTTCAAATTCCTGATAAATTCACCCATGTTGCACCTCTGCTATGTGAGAGTCAAGTATATATGAAATGTCCCATCCCATGTGTTCATTGGGTGTGCTAGACATCTACTGTGTGAGAGAGAGTCACAAAATATATGCATGTTTCTGTGATTAAAATACTGCAGCAGCATATATATGCTAAATTATTGAAACCCTTTTTACTCGGTTGAGTGCTAGTGTTTTTAAAGAATTTATATGGGATTGAAAAACCATTTCACTTGGTTAAAAACACGCTAAAAGTGGGAAAGGACTTCTTCAGGTATATGTAGTGTTCATAGCTTTGTGCTGCCTATAGTTGCAATGTCTCAATGTCTGGAGATATTTCTGTTTGTTATTACATATGTGTATATTTTATAGCACATGATGAAAAGATTGCCCAAACAATAATCACCAGTAGAAACCTTTGCGTGGCAGCTAATTCTAGGTATGTCAGCTGCATGAATCCACTATATTGGGTAATGGGACCCATCACTCTACTCATGAATTAATATGAAGGACTAATTGAGATTTATCTTTATGATGAAGTTTAAAGATTGTTTCTTGCTTCTACATTTTCCAATTGATTTTTTTTGTTTTATAGTGAAATGATTATTGCCAATGACATAGGAATCCAGGAGCATTATGCCTCATATCTTTCACATAATTAAAGACACATGTACATCTTTTGTACATGCATTTCTCAAATATGAATATAATTTGAAGTTTGAGATTTTTTAAACTCTTTTATAAAGTGTTTAAGAGCTTATAAACACTATTAATGTGTTTGACAAAATAAGATGTTTTAACTTAAGATCATAAAATATGCTCCTAAAAGCTTATAAGTTGTAAAAAAATAAGAGGGTGTTTGGCTGAGCTTATAAGCTCCTTAAAACAGTTTATAAGCTATTTAAGAGCTTATAAGCACTATAAATGTGTTTGGTTAAATAAGATGTTTAATACTACATTCGTTCCGCTATTAACTTCGTATTATTTTTAAATTACACCTTATTATACTAATGATTACATAGAAAAACATATTCATTTTGTTTCATTGACTTAAGTTGAATAATATGTCATTCTCGATTTTTTTTTTTATCCATTTAGATACTATAAATTGAACCTCAAGTTAAAAGTAGAAAAAAAAAAAGTCAAAAGGAAAATAAATAGTGGGACGGAGGGAGTAGATTATAAGATCATAAAATAAGCTCCTAATAACTTAAATTACATACACTCACCTAAAGAAAATAAAAGTATATGACTCAAATATTTTCTTTTCCCCTTATTATTATTATTTGAGTGTACGGATAATGAAATATTGCAATCGTGTAATCGAACTAAATGTACATAATCCTCACGTGCAAACCCCACCATTAAACCAATCAATATAAGCAAGCAACAGCATTTGTATTCCCAAAATCCAACTGCACAGAACAGAACCACTTTAATTTGCAGAATAATGCACAGACAATCCAAACTAATAAAATACATTTTGGGAAAACACACACTTTTGTTAGCTTCTAAGCATGTTTTCATGATTGAGGTTTACATGTAATGATCCAATCTCCACTAATATAATTAAAGTAGATCAGCTGTATTATAATTATTTATTATAATGGGGCAGTTAAAGTCAAACATGGTGAAAAAACAAGTGTATAAATTACTCTCTTTCTCCCATTATTCATTGCATGCATACTAATTTATGACACTTAAAATGATTGTGAATTATCACAAAAGTTAGTTGACGACTGAATACAGTATTTATATCTACACAAGTCAAAGAATTCACAAATTGTTATCAATTATTTGCAAGTGACCAATCAGATGTAGATGAGGAGGAAAGGCACTAAATTTTTTCAATTTTTTTTAAAGAGAGAGAAGCAGCTTCTAAATCTCTAGATTTTTTTATATTTTCATTCATTATTTTTTCATGTATATATCACTATCCAAAATTTAAAAAAATTAAAAATTCTACGCAAAGGAAATGTGGAGATTCTCCTAGTAAGAAAATTGGCCATGAAAGATTCTTTGAACTATTTTCCCTGAAAAAATGTCATATAAGGAAAATAAAAAAATTCATTAAGATGATGAGATCCATGTGTTTTAAAATTGTTAATTGAATATATCACTAGAAGTTTTTTTAATAACCCATAATTTATTCCTTGTGCAAAGTTTTGTGGCACAAGAAATGATTATTGATTACTTATTTCATTAATTTGGTCTCTTATGATGGATTTTAGATATTTGTAAAACATGAGTGGCAATCTTTCTTTGATTATAAAAAGTGATTATCTTTAATTTAAATGTATGTATGGCTAGTACATAAGTAGTTGTATTCATGTGAATCAAAACTCTAGATTCTCTTTTCTTAATTGAACTATAATCTAGTAGGGTATACTTATAAATAAATACACACTATGATGGAATATTAATATTTATATCACATTATGAAGTATTAAAACTATGTATTCTCCTATCATTATCATAAAATAAAATTCTTAATAAACAGGATTTAGTCTTTGCATAGGTGAATTTAATTACAAAAATGAATCATGGAAAAAATTAATGAATATAACAATAAATACATAGCATATGGCCCCTTATCAAAAGACACATTTATGCATAGTTAGCAACAGCATATGGCCAGAGACTGCTGAGGTAACCCCAGCAGAAAAAGACAACCCATAACCTCACTTATTACCTCCTACTATCCTATTTACTCACCCCTCTTTCTATGGGCTATGGACCCCAACCCATGTTGCCCAACTTCTTACATTCATCTCAATCCTAAATAATTATTGTTTTTTCATTTAAAATATATTCTCTCCATCTCAAATATAACTTCTTACTTTGCTATTTGTCATTCTAAATTAAATTAATTTAAATTAAAAAATATAAACTAAGTATATGTAAAAGTGAAGAAATAATTGATAGTAAAAAAATGTTATTTTATTTTCATTTATGGAAATATCGATTAAATAAGGGGATATATAGTTTCGATAAATAATAATTAAGTTTAAGCCAAATTGAGTAAGTATTAATTTATTTATTTTTAATTGATAGAGTCACATGGTAATTTCGGTAATTAACAATTAAGGCTAGGCCGTATGGATTAAGTATTAATTGATTTTAGTAAATTTGTAATGTTGTCATTCGAACTCATAATCACTAGAAAGTATAGCAGTTGAACTCTAATTACTTTGTAAACAAATGAGGTATTTTTCACAAAGTAGGTATTAAATATGTGGATATGAAATGTTGTATTGCTACTGAATTTGAATGAATTATCAAACTAGAATGTTGGTTTTAAAAGTGTATACATTAGAGTAAAAGATTTGGGGAAGTGGTTGTAATTTTAAAACCTGAAAAAAAACATGATGAACTAACAAAGTATCTTTTTGCAAGTAGACATGCAAAATGCTGGTAAATGAAGTCAAGAAAACCAAGAAAGAGACAACAACATCTCAATCATGGGTAAAGAAGAAGCATTCTAATAACATAGTAGTAATTGTGGCACAAAATTAAAAAAAAAATTTAAAAAATCCCATCTTGCTTTTCTTCTACTCTTCTTCTTCCTCTTATGTTTTGTTGGTAAAAAGCCCTCTCTCTTTTGGCGCGGTGGTGTGGGCCCCATCTGCAGACACCCATCTCCTACTCAAGTCTTTTTCTCATAAATTCCTCAACTCCCCCCAATCCCCAAACCCAATTTCGATCTCACCTTTTTACATTTTGAAATAAGCAGCAAAGGCTGCTGCTTTCTTCTGAATTTATGGTTTCTTGAATTTTTTAATTTCTGGGAAAGCTCAATCCGGCACATTTTTCGCGAAATCGAAAAGGGTTTATGCTCTTTCTCCTCCCGAACCGTGATTCTTGAATTTCAAGACTGGATTTTTAAGAAAAAATGGTTGGTTTTGCTCCTCTCATTTGCGTTTAGGAATTTTTGTGCAAAGATTGTTTTTTTACGCTTCTTGAGGAAAAATGTTGTTCCAGAACCTGCATTTCTCCCTTTTCCTTTTGTTAATTTTTTTCCTACACAAAACCCCAGTATTTTCTTTAACCCCCGACGGCCTATCGCTCCTCTCGTTAAAATCCGCCGTCGACGGCGGCGCCGCCTTACCCGACTGGAACGAGGACGACGCCACGCCGTGCCACTGGACCGGGATTTCGTGTATGAACGTTTCCGGGTCGGGGGATCCACGTGTCGTCGGCATATCCATCGCCGGAAAGAGTCTCCGGGGATACATACCGTCGGAGCTCGGTGGCCTGATTTATCTCCGGCGACTCAATTTACATGGAAACAATTTTTACGGTTCTATCCCTGACCAGTTATTCAATGCTTCTTCATTGCATAGCATTTTTTTGTATGGGAATAATCTCTCCGGCTCTTTACCCCCCTCTTTATGTAATCTCCCCCGCTTGCAAAATCTTGATGTTTCGAATAATTCTCTCTCCGGCCCTCTCCCAAAGTTTATCCGTAATTGCAGGGAGTTACAGAGGCTAATTCTCGCCGGAAACATGTTTTCCGGCTCGATTTCCGATGGGATTTTCCCGGAATTAGCTAATTTAGAGCAGCTAGATTTATCTGCAAATGGGTTCAACGGATCCATCCCAGATGATATGGGACAGTTGAAGTCTTTATCCGGGACTTTGAATTTATCTTTCAATCACTTTTCAGGGAGAATTCCCAAGAGTTTAGGTGATTTAGCACTCACTGTGAGTTTTGATCTTAGGAGTAATGATTTGAGTGGTGAGATTCCTCAAACGGGGTCGTTTTCGAATCAGGGCCCAACTGCATTCTTGAATAACCCCAATTTATGTGGTTTTCCATTGCAAAAGTCTTGTAAGAATAGTTCGGATTCGTCTCCCGGTATTCAGTACGGTTCTCAGGATAACGACCGGGCTAGTGACCGAAAAGGGCTGAAACCGGGGCTGATTATCTTAATATCCGTAGCTGATGCAGTAGGGGTGTCGTTTATAGGGTTAGTTATAGTTTATGTGTATTGGAAGAAGAAGGATTCTAATGGGTGTAGTTGTACAGGGAAAGGGAAGCTTGGTGGGGGGAGCGAAAAGACGGGCTTTTGTGCTTTCCCTTGTATGAATGGCTTCCCTAGTAATGAGTCGGAAGTGGGGTCGGAGAAGGGGGGTGGTGCTAGCGGGGGCATGAGTGGCGGAGAGGGGGATTTGGTGGCGATTGATAAGGGGTTTAATTTTGAGTTGGATGAGTTGTTGAGAGCTTCGGCTTATGTGTTGGGGAAGAGTGGTTTGGGGATAGTTTATAAGGTTGTGCTTGGGAACGGCATCCCCGTGGCGGTTAGGAGGTTAGGGGAAGGGGGGGAGCAAAGGTATAAGGAGTTCGTTTCGGAAGTGCAGGCGATTGGGAGAGTGAAGCATCCGAATGTTGTGAAGTTAAGGGCGTATTATTGGGCGCCCGATGAAAAGCTTCTTATAAGTGATTACATTTCGAATGGCAACTTGGCGTCTGCTCTTCGTGGTAATTTTACGGCTCCTCTTTATACATGAATATTTTACACATTTTGCATAACTTCATTGAACCTAAGTGCGTTCCTTGTGTTTCCTTTCTTATGATGAACATTTTTGATGGGAGTATGAGTATAGTTTTTGTTTGTTTCTAAGTGCAAAATAATTTCTAATGAACTTGAATGTGCTACATGTAATTTTAACATATTGCATAACTTCATTGAACCTAAATGGCTAAGTTCCTTGTGTTTTTACTTTCTTATGATGAATATTTTTTATGGGAGTGTGGTTGAAAGTGGAAGAGAAGTATGGTTTAGTTTTTGTTTGTTTCTAAGTGCTAAATAATTGCTAATGATTTGGTGCACTAATCTTTTTGTTGGCATGTTATCATAGACATTTGAATGTGCTACATGTAGTTGTGACACTAATAATGATGGTGTGGACCATGAGTTTGAGTAAAAGTTT
This sequence comes from Ballota nigra, assembly GCA_947034835.1. Classification (NCBI taxonomy): domain Eukaryota; kingdom Viridiplantae; phylum Streptophyta; class Magnoliopsida; order Lamiales; family Lamiaceae; genus Ballota; species Ballota nigra. Next base: position 96,981,009 of record OX344727.1, read on the forward strand.
GTTTAGCAAAATTCTTTCTAGGATTTGGAAGGATAATTGTGTAGGACTCTTTCTTTCTCTCTCTCTTTTGTGGGGTTCTCCCAAATCTTTGCTTTTTAGGGATTCTTTGATAGTTTTGGTGGTTTGATAGTTACTAAGAAACAACCTTTTGAAATGTTTTCAAGAGAGTACTTTTAAATAGACAGCATTGATATTATAGATTCAAGATTTCTAGTTGGTTCAAATGCCAGCAAGACTTGTTTTTTACAAAGAAAAAGCAGAAAAGACAACTAATTTTTTTTTTTTTTGTGAAACCTGGAACTTATATACCTTACTGCTTATTTTAAAATACATCAATCAAGAAAAAAGTTGTTTTCTTTGATAGTTTTGGTGGTTTGATAGTTACCTAGAAACAACCTTTTGTAATGTTTTCAAGAGAGTACTTTTATAAAGACAGCATTGATATTATGGATTTAAGATTTCCAGTTGGTTCAAATGTCATCAAGAGTTGGTTTTCTTACAAAGAAAAAGCAGAAAAGACAACTAATTTTTTTTGTGAAACCTTGAACTTATATACCTTATTGCTTATTTTAAAATGCATCAATCAAGAAAGTTGTTTTCTGTTGCAGGAAAGTCAGGTCAACAATCGCCGTCCTTATCATGGTCAATCAGGCTGAAAATCTCGAAGGGAGCAGCCCGAGGCCTGGCCTACCTACACGAATGCAGCCCGAGAAAATTCGTCCACGCGGACGTAAAACCATCGAACATCCTCCTTGACAACGACTACCACCCCTACATTTCCGATTTCGGCCTCAATCGTCTCATCACCATCACTGGAAACAACCCTTCGTCATCCGGAGGCTTCATAGGCGGGGCCCTTCCGTACATCAAGCCGTCCCAACCTGAAAAGGTCAACAACTATCGGGCCCCGGAAGCCCGGGTCCCGGGTGGCCGACCGACTCAAAAATGGGACGTCTACTCTTTTGGAGTCGTGCTACTCGAGCTGTTGACAGGGAAGTCTCCTGAGATATCGTCCCCAACGAGCTCCACTTCTACGGAGATTGTGGACCTCGTGGGGTGGGTGAGGAAAGGGTTCGATGAGGAGAGCCCGTTGTCGGAAATGGTGGACCCCGTTTTGCTGCAGGAAGTACACGCGAAGAAGGAAGTGCTCGCTGCGTTCCATGTGGCGCTCGCGTGCACGGAGGGCGACCCGGAGGTTCGGCCTAGGATGAAAACTGTGTCTGAAAATCTGGACAAGATTGGGGCATGAGAGGCTGGACTTTGGTTTATGAGGGATCATCTTATGTGAACTTTCAACATTCTTTTTTACATATATAGCTACTACAGCTTCATTTTGCATTTCAATTTTTAGAAAGTAAGCTAGCATATATATGGTGTAATTTATCTTGTTTGTCAGTAATCTTTTTGTAATAAATCACATGCAAATTTACTTATATCACAGCTCTCACTTCACTTGACTAGTGTGAAGTTATGTGTCTCATATATGAAATGAAATACGAAATTAAAATATGAGTCTATATGAAACGGTTTATTATGTAGTTTGGATATAGTAATAGCAACATATTTGTAGAATTAAGTTTGGAGGGGTATGTAGTAAAGACATTTAGCTATATTCTTTCTTAGGTTTAGTGGTTTTTAAAAATCGATATTTACAAGTAGTGATTTTTTAACTAATAAGATTTTTAAAATCTGTGTTCGGTATGTTTTAACTTTATAATGTAAAAGTAAAATAGTGTTGTATATGTTATTTATAGGGTTGTAGAAATAGAATTTCAAAAACCTAATTTTAAAACTCAAATAAAAATAAATTTTAAATTTTAAAATCTAAATTCAAATTTTAAAACCCAAAAAGAACGTAACCTTAAAGTAATTTCTGTTAATTGAACTTGGAAAAACTATAAATAAATAAAACTACTAAAACTAAAAACGTATATTTAAAAACCACAATAATCTATACTAATTTAATAAAAAAAAATAGTCTAGAAATATAAATTAATTATAAGTCATACCAAAAGTTTTCTTTCTTCTAATTTTGACAAATATGATATTTAATATTTCGACATATTTAAAAAAATAATATGCAATTAATTTAAAAATATCAAATGCAATTGTGGGCCTACCCATTAGATTCTACTACAAATTGAATTGGCCCAGGTTAAATGTACCACTTTTATTGATAGTACACCCACTAGACGAGTGATTATCATCTATGCCCTCCTTTAAAAACCCTGGGTTTTTTTTCTACTTTTTTTTTTAAAAAACTTATTTTATATTTGTCATTTTAAAAGTAATAAAATTATCATATGGTGTGCGCGTTACCATCAAAAGTGTGTGTATTTTTGAATTAGGGCCAATTTTCCAAGGCCCATTTAAATCAGGCCCTTTCTGACGAACGGATTCAAACGGGTCGGTAATTTAAGCGTTCCGCCCCGTATAATTCCTTTTTTCTGTTTTCTCCTCCGTTGCTATCGCTCAACGCCAAGTCGCCGACGCCTCTTTCTCCCTCCGAACTCCTATACGGCGAACGATCGGAGCACACGCCTTAGTCAGTTATCAGGTAATTGCTTAAACTGCTTCGCTATAAAGACCTTCAAATTGCATAACCAACCACAATATGTCCTCATATTTGTTAGTTTGATAAAATTAGGCAACGGGGTAAAGGAATAGATTGGTTGGATTTCGTAGGCTGTTGAGTTGGATTAAGTTCAAGGACAGCAATTTTAGAGGGAAATCCACTTTCAATTTGGATCAGCTCAATTTTATGTTTGCTCTAACACGATTGTTAGGTTCCATATATTTTCCTCACCCCGCATTTAAAGTAGGGAGTTTCCTTCTGCCGTGTGAGTAAATTAGATATTTACTTGTTTATTAGAAGAACAATAAAAAACCTTTCTTGGTGTTTAATTTGTATTACTATTACTATATTGGTTTTGAAATAAGGGTTTCGAGTCGTACTGCAATGGAAAAGTTTTCTTGTGAAGAAACTCTGATCATTGCATTATCTTGTAATAGTTTTTTTTTTTTAATATATATTTTTGGTGGTGTATTAATGCTTGTTCCTTCTGTATAGGATTGGTTCCTATGAATGATTTTCCCATTTGCAATATTTTCTTGATGACAATCCTATTTAATTTAGGTTGCTTCAGCAACGACAGCAAATATCAGTAGTAGCAGACATGGATGGACCATTTGATCCAGATAAGTTAACAGATACTTTAGCACCAGAGGATTCTGGCAGTGGCGGTTTGGTTGTAACTGGAAAGGATAGGGTCGTTTTCAGACCACAGAGGAAATCAAGTTTAGGTATGTGGCTCAAAGCATTGACTACTGGTTTCCCATAAATATGAGAGTTTCGTTCTGTATTTTTTTGAACTGCTTTAGTTTTAGTTACGTACATATATGTATGCTGAGTTTGATTGACACCATTGAAATCTGTCAAATAGTTCTCAAATATGACGTATCTTCTCTTAAGTGGAAGCTTATATTGGTTAGAAATTATCTGATCATCTTAATCGATGATGCAACATCACTAACTTGCCGCTACTTCTGAAAATAAAGATGCCCCAAATTTCTTACCTCCTTAATTGCCATATACTCTGCGGCTATTGTAAATGGTAATCAAATTGGGAGCAGGACTATAATAATCATATCTTGTTTTTTAATTGGTTACTGTGACAGGTCTTGACATTCTTGCTGATGCAAAACGCATGGAATCGAGGACTTCGGGTTCATTTAAGGTTCCCAAAGAAAGAGGTGCCTCTGTTATAGCATCTCTAGATGAAGATGAGGAGAAGGCTACATCTTCAGTAATTGATGAAGGGGAGAATGATGTGTTTAGCAGCTCACGCACTACTACTAATAGGCGATACCGCGAATCTGCCTCAAATGGGGCATCTAATTTAGGTATTTTATTGAGTCGTAGTGCTATAACTTAATAATAATTAATTAACAAAAGAGTTATTTCGACAAAAATATAATAATTACTAGTGGTTGCGCTTCATGGACAAGCGTATTTTTGTAGATGCAGTTTCAGTAACCACCAAGTACTGGATTTGTTTCTTCTTTGTTTGTGCTCTTAGTTATCTTCTTCTCACGTTTGCAATTGTTCTCTCTCCTCTGCTTGCAGGAAGTGTTGTAACTGAAGAAGTACAAACTAGTGAAGAGCTCCGTCGGCATCGTGCAGATAAACAGATGAAGGTGTGTATATATTTTATTTGGTCTTTTCTATAAATTGAATGTATGCACTCATAGATATGTCCCCATCATCCCAGTTCCTTATAAATATTTCCAGTAGCTTCCATGTTTCTTATGCTATCTCCAGCTGTGCACACATATTTTCATATAATACAAATATATTTAAACTTTCTCTGGAAAATTTTAACAAATTTTTGGGGACTTTATATATTATGTCAACTAGTAACCTAGAACAAATTGAGGAATTTCACTACATGTTCATGTATATTGCTTTACCTTTCCCCTCAGATCAGAGGGTAAACTGCTGTCAGGTTAATGATGAAGTTTAATAATTAGATAAGAAATCGTATTTTTTGGCTGTTAATTTCAAACCAAAAAGTATAATTGTTTCTTCCTGGTTTCTTGTAGTATGGCACAGTGCATTTCATCAGGAACATTCTATGCTATATTTAATTAATCCTTTGTAATTTTATTTTAGGTTCCGACTGCGTACGCTGAAAGTCCTAGGAGTAGGACTCCTAGTTCAGACTATGCCAACCATGATAGAAGCCGAAGCTATCATGAGGATTACCGCAGAAGCTCCAGTAAATCAACAAAGTATAGATACAGCTCTGATAGGGAAGAGAGGACTCCTAGAGAGTCATCATATGGTCAAGAAAAAGAGCATAGTGGAGACTACGGGAGAAAGAGAGGTAGATATGATAGGTCACCTGGTACGTCGTTTTCTTGGTTTTTGCTGTCTTAATTGTCATCAAATGTTCTATCCATGGACTGAACCTTCAAATGTTGGAAACATATTCAAATTGAAAGCACCACAATTATTTTGATTTGGCAAGTTCATATTATCAATTCTTACACGAAAGTTATTAAAGTTCTGTACTCTGATGCATGTCATTGCAGCCAGTTCAGACTGGGATGATGGGCGATGGCAATGGGAAGATAGTCCCCATCGCGATGGACGCAATTCTAGCAGCAGAAACAATCAACGTTATCCTTCCCCCATGCTTGTTGGGGCCTCTCCTGATGCACGACTTGTTTCCCCATGGTTGGGAGGGCGCACCCCCAATTCTTATGGTATTTGACTTAATATTGCTATAATTATTTTAGGCTGCTTGCTTTTGAATATGATATTATCTCTTCTGGTTTATACTTTCTTGGACAAGTTTCTGCTTGTAATTTACGTGTAACCTTACATAAGAAATTGAATATTCATCGCAGCATCAGCATCTGCATCTCCTTGGGATAGTGTTGCTCCTTCCCCCACTCCTATTCGAGCATCCGGGTCTGTGAGGTCTGCGAGTTCTCGATATGGTGGGAAATCTAATCAGGCTAACTCCTATCCAGATAGACTGCAATCAGCTGAGGTATTGAATTTCTCTTTCTTTTTTTTTTTCTTCCCTTTTCTTGCATTTCATATATATCTGATGAATTTATTTTACCTTTTTGTTCTTTTTTCTGGTTCTAGAATGGAGAAAATGATCAAGAATATGTGCCAGGAGATCAGTATCATGAGTTATCAGAGAGTATGCGCCTACAGATGGAATACAACTCTGATCGTGCCTGGTAATTTTATCCTACTATCTTTGTGAATTTGTGGCAATGCATTTTTGCTTCAACCTACAGTATGGCACTTGCTTAGATGATTGCTATAGGTTTGAATGAATGAATAAAAAAGGAGCTTGTTCATGTAAAGAGATGGAGTTATGTTTTCTTTTCTTTGAGGAGAATGATATTAAAATAAGAAGGTAGTGAATGCATCTTTCATTTGTTTGTTTACGGAGAGAAGCACTGAAAGCAATATTGGAAGATATCTTACGTCAAATTTAAAGTGCAGCTTATTGCATTACAATCTTCTTTCGTCTTAGTGTTAACATATTAGTATTTTCAGGTTGCATCTTATATTATCTGAAGTGCTATTTTTGTCCTTAAAACAAACTGTATCTGTGATGATGCAGGTATGATCGAGAAGAAGGCAGCACTATGCACGATACAGATAGCTCCTCAGCTTTTCTTGGCGATGAGGCATCTTTTCAGAAGAAAGAAGCAGAGTTGGCTAAAAGACTGGTATAATTTAAATGGCTTTAGCTTGATGTGGTTCAATTTTTCTATTATTTTTGTGTTGACATTCAGATAAGTTTCTCACATAAATGTTGTTAGTAGCTTACCTAAAAGAACCATTGAGTATGTAGCTTTAATGTGTAATATTTTATCCTTGTTAATAGCAGTAGCTAAAATGGTGTTCCTGCATACTTATCACTTTATATTCCACAAAATTTGCAGTGTGCTGTACCATAAGATTCTTTGATTATTTGCACTTATATGTTGTGTGCTTTTAGGTTGTGCCAACTTTTGTGAGCCCGTGTGTACATTATTAGGAATGCTTGCTATCGATGAATGAATTATATTTCATTGTGAATGTAGGAGTTGATAGTTGTGGTTGAATCAGAAATTTTGTGCCATACCCTTCAATCCTAGCATCGTAGGACATGAAGGGGCTTACTAGGTATATATATATATATTATAAAACGTCAATCCCGTCTCCCTTAAGATACTTGCATGCAAATGAACGGGCAATTGTGTGGCTCAAACATTGTACCTCCACTTCTATTTGAATTTTGTCCAGTTACGAAGTTGTGTGTCAAAAGTTTCATGCATATAATATTGTTCCTATGACATTTTTTATGGCTTGAACTATATTTGTTTAATTATAGGTCCGGAGAGATGGAAGCAAGATGACTCTTGCACAAAGCAAAAAACTATCCCAGCTAACTGCTGATAATGCTCAATGGGAGGACCGACAACTTCTTAGATCAGGAGCTGTCAGAGGAACTGAGGTGCAGACTGAGTTTGATGATGAGGATGAACGGAAGGTTATTCTTCTTGTACATGGTATATCCCAATGTTATCCTTGAATTATTAAATAATGTCTTGGTTAATTACTTAAGAGCCAAAGTTGATTATTTGTTTGTCGTTTCTAACTTTCTTTCGTAACAGATACGAAGCCCCCTTTCCTTGATGGGAGGATTGTTTTTACAAAGCAAGCGGAGCCTATTATGCCAATAAAAGACCCCACATCTGATATGGCTATAATATCACGGAAAGGCTCTAATTTGGTTAGGGAAATCCGTGAAAAGCAGAGTTCGAGCAAGTCACGACAACGTTTCTGGGAGCTTGCTGGTTCCAATCTTGGTAATATTCTTGGTGTTGAGAAAACTGCAGAACAGGTATGCTACAATAAAAAATTCACCAGCTTATTGGCTAGATCCCGTGCCATCTTTTAGCATTGTACAGTAATGTTCTGAAACTCTTCTTTTTCCGTATTGCTTGCTAGGTTGATGCAGATACTGCTGTAGTGGGCGAAGAAGGTGAAATTGATTTCAAAGAGGATGCCAAATTTGCACAGCATTTGAAGAAGCGAGAGGGAGTAAGTGATTTTGCTAAATCCAATACATTGGCACAACAACGACAGTATTTGCCCATATTTTCTGTACGAGAGGAGTTACTCCAGGTATGATTCGTTTGTTTGCTTTAGTCTGGAAATGGTTATCCTATAACTGGAACTTCTTCCGAACTATTTATGATGTTAGTCTTTTTTATGCTTAATCCACAAGTACTAAAGTTCAGATTGTTTACATGAAGGTTTTGATTCGTAAAGATTCTGAATGATGCAATGTGATTTCAGTATATTTATTTGCTTTTACATTTGAAGGATCTGGAGTTAAATGTTGTTTCTAAATCTCATCCTTCATGAGTGCAGGTAATCCGTGAGAATCAGGTGGTTATAGTGGTCGGTGAAACTGGTTCTGGAAAGACAACGCAGCTAACCCAGGTTTTTTCCACGTTATAATCTCTATTTGTTTGAATTAGTAATATATTTTTTTGTTCGGTAGTGACTGAACACTTGCCTGATGTGTAATTGTGCACAGTATCTTCATGAAGACGAGTACACAATCAATGGTGTAGTTGGATGCACTCAACCAAGACGTGTAGCTGCCATGAGTGTTGCCAAAAGAGTCAGCGAAGAGATGGAATGTGAACTTGGTGATAAGGTTGGATATGCAATACGTTTTGAGGATGTGACTGGGCCCAACACTGTTATTAAGGTACTGCACTCACCCTAATGTTTAGAAACAAGAGTACTCACTCTTAAGCGTCTAATTTTTATTGTCAGATTCAGATATCAGTTCATTAGTTGACAAGTCTATCATTGGTTCGTTTTGCAGTACATGACTGATGGCGTGTTGCTGAGGGAGACCCTAAAAGATTCCGATTTGGATAAGTACCGGTACGCACTCAAAAGGCCCAGATACTGCTTTTTACGTCTAGGTTGTGTCTGTAAGATGTGTAGCTTTTTTAATGCATTCTCTCCATTTTGTAGTGTCATTGTCATGGATGAAGCACACGAACGGTCTCTAAGCACAGATGTGCTTTTTGGTATCCTCAAAAAAGTTGTAGCCAGACGACGTGATTTCAAGCTCATCGTGACATCCGCCACTCTTAATGCTCAGAAATTCTCGGATTTTTTCGGGAGGTAAAATAATTTCTACTTTGAGCTAGTCCAGGATAGTATCTTCTTTTCTATTTTTGTATCCTTATGATTGTCACCATTTCCATGCAGCGTACCTATATTTCACATTCCTGGGAGAACTTTTCCAGTTCAGATACTCTACAGTAAAACTCCTTGCGAAGATTATGTCGAAGCAGCTGTGAAGCAGGTGATGACGATCCACGTCACTAGTGCTCCGGGTGATATACTGATCTTCATGACTGGTCAAGATGAGATTGAGGCAACCTGTTTCGCTCTTCAAGAACGCATGGAGCAACTTTCAAGCAAAAAGGAAGCCCCAAAGCTGTTGATCCTTCCCATATACTCTCAGCTACCTGCTGACTTGCAAGCAAAGATCTTCGAGAATGCGGAAGATGGTGCTCGTAAGTGTATTGTTGCTACAAATATTGCTGAAACGTCGTTGACTGTGGATGGGATCTTCTATGTCATTGACACGGGATATGGTAAAATTAAGGTATACAACCCTCGTATGGGTATGGATGCTCTGCAAGTGTTTCCTGTTAGTCGAGCTGCTGCTGACCAGCGGGCCGGACGTGCTGGAAGAACTGGACCCGGTACTTGCTATCGACTCTATACTGAAACTGCATATCTGAATGAAATGCTTCCCAGTCCTGTGCCTGAAATCCAACGTACCAACCTTGGGAATGTGGTTTTGTTACTCAAGTCTCTGAAAATCGACAACTTGTTGGATTTTGATTTCATGGATCCCCCTCCTCAAGAAAACATCCTAAACTCCATGTACCAGTTATGGGTATTAGGTGCTTTGAACAATGTGGGTGATTTAACACCTCTGGGTTGGAAAATGGTGGAGTTTCCCCTTGATCCGCCCCTTGCTAAAATGCTTTTGATGGGTGAGGAGTTGGGATGCCTTAACGAGGTTTTGACAATCGTATCGATGCTTTCAGTACCATCTGTTTTCTTTAGACCCAAGGATCGGGCAGAGGAAAGTGATGCTGCCAGGGAAAAATTCTTCGTGCCAGAATCCGACCACCTTACTCTTCTAAATGTATACCAGCAATGGAAATCCAATCAATATCGGGGTGATTGGTGCAACGATCATTATCTACATGTCAAAGGCTTACGCAAGGCTAGAGAAGTGAGATCACAGTTACTAGATATTCTCAAGACGCTCAAAATTCCATTAACATCGTGTGGGCCCGATTGGGATGTTGTGAGACAAGCCATATGTTCGGCGTATTTCCATAATGCTGCTCGTCTGAAGGGGGTTGGGGAATACGTGAACTGCAGAAACGGAATGCCATGCCACTTGCATCCGAGCAGTGCATTATACGGTTTGGGTTACACTCCAGATTACGTGGTTTACCACGAATTGATATTGACTTCAAAAGAGTACATGCAGTGTGCAACATCAGTCGAACCCCAATGGTTGGCTGAACTGGGGCCCATGTTTTTCTCGGTGAAAGATTCAGACACATCGATGATAGAGCATAAGAAGAAACAGAAACAGGAGAAAACTGCAATGGAGGAGGAGATGGAGAATTTAAGAAAAGTGCAAGAAGAAATGGAGATAAGGAACAAGGAGAAGGAGAAGATAAAGAGGGCTAAAGACCAGCAAAGAGTTTCGATGCCTGGGATGAAGCAGAAGGGGCCTTCCACTTATCTCAGGCCTAAAAAGTTTGGCTTGTGATCTTCACTGTATGTAATGTATGATGGGGAATTGTAGAGTAGAAGCCGTTCAGTTTTGCAAAAACATTGTATGTTCGAGTTTGTAAATGTGCCTGTATTCTTACCAGAAACATGCTGCAAAAATGTTTCCAGGACTCTAATATACGGTTGGTTACACACTCACATGGGTGCAAATATGTAATGAGGAATTTTTGGATCAATCAATGGGTGCAAATATGGCTCACATTATTTTAGCACCTGAATTGGTCAATTGACCCTTGGAAAAAAAAAAACTTTCGAGCTATATTTTTGCGACTCGAATCAAATATTTGGGATGAAAGTCGTCTTTGCATAAAAAATTAGGTCACAATTTGTGAAATTTCTCCTCTAGGCTAAATATTATGTATGAAAGTACTCAATTTTCCTTGCTAGAAACTGTTATCATCTTACTTAAAAATAAAATTTAAACGGAACAAGTTTTTTTTGGAATTTTTTTAATATAATTTTTTTTTAAAATATAAAAAAGGGATAACATCTCAGTTTTTTCAAAACTTTAGAAAATGCACATCCAAACTCCTTTTTCGAGTATTTTATTATACAAATATCATCTCAATTAAAAAAAAATGGAATAAATTCTTGTGGAATATTTTTAATATTAACTTTTTTATTTACAAATTTAAAATTTGTAAAAATCCACACTTTTTAAAACTTTTTTGTAAATATCATCACAATTTTTTTAAAATTTCACAATAAAGCCGAATTTTTAAAAATCCACACTTAAACCCCTTTATCGTGTGTTTTATCAATTTGCAGAATTTGAGGTACTAGACTCATCACAAATTACTCGAGTGATATGCAGCGTATCTAACACTCCACTTTGAATTATTTGAGAGCAAATTTCTTCGTCACCAATGAGACATCAATTCATTAAATAGAACAAATTACATATCGAGAAACACACAATGGTGGTCAAGTTCTGTTCCTTCCACACATTGAAGGATTCATTTTTAGGAGCAACGAATATAATCATCAAAACAACACTCTATTGTCAAGATATAAACACTTCAAAAAAAAAAAAAAAACACATCTATGCCTTGATTGTAACAGTGCAAAGACACAATCCCAAAGGCTTAATCTCAGAAGTTTTCCATTCACAACCTGGGCCAGCATTTGGATCATACAACAGTGTATGGTACCCAGGATCCTCTTGCAATGAGAAGAGCAGCAGCTTCCCGTCCAGAATCCCGAACCGGAACCCGATACTCGAGCTCCCAGTCAACGGAACCGGAACCATTTTCCAAGAATTCTCCGCCGGGTCGAATACCGCTAACTTGCGCTCGTTTTTCCACTCCATGCAACACACCTTCTCCCCAAGAACAGCATGAGCAGTCACCATAACACACCCATTCTTCATCTGGCACCAGCTCTCCTTCTCCGGGTCGTACACGTCGATGACCCTCGAGTTTCCGATCGTGAAACTCGACCTCCCGCCCATAACGTACAGCTTTCCCTTGACCCCACATGCGAAGCAGCCCCACCGGGGTCGCCTCAGGCTCTCGATCACCGTCCACCTGTCGAGATCCGGATCGTACACCTCGACGGACGATAGAGATTCTCTGTAGGCCCCACATCCTCCTACTGCGTAGATCAGGCCGTTCACCTCGGCACAAGCGAAGTCGTAGCGTCCAACGTTCATGCTAGCCAATTTGCTCCAGCTGGAATAAGTATGCATGTTAGGATTATATAACAAATAAAACGACGAAAAGAACGCTTTTTATAAGTACGAACAACCTGTTGAGGCAAGAATCGTATTGGTAAAGATCGGATGAGACGGAACCAGTTCCATCGGCCACAGAATAACCGGCAATAACCATAAGCTTTCCATTGAGAACGACCACACCGAAACCTGCTTTGGCGGGGCAAGGCATAGGCGGGAGTTGGTGGTGTTTATGTCCTAAAGAATCTAGAACCTCCCAACGGCTCTCTTTTCCATCGGCATCAACAGTTAGGACATATAGCCATTCCTCGAGCACCCCAGCTAGTTTTCTAACGGCAATGAATTCTTTGCTTTTGATAAACGATCTCCAGCGCTTACACACAGTGCCCATGGTGGGGAAGTGGGATCGAGGAACGAGGGAAAGGCAGTGTTTGGAGACATCGTCGGGCAATCCAGGCAAGATTAGACTATTACAATCATCGACAACTTTAGATTTTAACGAAGGACCACTTTGGGAAGACGGGTTATCTTGCTGGATTAAATTGGAGAAACACATATCTGATTCTTTAACTTGCTTCTTCTTCTTCAAAGAAAACGAACCTGACATTCTTAAAGTACGAACATCAACAGAGTGAGGTCATAACCATAATCACCATTTAACATTTTTTGCCCTATTTTTAAGAAAAAGATGTTTTTGCCCAAAAAGGTCGGCAAAACAGTTGGCACCCTGGTTGGCACGATGCCAACCTTGTTTGGGCAAAAAACATATTTTTTTAAAAGTAGAGCAAAAAACAGTTGCCATGTAAGTTTTTGGGCAAATATGCTCATTTTGCATAAAAAAAATGCAAGTACCTAACTAGAGAAATTCGCGGAAACCTTCGTTTATAGATATTCTAGTACACCAAGCCATGAAAGATGTTGTGGAACAGATTGATTGAGCTCTATAAACCGATGAATGTTTCGTACAGTTAGATTTAAATTCCATAATACTCCCAGAGATCCTGTTGTTTGGCTTCCTAAAACCAGCCAATTTGACTCCAAATTCAAGTTTTCCAAAAGTACAATTCTTTTCCTCAAACATTTCCCCAGTACCTACAAATTTCAGAAACTTGATTGAGAAACTTTCAATCACCAAAACTAAAAACAAACGTGTCGAAAATGAAAATATACCGAACAAGGCCATAACCGACTTTTAACCTCCGGTTATTTCCATTTCTTACTGTTAATAATCACCTGCACCAAAGAGCATATAAAATCTAAGCCATACTATCAACAAAGATATAATAAATGTCAAGAGAAATTGCATTTCTTCATGATTCAAGAAAAACTCAAGAACATTATTCACCTATTGCAGAAATCAGAATTCCAATTACTGAACAATTTTGAACTGATGCCTCTTGATTTATTAGCAACGGAAAAGAGAGAAAAAAAACGTGGGAATATAATACTGACTTGCTAAGATCTAAGTAAATCAAATATTAGACATTAATAATTTAAAGACAAGCTGTAACCAACTTCAGGCACAAAAGAATTTCAAAAATTAAACTGTTTATGCTTAAACTACACTTTTAAAAACGGACCACCAACCACACCTACCCACTAGCCCACCCACCCACCAGATTGTCCCTCCATACAAATCTTGCACCAAATCATAGACCTCAACAAAATATCACATAATTCAATTCTCCTTATAGTCACAAACAAATTAAATTATCAGCATAATGCAGCAAAGAAAGAGATTTAGCTGGAAAAAAAACGGTAACAAGAACACTGTGAACATAAAATCCCAAAAGCATCAAGATCCAGTTTTTAGCTAACTAGAACACAAAATTTATATATTTTCTTGCATAAAGAACAAATTCATCACAACCTAAAATCAGATCCCAAAAAATAAATTACAAATTAGAGTGAAAAAAAAAATATGCACCTGAGATTGGGAGCAAAGCTACAAGTGAATTCCACCGCTAAAGAGAGGAATAAATAGGGATGGAGATGAGGATATGGATAAGGATTAGGAATGGGTCACAAAAATTGGGAAAAGAAATGGTAATTGCAAGATGTCATAAATAATATTATACTCTGTGAATTCAGAGATAGAATTGACAGAGAATCACCACGTCGGATCATCAACTTTCCCGATTAGAGTAATAATCTGGTAATAATGTGGAGATTTAGGCTCATATGAATGTGAGAGACACAATCAGCGCTAGAATATCTGCTTCTCCTCCTTTTCTCTTTTTAAAGAAAAATATTAATTCCTGTACACACTTGAATAGAAGAGAGGAATAAATAGTGGAATTGACTAACACAAATGTCTGATCATCACATTTTCTTGGCATTAATAATGTTCGGACACGCTGTATCCACGTAGGATCATCACATTTTCCTTATTTTTTGAAAACACAATTTTCTATTTGAATTGACTAATTTGTAGGAGTATTTTCTTTGGTTCAAATTGAATTAAGAGCCACAATATATATGACTAATTTCGTTGGTTGGTTATTGTTCCTTAAATATATGGGTAGTTATAATGTGTAATTGGTGTAGGGTATGTACTTAAATTTTGAAAAAAAAAAAAAATACTCCAAACAAAAATTATTAATACCAAAAAAAAAATAGTAATACCCTAATTATAAAAAAACATATAATTCGGCCTGTTAGGATGTATTTTGAAAAAATTACAATTAAAGCCAAAATTGAATTTGTGCATAATGGAATTTATGTATATATATGTGTATATATATATATTAATTAGAAAAAAATTGATGTGAAATTGAGTTCGTTAAATTTGGTTCATAAGTTGATTATTGGTGGAGAATTAATATTCCCACAGTGGGTTGCTTTTTTGGCTTAGACTGCTAGGATTTGACTTTTGTGATAACAAAACATCTATAGTAAAATTTACGAGCATAAGAACGAATTTAAAAAATTCAGAGTGACAAATTCAACTTGGGTGTTTAAATTATTTAAAAAAGTTCATCTTTTTAGTTTCCATTTCAAACCAAACAAAATCTGATTGAGTACTCGTCAATGAATGGCAATATTTGACTTTTGATTGATTATAGTTAATCGAGTAGTAGCAATAAAGATAAGAAATAGTATAATAGTCGACCATGTAAAGATGGTTGATCTACTTTTACAGGCAATTTACATACAAATATCTTAAGAGATAAATTACTAATTAATTGAAATGGCAACCTGCAATAGTTTCACAGCTTCTAGCTTTTCTTTATTTAATAAAACAAAATTGGGTTAATTGCAAATAAAATCACAACCTTTTTGCAAATTGCAATCTAATCTAAACTTTTGAATCTTTGCAAATAAAACTCCAATTTAATGTTTGGTTGCAATTTGAACCATCAACCAATTTTTTTACGGTCTGAAAATGATTGTTGGTAGGCGAGCAGCTAAGCAAAGGGTTTACTCGGTAGACGAGCAGCTAAGCAAAAAGTCAACAAAGGATAATTAAGACATTATGCTTATTGGCGAACAACTGAGCAAACGACTCACAACTGAGTAAGACGACCAGATGGTCGAGATGCTAAGGCGACCAACTGGGCGAGAAGCCAAGGCTAGCAGCTGTGCGAGGAGCCGACGCTAGCAGCTGTGCGAGGAGCCGACGCTAGCAGGTGTGCGAGGAGCCGACGCTAGCAGCTGTGCGAGGAGCCTAGGCTAGCAACTGGGCAAGAAGCCTAGGCGAGCAGCTGGTCAAGAAGCTAAGACGAGCAGTTGGTCAAGATGATGACCATCCAAGCGAGCAACTGTGCAAAGATCACAAACATGGAGCGAACAATTGAGAGGGTAAAGGTTCGAATATCCAACGAAGACATACAGGCGAACAACATGTCATCACGGAAAGGAGCTGAGTAACCTCAATGGTCAAGTACAACATTGAGAACTCCAACAGTCAATAGCTTAGATGTAGTCCAAGTGTCCTAACACTTGACACCCATCCAATGGGCAATAGCTTAGATGTAGTACAAGTGTCCTAACACTTGACAAATATCCAAAGGTAGAATGACTAGGATGATGACACATGACCCATTTGTATGTCTATAAATACTCCCTCATTTGCATGAAAAGAGGGGAGGAGTTCCATAATATAAAAAAAATAGCCCAAGTTCTTGCAAATTTATTTCTTGAACATTACTTAGCCAAATTCCATGATCATTTGATCTTGTTTGATGATCTTAACTAGAGAAAACGGCCACTAATCACCATCGATTAGAAAAGGTCATCAACAATGATGTTTCACCTACCTAACAATGAATAAGTATTTGTATTAATATGTTTAGCTTAATTCGGATGACAATGCATAATTAATCATTACGTTTGGGCAGATTGAAATTGGACTTTTAGTTGGAATTGCTAACAAATTACAAATTGAAATTTTGTTTGCAATGATTCAAAAATTTAGATTAAATTGCAATTTGCGAAAAGCTCGGGATTTTATTTGCAATTAACCCAACAAAATTTTCAATAATTAACCCAAAGAACAAAATCTTTCATGTTTTAGGTGAATGCCGAGAAGAAAAAATATTACATTTAGATATAAAATGTTAATAAGGTTTCATCTTCATATATTAATTTCTCATTCGATTTGAAATTTTAAATATATTACAATCATCAACTTCGAGAATAGATCATTCGATTTGAAATTTTAAATATATTACAATCATCAACTTCGAGAATAGATCAATGGTCTGACGTTCAATTTTTTAAAAATTAAACTTTGACCCAATAATTAATTCGTAAAAATTGAGTGTTACTCTATCTCGTTAGTCGAAAAAACCAATTTACGTTTGAGTGTTCTTCCAATCTCGTGTTTTACTTTTAATTAATTTTCTGTCCCTTGATCATATAATTTGTAAGCATGTTGCGTATACGAATTACGAAGATGAATGCTTTGGGCCTGAATCGAATGTGCAAAACAACTTTGGGCCTATTGATCTACTTAACCAAGATGGGCCTATTTAGCTGGATGGACAATTTGGGCCCAACGAAGGAATTTGTATACACATTGTTGAAAAAAATGGGCCGGCGATGGAGATTTTTGCTTTGATGGGTTATTGTTAATGATGTGGGGTTCTATTGGACCATTTAATTTTGATGGGTCTGATGTTCTTGAAAGGGAATATTTATATGATGGACAGCCATTATTTGATGAGGAACTATCTTTTAACGACACCTATTTATTCGGGGACGACTCGCTTCCCATTTATGATGTTGAATCAGGCATAGATTCGTATCATTTGTTTCCGGGTTTGGATATGACATACGACGAGCCATGCCTCGATGGTGATGTGAATTCGTGCTTGAGTCCCGAGCATCCGTATCAAGCACTGAAAGAAACCATTTGGACCCCTAA
Organism: Ballota nigra; assembly: GCA_947034835.1. Lineage (NCBI taxonomy): Eukaryota > Viridiplantae > Streptophyta > Magnoliopsida > Lamiales > Lamiaceae > Ballota > Ballota nigra. The sequence goes on from OX344727.1 coordinate 96,998,481, forward strand.
ATCAAGTGTGTAATAGTTATATGACTACTAAAAGAAACCATTTGGACCACACACTTACCCTTTGGTGCGGTATACCTATATCTTAGTTGTCTGACTCAAAGGAGACTTAAAAGGAATCACCATAAATAGAGAATTGAAGAGAAATGTCTTTAGAAACAAGTAGAACTCATCTTGGGACAAATGTGTTCAGATGGAGATAATATGACTTTTGGTGTTCTAAGAAGTTGGGGAAAGAGATTGCAAATCCCTACCCCTTTTCAGATGACAAAATATGGTCAATGAAACTGGCAATGTATATATATACGATGGAGGTGATAGTCTTATAACTCTTCCATTAAGATAGAAATCTGTCCTTAGCATATTATATGCGCTGTGATCATAAGATGATGATAAGACAATAAAATTCATTTGACCAAATTGAATCCATTATCTTTTAACCATGAAAATTGAATGGACAAAATGAGACACCAGATCAGATACCTATTTCTTGGATGTCTTCTTCTTGGGGATGGAATTAGTGGGCTGTGGCTTGGGGTGCTTTTCGACCTCACTTGGATCCAACCAATTGAGAGAGTGGCGATTAAAGAACGGCCAATTGGGAACTGTAACCAGAGAAGTTAACACAACACCAGCTGCGTAAATCAGCATCATATTTTGAAACGACCCCAATACATAGCCCGTCACGAATGCCACCACCGCAAAGGACACCAAAAGTAGCTGCATAAGCTGCTCTGCTAGCCTCTGGCCTTGCCAATCCATCTGCCAAATAGTTATTAAGAAATGAATTTCCTATATACCATGTTAAAGCCCACAACAAATCCATGCAAAAGGCAGTTAGGTGCTTATATGGTAGTGAAAATGTTCATGATTAGTTTATATGTTCCAATTTATGTTGAAGCCCAGAACAAATCAATGCAAAAGGCAGTTAGGTGCTTATATGGTAGTGAAAATGTTCATGATTCGTTTATATGTTCCATTTTATGTTGAAGACCAGAACAAATCAACGCAAAAGGCAGTTAGGTGCTTGTATGGTAGTAAAAATGTTCATGATTTGTTTATATATACCAGCAATTGCCCAAAATGATGACTATATTTAACCTATATACGAGTGAAGAAATCTGAGATAAACTCTATTTATTCAGCATTTGATAAACAAAATTTGGGAAAAATCTAACTAACTTCAGCAATTGATTGCAGAATATACAGATATGTATGTGTTAGAAAAAGAATCAGAATCATATTCTATTATTCATACCAGTTACCAAATTCAAACCGCAAAAATCGTAATCCAAACATTCAAGGCTCCAATTTATTATCAGATACAGATTCAGGATGCAATTATAGAACTCATACGATTCAACAACAACAAAGAAAACATAGAAGCATCTTCGGCGGAGTAAAGGATCATAGATCTACAGAATTAAGAAAGAAAACCACAACATACCACACTCAAAAACGTTCAAATGCCGATATAATCTAGAGATAGAAAGTTTACTGACCGAGGAAGATGATCTTAGAGTGAATTTTGCTCGAGAAGAAACGTTTTTAGAATTCAAGCAAAGGATCCAGCTGCTTTAAATTTATGGGAATAGAAATTGTTTCTTTCCATTGGATTGGTTAAAAGAAGTTCACGACCGGATACTATATTAGCCGTTCGTCATTCCGAAAGCAAACATATAATCGCGGCTATGCGTATTGGGCCTTCGGCCTGTTAAAGAAGTGGGCTTTTATATTTTTTAATGGCCTTAGTTCAATACAGTCCCTTTTTTATTTTTATTTTATTTTTTATTTTTTAATACACTACGCAAAAAAAAAAAATGAAGAAATACAGAACAATACCACTTTCAAATTCTTGTTTTCAAAAATATCACCCATCATTTATTTATTTTTTTAAAAAATACCACCAAAAAAATAGTAAAAGATTGCGCAATAGGGATGGTTATACTAACCCGCCCTGACCCAACCCGTACTAACATTTTTTATATATAAAGAAAAGTTAGGTGACATTTTTAAAACAAAAACTTGAAATTGACACTTTTGCATATTTTCCAAAAATAAATTCAAAAAATTTAGAATAATTAGACCACTTTTAGACTTATCTCCCTCTTTGATTTCCTTAGTTCTTTATTTTTCATGTTTAAAAAAAAAAATCCCGAATTTCTCAATGATTCATCTTCACTGTTTGTGCTTGTTTTGAGTTTGTTCTATAGAAATTGTTATCGTGAATTTTTCTTTTTAAGAATCTTTAAAACACTTGGAAAGAAGCCACAAACAAGTATATGTAACGTATGCTTATTCAAGTTTCCGACCAAGATACATGGGTTAGTGGCCACGATGGAAGAATACCCAATTTAGTACGCAGTAGTCAGTAGAACTTTTCCTTAATCTTGGAGGGATGAAAAAGGTAGAGAGGATTTGTTCATTATTCAATTATTATAATTGAAATAATTGAACAACGATAATTTTAATGAATTTGAATATTCGATTAAACATTTGACTTATACCGTTTTAGTCCATAAATTACAAATCACCCAAATACGTTAAATACTGGTAAATATTCAAGTCAAGCTTACAAAGTAATTTGGCCAAAAAGAAATTATTATGCGTTAAGGAAATTAATATATTTTATATTTGCTGAATAGACAAGGTTGTATGTTTTAATATTTAAAAATTATATCATCTGTTTCAGCATTAATAAATCTAAGTAATTTACACTAAATAAAAATCTTGATCAAACATAATTTTGGAAATAAGTTCAACAAGCATTTTACTATGAAAGACAGCAAATAGGTAAGCAACAATGTAAAATAAATCCTGATAATCCTGTAGAGTCAAAAACAATACGCAAGTAGCAAAAGTCGGATTTTAAATAAAAGTAGAGCGAGGACAATTTCAAAACTTGTTCAATAATCATATGATCCAAGCTCAAGCCTTCCTAGGTTTGCTTGTGGCCAACTGTGATTCAGGCTGCAAATAAACATGAAAGAACATTATCTTTATAGATCGTAATGGAATCATTGACCAACTCCTAAGAATTTAATGGGTTTGTTACCTCCTTCTTGACAGGCTCTTCCTTTTCGGATAGAATCAACTCAATGTGGCATGGGGAAGACATGTAGGCTGGAAAGAACATCTCCATGTTAGTTCGGAGAGAAAATTATTCATACGGTTAATTCTTACGGTTAATAATATGTTTAAACATGATACTTACGGTTAATTCTTCCGTGGGCACGGTATGTTCGGCGCCTTTGCTTCTGCGCTTGGTTAACCTGGATGTGAGAAATAAAGAGTGCATCCACATCCAATCCTTTCACCTGCAAATGGTAGATAATTAAGACTAGAGTTAAAAAAAATTGAACATTAATGAAATTATATGGAGAATCAAAAATGAAGGTTCTTACCTCAGCATTGCTTTCAGCGTTCTTGAGTAAATCCAAGATGAACTTAGCAGACTTCACAGGCCAGCGCCCTTGGCCATTAGAGTGTCTGTTTTTGGCCTGAGCTGTACGCCCAACACCACCACAAAAACGGGTGAATGGAATGGCCTGTTTGTGGGCAAGTACGTCTTCCAAGTATCTCTTGGCCTTGCCTAGAGGAAGCTTTCTGATGGCGTGTGCTGTCTCCCTAGTGTTCTGCAAACAAAAGTAAAATATGGTACATTAGCATGATAATTCAATATTATGCTAACACAAGTTAATGAATGCAGTATCAGCAATTAAAACAACATGAATATAGCATTGTTTACTGAACCATCAATCATCAAACTCAATAGGTTCACCCAATAACATTGCACACTAGATATCCCTGAGGTTTACGAGAGACCTATTCACAAATGGCAACAGGTCCCTGCTTTTTTTCATCAGGTTAAACTTAAATCATAATGCAACCACTCTAATGTAAATATGTGGAAATCAAGAAAGGTCATAGTATATTATATAAAATGGTAACTAACAGATTCCATAGCTCACGTTAAAAAGGGGTAGTATAAAAATGAAAAGGCAGAACTATAGCATTGTTTACTGAACCATCAATCATCAAAGTTCAATAGGTTCACCCAATAACATTGCACACTTAATATCCCTGAGGTTTACGAGAGAGCTATTCACAAATGGCAATAGGTCCCTGCTTTTTTTTCATCAGGTAAAACTTAGATCACATCACAACTATAAAGTACCAACATATAAATCAGGCAAGGTTGTAGGAAGTATTTTATATGAAATGATAACAGTCACAACATCACAGTTCACATCACCCAATAACATTGCACACTTATTATTCTTGAGGTTTACGAGAGAGCTATTCACAAATGGAAGTAGTACTCTGCCTTTTTACATCAAGTTAAACTTAAGTCACATTGCAAGTATAATGTACAAACATAAAAATCAGGCAAGATTGCAAGGAAAGTGTAATATATGAAATGGTAACAGTCACCACATCTCAGTTCACAACAAACACAAAGAATTATACATTATAAAAAGGCAGAAATTTAGCATTGTTTACTGAACCATCAATCATCAGAAGTCAATAGGTTCACCCAATAACATTGCACACTTGTTATCCCTGAGGTTTACGAGAGAGCTACTCACAAATGGCAATAGATCCCTGCTTTTTTTCATCAGGTTAAAGTAAGAGTCACATTGCAATAACTTGTTATCCCTGAGGTTTACAAGAGAGCTACTAACAGACACCACAGCTCAGTTCACATTGAACACAAAGCACTATAAAAAAAGAAAAGGAAGAAATATAGCATTGTTTACTGAACCATCAATCATCAGAATTTCAATAGGTTCACCCAATAACATTGCACACTTGTTATCCCTGAGGTTTACGAGAGACCTACTCACAAATGGTAATAGATCCCTGCTTTTTTTCATCAGGCTAAACTAACAAATAACAATCGCTCTGAGATTGATGCAAACTATCTTAAAACCTTACCACAAACTCCACAAATGTAACAAGGAATTCATGCAACTAAATAAGCACAGACCAAGACAAAAAAAAAATTAATAGAAACACACAATAATCAGTGTAATAGCATGCTCATCAATAGGTACAAAAACATCCGAATAATAAACCAGACAAAAACTCAGGAAAAATTACCTTGAAATGAACTCTGAGGTCAGATCCCCTCGCCTTACAAGCTGCAAAAATCACACAGTGCAGTCCAATCAGCAAATAAACATATCTATTTTCGAACGAAATAAATTCAAAAAATTAAAAATAAGTTGAAAACTCAACAATATACACTTAATCAATGAAATAGCAACATAAAAAAAAATCCAGAAATCCAGACAATAGGAACAGCACAGAAGCGATAAACCTACATTTTGTTTGGTTATCGGGCTCCCTCGAGTACTTCACCTGTATAATTTGAACCGAAAATACAGATTAAAACGTAAATAAATCACTAATGCATATTAGTTATTCGATTTTGATTGGACTTAGAGAAGTGAGATGAAGCAATACCATCGTGGCTGTGCTGCTTCCGCGGCGCTGGACGATATGGTGGTGCGGCGAATCTCTTTTCTGCATAAGAGCTTTTGAGCTTGTGCCTCTAGGTTTTATACAAAAACCCTAATTGCCCTTAAAATGGGCTGGGCTTAGTTGTCTATTTTAATATTAATTATAAAGCCCATTATGAACTGAACAACGTTCAAGCTCTGCGACCATATTAAGGCCCAGTATAAGTGGCTATAAATTAAGGCGCAGGTTATTTGCACTAACCTCTTTGTTAAAAACACTACCAGATGAATACACTATTTTTTTTCGAATTTTTTTTCTAAATTCTTTCATTTTTTCGAACATTTTTTCCGAAAATAACTAAATTCACAATATTTCGAAAAAAAAAAAAAAAAATTATGTTTATTTTCGGAATTTTTTGCTGAAAATGTTTCAATTTTTCGAAAAAATTGATAGTGTATTCATCCGGCTAGGGTATTTAACAAAGAGGCCCAGTGCTAATAACCGTGGTCATAAATTAAAGGCACAGTCTTGTATGCACACACTATGCAACTTTTTTTTTAAATTACTCTTATTATTACAAAAATTATTTTTATTGTTATTGAAAAGTGAATTTAATAAGGAGTAATTTTTCAATTTGAACAAGAGTAACTTTTTAATAATATTAAATATAATTTTTAAAAGTACACTGAGTTGTACAATATACTTAAAGTACACGAAATTTACTCTAAATTAAATTTCAATTTTTTTCTCAATAATTGTTTTAGTTCAGCACCTATGTCGGGTGCGATAAGATATAGGTATGGGGGTACAAAAATAATTGATTTAGTTCAGCACCTATGACGGGTGTGATAAGATATAGATATGGGGATACAATTTTTTTAAAATTTTAGGATACGGTTAGACAAAAATACGTTCATTACTAACACCTGCAAAATATATAGAAACAACAATTCAAATATCATCATTATAATATGTACACTTAAATTTTGAAGTTGCACATGAAGAATTTAGAGTTTCACACTTTAAGTTTTGAGAAATGACAAAAAATTCTAATAAAATTTAAAAAATGCTCTCTTCTCACATTGGATTAACTGGTTACGTGTATCATTTTTTTTTTTTACCAATTTACCACGACGTGACGTATTTCGTGTGAATCCAATGCAAATCACACCCTCACCCTACAAATATTCAATATTATATTATAATATATTCAGGAGAATCCATGAATAGCGGGTTAAAAGGAGAGAAGCAGGAAAATAGAGAGAAATTTCACTCTTATTTGCTCACTGTAACCTATTCTGAATTAGTGAAATATCTTTGAGTCGATATCTTCCTCAAGTTGGATCATTAAAATTTATAATTTTATGCACAATTTGAATTCAACTTACCCAACCCTTTGTATAAACATCAATTAGGAGTATATTATAATACTCCCTCCGTCCCCTCTTAATATTCACACTTTCCTATTTGGGATGTCCCACAATAATATTCACACAAAAAAAAAAGAAATAAAACACTCTCACACTACCTACTTTAATTCAAAATACTCTTCATTCATTGATTCAAAAAGTCAATAAAGCAGTTTTTCTTAAAACCTGTGCCCACACAAGTGTGAATATTATTAGGGGACGGAGGGAGTAATTCACAAGACTAAAAAGAAATATTTATTCAAGCCTTTAGAATGTATCAAATATTGATGACTAGTTGGTTACTACATGCACATCGAATCCTAACCTCGAGTTTGTGGTCATATAACATAACAAACATGATATGAAAGAACGTATTAGTATTAGTGAGGCATTTTCAATAAATAAATAAATACATAGACAAATCCTTAATTTCGTACACTGAGTGAAAATAAATAAATAAATAAACAAGTAATTCACCCATCTTAACGTATTTTTGTTTATCTAATTGGAAATGCCTCACTAATACATTCTTTCATTTGAAACTAAACAAGTTCTACACCTTTCCAAGTAATTGTTCCCCAGAGTATACTGAGAGAGAATAAACTACTACAAATTATAGGAAGACAAGAAACTTGTAAAGGCAATGACATCCATCCAACTAGGAAAGAGGCCTTTCAACTTGCTGGTCGACTTAGTTAAATATAGATCCACTACAGCTATATCCACCCTCAAACCTTCCGAACTGTTGGCCTGCACAATTTGATTTAAAAGTCCCGAATCAGTACATCTCAAGAGCTCAAGCTTGATTCCTGCGCTCAAGCTCGATTCTATTACACCCTTACGTGGAATATGCATCGATGTTCATTATCAAAAACTTAAGTACAAAAAAAAAAAGTTGAGTCCGAAGCCTAGAAATGACGACAGTTTACCTCCAACCAGAATGTCCAATTCTCCTTGCCTGCACCGCTCAGTCTACATATGTATGATGGTGGTCGATTGCCAATTCTAACAGGTGCTGTTGAACAAAGAGACTGAGCATATGATAAAGGGAGAAATGATTTGGGAACGGGCCAGAAAATTAGAATCACCTGGAATTTTATGATTTGCAAATGACCAATTTGATAATGGTCCTGTAATGTTAAGGACTGCAACCCACACCTCCTTTAGTGAGCTGAGAGATCAAAACCATAATAATTTTTAAGCACGTCTGGTAAAATAAAATTCACAAATCCATCTATCATTATCAATTCATATTCTGCAGCTTACCCCAAAGAAAATTCCAAGTTGACTCTCCTAGATCCCCCAATGGACACAGTTGAGGAATTGCTCGATTTTAGAAGCGGGAAATATCTGTATTGATCCAAGACATCCTCAGTTGTTGTTGGGAACTTCAAGGCTCTTGAAAACAAAGCAGATATTGGAAAAATTCCCTGCAAAATGACAACTTGAATTCATTAATCTTTCTTTCCCACAGCAATCATGATCTAGAAGTAATTTTGTAAATGAAGCTCCTCTAGTGAGCAACTGGCTTATTATTTTAGAACTGAGAATATGGGTTATTGTTCACATTATACATTATATAATAGATCACCACATTAAGTCAGGGTTGGAAAAACATAAAGATTTGAAAGTACCTTCCATGTCTCGAAATCCGACTGAATAACAGTGTCAAAACTTAATTCTTGATTACCATGCAGTTCCTTCACCACTTCGGGTGCATGCTTGAAAACAAACATTAGGGAGTTGGAGTCGACTACGGCAAAATCAAAACTAGCACCCAATATTTGGTTTCCGTCTGTAAATGGACAGCAAAAAAAAAAAATTAATACAAAATCACTGGTATTGTGCACATTATAACTCCAGGCCCTCCCGAGTCACATTCTTAAAATTCTATGATTGGACTTATAGTCTATTGTATGTTAGAATTGTCTAGTTACGACAAATACTGATGGTTTCTCCAATGACCTCCATGAATTTATAGTTGGCAACTTGGCATTGTAGAACTGAGCATGACCTTAATCAGATATACAGTATCAACGTATATAAAACTTTCATGCTACTGGTCAATAAATCAGGGACCGACTCAAAAGTAAGCAAGTTAACAAATCACAGAAGTTTTAGAAAAAGGCAAAAAAAAAAAAAAAAAAAAAAAATGAACAAGGACCTATACATTCCTACCTGTAGTCTGAATAGAATGCTGGAGAACAATCCTTTTAGGTGCATCATTGCTGTACGGAAAGAATTGTGACGATAAAGCTAAAGCGAGAATACTCCCATGCAGCAAAATTTGGATAATTGATGGCTTTGCCAACCATTTTCCAACAACAGGTAAAAGAGGACCAAAACACCAGCCTGTTACTAATCCAATTATAGCTGCAACTATTACATCAGGAATAAAATATCCTGCAAATAATTGCTAAAATTGTGAGGGTAAAAGAATAATAGTTCTTCAACCAGAATTAGAATTTTGAGTTATCTTAAGCTGTATTGAAAATTACAACCATGATAATAATATTGCGAACAATTTATGTGAAGAAGCATATGTCAACACAAAATGCAAAAGAATTCTATTATCCCCAGTAAATCATAGGGTCTAGTACTGAAAGCTGAAGGCATAGTCAGGAGATGCAGACTGAGCTGAAGTAAAAGGCACACGTATATATTCCTCTGTGAGAAACCCAAGTAATTACTTGTTACGAAAAAAAAAATTGAAATAAAATTATAAGCCTTTTGATTTTCAGTCATGGAAGTGTAAAAAGCTGTATAACTAACCATGAGGGGGCGGATGAGAGCCAGTCATTCCCATTTTCTCAATGATAAATATAGCAAGAAATCCTCCAAAGTATACTGAGTATGTTAGGCAAGGTATTAAAGGGACCACGTAGCATGCTGTTGACCTGACAGAAAAATTATTGGTTATTCACTTATACTAAAATGCTGACAAGGTATAATCAAATTGTAAGTAATATTTTCGTAGTCAAGTAACCAAACTACCTATATCACTAGGATTTAATACATTAAGTACACAAGAAAGTTTAAATTATAGAAGAGGAACCAAGTGTTATAAATAAAATAAAATTAAGAGATGGTTACACAAACTGGCACCTGAGAGACTGGTGACCAAAGGACTTGGTTGATAGATAATAGAAGATCCACGCCAAAAGCATAAAAGTTGATAAAAGGAATGTAATAAAACCTCCACTTAACCCAGATACAAGGTATGCCTGCAATTAGAAGTTTTATGAGCATTTAAGAATTAAAAAAATAATGTTATCAGGAGAGATAAATGGCAGCTACACCAGTGATCCATCTATATACAAACTTACATAAATTGAGTTAGATAATAAATAATTTTACACACCAAAGTCAACAGAGTATAGAACCCAAATGCTCCCCAGAACCTTGCTTCATCGACCACTTCCTGCAAAAACAATGATTGTTTACAAATACAATATTTGAAAAATTTAACCAAAATAAGATGATATTAGACATTCATTACATGAGTTATATCCAAAGGACAATTCGTGGTAAGCCAAATATCTATAATGGTTATTGTTTTCCTTTACGGAAAGAAATCCAGAAAAAGGACACACTTTTTGAGAAAATAAATGCTTTTAACACTACTTGAGAAACTTGCAAGATCATCGCACTTTGTTCATGGATTGCATAGCAAAAAATAAACTTCTTGTTAGGCAGGTATTATTCTATAGATTATGGGTTGGCATGATAGTAAGCGGCTAGCCAGAAAACAACACAGAAGCATTCTGTTATAGCGGAAGGAGAATAATAGCCATGTACCAAAATCAAATAAAACATGCACCTCACGTGATAATCCAAGAGCCGGAACATTTTGAGATAGAGGAAATTGTCTCCAAAGAATTCTTGGAACCAACAGGCCAACGATTGAGCAGGGAACAAACATTAGAAAGGCCAAATATGGGTTAGCAAACCTACACCAAACAAAATACAAGGTTCAAGAAAGGGCAAAAGGAACAAAGATAGAAACCCATTGTCCAAGTTAAAGTAATCAGACAAAAGCAAAACTAAAAAACTGAACACATACCAGTTCATTGAATGGCTAGATAATAGCAAGCGCAAGACAGAAAAGGCCATGGGGAAAATAATGGCAAGTATAACCCCGCTGGCATGGTACAATAGTCCTGCATCATAATGAGTGACTACTTTATTTGAAAGTAACATGGTTTAAAAAGGACCACCAGATTAAAGGCTAATCACATAATTCTTAAATTTCAATTCATTCGCATTACCTTTGATAAAGTCATAGTAGGTGCTGAAAAAACAGGATAAACTCCCAGTTGACCAGCGCAATAAAAGCGGCATAAGGAGGAAGATAGCAAATGGGATAGTGTGTAATACCAGTGCTTGCCTTCTTGAGTAAATGACCTGAATGATATTTGTTCATCAAGAACAACAAGTGGTACATTACTTGTATTGCCAAGCTAAGAGATTGTCATATGCATAAATAAAAATTAGCCAACTAAATCCTGAACCAAGATTGTGGCTTACCAAGAAGTGTGCGTAATAATCAAAGAAAAGTGATCTTTCACCCTTGGATCCAATAGCATCAATTCTAAAGGATTCTCTTTCTTGGGCAGTCAATAACTTAGAAGAATTTGCAAAAGCTTTCATTAAACTAAACATGTTGTCCCCCCGTGCTTGCATGCTTCCTGGTCTAGTTCACAGAAATAAATGTGCAATTTAGACAAAGAGAAAAAATGAATGAATGAATATACAAATACGTTGCTCTGTACCAAAATACCAGTTGATGCATACAATAGTCTATCCACTGTATCATACGAGGTGTGATAATAGTAACCCCCAAGCAGGAAGATCATATCCAAGCCAGGAATGTCACCGTAGTCTTTGGCGAACATTCTATAGTCTGTATCACCAGGAATTGAACCAAAAACATCCTGCAAGCATATCAGGAAGTGATTAACTAGCAAAACCATGTTATAAGTACGACAGAGAACCTCCGCCCCCTCCCAACCCAACCCAACAACAAAGAACCAGAAGGTGAGTGCATTGAGCCTTCCTAATTCAATACATTCAATCGCTCTCACAGAACCTATCGCCCAAAGACATATAATCTTGAAACAGCAATTCCATCTTACACTATTCTTTTCAAAGAACAATAAGTCAATTTTCAGAAACTAAGAGAAGGAAAGCAAAACCTGAGCTGCACTATTTGCCATAGGATATACAGCTGACTGAGCGTAAACATATGAAGGCCAAGATCCAGGTCCCGATTGGCACACTAAATCTGTTGATTGAGAAATACTAGAAAAAATCAACAAAGGGTACTGAATAAATGAGGTGAGTTTGCAACTAACAGAGTGGAGTGGATACTTTTCCATCAGTGGCTGCATTATATGATGATTCAGATCATTTTAAATTTGAATGCACAAGAAATTGAGGGACTTACCAAAGCCTCCTGTTCCAGATGCCTCAACATTGATAAAAGCGCCGACTGTATCACGCCATCTATGTGTTGTCATGAAACCATGTGAACCCTGAAATATCATACAAAATCAGTTGCACAATTGTAACTATTGCATGGACTCACACTTTTACCATCTTAAGAACAATTGTCATCCAAATAAATAATAGCATGAACAACTACGATATTATATCACAATCCATATAGTACTTCAACGACACCAATGGAAAAGGTATGAGGCAAAGTACAGAATATAAATGAACTCTCACCAACATAAATAATTCTTCAGCTCCATTAAACAAGAATATTATTGGCCGAGGAGGTAACCAACCAGAATCAACAGTAAGCCTTGCTAGCTCAAGCAAGGATGCTGTAAAAAGAAATAAAAAATTTACATCCAAATTTTTTTTATATAACTTTATTTTTGTTACAACCCACCTACACACGAGCCACAATCACCAGCTCCCGGAGAACCTGGTGGGGTATCAAAATGACCATTCAATAAAACTGATGGGTCACTGTCACGAGAATCAACTGATGAAATCCTACATATTAATCCAAATTTTGTCAGTCGTTTTCTAAGAATTTTAATATAATAAGTGGCTAATCAAAATTAACAGTTCCAAAAGGGCAGATTTGCCTTGGGATGCTTCTTTTCCCGTGGCTTTGGCCAATATCAGCTATACCCTTTTTTTTACATTTTTCAGACACAGTATGTTCCAGTAAAGATGTAATATAATTTGTAAAAGGATATCATCATAATATTTTTTGTATGAAGTTAAAGGCAGAATAAGAAGAGTTCCACATCTTAGAGATTGGCAGCATATTGGAACCCAAATTGTTTTAGAACAGATGTAAGGCAACAAAGCACCAAACAAGAACAAACGGAAAAACTAAAAGCAGAGAAATCTGTCATTGTTGAGTCAATGATTTTGAAACAATTTCCATTAATAACTGTAACTAATATACAACCATGTAGAATGGATAAAATTGGAGTCGATGAATAACAAGATGTAGTAGAAATATCAATGCTTGCACATGTCAAGATCTTAATGCCAGTAGTATCAATGATGCTGTGATAGGGATCTTAAACTAGAAAGAGCTAATTTAATTTTCTTTTCTTTTTTCGCTAATAAACAATCTGACATCAGAAACAGGTTAAACTTTGAGTCGAGAAAAAGTGAAAAATAAACCCACAAATATTAGGGAAGTTGAAGTTTTTTTTTTTTAAGTAATAAAAAAAGAGATAGAATATGTAAAGTACCTCATAAGAATATTTGTATGGTTTCTATAAGTAAATGATATACTCTGTCCTAAAAACATCATATTGAAGGAGCCATTAACAACTGTTTCTTCTATCTCTATCCTGCAACACAAATCCAATTTTGAAAGTTAATTCTCTAGACTTTAAACCATGAAATAGAGTAATCACATATACAAGTTAAAAGTGTGTAGGTGTTCGTGCTGTCGACCTAAATTTTGAGTCAGCTCGTTCTTTTATCTGTTCCAATTGATTCTTAATGTATACAGCTGCCTGTCGCAAACCTGGACTCCCCTCCTACACACAATCCAGATAATTCAATGGACTATCTGTCGCAAATCAGAAAATTCGATGGACTATCCTACACACATTCCAGATAATTCAATGGACTACGTGTCGCAAATCAGATAATTCAATGCACTATTGATGTCTCCGAAAGCTCCAAAAATAAAATAATAAATAACAAAGTCACAGCAAATAGCATGAATTGCCATAGCTGCATTGAATTCGACCAAACAGGATATCAAATAGTACATAGTGAACACACACCCTATGCATTTAATTATCATGAATACCAACTGTTTTAATTTCTCAATCATGGGACCAGATAAATCAATAAGAAAGCAACTTCCCTACATGCATACAACCACCCTAAGTTCAGCAAATTACATAAAAGTAACTGAGACGACGTCGTCTAACCTGGCGACCGCCAATTTCTTCCGCTAATACGCGCACGTGCTCAATCGCCCTGGCTTCTGAGAAGCGATCTAGTGGCGCGTCAGCATTGAGAGGTGTGACGAATTCCATGCGAATGAAGGAGTACACAAAATACGAAATCACTCCATACAGAGTGAGAAGCGCGAAAAAGACTTTGAATCCGGTGATATCGCCGGAGCTCAGCCGCAGCAACGCCATTTTCCGGCGAAATCTTAAGGAGATTTATTTGGTGTTGTATATTCGGAAGTATCTGGATCGTAATTTTATTTGAGTTTAGTCTACTGATTTCGTGTCTGGATTCGCCTCCTAACACAAAAATTCAATTGTGTACGATTATTAATAGCACGACGGCACTACAATTAGTTCAAATTAATATATTATTGGACGTTTTATATTCCCTGTATATACTGGTAATAGATAATTTGTTATGCTGATGTGTCACATCTTGTATTTAAACTTAATAAGGTGTCATTTGTTGTTTGATTCCTTTGTTTCATTTTTCATGTATGGAATTTTATCTTGTTGGATTATTAACGGTAATAAGTAATATTTTAGAAGAGAATAATTTTATCTGTAATTTATTAGAGATCATATTTCCATAATCTCCATAATTAATTGTAAATATCTTTGTACATTTGTAGTGATTTCCTTTTTTGTAAATCAGTATAGAGTGAAAATGGTTTGCAAATGAATCATTGAAGAGAATTAATTGTTTTCACTAAAAATGTGTGTTCATTGAAGAGTATTAGCTATTTAATGAAAATAAACAAAAAAAAAAAAATAGTGGAGACAACGAATACTCTTCAGTCTTCAGTGAAAATAATTTATTTCTAAATGAAAACAACTAATACCCTTCAATAATTCATAACAGAATCAATTTTATTCTATATATACTCATCAACTATATAGCTAGTGAAAATTATCTTACATATGCTCGAGTGCGACGATTTGGTTCTTTCTATTGAACCATTGCTCCACCATCAACCATAAAAATGTTGAGCAACACGAAATTCCCAATCCCGCCTTTTCGACTTGGAATTAGAGGCACAATGCGTGCACTGGGTCCGATTTATCATCTTTAAATAACAATTATATTTTAAATGAGTTATAAATAGTAACTGAGTTATGTACAATAAAATTGGGGGTCTATTTAGCTGCTGTCTTATTAAATATGTCTATGTGGGGTACAATACACCATTAATTGATTATTTTTTCACCCTCTATATGTCATTCATATATCCTATAGAACACAAAATGAAACAATAAATACAGAACATATGATTTCAACATGTCATTTGGCTATTCCGTAATTCAATTAAATTGTTAATAAATGTTATTGTATATTGTTAAGTTTATGTAGATTTCCAATGACATTTTTTGTTAAATATTTAAATTCCTCAAATTTAAAGTAGAAATAAAGCTATGAATTTGAAATTCATAGCTTTAAATATCTTGTCCAAACACGTGAGTTGAATTTAGGTTGAGATGTTAAAAGGGCCGCGGGCTGCTTCGTTTAGCCCTGAATCGAACAAGGGTTAGGTCCAAACATTTGGTGGCCCGTTTAAAATCGGGCCTTTTTAGTCCGGACCGTTTAGCCCGCGGGCTAAAAGGGCTAGCCCACCGGTCTACCGGGTCAGCCCGTTTAGCCCGATTTTTTTTTTTTTTTTTTTTTACTTTTTGTATATTTTACTTGTACAATTACAACCGGGTATGCAACCTACCTATTTTACTTCAACTTCAAATTTTCAATCCAAATCCAACTGTTCGATATATATATATATATATATATATATATATATATATATATATATATATATTCAAGTTGTTATTTAGTTAATTAATTTATTCATTTAGTTAATTTATTAAATTACTTGAAGTTGAATTTAGCCATTTAATTCACACTAGAACTTTATGAACAATGTGTGAATGTAATTTTTATAAATTCATGAACAATGTAGGGTTTCAACATCAGTACTTCATTATTATCTTTCCAATTAGGGTTCATCGGTCGTCGCATGACTCTCAAATTATCATCGCCGGTTGCCGCCCACTCTTAAATCGTCTTTGACGTTATAAATTTATCTCATGAAAAAGTAAAATGTTGAACAATGTTTAAATGTAATTTTCATGAAT
The DNA here is from genome assembly GCA_947034835.1 of Ballota nigra. Lineage (NCBI taxonomy): Eukaryota > Viridiplantae > Streptophyta > Magnoliopsida > Lamiales > Lamiaceae > Ballota > Ballota nigra. Next base: position 97,014,925 of record OX344727.1, read on the forward strand.
TTTAATGTTTAAATGTAATTTTCAAATTTTTTTTTAACTATGTGTGAATTTTAAGTGTAAATGACATCGTATTACAATTACATGTCTATATTTTATATTAAAAAGTAATTTTTTTAGTTTTTTCTTTCGGAGCCCGTTTACCCCGCGGACCGCTAGGGTTAGGATTACGTTTTAAGTGTTAGTGGACCGATTAAAATGAATTGATAAGGTCCGGGACCGTTTAGGCCCGCAGCCCTGTAGGGCTGGCCCTAATGGGTTAGGGCCAGCACATTTAACATCCCTAAATTAAGGTTATGGATTTAAAATCCATATATCAAATTTCTCCATCCAAACACAACCTTAGTAAATTAGATAAATGAAATAATTTTAACCCCTTTTAAAAGTTTACTTTTAAATGAGATGATTTCTTTTTAATAATATCAAAACATGCATTTGGCTCACCCCCACATCCTTAGTTTAAATTTCACTGAAAATAACACTATTCATATTAAATAATACAGTTGATGAATCTCCTTAGTTAAAAATTTGGCTCATGCCAAAGGAGGAGTGTTAGAAAAATAAATAAATCGATTTTGGACTTCTCTTTGAATGAGATGAAATAGTTTCAACTTAAAAATTAGAAAAAAAAAAAGCGTGCACACACACACATTTCTTTTTTTTTTTTACAATAATTATCTTCAACTCTACTTTAATCAATTATTATTAGTCCAGACAAAGCATTACGTGCATGGTACACACATATATTGCAAGAATTAATACTATTGTTAAGTGGTGCACGGTGTTAAGATATAAATAAGTATCTTCTCTCTATCCTCTTTAATAATTATATATCTATTTATTTGAATTCACTCTTCATGCGACACTTTGTGTGCTCTCCTACTTCATTTCTTATTGTTATCTATTTTTTATTATTTTTTTTCCAAATTCATGTTAGATTTAAGAGAAATCATCGAAGTACGTGATTTAATGCGATATGCTAGATGATATCATATGATTTTTTGAGATCCGTTTTTTAATAAAATAATAATTGATGAAAAATATGTGAAACATATTTTCCATTAGTGATCATTTTATTTAAAAACGAACCTAAAAAAATCTCGTAATATCCTTCAATATATTGCATTAAATCATATGTAAAAAAAAATAGGATCAATTTTCAAGAATTGAGGTAGTAATAGTTAGAAAATGTGAAGTAAGTAGCTACAACATGTAATTTTGGATTGAATAGTACTTCATAAAATTGGAGGGAAATAATCAAAATCGGAGGGAAATAATCAAACAAGAGGGAAATCCAATTTGCATTTAAAATTCAAACAATCCTTATCCCCGTTCCATTCACCCCACGCCCCAATCCCAAAAGCGCATGAATTCAAATCCCTAATATCAGTAATCTTACTGGTACAAATGCAAAATTCGTTTAACAGAACTCTCATTTGCTTGTTGATATGCATTTCGTTACTTTTCGGATCAATTCTCCTCGCCGGAACCCTAGACTACAAATCCGGACTGTTGTCGTTCTTCTCCCAGCTCAACAATGCTACGGTCTGCGGCACCCGATCCCCTTCACTCCGCGTCTACATGTACGATTTGCCGCCGCGATTCAACGTCAGGATGATGGACTCCTCTTTTCCCGACGATACTCCGGTGACTGCCGACAATATTCCGCCGTGGAGGTGGAATGATGGTCTCGGGAGACAGCACAGTGTGGAGTACTGGATGATGGCTTCCCTTCTTTACGAGGGAAATAACGAGTCCGAGTCGAATCAGGAGGCAGTTCGGGTCTCGGATCCGGACTCAGCTGATGTATTGTTCGTTCCATTTTTCTCGTCTTTAAGTTTCAATGTCCATGTTGGGAACATGGTAGACTTGAATACGGTTGATGCAAAGTTGCAGGTTCATTTCCTTTCTCTCTTCCTTTGTTTTTTTGTTAACCACTACCTTACTTTAGCTGCTCGATTAGCATACTGTTGTAGTAGCATTTGTTTTTTCTCCTTAGGAGTGACGTGTTAAATTAATTTTGCTTCCTCAAAGGAGAATCATATATGCAGTATGTTGGATGCTTATATGTAGTATTGCTCTCATGATCATTAACTTACAGTTTTCATTAGATTGCAACCAGTTTATGATGGTCAGATTTGTTTGATAGGCTTGCGTAATCTTCGGGTATACATAAAATCGAATCGATAATAGGCAGAATTTACTTTTCTGTGTGTATTCCTCTATAAATCCTTTATAATGTTGCATGCAGTTGATGCCTTTGTTTTTGTCTGCAGTGGCAAAAATTGTGTTATGAACATTGATTTGTATATGCTTTTATATAAGAAATGATGAGTGATAACCCTATAACAGAACATAATTTGCATGAGACGTGGAACTAGAGGGCAGTTCAATTTTCTATATGGCTTCTAATGTAAATCTTGTGTGTCTTTTTGTGGAGCTGATACCTTTGTTTTTCTATGTAGTATGAGATGGTGAATATTCTAAGAGCGTCAGAATATTGGAAAAGGTCTGGAGGTCGAGACCATGTAATTCCCCTGCATCATCCAAATGCTTTCAGGCATCACCGTGGCTCAGTTAATTCGTCTATATTCATTGTTGCTGATTTTGGTCGCATATTCCAAATTTCTACACTAGCAAAAGACATTGTTGCGCCCTACCCACACATGGTAGAATCATACGACAATGACGACCATGAGGATCCTTATGAGTCTCGTCACACACTCCTCTTCTTCCGTGGGAGAACGAAGAGAAAAGATGTATTTCACTCAAATTATCAAGTCTTCAGTCTTTGTTTAGTGAATTAGTAGATTATCTAACATAATAGTTATGTGGCAGGAGGGAAAGATTCGTGCTGTACTGCATAAGATGTTGAAAAGAACAAAAGATGTTGTATATGAGGATGCCTATGCATCGGAGGAAGGATTCAAAGCTGTAAGAATTCTAACAAGCATTCTTCTCATCTAAATCAAAAATCGTGTGATGCTGAGTTAGTAATATTGAGTAGACATCACACAATCGTGTAATGGGCTTGCAAAATATTATGTAGGTTATCATTATGCAATTTTTCTTTGCTCCTAAAAACAGTTGAAGGTTATATCAAATAATTAATCTGCATGATATGGTTTTGACATATACAATTATACTTACAAGTTCTTTAGATGCTCCGTACAATGAGAACAAAAACTAGAGAATCAATAACTCAAACTATAAGGGGATTATGAAATATGATCCTTATATTTAACCCCACATAGTTGAATAAATGCTTAGTTTGCTTCTTGTTATACTAATCTGCCTGAGATAAGAAATTTCACCTGGGCAATTGTTCCATCACTTACAAATAGTTATTGTTTGCAATACGTCAAGGATTGTGTAATAAATCCCACTAACGTTCTTTTTCTTACTATAGTCTGCAGAACGGATGCGGTTGTCAAAGTTTTGTCTCCATCCTGCAGGAGACACACCATCATCTTGCCGTCTGTTTGATGCTATTGTGAGCCACTGTGTTCCTGTTATAGTGAGCGACAGAATCGAGCTACCATATGAAAACGAACTAGATTACAAGGAATTCTCCATCTTCTTCTCAGTTAACGAGACAATGAAACCAGGCTATATGGTCAATGAGCTTAGAAGTGTTTCTAAAGAACAATGGATTAAAATGTGGTTGCGGCTTAAAAACATTTCTCATCACTTTGAATTTCAATACCCTCCAAAGAAAGATGATGCTGTAAACATGATATGGAGGCAGGTGAAGCAGAAGGTCCCGACAATTAAGCTTGCAGTACAAAGGAGTAGAAGACTGAAAATCCCAGAATGGTGGAGATAAGTATTTTGCCCTTATCTTGTTTTATAGTTTTTTACATACATATTCATTCTAATTAAAAGTTACACGTGATATTGAGAAGGATGTTAATAACCAATTAAAAGACAATCAATGACATTCTCTAACCAATTAAAAAATGTTGCTGGAGAATGAGTATATAGGTAGCTGTTAACTTTCTTTTGATAGGAATGTCTGTATGTTAACACTGTTAATTAATATCTCTCGAAAAGCACATCGCTTGGTGGGTTTTTCTTCCCTTAAAAAGAAAAAAGAAGAAGAAAAAATAAGGCAGAGAACTTCAGTTTGTTTTTCTATTGACATTTTCTGCTTTTGGTGTGATATTTAGGAAAATACAAATAAGAGTGTAATCAAAACACACCTCTTAAAATTAGTTTATCACAAAAGAATATAAGGTTAGAATAATAAAATAAGCTGTATTAATTTATTTTAAACAAATCCAAAAGTAGTTTTAAGTTGGCAAAAGATTGTTAATCAACTTAAAACTAATTTATTTTGTCACTTGGAAATTTTTTAAAACACCCCAAGATTATTTTTGTTTGAAACTTTTGTTCTTTTTCTGCTCTAACAGGTCAAAATGAGAACCTTACTTTCTTTGGGTGAGTGGTGGATGACATACGACTACTGTCAAGAAGCTTTGAGGATGTCAGGTACCAATGGGTTCAAAGAAGTGGAAATTTAGTTGCTCATAATATGACACTATGCTTTGAATGTTTCTGACTGTCAGAATTTTTTTCGCAAATTGTAACCACTCCCTTTACTTGACCATACCGAACTTGTAATTGATAAAATTTGAGGGATAAACTTTTTTAAATTTCAAAGTAAAATACTATGGTCTTATAAGCTCCTTACATATAAACTAATGAGTTTTTTTTATAGGAAAAAAAAAGTACAAGAAAGTAAAAATAAACAATTTATGCTAATCATATAAAATTACCGGTAAACTTTATGGAAATTTAACATGCATATATGTTTAGCCGTTTACAAAATTAGCGACATCTAAAATTGATCCCGTAAAATTTAATGTACAAAAACCTATGAGTTGGTAAGAGTTAATAGCAAAAATCTGTGTTGCGTTACTGAGTATTAGAACGGATGTAGCAGAGTTAACTCATATTGACCTGGTTAAAAAGAAAAATTGGTAGTATCATGTGTGTGTACATATAATGTATGAAATTCAATTTTAGGAGTAAATTTCAATCCAATTATTTGTATGATGTGATTTTAAGAAATCGTTTGTACCAGTGTTCATACTAAGCATGAAGGGACATATTTTGCATATGATAGTATTGAGAAAATTACATTTTTGGTTTTAAGAGAATTTTGTACCCCAAATTATTTTATTTATCTTTTAATTTTCTATGTAAAAGATATTTTTGTACCCCTTTTATTTAGAAAAATAGACTTAAAATGAATTAATTATATTTTGAATTCCCAAATTTAAATATTTGTATCCGTCACTTCCTATGTGCGAAAATGATCCATTTTTTGCAATTTTGGACTCATATGTTATTATTCAGGATCAAAACTGTAATTTATCATGTTTTCTTGGAACAAAAAATATAGGAAAAGAAAAACAACGGGACTAAAACTTTTATGAAATGTGTCAATTTTTTTCTAACTAAAAGTGCAATTAACCCATCCTATGGTACGAATAGTAATACACATTGATAGTGAAATACAAATACTCAATAATGTACCTCTATGCTTTTTTGGAATTATTTCACTATAGCCACTTGAGACCTCATTTCCGTATTGATTGAAGTTTTTCATTTTACCATTTCCATTCACCTCAATACAAGTTTCTCATTCTATTTTTGGCAAAATTACTTGGTATAATTGTTTCCTAAAATTCACACTTATTTTATACCTTTTGCCACTCAATTCATTTACTACTAGTTACCCCTATTACATAATTTACACTGCACCTATTACTCTATTATGCTATATCTATTATTTTTTAACAATCTTAATTTGTATGCCCAAAACTCACGAGAAGTTTTAACATAAACCAAGTGTTGCAGTTAGATTACAAGTTTTCTTATCACTTAAATTATCCATTTCGTCTCATTGTTAGAGTTTTTTATTTATTTTTTAATGAAAACTCCTAAAATAATTTAATATTTTTCCATAAAATTGTGCAGACGTGTTTGATGACGACTCGACAGAACAAGTTTATATTCTTAAATCCTAGTATCATACAAACGACGATTGGTTCACCAAATCCGGGAATTACACCTGTCCCAAAGTTCTCAATTTCTCATCATGAAAGGTATATATTGGACAAGAATTCAAGCTAGGTCCATCTTACAAATAGTAGTATATAATTATTGTTATGAGCAAAAATAAATATCAACGTAGATAGGTGCGAATTTATCGCAGTGTTTGGTCATCAGCTATTAGACCTTAAGTCGACCAATCGTGTAAATGTTTGATGAAATATAAAAATAATATAATATTCGAGACAAAAAATCTTTAAAAAGTAAAAAGTTTTTAATACCATCGGTTTAAAAAAGTAACATGCATATAATTAACTTTAACTATTTGATGCCCTCCAAAATGTAGACGTGCATTGTTATGGACATTTTCATTATGTTGTACAGCTTCTTAATTTCAGAAGATCTAGCTAAATTAATTGAAACGACTTTTTCCAACTGAACTTTGTTAATTTCAGTAGTTGTTTTCTTTATTAATTAATTAAGAAGTACTTTCGTAAGTACTTTGCAGATTTAGTTCCTTTTTCCAACTGAACTTTGTTAATTTCAGTAGTTTTTTTCTTTATTTTTTTGGTACTTAATATCCGGACCGATTAACCTGGAGGACCTATTTTAAACTAGAGTTTTGCTCTATATGGACTAACAATTTTAAGAATTGATCGCAACCTAAAAATTTCAAACCTGAAACCAATTTTTTCCTTTATTAATTAATCAAGAAGTTTCGTAAGTAATTTGCGGATTTAGTTCGTTGAGTTAAACTGTAAATTTAAAAAGTTGTCACAAGTGGTTGGTAAAATGGATACATGTCATAGTACAACAACTGTATAATAATTAAATAATTAAAAAGTGGTAAATAAGTCAAAAAGAAAATGTTTGGCACGCACCACACTCAATTAAGACGAATAGAAGAAGTTACAATTTTGTCTTACGAAGGTTCAAAACACATCACTAAGTCAAGGCAGTTGAATTTAATAACTTTATTCCTACCACATAGAATAAGACATGTGATTAAATTATGTGACAAAATGGAATATCTAATTATTTATGTCGTGATGTCATGAGTTCAAAATAAATACTAATAGTGTGAGTAATATATAGAAATATGAAGGGTAATTTGAGAATATTGTGAGGATAACGTTTATGAAAAAAAAAAATTTAAGAATGTGAAAATTATATTGAGACGAATTAACAAAGTAAATGGGAAAATAATGGCGGACAGGGGAAGTGGTACACAAGATCCGTTATCTCATACCAATTTTTGTTAAATACTAAATATTTCATCCGTCCTTGTTAAATTTTATATATATGTATTTGGATACACTTTTTAAAAATAGTTGCTGAAAAACGTTTTTTTTTTTTTAAATTTGAATAAAATGATATTATGAGGAAGTATTATTTTCGTTTTAAAGATAAGATATGGGATGAAAAAAAAATGTAAAGTTTATTATGGAATGAAGAAAGTAGAATTGTGCAAGGTAGAAAAGATTGCTTAATACGCAATGGAGTATCCAAGGATGATTTTATGAATCTAAAGAGTCGATGCATAGTACATTAAAATCAATAATTAATAGTATCTACTAATTTCATCAATTAAATTAATACCTTGGTATTTCTAGCCACAAGATAGAAATGTTTTAGTTTAGCGCTTAGCAATTAGAAGGATAAATTAGTATATAATAATTTATAATGATAAAATTTTAATTTATTCATTACAACTATTTTTCCGTATATTAGGCACACCAAGGTGTGGAAACAATTATTAATACCCTATATTTATTCTCTGAAATTTTATCTTTCAATTCACTTCTCTTTCAAAGTACTTAGATGAGTACCCTCTTATATAATATGCAAAATAACTATTGGTATTATCCACAACTCCCCAAATATATTTCTTCAGTTACCAAAGTGCGAGATAATATATATATATATATATATATATATATATATATATATATATATATATATATATATATATATATATATATAAACCTCAATGGGTGCTTATAATTTAATTAAACATATGTACAATTGCAAGCAAAATGGGGGTTTTCTTTTAAGTTGTCTATACGTGCATGCATTTATCTGAATGGCCATGGCTGATTTCGATTTATTAAATGCAATAACGAAAATTGCACATCAATATCATATACATGAAATATTACTGTTGGATAATGGCTCTTTACCAAACCTATGTACACCAAAAAAAGAACACTCTCAATCAAATTGAAGAAGGCAAGCCAACCACCGCTCACCGGCTGGAGTGGAAAGCCCACGAACCTAACCTTTATTTTAATAATATATATGCATGAGAACCTATATATTTTTGCAGGCTTATATAGTATAAATAAGCATAAGTGCATGGGAGCTTGGCTGCAAGAGATAGCTTTTCTTCTTAATTTATTTATTCTCTCTCTGCAAAGATGAAATCATGCACAATTCTGCAAAGCGAAGCCCTTGCCAAGGTTTGTTCCTTCTCAAACTTCCATCATTTCTTCCTTTCATTTGAGAGAGAGAGAGAGATTTTTTTTCCTTATCATGAATATTTCATACTAACAAGGAAAAATAAAGAGATTTATAATTTTATACATGAACCATTGATTATTTTCACTGATAATAATTTAAGACTTTTGAGTGAAAAAATTAAAATTCTTTATAAAAATAACTAATATCCTTCAATTATTCATATACGAACCAATTTCACTCTATACATACTAGCTGGTTCAACCATGCATTGAAATATGTTATGTAAATTATTAATATTATCAATATACGCAAAATCGACTTCACAACTCATTTAATAAATAAAATTCATATGAGACCAATTCTTACGCATATATATTATACGATCCATGAAACTATGACATTAGCTTAGTCATGCATGTTTTAAAAGCAAAATGAGGTTTAAATATAATATGACCTCACATATTATTAATTATGTCTTTATTTCTCGTTGGATCACGCATCTTAATATTTTGCCTAATTAACGGTTTGTATATACTACGATATATATAAATTTATTTAAATCATGGGTAGGTCTTGTATGAGACCATCTCATGATATGAGACAAAAAAATGGGTGTAACTTGAGCATTGACTCATTAACACTTTGGTAGGGGCAGGTGTTAATTTGTGTGATCTCATACAAGATTTTGCTTTAAATCATTATTTATTTTTATGATCACTTATTTGTAATTGTAGGAATTTTTTATTATATATACACTACGTTCTATTGCAGTACCTTTTGGAAACAAGTGCGTATCCAAGAGAGCATGAACAACTCAAAGAACTCAGGAACGCTACTATTGAGGCATACCATCATTTGTACGTAAACTATTTTTTTGTATATTGATAAACGATTTATTTATTAGTGTATAAATATATAAATCCACGTATACGATAATTTCTTTTATTCCTGACTACAATTAGGACAACAGTACAATTTCATAATATATAGTTCGATAACTTTCTCTTCCTATTTATATTGTGGAAATTAAAAAAAAAAGATTATATATATTAACATTTAATTTATATATATATTTCAGGAGTGAGATGAATGTACCCGCTGATGAAGGGCAGTTTCTTTCAATGCTTTTGAAATTGATGAATGCAAAGAAAACAATAGAAGTTGGAGTTTTCACTGGCTACTCTCTTTTAGTCACTGCTCTTGCTCTTCCCAAAGATGCCAACGTAACCAACTTCTCAATTTACATATAAATTCAACGAATATCCAAGAAGACAAATATTTGATGCTTTAATTGGGTAAATTATAAAAGATTGAATTTATTTTTAATATATAAATAGGTAATTGCGATTGATCCTGATAAAGAAGCATATGAGACTGGGCTTCCATTTATTGAGAAGGCAGGTGTGGCTCACAAAATCAACTTCATTAATTCAGACGCAACTACGGCTATGAAGGACATCCTTAACAACGTAAGATGATATATTTTTTGGTAAATAATTTAATAAAAAAGACAAATATATATGGTCCCCTGAGAAAGATTCCATATCATGATTTTATTTTATTTGATAGACGTCATGTCATTTTTGTTGTTGTATCATTATCGAGGATATAGCAATTTATAACTATTAATTGTTTTTGTTATATTATTTGTAGCGATGTATTTAAACATGAAGTGGCCACATAATAATTACATAAAGTGCTTCCCTTTTTTTTTTTATCGATTGAAGTAAGTTATTAATTTGTTCTTAAGGTCTTTCATTTTAATAATGATATTGATTATTCTTTAAAAAAAAAAGGCACTTTGAACAATCTACTACAAAAATAGTCATTATGTATATTTGTCAAGAATTGCATAATAAATCTATTTATTTTTTCAAGTCTTTCTATCAAATTTTAAGATATATAGAAAATTAGTTCTAAGAAAATCTAATTTTCAATAGTTCTTTTTCTTAAAAAAAATATAATTGATTAAATTTGATTGTTTGGATGGATCAGGATGAAGAAGGGACATTTGATTTTGCATTCGTGGATGCTGATAAAGAAAATTACATTACGTATCATGAGTTACTGTTGAAACTAGTTAAAGTTGGAGGGATTATAGCCTATGACAATACCCTATGGTCCGGCACAGTTGCATTGGTTGAGGAAGATTTGAGCCAAGAATGGATTGAACGTATAGGGGTAAATAGGGTATATCTAAAAAAATTGAACTCTTTTTTGGCAGCTGATTCACGTGTGGAATTGGCACACCTTTCTATTGGAGATGGACTTTCACTCTGCCGACGCTTAAAATAGACTCAAAATTACGTATTTCTCGGTTTGTATTTGTGAAATAATTATATATATTTTAAACATATTTAACCCTGCAGATTATGTATGTCTTTCTTTCTTTTATTTATTCGTTTTTAATGAATTATATAAATGTAACCTTTTTCCTGTCTATATATGGTGTATTTCTTACCTTTTGATATCAATTAATGGAATTGTGTTTAGCAATTGAGAGGTTTGTAACAACCCAAATTTCAGTGATCAATTTGAACTTTACAAATGTCAAAATAAATATGGGCTATAGTAAAGACTTAGGCCTGAAGTAGGATCTTAATAAAACATGGGCTTCAATTGTAATCAAATATCAAACATGGGCTTCTCATAACAAAATCAAGCATCTTCTACTTGGAGATTTAAGGATGTACTTGCATTTTCAAAATTAATTTATACACCAATCAATATTTTATTTTAATAAAACGACAAATATAAAGAAGACTATAATATATTATATATACATACATACATACATACATACATACATACATACATACATATATATATATATATATATAATAACGCTAAACAACCTACATTTGAAAATCATTAAATTTTCCTGCCAAAATTATTACTAAATTGAGTAATATGCATTCTAAATCTTTGATATATATCTTTAAAATATACTTTATTATAAATATTGATAAATAATTGATGGTTTATGTATGAACACGCTTCAAATGGTATATAAGAAATTAAGAGTATATTTTGTTCAAGCAAGAGAGTTACTCTTTAAAGTAATATTGATATATTTTTGTATCAGTAAAATACACTTTATTATAATATTGATAAATTTGCGTGTACACTCACAAATATGTATGAACACGCTTCAAAATTAAGAGTATATATAAAGTGAAAATATACATAAACCAATTTACAATACGTTTTAGTGTAATTAATTATTTTTCAATATTTATGTATATATATTTGTGAGTGTGTACACAAGTTTTTTTTTTTTGTAGTGCGAAAATTAATGTAGAATGGATCAAAATGACAAATATGCAAATTGATGTGAGAAAGAGAGAATATTAATTAGAAGTTGTGGTAAAAAAATTCCTCTATCAACTACTTAGTTCACGGGTTTTCCCACTTGTGACTTATGTGAGTAATGAAATTGGATTATTTGGTCACTATCCATGAAGAAATTAGTTTAAAACTTGGCGAAGTTTAATGTGTTGAAAAAAGGTGGTTTCACACTGGAAGACTTACCTATTGAAAATGATATTTAGGATTTTAAGTAAACTTTAAGTTTAAAATTGTGTAAAAGTCAAATTAGTCAGCGGGGTTGGATTTTTTGGTCAATATATGTTCTTTTGTCCACTTAAATAATTCTTTTATTTATGTTATACTTATACCCATACTTAATGTATTATCTTGTATTTTAATATCTAAATGTATGTAGATTATATATATACAGTATGATGTCATTAATTTATGCAGCGATGCACTTGAACATGATCAAAATATATATAGAATGTATTCCAAATTAATGTATTGAGGTGATGAAAGGTAGTTAAAAATGAAAGTTAGTAAAATAAAATTTCCAATTATTGGAGATGGAGGTCAATTATAGACATTCCTGGTTAATAAGTAAAAATAGATCTGTTATGGATACAAGATTTGAAAAATAAAAACTACTCCGTGTTAGTTAAAAAATCAATAATTCTAAAATCATGTTTGACATATCTTACAATTCACAGTTCATCTAATCTTTTTTATATAATTTAGACTGAAAAACAGCATAGATATATTTTCACATTCTTGAAAAACAAAAAAGAATAAAAAAATAAAATACTTATACGTAATAATAATAAAGACATGAAATGCATGATATCAAATAGCAATATTATAATTGAATATTGAATTGAAAGTTCTATTTTTAACCAAACATCATGTATGTATAAATTAACAATCAAAGTCCCTTGGAATATTTATATTAACTTAAAGAAAAAGAAAAACTTAGTTGTAGACCATCTCTTGTATCATTATTGAGCATTCCCACCATCTTTGAAACATTCATCCTTGAAAAAATAGTAAAATATAAAATAAATATGTAAAGAGGCATATTTCATTGGCTTTCCCTTAATAAAAAACACATTGACATTTCCTTAAGCAGTTAAGCTGGCATGATTAGCCCCAAAATTTGAACAAAATATTCATTCAACCACTGCTTTATTCCTCGACCTGACTTCCCACTAGCCCAGGTCGGTAGCTCTAAAGATTCTCTCTACGACTTTGTGTTCTGATTTGTTACAAATTAGTTATAACAAAATTATCAATTTGTTTTAAATAGTAATTATTTGTGAAATATATAAATAATGTAATATATATATGGTGATTGTGAACTACTCCTATCATTTAAGTTATTCTTTTCACGCTAATTATAAGACGTTGCCTATATTCGGAAATTACCCACCTAATTAAATTTATACTACTACACAAAAAAAATTATAATTAATAGTTATCTGTATCTTATAAATTGCATCTATTTTAATCACTTGCATAGTTATATTAATATATGATTTTTTCGCATGCAACGTAAAATATGGAACGTGCAATTAATAATTAAAAGAAAAAACTGTGAAGGGTATTCAACTACTTATAATATTTGAATTTGTATCTTGTGTATAAATAAATTTAGGGGGAGTTTTATACCTCGTCTTACCATTTCCATCAATTTTAAAATATTCATTTACATCTGACAAAGTTTAATGCAAATGGTGTAATTAGTTTGCGTTTTGTATGTATTTTTATATAGTATTAATATATTTATTATTTTATTTTACGAAAAATCAACCAGATTTCATTTTTTAGTATCCGTTGCTATAATATGATAATTGCAAATTATTGTATGACAAAACTATTTTAGGTAAGATCCATTCCCTACGCTTTCACGTAAAAAAAAGTAAAAATATCCATTGTCTCTTTTCATTTTAGATAAGACCCATTCTTTAACCCTTTGATCTAAAATTAAATTAAAAATGTCCATTGTCATTTTTTTTTATTCAAGGTTGGTGGCTGGGTGGTGGTGGCCTAGTGGAAGTTGTTTGGTCAGCTGAATTACTTAATTAAATGGTTGATATTTTCCAATTGAAGTGTGTACGCGTTTGGTACATTTGTGACAATATATCCTTATAAATACGTTCAGCTACACTTTGAGATTTCCAAACTAAGTCTTCCATTTCATCACTTTCTTCTTCTTCTTCAAACCAAATTAATTTCTTCTCTATCTTAATTCATTCAATATGAAAGACAAGTTTACAGGGTCAGGCACCATTTTGCAAAGCGAGGCACTAGCCCAGGTTTATTTTATTATATTATATTATATCATATTACACATTATACTTACACAAATAAATTGGACTTTAATTTGTTGTATTTTATTAATATATGAGGTAATATTATTTGCAGTACATTTTGGAAACCAGCGCTTATCCCAGAGAGCATGAGCAGCTCAAAGAACTAAGGCAGGCTTCCGTCGACAAGTATCAATATTGGTACGTAAATAATTAACCATTTTTAATTAAAAAAAGAAGCTAAATCATAGTTCAAAAAATAATAATCTAGTAGTATTACATTTTATCTTGGAATACAATATACAAAATTGAAATACTTGTTCCGACATTCTCTTTATTTTGTTGTTCATCGTAACTATATAAATATTGATGTTGAAATTTGGTATTAAATTTGATCAGGAGCTTAATGAATGTGACTGCTGATGAGGGGCAGTTTATTTCGATGATGTTGAAAATTATGAATGCCAAAAAAACAATTGAAGTTGGAGTATTTACAGGCTACTCCCTCCTAACAACTGCTCTTGCCCTCCCTGAAGATGGCAAAGTAAGCCTAGTTTAAGGGTTAAAACAGTAATTAACTTAAAGGGAAGGAAAAAGTTAAAGAACTAATTTAATTATTCAATTTTTGGTTTTAGATAATAGCCATTGACCCAGATAGAGAAGCATTCGAGACTGGTCTGCCATTTATTCAGAAAGCTAACATGGCCCACAAAATTCAGTTCATCCAATCCGATGCTTTCAAAGTTATGGAGGAACTCCTTCACAAGGTAATTTTTTTTTTTAGTATATGCTATGCATGGTAAATTGCATGAACTTAAATGTAACAATTACCACTTTACTTCACATTTAAAAATATTTTACACGAATTAAAAAAAAGTTATTTAAACAAATAGAATGACAAAATTGGAATCTAATGATTTACTATCATGGATAGTGCAAAATTACAATTATTTTAATTTATGTACCGTATATATTTTTACAAAATAATCATTCAAATTAAAGTCCAATAAAGTGATTAATTAATCCAAACTTGCATTATCTAATATTCTTAAAAAAAATATGCAGGGAGAAGAGGGAACATTTGATTTTGCATTTGTGGACGCTGATAAGGAAAATTACATCAACTATCACGAACAATTGTTGAAGCTTGTTAGAGTGGGAGGAATCATAGCCTACGACAATACACTGTGGTCCGGGACAGTTGCAGCATCCGAGGATGATGAAATGCTGGATTATTTGAAGGGTTGCAGAGGACACATCATGAACTTGAACACTTTCTTAGCACAAGATTCTCGTATTGAGTTGGCTCAACTTTCCATTGGAGATGGAGTCACACTTTGCAAGCGTGTCGAATAATCTGATTTCAATTCTTCTGTATTTGTATTTGTATTGTTTTTTGTCATTATTTACTCGATCTTCAACTTCAATTGTTATTACTATTTTTATGATGAAACTATAATAACAAGAATGTGTTTAAAGTTATTGATAGTTTGAGTCTTTGTTAAGGCCCAAATTAATTTTTACTTATGCAGCTATAAAAAAATAGAATCAATTTTTGAACATGTATAAAAACTTATATTTTTATAGATAAAGATAAAATACATGTATAGATACCCCATTCAAGATAGTATAAAACCTAACTAACAAACAAAAACAAGAAGTGATCAAGTACATTTTTTCTTGAAACAAATTACAACAAACCACATAATTTAATAGTAATACTAACATATTTTATTTGAGGATAAGTGAATTCGATTAAGGTTGGAGGCCCGTGTAGTATCTTTTAATTTACATCATTGGTCGGGCTTTGCAGCTTATTAGGACTGGATAAAGGCCGTCGGCCCATGTGAGAAATCTGATGAGTGAATGTGGCCTGTTTTGTCCCTTTCCAAACATATTCATTTAAGTAATCATTTGTGTTTGTTAACTCCGACACACCAATTCCGGACATCTTTTATTCCGTGCCCACCCCTCACCCTCATCCTTTTGTGTTATTTCCATTTGTATATATATATATATATTTTTTTTTTCATAATCAAATTTGAACACTGTGTCTCATTTATACTCCTAATAGATATTAGCTTGGTTTATATTATCACAAAATTCTTTGCATGTGGATACATGAATTTTGAGTCCAATTTTAAATCAATTTCAACTTTTCAAAGCCCATTAAATAAATTAGATTTTAAAAGGTCAAAATTAATTTTAAATTGAAATCAAAATTCAAATGGATGCTAAGTATATACAAGAATCACTCTTATATTACTCCCTCCATTTTAAAATAAATGTCTTTTTAAATTTCTTCACACATATTAAGACACCTAATATTTAACATAATTACCCCTATATAAAAAAACTACTTTATATGTATTGAAAAATATTTTAAAGGCTAAAATGACATTTATTTAAAAAAAAATGTAAAATGTTAAAAAGACATTTATTTTGAAATGGAAGAAATATTATAGCTAAAAATGTATTTATAAAGAAATAGAGAGGACGGATAATATGGATAATTGGATATGGTAGTCATCCACGATTTTCATGGTTTTGACCAATGAGCATTACTACTTAATTGGAGTAGTATATTTCTCAGGGCAGTTTCGTCCTAAAAAATGTTTCTTTTAAAAAAATACTCCACACTCGATGCTCTCTAGTCTCTCGACCGTCGACCGGCATAGTTATTAGTTATAGACGGCCTTCTTCTGAGACTACGAAGAACAAAAACGACAACACGACGCTGGCGCTAACTGAACGCATTGTGTTATAAGCAACTGGAGAGGAGTATAGGCGACTGAATTTTTTGCAGTAGAAAATGAGTGAGGATAGAGTCCAAGGCGGATGCATAGCGGTTCCTACATTTACGCATTCATCCTCTTTCTCTAAATGCAACCTTTCTCTCTCTTCTTCCCTATCAGGTATTCTAATTTCGCTTAATTTCTGCAGAATAACTGATTTGTTGGAGCTGGAAAATTTGCGAATTTTTTCGGTTTTTTTTTTGTTTTCTACTGAAAGATTGAGAAATCATATATTGTTTATTCAATTTGTGTGTTTTTTTATGCTTTTTATTTGTTCAATAGCTGCATCTTAGTAATTTTGGATTGGAACGTTTTTTGCCTTTGAATCCGCTGTTAAAAGAAATTAACCAAGCCTTGGAAATGGAGTTTGGCTATGATTTTACTATTAGTGGCTTGGATCATATAAGTTGAATTAAAATCGGACGAATCTGTAAGGCATATTTATATTTTAATCGAAAGCGATGTTAATAAATCATGCATAATTGCCTTTTACTTTCAATTAGCTCTTATCTCACTGGAATTTTTTTTATCATCATGCGACCTGGACTTTTTTCCTTTTTTCCTTCATATTGATATTCAATCATATGCGGAGATGTTAACTATAATAACGCAAAATATTTACCAAAGAAACATATATGAATTTGATGATATTCTTGATTAAGGAAGGATGTGTGTTGTGTTTGGCTGCAGATTATGCGACTTGTAGTACCCCAGTGTGGAGGGGGAAAGGCCTCACTTGTGTTTGCTTTAAGCGAAAGGGAAATAATGCTCGAATTTGCACTAATTTGACACCCCAACAGGCAAGGGGATTACTTAAATATTATTTGGTTCTTGTGCAAACTTGGTATCATTGTAAGTTGTAACTATCACCAGTGTGAAAGTTCTCCATGTTATTTGCCTTATGTGAAAAAAGGGACGGTTGAAGTTGCAAGATGTAGCATTCTCAATATTTTTGTGTTTTTATCGACTCGTTTCTCGTTATTTTGTAGCAAACATAAGTATCTATCCCTTCAATGTTTTCGTTCAAAGATTGTGATAGTTTAATGTTGTAAGGTTTGATGAGAACGTGAAGATACTAAATATCCATGATTATTCTTGTATGAGCTGGATATTTTGTGTTTGGGTTTTGATATTTGTTCATTGCCTTCAAATGGACAGGTGGAGAAGCTAAGAAGATTGAGAAACCGGACTAAAGTTCACTTTGACGCATCCAGACCTGAACATCAGGTGTGATAGCATTCTGAACAGTATGTGTCTTTGCCTGCCTAAAACACACAAAACATCCAAGCCCCTCGTCTATAGCTCATTTACATTGCATTTATGCTTGTTAGCTGGACTGAAAGCTAAAGTAACCCGAGATAAAACAAGATATTAATTGCTTTTCTATTATATCTCTTGTCTGGAAATTTGCTTATCTTTGAGCTTTCTTCGTACTCTATATTAACCTCTTTCGGATACAGGATGCTTTGAGGGCCTTATGGTCTGCTACATACCCTGGCCAGGAGCTACAGAGTTTGGTATCTGATCAGTGGAAAGAAATGGGATGGCAGGGTAAAGATCCATCCACAGACTTCAGGTCCTTTTTTCTTCCTAATGGTCTATCTAACAATTTTATTTTGCAGCTTATTATTACCCTTACATTCCGTTTTTCGTATGTTGTGTTGATGCTTCATGATAAACAGAGGGGCAGGTTTCATTTCCTTGGAAAACTTGCTGTTTTTTGCCAAAACATTTTCGGTAACTTACCATTACCTCTCGTCTTTTCTTTAGAAAGTGTTCTTGTTCATATGATGTATGCATAGAATATTTTTCAACTCCTTAGAACTCATTTACGCTATTTGATTAGAAATGGTATGTATGGATGCTAAAATCTGGTTTCAGATGAACTTAGTTGTTATTAGTTTACAACGAAACTCTAAACTTAATGCTCAGCACTCTTCAGTTTTTTTAATATCTTTGGGTTTTAATAATTTTTTTGGTGCCAGATATCTTTTCAGAGTCTATTGAGGAAGAAAACAGGCAAAAGGGCAGTTTGGGAATATCCATTTGCTGTTGCTGGTGTAAATGTAACGTTTATGATCATGCAAATGCTCGATTTAGATGCTAGTAAGGGGAATAACTTATGTAGTATCCTACTGTTTTCTCCTATTTGACAATGAGCTTTCAGTCGAATATCCTTACTCTCTAGACTGCAGGCTAATGTGTGCTAAACTCTATGCAGCAAAACCAAGAACTTTTATTAGAGCGATTTTTCTACAAATGTTATCAGGTGAGAAAGTACGTTACGTTCTGAAATGTTCGTACTGTCCATGAGAAAAATGAATTCAAGAAGATAGTTTTGATCGTGTATATAGTGAATTACTCACCTTTGAATTCGTGTAGTTGTTGATCAAAAATGTTGTGCATATATGTTACGTAAGGGCATCATGTGTTCTTCAATAATCGTGTTTATGCTGAATCTCTACATTATGTCCTGTTTGTGAACTCAAACTGAAGATTGATCAGCTTTTGCAGAGAACGAATGGGCTTTCGACCTTCTTTACTGCGTCGCTTTCATGATAATGGACAAACTATGGCTCGACAAAAACGCAACATACATGGAGTTCAACGTAAGCACACCACCCTAACTAACTCGCCTCATCATGCCCAGTTTATAACACGAACTTGATTCACGTTACAGGATATTCTGAGGTTCACACGGTCTCAGCTGGAGAAGGAGTTTCTAATGGACGATGTCTTGCGAATTGAGGATATGCCCTCTTACACCCTTTTGTCTTGATATTCATCACAAAATACCAGAATTTTGACACTATATTTTACCATTGGTTTTCTTTTAATTTCTTACCTAACCAGCTATTTGTTCGATGCTAAGCCCTGTAGAAAAGCTTTGTATTTAAATTTGTTATACTATCAAATAACTTGGCTGTGAAATTGGTCCAATTACTAACTTAAAACTATAAAATACTAGATAAGTGTCCGCGTATTACGCGGAATTTTCGTAAAAAATAATTAGATATGTATTATATATACTTAAATAAATTTATTCACTGTAAAATAATATAATTATATTATATGATGAATATATTCAATAATATATTAAATTATAATTTTGATTTTATGTGTTTTCTAGACAATAAGACTTGTCAATTAAATGTTAAAATTTAAGATAATTAGATTTAAAAAAATTAATTAATAATTTAATCGATAGAATAAGTCAAATTTATTTAATATACTTAAATTCTATTTTTTCTAATTTTTCATAAATTAAGATTCACTAAAAGGAAATCTTCAAATACAGAGAGACAACAAAAATAATTCAATTAAACATTAAATTTTCACATAATTAGAATTTTTTTTAAAATTTAACTAATCAATTTAGTAATTATATGTAGAGTTAAGTATACATAAGTTACTTGTTTGAATTATTAACACATTAATTTTTTTAAATATATCATCCTAATATATAGTTAAATAAAATATAAATTGGTACAATTATAATATAATTTATAATATAATTTTATAGACTCAAGTTATATACGATAGAATTATAGCTTTATTGAGATTTATAGTATAGCTTAATTGGTAATTATATTAAACTTTAATCATGAGGTGTAGGGTTCAATTCCTTATGGATTTTTTTTTTTTATTAGACTACCTATTATATAAAGCCACATAGATGACATGACACATAAGACTCATGCCACATATATCACCTATTATATAAAGCCACATAAATGGCATGACACATAAGACTCATGCCACATAGATCACACATAAGACTCAAGAATTGACACAATTATGCCACATAACTGAAATTAACCACAAAATGACACGTAAGCGAAACTAATATAAAGACGACACATAGACATAGCAAACTCCCTATTAATATAATAGGGGATAGGGGATGAGAGTATGGTGGTATGACTCTTGAATTCTCTCTCAACATTTATTATGCCAGTTAATATAAACAAATTACTGTGACCGACTATTTTGATGAAATTATTATTCAGAATGACCTTTTTAATGATCATCATTTGAAATTAACGCCACATCTCAATAGTGTGTGTATTTATTATGAATTCATATGCCCATAAATAGGGTCAGGATTTCAACGTAGCTACACGCCTAGTGTCATGACTCATGACTTGCTACTAAAAACTCTATTAAAATAAATTTAATTTCACAGTAAAATATAGTTAATTTAATTTTATTCATTAAAATAAAAGAAAGCAATTGTTAGAAGTTCGAGAAAGTTCTTGTAAGGTGTAACATTATCATTTCGGGAAGTCTCCCCAACCATCTTCTTGTTGACATAATTAAGACCCCGTAACGTACGCCACGTGTCCCCCAGATCTCTCCATCTTTAATATATTTTCCCCGCCTTAAACCCCTTTCCCATACCTTGATTATAACGTCCACTCCTATATAAGAATTCCTCAGAAATCAATCACATCAATTGCTCTCTTTCTATTTCCGAAACACTAGAAAAGAATGGCGGCTACATCCGATGTAAGTCCAGTAATTTTTCTCACTTATTATTATTATTGTTTTGTTTGGGATCGTCGAGTTTGATCTTAATAATGAGTTTGTTTTGTGAATTAGGTGGAATTAAAGCACCTAAGTTTTGTGAAGATCGTGGCCATAAACGCCGCCGTTGTGGTGTCGTATCTGTACGGCTACGCCATGCGCAACTCCGGCCCCCTCAAATCCACCGTTGGGAAGGTTGAACACGCCGTTACGGCTGCTCTGGGCCCTCTTTATTCTAAATTCAACCAAGTTCCTACTCATATCCTCCTTTTTTTCGACAACAAGGTAAAAAAAAATTAGATCTATTTAGAAATTTAGTATCTGATTCTGATCCGTTTAGCTGTGCTTGTTCCCGTAATTTATGGTGGAACGATTTGCTAGCTATCTATGTTATTTCTGTGTATTCATCTGTTTTTTTAGGTACCTCATTAATCGACATTACAAAGTGTCACTCTACACCATTAATAAATATGAATCAGTATATTTAAAGTAATAATACGAGATCTAAATATAATCGTTGGAAGATATAATTGTATAAGTGAGCGGCAACTTTTGAAAAAAATACTTCTAGTTCTAGGAGCAGTTTCCCAAATCTTCTTGTAAAAGAGTGCTATTCTGTTCTCTGGTGTTGGATTCAAAATATTAATTTATTGGGAAATTGGTTTTTTTTTTTTATCCCATAACTTTATCTTTTTTTTTTATTTTCGTCCTACTAACTTTTAAATTTTGATTTTAGTTCTATAATTTATATATTTTTATTTATTTTCGTCCTGATGACTTTAAAGTTTTGGTTTTAGTCCTGTAACTTTATCTTTTTTTATTTTAATCTTATAAGTGTTAGTTGGTTGTACGACCAGAATAAAAAAATATGTAAGTTACAGGATGAAAATCAAAATTTGAAAGTCAAGTAGGATGAAAATAAAAAAGAGGTAAAGTTATAGGATAAAAAAACAATTTTCCCTAATTAATTCCTATGCGATTGAAGAATGTTTTGATATATGTGTTGTAGGTGGAGGAAGCCACGTACGTATTTGATAAACGTGCTCCGGCTACAGCAAAGAATGTAGTGTCAAAGGCGCGATCGATGGTGAAGACAGCATCGGAGTTGGTGCGAGAAGTTAAAGAGGAAGGTCCAGTTGCAGCCATTTCTCACGCGGGTAAAATCTCTAAGGAGTTCACAGCGAGCCAGTTGGTTATGGTGTGGTACAAAGCTAATGAGTACTCTTTTGTGCACGGGGTTTTGGAGGCAGCCATTCCGAAAGCTACACATTTGTCAGAGAAATACAACAGCCTTGTTAAAGGTTTGACGGCCAAAGGGTGGTGTAGCTTGTTTAGTTATGTACCGTTGGTGCCCGTGGAAGAGATGAAGAAGGCGTATAAGCAGGCAGAAGCCGCAGCAGATAGTAAGAAGGCGACGGATACGAGCAGTGGATCAGACTCGGACAAGGAATAGGTTAATGGTGTCTAGTCTAGGATTGGAGTCTTATGTGATGTATGCTATCTTTGGCTTTTATGTGCAACGATGCAAATGCTGTTGATTCTGAAATATTAATGTCTATTTGGACTATTTTCAATTCACTTGTGCATCTGTTGAACTAGTAGTGTATTTGGAATCGAGCATTTGAAGTTCAATCTCAAGTTATGCATTTGCAAACGAGCTTGATAAGGAGCATGATAGACTCTAAAAAGTTGGGTCAAATCTGTTAATAAATACTAGAATATTTAACTTACTCGATTTATCAAAACAAGTGAGCATAGTCTGTCTAATGAGCCTATCGAGTCCATCCGAGACTATCAAGACTAGTGAAATAACACAAAAAATCTTAGTTACTAAGCCTAACGAACCGAGCTCGGATTGACTCGTTATGCAGCTGAGTGTTATTCGAGCTCGGGCTCGTTTAATCTAACAAGTCGAGTCAAGTCGAGCCTTAACGAGCCGAGCTCACGAGCAGCTCATTTGATTTAACAGCTTTATTCTGAACTGCATTTTGATTCGAACAGCTCTAAATTTCCTCTTCTTTTCTTTCCTTTTTTTTTTTAAATTGAATGAATTAGAGTTCATTCTCACTTTAAAAGTGAAATCCAAGAAGAAATATAATAATCCTACTTCATAAAAATGTTCTTTAAACAGGTCTCAAACGAGTAAATATATACGTCAAAATAAAGATGGTCTGATGCCGGGACTGGGCTTAATGTATAATAATCGTTTGATGCAAATGAAGAAAAATTCGACACAAATGCGCCATCATGTATTTTAAGTGAACATGAATACCAACTTAACAACTCTTGCCATTGAAATTATTACAAAGCTTAAACTGAAAAAGAGATTTAGCAGGTCTTTATGACAGAGAGAAATAAAACCAAAGCAAGCATTGCCTCTGCGTTTAACAAGAGATCCCTGCACAAGGAGAAACTCAACCTTTAAATTCATATGAAAATGCAGATCATCAAACAACTACAATTCACAGCAAGTTCATACATTTTGCATTCAACATCAGTCAGATGCCACCAAACTCCCAAGTCATTAATAGCAAACTAATTGGTGGTGATGGTGAAGCAAGCTTATTTGTATGGATCAACTTGGCTGCCCAAGTTTCCGTCCTAGATATGCGTCGTTTTGATTTCATGGACCGTATATTTTGATTAGTTACATACAATCCACAGATATCACAGTAGGAGAAAAAATGCATCAAGACAGAGAGAATTGCGGGGTGTGAAACTGGAGTAGAAAAAGGGGAGACGTATAGAGTAGATATTGGTTGACTATGGAGTTTAGCAGTACGAGGTAATATACATATTCACCCCAACAGAATTCTCATTAGGACAACCAAAAACAGTCATGACTCTAAAGCAGATGCTCAAATTTACAAGTGGATATTGGTGCTACTCTTATTTATACTTAAACCAGTAACAATTTGCTTCTTTTCCACGAGTGTCAAAGAGCAAATCCAGGCTCCAATACACACATTTTTAATTTCATCATCAGCTATTAACACAGAAAAATAAGGCAGTAGAACTAGGTCTAATACTTGTACCTGTCTCACGAAAGAATTACGCATAAATCAAGAACATACACAAGATTTATTCCTACGGATTCACACACTCAATATATATGAGAACTCATACTTGACATGGATAAATGAGCACAAACACAAGAGGCAAGCAAATTAGATTAGAATTAGAAACTAACCAGTTACTTGGAGGAAGAGGAAGCACCATTGTAATCCTCAAGGAGGTCATCGTAGGGATCGCGACGCCCTTTGACTTGGCTAATCTGAGCATCCCAGTAAATCTGAGCATTGTGGTGCTCAAAGGTCCAGAAACCATAGGGTTGCATTGGCAAGCTGTGCATCTCTTTAGTCGTTTTACATTTCTCGAATCGGTCATAAAGCATCTCTCTGGCTCTCTTGTCTCTCTCGTTCGGATCCTCCATCAATTTCAATATTAAATTCTCCGCAAATTCCATTATGAACCCCATCTGTAGCCATTGCCAAAGAAAAAAATATATCAGTTTTTTAAAGTTTTCTTACCAGATTTCGTTCATTCAATTCTCTTATAAACAAAAAACCTAATCTTCAGCCAAAATAAAACGTAATATAAAGAGCAAAATTGACGAGAGCTTTTCATTCCTCCAATGTTACTATACTGAAATTCACGATTCTTAACAGAGATAAGCAAAAAATAAAACAAAGCCTCAAAAGATCAAAGCTTCAATTGTACATTTTCGAGTAAGATCAGAATAAGCTCAATCACAATAAAAGCCCTAGAATCAAACGTGATAATAGAGGGACAGAGAAATTTCAATTAAGGAAAATAATTAACCAATCAAGTAAACTGAGAATAACCAAAATCAGACCAAAAAACAGGAATGTCACGGATTGATTTACCTTAAAGCAGCAATGCAGAAAATTGATCTAGACGCAGAGTCGCGATACTGACGAGAGAATGTAATGAAGACAATATATGATGAGTAATGGGCCCTACATCTATGAGCCCAAAGTGAATGAATAAGATATCTCCCGATTGGCCCAACTAGTTTTAAAGCCCATATAAGGCCCAGGTTATATGCAAAACCACCAGAACGCCGCTGTCGACTTTTCTTACTCTGCGGGTTTATAACACCACCACCGGCATTTCTCTCTCGTGTTCTCCAAGCCACGAACGCCGCGTTCTGAGGTAAAATCCTAACCCAGTTCTTCATTCTTTTGATTTGATTTACGAGTTATCGGTGCTTATATATTCTTCTATTTTGCGATCTTGTCACTGTTGCGTTCTTATGTATTATTGTTAATCCTGGAAACTATATAATTCTGGATTTTGTTTCAGATGAGAAACATAGGTAATTTTCGCTTTTTGAATAGGTTTGTATAGTTTATTCTCACCTTTTTTTTTTCTCTTGCTATTTATTTGACGGGTATCATCATATTGTTGAGAAAGTTTGCGACAATTGGAAGGGATTTATGTTCATGATTTATTAAATTGATTCTGCGTGTATTCGTTTACAATTTTTTTTTTTAATTTTGTTGGAGCGAAAACAAGATGGTGCTGATTCCTTTTCTTTTGTGAAGTAATTGATTATAACTCTTGGAACTTGGAAGGGGCCAATCTTTGTCTCATATCATGTGTTTTTCTGTAGTGGTGGCAGTCAATAATCAATATCATAAAAAAGACTGCTATGCAAGCATAAGGAAGAGTTAATTATCAACCTACTTACCTCCCAGAACTACTGTCAAATTCCCCATTTTTTGTTAGCTCTGATAGTTGATCCATGGGGACGCCTGAAACATCGCGTGAACCATGCCCAGACCGTATTCTTGATGATGTTGGTGGAGCTTTTGGCATGGGTGCCGTTGGTGGTGCAGCTTTCCATTTCTTGAAGGGAATCTATCACTCCCCCAAAGGGGAGCGTATTATGGGAGGTTCTCAAGCTGTTCGCATGAATGCACCTCGTGTTGGTGGTAGTTTTGCTGTATGGGGTGGTCTCTTTTCCACCTTTGATTGTGCAATGGTCTACGTTCGTCAGAAAGAGGATCCATGGAACTCCATCATAGCTGGTGCAGCAACTGGAGGCTTTCTGCAGATGCGTCAGGGATTAGGTGCTTCTTCACGATCAGCCTTGTTTGGTGGCGTATTGCTTGCTTTGATCGAGGGAGCTGGAATAATGTTAAATAAAGTTATGAGTGCACCACAGAACTTTCCAATGGAAGAGCCTCTACCAAATGTGGCTGGTGCTCCAGGATATCCCATGGGTCAAATTCCTGGTCAAGCTCCAGTAAATGTCGAGAGCATGGGCGAGGGATCTTCTGGTTCGCCTTCCTCATGGTTTGGAGGTCTTTTTGGTGGTAAGGAGGAACCAGTTTCTAGTGATGGAAGCAAGACAAAGGTTTTGGAGAGCTTTGATGCTCCAAATCCACCATCATTTGAGTACAAATGAGTTCAGAAGGAAATATCTGGTAATTGAGATATTATGCATCTTGTTGGTTTTGCATCTATGCTTGAAGTTGAGATTGATACTATTTGTCCTGCATTATTTGTTTAGTAGTGATTTATGATATATAGCTTTTAAGTTGTAAGTTGCATGTTCAACTATGGTTTTAACTATGTTTCTAAGAAATCGTTTGTTTTTGTTTCGTGATGAGAAACTATGTCATTTGCTAATTTTAAGTTATGTTTATGAATCTATATGAGTGCTGGCATGCATCTCTCCCAAGACTCACTTCATATACTTAAGTTAACCTCCCCATCCCCTCCTTTTTCTTTATATAGGTCAAACAATAAGGACAATAAGTATATGAATTTTCATTTGCATTTATTTTCTGCAGACATATTTTCTATCATATTGATTATTGTACATTGTTTATCCTGGCTATTGTACATAATTATGAACACTGAAAGGACTTGTTGTACAACAATGTCTTGTGGTGCAAAATTTGAAAAAGCTCCTCTCTTGTAGAAGAAATAGAAATTTGTAACAATTTGGGTTCCAAATATATGTTTTTTTCCTTTCCATTTGTTAGAATGAGGTTGTCATCTTGTTATTGGTTTCAAACACAGCATGTGTTGCAAATAAATTTATTGAGATATTATATCATCTGCTTCTGTAATCTGCAGGATTATCCGATACTGGTATTGGATTTCAGCGTGGGGATGAGGATTTATGTGGTCATGGAGACTGATGATAAAAGAACACAAGTCTCAATCTCTTTGGGTTTGAACATGTAGTTTGGTCTTTTTACTGGCATTCTATTTAGTAAGGATTTAAAATTTACCTCGCTTTATTAGTTAGATTCTTTTAGTGCCCCCCATTGATAGTAGTTGTAATAATATATATTGTGGTTTTAACACATGATTGCACTTCTACTTTTGACTTAAAAGTGTGCTAACCCTGGGGACTCAAATTAACTTAAGTTAATAATGAGGTGGAGAGATGACTGATGAGATGAGATGCCACATCATTATTTGGCTTCATACAATGGGCTCCATATCAAAACTCATAGCATACTTTATTGTAACTTGTTATTTCTTTATGAATAGATTCTAGACTTGATTTAGCTAGATTGTTGTTCACAAGAAACCTTTCTTGTATATATATCGTACATTGTCAATCAATAAAATTGAGTAGCCAAAATATTGTTGCTTAACAATATACACACATACATAGTTCAAACCGTGTTTCAAGTTTTCAAACTTGTGGTCAAGGAGGTTTTAATTAGACGGGTGATTTTCTGGAAAAAAAAAAGATGCATTTGTTTTTGCAGAATGAGATGCATTGAACATAATGCAATTGTCAACATGGCATCAAATGACATGCATAATAAGGGTGAACATCTAAATTTGCAATATTCGTTAAACTAATTGCGGTTGCATATTTAGTGCAAGATAAAGTGTAGTCGCTGTTTCTATATTACATTACATACAAACCAAAAATTGTACTTTTTTCTTTACATCCTGAATATATCCTGCCATAAATTAAAAATGTGGCTTATGTTGTTGATTTGCTTGCTATCTAGGAAAAAGTGATTTCCTTCTCTGTTTATATACATAACAAATTATCTCCAAATCAATGTTGTACCAACATTGCATCTAATCTTCTCTTCCTCGCAGCATGTTTTAATTTCTCGAGCGCAACAAGTCCCACCTGCCTCACTCTCTCCCTCGACAACCCTATCCTGAAAATTCACAAGGAATTAATTCTCCAAATTTCATTACAATCCATGAAAACATATTCACAATCCCCAATTCAAAATCCCAAGACAAAAACTGCACCTTCTGCTGATATCTTCCCAAGTGAGACATTCACTGTCTAGGCCATAGTATAAACGGATAATATCCCTCTCCCGTTCTCTTAATGTCACATCAATGAGTTTATCTACTTCCTCCTGCATATACATAACATAATGGAATTTAGTGAGGAGAAAGAAATAAACACAACAGAAAAACAAAAATCAGGAGTCAACACTCTAAAGTAGCACAAACTATCAGACACTGCTTTCTTGATGATATAGTTTAAACATGATTCCTCCATGACATCTGAGTCATTTGGTGATGCCAAACAAGCAATTCTAGGCTTGCAACCTATTACTAATTTGATATTTCAGCCAGCCGGCCAATAATTGTTATTCTCTCTTCAGTTCAGTTGGGATATTGGTTAGAAAGATAAGTGGGCAAAGCTGGATTTATGTGATATATATTTGATGCTAATCACATTATTCCAACAGCTGATACCTTAAGTGCCCATTCGTCAACTCCATTCCATGGGTTATTCTCAGGGCGAGTATCTGCAATGTACTGCAGCAAAGAAGGGTTTAGTTAGAACTGAACAAACAAAAGCCACAGCATTGACAATATATGATATGATGCACTTCTTTTACTTACACTATGAAGAGTCTCTCCAGGAAGACCGTTTAATGAGGGGAATGCTTCTCTATCAAGTGAGAAAACCTTGCTGATTGCCTGGAAAGATAACAAGTAGTAATTTTTAAGGAAAAAACATTCACGATTCATCACTTTTTTTTTTTTTGATTGAAATAGGTATCGTGAGTACCTCGGTGGCATTTCTGACTTTTTTGTGCGACATGTTAAGACTTTGAGCAATTGTCTAGATGATGAAATAAATAATGAGAGGTTAGTTAGAATACAAAGATTATTAATATTTGGAGTTGGTAAGTAAGAGGGAGGATTAGGATTACATCAATTGATGGAGTTATTCCCCTCTCTTGCAGTCTAGCCTTTGCATTTCTAATCAAACTTAGCCTTTCATGCAAATGAGTGGGTAGTCTTAGGGTTCTGGAGTTGTCCACTAAAGCTCTTGAAACACCCTACAATGGCAATGGTAATTGTTAAATCTAAATGCAGTGATATGAATACCTTTTATTAAGCTTAAGCACATAAAGAATCAAAGATGCATGCATATACCTGTCGAATCCACCAATATACATAAGTTGATATCTTAAAACCTTTGGTGGAATCAAATTTCTCAATTCCTCTGAGGAGTCCAATGAGACCACCCTGAATAAGGTCAGGCATTTGAGCACCCATGTTATCATATCTTTGAGCGATGGACATGACAAGACGGACATTGCTCATTGCCAGCTTCTCTCTCGCCAGACGACACTCCAGCAATCTCGACTGTAGATTAGGACGACTAATCCGCAGGGACCGAGCAAGTTGCTCATCCGAAGGCTCGCATCCCAATCTTTCTTTCAATCTGAACAAACATTAATTAGACACCCAACTAAACTAAGTTAAACAAAATCATCATGTAGGTACCTGGACCTCCGGTCTTCCAGGAAAAGACCTGCTTTAATCTTCTGTGATAGGTGAACAACTTGGGCGTGAGTGAGCAATTGTTCACTTCCGCCTTCTTTCAAACTCTGATTATTATTAGTGTGGGAATGAATTTTGAGTTTTGGTCTGGAATCCAGCCTTCGGGGTCGAGCAGTTGTTCCAGAACAAGTGACGTGATTTTTATGTTTGTGTTTGGGAGTAATGGAATTTAGGTTCCATTGCTTCTCGAGCATAGATTTTTGCAATAGAAGGAAGGCATCTACCAAGTGGTCCGGGTCGTCGTCGATTGTAGCGTGAATCAGGCATGGCTCCACAGTAGAAGAGTGGGCAAGGGAATGTTGATGTTGTTTTTTAAGGCGTCGATTTGAGACCAAATTGGGGGTTGATTTTTTACTAGTGGAAATGGAATTGGAATTGGAATTGGAAGGAAGATGATGTGATGCAGAATCTGCAGAGTAGGACAAAGTGAGGAGCCTTTTACCTGCGCTCAATCCCAAAACAGCAGCAGTCGCCATGATCATCAGCTTAGCAAATAGCAACCCATTAATTAAGTATTCCTATTTCCTGCACAACTAGATCCATCAATTTAATTGCCAAATACAACAACTAATATTATTAATTATATAATCAATTTGAATTTGAATGTGAATGTGAATGTTACTTACCGATAGATGAAAGGATCGAGATTGGCATTGCAATTTCTTCCTGTAATGTTAGTGATGAATTGTGGGTGGGAAATTGGAAATTGGAAATTGGAAATTGATAAGATTAATTGTGGGCTGGATGGAAATATGAGAGGCAAATAGCTATTGGCTGCTTTAGATTTTTGGTCCTACTTTGGGTGGTCTATATCCTGCCACCCCAATTTCTCTCCTCTCCTCTCTGGGGACGCAATCACGCCACATTCTCTCTCTAATATTTCTTAAATTTAAAATTGAATGCAGTGAATAAAAATTATTAAAAATATTGAACACTTCATTTATATTTCACTTCTCACAAACATGTTTATATTTGCTCTCTTCATTCCAACTATGCAAAGCCGCAAATTTTCTAGAATTTCTAATTTTTCTTTTGAAATTTTATAATTATAATTTTCCATGAAAAAATCTCTAAATGTGGTATGATACAAATGAGAATAACATGGATGGTATTTGGTGTTAAGTATTGGATTGATGATGATTTTTATGTTATTTTTTATGGGATTGATGATGATATTTGAATTGCTACTTAATATATTTTACAAGTATTATATATAATAAAATATAAATAATTACATGTATCATTTTCGCACCTGTACTCTAAAATTTTCAAAATCTGCATCCTCGTACCCCTATTGCACTGCAAGCGCACCCAACACTATATCATACCACTTGATATAACCCTTACTACTCAGAGTTCGATTTTGGATGTAATTAAATTCTCTAATGGGTTTACTACAAATGCATATAGCACATGATCAGATATGATTTAGCAGAGATCGAGATGAATAATATATATGAGTTAAGTAGACATAAAAAATATTATAGTTGTAAATACCATTAATAATATTCGTTCTTCTAATTCAATATCATGTAATTATATTTTACTACTGTTTTTAAACATGATTTATAGGAATAAATCTCTTGTTTTTGGGTAAATGAGTAATGGTAGTTACTCTTTTCATTTGTACAACCCATAAAATGGTGGTTTGTTTTGTTGGATCATTATGATGGACAAGATTTTGAGCAACAATAAAGATAAATTAAAAGTGCACATTTTACATGTGCTTGCAAGTGTTATTTGATATTGATATATACATAAATAGACATAGTCCAAACAAACTCACACTCTAAGTACCTACTAAGCTACTCCAAATGACGAGTACAAATCCACAAGGGATAATAGTTTTAGGAGTTAATATTCACTGTGAAGGGTGTGCAAATGAAGTTAGGAAATATCTTCGAGGATTTGAAGGTGTAATTAATTGCATTAGAGAAAGTCATGTGTGTGATGAAATTTTATATGTAAGCATATGAGAATTAACGTGTTTGGTGTGTTCCATGCATATAGGCGTGGAGGGGGTAGAAATTGATGGTAATAATAACAAGGTGAGTGTGAAGGGGAAAATGGCCGATCCCATCAAAGTGAGAGAGAGACTGAGGAAGAAAATGAAAGGAAAACATGTTGAGTTGATTTCTCCTAAGCCTCCTCCTCCTAAAAAAGAAGAAGAGAAGAAGAAGCCCGCAGAGGTAATTTTGAACTTGCGTGCATGATTAGAAATTTAGAATGAAAGTAAATTTTAATAGTTGTGTTTAGTGCAGGCAGAGGTGATTGAGGTGGTATTGAAAATTAATATGCATTGTGAAGGGTGTGCAAAAGAGGTGAAGAATTGCATCCTCAAGATGGAAGGTAGGCCTATTATATACTGTACGTATTTGAAAATGAAACGAGTATTTCAAATTTCTTCAATTTGAACTAAGGTCAAAATAAAGTATTTGATATCCATTAGTTTGAATATGTAAGACAAGCAAGTGGAGTGAATTTATTATTTTACATTAACTCGCGGTAGGAGTGGAGACGGTGGATCCAAACATGGAGAAGAATGAGGTGCGTGTAAAGGGAAAGATGAATCCAGAGAAACTTGTAGAGTTGATTAACAAGAGAGGCGGGAGACATGCAGAGATTGTGAAGAAGCAAACTAGAGCCACTGCAAACCAAAACAACAAAGTCCACGATAATCGTGTTGCTTCCACCCCCACCCCCTCCAATGATCAACTACGTCTTCTATATGCACCCCAATTATTCAGTGATGAGAATCCTAATTCTTGTTCCTTAATGTAAAATTAATTAATATATATGTATTATGTTTCTCTGCCGACAAGATGTCCCCGCAGTTGCATTTTTTAAATAATCTTTGTATATATTTTTTAGAATGTTCCGTAACAATTTTCACTCTCCAAATATAGAAATAAAACACTCACAATACCTGCTTTATTTCAAAATATTCTTCGTTCATTGATCCAAAAAATCAATAAAATAGTTTTTTTTAAGTGTTTCTTCTAGGACATAAGAAAATTAATAGGGGATGAAGAGAGTATAAGAAAAGAAACATCCTATAAAAAGCCCATAGTTGCATCAACTGCAATTTATTGCTTACTTATAAAAGGGGAAATAGGTCGAGCTGAATAGCTCGACTAAAGGTCTTCATCAAAGATATTCAACAAATCTTAAGGTGTTTTTCGCCAAATTCAAAGAACGTTATCCACAATGTTCCCAATAACGTTTAACCCGAATTAAGACACAAAACCCTCAAATTCCAAGATCGAATCAGATCAAAACAAGTATTTCGCCTACAAATCATCCAAGTCAAAGTCAATCGAAGAGAAGACTCAGATGAACGAATCCAGAGTTTTGTAACTCACAAAATTTCTCGGTTCGATCCGAAAAAAATTAAATTATAAATATTCATCCAAGTCAAAGTCAATCGAAGAGAAGACTCGGATGAACGAATCCAGAGTTTTGTAACTCACAAAATTTCTCGGTTCGATCCAAAAAAAATTAAATTATAAATATTTTTGTGTTTTTATATTTTATTCACGAAATTTGTTTATATATATATATATATATATATATATATATATATATATATAATAAAAGAATGTATATAGATGGTTAATAGTTTATTGAAAATTGTGTTTGAAAAAAATTCAATAATGTATATTGTAGGTATTATAGTGTAGAATTTTAATTTGCATTTGGATAGAGTCATTTGAAATTTAAGGGATTTAAAAATCAATGGAATTTCAAATGACATGGTTTTGTTAAGTATTTGAAATTCTTCCAATTTTAACTAGAATTGAAGCTAAGTATTTAAAATCCATCGATTTGAATATTTTACCCAAACAAGAGGAGTGAATTTAGGTTGTGGATTTGAAATGCATAGCTTAAATCACTCCATTCAAACACTTTAAAAAAAATTGCAATTCTAATGAGATAAATAGTTTTTTGGTCCCGTAACTTGTCTAGTGTTCAATTTTGGTCCCAAAAATATTAACTTTTCATTTTTGGTCCCATAACTTATTGAATCGTCCAAATTTGGTCCCAAATGGGACCAAAATTGGACAATTTAATAAGTTACGGGACCAAAATTGAATAATTAAAAATTTTGGGACCAAAATTGGACACCAAACAAGTTAGGGACAAAAAATTATTTTTTCGTATTCATTAATTTTTTTTCTTTTCTCACCTTATATATATATACACACACACATACACATATATTAAACACTATTTAATTAATTATATATGTAAATTTTGGAAGTAAAATGGCATTCTCTAAAATATTGATGGCGACCATAAGCGTTGTTCCAATCTTATAATTTCATATTATACTCTAAAATAATCATTGTAATAATTATTTATATAATATTGGTGGAGACGAGATCGCGATAGCAATTTGAAATTATTTTACGAAGATATGGAGAATCAAAATTTATATGAAAATTATTAATTTATTATTTTATTTACTCTATCGCGATTTAAATTCTTAGTTAGTAATTAAAATTTCATTATTAGTATTTTATGGGAGCTTTGTAATTCATTTTAAATAATAATTATTGGAATTGAAAAATAATGGGTTTTTCTTTTTCATGTTTTATAGATGTTTTTCAAATATTTGTATATATATCAATGAAATTAACACATTAATCGTCTTTTATATTCCGGATATTCTCATAATTAATGGACTTTACATTATTGTATCAACTATAATCCTAGAGTATAATATTAATTAAGAAGGAGCATAAAAGTGCTATTTTGGTCCCGTAATTTATCTAGTGTCGAATTTTGGTCCCGAAAAAATTAACTTTTCAATTTTGGTCTCATAACTTACTGAATCGTCCAGTTTCGGTCCCAAGTGGGACCAAAATTGGACGATTCAGTAAGTTATGGGATCAAAATTGAAAAGTTAATTTTTTTTGGATTAAAATTGAACACTAGACAAGTTGCGGGACCAAAAAAATATTTTTCTCCAATTCTAATAAACAAACAAAGATTTAGATTTGATATTCCAAAAACAGCAAGGTAAACCATTAAGATTTGTTTTAGGAAGGGTGGAAATAATATTTTAGTGTGGGTGTACAAATTGATAGTGTGTACCTTTTAGTGGGCTTAATCTGGGCCATTATTAAAAATGATGAGATATATTGTACCAAAGTTTGGGCGGGTTGACGACCCACCGAAACACGCTGATTCTGGACCGGATCTAATATATCTATCTACCTTTCTCTTTTCTTCTCTCCTCTCCTCTCCTCTCCTCCCAATTACTTTTATTTTCCCCTAATTCATCATCGGCTCTGTTCAACCGCGGCTTCTCATCTCAAACAATTTAACAGGGAGGCAGGATCAATTCGGAAGATCAAGATCCCCTTCTCTCCCAATTTATTATAGACATATAAATCGTTTCTAAAACCCCTGATCACCGAATCTTCCTAATTTTAAAGCTTTCTATTATTTTCCCTGAGAAATTAGATTTGCACCTCTGTTATTCCTTTTCAATTTCTCTGCATTTATACATTCTGTTTAATTCCTTTGATTTCATTCTAGATACGCTTGTCGGTGATTTGAATTTAGATAGGAAATAAAATCACTTAAATATGGAAAACGATTGTAAAGAGCAGCAAGTAGTCAAAGTTGAGGTTCACGATGTAGAGGAGGGTGAGATCTCGGATTCCGCTTCTGTCGAAGAAATTACTGAAGAAGATTTTAATATTAAGCAAGCTACGGCGCCTTCTCCGTCGCCTGTGCAAAAAAGTTCTGTTAATCCGAATAATGTTAGTGTCGGTATTGTTAATAATAGTAATAATAATACTAGAGGTGGAACTGGGGCTAGGTTTTGGTCGATGAGAGATCTGTGCAAGTATCAGTTTGCATCGAATACTGCATATTCGGGTTTGTACAGTTTGGCTTGGAAGCAGGCGGTTAATAATAAGCCACTGGGTGACGTTTTTGTTATGATGGAGGGTGGAAGCAATGATAAAGGCAGTGGTAATAATGATTCCAACAGTTCGAGGAGTTCAAACGGGACTGAGAGTAAGATTGTGATTGATGTGGAGGATGACGGTGAGAAGGAAGAAGGTGAGCTGGAAGAGGGTGAAATTGATTTGGATTCCGAGTTGGTTATGGAAAATAAGGATTTGAATACTAGAAGTAACAAGGAGGTGGGAGTTGATGTGAATGAGAGGGTGCATGTTGATATGATAAAGGAAGAACTGGGGAGTGAGGAGGTGGCTGATGCACAAGAGTAAGTCGATTGGGATTATAAATTGCTTGTATGAGTTGAAAATATAGTTCTCCAGTTAATGCTTTTTTGTTTGTGTAGATCATTGGTTACTGCGTGTTCACGCCTGGAGGCGACAGCTATAAGCTTGCAGAAAATGGTGTTGGAGGGCTCTTCTGCTGAGAAAGATACTCGTGTTCATCTGTTATTAACTGACATTAGGACACTTTGCTCGGTAAAATGTTCAATCAATTCTAGTGTCTGGCTTGCATATTTTGACTTAATTTATGTTAATTCGTATGGGCCACATCAGTTTGTCAATACCATTAAGTTTTAGGTAACTCTTGATAGAGGTCGTACTTGCAGGTATATTCTTCCATGAACCTTAGACTCAAGGAGAAGAACAGAGTAATTTTGATAAGGTTCTTAACACAACTATAGCATTGTGTTTGTGTTCCTTTGAGTGGCATCATCTTTTATTACTGACTGTTCCGTCCTTGTAAAATATGCCTACAGGTTGCTAGCTCAAGTGATGAGCTTAAATCCTCCTCTTTTTTCTTCTTTGCAGTTGAAAGAGGTGCCAATCCCCAACAACCCCAATATATGTGTGTGTGTGTGTGTATATAGATAGATAGATAGATAGATAGATAGAAAGTAATGATATGGAGCCCCAAAAGCCCAACACTTAGTTTATGCTGATGTTGGGAAACCCACAATTGGGCTCCATATATTATATATTAATATGGTCTTTGTATAGTTATAAAATCTCATTTTGATTATGTTATCATAGGTGGAGGCTATTAAGTTGTCCCTGGAGGAGTCTTCTGATAATTCATTGTGCAGCGATAATAAAAATGGAAGGAAACAAGTATGTGAGGTGTTTGATTTACATGTGGTGCGAGAGAATGCTGCTGATCACAACTCAGCTTACCTAAAGAAGATCCCCACTACAGAATCTGCTTCTGCAGGACCAGTGGATCAAAGTGAGCAGAGATTTTCGAAATCAGGGATAGTTAATCCTAGGCATAAGGGGTTGGCCCTTCCTCTGCTGGACCTCCACAAAGATCATGATGTAGACAGTCTTCCTTCTCCAACACGAGACCTTTCTGCAACTTTGCCTTTTGATAAAGATGGGCTGCTAAAACCTGAGTGGCCTGTTCCTAGACAAACTCTTGAGAGAGGAAATCCAGTGATGCATCCTTATGAAACCGATGCTGTCAAAGCTGTTTCCAGTTATCAGCAGAAATTTAGCCAGAGTTCTTTTTATATGAATGACCAGCTTCCTAGTCCAACTCCTTCAGGAGAGGGAGATACTAATGGAGACGGCGATGTTATGGAGGAGGTCTCTAGTTCTGCTAGTCTCAATATTAACTCTGATGTGAGCTTAAGATCTGGTCAACCAGAAATTAGCAATGGTAGTGTTATTGGTCCTGCAAGTAGTTCTTGTCCTGTTTCAAAATCCTCCTCATCCAGAAGTAGGGACCCCAGGCTTCGATTGGCCAATTCTGATACAGGTCCCAGAAATTCCAACCAAAGCTTCTCCTCTGTTGCAAGTGATGAGACTAAATCAGAGTTTCTTGGAAGGAAGCAGAAGATACTTGATGATCTAGTTTTGGATGGTCCTGCACCAAAACGAAGAAGAAACGGGTTATCAGGTCCAAAAACAACCCTGCCACTCGTTACGGCCTCAACCTCTCAAGTGACTGTTCCAACCCCGAGTTTGTCTTCTAACAGTTACGTTACATTACCGTCAACAAGTCAAACTGAAATGTTACCCCCGAAAAATCCCAATGCATCTTCTTCCCTTCATTCTTTATTAAGAGATATAGCTGGCAATCCATCTGCATGGATGAACATGCTCAAAATTGAACACCAGAAGTCTTCTGATATGAAGGGTTTGGTGCAAATGGCAAACTCAAAATCTGTACTGGGAGCTGTTCCATTAACATCTGGAATTCTGCCTTTCACCCCAGTGCTTGAGCAGACATCATCAGCAGTAGCAGTTCCTACTCAGTCGGTCTCTGCGGTAAGCACTTGTGCATCATTTTCTTTTTAATCAAGGACATTGATGTCTCGGCGGCTAAATCAATAGCTAAACAAATATTTAAATACTAAAAAATCAATATATTACTTATAAAAATTGTATAAACAAGGAATTTCTGAGGGGGATTTGACCCCCCCACCCCCACCACTTCCCCCCAATCAGTAGAGAAGAAATGACCCTGACTACTGCCCATCTAATTTGTGTGTGCTATAGCTCTTGCTGCTTTCCTACGTGAGTATTTCTTTGTTAGCAGAAACCCTGATTTGATGATTGTTTTTAACCCAAATGGAGAAGTCAACATCCTGTCCCCTGTGTTCCAATCCAATATTCTGGAAACTTACAAGTGCTTATTTTTCTGGAGGGAACATTTCGTGACAATTATTATTGTTATTATCTTAAAAACAGTGATTAAATGAAAATTCTCTGAGTCGCTTCAGAATGAGTCGTGTAACATATTTGTTTGCTAGTTTTTTAATATTTTACTTGAACATGTGTGTGCTTTGCAGGAGGAATCTGGGAAAGTTCGGATGAAACCTCGTGATCCACGTCGTATTCTTCATAATAATGCACCACAAAAGGGTGTGACGATAGTTGCGGATCAACATAAAATAAATGATCCATCTGGTTCAGCAATGATAGCCAACATGGGAATCCCAAGGCAAGAAGACCAAGTAGAGAAGAAGTTGGTGGCTTCCAGTGGCATGAAACCACCTGATATTACTATGCAATTCACGAGTAATTTGAGGAACATTGCTGATATTATATCTGTATCTCAAGCATGTATACCCTCACAGGGACTTGCTCAGACTGTAATGCCGCAACCAGCACAGGGTCATCAAGCTGGAATAGAGACCAAGGCTGTAGTTGCTGAGTCCCGCAACCTTAGAGCTGGAAGTGACTTGACACCGGAAGCAGCTACTTCTGTCCCCCCTAGACCATTTAATGCGAATGCATGGAGTTATGTTGAGCATCTATTTGACGGCTTTGATGACAAGCAAAAAGCTGCTATTCAGAGAGAAAGGGCTAGAAGGCTTGAGGAACAGAAGAAAATGTTTGCAGTTCGCAAGCTTTGTCTTGTCCTGGATCTGGATCACACTCTCCTAAATTCAGCTAAGGCACGGAATTTTTTTTTTTTTGAATTATTTGTTAAAAGTAAAAAAGAAAAGGGGGGGGCTTTCATTAACTTTTTGCTTTTTGACCAGTTTGTTGAGGTTGATCCACTCCATGATGAGATGCTGAGAAAGAAAGAAGAACAGGACCGTGAAAAGTCCCAGAGGCATCTATTTCGGTTTCCTCATATGGGAATGTGGACCAAGTTGCGGCCTGGGATATGGAATTTCTTGGAGAAGGTTACCCATTCTGCTAATCTGAATGAAAGTTACATTTTTACTTACATTGTTTTTTGAAGTTACTCTAAATTTCTTTCTTAGGCAAGCAAACTCTTTGAGATGCATCTCTACACCATGGGAAACAAGTATTATGCCACTGAGATGGCAAAATTGCTGGATCCTAAAGGGGAATTGTTTTCTGGACGAGTTATCTCACGGGGTGATGATGGGGAACCATTTGATGGTGATGACAGGGTTCCCAAGAGTAAGGACTTGGATGGGGTTCTGGGTATGGAGTCAGCTGTTGTAATTATAGATGATTCTATACGTGTCTGGCCTCATAACAAGCCAAATCTGATAGTTGTTGAAAGGTAAAGACGAGTCTTGTAATTCATTCTACGCATTATTTTTGTAACTTCATCTGAACTCTCCCTTTGTTCTCAGGTATATATATTTTCCTTGTAGTAGACGGCAATTTGGGTTACCAGGTCCTTCTCTACTTGAGATTGATCATGATGAGAGACCAGAAGAGGGGACATTGGCCTCTTCTCTGTCGGTGAGCTTCTATTTAGCACAATATGCAACTCCTTGAGTGACCTTTGAGTGGTAACAATCAAATAATTTTGTTCAATTAGGAGAAAACCCTCTTTTGCTAAGAAAAAGGGTGTAGGTGGGGTTCTGATTTTGGAGTTAGGGTTTTTATCTTTTGCTTTCAAGGGGGGTTGGGGTGAAAGTTATTTCCAGATATTCAAAAAAAAAAAAAACAAGTGGTTCTGTGTTGAGTATGATATTTCTTCACTTTCTGAGTTTTTGCTGTGAAATCAGGTTATTCAGAGAATTCATGAAAACTTTTTTGCGCATCAGTCGTTAGATGAAGCTGATGTTAGAAATATCTTAGCTAATGAACAACGGAAGATCCTACTGGGTTGTCGCATTGTTTTTAGCAGAGTATTTCCAGTTGGTGAAGCCAATCCGCACATGCATCCACTGTGGCAGACAGCCGAGCAATTTGG
The DNA here is from genome assembly GCA_947034835.1 of Ballota nigra. Lineage (NCBI taxonomy): Eukaryota > Viridiplantae > Streptophyta > Magnoliopsida > Lamiales > Lamiaceae > Ballota > Ballota nigra. The sequence goes on from OX344727.1 coordinate 97,055,810, forward strand.
TGCTGTCTGTGTCAATCAGATTGACGATCAGGTTACCCATGTTGTAGCAAATTCACTTGGGACTGATAAGGTACATCTTAGGTTGCTTAACATCTGAATGCCCGTACTCAACAATTTTCGTAATATTCTTCTGTGCTTAAGATAGTTAGAGACCCTTTAATTGCTCTAATTCGATTTATAGAAAGTACAAAATCATCAAATCAAAGACATGGAAGAAATTATCCGACAAAGATATGTTACATATATATGAGAATGAATGTCTTAACGGAGCTCGATGGTCATATATGATTCATATAGATGATTCCACATGGTGGTTTGTCGGTGTTTTTTTTGTTTTTTTGTGTGTAGTATAATTTCAAAATCAAGAAGATCTTTCGTGCTAATTCTTACGTTTAGTAAAATATTAGGAACTCTGACTTTGGATTTTTGGTTCCTACTAAATAGGTAAATTGGGCCCTCTCCAATGGAAGATTTGTTGTGTATCCTGGCTGGTATGAATGCACTCTGATGCACATTCTTTTTTGTGGTTGCATTTTGCACTGGTGTCCCATTGATGTTAATGCACTTGCAGGGTGGAAGCGTCAGCTTTGCTGTACCGAAGGGCTAATGAGCATGACTTTGCTATTAAACAACAATAAGCTATAACCATTTTTCCCCTTTATCTGATTAAAAAAAAGTAGTGCCCCGACTATAGAATCTCCCTGCGTTTCAAGAAGCAGTAGGGGGACTATAATTTTGAAAATTTGGAAACCATTCTTTTGCCGTTGGAAGTTTGGAAAATTGCATGACCACTTCAAAGAACCCTTACTGGACGATGTTTTGTGGTTCGAGGGTGAGTGCAAGGTTTCTAAAGCGCTCTTGAGGCCACACCTAATTAAAAGTTTCGGAATTGTGGAAAATGAAAATCTGAATCAGGTTATTGGATGAAAAACTTGTTATGAAAGTTGATTTAACAATTCTGGAATTCATTGGAGACGAAATGGGGGTTGGGGAGGGGGGGAGGGGGGTGGAATAAGCCTGATTCTGGAGCCTGAGATAATGTGTTTTGGGGTGGTGCAACGTTCAGTAAATATGTGTCTTGTTGGTTCTTATAAGGTGATGATATATTTCCTTTTTGCTTTTTGTAACCTGACAAGTCAAATGTTAAAAATTGTTTACATAAAACATTGATTAAATATATAGGATTTTTTTTCAGGGTAAAAATCCAAGTATAACGTAACAAAATTGTGAATTGTACTTGGTTATCCGTTGCCTATGGGATCAATAGAAACGGAATGAGAAGCTCTCCCCACTCTCCTCCCTTTTATAAGAAAAGAAATAAAAAGACAGACATTGCTAATGGGTATAATATTAATGATACAGTGGACTTAAAATGAGGTTAAAAATAACTATCTTCCAAAACTTGGGCTTTGTTAAACAATTTTCCTTGCAAAGGAGGTTTTTTTTTTTTTTTTTTTTTTTTAAGTGTTTCATTGAAGTTGATTAACTAAAAGAATAATTAGATATAAATAAATGGATAAATAGGTCAAATTAGAATTCCCTTATAAGAAGAGGTTGGCACCATATATATATATATTCACGATTTTCATTTATGTTAATGTGTTGTTTCTCAATTTGTGATTTCCAGTAAAAATGAAAGGCGATAGTTGATATATTTGAATATAGAAAAGGATTGATACATATTAGAGAGAGAGAGGAGGAAATGTGAATAAATATGAATGCAGCAAAAGAAAACAAAATTGAATTGGGCGCAGTTAAGGTGCGGGTTCAAGAGGAGGCTGGTCCTCGTCGGGGGTCCCTACCACCGCTATATTAATCACATGCTTGTTCTTTTGGTCAATTTCTTCTTCTTGTTGTTGTCTAGGCTTGGCGTTTCGGAAAATCCCATACACCAACATTTGTAACATCCCCAAGAAAAATCCCACCACATTTGGAAGCTGCAAAACCAATCCAATCCAATTATTCATGAATCAATTAATACCTCCCAATTAATATAGTATATTATATATTTGACTCACGGCCACGCATATATCCTTTCCAAGTAAACCGTAGGCGAACCACATAATTGCACTCAGAGTCAAGAAAAATGACAAAGGGAGTGGCATGAATTCAACACTTCGTGTCCGGACAACCTGAAACTGAATTGCATTGCATAGCATAGCATAGCATAATGAAATTATTATTATGTAGTATTTAAAAAAAGTTAAGAAAAAGTGTAGACGTACCACAATGCTCAAGGGTGCTGCAAAAACACTGACGGAAACAACGACGCAAATCCAGCCAACAACTTGAGTTCGGATGTGAGAGGCGAATATGAAGAAAGTGAGGAGGAAAATCAAGGATAATAGGCCTACATTCATAAGTCCCAAAAGCTTGGCAGCATGAGTCTGCAGGAAACAATATTATAAGAATTAATTATATTGGAATTGATTGTTTAAAAAAGAAAGAAATTAAATTAGGTAGGTACCCTAGCCTTTTTGGATGCATAAAAGAGGAAGATGAAGATGTAAATAGCCTCTACAATGCATCCGAACGAGTTGATGGAGATAAGGAGGATTGCATTAGTCTTGAGTAATGCATAGTACATCCACAGCATGGCCGAGAAAAGCGCTACTGAATAAGGCAATGAGTCGAATCCCATCGTTGATTTTTCCTTGTGAATCCGTATGAACGTCGGCCTACACATTTTTTTTACTAACATTATTATTCAACACTTTTCAGTTTTCATCACATACATTACATACATGGCCTGGGTTGCCAACTTTAACTTACAATGGAGCCAGGTACACGAAGATTGAAATGATGTTACCTGCACCACACAAATCATTAATTAATTAAGAATATAAATTCATTCATCAGTATACTACTACATAATTCTGTAAACTAAACTTTCACTAGTACTCATTTTAGCTCAACAAAATATCAGCTATATAACAAAAACGAAGAGCTAGGATGCAAGATACTATGTGTGTATTATATTATTTAAAAGTGAAAAACATATATATACCGAGTAAACCAAATGTAAAGGCCCATGGGTGGTGAATGTCAAAGAGAGCCATTTAATTTGGGTGCAGAGATGGAGATATGAAAGACCCACAAATTTAAATGGAAGGAAGGAAGGAAGGAAATAGTACTTGAATGCAAGTGTGGGTGGCAGGATTATATTATATATATGTATATATATAGAAAGAGAGAAGGGAGAATTTGGCATGGCATGGAATGTAAGTGATCATCTTTGTTGCATGAGGAGTGGAAGTATTAGTAGGTGGCGTACGATAAAATCATTCACCAAACAGCCTACCTCACGTGCCCTTCCAATCATTTTTTATATATTTGGATTATATATCCCATCCCGACCCTTCCTGTAAGTATTATATATATATTCCCTGTAAAAAAAAAGTAAATTTTGTGATATGTTGTACAGTTAATTAAAATTTAAATATTATGGGGGTTTTGGGAGCGTGAATTATAAGAGTGATTAAGCTAGAGGTAGGATAATTCACGTGAGAGAGAGAGAGAGAGAGAGAGAGAGAGAGAGAGAGAGGGATTGCAACTTTTAGTTCGCGTTTATCATCTTTTGAGTAAATAAAGGTTCGCTGCACAAAACACGCTAGTTGCACCTCGTATGGTATGGTATCATTACCTTATGATTTCTCCTTTTTTCTGTTATTCATTCCTACTCTTTCATTCATTAATTCACACCATCATCATTTAGTTTAATTTGTTTTCCAAACAACTCCCTCTCCCTGCATAATTATACTCTATACTTCTTTTAATTTTCTAGCTTCAGGGTATTTACACCCCTTAATTAAATTTTTTTTTGACACAAATCTCATGTTGTATAACCATATAATAATAGTTCTAGTTAAAATAATTCCATGTTGAATTTTTGTCTTGTATGATGACATCTCTATCAAATATCTTTTCATATGTAAATCTTTTTATAATTTTTTTTAAGATTTTGAGGTAGTGTATTTAATTAAAAGGTTGGTGCAAATAAGGTGGGCCAATTCCCAAGTCCATTACCATTAGATCCAAAAAGACCCGGTTTTTTGGGCCTAAGCCTAAGTTTTAAGGCCAGGTTATTTGCACTAGCCTAAGACACTAACCGGATGAATACACTAATTTTTTTTCGGAATTTTTTTACGAGTTTTTTACATTTTTTTGAACATAATGAAATGAATAATATTTTGGAAAAAAAAATCGAATTTTTTGTTTATTTTCGAAAAAAAAAGTAGTGTATTTATCCAGGTAGTGTATTTAACATAGAGGCTAGTCCAAATAACCGTGGTCAAGTTTTAATAGCGTTGGGCTGGGTGGAATTAGTTGTACCGCCAACTTGATTTACAAATAATATATTCCATCCATAATAATCTTATGATAAAAGTGAAACATAATATGTAGATGAGAATGTTATGTATGACATTATATCCATAAAGAGCGATGGAGGCAATTATTGAAACCATATGTAATAATAGTATAATTAAGGTAATGGAGCAAGTGAACAAGTATATAAACAAGGCAAGGCGTTGATTCCAGATGTGAATTTCATTTATTTGAATTAGTACATAACATAACATAACATTGGGGTTGGGGGTGCTTGTGGAAGTATGTACAAGTTATTTAGTATTGAAGTTGAATAAAGGACCCACCTTGGACGTTGGGTTATCCATTCCATGACTTGTACGCATGCATCACATTCACATATGATTCAATGAAACAATCTGAGACCCACGATAGGATAGGATAGGATAGGATAGCAGTGCAGTCAAATGAGTGTGGGTATCATTTCATTAAAAGAGAATTAAAGAGGAAAAGTGTCGTAAGTTGAAGGCAGGGTTTATGGAAGCATTCCGAGATTGGGAATGAGGTATGAGCATCTATGACTATGATGATAGGAATTAGGAGGTATTGACCAGTCAGATATTGTTGGGATTTGGATGTTTGATTATTGAATTTGTTGTGATGGGTTTGGTCATTTGTTTCTACTTTGTGGGATTGATTGGTTTGTTAGTTAGTTTGTTTTGGAAGTTGGAATGAAATGAGTGAGTTGATGAATTAGGCAAGGCAAAAGAGGTAGGATTGGGAATTGTTGGGTTTATGAATGGTGATTGATGCAAATTTGCTGCTACTTGATAATATATATTATTAGAGTTTGATGATATAGTAGGAGTAGGAACTGGAACTGGAACTGGAACTGGAATGGGGAGGATAACAAGAGAGAGTGGGTTGGTGTGGATAGTTGTAATTGATGTGTGTTACCTTACTTCCTTCCTTCCTTCCTTCCTTCCACATATGCATATGCAAATGCAGGATATATTTATTATTCATTCTTCCACCACATTCTGCATCTCTCTAATTTCACTTCCAACCATACTTCTACTTACATTTCCAACCAATCCCAGACAAAATCTAAACTTGTTATTCCTCTTCCTTCTATCTTTCTCTCTTTATAAACTAAAATGCCCTCACCCATACAAATATGGTCACTCTGTTTTCGCTTGATATTCTACCTACTTACTTATTAAAATCAACATATAATTGATTATATTATATTATTTTACATGTGCACACAACTAATATAATATAATATAATATTCCAGTGTGGACTGACGAACGGACCAAGTATTATTCAATCCTAGCCCTAGGGTGCGGTGGCAATGGCATACATACAAAATACAAATGAAATACAACCCCAAATCCTCTGCTGCTGCTGCTGCTGCTATTGCTATATCTAAACCAAATTAAGTTGCGAATTCACCAAAGATCCATCCAGCCCCTTATTTTCTAATCCATATTAATTAAATTAGATTACCAAATCATTTTTTACTTACTTTGAATCACTTCCTTCCAAACTGCACCTATATATATATAAACAGCTGCTTCATTAATCAATCAAACCACAACCAACTTCATTAATTTCTTCACAACACTACAATTTTAGATGCAAAAGCAAAGCAAAGCAAAAAATGAGGAAATAAAAGGCTAGGCTAGCCAGTCCAGATGTGAACGCCAATGGCGATGAGGAAAATAGTAATAAGGCCAAAGAAAATTATAGTGTGAACTAATATGGAGAGCCCACTTGTTTGCATGTTGCCGAACTCCACCACCCGGTTCCGACCCGGCAACTGGAAAAGGAGCCCCGGACTCAGCAACACGAACAGCACCACTGCTATCACCACAGGCCCCCAGTCAGCCATCTTCTCTCTCTCTCTCTCACTAGAAATTAATTAAATGTATGCGTGTCTATCTATGTCTATATATATATAGTTGGAAAAATATTAAGCAGGAGTGGAGTGTTGGAGGGAATTGAATTGGATTATTCCAAACAAAAGAAAAGAATGAGATGAGGGTGAAGCAACGAATAAATTAAATTAGTATCTTTTGCTCACTCACTCATATATAAAATTCATAACTCTATTTTCAGTGTGACTAATTTTATTATTCGGTTAATAAATAAATGTAAAGGAAGAAAGGAAGGAAGAAATGGCCCGTAATTAAGAAGCTTTGGACATCTGCCAATGCACGTGGCTGAACCATGTGGCACCTCTCCATCTTCAAGGCAAGTACGTAATTAATCAATAAAATAATAATATTAACCCACCGACAATTTCTTGATTGCTTCAATATATCATCCACTTACGTAAACTCGATAGAATGGTCGATAAGATTCGATTCAACTGATTTGATCAAGGAAAGGAAAAGTAATACTCCTACTACGTAATAGTAATAAATTAGTAGCTTTGGGGAAGAAGAATTGCCGTGACACGATTTTGCTTGTTAACTGTCAATTAATGTTTACCATTACCAACCACCATTTATTTTTGCTGTGAATGTAGGTGGCGGAAGAAAAAGGAAGGGTTCATGATTTTTAATTTGAGGCTACTCAACTCATTATAACTTTCTCACTAAAATACAAGGAGCCACATATGTCACTTATAACAATCAGGCAGGCATGCACCTCAACAGAGTTATAAAACAAGCATGGATGGGATTAAGGCATAACTCTCTCTCTCCCTCTCATAAATTGCAATCAATTTAATTACATGACATGACACACAACCTCAATTTTGTAATTATAACTAACTATTCAACAACTTACTCTGTCTTAGAGAACCACAGTTGCTGAAAGGAAGCAAGTGATACCAGGATACTTCCTCCTATCCTATCCTATCCTATCCTATCCAAACACTGTATTAGTATTAGTATTAGTATTAGTAAACCAAATCAGTCACCCAACCCAAGCTTACAACAAAAACCATACATGTCCAATTTTCAGCTACTGCTACAGACCAAACAAGCCCAAGCCCAAACTAAAATTATTTTAATTAAACTTTGTATCCAAAGACCAAAGACCAACTCTCTTTTAATCATATCCCAAACTTTCCCCATTACTCAAAAATTTATCACCCATTTCCACTTGAAAATGATGACCGAGTTATGCAGTATGTGGTGAAGTCAAAAATATACTTGAAACCAATGAAAGAAAAAGACAAATAAAAAAAAAATCAAATCTAACCTGAATCTCCTCTGTGTTGCATTTCCGCTTGAGGAGATCCCTCAGAGTCAAAATGTCACTTAGTGTCGTCCAAAAAAATCCTTTTGATAAAAACAGCTTTTTGAATGTGAAATGAGTAGAAGTGAATTCACTAAAGTTAGCATTTTTATGACCAAATCATTAGAAAAACTATGCAATGCAAATCTGTCACTTATAATCTAGTAAAGTCGCTAAATAGGTTTATCCACTATACATACATGTATAATTGATGAGTACTCAAGAATGCCAAAGGGTAGGGACAAAACAAGGAGCTTATATATAAGTATGTTTGTGATTTAGACAGAAATTAATACAGCAATATATTAAGTGAACCAAGCAGGATATACACGTTATTCTTTGTACGTCAAAACATATTTCAGCCGTGGTAAAGAAAACTGATTTCAAATCTATAAGTAACAAATCTTTCTTTCAATTGTTGCATTGATATCGATGCTGCAGAAAATGAATAAAACTATAAATATCTCCTAGGAGATCTAATTACTCGATCGATCAGAAATTAATAGTAACTGATAATTGATAACTAACTTCATTTACCAAATATTAATTTCACATGCCAAATTTCCTAAACACACCTGCACCTGCTAAATACTTCTCTCCGAATGTCAACATCACTTTCAATCACCTGAAATATATTATCGAACTAATTATGGTTGGAACAAAAGGAAATTAAGCCAGGACAAAACCAAGCATATTAATTTGAAGAGAAGACCAAGCTGTTTCTGCAAGACTTTCCATAGTCTGAGATGGAATCAAAATTAGCTCATGCTAGACTGTAAAATAGCAATATGCTAAGCAAAGGGAAGGGAAGATTAGAGCCCGTTTGGCTGAGCGTGTTTGGCAAAATAAGATGCTTAACAATTTATAAGATAAAAAAATTAACACTCAAAGCAGTAATCAACAATACTCTAAACAATAATCGGTAATATTACGAGCAATAATTCAATATTTTTTTAATTAATTAAAAAAAGTCAAAATTGAATTTAGAACGAAAGTGCATAGTATACACTTTGATGAATGCTAGAATTTGTGATAAAAATTATGAAGGAAAATTAAAATTTATACACAAATTATAAACCATACGGAGTATATGCTTAAATATAAATATGCAGTTTTCTTGTTGTTGTTTAATTGGATGTGAGGGATAGTCTTTACATATATATATATATATATCATGGGGCTTAAATAAAAACTTCCCATGATTAAAATCTCAACTCAAGGATGCCCACCTCCAATCCAACATAAGCTGCTGGAAAAAAGTTGTGGGGTCGCTAACGAAACATAAAAAGTAGTGTTGTAAACCTGAAAAAGACAATGATCGATCCATGAACCTGGCCTCTGAAAATGGGGTGACCACATGTCCCAATACCTTGGATTTTCCATGTCGGCTCTCTCTTGATGTCAACAGTAAGTAAACACAAACTAATACCACAAAGTTCACACTATACGAAATTAAGCAATATATGTCAATGTCATTGGAGTTTAAACTCACTCCTACTAACATATATATTTTCCTTTAATTTGAACATATTTGCAAGGACGTGCAAACAAACATTTTCTTAGTATGTATTTGAACAGTTGCGTTGTGTTTAGAGACATTAGTTAGAGTAACACATGCACGTGAGAGCTAGTACATTATGTCTTACATTGAGATTAGTGGTTAATTAAAAATCCTAAAATCATGAGATGCTTACAAGCCATGTGAATCTTCATGTTATTTTGTGTTAAAAGAGTAGGCCTCCTATTCACATGGATTAATTTTTTTCCGGTTTAATATATGAAGTGGCATTGATTAATCTATAAAACATCATTGTTTTTAAAATATTTAATTTTATGTGTTGTTTTTATTTTTAATTACTAAACAATGACACTCCATATCAAACCGTGATACTTTTAACAAAATTGTTAATGTGAATTTGAGTTCATAATTTTTTTTATGTTGTTAAAATATAGTATCCCAATTAAGAAAATGCTTATTCTGATAAATGATGAATTGCACTTTTGATCATGTTTTTTGCAAAAAAAATCATTTTTTTTCGATATTTTTTGTCCCATAATTTTTTTCGACATTTTTGTCCTGAAATAATTGTAGTTTTGGTCCCAAGTGAATGTATAAATTTCAAGTTTGGTTTAAAAAAAATGCAGTTTTTTTTTTTAAATTAATGAAAGGGACCAAATTTAAAAGAAAAATCCCAAAATTATTATTGAAATCAAACCAAATTTAAAATTTTCCAATTTGACAAGAAGTTCTTTACACATAGGATTGGAAAATGGGTGGGTCGAAGAAATATTATAGATTTAAATCAACACGTGATGATTCATACCTATAATATTCTATTCTTTTTATTGTGGCTGAAATTTTAGTGTTTTTATTTTTTAAAATTGCCGACCGTACCCAATCATGTTATAGGTTATATGGCCCCATTATATTCCCATTTTATATATTTTTTATAGTCACCAATATCAATATTAAAAAATACGTTATTTTTATAATATCTATAGATATTGATTGATTATATATGCAATATCAATTTCAATTATATTTTTGTGTAAATAAAAAAAAGAGAAAATACCAAGAAAATATCTATTATTTTAATAAATGTTATAAACGTAAACTTTATTTAAACTCTATTGTTAAATTTGTATAGTTTTTAAATTATCGATATTCTTGCAAATATAAAATGTTTACTGATATCGATATTTTTAGTCCTACACTCATACCCGGAAATGGTGAATTGTAGCCTCACTCAAATGAACGAAACAAGTGGCCACTGGCCCCACCACGATAACTTTAGTCATGGCCCATGGACTGTTTATTTACAACATGCATTTTTCCTGACTTATCCACACAAGGTAAGGACAATGTGTTTATTTTTTATTTTGTATTATTATTGCACTTTGATTGGAGTAAGTTTCACGTCCAAATTCAATAACTTCAAATCATTTTGCTCAATACAATTTAGAATTATTTGATAATCCAAATAATTGATCTGATTTGCTAAAAAAATTATCATAAACTTGGGCCGCAACATTTTTGGCCCATACACTCTCACAAACCAAAAATTCACAAATTTTTATATGCATTAAAGTCCAAAGTGCATAGTATGCATTTGGATTTGAATCGAATTTTAAATTAATTTTGACTTTACAAAACTCATTAACTTATGAGTTGTGAAGTCAAAATTCAAGTATATGCTATACAAGAATAACTCAAAATATAATCTATTATTAGAAAGAAAACATACCAGAATAAAATAAAGTAAAGAGTAAAACTGATTCATGCACAAAATTTTTTGAAGGTTGTGTATTGTGTTGCTAAAGAGTATTAGTTCTAAAGAGTACATGTTGTTTTTTATTAAAAAATACGAGTTGAAGAGTACACATTATTTTATTAAAGAGAATGAATTGTTCTACTTAAAAAATATTATAAAAAAATTTATGTATTAACAAATTTCACACCCTAAGTTAGGATCAAATAAAATTTTCCTAAACAGTACTCAAGTATGAAAATAAACAAGCCCAACTCAAAATATAATTGTAAAGTTGGATGAAATAAAAATATTCCTAAACAGTAACATAAGCCAACTCCTCAAGTATGAACATGAACAATCCCAACTCAAAATATAATAGTAACAACTTGTGTTAACAAAAACTGATTTCGCAATGTTAATTTCTAATTTCAGGACGTTAAAATTTAGATGGGAGCATTAGAATTATGTTGTTATGTGTTAAATCATCATATTAAAATTTAATTGGTTGTATAGCCCCCTTTAATTTCTTGGATTATTTCAACTTTTCTCTAGCTAATACTAATAGCTATCACCGTTAAAGGAAGTCTTCAAAAGCTACTTTAACAACTTTTGCTCAAACTTATCAAACTACTTTTTCACTAATTAAATTGAAGTAATTGGATATCAGCACATCATTTCACCAACTGATCCTAATTAATCAATAACCGTACAAGTAATTAAGGTCGAAGGCAGTAACAATTACTCCTGGAAGATTTGCCTAGTAAAGTTATTCCAAGATTCATACTTTTTTTCCTCTCTCTCTCTCTCTGAGTTTGATAGCACAACAACAAGGTGTTTTATCAACGGACAAAATCATTAACAATTTAAGAAAAGAAAAAAAGTTATGTCGACCAATAAGATTATAGTTTAATAGGAGTATATTTTAAGTACGGATAAAGTGTTTAGTCTAATGTGGGTAGTACTAGTAAATAAAAAATAGAGTCAATTATGTATGGACTACATAAATCTAATCTAGGCTCACTATGTTTTACCTCGTCGTCCTCCATCTGCCATTAATTAATGAATTAATTCCTCTAAAATATATAATTAGTTTTGCGACTTTTGCCTATTTCTTGTCTTCCCTTCCGGGGTCTTTCTCTTATTTTCCTTTTTTATTTCAGTTACTCGTATTTGCAGCTCATTTTCCACAAGTCAAAATTGACACTCTCTACCCCTCTCTCTCTCTCTCAGAAACTGTGAATTGTGATCATCCACCCACCCTACGAGGCTCTCTGCCTCAGCGTTCCAATTCGTTTGCTCTACTCATTCAAATGTGCTTAAACTCGCTCCGGTGAAGTCTTTGCTTATACTTCCTTTGCTGCGGTTGAAATACTTTTCCCCACATCCCTGCCAGGACGATGCAATCAGGTGATGACGATTTCATCATTCTTTGTGATTTTTGAATCGAAAATATCTGTTTTCCTTCGATTGTTTTTTCGTTTTTGTCTTTAATTCAAGCGAGCGACTTCTATTTTTTTTTTTTTTAATTAACTGAATTCCGTGGTCGCCGTCGGTAAAAAAATAAAATAAAATCAAAAGGTAGTGGTGGCTCTGACCTGATACACCCTCAGTTGTGTATATTCCAGTTTTTAGCTTACCGTAGTACTGAGAGTTGTAAAACCGAAATACATGTGTGTTTGAATGACTTCACTCATTTATTCGGCTGCTGAATACTCAAGGAATAACAACACCATATGTGGTAGATTCTCTGAAAAAGGTTATTTTTCCCCTTCTTCAGATGTTTGCTAGCATAAACATCTTTCTTTCCTTGTAGAGTAGAGACTTATGCACCTTCCAAACGTATATTGAATCTTACTTAATGAAAATTGGTGGTCTTCACATTTTCCACTGTAGCATGCGGAGTTTTCTATTTGTAACAGTGTTATTAGTGTGGTTGAATCTCACATTCTCACCAAATTAATAGTGCTCAAAGAATTGGTTGGGATATTGGTCGATCATAACTAACCATTTCCTTGGAGTTTCCCCCTCAAGCTAAGGATAAGTGACAAAGAAATTCTTTGAGTAGTTTCATTGATGGAATATAAGACCAAGAGGCCTTAATTATACAGTGATGTGTGCTCAGTTGGTTCTGTTAATTTACACATGCAAGATTTTTTGAATTTCAGGATATGATATTAATCATCTGGCTCGGGAAGCTCAAAGTCGCTGGCTAAAGCCTATCGAAGTGTTTTTTATTTTAAGTAATTATGAGGAGCATCAGCTCACCCACCAAATCCCCCAGAAACCTACTAGTAATATTCATTCCTATTCTTTCATTTGTTGAAGCCTTCATCCTTCCCATGTTCAAGACTTTGTAAATTGTCAATCTTGGTTCCAACAAATTATTGCTTACAGGTGGATCTTTGTATCTTTTCAACAAGCGAGTGCTAAAGTTTTTCCGCAAAGATGGTCATAAATGGCGAAGGAGGAGAGATCAGAGAACTGTTGCTGAAGCACATGAACGGCTAAAGGTAACTCATTACCTTCTTTCTTTCCCCTGTTTACGTTTCTTCTACCTTTAAACTTCTTCCATCATTATGGGTTGGTAAGATATATCAATATCCAATAAAACCAATCTTATTTTACGGGAAAAAGGTAATCCTTAGACTTTGGGCTCGTTATTTCTTGCCTTTCTTCAAGGCATGATTAGGCGATGTAAGCAATCTAGTTCTAGAAAACATGTGCTTGACTTCAATATTTAGAGTGTATTTGGACTTGACCTGTAGAACAACTATTGAGATGCAACTAAGATTCTGAAATACGGCTGCTGATTTGAAAAAAATTACGTACTCAAGTTTCATGTTTAAATGCCATCTTGCACTAAACATCACATAACAGGACATGATTAATATATGGAGTTTACTAGGTTGGAAATGCTGAAGCACTAAACTGTTATTATGCCCATGGCGAGGAGACCCCTAACTTTCAAAGGCGCAGCTACTGGATGTTGGACCCGTAAGTTTGCGCATTTACTGGATTTCAGCATCCCCCACACACACACACACACAACCCCCACTCCCGCTTTTTTTGAAAAAACATTTTGCCCAATTTAATTAACAGTAATTGAGATGTACAATACAGATTGTAATAATGTTTAAATAATGAGTATGTAGTTATAAATTATAATGGATGTAATAATGTTTAAATAATGAGTATGTATTTATAATGGATGTGCGTGTAGAAGACTAATACTCTCTTCGTCTCCCTATTTGCTTCACATTTCTTTTGGGCACAAGTATTAAGACAAGTATTAAAATATAGATATAGTACAAGTGATGTGATAGAGAGAAAACCGATAAAGTATTGTTGATGTGTAAGTAGGAGTAAAGCGTGAGAATATAATATTGTATTTTATTTCCAAAAAAGGGAACGAGAAGTAAATAGAGGGAGGGAGGGAGGGAGTAAATTTTAGCGATGTGGCTGTGAATAAGCTTCCAGTTCTGAGTTATTTTAACCAAAAGTTTACCCTCCCTCCATCCCTCTCTGATATATATGCACATTTTAAGATAATAAGTTTTCTGTTGTATCAGGGCGTATGAGCACATTGTTCTTGTTCACTACAGAGATATTGGAGAGGTAAGTCTTTTTTAAACCTTGGGGAAAGCTGGTTTATTGACTAGAGTATTTGATGTTGTTACCATAATTTTCCATGATCGAAAAGGACAAGAATTGACTGCCAGTTTTGAATTGTTGAGGTAGTAACCTCCCCAATAGTAGCACAAAAAATTGTCATTCATGTTGAAAAGTTTTATGTATTAATATCTTCTAGGCAAATGGGTTCTGCGTTCACACCTTTGGTTCTGGATGAAGCTAAACTTTCATTACAATCAGTAGTTGCTAATGAAAACCATTGTTTATCTACAGCGTTTATTGATTTGTTGGTTATTTGTGATTTGCATGGGTTCATCTATTGAAAAATTAATGAGATTTATCTAATTTAATTTTGGTTACCAGGGAAGGTCAAATGCTGGATCAACATCTCAGATTTCAACAATATCTTCTTCAACTGTCAGTCCTAGTCCTAACTCTTTTGCAACTGACCAGCCAGTTTCGTCTCTTGTCGTTAATGAATCTTATGAACTATATCATAATGAATCAAGTCCCAACTCAGTGGAGATTAGCTCTACTCAAATCATAGAGAATCATAAGATGGATCAATTGGATATTGAAGAGAGAACAATTGAAGTCAGTAGGTCATCAGAGCCCTATATAAGTCAGGCATTACGAAGAATTGAGCAGCAATTGAGTTTAAATGATGACGAGGCCACCGAATTTAATACATACAACTTTGAGGATGAAGATTCAAACAATCTGGACGTGCTGCGCGAATATGAGTTGTTTGGTAACACACCAAATGGTTCAGGAGATATTCTTTCACAGTCATCAGGTATTTATGTTTATTTCCTATTTATCTATATCAAACCAAAACAGTGCTTTGTGTTAATAGAATTGAGTGAAGCCAAGAGGGCTAGCAAGATGCTGATGGGGCATGACTTTTCAGGTGATGCAGTTCGACAACACCATCAACTCCCAGGGATTGAAGATGATATTTGGAAAGAGATGCTAGATAGCTCCAAGATTTTGCCAAATGCTGATTCACCAGCACAATTTGGACTGCCAGATGCTTGTAAGATTCCAAATATCTTTGTTTGCTATTTTTGGAATCTTTGACTTGCAAGGTCTCTAATAACCAAAGTTACCCTGCAGCGTCTTTGATTCTCCAAGAAATAGATTCTCTGAAGTATCATGAATACTCTCCTGTACCACAAGCTTATGGGACCACTTCAAACTACAATTCATCATTATATTACCTAGATGGGTTGGGAATGTCTCTTGAACACAACACTAGTTTGACCATTGCCCAAAAGCAGAAGTTCACTATCCGTGAGATATCTCCAGAGTGGTGTTACACCTCCGAGGATACAAAGGTATACACCTTCTTCTTTATCACTTAGCACAGTGAATTTATTGGGCAATATTAGTATTTTCTATATACTGTAGAGTCATATCATGATACATGTCCTTTGCTCCCCTAAACCAAGGAAAAGGGCATTGGGTTATTCTAGCCATAAATACACATTAAAAAAAATTCATCACAAAGTTGTTTATGGAGCTCAGTATACTTACCGCTTTAAAAGTTAATGATTCAAGGTTTGTCTACTTGCAGATCATCATTATTGGGTCTTTCTACTGTGATCCCTTGGAGTGTGAATGGGCTTGTATGATTGGTGACATGGAAGTTCCTGTCCAGATTATTCAGGAAGGTGTCCTCTGCTGCCATGCTCCAGCTCACCAGCAAGGAAAATTCAACATTTGTATCACTTCTGGGAATCGAGAGTCTTGCAGTGAAGTCAGGGAGTTCGAATATCGTGTCAAGCCTAACGTGTGCATGCACAGTAATCTACCAGGAATAGAGGCTGATAAGAGTGCAGAGGAACTCTTGTTGCTTGTCAGATTTGTACAAATGCTACTGTCTGATCAGCTGCCAAAAGAAGGTATCTCTGAATCAAGAATGGATTTGTTGGGCAAATCAAGAATGGCTGAAGACTCATGGAGCCAAGTCATTGATGCACTTCTGTTTGGCACTTCAACATCATCAAACACTCTTGATTTGCTTCTGCAAGAACTTCTAAAAGATAAGTTGGAAGTGTGGCTTTCATCAAAATTACAAAAGGATTCCTTATCAAAGAAAGAACAAGGTATCATACACATGGTTGCTGGATTGGGATTTGAATGGGCATTGCAGCCAATTTTGAATTCTGGAGTAAGCATTAACTTCCGTGACATTAATGGATGGACTGCACTTCATTGGGCTGCACGATTTGGGAGGTATCTTTACTTTGTTCTACAAGAAAATTCATCGAATCAATGCTCAAGATTTGCGCTCTAAGAAGAGTAATGAAATTGGCTCTTTTGCCCTGGGCATTCCATGATTATGTTTTGTCTAAAAACCTCTGTCACTCTAAATTGGAAATGGATAAACGGAATTTAACCCAGTTTCTTATTGCATCCAGTCCTTTTGTACATAAAACTAAATCCATTTGTAGTGTTGCTTCACAGTTTCCGAAATCCAACTTTTCAAGTGTAGGTTACTCAGGGATAACTTACTGGATTGATTATATATATTCCCATTTAAGCTTTTCTACTGATAATTTACCTTGAAAAAATAAATTGATGAACTATTTTTCTTACCATTCAGCCCATATTGTTTATTTTTGTGTTTGAATATTGTCCATCTTTCATTCGTCATCACAATTTCGGAAAATTGAATCTTCTGGTACATGTTAATATCATCATAGAAAAGCATTTCACTGTAAAATCACCTATATTCGCTGGAGGATTATATTAACATTCAAGTTTTTACCCTGTTCTTCTAACAGGGAAAAGATGGTTGGTGCTCTCATAGCATCTGGTGCATCAGCTGTAGCAGTGACCGATCCCAGTTCACAGGACCCTGCTGGTAAAACACCCGCATCAATTGCTGCTACCTGTGGCCACAGGGGACTTGCAGGTTATCTTTCGGAAGTTGCACTTACAACTCACCTTTCATCCCTCACACTAAAGGAAAGTGAGCTATCTAAAGGATCTGCTGCCCTGGAAGCAGAAAGAACAGTTAATAGTTTATCAAATGACACTTTTGAGGATCAGGATTCTCTTAGGCCTACTCTGGCTGCCGTTCGGAATGCTACACAGGCCGCTGCACGCATACAATCCGCATTTCGTGCCCATTCATTCCGCAAGAGGCAGCACAGAGAAGCCATTGCTGATGCTAGTGGAGATGAATATTCTTTATTAGAAAATGACATTCAGGGGCTTTCAGCTGCATCCAAGTTGGCATTTCGAAATTCACGTGAGTGCAACTCGGCTGCATTATCCATTCAAAAGAAATATAGAGGCTGGAAAGGTCGGAAAGACTTCCTTTCATTGCGTCAGAAAGTGGTGAAGATACAGGTGTGTCATTTTTTCGTCATGCAAAAACACGTGTTTATTATCTATCATCAGTTTTGTGCTAATTAAAAGAAAAATTGATGGCTACCGTGTCACCAATTAATGAGCAGTTTCATTATTTGAGGAATTTAACAAGAATCTACTGGTGAGGATGATGAGTTTTATTTAAATGAAGTAAGGGTTAAAATCAAGGTATCAACCTATAAAATAATGTAGGCATTTGATACCAGAACTCTCAATGGATAAATAGGAACTCTTTTGTACAATGTTTATTTTGTATGGTGTAACTGATAAAAACAGAAAGGCAATGTGTTGTCCTACTAATCTAATACTCAAAATTTGAATTGGAATGACGATATTATTTGAAAGAAATGAGAGAAGTATGTTGTTGTTGCAAGTGCAGGCTCATGTGAGGGGTTATCAAGTTAGGAAGAACTATAAGGTTTGTTGGGCAGTTGGTGTACTGGAGAAGGTTATATTAAGGTGGCGTCGAAAAGGTGTGGGTCTCCGAGGTTTTCGGACTGACTCGGAATCCGCTGATGACAGTGAGGAGGAAGACATCCTTAAGGTGCTCCGCAAACAGAAAGTGGATGAAGCTATCGATGAAGCTGTGTCTAGAGTGCTGTCTATGGTCGAATCTCCAGAAGCACGCCAGCAATATCATCGTATTCTTCAGAAATATCGCCAGACCAAGGTATTCAAAAAATAATTTCCTGTTTTATAGCATCATAATGTATGTGCATATATTGATCCTATGATTGGGGCAGGCTGAACTTGTAAACGCGGAATCTGATTCAGCAACTTCTCATCACGGCATTTCCAATATGGAAAATGATGAGGTTTACCAGTTAGATTAGCTGCGGTTCTTCAGTAACAGCTGTCTTCCTGCTTCGGGGCTGTATAGGAAACATAAAAGTAATAATGCTGATCACATTTTAGACAAGGAATCTGATTTTCATTGTAAATGTTATGCTATGCTGCTGTAGGAAGAGATTGTGACTGAAGGATGGTATTTTAATTTGTTAAGTTTATGGTTGGTTTAGGGAGTGGGTTGTTAGATGTATAAAAACGGTTGCTGGATGAAGGAAATGTCGGTATTGCCAAATTATATTGCTGCAGTTGTTTTTCCCAATATTCAAGGTGCTCATTTGGTTTTATTTTCAGTCATCCTGGCTACATTGTTGTGGGAGAAGGTACTTTTATTTTGGAATTGGAAAAGTTAATCTTGGGAATCTTGTTTTTGTAATTATAATCTATTCAAACCACGAATTTTTTTTTTTTTTTTTTTGTTTTTGTAAAAATTATGAGAGGTAACTGTAGTTTACTCGAATTATGAGATTCATTTAATAATTTGCAAAATACGTTAATAATGTCATTCCTATTCATCCCAAATCATTTCTAAGTAGACAAATAGTGACTCATGAATAAATATGTGTAAATTTTGGTAATGTACATGGTAATTAATATTTTATTTTTTTAATTGTGCAAATAATTTTAGAAGTGTAGAGAGAATATTAGTTGGGTTTCATTAAAAACTACTAGTACCAATTTTATGATAAAATAGTTGTGCATAATGATGAATATGACGCGTGGAAGTCCGCAACCACTTGGTGCGTGCGTGTTAAGATAATATATATTTCTTGGATATAGATATCATCAGATGAGAAGCAAAGGGGAAAGATGGAATCGGAGGAAAAAGTGGAGATTATAAAGAAAGCGATTGCTAAACTGATGATGGAGGAGGATGATATTGAAATGTCCCCTCAAAGTGGCCGGCGCCGCCGCCGACAGCTTCTCAACAAACTGCTGTCTGAGGTATCATCATCGTCGTCAATTATTACTCCCTCCCTAGTTTGGAAGTGAATCTGAATTATTGATTATTGGCAGTTAGAAGAGGAAGAAACCGATGAAAAGTCGAAAGAAGAAGAAGAAACCGATGAGAAGTCCAAAGAAGAAGAAGAAACTGATGAAAAGTGTAAAGAAGAAGAAGTTGGGAATGGAGAGATAGTGAAAGAATTGAAGAATGTTCAGAGGCAGAATAGGATAACGCATTATCTTGTTACGGCCATGATTGTGATAACACTGGGGTGGCAACTCTCGGAGGTGTCTTTGATGCTAAGGATCAAACATGGGCTGACCAATCCCTTCAAATCTGTTGGTGAGTTTTTGGTGAAAGGATTCCGAGGGCAGGATGTAATCAAGGCAGCAGCTTCAGATGTGCATAAACACTTCATCCAGCCTGCCTATCTTCCCGACCTCAACATTGCTGGTTCTGATGAACAAGATGATGATGATGATGACGACGACTCCACTAGTAATTGATATGATAAGAGCTTGCTTCTTCTTCTTATATTTACTAGTAGTTCATTTCTGTATCAAATGTAAGGTTGTTTTGTTTAATGGAATTAGAAACCCGATTGCAATCAAACAAGAATAAGCCTTAGTTCAAACACTTGAGAGTTGCTCTCAATCATGTAATACACAACAAATCTGTCTCAACAAACAAACACAAGAAATAATAATGTGTTGAATTCCATTCCATTCCATTCCAGTCCTAAGCGTAGTTGAGGCGGAAGATGTCATTAAAGACATAAAAGCTGCCCTGAGGTGTTGGCATCAGATGGAACATCTGCACACAACAAAACATCAGTTAACTAACAAGTATGCATTGCTGTTGCTGTTGACAAAAGAGTGAAAATCCTCACAGTCCATGGATCATAACAGTTTTACACAAATTAATGGGCACTTCCCCTATCTCTTAGTACTTTGCATTGAACATCCAAGTGCATTCCATCAAACAGGGAAATATAAATCTCTTTGTTTTGTTTCTTCTCTGCTCTGCTCTGCTCTATGGGTTGTTTATTTCATTAACCAAATCTTGGCATCATCTTACAAGTCATTTTATTTAAGTGCTACTAGTATTAAACCAAACAAACTAATGCATTTAGAAATAATTCAATTCTCCACAAACAAAATCCAGACCCAACATATTCCAATCACAAAATCAAGAATGTCTTAAGTACAAATGCCCTTGATTCAACACACAAAGCCACATTTGCAATCGGGAAATTACTCAACTTTCCAACCCTAAAGTAGCTAGCTTTGAGTTAATCTAATCTAAGGAATGATTTGCTTATATATTTCAGGCAGGCAGGCTATAGCAACTCAAAATTAAAGGCTACCGTATCAATGAAAAAATGAATCGAAGAAAACTTGCCTGACTAAACTTGAGGGGGTGCTGCTCACCGGCGAGATGAAGAGTGCCGGAGACGAAAACAAGCATTCCACCGGCAGGGCCGGAGGGTTGGCAATCGACGGTGCTGATTTGATGCTGGCACTGCTGAAAGGGCAAACCGGTGAGCTTGGTACTAATATTTTGGGAGCCCATGAATTTCTGGCCCTCAAAGGTAAGCATAGAGGCATCCTGATACAGCCCCGCGAGCCCCGCCCGGTTAGTGTCGAATGTAGAGTAGTAGTGCTCCACGAAGGCCTTTGCCACCGCGTCGGGATCCATGGCTGCCGTCGGACGTTTTTGACTGGATTTGGGATGAATGAATGGGTATTTAAGATATCCTTTTTTTGCCTGGGGGTATATTTGTCACACTCAACCTCGCGTCTTTTCAACGCTTAATTAACCTTTCTTCTTTTTAAATCATTATTATTATATTTATTTCCTTTCATGCTTTTGATTTATTTTTAAATTCAATTTCAAACTCCGAATTAAATTAGACCTATCAAAGTGGGTTGGGCTTAGTTGTCGGCCCGTCATGTATAAAGCACGGGTTGAATCAATTTTTTCTTAGCCTGCAGACGTAAATGGACTGACCTATTTTGACTGCAGGCCTAAAAATTCACATGTCAGCTCGTCTGAGTCGGTTTCCGAGCCCAGATCCGTAGAAACCTCCTCGCCCAGATTCAAGATCTTGAGTACCTTTCTCGTCGAATAGTTTATCAGGCCAGTAATAGTCCCGACAACCCATTTTGACAGCTCTAGAATGAGAAATTTAGCTTACAAAAGGCACAAGTGGAAATTGTATTATATTTTGCAATTCAACAACAATATTCCAGAATTTATACCAATTTATAGCATCAAATTCATTAACTTTCAATTCATATAATTTAAATTCATCACTTTAAAATTTTAAATTGAATAATAAAAAAAAAAAAAAACGTCGACAGCAGGGTTCGAACCTGCGCGGGCGAAGCCCAACAGATTTCAAGTCTGTCTCCTTAACCACTCGGACATATCGACAACTTGTTTAATTATGTGGCATAAAATATTAATATTCATTGCAAAGAAAAGAAAAATCCTCCTATTGAATTTTTCATTTTTTTATTTTTGGAAAAAGTTGACTAGTCCCTAGTTTCCAACCCAGTGAATATCTAAGATTTTGTGTCAATTTTTAAACAGAAGCCAACCCAAGTATACGTAGAAAAAAAGGCAACTAAACTAAACAGAATTCTAGTTCAAAACTGCAGTTTTTCATATATTATATCCTTGAGAATTCATTACAAAGAAGCAAATTAAACAAGCATTTGGCAGATGATAAAACCCGTGCCTGCAACTCTATTATTCAATCTCCTTAACACATACTAATACTAATACTAATACTAATACTATGATACACTTTTACATGCTAACATTGTTTTGTACAACTAACCTATATCTACTATCATACAAATGAAACTTCCTATCTTGTAGGGCTTCACTGCTAAAGAATGATTGTCTTCGATTGCGATTAATACACCTATGGCTCCCTGGAATCTCCACAAAAGAATCTTCACCTTTCTATACACATTCTCTTTTAACAGAAGAAAAAACGTTATCCTACACGAGAGGAAACACGACATGACACGTAAGCATCAACCCTTCACTTTGAAATGTAGGGAGAGAGCGGCTAGAATAGTCACAAGTGGGAAATATGCACAAACCAAATGTAAAGACTCCTCAAAGAATGGGCATTTGCTTGCATCATCGTGATCTACGACGTCTGAAAGAAGCGTGAAACTTCCCGATAAAGTTGATCTGCTTCGAATGGTTTAGAGACATAACCATCCATTTGACGCTCCAAGCACTCTTCGTTTGTGGCCTGGATAACATCAGCAGTCATGGCCAAAATAGGCACGTGCCACTTTGAGATATTCTCTCCTCTATTGGTGCTGCATTCAATCTCCCTTATCCTCCTAGTAGCTTCAAACCTGCACCATTTTTTATTATAAACGATTGCGAAAATTCCAACCAACTAGTGTTTATGGAATTTATAAAAGAAAATTTTGCTTACCCATCCATTTCGGGCATCTGTATATCCATGAAACAGGCATCAAAAGAATGAGGTGGTGTGAGAAAGTTGATAGCTTCTATCCCCCTTTCTGCATGCACCACATCAGCACCATACTTCTTGAGAGCACCAGCAGCCACCCTGAGGTTGACGGGATTGTCATCTACTACTAAAATCTTACGACCACGAAGAAGAGTGCTGAGGGACAGTGTATGAAGCTCTCCGTTGCGGTAGCAGCTTTTCACACCCATCACGCGCTGTAGGGATGCAGCAAGCATACTTGCTCTCAGTGGTTTCATCACAACAAATGAAGTCGGAACCCCACTAGCTGATAATCCCGACAGGGTACAACTCGTCGAATTCGATAGAAGTAAGAACCGAGGGAGGATCCCCCCGCCATCTTTCTCTAAATTGTTGGGTAAACGAACCAGCGTGCCTAATTTCTTATTCCAGATTTCATCTTCAAGAAAAACCATGTTGATAGGCATAGGTGTGTTTGTGGGAGGTATAGTGACATCAGGGACTACATCGACGTGGATTCCCAGCCGTTGGATGTGATATTTGGAGACGTTAGCACGAACTGGATTGGGGTCCACAACCAGAGCTCTCATTCCATGGAACTCTGATTGTGGACTAATGTCGTCACTGGAACAACCGTTACTGAAAACAGCTGTGAAAGAAAAGGTAGACCCGATCTGTGGGAAGCTTGCCAACCCGATTTCACCTTTCATGAGGTGGACTAAGCACTTGCTAATGCTTAAACCGATACCTGTGCCACCATGTGTTCTGGTGAAGGATGGTCGAACTTGCATGAACCGGTTGAATACGCGGGAATGATCGTCTGATGGGATTCCTTGACCAGTGTCCTCCACTGACACCATTAAATTTACTTGTTCAGGCGAGGATAACGAAGAAGGAGATACCTCTTGATTGAAAATTTTAAACTCCTTCCAGCTTTGTCTTCTATCTACCACAGGCAACCCACTGAGGGAGCAACTCAGTTCTCTCTCTACTTCCATTTCTATCACTTCTTCAACACGATGAACAGTCACAAATATGTGTCCTTTATCAGTGAACTGTAAATAAATATTTAGTCAGTCTTCAGTAAATAACTCGATATGAAATAACATAATCCAAGTGTAAAGTAAAAGGTGTCGAAATCTTGATTAAACTTACTTTGATTGAATTTCCCACTAGGTTCATAACTATCTGACGAAATCTTCCAGGATCACCAACCAGTGTTGCAGGGACTTTACTGGAGACGAAAACAGCCAACTGCTCTTGCAATTGTCAAATGAACACAATTCAAGTTAGACCACTGCCTAAACATGACAGAACAGAAGTCAAGACGTGTAATTTACCTCGACTTGTTTATTTTGTGATTTTCCAGAAAATAGTGACAGCACGTCATCAAGAATTGCCCTCAAATCAAAGTTAACAGCTTCAAGCTCGAGTTTTCCAGATTCAATCTTAGCTAGGTCCAAAACCTCATTTATGAGTGAAACTAAAGCTTTACCACTCTCCCTTGCAGTTCTGACATACTCTTGTTGAGTTTCATCTAGATGTGTATCCATAAGCATTTGGAGCATTCCTGGTAAAGCAAACGTCAGTTGTCAGATCAAGTCGAATTACGTATGAGGTTCAGATATCATATCACAAAGACCAAATATATTCACTGACCAAGAACACCGTTCATAGGAGTTCTGATTTCATGTGAAACAGTTGCTAGAAACTGCAAAACAAGAGTAAATTCAATATGCGTTTAGTCTTTATTTGTGCTTGAAATAGCATAACAGGGCCTTGGCGGAACAAAATGAACAAATCAGACACCTGTGACTTTGCCTCATCAGCGGCCTCAGCACGTCTCTTAAGCTCCATCATCCAATGGTAATCATCCTCAACTTTGGCAATTCGATTCACTGTAGCATGGATTATTTGCCCCACCAGCAATGAAATTGTAAGGATGCCCACTGATGTAGTTATCGCGGCCCATGGCCAGGGTGGCTTTTGCTTGAATCTGCATCAATAGGACAGCCCTCAAAATATTTGCCAAAATGGACCACTAACAACATCTCATATTGCTAACAACAAAAAACCAAAGTATAAATATTGGAATACCAGTGCAGTTATAACAGATCCACTTATTCAGCTGCCTAGACTACTTATAGCTAGGCACTCAAGAGCTTAAAAGGGCTTGATGAAAGATGGCCAGAAAAATATTTCAAAGAAAGAAGAACCTGTCTCACCTGCAACTCATCTCATGCTTCCTGAATGGATCTCCAAAGTTAAGAGCACTAACATGATTCAGCCCGTCAGACGAGGCATTTAATCCATACATGCTGATAGGATGTGAGGAATTGGTAGTATCGTACACATTTACAAGAATGGTTTGCTTGCTAGCAAGCTGATGAAGCAGTTTCTCCACAAGTGATTCAATATCGAAGATACCACCAAGATACCTAATTGAAGAAGTAAGACCATAGAAATAAGCTTCTTACTAAGCCTCATCATATCAGAATCGAAAGTTGGATGGCATACCCATCAGTAGCTTGGATCCTTTCAGCAGGGGTTGCATTAGGAGGGAGATCTTTTTTGTAGACAGCAAAAGTTAGTATGACTCCTAGGCGGTTCGTTTTGAGTAACTTGAATGGAGCAGTGAGGACGCCTTTTCCGGATTCCCTAGCGCGCAATACATTGTCACGATCTTCCTGTCAGCAGCACAAGAATTGGATCATCAGGTATTTATAAAATTGGAATGATTGTATCATCATTACATATTCAAGAAAGAAAAACACTTTTTACCTTTCCTGAAAGCATATCAACAGAAATTACATGAGCAACAGTATCTTGTGCAAAGATAACGGGGGCGTATTCCTCCTGGACAGGTGATGGCTCAAGGTCTGCTGGATCATATTCATCTTCATGAACTGGGGTTTGCTCAACCCCATTATCCATTCTCTTAATAGTCCATTGCTGTTGAATCTCAAATTGCTCTCTTTCAGCATGAAGCACCCTCACTGCATATGCCACTCCACTTGTAAGAGGTCTCTCGAATGATGTTTTTTCGGTATACCTCGCGAAAGTTGTCTGCATACGTTAGTTAACATTAACAAAGAGATTAATTAAGAACACGATCGATCATCTTGTTACTCTAACGCGAATAGTTCGTGTTACCTGATCAATTGCAGATGGGTTTTTGCCATGGTGAAAGATTGAAATCATAACAGACATTGCTTGTATATGATTCATGCTAACATTAAACTGATCCTGCAACATCCTTGCCCTCTCATCACACATACTAGCAAGCGTCTCTTTCCTCTTCTCCACAGCATATGACCTCATGTACCAAAAAACAGAAACTGACGCTACAACCCCAAATACTATCCAACATATCAAAACCTTCATCCACCAACTTCTCTTAACTTTTCTGGAGCAGAAGTAGTGAGAATAATAGTGATGGATCTTAGAACCACACTCTGAAATCTGATCCCATATTTCACCCAACAAACTAGTCTTAGTGGTCATCATTTGGTCATTACTTAGCCAATTCAAAGAGATCAAAGACACGAACCAGCTACATAGCAGCAAAAGAAGATGCCCCACCTTCAACCCAAACTCAACTACATTAAGTAAATTCATAACCAGTAAATTCAAGAACAAGACACTTTGAGAAAGTAGCAAATCTCAACTTTACCAAATCCCATGTATGAGTTATGATGCTATCTTATCCACCAAGAGTTGGGGAAGAAGATACTAACCCCCACTTTTCTTCTTTCCGAAACACAAGAGAGCTTTAGTTCCTATCATGTTCATGTTAGCTACCAACCAAAACCAGGACAGGGCTGGAGAAATGCTCCAAGGCTAAACAATCAAAGATTCCCTCAACAAGAGCAATCAAATCATCAACACCCTAAAAGCATATCTAAAGCAAAAAACAACAAACCCACCCAGCCAGAGAATCTGCACCCTAAAAAAATCTAGTGTTTGATTAAGGTTACCTTAAAATTCTTGAAAATCAAACTTATCGGAGACAGGTGGGATGGGTTATTGAGTTTGACTCTCTCTCTCTCTCTCTCTCTCTCTCTCAAGTGAGCCAACTATTTGGAGCTCTAGACGAGGTGAGGTAATAATATGTTGGAAAGATTAATGATTGGTGCAGTAAATAATGTTCCCACTACGAGAGAGAGAGAGAAAAAGCATCTAAGAAAAAAGAAAAAAGAAAAAAGAAACAAGGTTTGATTAATATGGACACTATGCAACAAGAATCTGTGAAAGCAAGATGAGGGGAATATGGTGGTAGAAATGTCTGCTCGCTCGCAAAGGACCATTATCTCTATCCCATTTCATCCATCCATCCATCCATCCATCCATCCAGGCTATTAAAATAATCAATAATAATAAATATTTGAACCTTGATTATTGCCAAACAAAGAATAAACTAGAATGGAGAGCAATAACAATATAATAAAGAGGGCAGAAAAGGTATAATCCCACTCCCACTCACCAACAAAAGAAAAGAAAAGAAAAGAAAAGAAAAGAAATCCCTGCTTTTGCCAACGCTTCTCCTCTCCTTTGATGTTCACATCCAAATTCCACTGGCCTGGGCTGCACTGGACAACTCCTACACGCCAACTACTTCAACTCCATTCTTCTTTTTTTTGTATGCATCCACCCTTCTAATTCATAACTACCCTTTCAATCATTAACTAATTTCCTAAATACCATTTTCCTTTTTTCTACTCCTTTTCATCAATTAATCTCAATCTCCTATTATGGCTTACTCTCTCTAAATTCCCTTCCAACTTTCTATTTTAGATGGTATCTTAACCTTATATATACTCACTAGATAGAGTAGATCTCTTGTGCACTTAATGCATAATACACTCACTCAAAGTGTGAGCTGATTATACTAAAAATTGTAGGTTGATTACACTGAAAATATTTTTCAACGTAATCAACCCACATTTTTTAGTATAAACAATATCAATTGTTGGGTGGGTGCATCGAGACATTAGCATATATAACATACTTTATTGAAAAATATAGAGTACAAGCTACTTGTGCAGTTATAAATCGTGGTAGAATAGGTCTCTACGTGAAATTGTTCATGGTATGAAATTGTTATTGTTAAATACACTTATTGGTAACATACCAATTTACACAATGATTTCAGTTTATAAATATAATGAAATTCGTAATTATATATAATAGTATCAATAAATATGTTTAATAGTATTAGTTGTATACTATAAAATTTGTGATTATGATATCATCACAAAATGAGAAATGAAATACACGCAAAAATAAAGTAATTCAATTGAACCCCCTGTAGTGCTCAAATGATTAATGTCTGATTCGTTTATATAACATTTAATAATGAGAATGACATGTAGAATTTGTATGCTAAAACAAGCTTGTCCTTTTTCTGTTTTCTTTTTTCAATTAGTGTAGGAAAAAATGGCATAATACACAATATCAATCTTATTTTGTTAGTATGTCCAAATGAAGATTTCCACGCACAAAAAATGCACACTTTTTCTTTCCTTTTTGAGCGTTGCATGTCATGACCTTATTTATAAAAGATTTACTCATTTTTGTTTGGTAGTAACC
Source organism: Ballota nigra (assembly GCA_947034835.1). Classification (NCBI taxonomy): domain Eukaryota; kingdom Viridiplantae; phylum Streptophyta; class Magnoliopsida; order Lamiales; family Lamiaceae; genus Ballota; species Ballota nigra. The sequence goes on from OX344727.1 coordinate 97,084,492, forward strand.
AAGTAATTACTTTTTACTATTAGTGTTAAATTGTTAATTCTCCTCCCCGAGTAAAAAAGACATGAACTTTTAGTTAGTGACAATTTGACTTTTACGGCTTTGGGCAAGGTTGTAACTTGTAACTTGTAACTTGTAACTTGTGACCAGCAAACTAACCTATTCTATGATTCAATAGGCCTTGTCTTCCTCATCAATTCATTTATTAATGTAATCAAGACATTAAAGAAAAACGACAAAAGAACACAGGAGCTGATATAACAACAAAGGCTGACTTTGGATAAATATACTTTGGAAAATCATCCCAATTTTTATACTCCTTATGATATTATTAATACTCCTTTATGATAAGTTTATCATACACACTTTTCATATAAAACTTTTCTTAAAAATTATTTGCTTAAAAAAGTTATTATCTCAGTTCTGTGGACAAAGAACTAAAAAGTAGAATTGATTATCAATTCATGTCAGCACAAATTAAATATCATGCAAGTGTACGTGTGTTGTCGTAGTAGGCAAGTGAATAAGTTAAATTATCGAACCAAGGAAAACAAGTGATTAGCTAGATCGATTCAAAAGTTGGCATGCTTTAAATTGAAATACGAGTTCGGGTTTGGTTTTCTAACTAAAACACACAGGGGAATAAAAAAGGAGCAACAAACAAACAATAAAGTAAAAATTGTGTAACTTCGAGATGAAGTGCAAGTGGTAGAGAGATATGGTTCGGATGATTTCGATTATGTGATTATCGAAGCTAGCTCAACTTATGTTTGTCTTATGTTCCGTAACATGATTAAATTAGATCGAATTAATCTTATCAAATCAATAAACTCTCGTTCAGAAGATTCGACGTTCGATTTGAAGTGTTTTAGACTATCTAGCATCTCTCGATGGTCTTAGAAGTCTAACAATAACATTTAATAGTCCACTTCCCTCAACTAAACATCCGCTTGAATGAGCTAAACTCTCGCTTATTGTAAATTCAAACGAAATGTGTAGTCTACTAGATGTTGACAGACGAACATCAATCAAAGTATGGCGAACAACAAGTTAAAGCCGTAATGAAGATTATAAATCATCGACCCCAAATTAGAGATGATTAACAAAGAAAATCAAAGGGGAGTGCGCAAATCAATTCAAGGGTGTATTGAATGACGAACAACTCCATCGACGAACAACATACTGGCGAACAGGTCCAGAGACCCGGGGCCAAATATGGACCCTACATCGAGTCATTGATGACGAGCACCATTGTCAAAAGAGTTGTATGTTGACGAACAAAGGACCAAGATCCCTGAGCCTATCTCTACAAAATACAAGGGCGAACAACTTCTGAGCCATAACCTCAAGAGGCGAACAACTTTTTTTGAAAGAATAATTTGGACCAACCATGACGAACAACAATGAGTTCGAGATAAGACTCAAGAAGACTTTGTAACTAAGTTTTAGCTTAGATAAGGTCAAACAAGGTCAAAAGACACTTGTCTAGCATGCAAGATAGGAAGTCCAAGAGTCATGGACACCTCCTACTTGTTTAGTCTCTATAAATAGTTGTTCTCCAGCTAAGAAATACAAGTTCAAATTCACAAATACTCCCAAAACACACACAAACACCCATAAACGTGCACACATACGAAATAAATACGGATTCGACTCTCGTATTTACAATTTTACAACCCGAACTACCGATTTATCATTTACGGTAATAATCAATCACATGTTCTTGTTTGGTGATCCTAAACTGAGTTAAAACGACCACTAATCCTCCCGATTAAATTTGATCACCAACACTAGAATCAAGCTATTAAAACTCAAATAATCCACAACCAATGAATCTAATCATTCAATATAATCAAGACATAAATTAAATAAAATCTTCAATTCTCACATAATCTAAATCACCCAAAGCATATGAAGCTTAGTCCATGGTTCTAGAAGAGACACCACGAATATGGAAGTTGAATCAACTACAATATGCATAACAATAAAATGAAATAACAATAAAAGTAAAAATTATAATGGAAAATATCACCTCTAACGATGAAATGGAAATAAAAGCCTTCAACTCCTTGAATCCTCGCTATAAATGTAAATAACACTCATTTGAAAGCCTAATCTAATCTAAACTGTGGTAGATTTTAAAGGAAAATGCAAGAGAAAAAAAATGGAAGAACACTATTTTAGGGGATTAGGGTTCCCCACGGGTGCAATCAACGAACTCATGTATTCTTCAAGCTCGACTTTCCTTGCATCACTCATTTCCATGTACACTAATCTCGTGTATTCTTCAATCTTGGTCAATCTTGCATCACTAATTTCCATTTTCTTGTACCTCATAACAAGCATCTCATAGGTTTGGGTCTCATTTTCTTCGGGTAAAGAAAATGTATGATGATCGTACACTTGTTGAGGTTGAGAAAGATAAGAATACGAATATGAGTATGAATATGGTGGATGATATTGTAGAGGAGATGAATATCCATATTGAGAATATAGATATGGTGGAGGATGTGGATAATGTGGGGGTTGGTGTGGTGGATAAGAGTATGAATCGGGATATGAATATGGTGGTTAATGAATGATGCAAACGACACTGTTTCCAGTCGAATTAGCAATTGATGCATAATGCACCCCTAGTAGATTATAGGGGTGAGCAAAATACCGAAAAAACCCAAAAAATCAAACCGAATGGATTAATTTGATTTGGTTCGGTTCAATATTTTGACAATGAAATTCAATTTTCGACTTTAATATTCATAAATTCGATTTATTTGGTTTGGTTCGGTTTTAACATGGGAAAACTGAATAAACCAAATTACATATTAAAAATATTTAAAAATTATTATATATTTTTATTAAATTATTAATATATGTAGAATATATATTCTTCATTAAAAAATTGACCTATCTAATTACTCAGTGCACAATTATCACACAGTTCTCAACTCTTCTTTTATAATTTTTTTAAAAATATAATATATCATTATATTAAACATGTGTTGGATGATTTTTATTGAATTATATAGTGTTGTGATGCTTGTAAAATTTGTAAACATTCTTTCTAAACTTCCATTTCATTTTCTATCTCAATTTGAATGTGTGTTGTGATGTTGTAGGGTGATTATGTACTTTTTTTATATATATAAATACAAATTTTTGTTTCGGTTCGGTTTAATTCGATTTCGATTTTTAAATTTTAAATATCGATTTATTCCATTCGATTTTAGATCGACCGAAACGCTCACCCTAGTAGTAGATTCTAAGCTCCACAATTTAAAGTTGAGATAAGAGAGGCAATTTAGGCATAACCGGAGCCGAAAAATGAGTGGCAGTGTGGTCATTTTAGGTAGGGTAGGAAAATAGATAAAACATGTTGCCTGGCCACCTTATTTGGTTTTTAAATGTGTGTCGTTCTTGGGCTTTGAAAGCGACGACCCACGTCAGCCCACCAGTATTTTGGCTGGACCAATAACACTAGCCAGCCCATTATGGCTTTTTATTTATTTTACCGTGTTGAATTTCTTGCTTTCGCCACGTGGCCTAATGGGGCTATCTCTATCTCTATCTACTACTTCTTCTTTGCTTCTTTCTCTTCAACTGGATAAATTCGGAATATTATTACTCGAAATATATTATATATATATAAAGAAAGTTCATCCTAGAATAAGTAATTAATTTTCAATTCAAACCTAATTAAATTGCTTTAATAATCCAGATTATAGGAATGGTTTATCTTAAATTTAAATAAGTATGGCACAGCTTCAACTTGGACACGTTACGCCCAGTTATTTTGATTTAATTATGGTCAACGTGAATGGTTTATCTTAAATTTCAATAAATAGGGCACAGCTTCAACTCGGACACGTGGCCGATCTTTTGTTTTATACAAGAAAAGAAAAATTCATTTGATTTGATATATATAAAAGTAAAACTCGTTCTCGTACAATAATTAAAAATAATACACTAGACAAGGCTTTTCTGATTGGTGCATGATGGGCCTGGGCTGGGTGAGTTTCAATTTTGCGGATTAAAAACAAAAATTTATAAAATTTTAACATGGCCCCATATATTTATTATCTATCAGTTCACTCTTAATTAATTCCTGTAAATAAATCAAATGAACTCCAGTATAGTTAATTAGCAAAACGCAGCGTGTTTATTTTCTCTAAGGTGATATTTATTTTGGATGCTTTGAATTTTAAAATTTAAAATTGGTTCTTATTTGAGATTTTAAAATTCAGTACAGTACTTATGAATTTACCATTACCTTTTATCGCACAATTAATTTTATTTCTTTTGCAATTTGATCCATTAAATGAGAGCAGTAGGTGGAAGACATTATTTGCTATATAGCTATCACGGTATAAAGCTGCAGATAAGACAAAAAACATTAATTATAAGTAAAGAGGTGTTTTTTTTTTTTTTTTCTTGATGTTAATTTTTTATGCAACACATGTCTTTCATTAAAACCTCCCCATTCATGAATATAGTTTAGTTTTTCCACTAAAGTCGCTTCAACTTGGTCCATCCAATATTTCTAAACTTAATTTCTTATTTGGCATGGGCAATTTTGATATCCATCTGTGGCTGTTAAATCTTTGATATTTCTAAGTCTAACAGTAGGACTTAAAACTTATAAAGTGAAACATTATTGAATTGAGATTAACGTACATCTGAAACAGACTAACAGTATGATTTAAGTTTATCATTAATTTGGTCAACGTTGGATATATATACACATGTCCATTAAAACAATTGTTGGAACTGTTAATGCTTCGACAATATTAAAATTGAGTTGAGTGAAAATAAAAAGGAAGAAGAGAATGGTGTATTGATAAAAAATTATGGGAGTTCGTGTTTGCATGAACTCGATTTTTTTAAATATTATTGTTAAATTTGTTATATTTATATACTATAATTGTAATAGTACGCAATACTTAATATGCATATTAATAATAGCATGTACATAATAATATTTTAAAATGAGAATCCAATAAACTAATGAGACCTAGTCCATAGCTATAATGCACAAATTGATCGCAATCACTCAATAAGCTCACTGAGCATTATATATTTGCTATATGATTTATATTGTGCCTTGATGCCTTTTAATTAGATAAATTTATCAATATATCATGATCGATCTTAAATAAAAAGACACAAATATTGCTCCGACATTGTTGTTTTTAGCTTTATCGAAGAGAGATAACTCTATTTTCTCAACATATTGTCAAACTTTAGATTTGAAACTTTAATATAAATACTAATTTATAAGTTTATATTTAGATAGGTTTTTCATCACTAATCTAATGTGTTTTCCGTTACATCTCCACCAGAAAATTAATTAATTGGCTGAAAAAAATGTGGTTATCTTATCCCTTCAAACAAAACTACAACAAACATTCTTATGTCATCTTGTAAGAACGCTTTGCAAGACGTTTAATCAAAGATTAAGACATATTCTACCTGATTCTTTCCACAGCTGACATCAACACTAGCTAATATATAACTCTCAAAATACAACTCTTACTCTTTTCTGAAAATAAAAAATAATTGATTCTTGCTTGCCGGCAATGTGTAGCCTACAATTTTGGTCCGTGAGATGAATTCATACGTGGAAAAATCACCTGAAAAGGAAGAAAATGTGGGCTTTAACATTATTAAACTACTAAACTTTTCTTAGTTTATTAAATTTTATATTAGTTGATGCTATGGAACAATTCAATGGTGGAATTTGCTTAAATTTGTATGATACCGATTCATCCACGTGATAGAAGATGGGAACTTGCCAACCTTGTTTTTTTTTTTTTCTCTTTAAATAATTATGAACTTAATGTGACCAAAGCACTAGGCAAAATATTCCACAAAAATGCAGGCTACATGTGTAGGATTACACACATATTATATAAATAAATAAATAAATAAATAAATAAAAAGATGGCGCGCCCAAACAGATTAGTGAGTCTGCGTTTTCAGATGCTTAATCTTTTATTATTACAAGATGACTTTAATTATTTGCCCAATAGCCGCAAAAGGAATACTTTATGTTGGTGTTTGAGAAATTTGAAGGCGAAATAAAATTTGATATTTGAAAAAGTTCAATCAACCTTTATTCTAATTAAATTAATTATACTATCAAGTGAGATGATATTAATAAAATAAAATGCTTGAAAATTGATTTAGGGTGCATTGCTTAAAGTTTGACCTTGTTAATCGCGTTTTGGATTCACAAGAAAACTTGTTTCCGGGAATCGGAATCAAATGCAATAAGAAAGAAATTGAAAATCACACAAGAACACCAGATTTACGTGGTTCGGAGAAGAACTCCTACGTCCACGGGATCCGAGAGGATAGAGTATTCCACTAAGAAAAGAATTGAAAGTTACAAGTTACAATCTCACAATCTCTCGTGTTTGCGCTCACAGATGAAGATCTAAAAGTTATTCTCTCAGTTGAGAAACCCTCCTTTTATAATACAGAGATTGGAAACGAACCCTAGGTTCGATTCAGTTGTAACAAACTCAATGTAAGCAGTTATCCAGCTGGCTAACGACTTCAATAACCGCCATGGTTGATTCAGTTAGAACCGCCTTCGAATTAGCTTCAATTTGGTGTACTTCGCGAATATCGGACTTCAGGATCAGATGACAAACCTCCTCTGGCTCTGGTCCTTTTTCACCAGATGACCTCTGGTCCCAGACCTCCTCTGATAGATCTCTTATGATGACTTATCTACCAGACTCGTCTGACCAGACCTTACCTGATGGACCTCCTCTGATAGCTCACCTGCCAGACTCTTCTGGTCAGGCTTCTCTGGTCAACCTCATCTGGTCCACCTCCTCTGGTACTCCAAATTCACTAACTCCCACGGCTAACACTTTACCAACATAGCTTCCTACTGAATTAAGCCCAGCAGATTACATACTTCACATTTGAACCTTCACAATTCTCCACCTCAGATGAGAAGTATCAATCCTCTCCTCCTCTCCTCCATGCTCCAGCTTGGGCCTAAGGAACATCCCATACACTCATCTTTACCAATTCAACACAGAATTTGAATTTCGTCCCTGGTAAAGACTTTGTACACATATCTGCAGCATTGTCCTCTGTAGATATCTTCTGGATGAGAACCACTCCTTTATCAATGATTTCCCTTACAAAATGCAACCTTACATCAATATGCTTTGATCTCTCATGGAATACTTGATGTTTCACCAGATGAACTGCACTCTGATTATCACAATGAATGACCACAGCCCTTTGACTTATCCCAAAATCCTTGATTATGCCTTTCAACCACAAAGCCTCCTTAACAGCCTCAGATACTGCAACAAACTCTGCTTCTGTAGTAGACAATGTAACTCCACTCTGCAGAACAGATCTCCAGCTTACAGCAGTATTGTACAGAGTAAAGATATACCCTGTTAAGGATCTTCTGGTGTCCAGATTAGCAGCAAAATCAGAATCTACAAATCCTTCCAGTGGACTCTTCTGGTCAGTCATCCTCTCAAACATCAGACCCAGATCAGATGACCCCTTAAGGTATCTGAATATCCATTTCAAAGCTTCCCAATGTAATCTCCCAGGATTAGCCATGTATCTGCTCACCATACTCAATGAATAAGCTAAGTCTGGTCTGCTGCAGACCAGAGCATACATCAGGCTTCCAACCCCACTTGCATAAGGTACTTTCATCATAGTCTTCTTCTCTTCATCAGACTTTGGTTCCATTTCCTTAGATAATTTGAACTGTTGTCCCAGAGGAGTTGACACAGCTCTACTCTCATGCATGTTAAACCTCTTCAGGACCTTCTCAATGTAACTCTTCTGGGATAAGAATAGTCTTCCAGCTTTTCTGTCCCTAAGAATATCCATTCCAAGAATCCTCTTAGCATTTCCCAAGTCCTTCATATCAAATCTAGCACTTAGCTTCCTTTTGATACTCTGAATCTTCAGAAGGCTTTTACTGGCAATAAGCATGTCATCTACATAGATCAGAAGATAGGCTATCACATCACTACCTTGTCTTTCCAGGTATACACAAGTGTCATACTTGCTCCTTACAAAACCAATGGATAGCATAACTTCATTGAACTTCTTGTGCCACTGCCTTGGACTTTGCTTGAGGCCATACAATGATTTCTTGAGCAGGCACACTTTCCCTTCACTCCCTGGTTCAACAAACCCTTCTGGCTGGTGCATGTACAGATCCTCAATAAGATCACCATGCAGAAAAGCTGTCTTTACATCAAGTTGTTGTAGCTCCAGATCCTCTTGGACTACTCTGCTCAGAAGTAATCTGATTGAACAATGCTTAACAACAGGTGAGAAAACCTCATTGTAATCAATTCCTTCCCTCTGAGTAAATCCTCTGGCAACTAACCTGGCCTTAAACCTCACCTGATCTTTCACACCAGATTCAAGCTTTCTTTTAAACAACCATTTACAACTGATTAGCTTCTGCCTAGGTGGCTTATCAACAAGAATCCAAGTTTGATTCTTCTTAAGAGACTCCATCTCTTCTGTCATGGCTGTCACCCATGACTCCCTATCATCACACTCAAGGGCTTCCCTGTAGCTTTTAGGTTCATGGTACTCTATGGCTTCTGCTGTAACAAGTGCATAGGAGACCAGATCCACACGGCCAAACCTTGCTGGAGGATGTATTTGTCTTCTGGATCTGTCTCTTGTCAAACTATAATTTCTCAAGTCTGCTTCTGGCACTTCTTCCTCCTCTTCTGCAGGTGCACTATCCTCATCTGATGACCCATTCTCTCCTGTTTCCTGCTCTGGTTCAGAACCAGATGCACTCTCATGATTATCATGATCAGGCTCAACCTCAACTTGAGTAATTGGCTCAGAAATAACCCCATCCATCTCCTCAGCTGATGGCTCCCTATCACCTCCACCTGACTTGTATCCCATCTGAGATTCATTAAACACAACATCTCTACTGGTAATACACTTCTGGTTTCCAGGCTCCAGACACCACAGCTTATACCCCTTAACACCTTTTGGATACCCAATGAAAACACATTTTAAAGCTCTAGGTTCAAGTTTGTCTTGCCTCACATGAACATAAGCTAGGCATCCAAACACTTTCAACTTTGAGTAATCTGATATCTTTCCATACCAAACCTCATCTGGGGTTTTAAACTCAATAGCAGATGATGGCACTTTATTAATGAGATACACAGCTGTGTTAACAGCTTCCCCCAAAAAACTCTTAGGTAAATGAGCATCAGATAACATACACCTAACCCTTTCCAGAATAGTTCTATTCATCCTCTCTGCTAGACCATTCTGCTGGGGGTTTGAAGGAACATTTTTATGCCTAGTAATACCCTTCTCCCTACAGAATTGTTGAAACTCCTCTGATAGGAATTCAAGCCCATTATCAGTCCTTAAGTGCTTGATAGTCCTGCCTCTCTTATTCTCAAGTTCAATCAACCATTCTTTGAACTTAGAGAAGGCATCACTCTTCTGTTTAAGAATGTAAACCCAAACTTTTCTGGAATAATCATCAATAAGGGTAAGGAAATACCTGCCTCCACCATGAGTGGATACCCTTGCTGGGCCCCATACATCAGAATGTATATAATCCATAACCTCCTTGGTGGTATGCTTCCCTTTCTGGTATGCTTGCTTCTTTGATTTCCCAAGAACACACCTCTCACAGAATTCCAGCTTACATATCCTCTTCCCAGGGATTGCTCCCTTCTTGGATAACTCCACCAGGCCCTTCTCACCAACATGTGCCAATCTCTTGTGCCACAAGTTAACCTCAGAAGACCCCATGGTAACATCAGCTGACCCTGTAACAGTTCTTCCAATCAAAGTATACAAACCATTCTTGATAGCCCCCTTCATGACAATCCTTCCAGATTTGGTTATAGACAGACTTCCCCTGTCTGTCTTGAATTCAAACCCCTTTGAATTCAAGGTACCAAGAGAAACAAAATTTCTCTTTAACTCAGGAACAAACCTGACATCAGATAAGATCCTATCAACCCCATCAAACATCTTGATTTTGATAGAACCAGATCCTTGCACTCTACAGCTCTCATCATTACCCAAAAGAACAAGACCTCCATCAATTTTCTCAAGATCCAGGAACCAGTCTTCATGTGGACACATATGAAAAGTACACCCAGAGTCCAGGACCCACTCTTGACTTAGCCTCTCATGACTAACCATCAAGACCTCTGCACTATCATATCCTTCAACCTCCACAACAGCTGCATCTCCATCTTGATCACCTTGATTGTCTTTCTTCTTTCTTTCAGGGCAATTCTTTCTCAGATGTCCTTCCTTATGGCAAGTGAAACACTTCCTCTTCTCAACAAAATCAGATTTCTTCCCACCCTTATTCCCTTTTCCACCATCCTTCTTCTTGGACTGAAACCCCTTCTTCTTCTTGGATTGAACATTCAATCCTTCAGCAGGCTTCTTCCCATCAGCTTGGATCTGTAGGAACTTGGTTTTCAGGGCAGTTTGAACATCATCAAACATCACCTGATCTTGTCTTCCAAATAACAAGGCATCTTTGAAATTTTCCAGAGACTTAGGTAGGGCATTCAACAGCATCAATGACTTATCTTTATCATCAATTGTAACATCCAAACTCTCTAGATCATCCACCAATCTGTTGAACTCGTCCAACTGATCACCAAGATTCTTATCTTCACTCATTTTGAAGACTTGAAGCTTCTGTTTCATGTATAACTTGTTCGTAACAGACTTGGTCTGGTATAACTGCTCCAACTTATTCCAGATCCCAAGAGCGGTTTCCTCCTTTGATACTTCCCTCAATGGCTTGTCCCCAAGACACAAGATAAGCGCACTGTGTGCCTTCCTCTTGTTCTCCTCCACCTTCGCCGGATTAGTTCCAGAAGCCACCTGTGTTGGGAAAATATAGGGGTGCCCGGAATCTATTCGGGATGAATTTTAAATACGAATTTAAATACAATTATTACTATCATGAATTAATCCTAATTAATTCAAATAATAATTCCAACAACTAATTATCATCATGTATGCTAAATTAATTTCACATATTTAACTAGGCGGAATTAAACAAGTAAATATGCGATTAACGTACCTCTCGTAGTAATGGCCTTTGGATATACGGGATACTCGTAATCACGTTCTATCAACCCAAAGCCTTCTCAAGTATTTCCCTTTTCACCTCACTTGATCGCCGGTGGGAGACGCTTTCAAGCAATTTAATAACTAAGGAAAAAGAAAAATATCTATGCTTCTTGATTTTTCCAACACATGGAATTATGTACTTAGGATGAAATAATCAACCCATATTTATAGGTGTAGGGTGATCGAATTTTTGTGTTTATTGGGCTTGAAGAAAATCTTTTCTTAGACTCTAAGAAATCTTGAATATATCTCATATATTCTTTTCTCCACAATAAAATATTCCACAAAAATCTCACCCACCTAAGTAAGCATGAAATTTTCGAAAATTATAAGGAATGATTCCAAGATTTGGATCTTCTTGAATATATGAGATATTCTTGTACTTCTAGAATACATATCTTTCATAATATCTTTCCAAGAAAATCAACAAAATCTAATCTCTCCTAAATATGCTTTTTTCGAAAAAAACAAAGAAAAAATCAGCAATAATTATTTTCTTTTTATTTTAATCACCTTATCATTATTGGGCTACTTAATGGGCTACTTGAGGGGCCTTAAGGAGAATTAAGATTGGACCTCCTAATGGACTTCTGAATTTCAATATTGAGCCCCAATATAATTCAGCCCATTAATATTAATTATTACCACTAATAAATTAATATTGCACTATCCATCTTAATCCATATTACGATAATATGGGCTCCCGGTTATTATTTCCCGCGTTTAAGATTATCAAGTCCATTAATTAATTGAGCTTCTGAATAGCTCTAAATTAATTAATATATTTCACCTTGGAGTAAAGACAGCTCAACATTATTATTCGTACCGAAGAAACTAATTCTTCACTTGCAAGATTTGGTACAATAAAACTTTTGAGCCCACCAAGGGGACTAATCACACGAGCCGTACTCGCACGCGTTTCTCCGTATTAAATCTTAGCAACCGTCGTATGATTAATATTACTGCCCAAGACACAAAGTTCGAAGTCACAATGATTCTCACCCAACATGAATCAAAGCAGTAACTACTAAGCACACACGGTCCTATTTAAGTGACGGAGATTAAGAAATCAACAACCACTGAGGTCTAATTCTTCACCTTTCAGAACAGAAGAATTTCTCCTCGCTGTAGGACCTCTTCAACACATACTAAATGTGCTAGTGCAATCTCTTAGTCAAGACAGACCAATCTGAGCCTTACACATCGACCTTTCACGGCGGATTGTTCAATTCCACCTGGGTCGTGAATTGTACGTTTAGTTACAAGTAAACTGTTAATGTTGTCTTCCGTGATCGGGTATCACCACATTAACTACAATGTAACATGTACTATATATTGAACGGTTTGCAATAGAAATTCAACATTCAATTATATCTAAAGCAAATGTGATAAAAGAATTATTCTCATAAATCGAGTGTTTGATACACGAGTTATACAAAGTAAAAGCATACTTTCACGTATAACTCCAACAACCTGAGTCGGTGGCAACAAGGCTTCGTGCAACCCATTGTGTACCAGGAGTGCCTTCATCTTGATCTTCCATAAGCTGAAATCGTTCTTCCCCGTGAACTTCTCAATGTCGAACTTAGTTGCAGCCATGATTGCTTCCCACAGACGGCGCCACTTGTTAATCGCGTTTTGGATTCACAAGAAAACTTGTTTCCGGGAATCGGAATCAAATGCAATAAGAAAGAAATTGAAAATCACACAAGAACACCAGATTTACGTGGTTCGGAGAAGAACTCCTACGTCCACGGGATCCGAGAGGATAGAGTATTCCACTAAGAAAAGAATTGAAAGTTACAAGTTACAATCTCACAATCTCTCGTGTTTGCGCTCACAGATGAAGATCTAAAAGTTATTCTCTCAGTTGAGAAACCCCCCTTTTATAATACAGAGATTGGAAACGAACCCTAGGTTCGATTCAGTTGTAACAAACTCAATGTAAGCAGTTATCCAGCTGGCTAACGACTTCAATAACCGCCATGGTTGATTCAGTTAGAACCGCCTTCGAATTAGCTTCAATTTGGTGTACTTCGCGAATATCGGACTTCAGGATCAGATGACAAACCTCCTCTGGCTCTGGTCCTTTTTCACCAGATGACCTCTGGTCCCAGACCTCCTCTGATAGATCTCTTATGATGACTTATCTACCAGACTCGTCTGACCAGACCTTACCTGATGGACCTCCTCTGATAGCTCACCTGCCAGACTCTTCTGGTCAGGCTTCTCTGGTCAACCTCATCTGGTCCACCTCATCTGGTACTCCAAATTCACTAACTCCCATGGCTAACACTTTACCAACATAGCTTCCTACTGAATTAAGCCCAGCAGATTACATACTTCACATTTGAACCTTCACAGACCTTATCCTGGAATTTAATAAATTAAATTACAGGAAGAACAATTTTTTTTCATACTTGCTTATGATTAATTACAATTAATCTGTTCATTTCAATATCTTTCACGTTCAAACGAACCCCATATTATTTATGGCCAAAGTTATATACAGTCCTATCTTTTGTTAATACAACTCCATTAAAAAGTGTTCGGAATTTTTTTTCGAAAATTTTGACAATTTTCAGGAAAAAAAATTCGAAAATACAAAAAAAAAACATTAAACATATGAATTTTCTTTTTTGGGTGGGGTGTATTCACAAAACATGGGACTGTATTTAACCTGGGTCATTATTTATTCATCATAGTTGGGTTACTTGGTTGCTTTTTGCTGGACTTAGGCCCAGTTATTCGTAGTTAATGGGCCGGACACATGGGCCGGCGTGGATTAATTGCTATTAAATTCTAATCCCGGAAATTTAAAAAACAAAAAAAACAAAAAATCAATTTACAGCGTAAGGCAGTCTACACCAGATCATCCAATAATCTCACGCCACGTAGATTATACACGCGTTTGACCCAATCACAAGCTAGGCTGTGACATTGACTTGGCCACGCTGTAACACTCTGTCTTATAAATAGCTGTAAAGGGCAAAAGACTTATTTTAAATTAATTGATTATTATTTAGAGAGAGAAAATCCGGAGAGGGGAAAAAGGAAAAAAAAAAAAAAAAAAGTGAACAAATAAAGAGATCGGTGTCCGATTACCTCGCCGGAGCTGAATCCCCTGTAATTTTGGCTGAATATTTAGTTGGTAGTTTTACCGGGTAGCCGATCCCGCATTACCAATGGTAAAATTGTTATGTTTTCTGTTTTGCAATTGTGAATTTGTTCTTATGATTCGTAGATGCATTGATAATTTCTTTAATCCTCAATGTATATCGTATAGCGTCCCTCCCCCTTAGCTCTTATTTTGTGATTTGGTGTTTGTTCTTATGATTTTGCAAATTATTAATATAGATCATATAGCGTCCAAATCCAATATTAATGCTATAGTTGAGCATTCTTCGTTTAATGAATTTTAGAAATAGCAAAGACAAATAATCAACTTTTTTCAAATCCGAAAATTATAATTAGGCATCACCTCACCTTGTAATAAAATTGAAGGATTGTATGTTTAGTTGGTCACATTGTTGTTTGAGTTTGATTTGTAGATGACCAATCAATCAAGTCACATTTTGTTGTACAGACAACATCAAGGAGGCTTGCTGACAGGAAGGTGGAGAGGTTTGAGAAGAATATTACGAAACGAGGTGCTGTCCCAGAGACGACTGCAAAGAAGGGGAGTAACTATCCTGTTGGCCCCATCTTAATTGGGTTTTTCGTTTTTGTTGTCGTAGGATCATGTAAGGATCTCTATAACCCTTTCCCTTTCCCTTTGTTAATTCAACAGATGCTTTTTGGCCCGCTAAAGTCTCATCTTAAATCTACAGGGTTGATTATGTCAACTTTGTTATACATACATCTTGGTAGCTTTTACTTCACCATTGCGTTTACACATCATATTCTTATTCATTGTCTGATGGTATATATATAGTGTCAATTGCAAGCATTTTACTCAGCTTTGTGTCTAAATGCTAGCAGAGAATGCATTCTCTTCATTTTTTGTTACCTTTCAGTATGTTGCATGTTTACATTCCTTTTTTCCTTCTCAGCACTCTTCCAGATAATCAGGACTGCTACAAGCGGAGGAATAGCTTGATCACATATCATCTATCTTTTAGGCGGAGGAACTCTTTCCCATCTTATTATCCAAATGTAAAAGAATACAGTTCTGAATAATCTTCTCTCCTTCAATTTACTCTTTTCTTGATCAGGTAGACATGTATGTTTTCTTTGTAATACTAGTTTTTTTAGATGCCCTTTTTTGGGACTCATAGCTTATAATTATTGTAGAGATTTATACTTTTTTAAATTGTATGAGCTATATCCTTTCACATGGTTTTGGCAAAGTATGATGTGAATAAGCTTATCATGGAACAGTTTTAAAATATTATATACTTGATCAGGTCATCACGAGTATTATTAATTTGGTCATATTGTAGTTGTAAAATTTCTTGAATCTATATTAATGATATTTCTGGTTAAGTAGTCCATACTTTTTATGGTTTTCTAAAATCTATACTACTAATAATAATGAAAAGTAATGTGGTTCTCACTTTCTTGTTGGCCATGAGAGTTTCATGCAAAATTGTTGGGAATATTGTGATTCTCCTAAATTATAAGGAGATTTCAACGCTGGGGCACATGGCTATGGGCGAGTAGTGAGATCAAAGTAGTTAGTCCAATTCTAGACAGGACTTTTGAAAATTAGGTGGTGCTTGGCTACTTCAATCTTATAGGAGGCAATCGTATAAATCAGGTGGTGTTTGCTTGGTTACTTGCTTTGTATAGGAGAATCCAACTTTGAATAGGAAATTCCCATGAAATTGGGAATTAGTGAATCACCATGACGATTAAAAAGAATTGTTAAATATTTGAATACCTTAAGTTAAAACAAGATATAACTAATTTAGTATTCATCTCTAATAAAAATTGTCAAAAAATTAGTATGAAATAAATTTGATTTCATTCTTTAAGAATTTGATTGAACCAAACAAAATGAACGGCTATGATAGTCGTCATTATTCTTATTTCACAAACCAAACAGTCCCTGATCATGAGAACAGTCGTGGGCTGAGCCCAACTAATAAAAGGGCGCGATAAGAAGTCCATTTTAAAGGCCCATTTCTTATCAAACATTTGTCTGTGGATGTACCACTTTTCTGGATCTTTGGAAAATCTATTCCTTAACAAAAACTTGATATCAACTTTTTTTAATCCTTTCATTGTTTATTCGATGGCACCATCATCATATTATATGTGATTTTAGTGAATTCTGACTATAGTACTACCTGGCAATTTTACCCCGCAAAAACTTAAATACATGATATATGCCTCCTCTTAAAAATTAAACTTCACTATTGTATATCTATAGTGTTGGAAATTGGTTATATATTGACTAATTTTTTCAGGAACGAAAATGTTAATTTTTGGGAAAACAAAATTAACGAGGTTGTTCTACTCGCGGAGTAGATGAACGTGGTATATTTAATATCTCAAAATCGATTTCCGGTGGGTGAGAGATTAATTTGAGAAGTTGGATAATTATTCACTTTTATCGTGAATAATTCAATGGAAATGAACAATTGGGTTCCATCCCACATAGAATAATTACAAGAAGTGTTCCTTGTATATAAGAAGAAAAGTGTTCATGTTCTTCAACTTGGTACATGGGGACCCTAACCATGGACCACACACGCGCGCGTCCCGCCCGAGTCCGTGGGTTGTGGTTCTTGGTTCTTGGTTTTTGGCAATTGGGCTTTGGGGCCTACTTATATTTTTAGAGTACCAAAAATATGAAAAGACTTAATACCTTTTTTGGGCCGAACCGGTTTGGGTGGCCCATCGGATTTGGGTCGGCCCACGAACATGATTAATACACTCCAAATTTCGAATTTGATTTTAAATTGAAATATTCGGAGGAATTTTTTTTCTTGCTTCCCAAGAAAGAGATAACGTCTCTATCCACTGATTTCGTGGTTATCCCACGATTTTTTCAATCGATCGTCCTCATCTGCAGTGCAGATTTCCGCCTATATATACCCCTTCATATCCAGACTTTCGTACTTACATTTCAGCCTACTAATCTTAGAGTTTAGAAAGCCTTTCGCATATACATATTTCGTTCAGTTCAAAATTTCGATTTCGTTCGTCGAGAGTTTATACACGGTGGTGTTGCCGGTGTAAATTGTTAAACCGTTTTACCTTTGGAGACTCATACGCACAATACCGTAAGCACTATACGGGGTGTATTCAGTCTTGTGGAATTTTTTTTTCCTTGACTCGATTTTTCATACGAATTCGTTTCGTATTTACTTTGTTTGTGCAGTGTTCGAGACACACCCCCTCACAAACAACATATAGCACTAAGAGAGGGCCACAAATGGAGTAATAGATAAGAGAAACACTGATATATATTAATTTTGTGTATTTATGGTATCATCAATGTGTTCCAACTGTGGGAACATGCCCAGCTAAATTTCAACATACTCATCTTTTATTGAAACGGTTGGATGATTGCGATATTCAAATTAATAATTCACATATTCAAATCAATGTAAATAATAATGGATATTGGACTCGTGATAACTCATCACTAGACTCGTGCAATCAGGCCTAATTAACAAGCCACAATTTAATTTGTTACACTCCCTATATATGTTTTAAATTATCAAAATATTAAATTGCCATGCATCCTTCTATGGAGATTTGAGAAGAGTAGGTTGAAAGTAAAAGCAATATCTGGGGAATTAAGCGTCACGTGGTGATGATGATTAAATATGGAATGAGATCTCTTGGCTAGGCAGCTTCAGATCAACAACACTTGCGTGGTGCCTGCCAACCTTAAAATACACAAAATATATAGTATATATTAATAATGTCTTCTGTTATATCTCAATTTATTCACCGCAACAGTTTTTAGTTGGGTGTCAGAAATGATAACCACACTTGGACCTCATTTTTTATATTATTAAATTATTACACCATCAATCTTCCAATTAGTGGTCCCGTCCACCTATTTATTTGCTTAATTATTATCAACATGTGTGCTTAAACTCTGCCTTTGGATTCACTTTTGGGTCAAAATTTTTGTACTTGTATTAATACTAAAATTTTACAAATTATTTTGGGTTTAATACCCACGGTCGCACATTTGATACAAATATATAATTAAATAATAACTACTTTACTCAATGAAATTCGTAGACTAGTGTTAAATAGGAATGGTAAAAAAAAAAAAAAAAGTAGAAGAAGTGAGCATAGACTATTTAGTAAATCCACCAATGATCACGGCCCACTTCTCATTTGATTTTATTATTATATATTAAGGACTCGTTTGGTAGGGGGTATTAGTGAGCGTTAGATACACTAACATCCCTAATATGCAGTTTGATATATTTTATGCATTAACACTTCGGCCCTTTATTAAACAAAGACCCGATTTCCACTAAACTAAATTCATATGATAGTGGATCCCTTCCCCGTACGTGGTATTTGTAAAACAGTGAATTCTTTAAATCTGATTTTTCAAAATTACCCTCATCCAAATTAAAAACTTCTGCAGTTTTTTTCAAAACTATCTTTCATTTATTGTGAAACTTCAACAAATGCATAAAATTTTGAATTAGATAAACCAAATTCCATAACCACTGAACACTCAATTCAAACACGTGGAACCAAAACCCCATGAACCAAATCATGAATCAGAGAAACCAAATTCCAATTGTTTTTTTATTTGAATTTGTTAAGATAATGATGTATTGGGTGACAGTTTTCTTGTGAAATGTAGGATCCTATCAATTTTCCTTCCTCTCACGATCAATGGATTTCAATCTCTACAGTTTGCAAATTCTCTCTTTGCAGGCTATATTTAATCTCAATTACACATCCTTCGTCTCTCTCTTATATATGAATTAGGAAATAAACTAAATGATTTCGACATTCATTGTGTCTTTTTATTCTAGAATTTTATTATTGAATCATATCACACATTGGGTAATATATGAGATAAACTGTTGTGATTTTTTTAAAATAATTTATTATAACCTCCACATAACTTAGAGCAGTGACATGGGTACTAGGTATGGGTTGCAGAGTTTCCAGGAGATGAGAAGAGGTTGAAAGCTTTTCAGATGACGAGGACCATTTGAGAAGAACTTGGGTGAAGATGAGGGTAATAATGTTAATTCAAAATTAATTAAGAGAATTAATTCATAAAAACAAATATAATATTACAAATAATACAACAATTGCTTATGTGATTATTTTGTACCAAACTAAAGATATATAAATAAAACTCGTTTAATGAATTATTGTTTAAGCTATCTTGTTTTATCATATACATACTACCAAACGAGCTGTAAAGATTTAATCCCTTACCTATAGCATTTTACTTGCCAACTATGATTGAGTAACAAGTACGAAAATGACCCTACGTTCATTTTTTAACTCTAGGGCGCTTGGTTAATAATCATGATCGATTACAAAATTATCGTCTTCCTCAATTTTAATTATCATATTCCCTTTCTACCACCATTCTCCTATTTATCCAACAACCACCATTTGTTGTCCACTTTATTTTAAAATTGGAGCATGACACTAGAAATGAAATCGCCATTGGAACAATTTCCCCCCAATATATTATTTTTATTATGGAGGTATAGATGAAAAATAAATTTTCATTTCCATTACTATTGAAGAGTTGCTAATCAAACGTCTTCTTATATGTTTATCACTAATGATGTGATGTCATAGAAGCAAAAAAGTCTACCATTATTTAATTGATTGTTTGTTTGTATGATGTAATAACATAAGTGGTGTACATATAGATTAGTATACAGTCAATAAACATATGATCATTTCTTGTAATAAGCTGATTTTTATTTTTTTTGAAACACAGAAAAAACAAGGCGCAAGAAATTGAACGTACTATGAAATTTCATAGCTAAGTGCTAAGAAATTGAATGTACTCATAGCCATGAATTGTCATAAATAAAATTGAATTAAATGCTTGGTAATTTGGCATCAAGGTGGTCCCTGAATTATTGTTATTTGGCCGGTTTTGAATTAAGGGTAGTGGTAATTGCGAAATCGATCAATTTAATAGGGGTCAACATACGTATTTGTTACCTTTCAAAAAGAAATATAGGAGTATATATTTTGTAAAATTTAATATACATGAATTACGATAATTTGAGTATATATTTTTTTACAAAAAAATAAGTACATATTTTCCAATATACCGAAATCAGCCTATTGATCAGGACCAATTTTAGCCACTAAGGTTTATGATGTGTTTGTAAACTCAACTCACGATTTAAAAATACTTTTAAAAGCTAAAATTACAAGAGAACAATTTTAGAAATAACTGTGTTTGTAAACATGCTTTTATTCTCTAAGTAATTAATGCAACCACTCAAACTTATTTATTATCATTGTTACAACACTTAATGCAAGGACCAATCAAGCATTGGGTTTTAAATTCGACAAAAATAATCAAAATATGATATGGAGTAAAGGGGCAAAATTTTACCAAGCACGGAAACGAATTTTTGTGATACAAAAAGAAAAAAAATAGGGATATAAGAGGGACGACTCTTTATAAGTTAAGAATTGAAATAAATAATAACACATATAAACTAAATATGTGTATAGACTATAGAGAGAGACCTAACTCCATCATAAATTAACAAGTCAACCCTCTAAACCTTAATTATACCTTCCAACCAAGGACGTATCCAATATTTTGATCCAAAAGAACGAAATATATAGAAGGTAAAAAAATTGAATCTAAGGAGGACGAAATATATAGAGGGTAAACTTTTTCTGGAAATTTAAATAAAACATCCAATTATTAAGTGAAATTATTTCAAAAGTACTAATGATGAAAACTGAGAGTTTGTTATAAATATGTGTATATAAATAATGCGACTGGAGTGAGCAGGGTAGGGAAATACGTTTGTTTTTCTTTTAGTTTTTTCAATTAACAAATTTGAAATTTTAAAGCACATATCGGGCTTTTAAAAGGACGATCATCTTTATTTTAAAGCACATATATATATATATATATTTTTTTTTAGATTCCTAAAAAGGTGAATATTTCACTGTCAAATATTCAGTTTTTAATCTTTAATCATCTAAATAATGACAAATGAAAATCATTTACGTGGCATGGTCTTAATTTAATGCATTATTATTTCAACAATAGTTTCTCCAAGGCCCATTGCCTCGAGATAAATTTCAATATCTAAAATCCAAGATAAATATTTTTTTCCAGTGATATGTGAAAAAAAAAGCATTATCTTATATATCTCAAAGACTGATCAAATATATAATATATACTTGTGTTTATCCATATATCTTAAATCTTGACTAACTCAAAATAGAGATTTGTATTGATAATGTGTTGCGAGAGAATTATAGAGAGAGATGAAGAAGACAAAATATAGAGAGGAGATAATGTAGGGAGAATATTTGTATTTAACTTTTCACACACCACATATTTATACACGAACTCCATGAACTTAAATTAATGAAGTAAATGAATGGACCCTTCTAAGTATAATGGAGAATACTTGAATCTTTTAGGAGAATGTATAAATTAATTCATGTATTTACATGGAAACCAAAATGAGAACAGTGTACATAAATGATTATATATATATTTAGTGTGCGGTGGACGGTTGATTAATTAAGCTATTGACATTGAGCTGAGATATTTGTTATGTTGTGGCAGGTGACCACTTGAATCTGATGTGAGTAATACAAACCATAGAAGATTTTTTAAGGTGAAAAATGGTCCCAATAATTAGGATATTTATCTCAGCTAGCGTACATCATTGCGACTCACCACCATACTGCACTGGACGCTTACCACTCCCAGATTCCCGCGGTTTCTCCTGCGTTCTTGTACCAATCTGTCACTCAAGAACTAACTGAGCTATAATTATTATCCAACTAAAACAATATGTTTAATCTTATTTATCCTTATCAATCTATACCTACTTGTTTGGGGTTGGAGGGTGGAGTATGTAAATCAAAGTCACAATATATTTATGGAATTAGGCTCCATTTGCTAGACCCTATTAGGACCAAATAGTTTGGATATCTTATACAAACACATCTTTGGCTGTCACTTTGAAGGCCCAAGATAGATGCAAGGCCATTCGCTAATCATTATTCCATTGCGATCAATCATCTCAATAAATTGGTATAATTTAAAATCTCATCTCAACAGTATCAACATAGTGCGAAAATTACATAAATAAAATAGGATAATTATATTATAACTTTTCCATTATTTTTTAACTGCATGCTCTATCAACTGTGCCACAATCTTACCACTGGAATGTGCATACAAAACCAATCATTCCCATATCATAGGTTTAAAAATTGATAATATATCTCACCGGGCCTAATCGGCCAGATTATATCCCATAGCTACCAAACGAGACCTTATATTACAACCACTTTTAATTTTTTTAAAATAAGATAATCTCCATACTTCACCCTATTGAAATCGTTTGAGTATCATTAAATTTCACTTTCATTCTATTTTCCTTTTTTTCCTTATATATGTACTCAATATTGTTTTATCAATAAAAAATATATTTTATATAAACTTCAAAAATTAACTTGAAATTGAATTTAGAGAAACTTCTACAAAGCTTTGAAATTATTGAATAGCTAAAATTGTAGGTGAATTAAGAAAATGAGTAAAATAGTGACGTATGAAAAATATGTGTATATTTATGTGAATGTGCACGCAAATCAATATTTTTCTTTTTAGATAGTGTGCAAATTGATGTAAGACATCCAAATAAAGAAAGTGTGCAAATTCCTCTGAAATGGATAAAATGAAATATGTTTGTTCATATGAAAAAAAAAAATTAACTTAGTTTATTAATAAATATCGACATCATTCATAATATACATTTTTTTGTTTTATACATGAGAAGTTTTTATTTTATTAACATGGCCAATGCCTGGACCCTCCCGTACCCTAGCATACCACTCCGCGGCATTTTAGTATTATTTGGTGTTTAACTCTCTCACTTTCTTCATTTAGTAATTAGTACTAATACCCCTCTCTCTCTCTCTCTCTCTCAATCTCCTTTTACTTGGGTAAGCACTGCACTGTCTCTTCGGTTTTGAAAAGCTTGTTTTCTCTTTTTTACTAGTCTGTCTACTTCTCTCCCTAAATCTAAATCATATGCAGTGATTGATTAGCTGTCCAACTGCGATGATTTGTTTTTATTTTGAATTTCTTTACTTGCTATATTTGGATCAACTGCGGAGGAATTTTCCGTAACAGATTATTGCGGATATGTGCATAATATGGTAAAGGAATCCAGCTTTGGAAATAGGGAAGAAAGATGCTTTTGTTCATTTACTTCTTTTGCCAATGCCTTTTTTTTCTTTTAATTTTAATTTTAGTAATGTTTCATCAATAAAAAAACCCTAGATTGGGGACCATAACTGCCCCAGCAACCACCACTATTTTTTAAATAAAAAATTTACTTGCTTATTCAGATCATATTAACCTTTTTCCTTCTTTGGTGAAAGCGATATTCAGACGTTTTTTACTTATTTCACCGTGCGATATAGTGCTTTGTGGGTCTCTAATCAAATTTGGCTGGCAGCTTTCTTCAGGATTATAAAGATGATTGAGAAAAGAAGCAGAGGTTAAATTGTGGCAGTAAGTAGTTAAAATTCATTTTTACATTTCTGATCTGGTGCAGAAGAGTGGAATTTCTTCTTTTCTATCACAAAATTTCTTACACAAGTTCGTTTCTGTTATTTTACGAGATCCTCTAAAGTCATGGTTTGGGATTGAAACAAATGTTGACGAATGCCTTGCTTTTTTTTTATTTTGCTTAGTTCTTAAGTATTGCAAATAATGTATGATTGAATTTGAGTGTTGAATCTGGAAGCAACTACTGTGATTCTTGTTTGTTGAACAGAACAGGGGATTGTAGCTTCTTAGCTTTGATTTTGTTGAATACTTTGACCACATGAGCGTTTACTCCTTCAATTTTTAGGGGGGGCTTTGACCAGCAGTTGTTCATTTTTAGCAAGTTTTGAGGAGTGTGCGTTCAAAATTTGCAGATCCGGTGTGATGCACCAAGTTTAGGGGGAGGGGGAGGGAGATGGAGTGGGATTGGGAAAACTTTGGTGGTTATGGTTCAAAATCAATTGGGAGGACAGAATTAGGATTGGCAGGAGGAGATTGGGTGATTGTGGATGACGGTGGGCATGGTTCTTCAGCTAAGAGTTCCATATCAGCTTCTACTGATTCTGGCAAGAAAATGGAAATCTCTACAACTTCTGGATCTGTAGAAGCGTTGCTTGGTTTGAAGCTGGGAAAACGGACGTATTTTGACAACTCTGTGATGCGCACCCCCCCACCCGCCATTGTAATCAAGAAAACTAAATCCTCCTCATGTGCTCCTCCTATATGTTGTCAAGTTGAGGGCTGCAACATTGATCTTTCAAAGGCTAAAGAATATCACCGCAAGCATAGAGTTTGCGAGACCCATTCCAAGTGCCCCAGGGTTATTGTTGGAGGCCGTGATCGTCGCTTTTGCCAACAGTGCAGTAGGTAAACTCAAATTCTTATTCTCAAAACGCCTTTACATATACTAACACTTAATTCTTCTTGTTTCTTTCAAGGTTCCATAGTTTGTCCGAGTTTGATGAAAAGAAGCGTAGTTGTCGAAGAAGGCTTTCTGATCATAATGCAAGGCGCCGCAAGCCACAGCAGGAAACCATCCACTTTGATCCCACTACGCACTCAACTCCTTATTATGGTATTCTAATTTCCTTGTTTTTATGTTTGATGCTTCAGAAGAGTAACACCTAAAGCATTCTCATTTTTCAGAAAAAAATAAATATAAAACTTTTGTTTCCTCAACTACTCAGTAACAGATTTAACATTTGCTTTCCAAGAGCTGTAGACATGAGAACTGGTCTATTTCTGCTGGAATTCCACTGCCTAATAAAAATTAGGAGAAGATTAAACAATTTTAAATCTAGCGTCATTTTAAGTCCCTGGAATTTAATCCAGGCCTCTGTTGGTTATGCACAGGAGGAAATCAACAGATGAGTTTTCTGTTAAACAATTCTCCACTTGTTCACTCTAGAACCCCTGGAAACTGTGGTTGGGATAGTGCATGCAACTCCAAGTTCACATTAACACAAGGATATTCTTTCAAGTCTAATGGAGATGATCACCACTTGCATATGCCTGGAATCAAGCCATCTCAAGGCATCATCAATATGCAAAATTCAGCAAATGGACTCTTGCCATCCAAGAATTCCACCTCACTTGTTTCAAATCCAGGTTCGTTTGCTTAGCTTAACTCATTTCTTATGCTGAAACGTGATTTTCCAACAAAATACTTAGCCTTGTTGAATTCTGTATATAAGCTGTTTCATAACCAGGAAGTTTAGGTAGCTAATCTTGATAATAAGCTCAGGAACAGGGTGAAACATATATATTTTGAAAAAAATAAAAAATTTGGGCCCCCTTTAAGATTTCTATAAATAGCCATTGATAAGAGGAATCCTGTACTAGTCAGCTTGACATATGTTGGCTAAGTTGGTTTGATTTGGATTTTTAAGTCAGATCATGATTTGTGTATGAGTATTAAAATTGTGGAGTTATTTATTTCGCAGGTTCCAAGGGATCCTTAAACTCTGCAGCAGCACCGGAGTTTGGCCGTGCTCTCTCTCTTCTGTCAAGCAATTCCTGGGATTCATGCGAACCAGAATCCATTCCATTTCACCATCAAATGCATGAAAGCGATTCCAACATTATGCAACCTATGATTCATGCAATCCCAGAAGGCGTGCCCCTCTCATCTTCCGAGTTCTGGCTGAGCGGACAGCATTCCACACATCCCACAAACGGCCACTTTCAGGAGATCCAGCTTCTTAAAACGCCTTATGATGCTAACTTCTATTCCAATATATTGAATTGACCATTATTAGTACCACCCATTATTATGTAATTTGTTCGTTCGTGCCCCTGAGTTATGCTACCAAGGTTAGTCTACCTCCAACTCCTTTCATAGGCTTTGCGCTTCATTTTAGATTTTGATCATGAAGCCCCCCACAATTAGACGTTGCTTTCTCATTGTTGATTTATCATATGGCAGGCAATTGATCAAATTACTTTCCAGGTGGAGATAATGAATGCTCCATGATTTACTTTTCTGCCTTTCATTTGGCATTTTGAGGGTGATTGAATGCTCCATCCATGATTTTACATTTCTGACTTTCAATTGAGATTTTGAGGATGATTATATGCCTTTTCTTGATTCGATTAACTGACATATTTTGATATTGTAACCATTTGACTTGTTCATAAAAAATTTCAGGAGTCAAATCTCCATCCCTCTTTGAATATATAATCATCAAATGCCTCTCTTTTGAGTGCTACTCAATTACCACTCCCTCCGCCCTGCATTAGTCTTAACACATAATGTGACACTATTTAAGAAAATTGTTGGAAAGTGACTTTTTTTTTTTTTTTTGAGTTTTATTTCAATATAAAATGGTATTGTGAGGGTGTATAATTGAGTGTTATTTCCATTTTAGAGCTATGAA
This sequence comes from Ballota nigra, assembly GCA_947034835.1. Lineage (NCBI taxonomy): Eukaryota > Viridiplantae > Streptophyta > Magnoliopsida > Lamiales > Lamiaceae > Ballota > Ballota nigra. The sequence continues at coordinate 97,111,249 of OX344727.1, forward strand.
TAGTATTGTGAGACGGATTAAAAAGAAACCCAATGAAGTTTATTGTGAACTAATGGAGTACAATGCATGCAGATACCATTTTGTTCCAAACTTTGACCATCCATTGCTAACAGGTATAACGGGAGCAATATTATTAGAGCATGTTTATTTTGTTGGATCAAAAGGAATTGATATTCTAATCTCATTTTTTCACGTTACACAGGGAGTTGAACTAATTGTTCCGTGAACAAAAGAAAATTATTTATCATACACTTCAAAGCGAACGAGCCTAATGGCTTTGGTAATTGTTGGTATAAGACACTGAATAAAATCATACAATTAGAAGATCGCCCAAAAATTTATTAGTTCCAGCAGAGGAAGAAATTGTTATGCTCATACATGTGGGTCTGGGATATTACATTTTCTACTTTCAATATTTTGACAATTATGAAAACGAAGGCATATCTTGTAGTATCAAAATAACACAAGTTACAAACAATACTATTAAGACAAAATACTATTAATTTTAGTATCTCGTATGTCACCACCTACACTTTCATATTTAGTTTAAAGTTATTATGCCAATATCATTCAAATTGAACCTAATTCAGGAAAATCAACAGTATAAAAAAATCATTATACCATTGCTTCCATGTCTTTTCAAGATTGATATATTGTGCAGCATTCAACACATAACAAACTAAGTGTAAAGTTATCTATATTTTCTTACTAAATAAAGCAATAAACAAGCGCATAAAAATGCGGCAAACCTAAATCACAGTTAATACCAGAACATTATTTTCCACTGGCTCCTGATTTTTCAGGATTTAAGTACAAAATAATTTACTATGTTAAAATGATTGACGCCTACCCTTGCACTACACCTCCTGCTGAAAATCCCCAAGGAAAATAAATAAAGGAAATAGAATCCAGGGATCTTTTAGCATTTATATTATTTTATAGGAAACAGAAGCATTTATATTAAATATTCACAATGCCACGTCGTCAATCCTCTTATCCAGGAGTATATTCATCAAAAGCAACCTCAATTATAGAAAAGAGAGGCTAAGTAAATTACACCACATGCATTGGACTGAAATGCAATTGACACCTGTGACCCTCGGATTAAAAAACATTTGGGGCGAATCATAAGCATACACACAAAATTACCATATCACAAGGACCAAGGATTCCAGATGACGACACTCCGAGTTCAAGTCTTAGTAAAATGTAGCATAATATACTTATATAAAAGAAGCTACCAGCACTAGGTTCTCACTTCGGAGACATCTAATATTTAACCTCTGCACCAGTTGAAACATGAAACCTTAATCTACATACTCAGAGACTATCCCAAAACACCATAGGTGTTTCACCTGAATATAATAGGACTCTGCAGACATGTCACTAGAACAGCAACTCTTCAAGCGCAAGAAAACACATACCAAAGACAAAAAGACGGCTAGAATTTTATATTATCATACCACTAATATATGAGAAACCAAAGTACAGAAACCTAGACAATAGCAACCAGGTATAAAATACTAACAATAGCAATCTGGAAGACACGACCACAAGATGCCGAGAGAGTTAATACAACTTGACACGAATTGTAAGAAGGCTCAGTAACTCAACAACGGCAGCAACAGGGAGACGACATGACTGACTTTCAGACACCCACACTGAGCAACGCTGGACGACTCTGGACCTTCTCAGACATGCCTAGTACTCACTGGAACAGTAGACAACTCTATTAATACATGAGAAGACGGAGACAAGTAGAAATAGACAGGCAATCACTTCAACAATCACAAGAAAATAAATATTGGCCAAAAGAAAATTATTAGATTGCACATGAACTCACTCAGTTTGGTTACACATTTACATAGTTTCAAAAGAAACAAGGGTTCTATATAATGAGCCAGACAAAACAAGCATAACACACAACAGACCTGATCATTTGCATCAGCTGCTTCTGCTTGAGACTCTTTAGTCTCGGAGGGCTTATCAGCACCACAATTCTGTCTGTTGCACTTGGTTCTAAAAGGGTAGTTTATGTTGTTACATTTCTCACACTTCCAACTTCCGTCTGGCATATCTGGTTCTAAATAACAACATATCAGTACATAGTACATTGACATAAATAACATCCATTTTCAATGTATGATGTAAGTGAGTTTATTCGTTGAAAGAGACTTACTCGGATTCTTGCCTGATTTGGCACCCTACATTAATCATGAAGAACTTTAGAACATATTTTAGGATATACAGTTTCAGACTAAGGGAAGTTAAAAAAAATAAACTAGTACTATACTCTCGATAGACAATGTATTACCGCAGCAATGAAGCAATTGCCAAAAGGAGATAATTTAATGACATAATTTAAAGGCTCGTGTTCAAGACAAAAGGGTAGGAACCAATACCTGAAATCCAGGCTTCGGAGTATTGCATTTTCTCATGTTGCAAACAGTTCTAAATGAAAAATTTACATTACCACACTTTGGACAAGCCCAATCATTGTCACGAGTTCCATCTAAGAAAGCATAATAGTTGTTAATTCGTCGAAAAACATAATTAAAGCTGCGAAATAAAATTTAGACAGGGCAGTCATACCACCAGCCTTCTGAGATTTATCCTCTGGAAAAAATCCAGGCCTTGGCCCCTGTATAAAATTAAAAGTAAATCACATGATAGAAAAGTAAGTATGATTGTTTCCAAATATTTGGTTCGTGTAGCCTACCCCAATTATTTAGGATTAAAGGCTTGGTTTGTTTTGATAGTTTGATAGAAAAGTAAGTATGTATGTTTCCAAAGTCAATAATATTTATCGGCAAAAACTTGCATGAGATTGTCTCATGGCATGAGACCATACAAATTACACCTACCCCTACCAAAGTGTTAATGAGTCAATGTCCTAGTTACATTCATTCCCATTGTCTCATGCCATGAGACGGTCTCACACAAGACCTACTCATGTTTATCTGCCTTCCACTGAGAAACCAACACTAGATTTTTCCCACGAACAAGTAGATAAACGAACACAAACTTATCTTTCCTTCAACATCAATCATTATGACCAGATAGCTTTCTTGGAAATCTGATTATGTACTGGACTTCCAGATAAATGCCAAAAATAAATAAGGATTTTGCATCATACACTATTCATAACTGCTATTAACTTCAAGACTTGCAGCCTTACCATAGTGGGGCTCATAGGGAATCCCATTCCATACTGATCTATCATCGGTGGCAAACCATACATCCCACCTACAAGGATGCAACAGATAAATTAGATAATGGGCATGAAGTAAAAATACAAAATAGTACTTGAAGGTGCTATATGCATACATATATACTGATATAAAAAACAAATAAAAACTAAAAGGAAAAAAAATCGAGTTGTAATCACAGTTGGCAGCACATAATTCGGAGACGTGGTGTTGCAACTATAATAGATAATTAGAAACCATAAAATATCAAGATAGGGAATATACCACTTCGCATAATTGATCCACTGGAATAAGGAGGGGGTGCAGATATATGCAGTGGTCGATATGGGCTGCTGCCTCCAGAAAATCGACTTCCATAATTGTTATAATGATAAGCCGAGCCTCCAGAAAATGGAACATCATATGGAGGCACAGATGTTCCGTTGAACACCGAAGAGCCATAGGGTGGCACTCCCATGTACATAGATGAAGGCGGCCCAGAGCCTACATAGGGAGCTGCAGATAAGTAGGCCTGGGGTGCTGGCACAGGCTTTGCAGCAAATTTCTACAATAGAAGTGACTTTAGCTCTAAATGACCAGATAAAGTGAGGGAAATTGATGATAACATCAAGAACTAAACATTAAAAAAAAAAAAAAAAAAAGTGAAAAGAGAACCCCTCCTCGAATCTCTTCTAACGCTAGTGGCAAATTAAAAAATAAAACTGAAAACAATATGTATAATTCCATAGTATATGCACATATAACTTAGAAAACTATGGTGTATGGACAATAAATACCAAGTTAAATGCCCAGATAACTTGGCACACTACAGTGCCCAGAGGCCCCAGACAAAAAAAAAAAAAAAAAACTAGGTATAATGTACATTTAACTTGTCAAACTACGGTACCAGACAAGGAATGAAGCAAGACCTGACTTTCTTTTGTAACAGAGTTAGCTTCTTACCGTGTTGTGATCGGCTGGCCGAGGCTGAGTGCAGTTACGCATATTACAAGTTGTCCTAAAAGAGAAATTCACATTACCACAGCTTGGACAGGTCCAGTCATCTTCCCTGCGGCCACCTGAAAACGCAATAATTTCAAATAAATACCAATGAGAACTGAGTCACAAAAATTCATGACTAGATGCACAAATCAAATATCAAACCTAACATTTACATGGCACAATTGAAGTGCTATTCCTATTTGAATTTTATTTTAAAAAATGTCAACAAAATCCCAAACATTTGATATCCAAACGAGTGTAGTTAGCATATAATCCCCAATACACATCCTAATGGACTTCGAATTAATTGGTGCCCTAGAAATGATTGCACATCCAATTGATATATTATAATTTGTTGACTTCAAAATAAACACAGCAACAAATGGTCGGCCATATCATTCACTTCTCCATTTTCAGATATACAAAGTAAACACAACACTACACGAACCCAGACAAAAAAGCATTGTGTATATGCAAAAACATGGAAAATCGCGATTCATGGGAAAACTCCAAGTTATATACATCGAAATGAAATGCATACCATCCGTTCGCGCACGTTTAGCAGCAGAAGAATTTCGGTTATCAACCTGAAATACAACAAGAGAACTAACAATTACCTCAACAAAGATCTAATTGTTGACTCACCAACAGAATCGAGATGTATAACGATAATATATGGAACAAAAAATAAACCCCAGGAAACACCCAATTACACAGATATCTTCACGGAAATTGGGGAGAACAAATAAAAACGATAGAGAGTGATTGACTAATAAAAATAACCTGAGACATGGAAACAGAACGAGAGGATCTTTTGCTTCGCGCCGAGGGTTTGAGCACGCAGGGGAGAGATTCAACAATAGGGCAAGAGAGAGAAACTGTGCGAAAATTGGTATGAAAGGTTCTCTCGTTTTTATTTTTTTTTCTTTTTTTTTTTTCTGAAAGGGGTTTTATTTTCGTTGGTAAGCTGTCAAAAGTCAAAACTGAATAGCAATGGCTAATGGGCGCTGTTTTGGGCCACCAAATTAAGGACTGCTGTTTTTGGGCTACCAAATTCCTTTCGGCGTAGGTTATTTGCACTAACCTCTGTGCTAAAGACACTTCCCAGATAAAGACACTATCCATCGGATGAATACACTACCTACAACATATCATATCTACCCTCTCCCAAAAAAATCCTAATTCTGCGCTCAAAATACACTACCCATTTATCTCCTCCCTCCTTCTTCCATTGTGCCTCACTCATCTTTTCTTCTCCAACTCTAACCATGAATCTCCAACCCCACTCCACTCCGTTGCAGGTCTGCACCCACTTCAAAAGTACCAGCCCTCACACCCCTTTCGACGCCGGCCGCTCACTCGTGCTCTACTCCGACGTCGGCCGCCCACCCTAACAACATCCCGACACCGGCTTTCAAGGTAAGTCCGCTCTATCTTCACTTTTTTTTCCGTCTGAATTTTCAGATTTTTAGATTCGCAAGATGGGTGTCAATTTTTCTAGATCTGGTTTTTAGTCTGAAAAATGGTACAATTTTCGAAAAACAAAATCATAACTTTAGTCCATTTTCGAGTTATTTTTTCGAAATTTGGTGTTTTTCCGGAAATGATGGTATTTTTCGAATATTTTTGTCGAAGTTTAATTTTTTATCCGAAATTTGGATACGTTTTCGAATATCTTTTTCGAAATCTAGTAAAATTTTCGAATTATTTTACCGAAAAAATTTCACAATTTTTTTAAAAGAATTCTTCATATTTCTTCGATTTTTTTCTTTCGAAATTATGCATATATTGTTCAATGGAGTCTTAGTTTCTTGATTTTGTTACAGGGTGGTTATTCTCAGTGTTTCCGGCAAGTTGTGTGCACCGCCGACTGTAGAATTCTTATGGGGGAAAGACTCTGGGGAGTGTATGGGTAACAGTCGGGTTTAATCTAAAAGGGTAGTATAGTCTTTACGTGTGTAATTTTTTTCTTTTAATTTTTCAGGAAGTGTATTTAACAAGGTGGATAGTGCAAATAACCTTGGCCATTCCTTTTAATTATGTTGTCCATTTCATACTTGGGGCTGTTGTTTATGGGCTCAGCAGTAATGAACTGCAACTTTATTATTAATATTATTATGAATTTAATTAATGAATTTTTGGCATAAATGAAATTTTGGAAAAGTGTCCTTTCTTTTTGGCATATCTTTATCTATGATATCTCCCCTTGATTGATGGATCTCTCAAAACAAGAATATTTAAGTTTAAATACCCGGTAAAAAAATTTAAATTGTGATTCATATCATTAACCATTTTTATATAAAACACGGATTTGATATAATGCCCACCGGTGGGCATAAACTTATATGTCCACCGCGAATGTGATAATGACACGTAAGTAAATTTAAGTAACCAATTAAAATAATAGTGGGACCCCTATTTAAATTTGTTTACGTATCATTATCACATTCGCGGTGGACATATAAGTTATGCCCACCGGTGGGCATTATATCAAATCCGATATAAAACATACTCCTAACTCTTCAACGGTCTAAATTCTCAAATTAATAATAATAATTTGTGATGATAGTAATTTGAGTAAGTAAGGATTGCGTGAAGCGATTAGTGAAACGGTTAGAAAAAATTAGCACAAATTAAAACACACCTCTTCTAAAGTATTAAAACATCATTCTCAAACCAAGCCGAGTTTAAAATACTCAAATATTTATTGTTTGTGGTCTTCAATAGTAATCGTAAATTATTAATATAGTTGTCTATATTCATCCGCATTAGAGTAAATTCGAAGTGATCATATAAATGTAAATATTTTATATCTTGATTTAAGCACAGCATTATCCAGCCCCACCAAATTTGGTGAGAGTAGATAAACAGAGAATTCCAATTCTTATCTTCAGCTAGTTTTCTTGTCTATCAAAGAGCTGCTGGAGACCAATCATTAATTCAGGACTTGGTGGATTCAAAAGGACAAATTAATCAAGTTGCGACCCCAGCTCCAAAAAATATCAATTAATTTAACCAGTAGGATTTTGCTTTCTATCATCATATGTCAAACAAACTTTGATTAAATCACATGCATGCATGTCTCTCTACTCATCCTTTGCTGTTTAATTACTTAACCAAGTACAGCTAAATTTATATTAATTTTTCAGTTTATGTAATAAAAACTATTTCATGGCTTTAATGTGTTAGTATACATTTATTTATTTGAGATACTTTATTTACAAGATTTTCCCCTTATTATCCTCATTGTATATATTTATATACTACTACTATTTGGGGGGACAAAAGAAAGATGTTATATATTAACGACAAAAGATGTTAATTTATATACTTTATGGGGGTTTTCTCTAAATTTAATGATCTAACGTTATAGTTTCATAATGTGCTAATAAATGTGTCCAAACGTCAAAGAATAAGAATTAGGAAAGAAAAACAACTTGATGTTTCCTAAAAAAAAATTATTAATTTAAATTATAGAAGCTTAATACACAATGCGTACACACAAACAAACACAAGTATATATATTATCAGTTATCAATAGGGTGCATGCACGCGGAAAATCTCTGTACTTTGATTTTATGTAGGGCTTACAAGGAACGTATCATTCACTTCCATGCCCAATGTTACTAATTATTATGACAATTGTATGTTTAGATTTTGTGACATTGATTATAAAATGCGATTAGTTAAATCATAAATGGTTTGCGGCCAACCAAACAATATCTGAATATCTTTAATATCAATGATAACAGTTTTAGTAGACGATTTTAGGTATACATACATATTTGTTTATATGAAATACTCCATATGAGTATATCTACATGTATATATGGGGACGCAGATAGTAATAAGTACATAATTGTAATTTTACGGACTTCATGTTTACATGATGAGAAATTAAATAAGTTTGTTGTTAGTATGGATTTAAAAAAAAAACATTATTATTATAGGTTTAGAAATTATGCAAAATAATGACATGAAAAACTAGTGGAAATAAAGAAATTGGATGAACATGCAATTCTATGGAAAAAAGGGGTGTTTTATAGGAGCCTGTACAAGTGAGGTGGAGTTTTAATTAAATAAATAAATTGATTTCATGCAACTTTAAAAATTAATGACATATATATATATATATATATATATATATATATATATATATATATATATATATATATATATATATATATATACTAGAGGTGTTATGCAGCATGAAGGAGTAGCAATGATGGTAGTTTAGATTGATTCTCTACTTTTTGAAGGTGCAGGCAGGCAGGCATGTGACAGATAATACAATCATAATCATGCTCTCCACCTCAAAACAGACGTAGTAATCAAGAACTAACCCTTCATCCACAATTAGTATATATATAATTCTGAACTAGAATTAAAAAAATTAAAAATTCTAAAATTATGACCAACACAAACATTTTCATTATTCATCATTCATCAATGCATAGTAGTAAATTAATTTGCAAACAGATTTTTTACCACTGTAAAAAAAAGTTATTATGGCAAAATAATTTTTCAAACTAAAAAATAATTAAATATATGAAAGAAATTATTGATCAATAGAATTCTTGACAAAAAAACTGTTTGGCATAAACTCTTTCCTCCTCTTTAAGGGACAGAAGATTAAAAGTCAATGAGTTCCCACATTATAATTAGTCCAACGTTTAGTCCTTTTCAATTTTGCCATGGTTGCGGGGTCAACAAGCCAAACGGCGCAGCTTCTCTTTTTGAAATAATTAGTTTTCATTGTTGGATATTATAACGGTAACTAACCAAAAAATAATAAAGATTACAAGAAAGAACAGCTATTTTAACTCCTTTGGAAATTTTGGAACCGGAAAAACCACCTTTTGGAGTTCTTAGATCTTGAAGCACCTTAAGTTTCACGAGCATTGTTACAAGAAAGAACACCACAAAACAGAGAGAGTCGAGTCAAGAGAAACTTTTTTTTCCTGCAAAACATATATGTCTCAACTAGCGTTATTTGATAATGACATAGTGCTTTCAAAAGTAAAATGACTCTCATCCGTTAATGTGTAGCATCACATGAAAAACAGCTCCGACAAATTGAAAACAACGCGAGGAAGAGTAACATTCTAAAACTGAATGCAGAAGAAGAGAGGGTATATAGAGGATTTTCAGTGTTTTAAGTTTTTTTTAAGACTCTGAAAATGTATTTATAGACTCGTCTGGAACTCTTAAGTGGGGAAGGTTGAACTAATTGAGAATCAGATTAGGAACATAGACATTTAGCAGTCCGGATTCGTTTCAGCTGATAACAACCAAAACTGATTTCACTCCCATCAACTAGCAGCAATATTTAGGGAAATTTGTCAACTTAGGAATTCAACACATATTTCATGTTCCTTCATTCTTAATTTAGTCTTTCATTAAACGAATCTAGACCCTCCAAATTTTGGGCTAAGTCAAAACTTTAGGCTCGAAAAAATCAAAGAGTCCTCTCAAATCCAAGACCCAAATCCACCCAAGTCCAGCCCAATAACCATTCGAATTTCCCTTTTAATTTTCACTCACCATTATTTCCAACATCTCTAAGGAAGAAAATGGTAAAACAATTTATTGTTTTTTAATTATTTTTTCTGAAATTACTAGATAATGTATCATAATTGTGCATTTCTATTAAATAATTAATTTGCTAAAACAGTTTAAATATTTTGTATGCTTCCACATGCAACATATATGTTCGAATAAGATCATATGTTTTCGTTAACAATGATATTTTCTGGATTACATTTAATTGGATGTTAGTTAATCTCAATATATGTATAGCTTTTTTTTTTTTTTTTTATTGAGTCAGTACGTCGTTATAAATATAAATGATATACCCAATCATGGTAATAATAATAAAAAAAAACATTATAGTGGCTGATGTCCGTGAACCGTGATATTTAACGACTAATCTTAGTGTAACCCATAAAAGCAACATTGGAAATGATCGTATAGATGCTGTACTGCACAAATTTAAAAGTAGCATTTTCCCTCGAATAAAAGAAAACTTATTTTTCCCTGGTTATTTGAATAGTTGCAGTTTTATTCTCTCTGAGTTAATTTTGAATACTTTGTTTACATATTATTATATTTGATGAATTACTTTTATTTAAATATTGTAATGAATGAATACTTTTGGGTACGTATTACGTCTGGTGTATTTCTTCACGAGCAAATGTAAGATCATCTTGATTTAATTATTAATATACATACAATTATTAGGTAATTTGTACGTAGAGTGGATAGTACATAAAATTCATCAAGTATATATAACTCACTGAATGCACATATAAATACTTCTCTCGAGAAAATAATCACAGATACTCATTTATATAAATATAAAAATTATATCAGATTAGTTCAATTTTTTTATTATTTTTTTAGGATAGATTGGTTGAATTTCAGTGTCACGTGTGCATTTCCTCGTGGGGAAAAAAAAAGTGGTAAAGTTGCTTTTATTCGCAGATTTGGGCCTAATTTTGGGCCTTACCTAAACTAACGTTTAAGCCCATTTGATTTGGCCATCTATTCTAAATTACTAACATCGTTTTTTTTTTTGAAAGATAAATTACTTACATCGTAGAAATTGAAAAAAAAATATTAATTTTAGTACAAGATGTCGACATCAATTATGACGACAGATGTATCATGTTAAGTCATTAGAAATTAGCAAGTCAAAAACAAAGCATCAAGCAAAGTTGATAATCAATTAGTATGCTTGCGTCCATTTCTGGCAAAATTGTTACATGGCATTCTATGTCCTTTTCATAACATGTTAATTACTAAGGTACAAATAATAATAATTAATTCATTTTATCCCTACACAGGCTTTATCCATTGTTGAGTTTTAATATCAATCGATGCAAGTTACTAATTACCAATAATTTGTTGAATTTAATTGATTCTATAATAACTTTAAATAAAAAACTTAATGATCGATAATACTATTATTCTGTGTGTGTATAAATGTATAGAGAGGGGGAGGGAATGCAACTCTTGAAATAATTAATTCGTTGACAATGGGCAACATTAATATTTAGATTGAAACAATCAAATTGGTGTTTTTCATTAATGGATTAGGACCCCTTTTCTTTTGTCAAAAGAGATGGCTTTCACGATTTGTCTTATTAATTAGGAATAGAATAATTGTTTTTTTTTTTTTTTTGATTAAACCATTCATTATCATGTAACTATATTAATTTCATTATATATTTAGATGAAATACATTAAAGGTGACCACTTATGAAATGTAAATGGAGCGGAAATCCAGTTTCTATGAGATCTGTCCCAAATTGAGTAGGAAACTAATATTCCTTTTCAGGCTGAGGGAGGTGAGGATCATATTCCTTATTCCGTACAAATCTCCATTTCGTTTTATATATATACTTAGTTATGTACTACGTGCGTTGCACCTTTTTTTTATGTAAGTAGTTAGTAAAAGTATAAGTATAAAAAATAAAATGAGATCTTTAAAAACCAATGATTTAAATATCATTATGTGAGACAATCTTCTAAGACTATATTCAGAGAGCTAGTACTAAAATCTTGTGCAACAATCTTCTATGTCTATATTCAAGTAAAAGACTGTGAATTTTACAAGTACGATATATTGCAAACTTTATCTTAGCCAAACATTCAAAGGAAGCATCATTAATGTAGATAACAAAACGTGGAAGAAAGAATATTTCAAATAGAAAAATATTAATTTTCCTTCTTGTGAAGCAATTAGTGTAGGTTTTCATAACAACTACAAACAGTAAATTCAGTATAAAACAACAATGATCAACCTAATGCATGCACTCACGAATGGCACCAACAACCCAATATAATCCTCCATCCACAGCCTCTGCCAAATTTTCCATGTCATCAATACCTCTGGGTGACTCTCTTTCATAGCCAATGGTATCTTCTTCCACAATTACCTTCATGATGAGAATATAAAAAGACAATTATAAGTTTACGTCTTAAAAATTAAAAAATAAACAAAAATATTTAAAGAATAAAGTGGAATGTTGACCTCTCTAGAGTAATAAGAACAAATTCACAAATAGGATGATGAAGTAAACCTGAAGGACCGACAGCTACATTGAAATCTATAGCATCTCCTGCTATGGTGGGTTCTCTTTTCCATATTCATTTCTCTAAATACAGATGCACAAGAGTTTGGAATCAAAAGAATTAATTTACACACTAACTTAGAAAAAGAAGCATAAAAGTATTATTAATCAAAGTTAGTACATTGCAATGCCACTCCTTAAACTCTCTAACATACAATATACCAAGTTGTAATAGATATATACCAATCTCAGAAAAGAAACCAAAAGTGTTCAAGAACGTCATGTTATTGCATGCATTTTAGTAAATTACAGAATGATGGTGCACAAAGTCGCAAATAAACAAATCCAAGTTTGTATCCAAGAATAAGTTTGACAAACATGTTATGCCCATCTCTCTCTTCCTATCTCTATATCCAAAGTAATCAGAGTCAATAACAAAAAGAAAAGAAATTGAAAAGAAAAAAGAAGTTACTACAAGAATACTCATTCTAGGAGATGGTGAACCTCTCGGAATCAATAAAAGTTATCAATAATCTGAAAAAGAACCATTTTGACTTCAAGATACATATTTACATTTGAATCCAATTGCAACAAAGAAATATTAAATAAATATAACAGACAAGCCTTTAATAAATGCAGGTTATATATATACAATTGTTATGACTTCGCAATGAACATGGAGAGGAGATGAAGCAACATCATGGATTCCTTTCCCCTTAATTGAATGCAAAATCAATTCAATTTCTTTTAGTTGATTGAATTTCATAATACTATAATTTTTAAAGATTAGAGCAAAATGAAGATCACCTGCAATGGAGAAAATCGATGGAATTGTTGAATGGGTAGAAAATCATTGATGTGAGGGAATGGATACAGAAACCTACAAAAGTTGCAACAGATCACAGACCTGAGCGATGAAAGTTGCAAAAAGTTGGCAGTCTACAAGTTGCTTCGAATGCATGTCAAACCCATAGTACAAAGATCACAGACCTGAAGCTTATATAAAATATATCTCAGTCAACTTAACTTATAAGCACTCAACTTATTGTTATCGATCTCATCATCCTTTTCATCGTCATATTTATCCCCTTCATCAAATAATAAAAAATGACCACATACAACGAATAATATTAAAGTCAATTTCAAAATAACGAAAGTCGTAAAACCCAACGAAATAATAAATAAAATTATTGGGATCAAAGACAATTATTGATATATTGTCAAACTAATGATATATTAGTTGTGAGTAAATTTATATCAAATTATATAGTACAACAAACTACCTTCTTCATTTCAAAGCTGTTGATAAAGTCAAGTTCGCTTGGATCGATCTCATATTCAGGAACCTCACGAGCATTTTTAACATGCATTGGAGCCATCTAAGTGGAAAACACCAATGCACATTAGAAACAAGCAGAGAATTAGAAATAAAAAGGAAAGAAAAATGTCACTAATCCTAAAAGGGTTTGGCATGTAAGACAGATGAAACTTACGAAATTCTTTGCACCAGGTTTCCCCAATAGCTTGATTACACCATGATTTTTGTAATATATGGCGTCAGCAAGAGGCTTTTTTTTTTCTCAAGTCTTGGTAAATAAAATTTCATATTAGTTTAAAAAAAAAAAAGCAATTCGAATCAACCGCAAACTCGCTCCTGCTCCAAAATGACATGTCGCCTCTCTAACAATGAATAATTTAATCGTCATTTTCGGATAGGAGGAAATCGGTTTTGTTTATCAAGATTCAAAATTCTAGTTTTAATTATGTGTTCATCATTTGATTTCATCAGGAACACATAATGGTGCAACTGTATTAGAAATGAAGCACATGGAGCACAAAAACCTCCAAAAGAGCGTAATTCTAGACGACATTAGAGTAAAATCCATACAATCAAGAATAAAAAACACGGTTTTTGTTCCCACACAAAAAGAAGTGTCATCACAAGCTCAAGTCCCTTTAGTTTCGGGCCTAAAACTACAAACACTCAACTACATTGTCACAATCACATTAGGCGCCACTAACTTAACTCTAATCCTTTTCTACATCCAGATCATCAAGTTCCTCTTACTCAGCAGAGCGCGGCCCCATACACCCTAAATGCAAATATGATTAAACTGTAACTTTATTGTCTTTAAAATTAAACTGTAATTTACATTCATATATTATTAAATCAAGAACCAAATCCTTAAAACCCAATCAATGGAATCCAAATGAAAATTAAATTCAATTAGAGGGGTGATATGCAACCAACCGCTTCATGTCCAACATCGCCATTTTCGCAAGATGTTCAATCGTTGTCCTCAGCAGCCCGGCTCTGCATAGTCATTCCCTGCAATGGAATACAAGTAATAAATAACTAAATTATAGCAATGGCAAGTACGATTGAAGATTAAGGTGGAGATTTCACCGTGTTGACGTAATAGGAGAGGATGACATCGGAAATCAAAACTGAAAAGCTACGCAGATCAGGAAAGGGAGGGAATAGGGGAGAAAGTTTTGCCTTGTTATCGAGGGAGCATGGGACGAAATCAGATTTCTATCTGGAGAAGACGCAGATCAACTTGGGGGAAGAGGAGGATAAAACGACGGAAAATGAAACGAAATGAACAGGAAAATTATGAACAGGGAGAAAAATGGTCTTAGGGAGTAGAATGAAAAAAATAACAAAGGCAAGGGCAGAATGGTTCTAAAATGATTTACATAGTTAAGCCACTTTTAATAGTATTATAGATATATATAAGAAAATAATGCCAAAAAATTTGGGGAGACGGACCAGAGCACACCTTAACATATAAGTATAAAATTATGGGTTAATTTCTTATTAATGCGCAATTTTGAAACTCATTTTCAATTTATTTACGATTTTCATTAGTCTTGTGAAAATTCACGCAATTGTTTTGTTTCAATTTGATTAAATTATAACATGGTTTTCTAAACCAATCATCATATATCTTTTTTTGCCTCCCTGAGACGATTTCATCAATTTTGGGTGATTTTCGCGATCCAAGCACTAACACACACTCCGATCTCATGCTTTTTTTTTTTTTTTTGCTAAAAATATAAGTCGTATGTTAAATTGAAACAACTAAATATACAGTGAATTTTTACACGGTAATGAAAAGTTATGATTAAATTGACATTGGACCTTAAGATTGTGAATTAATATAGAATAATCTTAAATTATTAAAAAAATTATATTATGTTTTATTGCATTATTTTTCAAATATATTAAATCTATAAATTATTTAAATAATATTACACAATATAATGTCACATGTTATAAATTCGTACTATCACAACAAAATTTCTAATATAATTTCATATGCACAAGTTATATACAATATATATTCAAAATTTATAATAATTCATAGTTTAGCTTAATTGGTAGACTTCATAAATAATATTAGTTAAGAGGTGCAATGTTCAAATCCATGTTGATGCATTTTTTCTTCTTAAATTACACACTTTATTACATAAGTCAATGTAGATTTACACATAAGATCCATAAAATTGACACATACGCAAAATTAACCACAAGAAGACACATGAGTCAAATTAACCATAATATGACACATGAGCAATAATAACTCCTATTAGTATAATAAAAGGGATTTCAAAATCACATCAAATCCTCACAATAGTAACACAATTGAACACATAAATGATGCAATAATGGCACTAACCAATTACCGTTGACTGTAATTTTTTCCAAGAAGTCATCACTGTCTCTTCTTCTCTTATGTTGCAAGAAAAAATATATACATAAAAATAAAGAAGAAGCGAGCTAGTATCAGAAAATACCACCAAGGAAGGGGATCCAGACGAATTTTTCTCTTTTACTTTTTGGGAAACAGAGTGGGGATTGTTCGTATATTACATTTAATATATTCCTTAGTTTTGTATGCACCATGTGCAACGTGCAACTCAAGTAGTTTTTAAATAGTCAATTGTGTGGTGCATGTGATGCCCAAAAGACTTACACTTTATATATAAATACAACAATTTGTCAAACATAGAAAGTCACTATTTTCCTGCCACATATGTTAATTTTAAATTGCAATAATGTTTTAATTTCAAATTAGTTTTTAACATATAATATATCAAATTAAAATATGAATTTATTGTGATTTGAAGTATATTTTTATTTAATATATAAATATATATATATATATATATATATATATATATATATATATATTTTTTTTTTTCACATTACACAATTTATATTAAATAATTGCTAATATACTAATCGTGCCTCAAACGAAATAATTTCTAGTAAGTATTTACTCCCTTTGTTTTTATTAATCAATGTTTTTAGGTTGCATTCTTATTCTAAATTATTTGATGTTCTGGAGAACTCTCGCAGATTTTTTCGATTACCCCTATTTCAATCTCACAAAATTTCTCATAATTTGGATTTTATCTTTATTAATTAACCAAAGCTCATGTGTGGAGAATGTTGTGGGATAGATTGCCCACAAAAATAAATTTACTCAGAAGAAATATTTTTTTATCCAAATGATGAAGCGAAGTGTGTCATTTGTAGAGATAGAGTCGAAATTGGAAGACGCGTCTTCTTCAGATGCTTTGCTGCTCACAAGGTATGGATGGAGTGTTGTCAATGACTAAGAATTGTTATTGTGCTTAATTCTCACGCTTCCATGACCTCTACTCATAGTCAGATTCTTAAAGGTAAGTATGAAAAGAAAGTAACAATAACAATTTGGTTGTGCGTGGTATGAAGATTATGAAAAGGTAGAAATAATTGAATTTTTAATGTTGTGGGACAGATTGCCCACAAAAACAAATTTACTCAGAAGAAACATTTTTTTATCTAGATGATAAAGCGAAGTGTGTCATTTGTAGAGATAGAGTCAGAATTGGAAGATGCGTCTTCTTCGGATGCTTCGCTGCTCACAAGGTATGGAGGGAGTGTTGCCAATGACTAAGAATTGTTATTGTGCTTAATTCTCATGCTTCCATGACCTCTACTCATTGTCAGATTCTTAAGGGTCAGTATGGAAAGAAAGTGACAATAACAATTTGGTTGTGCGTGGTATGAAGATTATGAAAAGGTAGAAATAATTAAATTTTTAATGGTGTTGAATTATTTTCAGTAGATAGGATAGTCGAGGATATCAAGTCTAGACTATTGAGATTGTTTTTTGTTAAGAATGTTGGGTGTTCTAATTTTTCGTACAATGATTGGCTTGTAAACCCTAAAATAATTTTAGGATGCTAAACGTTGTAAATTTGTACTTTTTGTGGGCATGTCTTATACCCTCTATTATTGAATGAATTTTATTTTAACGGTCCAAAAAAAATTAATCTGAAAAATTTAGTGATATAGAAAATAATTAATGAAGACAAATTATAGAGTGATTTTTTTTTATACATGAATCGTTGAAGGATATTAGTTGTTTTCACTGAAGAGTATTAGTTGTATAGTGAAAATAAATTAATACTCTTCAGTGAAAACAACTAATACTCTTCAGTGACAATAATTAATACTCTTCAATTAAAACATCTAATATCCTTCAATGATTAATGTATGAACTAATTCCACTCCATACATACCCATTAATGAAAGATAAATTTGTTAGAGTATGTATAGGAGTGAAATTGATTCATACATGAATCACTGAAGTGTATTAGTTGCTTTCACTAAATGATATTAGTTGTTTTTGTAACGGAAAATTTTATATTATTGAATATAATAAACACGAAAAATGTTTACAACTTTAATTTCTTCGGATTAAACCAAAAATTTTGTGCGGGTCCTAGACTCTAGATTTACTCCTCTGATTTTTCTCTTTGGTTTGATCTTGACTTGAATGATTTTTTGGCGAAGTCCTCGTCTTGATTTTCATCTGAGATTAAATTTGAATTTATAACGTTAATCCAAGGGCGAAACACTTTATTTTGGATTAAATGTTATTTTGGAGATTTGGTGGATGAACACCTTCGAATGAGGGATGCACGCCTTTGAATTTGGTGAAGAACGTCCTTTGAATCTTTGAGCGGGTGCGAAGAATATTCTTGAAGATCCTTCAAATCTTTAAGGAGAAACACCGGATTGGAGGGGTGCTGGACCTTGGTCTCGGATAGTAGGCCGTTTGTGGTGGACTTGTGCGAAAAATGTCTTGAAGCCGCGAAGAACGTCTTTGAATCTTCAAAGGCTGCGAAGAACGCTGTTGAAGCTTCTTCGAATCTTCGAGGAGAAACGTCGGATCAGAGGGGTTCTGGACCTTGATCTTGGATCGGATGTCATTCTGATTGTTTTCCACGAAGAATGCTTTGATGTTGATGAAGAACACTTCCAGTTTTCAAGAACGGTTGCAGGGGATTCGCTTGCTTGGATGCTTGATCGTCTGAATGCTCGTTGATGTCGGTGTGGAAATGAGCGAAGGAAAACCCCTATTTATAGGGTGGAGTGTGGAGAACCTTAATTTCCTATCATGCCACGTGTCGTCGTCTGATTGGCCGGTGCCATTTGATTGGCTTGGTTTGCGAATTAACCAAATTAAATTTAGTTCTCTTCCTTTTTTTTGCGATACATCGTTAAATTTTCAATTTTATGGCAAATCAATTGTATTTATTACACAATACGAGTATCGAAAATTCGTGTAATTTGACCGACTTGTACCGTGTACATTCAATATCAAGTTTAACTATTTAATTCGAGAATTAATTTAATTTAATTATCAAAATGTAATAGTAAATCTAATTTGATATTAATATTTGATTCATACACGTGTCACCATTTGATTGGGTGCAAATTTAATTTGCTTACAATTTTCACTGAAGAGTATTATTTATTTTCACTAGAGAGTTTTAGTTTGTTTTCAATAAATAACTAATACTTTTTAGTAAAAAAAACTAATAACCTTCAGTAAAAACACCTAATGAAAATAATTAATATTCTGTATAAATCAATACTATGTCAATTTGTTATTATATACTCTTTCTTAATTTCACTAACAATTTCTAAAACATCAATTAATAAAGAACGGGGGAGGGTGAGAACATGGCCATGGGTAAAAAAAAAAAAAAAAACTCTCTAAATCTCTCATTCAGATTAGGTAAAAAAGAGAAATTAGAAAGGTAGATACCGGCCATACATCATAAAGATTGTTCTTATTAAATCATGCAAATTTTGGAAATTAACTGAATATCACCTAATCAAGGGCTTTTTCCACCTTTAATTTAACATGTCGGTCTTTTGGACGGCCAAATTTATTATCATGTAAATGTATGTTCCATCTGCACCTTATCATCAAATTTAATTATTCAAACACTAATTACATATGCTAGCTCTAAATTATTACACTCTTCTTTAATCTTACATTACATAATCCTTCTTGTATTTTCCATGTCAAGACAATACTTAATTTACAAAAATAATTAAACTGGACAAGAAACAATGACATCTGACCTATTCTTAGTCAAATTAAGATAGCAAGCATTATTTACGTTAATCCACTTAAAAATGTGTTTAAATTATGTCTTAACGCAACTTCTGATCACGACATATATATTATTCGTAAGTATTTCTTTCAATAGGACATACCAAATTAAATACAACATTTATCATTCATTTAACACCGAGTCATACAAGTGTATATAGACGAGGGATGCTATATATACTTTATGTGTTGATATTGTATGCTCAAATTATATAATTTGCCAAACTATGCGTACAAAGTTTGTGTTCGTTTTAATTTATAGTTACATAATTATCGTATGTCGTTTTGTTGAGAGAATTGTGATTATTATCTGAATTATAATTGTGTTCGGAGTAAATAAAGAGCTGCTATTGCACTCTACATATCTATTAAAAATGTATAATAGAGTTATGTGGCTAATATAGGGGTGAGCAGAAAACCGAAAAAACCAAAAAACCGAACCGAACCGAGGAAATTCGGTCCGTTCGGTTCGGTCCAAAAAAATTCGGTTCGATTTTCGGTCCAAAATTTGGTCCGTTCGGTTCGGTCCTGTCCTAAATTTTTTAAAACCGAATGGACCGAATTTTATAATTAAATAATATATATATATATATATATATATATATATAATAAAAAATATATTTGTATATGGACTAGTAGTTATGATTGAATGAATTAAGTGATTTGTATACCAACCAAATGGACCAAATATTTGTATAAAATAAAAATCTAATGAACCGAATCTTTATAGTTTAAATATTTTGTTTGTAATTTGATAAAAAAAATTATATTAATTGCTGATTTGCATGATATTGGAGGATTGAAGCCAAGAATGAAGTGATTTTATATTTAAATTAATATTGTGTGATTTTAATTAACTTCAAACTTTGGACTATGGTGTATTTGTGTGTTGAAGATTTTTATTGAACAAAATTATGTTGTATTCGTTTAAATATTAACATTCGACTATATTTCGTATTGTATGAGTATCTCTTTAAATTGTTGGTATTGAATTAGATTTAATGATATTTATAATGCATAATATTTATTATATTGAAATACATATTTTTTTATATATAAAATGGTATTTTGGACCGAATTGACCCTAATGGACCGAATGGACCGAACCGAAAAAATTCGGTTCGGTCCGGTTCGGTCCTATCCCAACTTCGGTTCGGTTTGGTCCATACAAATAAAATTTTGGGTATTTCGGTTCGGTTCAAAAACTGGACCGAACTGACCATTTGGACCGAATGACCACCCCTAGGCTAATATATAGACGTAACTTTCTAACAAAAAGAGTGCCTCAAATTTCTTTAATTTCAATAACTATCGAGATTGATTGGAACTTTTATATAAAGTCATGCTACATAAATATTCAAAATGAAATACTATTACCTTCCTGAGCTGTCAAACTAGAGTGTCCATCTTCGTCATTGCTTAATATATAAAATATATTAATTTGGATTTTTGGATGAATCCTTATCAAAATTATTTATATTTCGTGAACAATTTGCGATTTAAACCTTTGAATTGCAATTTTCACGTATGGGCCAGTAGGTAACAAAATTTAATAAAGAAATGGAGGGATACATAGATTAACGTTAATTAATTCATAAAAATACAATATAATCCTATATATATATTCACGTTTGATATATATCTACAAAACTTAGCTTAATTTTATTTTTAATCAGACCCTTAATTTCGCTAGGCTAATTATTGGAAATTAATCTATTACATTTTATATTTAACATGGCGTGATTAAAATAGAGAATTTAACAAATCAAAAAAGTTTTTTTCTTTTTCTTTTAAAAGTTGATAAAGAAGAATGTTAATATGGCTTGAGAATTACTCAAACCTCTGTGGGCCAGCACGAGATTGCAGTCACTTGGATTCTTCGATTCCCGAGGTAGTGTTACTAAATAAAAACAAAGTAGTAGGAGTATAAGTTTTAATTAATCCATATAAATAAAAATATTAAGCCCCAAATTATGGGCAGCTAAATACGTTAAGCAACAATCATCTCTCCTCTTTTCTGCCTAATCCTATTTATGGTTCGTCAAGCTAAATCCTCACAAATCCCAATTAACTAAGATTTTTAAAATTAGTTTAACTACTCCATAGATGATTATTGGCAGTGATCTTGTGCAGGAATTTGGGGAATGAGAAAGAGACATTTTCAGTTTCTCACGTTACCCAGGACTGCAAATAAGACTTTAGTTTTACAAAAAATAAAAAATATGGTTTCATGCTATCTTTATTATTTTTTATGATAAGTTAAGAATTAATTGAGTATCACGAAAATAAATAAAAGTTAAATTTTATCATGCTTGTATTTAATTTACTCTATATGATAGTTTTATTTAAATTTGATAAAGTGAATATAATTGTTAGGCTAGCTATAAATGACCGCATATGTTTATCAATTAAGAATTTAACTAATTATTTCCAAAGTGTGAATCACCTTTACAGAATATTTGATAGGCCGTCAATCAAATATTTTAAATTTAAGTATGAAGTATGTAAAACCTATAAATGATGCGATTTTTGTGTTTTAAGGTTTCTTTATTGCCTTTTTATTCTTCCTTTTTGTCATTACTAAGTAAATTATATATATAGTTTTCATCAAAACTTAAAAAAGAAAGTGAATTAATAGGTTATGTTGAAAACTATGCAATGATCTAGATTTAGGGTATTTTCTTGTATCAATCAAGGTGGGGTCCTATAAAAAAGAAGTAGACGGCGCCAACTCTGATCTACCTTGTCGAGGCATGCTGCAAATTTAAACATTTTATTAGTATTGTCCTAATCCATTCATAAATTAATAATCATGTTCGTGCTTATAATTGAACTTATTAAACTAAGGTTTGGTTCAACTGACGAAAGATGTCACACAATAGATTGTGGTCTAGCCCAGGTTTTCGTTAATGATTTTATAAGATGCATGCATGTATCATGTTTTCAGGACCATGCATTTACTTTTCTTTTTCTTTTTTTGGTTATTGTATTATACTAATTTTAAGTGCTTTCAATAATACCCGTGCAATATTTTTTAAAACCAAATCTTTTTCTGCTAAATCTGAACCACGCGGCCTTTGAGGATAAATGATGACAATTGTTGGGCTACGATTAATATCTTTCCGAGAGAGAATTTCACTTTTGCCTTTTTTTTTTCTTCTTTTGAGATTGGCCCAAAATGAAACTCATCTCAGAATATGGAGTGTTCGGATTCATTGAACATGTGGTTGTGTCATAAGTACATGATTGAAGAAAATTAACAAGCAATAATTTCGTTGACAATAGTAACCATAATTGGTGCAATTGATCTCAATGAACCGAGACATTAGAATGTCCAAATTCTTATAAATTAGCAGTCATCGTTGATGCTAATGAACTTAGACTGTAAATTGTCCACATTCATGAGTTGACAATTGTTGCCCGAAATCATGCAGTTTTTCCACATAGGTTCGAGTATAGCCTATAATTAGGAATGCATATCATTGCATTCTAACAAAGAAAATTCTCTACATCTTGAAATTCTTGCATATTCACTATAGTAGTGCTATCCATCTTAGCGTTGATTTCAGTTCGCCAGAGTCGTTTATGTGTGGTGCTATACCTAAACAGATGAAAATCATTTTACATTTGGGAGCATTATGATGTTTTCCAACAACATCTAGTAGAGACGTATTCGCTTTACCTTGACTCGACTTGTCTTGTCTTATGTATTGATACTTTCCACTACGAGTGTTCGTAGTTTTCAAAGGAGAATTCTAGTACGAGTGGTTGTACCTTTTCAAAAGGTGAATTCCAATTTTCAGCGTTCGAGAATTAAAGTATTGAACCAAGATATACAAATATTCAAGAAAATTCAATTGCGATTTGTTTTCTTGAAGTTTCTTTTTTGTTATCCTTAGTTTACCCCATTGTAAAATACAACACAAGTTCAACTTTGTTGCTTCAGCTGTTACAGATGGAAAAAAAACGAGAGGCATAACTTAGCTTGTTGTGTACGCAAGTAGCGCTCGCACGTAAGTTTGTGTTTCGTAGGTCAATTTCGGTCATGATTTGCACCCTCCCTTGTGTGCATACACGTGAAACGAAGAACTTAACCTTTATTATCTTTACAAGCCTCAAGTGGATTCCTTATATTTCCACTTACTCATTTCTCCTTTTTTTTTTCTTTTTATGTAGAATAAAAGTCATTGCTTTTTCCTTTCCCAATTTTTGGTTACAGCTTTGAGAATTAATTTCTCCTTCATACCTTTTCTGTTGGTGATCAATTTTAATCGGATGGATTAGTGACTGTTTAAGTTCGGTTTATAGATCATCAATCAATTACGTGTGATTGGTTACCACCGTAAATGGTAAATCGAGGGTTCGGGTTATGAACTTGTAAATGTGAAAGTCGAAATCGTAATAATTTCGTATGTGTGCACGTCTAGGTGTTTAAGTGTGTGTTTTTGGAGTGTTTGTGAATTTGAACTTGTATTTCTAAAGTTGGAGAACAACTATTTATAGAGACTAGCAAGCATGAGGTGGTTATGACTCTTGGTCTCCCTAGCCTGCATGCTTGACATGTGTCCTTTGACCTTAGTTTGACCTTATCTAAGTTGAATCTTAATTACAAGGTCTTCTTTGGTCTTATCTCGGACTTCGTTGTTGTTCGTCCAGGTCGGTTTAGTGTATCCAGAATAGTTCTTTCATAAATGTTGTTCGCCTTTGGAGTGCATGGCTCAGAAGTTGTTCGCCTTTGTGTTCTACACAGATTGGCTTTGGGATCTTGATCCTTGGTTCGTCGTCATGCACCTCTTAGGTTGGTAGATGCACCACCTTTTGTTAATGTTGCTCGTCATTAGTGACTTGGCAGAATGTTCATATCTGGTCTTAGGTCTTAAGACCTGTTCGCCAGTATGTTGTTCGTCGGTAGAGTTGTTCGTCAATTTATACACTCCCTGGATTGGTTTATGCACCCCTACCTTGATTTTCTTCGTTAATTATCTTTGATTTGAGGTTGGTTCTTGTTCGCCCATCATTGGTTTATGTTCGCCTATCAACATTTTCCAATATATATAGTTAAGGGAAAAAAAATATATGTCCAAAAATTTATTAGACAATTGTTTTTTGCCCTACTTTTAAAAAAAGAAAAATTGCTCAAACAAGATTAACAAAAAGGTTGGCATCGTGCAATCTGTGTGTCAATCATTTATCAACTGTTCTGTCAACCTTTTAATGACAAAAACCTTCTTCTTTTTAAGGTAGGAAACAAAAATACCCTATAAGTATGAAAGGCAATTTTGTGGATTTATACTATAATTAATGTAACATATTATGGTAACATTTTTCTAATTTTATGAATTCTTTATAATTACATAACACACTTTATTGATATGTAGCTCAAGATAATATAACATTTATAAATTAATAACCCTTTCACATAAGTAATTACTTAGGTAATATTTTACATAAGTAACATACATAAGTTTTAGTAACATTTTTCCATTTGTAACATATATAATTCCACATTTCAATATAATATCATCAACCCAAATTCAATGATACTCCTGGTAAAATTATCTATGGGTCGGGGGAGTGTGGGAGTGGAGATGTGAGTGGCGTAGGGAGTTGTTGAAGGGGGAACGTGTTGTTGTTAACGAGCTGCTATCTTTATTGAACATTTGCAGGTTGTTAGAGTTTGAGGAGGATTCGTGGGTGTGGAAGCTTACACCGGGAGGGCGGTATTCCACTAAATAGGCCTATAACCTCTTGAGCGTGAAGCAGTTGGAGGAGCCCTTGGATAGCACAAGAAGGGAGGAGTTTTCGCTGGGTTGGAGCAAATTGGTACCTTCAAAAATGGCAACTATGGCTTGGAGACTCATCCATAACAGACTTCCTACTAGGAACAATCTTGCCAAGAGAGGTATTCTAACTAGTGGAGTGGATACGAGATGCCCAGCGTGTGAAGAGATGGAAGAAACAACGGACCATTTCTTCATTTCGTGTCCGAAAGCAGTAAGAATCTGGAATGCTTGTTTACTCTGGTTATGTTCACCTGTTGCGCTCCCAAGGTCAATTACCGATCATTTTCTCCTCTTTTCGGGCATATTTCATCGGGAAAAGGTAAGGAGAGTGTGTAGTTTGGGTGATGCGAAAAACAGAAACAAATTCATCTTTGAGGGAGTTGAAACTAACTTGGAGAAGACACTTGAAGAAATTAAAGGCAGAATTTGGAGTTGGATAGTGACAAAGAAAATTGTAATCTGTAGTAGTTCTTTGATCGCTTGGTTAGCCAATCCTAGATCGTGAACTATTTTTATATAATAATTGGCCTAAAAAAGAGGGTCTCATACAAGGCCTACTAAAAAAAAATGATACTATAATAAAAGTTCATGATAAATTAATCATAAACTATTTTTATATAATAATTGGCCTAAAATTAAATGTATATATATGCAAATTTATATCCACCAACTCCTCATCCTCAACCTTATCTCTTAAGGACCGGCCAATTCCTTCCAAATCTATCTCATAACACTAGTACAAATTAGACCTTAGAAAGCGGTTGATTTTCCCCTTAGAAAGCGGTTAAAACCGCTTTCTAAGAAACAGCTATGTTAGTCTAAGAGAGCGGTTAAGAAACCGCTGTGCAAGGTAGGAGCTAAGAGAGCGGTTCTGAACCGCTCTCCAAGAGGAAGAACTAAAAGAGCGGTTAAAAACCGCTCTCCAAGTGCCACACTAAGAGAGCGGTTAATAACCGCTATCCAAGCCTCACTCTTAGATAGCGGTTAATAACCGCTCTCCAAGAGCCTTTTCTATTTTTTTTTATTTGTTTAGACAACGGTTATTAACCGCTCTCCAAGAGCCTTTTCTATTTTTTTTTTATTTGTTTAGACAGCGGTTATTAACCGCTCTCCAAGATCTTTTTTAATTTTTTTTATTTATATATATATAAATAAACCTGCTTTTTTAACCGTTTTTTTTCAATTATATATATATTTTATTCAATTATATATATATTTTTTTTTGAATTAAATAATAAACCTGCTAATATATACAAAGTTACCAAAACACATATACTAATAATTTATTCGTAACATCAAATAAATATAATATAAGATCCAATAACATGAAATATTAATTCATCACAAATTAATATATAAGTTATATGATGCTATCAAAAGTTACAATAATGTTACAAGAATCGATTGTAAAGATACCCAATCCAATCCATCTTCCATTTCTCCATTCGAGCGTTGTTGTAAAAAGGGATCCGAGGCCTATGCACAAACTGCAAATTACATTGAAAATTTAATTAAATAATAAACATTTTTTATTCAATCATATTTAAAATAAATCGATAATCGACTTACTTCTTCAGGAATGGTCGTCCGAGAAGTCAAGATTATATCTTCAATGTAGCAACACACAAAATGTCCACAGTGATTGCCATCTTGCTGCCTCGGAACCTATTGATTAACAATTACAATCATATACTATAACTATGATTATTTTCTATAGATTTGCTAATTTTCTAAAGTAACTTACCTTAATGTTTTTCCACAGCACTTTACTAATATTGGTGGTATCTGATTTTTTACCTGGAAGACTAGTCTGATACATTGCCATCACACTATATAATTATTTTAAAAAATAAATATACATTAGATATGTATAATCTTAAAAGTAAAACAAATCATAATATGAGAATATTAAAAATTAACTTACGTACCCTTCCATAAATGCTATAAGATCGGGACGATTTGTATACACCCCATCCGTAGCTGGATCCAAATAATACACAGTAAGATCCCTCATTCTTATGGCCAACATCACCCAATGATTACTACATTATATTAACAAAATTAAAATTAATCGCTTGTTCGTATAAATAAATTTTTTATGAAATATTTATTATACTTACCCCACATTGTTTGGCCAAATAATCCATGATCCTGCGAAGTAAAATAAAAAATATGTAAGAATTATAAAGAAACAACATTTAATAAAGCACAAACAATAACATTCAATAAAGTCATACATTTCTTTTTAGCACTGATTTTTCTTTTTCGTTTTTTGGTTGACTTTTCTTGTTCATGACCATGAATGTTGACGAGATCCAGATTGATATACTCATCATCACTTGTAAGTTTTCTCTGGTACGGACGGGGATTTGCAGAATCATCGAAAGAGGGTACATAATGAGTGAAGTTCTGGAAAGGATCATCAATCATGTCAACATCTTCATCGACGTGATCGCTGATCTGGTAACTATGGTTAAATTTGTTTGACAGAAGCACAATTGACCATTTCTTGTTAACTGGGTCGGGGACATAGAAAATTTGTTGAGCTTGACTAGCCATTATGTAAGAGTCATCTCTGTATCCCACATTCTTCAAATCAACGCGTACGAACCCAGAACGTTCAACTTGGACCCCATTTGGGATCCTCACCCAACTACAATCGAAAATTGGCTCACGGTGACCAACATAGTCGAGTTCCCAAATGTTGACAATCTGTCCAAAGTAAGTGGTATTCGACTGATTCCATGCAGTTGCAGTAATAGACACCCCACTATTCTGCATTGTACTTGTGGCATCCTGATCTCTGGTATAAAACGTGTATCCATTAATAAGATAACACTTGTATGAATACACATGTCTATCAGGTAATCTGGATAACCACTTAACTCTTTCTTTCACCGAGTCTTTATCCTGTGACAACATATTTGCAACATAACCATTGAACCAGTCAACAAACGTGCGATTGTGCTCAATTTCAATCCATGATCTAGCTCTGGTGGGAAAAGACTCAGAAAGTGCCTGCATGTGCAGGTCAATAAAAGGAAGCATGTCGACCGTGTTGTGAAGTACACACAAGTGCATCCGTGTTAGCTCCTTCATACTAACACTTACAGGTTGGCCACCGGTAATGCCTTCACCATCCATTCTATTGGTGTATCGGGTACTTGGAAGTCCAATTGCATCGACATTCGGAATAAATTCAGACCAGTACTCGACTGCTTCTTCTACTAAATAGCGTTCTGCAATGCATCCCTCCGGCCTGTACATATTCATCACATACCCTTTCAACACTTTCATATATCTCTCTACACCATACATCCATCGCATACGAGCAGGACCACACATCCTTGTCTCGTGAACCAAATGAACGGTTAAGTGAATCAATATATCAAAAAATGAAGGAGGAAAATACATTTCAAGCTCACAAAGCGTCCCCACAATCTGTCTCTGAAAACCAAGCAATTTTCTAGGATCAATAACTTTGCTACTCATTGCCTTGAAGAACCAACAAAGTTTTGTTATGGTTATGCGCACATTTTCAGGCAAGATAGAACGTATTGCAATGGGCAAGAAATTCTCCATGATGACATGATAGTCATGCGATTTCAGATTCATCAACTTCACGCCATCATCTGAAACAAGTCTCTGTATGTTGGACGAATAACCCTCTGGTACTTTCACATCCTTTAGTGTTTGAAGAAGAATTTTTCTCTCACTCTTGGACAAGGTGTGTGCAGCAGGAGGTAATTTCGGTGGTTTACCTTCTTCATACACAGGTGCCAGTTCAGCTCTTATACCCATATCAACCATATCCATTCTTGCATTGTAACCATCCTTAGACTTGTTATCAGCTAGCAGAGTATTGAGCAAACTAGCACAAACATTCTTCTCAACGTGCATTAGATCAATGAAGTGTCTAACATACAACTCTTTCCAATAGGGCAATTGAAAGAAAATTGATTCCTTCTTCCAGCCTCTAGTTGGGAGACTCTTTGCAAAGTGTTTTCCGTATTGTGTGTTGACATTCTTCATCTCGTTCAATACATCTGTACCTGACAATAAACGTGGTGCTCCACGTGTCTCGATTGTGCCATCGAATGCATCGGCCATCCTTCTGTACTCATGTGTTGGCTCCAACCACCTTCTATGCCCCATATAAACAGTCTTCCTACAATGACATAAACGAATGTGATCTGTGTTCGTGGTACACCAAGGACATGCATCGGCCCCTTCACACTATATCCAGATACATTCCCATAAGCGGGGAAGTCATTGATAGTCCCAAACAACATGGCCTTCAACTTGAAATTCTCCTTTCTATAAGCATCATACACATCGGCGCCCTCATCCCACAGGAGCTTCAAGTCCTCTATCAAAGGAGCCAGATATACATCTATTTCGTTACCAGGTTGTTTGGGTCCTGATATCAATATAGACAACATCATATAATTGCGCTTCATGCACAACTCCGATGAAAGATTATAAACCATCAGAATCACTGGCCATGTACTGTGGTTGGTACTTTGGATACCGGACGAATTCATTCCGTCAGTTGAGAGTGCAAGACGCAAGTGTCGTGGCTCGTCACCAAATTCTGGATGTCTGGCATCGAATGTCTTCCACTGGGATGAATCAGCAGGGTGTCTTAGCATTCCATCATCGATCCTATCATCATGATGCCAAGTTAAATTTCTAGCATCCACACCGCTACTATACATTCTCTTGAACCTTGGTATTATTGGGAAGTACCACATCACCTTCGCTGGAGATTTATTCTTCAGATATCTCTTCTTCCCACACTTGGGACATTCATCGAGGTCTTCGTACTCCTTCCGAAATAAGATACAATCACCCGGGCAAGCATGAATTTTCTGATGTGTTAACCCGATGGACTTAAGCATTTGCTTAGCCTCATATGCTTTCGTAGGCAGTACATTTCCATCGGGCAATAGACCACTAATTGCTTCCAGCATACTTGAGAAGCACACATCAGATAACTCATGTGCTGCTTTTAGGTTGAACAATATCAACACAGCTGACACTTTTGTTGCCTTCTTACACCCGGGCCAAAGGGGCAATCCAG
Source organism: Ballota nigra (assembly GCA_947034835.1). Classification (NCBI taxonomy): domain Eukaryota; kingdom Viridiplantae; phylum Streptophyta; class Magnoliopsida; order Lamiales; family Lamiaceae; genus Ballota; species Ballota nigra. The sequence continues at coordinate 97,141,846 of OX344727.1, forward strand.
CGTCATCCCTGAATTTTTCAGACATATAAGGGTAATCTCGCAGATTGGTGTCATCCCCACTCGATGTATCAACATTCGGTACATCTCTGAAACTATCCTCATCCACTGTATCTTCAAACCTAAAGTCAGTTCTTATGTTGCTAGAGCTACATCCATCTCTTCCCTCACCATGAAATGTCCAAACGGTATATGTTTTATCAATACCGTGACACATCAAGTGGTCAAACAAACTTTCTCGACCACTAACAGTTTTTCCATTCATACATTTCCAACACGGACATAGAATGTATCGATGGTCGGTGCAGTGTCTAATTGCATGATTACAAAACTCTTCCACCCCATTCCTATACTCCTCTGATAATCTATCTGCCCGAACCCACTTTCGATCCATATAGAACTAGAGATGCCTATATAGATTAATCGAAAAACACACGTGTTGAGTCTAACATATTAATCCTAACATGCACCCTAAAACAATTTCATCTAAAATTTCAACATATGAATCCTAACATACATTCTAACAATTTCATCTAAAAATATTCTTAAAGCCTTCAATATTTCCCATCTATAAACCTCTTGAAATAAATTCTAACATTTTAATACTATAATTAGCATGCACACTAAAATAATTTCATCTAAAATTCTAACATATTAATCCTAACATTCATTCTAACAATTCCATCTAAAATTATTCCTAAAGCCTTCAATATTTCTCATCTATAAACCTCTTGAAATAAAGTCTAACATTTTAATACTAATTAACATGCATCTAAAATTCTAAAAAATTATAATATGTCCATAAAAAATTCTAACAAATTATAACAATTTCATCTAAAATTCTAACAATATATTTCATCTAAAATAATTTAACATATTAAACCTAACTTGCAACAATTTCATCTAAAATTAATCCTAAAGCCTTCAATTAACCAATGTTTCACCAATACATGCATATACATTTTCATACATATATATTTTCATACATGTTCATATATATATATACATATACTCATTTCATCATTTCTACATAATTTACTGTCCAATATAAGCATTAATCTCATTCACAAATATATTTTCATTAATTTGAGGTTAACAATTCATACATTCATATATATATACAATTTATTTCATTTAAAATATGTATTATATACATACCTGAAAGAGAACGGCGGAGAGGCGGCGGTGGAGGGGCGGCGCGCGATGGGTCGTCGCGTCGGTGGAGGGGCGGCGCACGGTGGCTCGTCGCTGGCGGCGGAATGGGCCGCGGACTGGGCTCGCGCGGGGGAAGGGCGGCGCACGGTGGCTCTTCGCGGGGGAGGAATGCTACGGTGGTGGTGGTGGCAGTGGGGGAGGATGCTTCGACGGCGACGGGAGGGGAGGAAATATGGTGAAAACGCGTCTGAAAATTAGGGATTTACGCTGGTCAATTGGGGATAAAGGGTCAAAGGCTAAGACAGCGGTTAAAAACCGCTATCCAAGGGATACACTAAGACAGCGGTTAAAAACCGCTATCCAAGACCCACTTAGACAGCGGTTTAAAACCGCTCTGCAAGTCCTCACTTAGAAAGCGGTTATAAACCGCTCTCTTGCATTTTTCCTCTTACACAGCGGTTATAAACCGCTCTCTTAGCCTAGAACTTGGACAACGGTTAATAACCGCTGTCTTAGCCTTTTTTTTATATATAATTATGTTAAACCGCTCTCCAAGCTATGTCTTGGAGAACGGTTTTTTTAACAGCTCTCCAAGTCCAAATGTGTAGTAGTGTAAGAAAATAATATTTTAAAACATCCACCCATCTTAATATCTTATTAATACATTTCCAAACCAAAAAGTTTATCACTTTTTCTTCAAATTAAACAAAAAATCTATTGCCAAAATTTCCAATGACCAGAATAGCCTCCGGTTAATTTTTGTAGCTCACTTGTCATACACGTAAAGGCAATTAAAATTTGTCCCTGGTGAGGCAGGCAAAAAGCAACCTCACTCTTGCTTACACGGCCGATTAAATTCGAAACTTTCAAGAAAATCAATACAAATATTATTATTTTATTTTTATTATTACATGTATGCATGCATGCATGGGATTCAACCGCCCATATAACATCCAAGTTATCTACAGGTAATAAGAGATTAATGCACCATCATGCACCCTAATCTATTTATGTTTAATTTAAGACTCGCGAGCAGTCGCGGTTTGGAAGGCTAAGTTGGCCATTTTGAGTGAGACCGATAAATAAGTTCTCTACACAAAGTTCTACTGAAGAGTTACCCATCCCAACTAAAATTAGTATGTCGATTTTAAATAATATGGCCTTTTATCTTATTTTTCATCACATGACATGTTACATTACATGTAGTGATTATTGTAGCATATAATAAAGAAAAAAAATTAGAATATGACCAAGATTTGAAATCATTAATTAATTTTAGAAATAATGAAGTTGCCTTTATTTTTCTTTTGGGAAATATATAATTCCTAGCCCATGCTTTTTTTATACTTTACCCATTTCTTTTGACAAAAAATTGCGTGAAACCGTCTAATAACATGAGATAACACAAATTTTAAAGTGTTAATGAATCATGCTCAATTTATAGACAGTTGCACACAAGACCTATACCCTTCTTATTATATATAGCTAGTAATCGACGTGGATTTCGATTGCGGGCCATATATATAGCCCTAATTGAGACCGTCTCATTGCATGGTCTCATTCCATGAGACCGTAGCTAAAACCGTTGGTCATTAATTAATGTAGATTTACATCAAGAGTATGTATTGTATATGACCGTCTCATGACATATATATATATATATATATATATATATATATATATATATATGTGTGTGTGTGTGTGTGTGAGATATTTAATTTTGTTAAAATGGAGCAAAATGAGTACTACTACAAATTTGGTTAGAAAGAATTCCATCCAATACAAGCTTGTGTTATAGTTTTTAAATACTACAAGCACGTTCAAACATGCACGCTTCTAATTAATTAAGTAAATAAAAGATATTAATTAATCATGTATACTACTGATATGATGTGATATACTATTAATTAAGAGAAAAAATTGATGTAATTAATTAAAATGATGGTATCACGTGCTTCGGCGTGTGCCCGTATCCGACTCAGTATACGAGGAAATTAGACCCTAACAAATGCGTTAAGCAACATCCTCTGTCCACTCAGAAGGTTGTTCAGATGTTAATTAATATAGCATCTTACATTCCAATTAATCCATATATATTTAAGGTTGTAAAAATCTCACATACCGACATAAGAGTACATGAATTGGCAATGTAGAAGAAGAAGAAGAAGTTGATACATTCTCACGTTAGCTAGCTTCACGTACGTGTTGTTAAGCTCACTCAAACCCAGCTTCGATATATATTTTGCATGCGTTAACTATATATATAATTAATATATGATACATTAATATTGGGATTTAAATCAAATCCGTCCTCTATCTTTTCACCTTTATCAAAATGGTCCTCTATTTATTTGCTTTATCAATTTAGTCCTGTATCTATTCAAGTTTCGCCAAAATGATCCTAATTGGCCTAAAAATGTACAAAACCTCACCGTTTTGGTCCTGTATTTTTTTTTTTTTACCAATTTAGTCCTGTATCAATTCACATTCTCCAATTAGGTCCTAATTGAACGCATAAAGCATAAAACCATTTTCACCAAATTAGGACCAATTTGACGAAACTTGAAGAAATACAGGACTAAATTGATAAAACAAAAAATAAATGACTATTTAGATAAAGGTGAAAAGATAGATAATGGATTTGGTTTAAATCCCATCAAAATAATATGGGAGTTTCTTGGGGTTTATAAGGATGAACAAGTTCTCCATTGGTATGATATATTTTTAGGAAGACCCAAAAATAAATTTGTGCAGGCTAGCTCGTTCCAAAGCGGACAATATCATACCAATGCAGAGGTGGAGGTCCATCGGGGGCCCTAATTATGTTATCAGAACCATGTTCCCAGGTGAATCGGTGTGGAGGAGTTTTCCGGTGTCAAACGGAAAAAAAATTTGAACCTAGTTAAACGACTGGGTCTATATGCAAAGCTGGTCACCGCTAGTGCCAAATTGAAAAAAAAAATCACATCATAGGCTTCCCCCAAAAAAACTAGTGCGCATGACTAAAAATGTGGCATTTTATGTTTTATGCGTTCAATTAGGACCTAATTGGAGAAATGTGAATTGATACAGGACTAAATTGGTAAAAAAAATAAATATAGGACCAAAACGGTGAGGTTTTGTATATTTTTAGGCCAATTAGGATCATTTTGGCGAAACTTGAATAGATACAGGACTAAATTGATAAAGCAAATAAATAGAGGACCATTTTGATAAAGGTGAAAAAATAGAGGACGGATTTGGTTTAAATCCCCATTAATATTAGTCACTGCAGGTTATATCACTTTCACAATGCGATTAGTAGTGAAAATGATCCTACCCAAATCAATTTATATATATATATTATTAAAACACAAAGGTCACGTTTGTTTTCGTCTTGAGATGGATGGGGGAAATCCGGATGGGGAAAAAAAGTGGATGGGCGAAATCCTGTGAATAGTAATCCTTTGTTTGTTTTGGGTTGGATGTAGTAGGGGTGGATGAGGCTTTATGTCAAATCAATAATGATGATGTATTATTATATTATTATTATTTATTAAATAGGTAATAATTGAATAATTGTGTTGAATTGTAATATAAAATAATTAATATTATTTTGTATGATTATATAATTATTTGATTATATTATATTATTTGAATTGAATTAAAACACAAAACAATTGAATTAATAAAAGATTCATAATGAATTATAAAATTATTTTAACTTGTCTGTCGTCTTAGAAAGATTCATAATATCATTTTTATTCTTTTTTTTTTTTAAGATTCATAATATTATTTTTATTCATTTTTAAATTTTGTGTCTAATAATGAATTATAAAATAAAATAAATAACCATTGTTTTAATGGATAGATATTCAATACAATTTTTTTATAAGATGCATTTATTTATATGATAGGCATACTTAATGAAAATAACAATTAATTTCATGGATATTTAATATTAATATGTTTTCATTGGATTTTTTTGTAAACAATTTAAAATAAATATTATACTAATTTAATTGATGGTGTATTATAAAGTAGAAGATAGAGATTAATAAAATATATATTTAATGTGAAAAGATAAAGTTGATTTGATAGATATTGAGTTATGTGAAAATAGGGGTGTAGGTGTATAATAGAGATTGATGTGTATTTGGATGGGGGATGAGATGTGCAAATCCGAAAAATGGCCGGGACGGGGGGAAGTCCATCCCCCATCCGGACTTCGTAAGCTGAAAACAAACAAGCCCAAAGTGATTTCTAAATACTATCCGTCTTACAGATCATCGGGATAGAATATAATGCTCGAATAAGAATATTAATTTTATTTTAATTTCAAACAATTACGAACGAAGTAATTGCAAGAATTTATGAGATTCTTCTTCAATAACGTACATTCTTAATTTTGTTGTCATTATTACACTACTTGATGAAATTAAGATTATATATATATATAAAAACTGACTAGTACACAAATTAACGTATCGAAATCATCTAAGCAATAGTTGGAAGCAATCAAAATCTGAGAACATTAACTTGAAATTCACTTGATCCGCAGTTAAAGAAAGTAAATAGCATTAGGTACGAGTAATTAACAAGAGACTCAGCCGGTGGCACGCATCACATGAGCCAAGATAACCCCACAATTCTTGCCTTGGTTTCACCAAAACCAACCAAATTCCAACCACAAAATTAATTAAAAATACACAGCTACTCTTTTATGTAATCTCCGTCTCACGTAAAACTCAAGTGTCTATAAACTGATTAAATAGAAAAATAACAATACTACCTTGCTCCTATAAAAACTTTAATAGGGGGAAGGGCATACAAATTGAAAAGTGGGGTAATAGTAGTATTTTTAGAGGTAATTTCGTAAAATTTTACATACAAATAAAAGAACTGGTTGAATTTTGAGCACCTCCAAGGTAATAAAAATTTGTGTAAAATTGTAGACATTGTGTGGGTAGAGCTTATAAAGAATTTTCTACATTTGAAATGCATGTACATGTGTAGATTATTATGAGATATTCGAATTGAAAATGAAATATATATAAATGAATTAATTTTATAATTTGACCTTTTAAATAAAATAAAAAACTTATGGATTCAAATTATCTTATTGATATCAAATATTAGATTATATACTTGTTGGTTTTTTTACATTTTGAGAAACTTGAAGCAAACTCAAAGAATGGAGTAGATTATTTATGCAAAAGAGGAAAAAAATTAATTTAATAATTAATTTGTTAGGCCTGTTGGTAAGGTGCATATATATCATGCATACGTACTGTGCAGTTGCATGCAAATGTGCCAATAAAGGAAATGCAGCCACGTAGCAAGAGGTGGCATAGGAATAGGAATAGGATAGGAGAAGATACTTACCTGTTCCCGAACCTCCTAACAAAAAACTGGGTCCCATCGACCAAAAGTACACGTCCTATGCCAACTAACTCCAGGAATCACATTCTTGCTTCAACACACCAAATCCATTTTCCCTTCCTTCATTTTGAATTTAAACTCTCATCACTTGTTTATTAATTTATTTTTATTTCTTAAGTAAAAGATAAAGGAGATTACAAACGTTGTTTATCAATATACTTCTAATTTGATTTGTATCTTTTGAATATATATCAAAGAAAATAACTTTTGTAAGGAAACTAGATTTATTGACAAATATACGAGGGTAATTTGTACAAGAGAGCCTGAAAATTGAAGAGAGCTAGATTTATGACTCACGATTGACTTTCTGAACCTGCAGTCATTAACTTTTGGAGAAATTGTAAAAAGAGCAACTAAATTATTACACTCGTTTCTTCACAGAATTAATTAAATAGATTATTTCACTTGACCCTTCACATAATTAATTAGATTATTCGATTTTTTTGCAATGAATGAAACTCTAACAAGGTTGTACAAAAAACTTAAACAAATATTAAAAGACTCACGATTAATATATTATATATTAACATTAAAACGTTAAGAAAATAAAAATTAAAGAATGCATGCGTAAATAGAAAAACGTCCTATTCAGTGTTGGAAGATCTCAACTACTAGAGTCACGCCTGAATTAATGAAATATTTATCATTTAGTCAACCCATTCCGTCTAATCAAATTATTTACCGTGTGTCATATCACCTCATATTTCATTTTTACTTTCTACACCATTTTACATTAATATATTTTTCCTCAACCAATAATGGTAAAAAATTATTCAACCAAGAAATTGCTGAACAAATAGATTTAACACTAGCAGTCCTCCAATTTGAGTAGACAAAAAAAAAAGTAGTATGGAAATTGATTTAAGTAGACTTTTCTCAAAACTAATTTATTGAGGTGAAAGTAACGTACATTAAGTCACTTATGCGTGCGTACGTTTGTCTCGTGATTTAATTTCCGTGTGGCCTGGTTTCCTTTATCTTTTTCGGATATACAATTTCGAAATCTCAATTAATATATGTTTCAAATTACATGAGATATTTCGAATTTTGAGTACCAATAAAAATTAACATTTAAATAAAACACACACACACACGCACTAGTGATAAGAAATCAAAAGAAGACGCTAGTTGGGGTTGAGAAATTGACAAGGAGAAATGCAACTCCCCTCCTTTTAAGTAAAGGAACCAACTACCCATACTAAGCGATACGATAATCACCACATAAACGTGGTCAACATCACTAACACAATGTCTTATTAAAATAATTGAGTCATTCAAATAATGCTCAACGTCAAAATCATCAAGTGTCCGAATATAATAATTGTTAATGCCGACCATTTTTTGGACTAATTTTGATAGTTTATCTGCGTATTAATTTTATATTTCATCTTGATTGCTATATATCACAAATTATTCCCTACCAAAATCGCAATTACAAATTTGTTTTTCGTAAAGATGAAAAAATAATTAATTTAAGCAAACCGAAAATAACTTATAGGGGTATTTAATATTTTATCATATGTAAAGATAGTATAAAAATAAAAATGAAGAACAGTCTTAAAACCTAAATCTGTTATACATTCAAATCTCTACACACCATTGCAAGAAGAAACCTACACTTAGTTAATGGGATCAAACACGTGAGATAATTAAGAACTTGGATTGAGATTATAAATTATCAAGACCATAAAAACTTAAAAATGAAATAAAATAAATCACTTTATCCTCTTTCCTATGGACGGAATTAGGAAGGGAAAAAGTGCAGTTATTATTTAGGTTAGATAAAATTTGGTATTCTAATGTATGTAGGAGACTCTTGATAAGAAAAAAATAAAATTCAATAATATGGTGAGAGAAGTTCTAGTGTACACTTGAGTACATGATATGCATTTGAATTTTGAAAAAAAAATCCAAGCAGAAATTAGTAATACCTCAAGAAGTAATCAGTGATACCTCAAGAAAAAATCAGTAATATCTTTACTGAAAAAAAAACACACACAGTTTGATGTATTTGTGTGCATGTTAATTGAACTTAAATTTTTTGAACTTAAATTTCAAGTGCATGTTATGCACTTTGCTATTTATCATTAAAGAAAATATTAAAATTCAAAATTATATGTTTTAAAATATCAACATAAATATAATTCTTGGGAAAAGGATCAATAAGCCCCCGATTTTATATCGGCCCCTAACGTTCTCTTTGATATATAATTTTTGTTAATATTAAGATCATTAAGGGAGTGCTTGGTAAATTTAGAGGAATGGGAAAGGGTATGAGTTTGAGAGGAATGAGAATGAAACCCATACATCCCATTTAGTTGAGCAATGGTTAATTCCTCATTTTGAGGGTTTCATTCCATTTTCCACTTCATATCAAACATAAAATTTCATTCAATTCCCATACCTCATGCTCTAAAGTATCAAATCAAGCATGCCCTAAAATGAAACAAATAACCTCCTTCCGTCAAATTAAAAGAAACGCAGTTAGTGTATGGCCCATATCTAAGTAACCATGACATTCATAGAGATAAGGATATCAAAAAGATGAGACATAGCGTATAAGTAAGCCATTTGCATATTTAATTTCATAAAATTAAGGATGTAGCTTCCACTTCTACGGCCATAGATCCTTGTAAAAACAATTTAAATTTATAAAATCACTTATACGTCCCTTCCGAATTTTTAAAATTCTACAAGATGCACTAATGAGTTTAAAAAATGTTTTACCTATCTGCTAAATTAGGCTTTGGCGTGATGGGAATTGGAAATTTCATGTAGTGCTCATTATAATTTTGAAGGAAGGGTGCAGACTGTTTGATTTCATTAACTTAAGGGGTTTATATTATATGATCTTATAGTTAAAAAAAAAAAAAACGGGGTTTAAATGTACCATAAAAAAGTATAAGGGCTTATTTGATCCCCATATATAAATTCAGGGGTTTATTTGATGTTTTCCAATAATTCTCCTTTCTCTCCTTGGGCATTAGATATTTAGATTCAGAGATATACACTGGGCCCACGTGGTTTGACACGAGTGGTTCTTGTTTCAATTTCGGGTTTTTCGTAAATTCAAACCTCCACGTCTGAAAACATGGCTTGGAGTTGGACCCAACTGTAATCTGTACTACGTTACTACGTACCTTGTCCTTGTTCATGCCTTTTTTTTTTTTAAGAAAAAATATATCTATAATTTTTATAAATAAATTTATGAAACAGAGATTGGAATATGGAATGCTCGTTGAAGCGATCGAGGAGCAGTTCATGCTAACACGATTTATTTTATTTAAAAAGAATTAAGTATACTTATTTAAAATTTCAAATGCAATGATTTCTTGTAAAATCAATGAAAATTCTCTACTCTTTCATTCAGGAGAGATTCACCGTTTGGTGGTGTGACAATTTGATATGATGGAATTGCTTTAAAAAAAATTGGTCCGAACTCAGGCTTTGACTACTATATAAAAAAAAAGTCATTTTCTTTAATAAATTAATCAATTTATATTAATTTTTTTAATAGTATTCCTCACTCGTGCACGATTTCGCATCCCTCCCCTACGGAGAAGGAGATCCAATAATTGAACAATTAATATATTAAATTGTTTTTCATGAGTTTGATCCAGACTTTGGCTCTTAAACGTTGAAAGAATTGTATTTTAGGTGAAAATTTAATTTTAGAGAAATGTGTAAAATTAATTCATTTATATTAATTTTTCAACCCCATTTTTTCAATTTTTACATAATTACTAGTTACTTTCACCATCCCAATTTTGTTTTCCCGTTAAACGTTTGACTTTACACGGAGAATGCGAGAGCTGAAATCATGTAGTATTTAAATGAATAAAATAGTCTTGCGAATGGTGAATAAAGTAGTATTTAAATGAATAAAAAATTTGGATTGTAGGAGTAGAGTTTAAAAAGGTGAATCACTTGATTTCTTTTGGAGATGAGAAAATAAAATTGGAATAAACTTTTTTTACAAATGAGAAAACAAAAGTAGGACGGATGGAATATTTCTTAAATGAAAAGGAAATAAAAAGAGAACATACATACTATCAAGGTTAGAAACTGGAAGAATTTCATTTCATCTAAAAATCGAACTTATAGAAAAATTAAAAATTAAATCATTTTATTTATTTATTTATTTCTTGAACGCTCCATTAATGAGACAATTACTTTTAGAGTTTTTAAAAATTAATTCAATTTATTTATTTCACAAACAATCCACGGATGGAGAACACTACAACTACCAAAGCAAAATAAACGAAAAAATGTAAATGTCTGTAATTAATTAATCAAACCACAGAGGGAGAACACTACAACTACAACTCGTTTCTTCCTTTTCGTTTCATGCATTAATTGAAAAATACAAGTTTACCGTCTTATTTCAGTTCATGCATTAATTGAAAAATACAAGTTTACCGTCTCTCTTTTTTCTGGGGTTGTGAAAAACGGGCATGCATTAATTTTGTGTTTGATGACATGAAACTAAACGAAAAAGTAACACGTTTACGGCTGCCTCAGTTTTGAAGAAGCTTTTGTCTATAATTGTAATTGGCCTAACCGTACGGCAAGCATACACCAATTTAGACCCAAACAAATTATGTTTCCCTAATACGTTAGGAGAGCGACTCTTGTAACGTGTTGGCAAACAATTTTTCCACACATATTTTCAAAATATTAATTCCTGCAAATGTCAAGACATAATAGTCAAAGAACCTAATTTTAGCATCAATAAATTACTAATTCATAAATAATATATTCACTTGACCATTCTGATTAGAAACCAAAATTTCATAATTCAATATTTTTAAGCTATAATTAGGCTATAGATTATGTTAAATTGAATTATTTTATAATGCAATGAAGTATTTGACAAAACCTTTTCAATTTCAAAAGACAAATTTAATTTAACTAAGTTACTCCTTCTGTCAATCAATCTTATTCCCATAATTTTTTGTGCGGTATTGTAATGAAGAAGGTAGATAAAGTATAAATATTAGTGGAGGTATTGTAGAATTCATTTAAATATTTATTTGTGAGTGTTATTTTATTTTTAAATAGGGAAGATAAATAAGATTGGTGAACAACTAAAAAAAATTGAAAATAAAATTGGTGGAGGGAGGAAATAATTTTTAGTAATAGATTTTAATTTAAAGGAAGGGTTAATTGCAAAATATATTTTTTCTTGCAGATTTGACATTTGAGATTATGCGAGACGTGTTTTTGGAGGCTTTGGCTGCTACGTAAGTATAAGTATATAATTGGAAATTTACACCATGTACTAAATTGCAATAGTAATTTAATTTGCATATCAAATTGTAAACTTAAAAGATCTTGTTGTAATTGATAATGACTGTGACGTTTCGTAAACTATTTTGCAATTAACCCTAAAAAAATTCATTATTTGGGCTCGATAATTTCCATTTATCCTTTTATTGTTCTTACTTTTAATTCACACACTATTCTTTATCTTAAGTTTACCCTTGTTCTTTAGTTCTCTTAATTTTCTTCATCACTAACGGAAATGAAAAGTATAAAAGGAAATTGTGAGTTAATTTAAATATTAAACATCGTTTATATTCTTCATTATAGAATGGGAAAAAACTTTTGAAAAATATAAGAATGTATACATTAAAAGCTTTTATGTAGGACATAAAAAATAAATAAACAGTGAACAAATATTGGATTATTTCAATTTTAAATGCAATAAATAGAAAAGACTTAGTGTGCAAATATAATTGTACCCCTTAAAGCACGTCTCTATGTTGATGTGACCGAAAATGGTTAATTTTACGGCGACGTGACATTAAATCGGCGCTTTCAGGTATCTTACGTGACCACGATTAATTAGAATCGTTACTTGTCCATGGCAAGCGCACGATTTTAATACTAGTAATCAATACTCCCTCCGTCCATGAAATATAGTCTTATTGCTTTATGCACTGTTATTAAAAAAGTTGATATAATATGTAAAAAATAAGAATATTGTGTCACATCAAGTACAAAATAAATTATTAAAAAAATATTATGTGTGTATGTTGAAAAATGTAGATAAAGTTTATTATTTCCATTTTAGGCAACAAGACTATTTTTCGTGGACAGCCAAATAAGACAACCAGGACTATATTTCATGGACGGAGGGAGTATTTCACTAGCAAATACTACATCTATCCGCCCAAAGTTTGCCCTATTATTCAGTGAATATAAAATTAAAATGACTATTGACAAAGAATTACAATCCTCATTTGATTTTGGATACCCCTGTTCACATACACATTTGAGTATAAAAAAAAAAACACATATACATCTATTACACTCTACTTTATTCAGTTATATTGTTTTTCTCCCACTCACTTATATTCTCTCTTATTTTTCTCTCACTCACTTATTATCAATTCTACCTCTTATTTTTATACATTTATTTTCGCTTCTACTTTTTCATATCATTATTTCCACTTTTTCTTATCATCTTTCCTAATTTTCTCACTAATCATTATTTACAACAACAAAATATTACAATAACAATTTTAATTTGACATACTTTTCATTGGATTACCTCATCCTCCTCTTTCCATCTTTATTTCCATCATATCCATCACCATCCCTACCAAATAGTGCTTTAAACCAAATAACACCGATTTAAAAAAATGAGAAACCTTTGACACTCTTCACAAGTTTACTTCATTATGTGTGCATCTTGCCAATCTTATGTATTAATATTTTCTTGGCAAAGTGTGCAAGTTCAGATAAATATTACATATTGCAAAATTATCTTGTGGAATATTCGACATGTAAACTTGCAAAATGAATAACGGATACAATGTATATAAATAGTAAATAGTAAAAATATGTCGTCATAGGCTAATTTGTTCCACGTACCACAATGAATTAAAAGGGTCGTCTATAGTTTATTTAATAAAATTATAAGACAATGAAGATAAACCGTATTTAATTAGAGGTTGACTTTATTTATATTCTTTATTTTACGTAATGCTCACTACAAGAAAATAAATAATTGCCTACAAAAAATTTTCAACAAAAAAGTTCGTAGTAAGAATTGTCTACGATTTGCCTACAAAAATTTTTAATTACGAAAATATCCACATTTCTCAACCTAGAAACAATTTGCTTACGGAATTAATTTGCCTATGAAATGAAATCCCTAGGTATAATTAATTACAAGTCATTTGCCTACAAAAAATTTACCTCCACCAAAACTTGTCTACAAAATTTCCGTAGGCAAATTATTTGTAGGTGGGGATAGAAGATACCTATACAATTAGAAATTTTTGTAGGCAATTCGTAGGCAATTTCCACTACAATTTTTTGTTTTTGAAAATTCCGTAGTCATATTAACAATTTCCGTAAACAATTTTATGTTTTTTTTGTAGTGGTTGTATCAATATTCTGGGATTAAATTTCAAGAATTAGACGTGGATGGATTCTTTGATGAGTCCTTTTTTTTTTTTTTACATTTTCTTTTGAATGATCCTTGGATGAGTTCTACCACACAAACTTTTTGAGTCATGGCAAAATCTAAGTAGAGAATATATGGCCTTTTGCTGATGCTCTAAACTGATGTATCATTTAGTAAATCAATCTTAAACTACATAAAAATATCTGATTTGATGAGATTTTGAATTGACAAATCGTAACATTTTTTAACATAACTAGGCTCACCATTCAAATTTATGTACATTTTTTGACATTATATTGTTTTAAGTGAAAAGTACAAATTAAAGCAAGAACATCTTTTTTTAAAGTAAAATCAATGCAATTTTCAATCAAAATAACCGTAATATTAAAAAAATATACCTGAATTTCTTGTGCACCTTATGCATAAAAAATCTACGCATAGCATTCATTGAAAACTAGTATATTTTGGATTTCAAAATCTAAATACTATTCTATTTAGAATTGAGTTTTCACATCTTCCCCTATACATACCTATAAAACTTTATTTATTACATAATTATTCAATCGTTACATTTACTCTTCCATAATAATAGAATATTATAATTCATTTTTACATACAAAATTAAATTCTATCGTATTTAAATTTCTAAACAAACATACACAAAATTTAAAGATTCTGATTTTGAAATTCACAAGATTTCAAAATCTTTCAAATGACTAGGTTTGACAGTGTGCATTTGATGCATGACCTTGGGCTAATTTTGATGTGTTGTACCCTGTTGTTACCCAAAATACGTATCTAAATACGGATTAATGTGGCTTTGTGTGGGTAACGGCTAAGTGAATTGTGAATATTCTGGTGCATTAATGGCTTGAGGCCTTTTGTAACAAATGATGAACAAAAATAAATAAATGCAAGGAGATTTGTCAAGTCAGTCTTGACTTGGCCTTTAAAGTTGTTCGCGTCTTATTTATTGCGATTGAACAAGTATTTATAGTCCAAAGGAATCCCCTTGGACTGACCTTTGATGGACAGGTTCAGCCCAGCATATAATGCTGGGTCAGGCCCATACCGGGTTAGTGGGGAATATCTTCCGTGATGTAAATCTTGGCCCAATTATAGCCGGCCACGTGGAAAGGGAATCGTATCCTCCCCAAGATCGCGGGATATTCTTTCACAAGTATGGCTTCCCCTACTGAGTTGGTAGTGTTCTCTTGTACCTGGTGTTGGGATTCGGAGAGATCTTCTGATGACGCCCGAATCTCTCTAATGTCGGACGAGGTCGGACATGTAATCGTCTCGTCCTTCAAGACGACGTGGGCACTCACTCATCTGAGAACTCCCCCTCGTCCGGGTAATACACCAATCGAGGCTGGTCGTCATATGATGAGGCGGGTTACCTTCATGACGAAGCACAGATCCGGGAGAAAGCCTTGACGATGTCGGGACCGTACGGCCAAGCTCGAGCATCGAGGTGGGAGCCACATCTATTTCTCTCATTTGATACGCTTACACGTTGGTCCTCTTGCCGTCCCCGTCCTAAAGGACTATTTGGCACACAACAACTGCCCCTCGGCTTGCCTTGGAGTGTTTCTTCGAGGCGAGGCGATCTCGGTGTGCGATGAGGGAAGTCCAAGAGACTTGGCTTGAGTGGACGTGCCCCTGGGGAAGGAGCGATATGTCTTTCCCCGAGGGTACGCCTTAATGTAGGCAATGATGGCTACTTTATAGGGGAACGACGCGAAGAAAACAGACGCGCTCTCCCCAAACGTCGCGACTGCTTGAGATTCGCGTCTGTGGGAGCGACGCGCTTGCGATGAGGCCCTCGGATTTTTTCTTTATTAGTCTTGGCCCCCGTGAACGTGTGAAGTTATTTGCTCCCAGATCCCTCTGTCTTTCCTATAAATAGGTAGGATTCTTCTTATTTCAAAAAATCTCATCTTCGCGTTCATCCTCCATAACTCAGAAAAGTGTTTCAAGTTCTCAGGCGAAAGCGTGCGCGTTGCCCTTGGATTGTCTTCGTGGGTAAGTTTACATTTCGTGCTTTTTATTTCTCCCTTTTCTTCTCCGTTCTCTCTTTTCGGACCAAAAGAAAATGGATCAGACTTTTTCTTCCGGTCTTGGCCATGGGGTTGGAGAACTCCGGCTTCGCCTGCAAAGGGGAGTTAGCGGGCGGAACCCCTTTGTTCTTAGTGATGATGACGGCCTAGATGCGGTTTTCCGCCGTGCTCCGACGACGGCTGGTGCGTCTTTCTCCCACCCGGGCGCCGCCCCGTCCACATCCGGCGCGGACTCTGACCGTGATGGGGGTGCCAACGAACCATCTCGGCGCGATCTTCCTGCCGAAGCCATGCGTATCCTCCAGGATTTAGAGGCCCACGACCGATTAGAGGCGATAGATGCCGAGACGGCGACAAAGCAGGCGGAAGAACTGGCTTTTTGGTGGAAAAGGGCCGAAGAAATTGAGCGTGGCCATATGCTGTGGGCGGCCTTCGTAGATAGAAGGTCGGGATCTGGGCCTGATTTTATTTATGACTATTATCGGGCCTCTTATCCTTACGAGCGGCCTGAGCGTCAGCCATTCGAGTTCCTGACCCCGTCCTCGTCGAAATTTCATTGGAACGGCATAGCCAGCCGGGTCACCGAGAGAAACCTCAAGGATTGGCGGCGTACCTTCCAGGTTCCCATTGATGTTCACTTCCATGTCCCGGCGCCTGACGGGAGGGCCGATCAACCGCCGCCAGGCATGGTTGCCGTATCCTACGATATCATGGATGCGGGACTCTGCTTTCCCTTTCATCTGGCCCTGACCAATCTTCTGAATGCTTGGGAGGTGGCTCCGCTCCAGCTCAGTGTGAACTCGTGGCACGCTTTGGTTGGGACCTACATTTTATTTGGCCTTTATCGCTTGTACCGCATGCCTACTGCCGGCGAGATGAAGTATCTATACGGCCTGGCGAAAGAATCTAGCAAGAATGGCCTCGTCCACGTCAAGCATCGGCATGAGAAACTCGTCTACGACTTGCCGTCCAAGGTTCACGTCAAAGACGAGCACTGGTTCTAGGTTTCGGGAAGGTGGAAGTCTAGTCGCGGCAATGTGGATGTTGACATCCCCACCCGATTCGCGCACAAAAAAGCTAGTAAGCCTTTGTGTATCCCTTTGATCATCTTTTACTGATCTAATACG
This sequence comes from Ballota nigra, assembly GCA_947034835.1. Taxonomy (NCBI): domain Eukaryota; kingdom Viridiplantae; phylum Streptophyta; class Magnoliopsida; order Lamiales; family Lamiaceae; genus Ballota; species Ballota nigra. Next base: position 97,159,023 of record OX344727.1, read on the forward strand.
TCTTCTTGTTGCAGGTTACGTGGTGCCGAGAAGGGAGGAGTTTCCGTTCGATTTTCGACTCGTTCTTGCGAAAGTTGACTTGGTGGATTATCGGGATTGCCACTATCGGACCTTCCTTACTGAGAGGAACAGATTAGAGTCTCGTTTCTTCTGTCCGCCCCAGCATCTTCAGATCCCTCCTCGTACGTTTACCTTAACACTGATTTTATGACCTGTCTTGACTTCGTTATGTCATTTACTCTTCCTTAACGGATGGTAGGTGATTACCCCGTCTACCCCGCCTGTCCCCCGGAATTGATCATGGAGATGCCCGATCCTCTTGCCCGGATGAAAGCCTTGGTCGGCAAGAAGAAGAAACGGACGAAGCGGTCGCTGCCGATGCCTGCCCCGCCAGCTCCCCCCGCGGTGATTCAGACTGCCGTCGCCATCTCGAACGTGTCCATCGCTCCATCGGAAGAGGACAGGACCCCCTCTCCCCCAGCCAAAAAGGGTCGACAGTCTGACGATGCCGGGGGCATTGGGTGGCAATCTCGCCTCCCGTGAGGAAGTCCGGCCTCGGCGAAGGGGCACCTGTGGTGGGCACTGGGAGCCCGCAATGGTGTTCCGGCGAGATGTCGGATCGAGCCTTCTTGGGACGAGATCCGCACAGGATGGCCTGGTAAGATCACGTCCTTATTCGTACCATAGCCTTTTAGGATTCCTTCGGAAACTCACTTATGTTGTTCTTTCAGTAGCATGGAAGATGATCCCGCGCCCTCGGCCCAGGTTCTCGACTTTGTCGGCTCGAAGTTCGCCGAGAGCTTTGATGACCTTCCCGCTTGTCTTCGCTGGACGATGCGGGATGTCCCTCGTGCTTGGGACCTCGAGCTGGATGTTTCCGTCGAACAGAATTCAGGCAACTCCAACCTCTACCTTGCCCAGGCCCTTCAGCTGAAGGCTGCTTCGGTGATGAGTCAAGCTCAGTCCCAGAAAGAGAGAGAAGCTGAGCGTGCCTCCCGGGATGCCGAGAGCAAGAAAAAGATCTTAGAAGAACTCAAAGCGCGGGTGGCCCTCTTGGAGGAGGAGGTGGAGGCCGGCAAGAAAGCGACGGCCGAGGTGGCTGTCCTGTCCACCAGAATTAGGTCGCTAGACGAGAAGACTTCTACTCTTGAGGAGAAGTTGCGCCGGGAGGCAGCTTCTTCGGCTAAACTGGTCGACGAGAAGGTAGAGGCCGAGAGGAAAAGGGAAGATGCCGAGGAGAGGGCTCTTGCTGCTGAGGTTGAGGCCAAAAAGACTTGCCAGAAAGTGATCCAGATTCGGAATGAGCTCGCTTCGGTGAAAGAGATGGTGGAGGAGTTCAAGAAGAAACTGGGCCTCTCCCCGGAGGAATATGATGCCCTGACTGGTCCGGCACAGACCACCAACTACTCATATTACTTGGCGATGTCGGATGCGCTCCGGGTGCTGTACAAGGCTGGGCGTCCCCTCGACGAGCTGGCCCAGTTCTTCCGCGAGTACGTCCTTTCCCATCCTCTCCATGGCAATATCTACGTCGGATGCCTGGACCTGGAGAAAGAGATGAGGATTGACCTAAGCTGGTGGACGGATCGTTCTTGGCTACTAATGCCCGGGGAGAGTCCTCCTGACCCCTCCGAAGACGGGGACGAAGAAAAAGATCCATCTGTCCCCCTTGGAGAAAAAACTCCGGCCGACGTTCCTTCCTCAGCTGCTGCCACTCTGGAGGTTACCAAAAACCCTACTGCCGCTGCCGAAGCGCCCAATCCTGAGTAGATTAGGCCTTTGCTTCCTGTTTTCACTTATCGTTTTTTGTAATTGGCCATGGGGGCCTCTTTGTGATGAATTTCCTTATCAATGAGAACTTTTATTTCTTCCCGTCTCTTTACGTAACTTCAATTTTTTCTGTAAAGATAAAAAATGGCTTCCTTATCATGGTTGTGGTTGCGCATCGTCTACTTGCCCCCGAGGTTCAGACTTCGTCATGAGTCCTTGGGCTTTAATGGCGTATTTTGACCCCATTGCGATTTCTTTAGTCCTGCAGTCTTTGAGCTTGTCGAGAGACCTGACTGTGCTCGCACTTCGAGGCGTGGCTTTTAGTACAAGTCTTTTATGTGCTCGTCGAGAGCTTGAGCTCGTCGAGAGCTTGAGCTCGTCGAGAGGCTTGACTATGCTCGTACTTCGAGGCGTAGCTCTCAGTACGAGTCTTTTGTACCGGTACTTCGAGACGTGGCTCTAGGTACGGGTCTTTAACTATACCGCCTTAGAAGGCCTGTATGTTAGCGCTCGCCTGAGTTTCAACTCGTAGGGAGTTTTTTGCCCCTTTGAGGTCGTATCTCATCCGGGGACTTTTGTGTCATCCCGACATACGTCGGTGAGATTGGTCTTAATGCTCTAGAGAGAGGTTGTCTCTAAAGAGTCTGTGTGTAACATGTCAGTCTGAAAAGGTCATGTTGTTACGTGCTCGCCTCGAATCTCTAAGATCCTTATGGAGGCTTTCGCTCAATGAGACTTTTTGCCCCTTTGAGATTGTATCTCGTCCGGGGACTTTCATGCCATCCCAATGTGCGTCGGAGAGATTGGTCTTAATGCTCTCGGGAGGCTTGACCTCCCAAAGAGTCTTAGGTGCTCGGCTTGGGGCTTTTGGAATGAAATCACGAATTTTGGTTTCAAATTCTATTTCTGAGCCAACGAAGAAGAAGATGATTACATTTATTTTATTGGTAGTATTTTCTAAGGTTGACAGCATTCCACGTGTAGCGGTCGGGAATGCCATTTAGGTGTTCTAGCTCGTATGCCCCGTTTGCCACAAATTTTGCTATTCGGAGAGGACCTTCCCATCTTGGGCCAAGAGGGACCTTTGCATTAGGTTGAATTTTCTTAAGGACAAGATCTCTGACGGAGAAGCGTCTGACTTTGACCTTTGAGTTGAAGAATTTCTCCGATCTTCTTTTGTAGATCTCATTCCTCGAGGCCGACGAGAGTCTTCGTTCTTCCAAAATGTCCAACTCGGCTCTCCTAACCTCGTCACTTTCCTCTGAGACAATTTGTGATGACCTGTGGCTTGGGACTATTATCTCGGATGGGATGACGGCTTCCGATCCGAAGGCCAAAGTGAAAGGAGTTTCGCCCGTCGCGTTCCTTGTCGTCGTTCTGTAGGACCAAAGAACCTTGGGAAGGGTTGAGGCCCAATTGCCCTTGGCCTCGTCTAGTTTGGCCTTTAGGGTGTGTTTGAGAATCTTGTTGACTGCCTCCACTTGTCCATTCGATTGAGGATGGTATGGGGTGGAGAAGTTTCTCTTGATGTTCCATCTTTCGCAAAACTCCATTATTTCAGCCCCGTCGAATTATTTTCCATTGTCCAAAATTAAGGTTTGGGGGAGGCAGAAACGACATATGATGTTCCGCCAGATGAACTTGGTAATTTGGGCCTGATCGATCTTGGTTAGAGCCTCCGCCTCGGCCCACTTGGTGAAATAGTCCACCGCGACAACGACATATCTCATTCCCCCCGGCGCAGTGGGCAATGGGCCGATAAGGTCTATACCCCACTGAGCGAAAGGCCAAGGGCTGATCATTGAAGTCAAGTTTTCTGGGGCTACTCTGATATCTGGGGCCGTCGTCTGGCACTGGTGGCATGCTTTGGCGTAGGCAATTGTGTCTCGCCGTAGGCTAATCCAGAAGTATCCTTGCCTCAGGGTCTTTTGATAGAGGGATTGCCCCCCGGTGTGATTCCCGCAGGTCCCTGCGTGAATCGCATTGAAAACGAGCTTTCCCTGCTCCGGGATGATGCATTTGAGGAGAGAGAGGGTGAAACTCTTTTTGTACAGCTAGTCATTGATGATCGTGTACCTTGTGGCCCTGAGCTGTAGCTGACGAGACTGGATTCTGTCTTCTGGAAGGATGTCGTCCTTCATGTATGAGTAAATTGGGGTTATCCAGCTTGGCGTCTCGTCCTCGATCAAAGCTACCAAATTTTGATAAATAGACGGGGTTTCTAGCCTCGTCAGATTGATGTTGGATAGGTCTACTGCGCCCTCCGAGGTGGCCAGCTTGGATAGAGCGTCGGCCTGTGAATTTTGTTCCCTTGGGATTTGTTTAATATATAACTCGTGGAACTTTTTGCATAAATCCACGACCCGCTCGTGGTATCTGATCATCTGTTCTCCATGCGCTTCGTATTCACCGGTCAGCTGGTTCGCTACCAATAATGAGTCCATGAAGATGCTCAGTCTCTGGACCCCCACGGCGATAGCAAGGTCGGGGCCTCCGATGAGAGACTCGTATTCTGCCTCGTTATTCGTAGCGAGAAAAGCAAATCTGACGGCGTTGGTGAAACATTGCCCGTCCGGACCTACTAGGATGATTCCGGCCCCAGTGCAAGTGCTCGTCGAGGAACCATCCATGAAAAGCTTCCATACGGGGTGGTCTATTCTGGATGGGTGTGGTGGGTATGTGAGTTCGACCATGAAATCGGCCAACGCCTGCCCCTTGATTGCGGTACGAGGCACGTAGGTGACTCCGTACTGCACCACTTCTAAATACCATTTGATTAGGCGTCCGCTTGTGTCGGGCCGATGCAGGATCTGTCGGAGGGATAATGTTGTCAAAACCTCCACTTGGTGGTCGAAGAAGTAAGGCCTTAGTTTTCTGACGCTCATGACCAAAGTGTAAGCAATCTTTTCTAATTGCAAGTACCTCGTCTCGGCTTCGTGCAACACTTGGCTTACATAATAAATTGGTAGGTGCTCCTGCCCCTCGGCCCTCACTAATACGGCGCTCAGAGCGCTCTCGGATGCGGCCAAGTAAAGGAATAATTTCTCTCCCTGAACTGGTTTGGTTAGGATCTTGGGGTTGGCCAAATACTCTTTCAGCTTGACGAACGCCAGTTGGCTCTCTCTATTCCACGTGAACCTTTTATTCTTGATAGTGGAGAAGAATGGCTTGTTCTTGTCGCCTAGTCTTGAGATGAACCTATTTAGCGCGGCCAATCGTCCAGTCAACACCTGAACTTGGCGTATCGACCGTGGCTCCGCCATGTCGATGATTGCTTTAATTTTGGAGGGGTTCGCCTCTATGCCCCCCTGGCTGACGATGTGGCCGAGGAATTTCCCTCTTCTGACACCGAAGTGGCACTTCTTCGGGTTCAATTTCATGTTGTAGGCCCGTAAAATGGTTAACGTCTCGGCGAGGTCATGAGGGTGGTTTTCTTTCTTGACACTTTTGACCACGATGTCGTCTATATAGACTTCCATCGTCTTTCCTATCTGCTCGGAGAACATGGTGTTGACCAAGCATTGATACGTTGCCCCGGCGTTCTTCAGGCCGAAGGGCATTCTTGTCCAAGAGTACATGTTCTTCTCGGTGTGGAACGATGTATGTTTGATGTCTTCGGAGGCCATGGGGATTTGATGGTACCCGACAAATGCATCCATGAAAGACATCATTTCGTGTACGGCCGTGCTGTCGACTAGGTGGTCGATGTGTGGCATCGGGAAATGATCCTTGGGGCATGCCGAGTTGAGACCCGTGAAATCGATGCAGCGCCTCCAAGCGCCGCTTACTTTCTTGACGAGGACAGGATTCGAGACCCATGGTGGTTTGCCTTGCGCGGGTTCGATTAGTTTGTTTTCTAACAGCTTCTTGACCTCGACATCCAGGGCCTCATATTTCTCGGGGCCGTATTTCCCTCTCTTTTGTGCGACCGGCTTCCTACTGGGGTCGATCTTCAAATGATGACATGCGTGCTTTGGGTCAATGCCGACCATGTCTTTGTGATCCCAGGCGAAGACATCGCGGTTTTCTCTGAGAAAATCCGAGATCTGGCTTTTTAAATCGGATGGGATGTTTGATCCCATAGTCACTTCGAAACCTGGCCGAGCTTGATCTAAAAGAAATTTATCTAGCTCTTCATCAGGAATGGCCTCTTTCGGATCTGAGCACTCGTCGCGTGGGTCAAACTCGACTATGATAGGTTCAAAACCGATCCTTGGCTCTAAAGGGTCGTTGCATACTTTGACGCAATTATCGCCTAAGGTCGTTGGGTCCTTGGCCCCCCGGTTTGGTGGAAACCCGAGGCCTGTCGCACGCGATTTGGGGCTATGTGCGGTATTTAAAGAGAGACAAGGGTAACTCAAACATTTTCTAGCTATTTTCTGGTCCCCTTTTACCGTGCCAACTAAGCCATCCGTAGTGGGGAACTTGATACAGTAAAAGTAGGACGAGGCAGCTACCTCGAACGTTTCAAGGAAAGGACGATCTAAAAAGCCATTATAGATATTTGGCTGATCGACTATTACAAAATCCAACTGCCTAGTTATCTTTGTCTGTTCCTTCTCATGGCAGATGAGCTCTACTGACAGTTTGATTCTTCCATAGGCTTGGACAGCGGTGTCTCCGAAGCCTCGGAGTACTGTGTCGAGAGGCTTGATGTACGAGACGAAACTCCCCATCTTGTCGAGAGATGATTTGAAGATGATGTTGCAGAAACAACCATTATCTACTAGAAGACGATCAACGATGATTCTGAGGATCTTGGTAGATATGACGAGAGCGTCATTTTTTGGGCATAGAACCCCTTCCCGATCGGCGTCAGTGAATGTGATCAGGGAAGTTTTGGAAATGGTTGGCTCAGGTGGAGAGATGGTGTGGACATTCTCGAAAGCCCTAATCTCGGCCTTCCTCTTGCGGTTCGACATGGTCGAGATTGGGATGAGGTCCCCTAGAGCTCCTCCCCCTTGGAGCATGTTCACGTGTCCCCCTTGACGAGGTGGGGGTACTTCCATCTCCTCATCACCACTCTCCTCATCATCGACATACGCGACTGGCGGGGCTTACCTCGGGGCCTGCTGCGGGCGTGGCTACCCCCGCTCCTGCTCGGGGTTGTGGGGGGGCTGACTCGGCTGGCCTTTTGACGAAGTCATTTAGCTTTCCGTCCTCAATTAACTTCCAGAGTTGTCGGAGGAGGTCCCAGCATTCACTGGTGTTGTGCCCCGCGCCGTCGTGGTACGCGCACCATTTGGACCTGTTGACTCGTCCTTTGGGGTTGTGGGCCCTTGGTTTTTTCAGAAAGTCGTCGTGTTGGATCACGTTGAAAATAAACGCCGGCGATTGGGCCAAAACCTGGAGTAGCTGCTCATTAGTCTCATTGGCCCATTTCTTGAACATTCCGAGCGCTTTCCCCCCAGACTGACGAGGTCCGGATGAATTCCTCTGATGGGTGGAGGCTTTAGGTTTTTCTCCTGCATCGGCTTTTGGGGCCGAGGCCACAACCGTGGTCTTCGGCGGACCCATCCGTTGTGCCAAGAGTTTCTGGCGTGTGATCATTTGTCCGGCCTTGCCCTTGAATTCGGCGTAAGTCGTGGGGAGACGTTTGAAGAGATGTCTGAACATGGGGGAGAGTGCCGCGAAGCCGTTCAGAGTAGCATGAAGGGCGATCTCGTCGCTGACCGGTTTGCCTGTGAGGATGATTTCATCGACGCAGTCGACGTAAGCCTCATCGAACTCATTGTCAGCTTGCTTGATACTCATGAGTCTATGCCGACCCTCGGGCCTGGAGATCTTTGCCGCGAAGAAGGTCATAAATTTTTCGCTCAAATCGGCGAAACTCGTGATTGAGCGGAATGGTAAATTAGCGTACCACTTGTGCGCTAGCTCTCCCAGTGTGAGGGGAAATATATGACATTTCGTGTCGTCAGTAGCGCCTCGGCCGGTCATGTAGATCCGATACTTGCTAAGATGCACCTCCGGGTCGGTCCTTCCCTCATATAGTGGGGTTTGGGGAGGGGTGACCTTCGTCTGAACGTAGGCCTCCTCAATCTCCTGAGATAGAGGTTCCTTGCCGATGTTGGAGCGTTTGGATGGTGAGTCATTGACCTCCAACTTGTTCTCCATTTCGTTTAGACGTTGCTGGAGGGCTGCGATTAGGGCGCTTTGACTACCCTCGACTCGGAGAGTGACCTCGGGGCCCAAACGCTCGTGAGCCGACATACGGCGTTCGAGGTTCGGGACTGGGGAACTCTGCGCTCCTTCGAGTTGTCTCTAGACGGGGACGTGCAGCCCCGCCTAGGCATCCGTGTGGGTGACTTTGGCACGGTCGGGATGCCTCGAGGATCTCGTGTAGGATTCAGACTCTGAGCTCGGCGCTGTCTGATCCCATAACTTGCTGCCGAGCCGGCTGAAGACCGACCTGGAGCTCGAGGTCCTTGATCTAGTGGGTTCGGTCAAGTCCCGGCCCATCGAAAGGTCGACGAGAGTCTCTCTCGGGGGCCGGGTGGACCGCGGGGGATTCTTCCTCTTGTTGGATGAGGGAGTTGTCTGAATGCCCAGGCTCCTCCTCATCTCCCTTGCCCGTCGCTGGAGCTGTTCAATAACAGTTTCCACTTGCTCAGGGGTGCTTAGGTCAGCAGCGATGACGGGTATATCCCTCGTTTGTCGGATGGGGGTGGTTGTTAGCTCCGCACATGCTGCCTTCAGAGTGGGGCGAGATGTGCCCTCCCCAGCGTCTTGGTTCGCCGTTTTGCTTGTTGACGAGTTGCTTGGAGAAAGAATCAAGTCCTTCGAGAAATGTTTTTCTTTCGTGTATGAGGCTGAGAACCCCTCCCTCTAGCGCCAATTGTTGTTACCCAAAATACGTATCTAAATACGGATTAATGTGGCTTTGGATGGGTAACGACTAAGTGAATTGTGAATATTCTGGTGCATTAATGGCTTGAGGCCTTTTGTAACAAATGATGAACATAAATAAATAAATGCAAGAAGATTTGCCAAGTCAGTCTTAACTTGGGCTTTAAAGTTGTTCGCGTCTTATTTATTGCGATTGAACAAGTATTTATAGTCCTAGGTATCCCCTTGGACTGACCTTTGATGGACAGGTTCAACCCAACATTTAATGCTGGGTCAGGCCCATACCGGGTTAGTGGAGAATATCTTTCGTGCTGTAGATCTTGGCCCAATTATAGCCGGCCACGTGGAAAGGGAATCGTATCCTCCCCAAGATCGCGGGATATTCTTCCACAAGTATGGCTTCCCTTACTGAGTTGGTGGTGTTCTCTTGTACCTGGTGTTGGGATTCGGAGAGATCTTCTGATGACGCCCGAATCTCCCTAATGCCGGACGAGGTCGGACATGCAATCGTCTCGTCCTTCAAGACGACGTGGGCACTCACTGAGAACTCCCCCTCGTCCGGGTAATACACCAATCGAGGCTGGTCGTCATATGATGAGGCGGGTTACCTTCATGACGAAGCACAGATTGGGGAAAAGCCTTGACGATGCCGGGACCGTACGGCCAAGCTCGAGCGTCGAGGTGGGAGCCACGTCTATTTCTCTCCTTTGATACGCTTACACGTTGGTCCTCTTGCCGTACCCGTCCTAAAGGAATATTTGGCACACAACATACCCTTATGTTCATTATCTACTGATACTAATTGGGGTTGCGATCGTTGAAGTGTCATCCTTCCTGTTAATTTTGTATATGTGTCAAATATTCCATTATTTCAATCTCGTGTGGCATTATTCTCAAAGTAAAAAATACTTTTTAGATGATGTGACTTGTTCTCAAAGTAAAAAATATATGTTTTTTTTTAAAGTAGTGCTAGCATGCACTTGAGTGCATAAATATGCATTTGAATTTTGAAAAAATTATTCCAAACAAAAATTAGTGATATCCTAAAAAGTAATCATCAATATAACAAGAAGTACTTAGTAATATCTCAAGAAGTAATAAATAATATCCTAATTGCAAAAATACATACAGTTTGTGTTGTAGTGTGGATGCTGAATGGACTGTACACTTGGGCCCATTTTAATTAGGGACGGAGCAAGTATATATCAAATGCACTCAAATTCGTAAATCCATACATTATATAAAGAAAAATATATTTATTCTTAGTTTTCAATTTTCATTAAGCATTTTGATACATATCCAAATTAAATGCATTTTATCTATTTATCCACTAATTCAATTTAATTTATTTTAGTAAATATTGGTTATCCTCTGATGATACATTATCATAGAAGCAAATTTTTTTGCTTGATGATTTCACGTAAAGTAAAATATAAATTAGTACAAATTAATTCTCATTCTTTTTAAAATATCAAATTATGTCACATTTGATTGTGAAATTGTGCGAAACTAACTCTATCATGAAATTGTTTTTTTTATGTATACCATTTATTCTTTAAAGAAAATAAACGAAAGACCCATTTAAGTAGTGTCTGGTCATGTTTATCTCTACCACCAAATATTTAGTTGCATAAAATTGTAGTCTTGTGTAGGGAAAGAAGCAAAAATAAATTTGAAAAACTGGAAAAAGCCAAACAAAAAAAGGGGAGTGAGAGAATCCTAAAATTAAACATGAAATGGCAAGTAAAAACAAACATGAGTAACTGACCTCTGAATCACTCGTTTGACCTTCAGTGGTTAGGTCATTGGAGAGAAGCCCAGAATTTGCTACCTGAATTTGTTACTTAGTAGTCCCCTCCCCACTCTCACCAACAAAGCGTGCGATACACGCCGCTTCTCCCCATTTACCACCCCAACTAACTAATTCCACGCGCCATCAAATATTTGCATTTGGCGAGATTAACCGTAGTTAGTTTTAAACCAACCCAGACCCAGTTTGAGAAACTATTAACTAGTAAAAATTATTTTTAATTTACTGACAGTAAATAATAAATGGAGGTTTCACCTTTTCATTGAAAGGCAGAAAAGTACGCGAGAGGGTACAGATAAATTAAAAGGCCCGACGGGCGTAAGGATCTGGTCAACTCCGTTTGACCACGTTGTTTTAGGTAAATACAGACAAATTTAAAACCATAGGGCCAGTTTCGTAATTCCCTTCAATTTATTTTATTTATTTTTTGTCGCTGTTGCGGTATCACTTATATATAAATATATATATATAAAGGGGCGTTTCATTTATTTCTCCCATTATCTCATTTCATCTCATCGAAGAAAAATCACACACACAAACACAGAGAGTGATATGAGAACGAGGAGAGGGCTGTGTTATCCTAGGGTCATGGTGGTCGATACGATTAACAGCCGCGCGGCCAAGAGAAGGAAACTGAAACTCGCCGGAGAAGAATTCGGATGCCGGAAAAGGCTAAAGAGCTCGCCGGAGGAGAACGCCGATTTCTTTGATGCTTTGCCTGATGATCTCGCGCTTTATGTTCTCTCCAAACTCAGCTCCACCGCCGGATGCCCTGCCGATTTCATCAATCTTATGATGACGTATGGATTCTTTTTCCTATGGATCCAGTACTACTTTATTTACCAAAATAAAAGATTTTTTCTTATGACCAATTTCATAGTTTTGGTACTTTCCCTATTGCTTTTTTCAGTTTTCTCTTTTATTTTATTTTTGGTTATTCTCAAATCAAATAAAAAATTGAGTTGAGCTTTAATTTCAAATTTTCTTTGACAGATGCAAAAGGCTAAATCGATTAGGCTTCCATTCTCTGGTATTATCCAAAGCTTCTCAGAAAATGTTCGCAGTCAAAGCTAAAAACTGGTCCGACTCGTCTCACCGATTCCTCAAACTCTGCGCCGATTCCGGAAATGTCGAAGCTTGCTACACTCTAGGCATGGTTAGTATTTTTTTTTAATTTAAAAAAAATGATGTTTTAGAATTAAAATCAATCTGAGATTTAATTATTCTCTTGACACAGATACGATTCTACTGTTTGCAAAATCGAGGCAGCGGAGCATCATTAATGGCGAAGGCGGCGATTAGCTCCCACGCGTCCGCTCTCTACTCGCTCGCCGTTATCCAGTTCAACGGCAGCGGCGGCTCCAAAAACGACAAGGATCTCCGCGCTGGAGTGGCCTTGTGCGCACGCGCGGCCTTCCTCGGGCACGTCGACGCGCTGCGTGAGCTCGGCCACTGCCTGCAAGACGGGTACGGCGTGAAGCAAAACATCGCCGAGGGACGCCGATTCCTGGTCCAAGCCAACGCGCGTGAGCTAGCAATTGTACTCGCGGCCAACCCGTCGGCGGTCGTGCCTCGTTCCTGGCTCACTTGCAACCCCCTGCGCCACGCCGGGTGCCCCTTGTTGAGTGATTTCGGGTGTAATGTGCCCGCCCCGGAAGCCCACCCGGCCAACCGCTTCCTATCCGATTGGTTTTCGACCCGTGTCCCGGGCCCGGGGCTCCGGCTTTGTTCGCATTCGGGTTGCGGAAGGCCCGAGAGTAGGAGGCATGAGTTTCGTCGGTGTTCGGTGTGCGGAGCAGTGAATTATTGCTCGCGTGCTTGTCAGGCGCTGGATTGGAAACTCCGGCATAAGGCGGAGTGCGCCCCCGTCGAGAGGTGGGCTGATGACGAAAATGACGATCATATCCTCGACGTTAACGTTAATGAAGAAGCAATGGACCAAAGTTAGTGAACTAGATTCTGACTGTGAATGTGACGGTAACGGCACGGGAGTCTCAACAATGTTGGATCGGATGGATGGATGGATGGAGTACAATTGTAGAAAAGAGGAAAATTTGGGGCCAATTTTTGATGAGTGAGTTAAAAATGATCTCTTGGTTATGCTATGCTCAGTTTTTTTTTTTTTTTTTTTTGTTAGTGTAGTATAGGGAATGTAAAGTGTAAACTCGAAGGTTTGGTTTTTGAGTTCCAACTCTTTTACCCTATACTCCACTTTTATTTACCTAGCTACCTAGTACAGTACAAACTCCTAGTTTATTCGGCTTTTAAGTTAATCAGGAAATATGAGTATTTATTTATTACTATAAAATTAAAAAATAAGGTCTCTTGCTTTACTCTAATTATTAATTGAACATAGAGAATGATAATTGTAGATTAGAAAGCAGGTTGGATGGTAATGTAAAGAATTGGGGACCAAATGATAATGGGAATGTTGATGTTGCTGGGCTTTTTTCACACTTCTCAATTGACAGCATTATCACATGAAATGTGGGACATCTCCGATTTCTTGATGAATTTCTTCAAAACAAAGTGACACATTGATTCTAACTCTCAATTATTTTTAGGTGAAGATTGTGTGTAATGTGAAATTCTGAATAACCAACCACATTAACATGCTTGAATTCTGCCTTAACTTTAGGGTAAAGACTGTAAACCAGAAAGCTCATTTGAATCTACAATGTGAAACAAAACCTGATCAACCAAAAGCTTATATAATTATTTTATTTAATTACATTTTACATGCATTGTTATTACTAATATAAACAAATACTCCTACAAAAAAGTGAAAATGAAAAAATAGAGTACTAAGTATAGTTGACAGAGGGATCCTAGGTAGCAAGTAATTCCAATGACAATTGAGGCAAGTTTACTGCTCCTTTTTCTGTTGCACACTTTTATGTTTGGTCAAAAAATGTCAGGTAGTAAGAGATTGACCAAAGCACAAAAAGAAAAAGGCTCTCCAGAAAAAAAAAAAAATTGAATTGATTAGAGAGAGGGTAAAGGTAAAGCTAAGAGTGAGAGAGAGGAGACAAGTGCATTGTGCAAGTGGAGAATGTGCGTTCTCAGTGTCTTCACAAGTCACCCACAACTTTATCCCCCCCATATTTTAAAAGAAGAAAAAAGCAATATTCATATATATATATATATATATATATATAATTAAGAAAAAAAATAAAAAATTAGAATGGCACCTTTAGTATATGCCGATTTTATAGATGCTACAGCCCATAAAACAAATCGTGCATATTTATAACACATATAATGCAATGCTGCAGTCTATGTCTAATTAAATGTTGGAAGTCACGAGAGCACTTATAATTCATTCTTTTATCGCCATTATTACCACACTTACTATCCCGTAGATTGAAAACCTAGGCCAAAAAGAAAAGACAGCATACATAGCATGTGTGGTCCAAACATCATAACCCCAAAAACCCAATTAAACACATCTTTTGTTAGTTGAATGCACAACTAATTGTTGGTTGGGAATGTAAGGACAAGCACTACAAATCCTCTGTGCAACAATCTAATTAATAAGACACTATGCTCTCTCTCATAATTTTCTGCATTTTGGGCAAATATGAGTGTTTTCATCTCTGTCCCCTTACCTTCAACCAGTATGTGTATGTATAGTATAACTATTATTAACGCTTGCTTCCAACGCCACCCTGTGTCACTCTGGTTTAGGACAAATTAGTAATTTTAAGCTAGGCCTTGTTGTATGCCTTGTTCAACTCGAGATATACTATTTTTACCTTCTTCAACAATTTAATCGTCGTAACATCACGTTACTAGATGAATATATATTTCACTGTGGATTACATCCTCATCCTACACCCACATCATATGTTAATGAATTTTTTTGTCCACTCATATGTTAATTTGAGACAATTTTCTTGACGGATTAAGATGTTATATACAAGAAAAAAATAGTAACAAAATTGTAAAATTAGTATACTGTTTAAAATATCTAGAGAAATTGAAAACCAAGAAAATGTCAAGGATGTGCAAGGCTAATCGGATGATTTTGGTGGTACAAATTACATCATTCCCTAAATAATAGCAGCATAATAGCGCAATTTTCTTGTATACCATTTAATGTTCATTGACATCTCACCAGAATGAATTAGGTGCATATATTACTCCTTTCATGCTACAGATACATTATACAATAATTTTTTTTTTCTTTTAACGAGGAACACAGAGGCATTATTAAAATGATTTGTAGTGGAATTGATATTTGACCATTATCTATCTATTGATAACGTACAGGCGAAATATTTTTGTTCTAACAAATTCGATTTAAATTGATCAATTAGACCATCAACCCATATAATCACACTATCTTACGCAAGAAATTGTCATGAAAAATAATTTTATTATTTCATATATTAATTAATGAAATAAAACATGACCTTAAAATTAAAAGAAATTAATAGAACTTAAAATAAATATACAAAAAAAGACCTTGCCTTTTTTTTTTTTCTTAAAACGAAATCATGATATTTAATATTTGAAAGCTAAAGCATCACTAATAATTATGAATGCAGTTATGAACTCGTGAAGGTAAAGTAGTATTCTGGTACTAGATGGAAACAGCTAGAGTTGTGTAGCCTAGATTAATTGCTTAAACTAAAGGTAATTCAAATCACAGACTCATAGGCTACTTAAATCTGACTATTATATATATTTTTAATTCTATCTATTGTAATATATGTTGAGAAACACCAGTCTAATTGTTTCATACTATATGTTTATTTTTTATCAGCGAAAAAATAAATTATTTTATTAATTCAAGCTCCTTGAAGGGTATAAGTGATACCTTAATATATATTACGGTTGAATATACTTGAACAAGAACTCTACCTAGCAGTTTCAATTCTCAAAGATACAACTTGATCTTCTAGACCAACCACTAAAACACACAAAATTTAATCTGACAATGGGTAAATATGCCCATTTTTCTAACAAAAAATTAAAAATACCCAGTTTTATACAACTACTCACTTTCACCTTTTAAAACTATAATACTTTGAAACCATCCCTCACCCCACTACATATAAGTTATATATAACCGCTCTACCCATTTTATTATTGTAAATATCCATTTTAAAAAATGACTATCTAAATATGAAAGAAAATCCGTAAAAAATTAAAAGTATTCAATTAATATTAATTAGTTTAAAGTTAAAAAAAACCACATTTGTGGCATATTGAAATAAAATCAACATTAATTTAATAAATAATTAAATTTTATTATTTACATATATCTAAATAACAATAATTTGTGGTAGGATTTGGGGTTAATTTAATCAATTTACATCAAAATGGGTAAAAAAAAACATTTTATATTAAGTGGGTGGGTAGAAAATATTTTATCCTTATAAAAATGGGTATTTTTCATTTTTTTTTTCAAATTTAATTTTAAGAAATCAACACATAGTCAACTTCAAACCCTATTTTCAGCACAAGATAACGTCCAGACCCTAGTGACAGTAATTTTGTTATGTTCTGTCATTATTGTTTTTCTAGTTAAAATTTTTTAGTAACATGAAAAATTCTTTATTAACAGTATTGTCATTAAAGAATATTTATGTCACAATAAATTTTTAATTAGAAAAGTATTAATGCCATAATTACTATTACTAAATATCAAATTTCTTAATAGTATTTTGCGCTCCTTCACGATATTCTCCACATATGTTTCTATGCTTTGGAAAATAGCTTTATTCGTTTCATATACGTTTAGAACTGCTATATGTGATAGAGTTACGTCGTAAGTTTCATTTCCTACTTTACTGTTGAATTATTCTGTCATTAACAAAATTCATATTTCTTATACTTCATAATCTTAGCTAATAGCTAACTCGATGATCAATTAAAAGATAAAATATACTCCCTCCGTCCACCAAATACGGTCCTGTTACTTTATTCACGGTTATTAAGAAAGCTGATATGATGGGTAAAAGTAAGTGTATTAGATCATTTTGTGGTGGATTACCAAAAGTGATTAAGAATTAAGTTTTCCCCCCAAATTTCTAAAGGGAGGGAAACTTAAAAGCCGACTTTATATTTTCAACTAAAAAATAAATAAAATCTGCAATTAAAATATTAATTAAAAGAAAGAGGCTTAAATATGTTTACTGCTCAGTGTATCTTCTCATTTCCACCCAAAACACATTTCATTTCCCTCCCAATCACATCTCTTGATGTGATTAAAAATAAAATATTCCCTCCAAACCCAAAATTATCCATTTTCCCACCTAATTCATTTACACCATAAATACACCCAACTACCAGAATTCATTACAAGTATGTTTACAAATCACATCTTAAATTCAAGCTATTATGGGAGCTAAGAATTTATCTCCAGAATTAAAGTCCAGGGTGGTTCAATGTCTTCTGCAGCAAAGCACCAATGGCAAACCACAAAAAGGCAAAATCAAGGAAGTGGCTGGTCTTCTAGGCATCTCCATCAGATCTGTTTCTAGGGTTTGGTCTGCAGCAAAAAAATAGATGAATGAGGGACAAGTTGTGGCATTCAAAAATAACAAAATGGTGAAGCATAGCAACAAGATTGAGCTGGATATTGAGATGCTCATGCTAATTCCTTGCGAGAGCAGATCTACAATTCGAAGAATGACTAAATTATTGGGAGTGAGCAAGATTTTATTGGGAAATTGGGTTAAGAAACAACTGATCAGGGCTCATTCAAATGCCATCAAACCATTTTTAACACATCAAAATATGTTGTCAAGGTTGTACTACAGTTTAAGTAATCTGAAATACGATAGAGCACGCAATATTGTCAAGTTTGAAAGCATGCACAATGTAGTTCACATTGACGAGAAGTGGTTCTATTTTACCAAAGTATCTGAGAAAAGTTACTTGGCACCTGGTGAAGAAGAGCCCTACAGGGCATGCAAGAGCAAAAGATACATAGTGAAATTGATGTTCATGTGTGCAGTAGCAAGACCATTATATGTAGCAAGTGGGGAGCTAATTTTTTATGGAAAACTTGGTGTTTTTCCATTCATAAAAGATGTACCAGCTCAAAGGAGCAGCAGGAACAGAGCAAGGGGTACTATAGAGACTAAACCAATTGATTCAATCACCAAAGAAGTCATAAAAGAGTGTTTAATCAATAAGGTACACACAAATTCTCAAACTATCAGAAAAAATTCACCATTTAGTTTTTATTGCAAGTATCCTAAACAAAACATTTCTTATTATTGTTTTATTGCTTTGTTGGTTACATTACAATAAAATTTCAGATTATTACTTCTATCAAGTCTAAGTGGCCACCACATGCAAGTAAGGATATTTATATACAACAAGACAATACTAGACCACATATCAACAACAATGATCCTGATTTCAAAGCGGCTGCAACGTCAGATGGATTCATTATCCAGCTTTTGTGCCAACCAACTAATAGTCCAGATACAAATATCAATGATCTAGGTTGGTTTAGAGCACTATAGAGTTTGCAAGATGAGACAGATTAAAAAACAGTGAATGACCTTATTAGAGATGTTAATCTGTCTTTTGAAACACTAACTGATGTCACATTAAACAAAGTTTTCCTTAGTTTGCAGGCATGTTTGATTGAGATGATGAAGTGCAATGGACATAACTCTTATAAACTGCCTCATATGAACAAGGATAAGCTACTGAGAGAAGGAACACTACCGTTTGTTCTACAGGTTGATAAGGAATTAGTGAAGCAAGTGATAGACTACTTAAGACAACCTGAAAATGAAATTGAGTCTCCATATGATGTGGAAACTCTAATTTCAAATTTGGGTTATTAAGGACTTCAAGTATTAGCCACTTTTGTGAAAACTTTTTGCTATGTTTACAGCATAAACATCTAGAGTAGTTTAAATGTTAGATGAAAATGCATTGTTTAAGTTGTAAACAAGTCTTTTACTTCTCAAAATGTAAACATGTGTTTTGCTTCAAGTTGTAAACATGTTTCTATTGTATGTTTTTTACTCTATTTATATATGGAACATTTTCTAGCAATCCTCATACTAAAATTGAGATTGAAATCCATAGTGGTGACATTGAGATTGAAAAATCAGCAACTAACAGCTAATAAGTCAACCATTAAGAGTCAATAATCATCATTTAACATATCCCTCAGATTATAATATCATCATAGGGTCATTTATAGGCACACAAGTCTCCAAACTATGAAAAAATCCATAGTGGTGACATTGAAAGACAAAAATCAGCAACTAACAACTCATAACTCAACCATTAAGAGTCACGAATCATCATCTAACACATCCCTCAGATTATAATGTCATCATAGGGTTATTAATAGGCACACAAGTCTCCAAACTATGGAAAAATCCATAGTGGTGACATTGAAAGACAAAAATCAGCAACTAACATCTCATAACTCAACCATTAAGAGTCAATAATCATCATCAAACACACCCCCTCATATTATAATATCATCATATGGTCATTAATAGGCACAAAAGTCTAAAAAATATGGAAAAATCCATAGTGGTGACATTGAAAGACAAAAATCAGCAACTAACAACTCATAACTCAACCATTAAGAGTCACTAATCATCATCTAACACATCCCTCAGATTATAATGTCATCATAGGGTCATTAATAGGCACACAAGTCTCCAAACTATGGAAAAATCCATAGTGGTGACATTGAAAGACAAAAATCAGCAACTAACATCTCATAACTAATCATCATCAAACAAATCCCCTCATATTATAATATCATCATATGGTCATTAATAGGCACACAAGTCTCCAAACTATGGAAAAATCCATAGTGGTGACATTGAAAGACAAAAATCAGCAACAATTGTGTTTTTATTTGTTTGGTTGTGTTTGTTATATTTTGAATGATAGAGAACAGTTGCACAAGTTCGATTCAAAAAGTGATAAATGATTCTTTCTTGGTTATTCTAGAAATAGCAAAGCATATATAATCTATAATTTAAGGACTAATACTGTTGGAGTTATACGTGAAAGTATACATTTACTTTGTATAACTCGTGTATCAAACACTTGTTTATGAGAATAATTCTTTTATCACATTTGCTTTAGTTATGATTGAATGTTGAATATCTATTGCAAACCGTTCATAATAGTACTAGTTACATTGTAGTTAATGTGGTGATACCCGATCACGGAAGACAACATTAACAGTTTCCTTGTAACTAAACGTACAATTTCACGACCTAGGTGGAATTGAACAATCCGCCGTGAAATGTCGATATGTAAGTCTCATATTGGTCTGTCTTGACTAAGAGATTGCACTAGCACATTTAGTATGTGTTGAAGAGGACCTACAACGAGGATAAATTCTTCTGTTCTGAAATATGAAGAATTAGACCTCAGTGGTTGTTGATTTCTTAATCTCCGTCACTTAAATAGGACCGTGTGTGCTTAATGGTTACTGCTTTGATTCATGTTGGGTGAGAATCATTGTGACTTCGAACCTTGTGCTTTGGGCAGTAATATTAATCATACGACGGTTGCTAAGATTTAATACGGAGAAACGCGTGCGAGTACGACTCGTGTGCTTAGTCCCCTTGGTGGGCTCAGAAGTTTTATCGTACCAAATCTTGCAAGTGAAGAATCAGTTTCTTCGGTACGGATAATAATGTTGAGCTGTCTTTACTCCAAGGTGAAATATATTAATTAATTTAGAGCTATTCAGAAGCTTAATTAATTAATGGACTTGATAATCTTAAACACGGGAAATAATAACCGGGAGCCCATATTATCGTAATATGGATTAAGATGGATAGTGAAATATTAATTTATTAGTGGTAATAATTAATATTAATGGATTGAATTATATTGGGGCTCAATATTGAAATTCAGAAGTCCATTATGAGGTCCAATCTTAATTCTCCTTAAAGGCCCATTAAGTAGCCCAATAATGATAAGGTGATTAAAATAAAAAGAAAATAATATGCTGATTTTTCTTTGTATTTTTTGAAAATTGGTTAATTAGGAGAGAAAAGATTTTGTTGATTTTCTTGGAAAGATATTATTGAAGATAAGTATTCTTGGAATACAAGATTATCTCAAATATTCAAGAAGATCCAAATCTTGGATTCTACTCTTAGAATTTTCGAAAATTGCATGCTTAATAGGAGAGTGAGATTTTTGTGGAATATTTTATTGTGAAGAAAAGAATATATGAGATATATTCAAGATTTCTTAGATACTAAGAAAAGATTTTCTCCAAAGCCCATATACCACAAAATTTCGGTCACCACCTCTTATAAATAGAGGGTGATTATTTCATCCCCAAGTACATATGCACCGCTAATTGACAAATTGCACAGATGCATACCCTCTCGTTATTGTTTATATGCTATTGCGTGTCAAGCTGAGTTCTCTATTGTGTATTGATGAGTGTTTGAGGTGAATTATAATTGTGGTGAATCGAGATGGAGAACCTTGCGTTGGGAAAAGACTCTGACTCCTCGATCGAATGAGCTACCTGGCTTAAATCGAGGAGTCATTCAGGTTAGTTCTCGTTTATGGATCCTGTGATCAGATACTAAATGGATATGAAGCACAAATTTAGACCGCTTCACAAAGTCTAAGTTTTGGTGGTGGAGTATTTTACGGTAGTACATAGGCACTGACACACATGAGAGATCTAATTGACAAATTGCACAGGCGTACATCCTCTCGTTCATTGTTTATATGCTATTGCGTGTCAAGTTGAGTTCTCTATTGTATATTGATGAGTGTTTGAGGTGAATTATAATTGTGGTGAATCAATATGGAGAACCTTGTGTTGGGAAAAGACTCCGACTCCTCGATCGAATAAGCTGCCTGGCTTAAATCGAGGAGTCATTCAGGTTAGTTCTCGTTATGGATTGATTATATGGAAATAAGGGTTAAAAATACTAAAAAATTGAAAAATGGACAGAAAAAATTGGGGTTTGAGATTTTTGGGTTTGGGGTTCTGGGGTCTCGGGTTTGGGGTTGCGCATTTGGGGAGGTTTGGGGTTTAGGATTTCCCTAGGGTATACTATTCACCCTCCCGATTAGAGCTTATTACTCAACTTTTTAGGGCTTTCCGTAAGGGTTTAGTATTCACCCCTCCAATTTAGATTTTATTATTGAACTTTTTAGGGTTTTCAATAGAATTTACTATTTACCCCTCCCAATTAGAGCTTATTATTAATTTTTTTTTTCCTAGGGAAAACATTCACCCTCCTGGTTAGGGCTTACTACTAATTTTTTTTGGGTTTTCGTACGGTTTACTATTCATCCCGCTCCCCCTCCCCAATTAGTGCTTATTATTAAGTTTTTTCTAGTTTTCTCTAGGGTATACTATTCACCCTCCCGATTAGGGCTTATTATTGAACTTTTTAGGGTTTTCAATAGAATTTACTATTTACCCCTCCCAATTAGAGCTTATTATTAATTTTTTCGTAGGGTTTATTATTCATCCCGCCCCCCTCCCAATTAGTGCTTATTATTAAGTTTTTTCTAGTTTTCCCTAGGGTATACTATTCACCCTCCCGATTAGGGCTTACTACTCAACTTTTTTGCGCTTTTCGTAGGGTTTACTATTCTCCCCTCCCTAATAGAGCTAATTATTAAGCTTTTTATTTTATTTTTCCTAGGGTATACCATTCACCCTCCCAATTAGGGCTTACTACAAAACTTTCTAGGGTTTTCTGTGGGGTTTACTATTCACCTCTCCCAATTAGAACTTATTATTAAGATTTTTTAGGTTTCCCTAGTGTATTCTATTTATTCTCCTGATTAGAATTTACTACTCACCTTTTTAGGATTTCCCTAGGGTATACTATTCACCCTCCCGATTAGAGCTTATTACTCAACTTTTTAGGGCTTTTCGTAAGGGTTTAGTATTCACCCCTCCCGATTAGAGCTTATTATTAAACTTTTTAGGGTTTTCAATAGAATTTACTATTTACCCCTCCCAATTAGAGCTTATTATTAATTTTTTTTGGATTTTCCCTAGGGAAAACATTCACCATCCTGGTTAGGGCTTACTACTAAATTTTTTTTTTGGGTTTTCGTAGGGTTTAATATTCACCCCACCCCCCCGATTAGTGCTTATTATTAAGTTTTTTCTAGTTTCCCGATTATTCACCCTCCCGATTAGGGCTTTTTACTCAACTTTTTTGCGCTTTTCGTAGGGTTTACTATTCTCCCCTCCCTATTAGAGCTAATTATTAAGCTTTTTTCGGTTTTCCCTAGGGTATACCATTCACCCTACCAATTACGGCTTACTACTAAACTTTCTAGGGTTTTCTGTGGGGTTTACTATTCACCCTTCCAATTAGAACTTATTATTAAGATTTTTTAGGTTTTCCTAGTGTATTCTATTTATTCTCCTGATTACAGCTTACTACTCAACTTTTTAGGATTTTCCGTAGGGTTTACTATTCACCCATCCCGATTAAAGTTTATTATTAAATTTTTTCTAGTTTTCCCTAGGGTATCACCCTCACGATTAAGACTTATTACTCAACTTTTTAAGGCTTTTCGTAGGGTTTACTATTCACCCCTCCCGATTAGAGGTTATTACTAAGCTTTTATGAGTTTTCCCTAGAGTATATTGTTCACCCTCCTTGTTGGGACATTGTCAGTTTTGATTAAGATGCCAAAACCCCTGAAAAGATGATTTGCCTTTTATTTGTCTTTGTCAGGCTAGTCTTGGTTAGGTTTTGTACTTAGTCATTTTACACTACACATGTACTAAGTAAGAGAAACACTTACTGATGACAATCAAGACAAGAGCCTGAAGATGGTTTAGCATCCTAAACTTATGGCAGTCTTCTAAGCTGGCTGAGTAAGTCTCAGTGATGAAGAGTATGACCCTGAGGTCATTACTACTCAGTCCTGAAGGGAACAGGATGATACTGAGTTTGTGGGAAGACTTGGAGTAGAGCCAAGCAATGCAAAAGGAATGTCAGCGTTAGGACAAGACCGGTGAGCTCAAGACAAAAAGAACTTAATAAGACAAGCCTGAAGCCCAGGAATAAGTTCTGACATTCTCACCAACCTGATGACGTGGACCAATCCTGGAGGGACACACACATATGGAACCTGACAGAAGACTGACTTCAGACTGCATTTTTAACTGGCAAGCATTTAATGTGCATTTAATGAAACTACCTAATTCCATGCAAAGGACGACTGCTGCATGAAGATATGTCCGTTTGAACCACTCTACATAGATGACAAGAAAGACTATCTCTCCAACGAATAGTTTTTCAAATCACCTATAAATACAGAAGACCTTGAACCCATTCAAGGTTACGGGAAATTTCCAAGCCAGAAGTTACTCAAACTCTCAAGCATTCAAAAGCATTCAGCCTTAAAAGAAGCACTCGAAACCATTTAAATTTCCCAAGTGTTTCTTAGCTACTGAGAGTTATTCTGTATTCCAAAGAGCGAACTAGCATTACCTTAAGCTTAGAGAGATTATCCTATCCTTAGCATAGCTTTGCCTTGTAAGGATACTCTCAACTTAGTTGGAATCCAAACTGAAACCAAAACCCTAAGTTAGGTTTGTTGGGAGTAAGTCAGTTAGTGAGTTAGTAAGAGGAGTTGTATAGATCAGTGAGGTTAGCTGGTCTTGGTGCACCTTGGCACGTTAAAAACAAGAATCCCTTGAGTGGATTTCCTGTTAAATCAGACCGTGGACGTAGGATCTTGAGACTCTGAACCACGTTAAACTCCTTGTGTTCTTATTGCTTTGATATTGTGCATACCTGCCATATTACTTGTTCTTCATAAGCATTTGGTTTATCAGGCTTGAATCAATCAGCCTGATCCTTAAAAAGAGCACTGCCCTACTAATCACTATTCAGAATCAAGTAAACAAGTTTTTCAGAAAGCAAACTAAACAAGACTTTAAAATTTCAGGGCTCACGCATTTCCGCACTGAACTTGAATTGATAGTTAGCCAACTGACCCGCACCAAGTGTAGTCAGTAGGTGTGTTATCAGATCCTAGTTCTTTACCACTCTGAGTAAAGGGGACTCAGTCAGGCTTTAAGTTAGAAAATTTGTATACGTGTATTCCCCCCCATACACGTATTCCCCAGTCTTGTATCGGGACCAACACTCCTGATTAGGGCATACTACTCAACTTTTTAGGGGTTCTTGTAGGGTTTACTATTCACCCCTCCCGATTAGGGCTTATTATTCAGCTTTTTCTGGTTTTCCCTAGGGTATACTATTCACCCTCCAGATTAGGGCTTATTACTCAACTTTTAAGGACTTTTCATAGGGTTCAGGGTTCAGGGGTTAGGGTTCAGGGTTTCCCCAGTTTATTCTATTTATCCTCCCGATTAGGGCTTACTATTCAACTTTTTAGGCTTTTACTATCCAAATATCAGGCCACGTAAATAAATATATCACCAAACCCTTTTTTCTAGTGTTTCATCTTCCAAATATCATGCCACGTAAAAAGAAATTCAAACGGAGTAGGTTTTTGTGGAATTTTTTGAAATTTAAATTTTTGTAAGAAACCTAAAAAGGGTGATGGGCGCGGGGTTCGCGAAGAGGGCAAATATAACCAAACCCCTTTTTTAGTGTTTTATCCTCCAAATATCATGCCACGTAAAAAGAAATTCAAACGGAGTAGGTTTTTGTGGAATTTTTTGAAAATTAATTTTTTGTAAAAAACCTAAAGGGGGGATGGGGGCGGGGTTCGCGAAGAGGGCGAATATCACTAAACCCCCTTTTCTAGTGCTTCATCCCCCTAATATCATGCCACGTAAAAAGAAATTCAAACGGAGTAGATTTTTGTAGAATTTTTTGAAAATTAATTTTTTGTAAAAAACCTAAAGGGGGGATGGGGGCGGGATTCACGAAGAGGGAGAATATCACCAAACCCCCTTTTTCTAGTGTTTCATCCTCCAAATATCATTCCACGTAAAAAGAAAATCAAACGGAGTAGGTTTTGTGGAATTTTTTGAAAATCAATTTTTTGTAAAAAAACCTAAAGGGGGGGATGGGGGCAGGGTTCGCAAAGCGGGCGAATATTACCAAACCCTTTTTTCTAGTGCGTCATCCTCCAAATATAATGCCACGTAAAAAGAAATTCAAATGAAGTAGGTTTTTGTGGAATTTTTTGAAAATTAATTTTTTGTTAAAAACCTAAAGGGGGGAAAGGTGCGGGGTTCGCAAAAAGAGGGCGAATATCTCCAAACCCTTTTTTCTAGTATTTCATCCTCCAAATATCATGCCACGTAAAAAGAAATTCAAACGGACTAGGTTTTTGTGGAATTTTTTGAAAATTAAATTTTTGTTAAAAACCTAAAGGTGGGAAAGGGGCGGGGTTCGCGAAGAGGGAGAATATCTCCAAACCCTTTTTTTCTAGTGTTTCATCCTCCAAATATCATGCCACGTAAAAAGAAATTCAATCGGAGTAGATTTTTGTGGAATTTTTTTAGGGTTTAAGGTTTAGGGTTTGGGGGTTTATAGGGTTTGGGGTTAGGGGGTTTTTGGATGTTTACGGGGTTGGGGGTTTGGGTTTGGTGTTGGGGTTTAGGGTGTGGGGGTTGAGGGTTGAGGGTTTAGGGGTTAGGGAGATTGGATTTTTGAACTAATTAAATTGAAAAAGACAATACCTAATAAACAACTAGAAATTAAAGTAAGCAAACAAATTATACTAATAAAACGATTTAAAACTTCGTGCTCAAAGTGCAAGTGGAGATTAATGCTTCCGGTGTCGTCCTTATAACTAAATCGATGCTACATAAAATTTCACTTTTCTTATGATATTTCAATGGTTCTAACTAATTGTTTAGGGTTTTGGGGTCCAGGGTTTTAAGGTTTTAGGTTTTGGGGTTTGGGTTATAGGGTTTTGGGTCTCGGGTCTCAATTTTGAGGTTTTGGGTCTCAGGTCTCGGTTTAAGGTTTCGGGGTCTTGGGTCTTGTTTTAAGGTTTAAGGTTTAGAGTTTAGGGTTTAGGGTTTGGGGTTTGGGATTTGGGGGTTTGGGGTTAGGTGGTTAGGGGTTTGGGAATTTGGGGGTTGGGGTTGGGGTTTGGGGTATTGGGGTTTTGGGGGTTTGGGGGTTGGGGGTTTGGGGTTTGGGGGTTTGGGGTTTTGGGTGTTTGGGGTTTAGGGTTAGTTTGTTAACAATAATTCAATAACTAAATTAAAACTCAGTTTCCTAAATAAAATTCAAACAAAAATAATTCAACAAATCCTAATAAATTTAAATTCACAAAAATAAATTCAAAAGTTCATAATCCAACAGTTCTAAATAAATTAAAATTCATAATAACAATATCTAAAAATATAGAGAGCATGATGACCTTTTCTAATTTTTACAACTTTTTAAAACAAGTAACTATTACGACCCAAAAGCGGATGTGATCGATGCAAGTGCAAGTAACGACCAAGTATTTATCGAATTAAAGACTCAGGAGATCGGTGAATTCCTAGAATTTCGAGTTGTCATAGAATTATAGCTACGTGTTTTGGATTTTTGAGCTAATTAAATTGAAAAATACAATACCAAATAAACAACTTGAAATTAAAGTAAGCAAACAAATTATAATAATATAATGATTTAAAACTTCGTGTTTGAAGTGCAAGTGAAGATTAATGCTTCCGGTGTCGTCTTTATAACTAAATCGATGCTACATAAAATTTTACTTTTCTTATGATATTTCAGTGGTTCTAACTAATTGTTTAGGGGTTTGGGGTCTATGGTTTTAAGGTTTTAGGTTTTGGGGTTTGGGTTTTAGGGTTTTTGGTCTCGGGTCTCAGTTTTGAGGTTTTGGGTCTCAGGTCTCGGTTTCAGGTTTCGGGGTCTCTGGTCTCGTTTTAAGGTTTAAGGTTTAGGGTTAGGGGGTTATGGGTTTTGGGGATCGTGTGATCAGATACTCAATGGATATGAAGCACTTATACCAAGTTAGTAACAAATTTAGACCGCTTCACAAAGTCTAAGTTTGGGTGGTGGAGTGTTTTACGGTAGTACATATGCACCGACACACATGAGAGGTCAAATTGATAAATTGCACAGATGCACACCCTCTCGTTCATTATTTATAAACTATTGCGTGTCAAGCTGAGTTCTCTATTGTGTATTGATGAGTGTTTGAGGTGAATTATAATTGTGGTGAATCGAGATGGAGAACCTTGCGTTGGGAAAAGACTTCGACTCCTCGATTGAATGAGCTACCTGGCTTAAATCGAGGAGTCATTCAGGTTAGTTCTCATTTATGGATCCTGTCATGAGATACTTAATGGATATGAAGCACAAATTTAGACCGCTTCACAAAGTCTAAGTTTGGGTGGTGGAGTGTTTTCCGGTAGTACATAGGCACTGACACACATGAGAGGTCTAATTGACAAATTGCACAGACGTACATCCTCTCGTTCATTGTTTATATGTTATTGCGTGTCAAGTTGAGTTCTCTATTGTGTATTGATGAGTGTTTGAGGTGAATTATAATTGTGGTGAATCGATATGGAGAACCTTGCGTTGGGAAAAGACTCCGACTCCTCGATCGAATGAGCTGCCTGTCTTAAATCGAGGAGTCATTCAGGTTAGTTCTCGTTATGGATTGATTATATGGAAATAAGGTTAAAAATACTAAAAAATTGAAAAATGGACAGAAAAAATTGGGGTTTGAGATTTTTGGGTTTGGGATTCTGGGGTCTCGGGTTTGGGGTTGCGCGTTTTGGGAGGTTTGGGGTTTAGGATTTCCCTAGGGTATACTATTCACCCTCCCGATTAGAGCTTATTACTCAACTTTTTAGGGCTTTCCGTAAGGGTTTAGTATTCACCCCTCCCGATTAGAGCTTATTATTGAACTTTTTAGAGTTTTCAATAGAATTTACTATTTACCCCTCCCAATTAGAGCTTATTAATAATTTTTTTTTATTTTCCCTAGGGAAAACATTCACCCTCCTGGTTAGGGCTTACTACTAATTTTTTTTGGGTTTTCGTAGGGTTTACTATTCATCCCGCCCCCCTCCCCAATTAGTGCTTATTATTAAGTTTTTTCTAGTTTTCTCTAGGGTATACTATTCACCCTCCCGATTAGGGCTTATTATTGAACTTTTTAGGGTTTTCAATAGAATTTACTATTTACCCCTCCCAATTAGAGCTTATTATTATTTTTTTTTTGGATTTTCGTAGGGTTTACTATTCATCCCGCCCCCCCAATTAGTGCTTATTATTAAGTTTTTTCAAGTTTTCCCTAGGGTATACTATTCACCCTCCCGATTAGGGCTTATTACTTAACTTTTTTGCGCTTTTCGTAGGGTTTACTATTCTCCCCTCCCTATTAGAGCTAATTATTAAGCTTTTTTTGATTTTCTCTAGGGTTTACCATTCACCCTCCCAATTAGGGCTTACTACAAAACTTTCTAGGGTTTTCTGTGGGTTTACTATTCACCTCTCCCAATTAGAACTTATTATTAAGATTTTTTAGGTTTCCCTAGTGTATTCTATTTATTCTACTGATTAGAGCTTACTACTAAACTTTTTAGGATTTCCCTAGGGTATACAATTCACCCTCCCGATTACAGCTTCTTACTCAACTTTTTAGGGCTTTCCGTAAGGGTTTAGTATTCACCCCTCCCTATTAGAGCTTATTATTAATTTTTTTTGGATTTTCCCTAGGGAAAACATTCACCTTCCTGGTTAGGGATTACTACTAATTTTTTTTGGGTTTTCGTAGAATTTACTATTCACCCCACCCCCGATTAGTGCTTATTATTAAGTTTTTTCTAGTTTCCCGATTATTCACCCTCCCGATTAGGGCTTATTACTCAACTTTTTTGCGCTTTTCGTAGGGTTTACTATTCTCCCCTCCCTATTAGAGCTAATTATTAAGCTTTTTTCGGTTTTCCCTGGGGTATACCATTCACCCTCCCAATTACGGCTTACTACTAAACTTTCTAGGGTTTTCTGTGGGGTTTACTATTCACCCCTCCCAATTAGAACTTATTATTAAGATTTTTTTAGGTTTCCCTAGTGTATTCTATTTATTCTCCTGATTAGAGCTTACTACTCAACTTTTTAGGATTTTCCGTTGGGTTTACTATTCACCCCTCCCGATTAAAGTTTATTATTAAATTTTTTCTGGTTTTCCCTAGGGTATCACCCTCACGATTAAGGCTTATTACTCAACTTTTAAGGCTTTTCGTAGGGTTTACTATTCACCCCTCCCGATTAGAGCTTATCATTAAGCTTTTATGAGTTTTCCCTAGAGTATATTGTTCACCCTCTGATTAGGAGTGAAATTGTCATAATTCGTCACTCGAAATACCCCAGTTTTGGTTGATTTTGTTGAGTATTTAGAGTCATTTGCATATCATTTTCATAAAATAATGAATTTGTCTATTTTATGCTCATAGATGAATAGAGGGCGAAAAGAGGAGTTCGTAGGACTTTGAATCGACTCAAACGGACTCCCGGATGAGAAGATATCGAAGAAATACGAAAGGTACTAGTTCGAGAGAGTAAAAGTATCATTGGAGTGCACAAGCAAGAAGAGGTCGTTCAAGGGTGCACGAGCACCCGTGCAAGGTGCACGAGTAAGTGCAAGTCGTGCACTAGAGTACGAGCACCCGTG
The DNA here is from genome assembly GCA_947034835.1 of Ballota nigra. NCBI lineage: Eukaryota > Viridiplantae > Streptophyta > Magnoliopsida > Lamiales > Lamiaceae > Ballota > Ballota nigra. The sequence continues at coordinate 97,189,045 of OX344727.1, forward strand.
CAAGGTGCACGGGTAAGTGCAAGTCGTGCACTAGTGCACGAGCACCCGTGCAAGGTGCACGAGCAGACGAGCAACTCGTGCACTAGTGCACGAGCGATGGAGGTCGTGCGCTTTTTACTCTCGGGAAGATTGGAGTGCTCGAGTGGTGATGAGCTCGTGCACTAGTGCACGAGCAAACGCATTTTTGGCCCAAACGTTCCCGATTCGGCCCGTTGCTTATATATACTCATCCCGAGCATGTTTTGGAGGATTACCACTTACACCCACGAGATTTAGACTTAGTTTTTAGAGAGAGAAGGAGGAGAAGAGACAAGCAAGCTTATTTTTACGTTTTTGTTGAGGTTTTCTTACGAATTCACGTCACGATTTTATTTTTTAGTTTCGTTTCTTCCTATCTTTTGTTCTTAAACACGTTGAGACCTTGTTTTATTGAATTAATTTCACTTTATTCCTTTATATCTTGAAACCCTAGCTTATGTTCGATCGTTTCTTCGTTATATTTGTCATGTTCATGTTCTTGTTTACGTAGAAGTAGGTTGTGGATATGTAATTAGGGTAACTTGTGACGTTAGGTTTTAATTCTCTTGATTAATGAATTCTTAAAATTAATCTTAACTTTACTTTTGAATTTCGTTCGAAAAGTGTTAGAGAGAGGACGACCGTATCACTCTTTAACAACGAGTAGACTTAACTAGAGGGTTTAGGAAAGGTTAATTCATCTACCGGTTTAGCGAAGGAGGACGACCACATCACCTTAGTTAAATTAGGGTCTCATTAATTAAGCACAATTCATTAACTTGTTAATGGATTAGTGAAGTCGAGTGTTAGGGTAAAGTATTAGGGTTTAGAATCTTGAGCTTTCACCTTGCATTCTTTTACTTAGGTTATTTCTTGCACGTCACAGTTATTTTGATTATGTACCTGCTCCGTTAGTATACGTAGGGATTCTTATCCTAAGCATCACCATCTCTTATTTGAAAACACACACCTTAGTTAGTTCGTTTCTTTCATTCTTTAGTTTAATTAGTTTAATTTAGTTTCAATTAATCTTTAAAAAAAAACCCAAAAACATTACACTCATATTAGCTACGATGCGTAGATCTTCAGGGATCTGTTCGCATACACTCCATCCCGTGGGTTCGATATACTTGGCCGTTATACTTACTCTTACTACAGTGAACCCGTCCGCTTGCGGGTAAGCGACTAGTAGAAGTTAGTATTTTCGCTTCAAGTCAATGGCGCCGTTGCCGGGGATGGCGTTGTATGCTTTTTGAATAGGACTTATAGATAGCTTAGTAGTTAGTAGTGAGTGCCTTATTTTCTATTTTATTTTTATTCATTCGCAGTTTCATTTTGATCCTTCTGCTAGTGTGTCAGGTATATGAAAACACGCTCACAAGTCAATACGAGCGAAGAGAGAATTCAGTCAGACCCTGAGACAATAGCCAGAAGGAACCGAGCCTTCTTGAGAAGAATGACTACTGCCGCGGGAGACAAAGACAAGATTTCTGATGAACTTGGGGAGTTAGACAAAATAGCTGCAGAGTATACTGCTCTTGTGGAACGGGCAGAGGGTGCTAATGGAAACAGCAGTAATCAGCAGATACCAATAGGGGGAACTGAGAACCCACACCCGAACCCACAAGACTCAATCAACTCTGCACAAACACAACCCCAAAACCAGAACCAAAACCAGATCATCCACCAGAACCCAAATAACCCTTTCAACAACCCAGTATACCAACCATACCCATACCCACCAAGAGGAGTTGTATTGATCAGTGAGGTTAGCTGCTCTTGGTGCACCTTGGCACGTTAAAAACAAGAATCCCTTGAGTGGATTTCCTGTTAAATCAGGCCGTAGACGTAGGAGCTTGAGACTCTGAACCGCGTTAAACTCCTTGTGTTCTTATTGCTTTGATATTGTGCATACCTGCCATATTACTTGTTCTTCATAAGCATTTGGTTTATCAGGCTTGAATCAATCAGCCTGATCCTTAAAAAGAGCACTGCCCTACTAATCACTATTCAGAATCAAGTAAACAAGTTTTTCAGAAAGCAAACTAAACAAGACTTTAAACTTTCAGGGCTCAAACATTTCCGCACTGAACTTGAACTGATAGTTAGCCAACTGACCCGCACCAAGTGTAGTCAGTAGGTGTGTTATCAGATCCTAGTTCTTTACCACTCTGAGTAAAGGGGACTCAGTCAGGCTTTAAGTTAGAAAATTTGTATACGTGTATTCCCTCACCATACACGTATTCCTTAGTCTTGTACCGGGACCAACACTACTGATTAGGGCTTACTACTCAACTTTTTACGGGTTTTCATAGGGTTTACTATTCACCCCTCCCGATTAGGGCTTATTATTCAGCTTTTTCTGGTTTTCCCTAGGGTATACTATTCACCTTCCCGATTAGGGCTTATTACTCAACTTTTAAGGACTTTTCGTAGGGTTCAGGGGTCAGGGTTCAAGGGGTCAGGGGTTAGGGTTCAGGGTTTCCCTAGTTTATTCTATTTATCCTCCCGATTAGGGCTTACTATTCAACTTTTTAGGATTTTACTATCCAAATATCAGGCCACGTAAAAAAATATATCACCAAACCCTTTTTTCTAGTGTTTCATCTTCCAAATATCATGTCACGTAAAAAGAAATTCAAACGGAGTAGGTTTTTGTGGAATTTTTTGAAATTTAATTTTTTGTAAAAATACCTAAAAGGGGTGATGGGTGCGGGGTTCGCGAAGAGGGTAAATATAACCACACCCCTTTTTTAGTGTTTTATCCTCCAAATATCATGCCACGTAAAAAGAAATTCAAACGGAGTAGGTTTTTGTGGAATTTTTTGAAATTTAAATTTTTGTAAAAAACCTAAAGGGGGGGATGGGGGCGGGGTTCGCGAAGAGGGCGAATATCACCAAACCCCCTTTGTTTAGTGTTTCATCCTCCAAATATCATTCCACGTAAAAAGAAATTCAAACGGAGTAGGTTTTTGTGGAATTTTTTAAAAATTAATTTTTTTGTTAAAAACCTAAAGGGGGGATGGGGGCCGGGTTCGCGAAGCGGGCGAATATCACCAAACCCTTTTTTCTAGATGTTCATCCTTCAAATATAATGCCACGTAAAAAGAAATTCAAAGGAGTAGGTTTTTGTGGAATTTTTTGAAAATTAAATTTTTGTTAAAAACCTAAAGGGGGGAAAGGGGCAGGGTTCGCAAAGAGGGCGAATATCTCCAAACCATTTTTTCTAGTGTTTCATCCTCCAAATATCAAGCCACGTAAAAAAAAAATTAAACGGAGTAGATTTTTGTGGATTTTTTTGAAAATTAAATTTTTGTTAAAAACCTAAAGGGGGGAAAGGGGCGGGGTTCGCGAAGAGGGTGAATATCTCCAAACCCTTTTTTCTAGTTTTTCATCCTCCAAATATCATGCCACGTAAAAAAAATTTAAACGGAGTAGGTTTTTGTGGAATTTTTTTAGGGTTTGGGGGTTTATGGGGTTTGGGTTTGGGGGGTTTACGGGGTTTGGGGTTGGAGTTTGGGGTTTGGGGGTTGAGGGTTGGGGGTTTAGGGGTTAGGGGTTTAGGGTTTAGGGAGATTGGATTTTTGAACTAATTAAATTGAAAAAGACAATACCTAATAAACAACTAGAAATTAAAGTAAGCAAACAAATTATACTAATAAAACGATTTAAAACTTCGTGCTCGAAGTGCAAGTGGAGATTAAGGCTTCCGGTGTCGTCGGGGTTTGGGGTCCAGGGTCTTAAGGTTTTAAGGTTTTAGGTTTTGGGGTTCTGGTTTTAGGGTTTTGGGTCTCGGGTCTCAGTTTTGAGGTTTTGGGTCTCAGGTCTCGGTTTCAGGTTTCGGGGTCTCGGGTCTCGTTTTAAGGTTTAAGGTTTAGGGTTAGGGGGTTAGGGGTTTTAGGGATCGTGTGATCAGATACCTAATGAATATGAAGCACTTATACCAAGTTAGTAACAAATTTAGACCGCTTCACAAAGTCTAAGTTTGGGTGGTGGAGTGTTTTACGGTAGTACATATGCACCGACACACATGAGAGGTCTAATTGATAAATTGCACAGATGCATACCCTCTCGTTCATTATTTATATACTATTGCGTGTCAAGCTGAGTTCTCTATTGTGTATTGATGAGTGTTTGAGGTGAATTATAATTGTGGTGAATCGAGAAGGAGAACCTTGCGTTGGGAAAAGACTTCGACTCCTCGATCGAATGAGCTACCTGGCTTAAATCGAGGAGTCATTCAGGTTAGTTATCGTTTATGGATCCTGTCATGAGATACTCAATGGATATGAAGCACAAATTTAGACCGCTTCACAAAGTCTAAGTTTGGGTGGTGGAGTGTTTTACGGTAGTACATATGCAACGCTAATTGACAAATTGCACAGATGCACACCCTCTCGTTCATTGTTTATATGCTATTGCATGTCAAGTTGAGTTCTCTATTGTGTATTGATGAGTGTTTGAGGTGAATTATAATTGTGGTGAATCGAGATGGAGAACCTTGCATTGGGAAAAGACTCAGACTCCTCGATCGAATGAGCTACCTGGCGTAAATCGAGGAGTCATTCAGGTTAGTTCTCGTTTATGGATCCTGTGATCAGATACTCAATGGATATGAAGCACAAATTAAGACCGCTTCACAAAGTCTAAGTTTGGGTGTTGGAGTGTTTTACAGTAGTACATAGGCACTGACACACATGAGAGGTCTAATTGACAAATTGCACAGGTGTACATCCTCTCGTTCATTGTTTATATGCTATTGCGTATCAAGTTGAGTTCTCTATTGTGTATTGATGAGTGTTTGAGGTGAATTATAATTGTGGTGAATCGATATGGAGAACCTTGCGTTGGGAAAAGACTCTGACTCCTCGATCGAATGAGCCGTCTGGCTTAAGTCGAGGAGTCATTCAGGTTAGTTCTCGTTATGGATTGATTATATGGAAATAAGGGTTAAAAATACTAAAAAATTGAAAAATGGACAGAAAAAATTGGGGTTGTAGATTTTTGGGTTTGGGGTTCTGGGGTCTCGGGTTTGGGGTTTCGCGTTTTGGGAGGTTTGGGGTTTAGAATTTCTCTAGGGTATACTATTCACCCTCCCGATTAGAGCTTATTACTCAACTTTTTAGGGCTTTCCGCAAGTGTTTAGTATTCACCCCTCCCGATTAGAGCTTATTATTGAACTTTTTAGGGTTTTCAATAGAATTTACTATTTACCCCTCCTAATTAGAGCTTATTATTAATTTTTTTTATTTTCCCTAGGGAAAACATTCACCCTCCTGGTTAGGGCTTACTACTAAATTTTTTTGGGTTTTCGTAGGGTTTACTATTCATCCCACCCCCCCTCCCCAATTAGTGCTTATTATTAAGTTTTTTCTAGTTTTCTCTAGGGTATACTATTCAACCTCCCGATTAGGGCTTATTATTGAACTTTTTAGGGTTTTCAATAGAATTTACTATTTACCCCTCCCAATTAGAGCTTATTATTAATTTTTTTTTTTTGGATTTTCGTAGGGTTTACTATTCATCCCGCCCCCCCCCCCCCCAATTAGTGTTTATTATTAAGTTTTTTCTAGTTTTTCCTAGGGTATACTATTCACCCTCCCGATTAGGGCTTATTACTCAACTTTTTTGCGCTTTTCGTAGGGTTTACTATTCTCCTCTCCCTATTAGAGCTAATTATTAAGCTTTTTTTTATTTTCCCTAGGGTATACCATTCACCCTCCCAATTAGGGCTTACTACAAAAGTTTCTAGGGTTTTATGTGGGTTTACTATTCACCTCTCCCAATTAGAACTTATTATTAAGATTTTTTAGGTTTCCCTAGTGTATTCTATTTATTCTCTTGATTAGAACTTACTACTCAACTTTTTAGGATTTCCCTAGGGTATACTATTCACCCTCCCGATTACAGCTTATTACTCAACTTTTTAGGGCTTTCCGTAATGGTTTAGTATTCACTCCTCCCGATTAGAGCTTATTATTAAACTTTTTAGGGTTTTCAATAGAATTTACTATTTACCCCTCCCAATTAGAGCTTATTATTAATTTTTTTTTTGGATTTTCCCTAGGGAAAACATTCACCCTCCTGGTTAGGGCATACTACTAATTTTTTTTGGGTTTTCGTTGGGTTTACTATTCACCCCAACCCCCCGATTAGTGCTTATTATTAAGTTTTTTCTAGTTTCCCGATTATTCACCCTCTCGATTAGGGCTTATTTCTCAACTTTTTTGCGCTTTTCGCAGGGTTTATTATTCTCCCCTCCCTATTAGAGCTAATTATTAAGCTTTTTTCGGTTTTCCCTAGGGTATACCATTCACCCTCCCAATTACGGCTTACTACTAAACTTTCTAGGGTTTTCTGTGGGGTTTACTATTCACCCCTCCCAATTAGAACTTATTATTAAGATTTTTTAGATTTCCCTAGTGTATTCTATTTATTCTCCTGATTAGAGCTTACTACTCAACTTTTTAGGATTTTCCGTAGGGTTTACTATTCACCCCTCCCGATTAAAGTATATTATTAAATTTTTTCTAGTTTTCCCTAGGGTATCACCATCACGATTAAGACTTATTACTCAACTTTTTAAGGCTTTTCGTAGGGTTTACTATTCAGCCCTATCGATTAGAGCTTATTATTAAGCTTTTATGAGTTTTCCCTAAAGTATATTGTTCACCCTCCTTGTTGGGACATTGTCAGTTTTGATTAAGATCCAAAAGCCCCGGAAAAGATAATTTGCCTTTTATTTGTCTTTGTCAGGCTAGTCTTGGTTAGGTTTTGTACTTAGTCATTTTACACTTCACAGGTACTCAGTAAGAGGAGCACTTACTGATGACAATCAAGACAAGAGCCTGAAGACGGTTTACCATCCTGAACTTATGGCAGTCTTCTAAGCTGGCTGAGTAAGTCTCAGTGATGAAGAGTATGACCTTGATGTCATTACAACTCAGTCCTGAAGGGAACAGAATGATACTGAGTTTATGGGAAGACTTGAAGTAGAGCCAAGCAATGCAAAAAGAATGTCAGCGTAAGGACAAGACCGGTGAGTTCAAGACAAAAAGAACTTAATAAGAAAAGCCTGAAGCCCAGGAATAAGTTCTGACATTCTCACCAACCGGATGACGTGGACCAATCCTGGAGGGACACGCACGTATGGAACCTGACAAAAGACTGACTTCAGACTGCATTTTCAACAGACAAGCATTTAATGTGCATTTAATGCGACTACCTAATTCCATGCAAAGGACGGCTGCTGCATGAAGATATGTCAGTTTGAACCACTCAACATAGATGATAAGAAAGGCTATCTCTCCCACGGATAGTTTTTCAAATCACCTATAAATACAGAAGACTTTGAACCCATTCATGGTTACGGGAAATTTCCAAGCCAGAAGTTACTCAAACTCTCAAGCATTCAGCCTTAGAAGAAGCACTCGAAACCATTTAAATTTCCCAAGTGTTTCTTAGCTACTGAGAGTTATTCTGTATTCCAAAGAGCGAACTAGCATTATCTTAAGCTTAGAGAGATTATCCTATCCTTAGCATAGCTTTGCCTTGTAAGGATACTCTCAACTTAGTTGGAATCCAAACTGAAACCAAAACCCTAAGTTAGGTTTGTTGGGAGTAAGTTAGTTAGTGAGTTAGTAAGAGGAGTTGTATTGATCAGTGAGGTTAGCTGCTCTTGGTGCACCTTGACACGTTAAAAACAAGAATCCCTTGAGTGGATTTCCTGTTAAATCAGGCCGTGGACGTAGGAGCTTGAGACTCTGAACCGCGTTAAACTTCTTGTGTTCTTATTGCTTTGATATTGTGCATACCTGCCATATTACTTGTTCTTCATAAGCATTTGGTTTATCAGGCTTGAATCAATCAGCCTGATCCTTAAAAAGAGCACTGCCCTACTAATCACTATTCAGAATCAAGTAAACAAGTTTTTCAGAAAGCAAAATAAACAAGACTTTAAACTTTCAGGACTCAAACATTTCCGCACTGAACTTAAACTGATAGTTAGCCAACTGACCCGCACCAAGTGTATTCAGTAGGTGTGTTATCAGATCCTAGTTCATTACCACTCTGAGTAAAGAGGACTCAGTCAGGCTTTAAGTTAGAAAATTTGTATACGTGTATTCCCTCACCATACACGTATTCCTTAGTCTTGTACCGTGACCAACACTCCTAATTAGGGCTTACTACTCAACTTTTAAGGGGTTTTCATAGGGTTTACTATTCACCCCTCCCGATTAGGGCTTATTATTCAGCTTTTTCTGGTTTTCCCTAGGGTATACTATTCACCCTCCCGATTAGGGCTTATTACTCAACTTTTAAGGACTTTTCTTAGGGTTCAGGGGTCAGGGTTCAGGGGTCAGGGGTTAGGGTTCAGGGTTTCCCTAGTTTATTCTATTTATCCTCCCGATTAGGGCTTACTATTCAACTTTTTAGGCTTTTACTATCCAAATATCAGGCCACGTAAAAAAATATATCACAAAACTCTTTTTTCTAGTGTTTTATCTTCCAAATATCATGCCACGTAAAAAGAAATTCAAACGGAGTAGGTTTTTGTTGAATTTTTTGAAATTTAATTTTTTGTAAAAAAACCTAAAAGAGGTGATGGGTGCGGGGTTCGCGAAAAGGGAAAATATAACCAAACCCCTTTTTTAGTGTTTTATCCTCCAAATATTATGCCACGTAAAAAGAAATTCAAACGGAGTAGGTTTTTGTGGAATTTTTTGAAAATTAAATTTTTGTAAAAAACCTAAAGGGGGGATGGGGGCGGGGTTCGCGAAGACGGCGAATATCACCAAACCCCCTTTGTCTAGTGTTTTATCCTCCAAATATCATTCCACGTAAAAAGAAATTCAAACGGAGTAGGTTTTTGTGGAATTTTTTGAAAATTAATTTTTTTGTAAAAAACCTAAAGGGGGGATGGGGGCCGGGTTCGCGAAGCGGGCGGATATCACCAAACCCTTTTTTTCTAGTTCTTCATCCTCCAAATATAATGCCACGTAAAAAGAAATTCAAATGGAGTAGGTTTTTGTGGAATTTTTTGAAAATTAAATTTTGTTAAAAACCTAAAGGGGGGAAAGGGGCGGGGTTCGCAAAGAGGGCGAAATTCTCCAAACCCTTTTTTCTTGTGTTTCATCCTCCAAATATCATGCCACGTAAAAAGAAATTCAAACGGAGTAGGTTTTTGTGGAATTTTTTGAAAATTAAATTTTTGTTAAAAACCTAAAGGGGGGAAAGGGGCGGGGTTCGCGAAGAGGGCGAATATCTCCAAACCCTTTTTTTTAGTTTTTCATCCTCCAAATATCATGCCACGTTAAAAAAAATTCAAACGGAGTAGGTTTTTGTGGAATTTTTTTAGGGTTTAGTGTTTGGGGGTTTATGGGGTTTGGGGTATTGGGTTTGGGGTTGGTGGGTTTGGGGGGTTTACGGGGTTGGGGGTTGAGGGTTGGGGGTTTAGGGGTTAGGGGTTTAGGGTTTAGGGAGATTGGATTTTTGAACTAATTAAATTGAAAAAGACAATACCTAATAAACAACTAGAAATTAAAGTAAGCAAACAAATTATACTAATAAAACGATTTAAAACTTCGTGCTCGAAGTGCAAGTGGAGATTAATGCTTCCGGTGTCGTCCTTATAACTAAATCGATGCTACATAAAATTTCACTTTTCTTATGATATTTCAATGGTTCTATCTAAATGTTTAGGGGTTTGGGGTCCAGGGTTTTAAGGTTTTAGGTTTTGGGGTTTGGGTTATAGGGTTTTGGGTCTCGGGTCTCAATTTTGAGGCTTTGGGTCTCAGGTCTTGGTTTAAGGTTTCGGGGTCTTGGTCTCGTTTTAAGGTTTAAGATTTAGGGTTTGGGGTTTGGGGTTTGGGGGTTAGGTGTTAGGGGGTTAGGGGGTTAGGGGTTTGGGAATTTGGGGTTTGGGGTTTGGGGTATTGGGGTTTTGGGGGTTGGGGGTTTGGGGTTTGGGGGTTTGGGTGTTTGGGGTTTAGGGGTTTAGGGTTTAGGGTTTAGGGGTTTGGGGTTTGGGGTTTGGGGGTTAGGTGTTAGGGGGTTAGGGGGTTAGGGGTTTGGGAATTTGGGGGTTGGGGTTTGGGGTATTGGGGTTTTGGGGGTTGGGGGTTTGGGGTTTGGGGGTTTGGGTGTTTGGGGTTTAGGGGTTTAGGGTTCAGGGTTCAGGGTTCAGGGTTCAGGGTTCAGGGTTCAGGGTTTAGGGTTTAGGGTTTAGGGTTTGGGGTTTGGGGGTTTGGGGTTAGGGGGTTAGGAGTTAGGGGTTTGGGGTTTGGGGTATTGGGGTTTTGGGGGTTTGAGGGTTTGGGGTTTTGGGGGTTTGGGGTTTAGGGGTTTAGGGTTTAGGGTTCAGGGTTTAGTTTGTTAACAATAATTCAATAACTAAATTAAAACTCAGTTTCCTAAATAAAATTCAAACAAAAATAATTCAACAAATCCTAATAAATTTAAATTCACCAAAATAAATTGAAAATTTCATAATCCAACAGTTCTAAATAAATTAAAATTCACAATAACAATATCTAAAAATATAGAGAGCATGATGACTTTTTCTAATTTTTACAACTTTTTAAAACAAGTAACTATTATGACCCAAAAGCGGATGTGATTGATGCAAGTGCAAGTAACGACCAAGTATTTATCGAATTAAAGACCCAGGAGATCGGTGAATTCCTAGAATTTCGAGTTGTCATAGAATTATAGCTACGTGTTTTGGATTTTTGAACTAATTAAATTGAAAAAGATAATACCATATAAACAACTTGAAATTAAAGTAAGCAAACAAATTATACTAATAAAATGATTTAAAACTTCGTGTTCTAAGTGCAAGTGGAGATTAATGCTTCCGGTGTCGTCCTTATAACTAAATCGATGCTACATAAAATTTTACTTTTCTTATGATATTTCAATGGTTCTAACTAATTGTTTAGGGGTTTGGGGTCTAGGGTTTTAAGGTTTTAGGTTTAGGGGTTTGGGTTTTAGGGTTTTGGGTCTCGGGTCTCAATTTTGAGCTTTTGGGTCTCAGGTCTCTGTTTCAGTTTCGGGGTCTTTGGTCTCGTTTTAAGGTTTAAGGTTTAGGGTTAGGGGGTTAGGGGTTTTGGGGATCGTTTGATCAGATACTCAATGGATATGAAGTACTTATACCAAGTTAGTAACAAATTTAGACCGCTTCACAAAGTCTAAGTTTGGGTGGTGGAATATTTTACGGTAGTACATATGCACCGACACACATGAGAGGTCTAATTGATAAATTGCACAGATTCACACCCTCTCGTTCATTATTTATAAACTATTGCTTGTCAAGCTGAGTTCTCTATTGTGTATTGATGAGTGTTTGAGGTGAATTATAATTGTGGTGAATCGAGATGGAGAACCTTGCGTTGGGAAAAGACTTCGACTCCTCGATCGAATGAGCTACCTGGCTTAAATCGAGGAGTCATTCAGGTTAGTTCTCGTTTATGGATCCTATCATGAGATACTCAATGGATATGAAGCACAAATTTAGACCGCTTCACAAAGTCTAAGTTTGGGTGGTGGAGTGTTTTACGGTAGTACATAGGCACTGACACACATGAGAGGTCTAATTGACAAATTGTACAGGCGTACATCCTCTCGTTCATTGTTTATAAGCTATTGCGTGTCAAGTTGAGTTCTCTATTGTGTATTGATGAGTGTTTGAGGTGAATTATAATTGTGGTGAATCGATATGGAGAACCTTGCGTTGGGAAAAGACTCCGACTCCTCGATCGAATGAGTTGACTGGCTTAAATCGAGGAGTCATTCATGTTAGTTCTCGTTATGGATTGATTATATGGAAATAAGGGTTAAAATTACTAAAAAAATTGAAAAATGGACAGAAAAAATTGGGGTTTGAGATTTTTGGGTTTGGGGTTGCGCGTTTTGGGAGGTTTGGGGTTTATGATTTCCCTAGGGTATACTATTCACCCTCCCGATTAGAGCTTATTACTCAACTTTTTAGGGCATTCTGTAAGGGTTTAGTATTCACCCCTCCCGATTAGAGCTTATTATTGAACCTTTTACGGTTTTCAATAGAATTTACTATTTACCCCTCCCAATTAGAGCTTATTATTAATTTTTTTTATTTTCCCTAGGGAAAACATTCACCCTCCTAGTTAGAGCTTACTACTAAATGTTTTTGGGTTTTCGTAGGGTTTACTATTCATCTCGCCTCCCCTCCCCAATTAGTGCTTATTATTAAGTTTTTTGTTGTTTTCTCTAGGGTATACTATTCACCCTCCTGATTAGGGCTTATTATTGAACTTTTTAGGGTTTCCAATAGAATTTACTATTTACCCCTCCCAATTAGAGCTTATTATTAATTTTTTTTGGATTTTCGTAGGGTTTACTATTCATCTCGCCCCCCCAATTAGTGCTTATTATTAAGTTTTTTCTAGTTTTCCCTAGGGTATACTATTCACCCTCCCGATTAGGGCTTATTACTCAACTTTTTTGCGCTTTTCGTAGGGTTTACTATTCTCCCCTCCCTATTAGTGCTAATTATTAAGCTTTTTTTTATTTTCCCTAGGGTATACCATTCACCCTCCCAATTAGGGCTTACTACAAAACTTTCTAGGGTTTTCTGTGGGTTTACTATTCACCTTTCCCAATTAGAACTTATTATTAAGATTTTTTAGGTTTTCCTAGTGTATTCTATTTATTCTCCTGATTAGAACTTACTACTCAACTTTTTAGGATTTCCCTAGGGTATACTATTCACCCTCCCGATTACAGCTTATTACTCAACTTTTTAGGGCTTTCCGTAAGGGTTTAGTATTCACCCCTCCCGATTAGAGCTTATTATTAAAAATTTTAGGGTTTTCAATAGAATTTACTATTAACCCCTCCCAATTAGAGTTTATTATTAATTTTTTTTTTGGATTTTCCCTAGGGAAAACATTCACCCTCCTGGTTAGGGCTTACTACTAAATTTTTTTTGGGTTTTCGTAGGGTTTACTATTCACCCCACCCCCCGATTAGTGCTTATTATTAAGTTTTTTCTAGTTTCCCGATTATTCACCCTCTCGATTAGGGCTTATTACTCAACTTTTTTGCGCTTTTCGTAGGGTTTACTATTCTCTCGTCCCTATTAGAGCTAATTATTAAGCTTTTTTCAGTTTTCCCTAGGGTATACCATTCACCCTCCCAATTATGGCTTACTACAAAACTTTCTAGGGTTTTGTGTGGGGTTTACTATTCACCCCTCCCAATTAGAACTTATTATTAAGATTTTTTAGGTTTCCCTAGTGTATTCTATTTATTCTCCTGATTAGAGCTTACTACTCAACTTTTTAGGATTTTCCGTAGGGTTTACTATTCACCCCTCCCGATTAAAGTTTATTATTAAATTTTTTCTGGTTTTCCCTAGGGTATCACCCTCACGATTAAGGCTTATTACTCAACTTTTTAAGGCTTTTCGTAGGGTTTACTATTCACCCCTCCCGATTAGAGCTTATCATTAAGCTTTTATGAGTTTTCCCTAGAGTATATTGTTCACCCTCATTTTTGGGACATTGTCAATTTTGATTAAGATCCCAAAGCCCCTGAAAAGATGATTTGCCTTTTATTTGTCTTTGTCAGGCTAGTCTTGGTTAGGTTTTGTACTTAGTCATTTTACGCTTCACAGGTACTCAGTAAGAGGAGCACTTACTGATGACAATCAAGACAAGAGCCTGAAGACGGTTTAGCATCCTAAACTTATGGCAGTCTTCTAAGCTGGCTGAGTAAGTCTCTGTGATGAAGAGTATGATCCTGAGGTCATTACTACTCAATCCTGAAGGGAACATGATGATACTGAGTTTATGGGAAGACTTGGTGTAGAGCCAAGCAATGTAAAAGGAATGTCAGCGTTAGGACAAGACCGGTGAGCTCAAGACAAAAAGAACTTAATAAGACAAGCCTGAAGCCTAGGAATAAGTTCTGACATTCTCACCAACCTGATGACGTGGACCAATCCTGGAGGGACACGCACGTATGGAACCTGACAGAAGACTGACTTCAGACTGCATTTTCAACGGGCAAGCATTTAATGTGCATTTAATGCAACTACCTAATTCCATGCAAAGGATGGCTGCTGCATGAAGATATGCCCGTTTGAACCACTCTACATAGATGACAAGAAAGGTTATCTCTCCAATGGATAGTTTTTTAAATCACCTATAAATACAGAAGACCTTGAACCCATTCAAGTTTACGGGAAATTTCCAAGCCAGAAGTTACTCAAACTCTCAAGCATTAAAAAGCATTCAGCCTTAGAAGAAGCACTCGAAACCATTTAAATTTCCCAAGTGTTTCTTAGCTACTGAGAGTTATTCTGTATTCCAAAGAGTGAACTAGCATTATTGGGTCTCGGGTCTCAATTTTTAGGCTTTGGGTCTCAGGTCTCGGTTTAAGGTTTCGGGGTCTTGGGTCTCATTTTAAGGTTTAAGGTTTAGGGTTTAGAGTTTAGGGTTTAGGGTTTGGGGTTTGGGGGTTTGGTGTTAGGGGGTTAGGTGTTATGGGGTTAGGGGGTTAGGGGTTTTGGAATTTGGGGGTTGGGGTTTGGGGTTTGGGGTATTGAGGTTTTGGGGTTGGGGGTTGGGGGTTTGGGGTTTGGGGTTTTGGGTGTTTGGGGTTTAGGGTTTAGTTTGTTAACAATAATTCAATAACTAAATTAAAACTCAGTTTCCTAAATAAAATTCAAACAAAAATAATTCAACAAATCCTAATAAATTTAAATTCACCAAAATAAATTGAAAAGTTCATAATCCAACAGTTCTAAATAAATTAAAATTCACAATAACAATATCTAAAAATATAGAGAGCATGATGACTTTTTCTAATTTTTACAACTTTTTAAAACAAGTAACTATTACGACCCAAAAGCGGATGTGATCAATGCAAGTGCAAGTAACGACCAAGTATTTATCGAATTAAAGACCCAGGAGATCAGCGAATTCCTAGAATTTCGAGTTGTCATAGAATTATAGCTACGTGTTTTGGATTTTTGAACTAATTAAATTGAAAAAGACAATACCAAATAAACAACTTGAAATTAAAGTAAGCAAACAAATTATACTAATAAAATGATTTAAAACTTCGTGTTCGAAGTGCAAGTGGAGATTAATGCTTCCGGTGTCGTCCTTATAACTAAATCGATGCTACCTAAAATTTTACCTTTCTTATGATATTTCAATGGTTCTAACTAATTGTTTAGGGGTTTGGGGTCTAGGGTTTTAAGGTTTTAAGGTTTTAGGTTTTGGGGTTTGGGTTTTAGGGTTTTGGGTCTCGGGTCTCAGTTTTAAGGTTTTGGGTCTCAGGTCTCGGTTTCAGGTTTCGAGGTCTCTGGTCTCGTTTTAAGGCTTAAGGTTTAGGGTTAGGGGTTTTGGGGATCGTGTGATCAGATACTCAATGGATATGAAGCACTTATACCAAGTTAGTAACAAATTTAGACCGCTTCACAAAGTCTAAGTTTGGGTGGTGGAGTGTTTTATGGTAGTACATATGCACCGACACACATGAGAGGTCTAATTGATAAATTGCACAGATGCACACCCTCTCGTTCATTATTTATAAACTATTGCGTGTCAAGCTGAGTTCTCTATTGTGTATTGATGAGTGTTTGAGGTGAATTATAATTGTGGTGAATCTAGATGGGGAACCTTGTGTTGGGAAAAGACTTCGACTCCTCTATCGAATGAGCTACCAGGCTTAAATCGAGGAGTCATTCAGGTTAGTTCTCATTTTTGGATCCTGTCATGAGATACTCAATGGATATGAAGCACACATTTAGACCGCTTCACAAAGTCTAAGTTTGGGTGGTGGAGTGTTTTACGGTAGTATATATGCAACGCTAATTGACAAATTGCACAGATGCACACCCTCTCGTTCATTGTTTATATGCTATTGCGTGTCAAGCTGAGTTCTCTATTGTGTATTGATGAGTGTTTGAGGTGAATTATAATTGTGGTGAATCGAGATGGAGAACCTTGCGTTGGGAAAAGACTCCGACTCCTCGATCGAATGAGATACCTGGCTTAAATCGATGAGTCATTCAGGTTAGTTCTCGTTTATGGATCCTGTGATCAGATACTCAATGGATATGAAGCACAAATTTAGACCGCTTCACAAAGTCTAAGTTTGGGTGGTGGAGTGTTTTACGGTAGTACATAGGCACTGACACACATGAGAGGTCCAATTGACAAATTATACAGGCGTACATCCTCTCGTTCATTGTTTATATGCTATTGTGTGTCAAGTTGAGTTCTCTATTGTGTATTGATGAGTGTTTGAGGTGAATTATAATTGTGGTGAATCGATATGGAGAACCTTGCGTTGGGAAAAGACTCTGACTCCTCGATCGAATGAGCTGCCTGACTTAAATCGAGGAGTCATTCAGGTTAGTTCTCGTTATGGATTGATTATATGGAAATAAGGGTTAAAAATACTAAAAAATTGAAAAATGGACAGAAAAAATTGGGGTTTGAGATTTTTGGGTTTGGGGTTGCGCGTTTTGGGAGGTTTGGGGTTTAGGATTTCCCTAGGGTATACTATTCACCCTCCCGATTAGAGCTTATTACTCAACTTTTTAGGACTTTCTGTAAGGGTTTAGTATTCACCCCTCCCGATTAGAGCTTTTTATTGAACTTTTTACGGTTTTCAATAGAATTTACTATTTACCCCTCCCAATTAGAGCTTATTATGAATTTTTTTTTATTTTCCCTAGGGAAAACATTCACCCTCCTGGTTAGGGCTTACTACTAAATTTTTTTGGGTTTTCGTAGGGTTACTATTCATCCCGCCCCCCTCCCCAATTAGTGCTTATTATTAAGTTTTTTCTTGTTTTCTCTAGGGTATACTATTCACCCTCCCGATTATGGCTTATTATTGAACTTTTTAGGGTTTTCAATAGAATTTACTATTTACCCCTCCCAATTAGAGCTTATTATTAATTTTTTTTGGATTTTCCCTGGGGAAAACATTCACCCTCCTGGTTAGGGCTTACTACTAAAATTTTTTTGGTTTTTCGTAGGGTTTACTATTCACCCCACCCCTCGATTAGTGCTTATTATTAAGTTTTTTCTAGTTTCCCGATTAGGGCTTATTACTCAACTTTTTTGCATTTTTCGTAGGGTTTACTATTCTCCCCTCCCTATTAGACCTAATTATTAAGCTTTTTTCAGTTTTCCCTAGGGTATACCATTCACCCTCCCAATTACGGCTTACTACTAAACTTTCTAGGGTTTTCTGTGGGGTTTACTATTCACCCCTCCCAATTAGAACTTATTATTAAGATTTTTTAGGTTTTCCTAGTGTATTCTATTTATTCTCCTGATTAGAGCTTACAACTCAACTTTTTAGGATTTTCCGTAGGGTTTACTATTAACCCCTCCCGATTAAAGTTTATTATTAAATTTTTTCTAGTTTTCCCTAGGGTATCACCCTCACGATTAAGGCTTATTACTCAACTTTTTAAGGCTTTTCGTAGGGTTTACTATTCACCCCTCCCGATTAGAGCTTATTATTAATCTTTTATGAGTTTTCCCTAGAGTATATTGTTCACCCTCATTGTTGGGACATTGTCAGTTTTGATTAAGATCCCAAAGCCCCTGAAAAGATGATTTGCCTTTTATTTGTCTTTGTCAGGCTAGTCTTGGTTAGGTTTTGTACTTAGTCATTTTACACTTCACAAGTACTCAGTAAGAGGAGCACTTACTGATGACAATCAAGACAAGAGCCTGAAGACGGTTTAGCATCCTAAACTTATGGCAGTCTTCTAAGCTGACTGAGTAAGTCTCAGTGATGAAGAGTATGACCCTGAGGTCATTACTACCCAGTCCTGAAGGGAACAGGATGATACTGAGTTTATGGGAAGACTTGGAGTAGAGCCAAGCAATGCAAAAGGAATGTCAGCGTTAGGACAAGACCGGTGAGCTCAAGACAAAAAGAACTTAATAAGACAAGCCTGAAGCCTAGGAATAAGTTCTGACATTCTCACCAACCTGATGACGTGGACCAATCCTGGAGGGACACGCACGTATGGAACCTGACAGAAGACTGACTTCGGACTGCATTTTCAACGGGCAAGTATTTAATGTGCATTTAATGCAACTACCTAATTCCATGCAAAGGACGGCTGCTGCATGAAGATATGTCCGTTTGAACTACTCTACATAGATGACAAGAAAGGCTATCTCTTCAACGGATAGTTTTTTAAATCACCTATAAATACAGAAGACCTTGAACCCATTCAAGGTTACAGGAAATTTCCAAGCCAGAAGTTACTCAAACTCTCAAGCATTCAAAAGCATTCAGCCTTAGAAGAAGCACTCGAAACCATTTAAATTTTCCAAGTGTTTCTTAGCTACTGAGAGTTATTCTGTATTCCAAAGAGCGAACTAGCATTATCTTAAGCTTAGAGAGATTATCCTATCCTTAGCATAGTTTTGCCTTGTAAGGATACTCTCAACTTAGTTGGAATCCAAACTGAAACCAAAACCCTAAGTTAGGTTTGTTGGGAGTAAGTCAGTTAGTGAGTTAGTAAGAGGAGTTGTATAGATCAGTGAGGTTAGCTGGTCTTGGTGCTGATGGTCCCATTTTCGAAGGGCAAAATGGGAATTCAGGAGCAAAATTTTTTTAAAACCTTAGCGATGCGCTCTGAAAGAGATCAGTGAGAAAACACTCAAGTCACTGCGTTGCTAAGAGGCTGAGCTACCAAGTCAGTGAGACTTGAAGGCTCATGCTCTTAGCAACACAGTGACTCGAGAGACTGAACTCTCGAGCGTGTTGCCTGATCTGGTCAGTGAGAGGAATCTCCCTGACCTGATTGCTTAACCAAAGTTTTCTTATAACAAAGCTCAGTGAGCTGACTTTCACAATACTTTGGTAGATACTTTAAAGAATAAGTACGCTCAGTTTAACGTGGTTCAGAGGCTCAAGCTCTTACATCCACGGCCTGATTTAACAGGAAATCCACTACTGGGATTCTTGTTTTTAACGTGCCAAGGTGCACTTACAACTGGACTCACGCCACTCCCTGGGCTGCCTCTCCTCACCTCACTACAAACATAACATTCTCTGAAAGGGTTTAGTTTGGTTTGGTTTTTCTCCAACTAGGTGAGGTTTTCCTTTACAATGTGTTAGCCTTAAAGCTAAGATTAGGAAAACCTCTCTAAGCTAAGAGTTACAAGCTTGACACTCAATGAATGTAAGTGATAACCCTAAAGGTCAGTGTCGTGGGTGTGTAACACTTCCTTATGACTCCCTAACAACTAACACACCCTCACAGCTTGTAGGTGTTTATTTTCTTCTTTTACACACCTTACAACGAAGATATGAGCTTGTATTTATAGTGTGGATTCAAATGTAACCGTTGGAGGAAATTACATTTGAATCCATACAATTAATAGTTTCAACCACTTTTCTTGGAATTCGACCTTTGTCAGTGTCAGAGTTGCTGCCTCGTGCTGATTGGTCCACGTGGCCTGGATTCACGGATCTTTGACTCAGTGGGTTGACCAAGACCCACTGACTTTAGGTAGCTTCCTCCTTCACTGACTGATGGTCTTCAGTGGACTGAACGTCTTCAGTGTAGTTGTCCTTCAGAGACTGTTTGAAGATCACTCCAAGAAGTTTGTCATAAGGCTGAATGACAAACTTCCCTGACCACAGTAGCCTGACTCCTTCAGGGCCTACTTGGTGCAGCACTGATCCTCCTGATCATGCTCTTCACTGAGTGGTCCACCAGACTTAGCTTAGATCAGTCTAGTTTACACTCAGTGGGACATCCTTCAGGCTTCTCTTCTGGTTCAGGTCTCTGACTTGGCTTCAGTCTTTTCTTGATGTCAACTTGATTTCCTCAGGCTGTGTTGCTGAGTTCCCCCTCAACTGAGTGTTCCTTCAACTGAGTACTTCTCAACTGACAGCCTATTCTATTGAGACATAACCTAGCCTGACCTGAAATAAAAGATACTATCCTGACTGCTTTCAAACCTATTACATGTTGTTTTGAAAAATCATCAAAACTAAAACATATCCCAACAGGTGCACCTTGGCACGTTAAAAATAAGAATCCCTTGAGTGGATTTCTTGTTAAATCAGGCTGTGGACGTAGGAGCTTGAGACTCTGAACCACGTTAAACTCCTTGTGTTCTTATTGCTTTGATATTGTGCATACCTGCCATATTACTTGTTCTTCATAAGCATTTGGTTTATCAGGCTTAAATAAATCAGCCTGATCCTCAAAAAGAGCACTGCCCTGTTAATCACTATTCAAAATCAAGTAAACAAGTTTTTCAGAAAGCAAACTATAAAAGACTTTAAACTTTCAGGGCTCATGCATTTTCGCACTGAACTTGAACTGATAGTTAGCCAACTGACCCGCACCAAGTGTAGTCAGTAGGTGTGTTATCAGATCCTAGTTCTTTACCACTCTGAGTAAAGGGGACTCAGTCAGGCTTTAAGTTAGAAAATTTATATACGTGTATTCCCCCCCCATACAAGTATTCCTCAGTCTTGTACCGAGACCAACACTCCTGATTAGGGCTTACTACTCAACTTTTTAGGGGTTTTCGTAGAGTTTACTATTCACCCCTCCTGATTAGGGCTTATTATTCAGTTTTTTCTGGTTTTCCCTAGGGTATACTATTCACCCTCCCGATTAGGGCTTATTACTCAACTTTTAAGGACTTTTCGTAGGGTTCAGGGTTCAGGGGTCAGGGTTCAGGGTTTCCCTAGTTTATTCTATTTATCCTCCCGATTAGGGCTTACTATTCAACTTTTTAGGCTTTTACTATCCAAATATCAGGCCACGTAAAAAAATATATCACCAAACCCTTTTTTCTAGTGTTTCATCTTCCAAATATCATGCCATGTAAAAAGAAATTCAAACGGAGTAGGTTTTTGTGGAATTTTTTGAAATTTAAATTTTTGTAAAAAACCTAAAAGGGGTGATGGGTGCGGGGTTCGCAAAGAGGGCAAATATAACCAAACCCCTTTTTTAGTGTTTTATCCTCCAAATATCATGCCACGTAAAAAGAAATTCAAACGGAGTAGGTTTTTGTGAAATTTTTTGAAAATTAATTTTTTGTAAAAAACCTAAAGGGGGGGATGGGGGCGGGGTTCGCGAAGAGGGCGAATATCACTAAACCCCTTTTTCTAGTGCTTCATCCCCCAAATATCATGCCACGTAAAAAGAAATTCAAATGGAGTAGGTTTTTGTGGAATTTTTTGAAAATTAAATTTTTGTAAAAAACCTGAAAGGGGGGATGGGGGCGGGATTCGCGAAGAGGGCGAATATCACCAAACCTATTTTTTCTAGTGCTTTATCCTCCAAATATCATTCCACGTAAAAATAAAATCAAACGGAGTAGGTTTTGTGGAATTTTTTGAAAATTAATTTTTTGTAAAAACCTAAAGGGGGGATGGGGGCCGGGTTCGCGAAGCGGGCGAATATCACCAAACCCTTTTTTTAGTGCTTTATCCTCCAAATATAATGCCACGTAAAAAGAAATTCAAATGGAGTAGGTTTTTGTAGAATTTTTTGAAAATTAATTTTTTGTTAAAAACCTAAAGGGGGAAAGGGGCGGGGTTCGCAAAGAGGGCAAATATCCCCAAATATCATGCCACGTTAAAAAAATTAAAACGGAGAAGGTTTTTGTGGAATTTTTTTAGGGTTTAGGGTTTGGGGGTTTATGGGGTTTGGGGTATTGGGTTTGGTGTTGGGGGGTTTGGGGGGTTTACGGGGTTGGGGGTTTGGGTTTGGGGTTTAGGGTTTGGGGGTTGAGGGTTGGGGGTTTAGGGGTTAGGGGTTTAGGGTTTAGAGAGATTGGATTTTTGAACTAATTAAATTGAAAAAGACAATACCTAATAAGCAACTAGAAATTAAAGTAAGCAAATAAATTATACTAATAAAACGATTTAAAACTTCGTGCTCGAAGTGCAAGTGGAGATTAATGCTTTCGGTGTCGTCCTTATAACTAAATCGATGCTACATAAAATTTCACTTTTCTTATGATATTTCAATGGTTCTAACTAATTGTTTAGGGGTTTGGGGTCCAGGGTTTTAAGGTTTTAGGTTTTGGGGTTTGGGTTATAGGGTTTTGGGTCTCGGGTCTCAATTTTGATGTTTTGGGTCTCAGGTCTCGGTTTAAGGTTTCGGGGTCTTGGGTCTCGGTTTAAGGTTTAAGGTTTAGGGTTTAGAGTTTAGGGTTTGGGGGTTTGGGGTTAGGGGGTTAGGTGTTATGGGGTTAGGGGGTTAGGGGGTTGGGAATTTGGGGGTTGGGGTTTGGGGTATTGAGGTTTTGGGGTTTGGGGTTTGGGGTTTGGGGGTTTGGGGTTTGGGGTTTGGGGGTTTGGGTGTTTGGGGTTTAGGGGTTTAGGGTTTAGGGTTCAGGGTTCAGGGTTCAGGGTTTAGTTTGTTAACAATAATTCAATAACTAAATTAAAACTCAGTTTCCTAAATAAAATTCAAACAAAAATAATTCAACAAATCCTAATAAATTTAAATTCACCAAAATAAATTGAAAAGTTCATAATCCAACAGTTCTAAATAAATTAAAATTCACAATAACAATATCTAAAATATAGAGAGCATGATGACTTTTTCTAATTTTTACAACTTTTTAAAACAAGTAACTATTACGACCCAAAAGCGGATGTGATCGATGCAAGTGCAAGTAACGACCAAGTATTTATCGAATTAAAGACCCAGGAGATCAGCGAATTCCTAGAATTTCGAGTTGTCATAGAATTATAGCTACGTGTTTTGTATTTTTGAACTAATTAAATTAAAAAAGACAATACCAAATAAACAACTTGAAATTAAAGTAAGCAAACAAATTATACTAATAAAATGATTTAAAACTTCGTGTTCGAAGTGCAAGTGGAGATTAATGCTTCCGGTGTCGTCCTTATAACTAAATCGATGCTATATACAATTTTACCTTTCTTATGATATTTCAATGGTTCTAACTAATTGTTTAGGGGTTTGGGGTCTAGGGTTTTAAGGTTTTAGGTTTTGGGGTTTGGGTTTTAGGGTTTTGGGTCTCGGGTCTCAGTTTTGAGGTTTTGGGTCTCAAGTCTCGGTTTCAGGTTTCGGGGTCTCTGGTCTCGTTTTAAGGCTTAAGGTTTAGGGTTAGGGGGTTAGGGGTTTTGGGGATCGTGTGATCAGATACTCAATGGATATGAAGCACTTATACCAAGTTAGTAACAAATTTAGACCGCTTCACAAAGTCTAAGTTTGGGTGGTGGAGTGTTTTACGGTAGTACATATGCATCGACACACATGAGAGGTCTAATTGATAAATTGCACAGATGCACACCCTCTCGTTCATTATTTATAAACTATTGCGTGTCAAGCTGAGTTCTCTATTGTGTATTGATGAGTGTTTGAGGTGAATTATAATTGTGGTGAATCTAGATGGGGAACCTTGCGTTGGGAAAAGACTTCGACTCCTCGATCGAATGAGCTTCCTGGCTTAAATCGAGGAGTCATTCAGGTTAGTTCTCGTTTATGGATCCTGTCATGAGATACTCAATGGATATGAAGCACAAATTTAGACCGCTTCACAAAGTCTAAGTTTGGGTGGTGGAGTGTTTTATGGTAGTATATATGCAACACTAATTGATAAATTGCACAGATGCACACCCTCTCGTTCATTGTTTATATGCTATTGCGTGTCAAGCTGAGTTCTCTATTGTGTATTGATGAGTGTTTGAGGTGAATTATAATTGCGGTGAATCGAGATGGAGAACCTTGCGTTGGGAAAAGACTCCGACTCCTCGATCGAATGAGCTACCTGGCTTAAATCGAGGAGTCATTCAGGTTAGTTCTCGTTTATGGATCCTGTGATCAGATACTTAATGGATATGAAGCACAAATTTAGACCGTGTTGACAGCGATTTCTATCGGATCTCGCTGTCGGGTTCCTAGCGGGTAGGATTCGATATCAATGATAACAAGAAGTAATAAATGTGAGAGTAAATGAGCTCTCAAGAGTGTATTTGCAATAAATGTGATGTGTGTTACATTTGGGCATTAAAAGCCCTATTTATAGTGTACAAGGTGTATGTTCCCATGCTTGGTTGGTGGACCTGTGGGTCCCCCCTACTCCTAGCTGGAAGGTAATAAGTGGCTACAACCTCCCCTACGAGCCAATGAGGAGACGTCACGTGGCGCTGTCACCCCTGAGGTGATTGGACGTAGCCCCAACTGCCCTCTTTGACCCTGTCACATCCTCTGGACTGATGGCACCCAACGTCCTCTCACAGCTGGCGCAGCCTGGGGTCGGGCAGACGGGTACTCGGGTACCGGGAGACGAGTCCGGACGAGAGTGCCTTGGTGGTTCATTTACGGGTACGCGGGTAGAGCGCCTGCCCCGGAGCTCGTCGCTGGCCGCCCGATATCCGGGCCTGTGGGTTATAAGTACCCTGCCCGGCAGCTCCCAGAGGCTCGCGTCGGGTAGCCTCTAGGTCCTCGCCCGTCTGTCTGACCGGTCGGCGGATTACTCTCATCCGAGCCCGCTACAGTAGTGGGTCTATGTCCGATACCCGATGGGTCGGGTAGTAAATATCGGGTGTAACAATTGCCCCACCAGCCCGTCATCGGGGGGCCGCAGTCATCGGGTGGCGGGCTGGTCGAACTGCAGACTATTTTGAATTTGAATTTGAATTTTGGGGGTGACGTTTCGGTTTCCAAGATGACGCCTCGTATGCTGCGCCTGCTGACGTCACGGGATGGCGTGACTGATGCGCAGAAGTCCAGGGGTCACGTCCGCCGAACCTGCTCCCCAACCGTTGCGCGTGTGGCCACCACGCGCCCCCCTGAATTTTGTTTTATTCCATTTTTTACCCCGTTTTTTTGCAATTTGGTCCCTCTCATTTCTCCTATAAATAGGGGCTCTCAGCTCATTATACCATTTTCACTCTTTTGCAATCTCGCGCCCCCTTGAGCAAGATTCAAGTTTTCCGGCGAGTTTCCCAGATTCCGACGACTTTTTTGAATTCCGAGGTAATTTTCTTGTTTTCTTCTTCGAAATTCTCCTTTCTACTTTTCCTTCATCATGAGCGACTCCGCCGAAAGCATTGGGGCCGCCGATGCTTATCACTTCCGCCGCCGAAGCCGAGAGGCCTCTCCATCCGGCCGGGGAAGGAACGTCCCGCGCCGCCGCCGCCAGAGAGGGCGAGGGCAATTCCACGGACGTGGATGCCTTCACGGAAGATTTGGAGGGGATGAGCCCCCAGCGAGAGGGGGAAGCCCTAAGCATCTCCCCGGTTTCAGCCTATCCGCCCAGGGCCGAAGATTTTTTATTCGAGCAGGAAGCTGTGCCCGACCAAATAGACTACGCGGACAGCCGGCTAATTGGGTTTGACTACTCGAAATACATGAGCCGGTTCATGCGAAGGCGCTCTGCCCGTGTGTATCGCGAGGCTCGGGACACCGAATTTGGGGCCTCTCGCCGCCCCAGCTGCCTCCTCCCGGATGCCGACTTGAAAGAGCTGTACTGGACTTTCCAGGCGCCCTCCGACGTCTTCTTTTACGTTCCCCGGGAGGACGAACGGGCCGATCAGCCTCCGGAAGGCCTAATTGCCATTAACTCGGACACACTCCATGCCGGGCTCCGCTTCCCGCTTCACCCGACCATTTCCAAGTTGCTCGCCGCCTGGAACCTGTCGATCACCCAGATCACCCCGAACGGGTGGAGCTACATTCTGGGGGCGATGGTTGCTCTCGGTCGGCGTGGGCTGCATCGTATGCCTACTCCGTCCGAGATCAACTATCTGTATTACACCGTGGCCTCGGTCGGCCAAATGAACCACGAATATTACTCCGTGAAGCCCCGGGGAGGAGATGCCATCGTCTTCGGCATTTCGTCGAAGGTGACGCACTGGCAGGAAAAGTGGTGGTGGGTCGGCGGTGCTTGGGAGAGCGTTTGTATTGACGGACACACCATCCCGGTTCCCCGGGAGTATCGGGATCGCAACCGCCGAGGTAGACACTAAATTCTTCCCTCATCCCTTAGTACTGATCTAATTCTTCTTTCATTGTGCAGGCTGCGCGGTCCCAAACCAGGCCGACCCGACCGACGATTTTTGGCAGGCACTTGCCCTGGTGAAGTCCGAGAGCTTGGACATTCGCGACGTCGATCTTCTCAACAGCAACGACTTCCGCAGGCTGTCCGGGCTCCAAACCTTCCCGCGCCACTTGGATTTCGGTGGTAAGTCTCTCCCCGCCTGATGATTTTTCATGCTCGCTATAGCCTTTTCGATTTCCAACACGCCATTCCTCCTGCAGCACAGCGCTTCCCGGCCGAATCCTCCACACCGTCCGCTTCTCCGGCAGCCTCCCCGAGGGTAGCACCTGAGGCCGGTCAGGCAGCCATCCCGGTCGTCAACGTAGAATCCTCCGAGGAGACCGTCGACATGGCTCCTAAAAAGAACGCCTTGGCGAAGTTGGCGAAGCGGGGAGCCATTCGCGCCACCGGGGTGACGATCCGCAGTCCCCCTACGACCTCGGTGCCCCCAACATCCTCCTCCCCGACGGACGGCCAGCGTCCATCGAAACAGGCCCGGGTTGAAGGCCAGATGTCTGTCGACCCGGCCATGGTGACGGTCAACTTGGACCCGGCGACGGGTGGGCTTGTGGCCGGCACCGTTGAGGCGACCATAGGGAGCCCGGCCTCCCCTGCCCGCGATCGCAGCGATTTTTCCTACCTGGGCTGGGGCAATCACCTCACGTAAGTATTTTGTTTCTTTTTCCAAGTTTCCTGGTCGATTTTGCAATGTAGGTCGTTTAACACAACTTTTCTTCCCGTCGTTTTGCAGGTCTGATCCTCTACCCCCGCCCGAGGTCCTTCAATTCCTGCGCTCGCAGGATCCTCCGTACTCGGAGGCCGTGCCGGAGACTTGGCCGGAGGACCTTCGCCGCGCTGTGCTGAATCTTCCTCGGTCCTGGACCCTTAACTGCCAGAAGGCCACGAGGACCATCTCGCTCGCCGACCGGATGAGAGCGGCGGCCATCCGCACCTCCCGCAACGCTATTGCCATAGAGGGCATCATGCTCGAGTTCGAGTGGGAGATGCGGACTGCCTCCTCCTACAAGGCAGCCTTCCAGACGAAGAGGGACGAAGCCGCCCGCCTGGAAGAGGAGAACAAAAAGCTCTGGGAGGAGCTGGAGGCCGCCCGAGCGAGTCGGGTAGAACTGGAGGGTGTCTGCGAGGAGGAGAGGAAAGCACGCACCGAAGCTGAGGCGAGGACGGCTGAAGAAGTCCGCCAAGCCAGGGAGGCTCTTGCGGCGGAGGCGGAAACGCGCCTGGAAGCTGAGCATGCCCGATTGGCCACTGAGAACGAGTCGGTCGGATCCATGGTGTACATTAATGCTTACGCCGACTCGATCCGCTCTCTGCTCCGTCGGAATCCCGAGGCCGACTATTCCGGGCCTTTGGCTGATCTGAGGAGTTATGTTGAGTCTAATCCTCCCTCCCCGGACTATGACATCACTCTGAAGGATTTGGTCGACCGCGGGCTGGATCTGTCGTTTCTCGGTGACCCGGCGACCTTCATCTACCCTTTGGCCGATGAGGAGGTGACCGAGGATCCGGGCGTGGTGGACGCGGCGGCCCCGTGAACTTGTTTTTTCTTTTATTTTGTTAAGTTTGTTGGCCGCAGGCCTTTTGTACTTTCCCTTCCGCGAACCTTTTTAATGAAATCTCCTTTGTTTTTTACTTCGCTTTCATTCTTGTCTCTTTGCACTTAGTTCGACGATCGGGTTAATAACGTAATTGGATAATAAAAAATGAAGTGCTCTAGCCGATAGACGGGCAGCAAATTTACGGCGATAGGGTTGAACTAACAACTGTAAAATTAACCAACAGATTAATTAATGAAGTGTTTTAGCCGATTGACGGGTAGCGACTTCACGGAGATGGGATTGAATCAACAACCGCTTAAAGAATTAACCAACAGATTAATTAATGAAGTGCTATAGCCGATTGTCGGGCAGCGACTCCATGAAGATGGGATTGAATCAACAACCGCTTAAAGAATTAACCAACAGATTAATTAATGAAGTGCTTTAGCCGATTGTCGGGCAGCGACTTCACGAAGATGGGATTGAATTTACAACCGCTTATATTGATTACAACTTTTGTGCTCGGAGAGCGATTACATTGAGGTCGCCCGTCATGATGACGCGGGCTAAATTATTTTGCCGTCACTGGTAGTATTTTTTTAGTAGGGAGGCGTTCCAGGGGTATTGGGTCGGATTGCCTTCAAGGCTTTCTAGCTCGTAGGCTTCGTTGGCTAGGCGCTTGGAGATCTTTAGGGGTCCCTCCCAATTCGGACCAAATGCCCCTTTGGGTTGTCCGACCGTCCATCGAAGCACTAGGTCCCCGGCTTCGAACTCTCTGATTTTAATTTTCGAGTTGAAGTATTTCTCAGCCCGCCGTTTGTAAGCTATATTTCTTTGCTCGGCGGACAGCCTTCTCTCCTCCAGCAGGTCCAACTCTTTTAGCATGGCTTGGTCGTGCTCGGTCCCCACGGGTTGCGAGGTGCGGAGGCTTGGGATGATGACCTCAGCCGGGATGACTGCCTCCGTTCCGAAGGCTAGAGCGAAGGGAGTCTCCCCGGTTGCGGTGCGACAGGTTGTTCTGTATGACCATAACACTTCGGGTAGCTTGCTCGCCCATGTTCCCTTGCTCTCCTCCAACCTTGCCTTCAGCGTGTGTTTGATTATTTTGTTTACTGCCTCGACCTGCCCGTTCGACTGGGGTTGGTAGGGTGACGAGAACAACCTCTTGATCTTGTGCTTCTGGCAGAATCTTTCCATCTCCAACCCGTCGAATTGTTTCCCGTTGTCTGAAATGATTATCTGTGGGAGGCCGAATCGACAGATTATGTTGCGCCAGATGAACCTGATAACATGCTCATGGTCGATCATTTTCAGTGATTCCGCCTCCGCCCATTTGGTGAAGTAATCCACGGTGACAATTGCGTACTTGACGCTGCCCGGGGCCGTAGGTAAAGGGCCAATGAGATCGATCCCCCACTTTGCGAACGGCCACGGGCTCAGGATTGAGGCGAGCTCGGTTGGAGCCTGGTGGATTGCCGGCGAATAGACTTGACACTTGTGGCATGCCCGCGCGTAGTTGATTGCGTCCTTCTTTAGGGTTGGCCAGAAATATCCCTGCCGGATAACTTTCTGGGCGAGCACCTGGCCGCCGGCGTGGTTCCCGCAGCGTCCTTCGTGGACTTCTACCAAGATCTTCCTTCCCTGCCCCGGCGTAATGCCTTTCAGGAGGGGTAGGGCGAAGCCTCGCTTGTACAACTGGTCCTCGATAATCGTGTACCGGGCCGCCCGAAGCTGCAACTGTCTTGTCGCTACCCGATCGGCTGGGAGTTGGCCGTCACGGAGGTACTTTAGAATGGGGGTCATCCAGCTGTCCTCCTCCTGCCCCAGATTGGTCACCCGCTGGTTCGAGCTCGTAGGGGCGGTCAGGTAAGTGACTGTGATCTGGGACATGTCGGCTGCCCCCTCGAATGTTGCGAGGTGGGCAAGTGCGTCTGCTTGAGTATTATCGAGTCGGGGTACCACCTCTATGCAAACTTGATCGAATTTTTCGAGGAGGTTCTTGGCTAATCCCTGGTAGGCCAACATCCTATCGCTGCGCGCCTCGTACTCTCCTGAGATTTGGCATGTAACGAGCTGTGAGTCGCTATAGACTTGGAGTCTCTTCACTCCCATGGCCATGGCCATTTCCAGGCCGTTAATTAATGCTTCGTACTCGGCCTCATTGTTGGTCGCGTGGAAACCGAATCTGTTGGCTGTTGTGAACGACTGGCCGGACGGGCTGAGAAGGACGATTCCCGCGCCTGCCCGCGAAGTTGTGGAAGATCCGTCAACGTACATTTTCCATGGTGGCTGCTCGATCTTGGACATCGCCTCTGGGTAAGTGAGCTCGACTATGAAGTCGGCCATGGCTTGGCCTTTGATTGATGTTCGGGGAGCGTATGTGACTCCGAATTGCCCGATCTCAACTGTCCACTTGAGGCATCTGCCCGCCGTGTCTGGTCGATGTAGCACTTGTCGAAGTGGCATTGTGGTTAGTACCTCTACTTGATGATCGAAAAAGTATGGGCGCAACTTGCGTACACTCATTACTAGAGCGTAGGCTAATTTTTCCAGGGGTGGGTACCGTAGCTCGGCGTCGTGGAGTGTCTGGGTGACATAGTAGATTGACAGATGTGCCTGCCCCTCAGCCCGCACTAGCACGGCGCTGAGAGCCGAGTCTGAGGATGCCAAGTACAGGAAAAACTTTTCGCCGGGGACGGGTTTGGCCAGCACCTGGGTGTTTGACAGGTATACTTTCAAGTTATCGAAAGCGAGCTGACTCTGGAGAGTCCAGTTTAGTTTCCCCTTCCGCATGCTGTCGAATAAAGGCTTGCACCGGTCCCCCATGCGGGAGATGAAACGGCTGAGAGCGGCCAGGCTGCCCGTCACCCTCTGCACCTCCTTCACCGTGCGGGGAGGGCTCATGTCGAGGATCGCCTGTACCTTGGTCGGGTTTGCCTCGATTCCTCGCCGGCTAACCATGTGTCCCAAGAACTTGCCCGACTCGACGCCGAAACTGCACTTTTTCGGGTTGAGCCTCATCCGATACTTTCTCAAGATTTTGAATGTTTCGGCTAGGTGTATGAGGTGGTCTTCTTTCTTCTCGCTCTTGACGACGATGTCGTCGATATATACCTCCTTGGTCGCCCCGATTTGGTCGTGAAACATGTGGTTGACCAGCCTTTGGTAGGTTGCCCCAGCGTTCATGAGCCCGAATGGCATCCGCTTCCAGAAATACATGTTTTTCTCGGTGAGGAAAGTGGTGTGTTTCTGGTCGTCTGTGGCCATCGGGATCTGGTGGTAGCCGGCAAATACGTCCATGAACGTGAGCATCTCGTGCCCGGCCGTGCTGTCCACCAGATGGTCGATGTGTGGCATCGGGAAGTGATCTTTTGGGCAAGCTTTGTTCAGGTCTGTGAAATCGATGCACAGCCGCCAGGTGTTTTTGCTCTTTTTGACGAGTACAACGTTGGATACCCATTGAGGCTTGTCGTCGGGGTCGACCATCCCGATGAGCTTGTTGTCTAGCAGCTTTTTGACTTCGGTGGCAATGACTGCGTATTTGTCTGGGCCGAAATTTCCTTCTTTTCTGTGAGATTGGCTTGCGGGATGGATCGATGTGCAATTGGTGTGAACATACGGCTGGATCGATCCCGACCATGTCTTCATGGGACCAGGCGAACACGTCTAAGTTCTCTTCTAAAAATGCGGTTATCTTTGCCCGCATCTCGTCGAACATCGACGAACCGAGTTGAACACTTACTTCCGACCGATTCTTCATTGTGACCGAAATCAATTCTTCGATCGGACTGGCTCCCCGCTCGCCGTAGCGTGGATCGTCGATCTGCCCTGTTAGGGTTTTGTCGATCTCCATGGGTTCGTATCCGAGCCTTGGCTCCAGGTCGACTTGGATGTTTTCAAAAGTTTGTGAATTTTCTTCCATTGGGCGGTCAGTGGGTGGGATTTCTTCGTCTATCTCCATGTCTCCCTCCCCGATTGTGCAGATATAATCTAGATTTGCAGAATTTGAAATAACATCGATATACGCCAAACATCCGCGTGCCATTTTCTGATTTTCCTTAAGAGTCCCAACCTTCCCGGAGGGGGTTGGGAACTTGATATAATAATAGAATGCTGAGGCGGCGGCTTCGAACTCGTGCTCGAATGGCCTGCCGAGAAACCCATTATAGGTTGACGACTGGTCGACGATAATAAAGTCGAGCTGTTTCGAAGCCTTAACCTCAGCGTCTATGCTAGAAACTAATTCTACGGCTAGCCTAACTATCTCGTAGGGTTTTACTGTGGCGTCGCCGAATCCCTTGATGACCTGGTCGCATGGCTCCACATATTTTTCAAAGGAGCTGTCCAGCTGGTCGAACGCGGCTTTGAAGAAGATGTTGCAGTAGGCCCCGTTGTCGACGAGCATGCGATGGACGGTGACGCCCATGATGTTGACGGACACGACTAGGGCGTCGTGGTTCGGGTAGATGACCCCAGTGCGATCCTCCTCCTTGAAGGTGAGGAGGTCTGACTCCTTTGCCGTCATGTTGACCGGCATAGTGATTTGGTGGACAGTGTCCATCGCTCGCAGCTCGCTCTTCTGCCTGCGGTTGGAGAGCGAGGTGGTGGGTGCGAAGCCCCCCACCGGGGAGAGCATGTTGACCGCCCGTCGGGCCTGGTGTTCTGGCATTGGTGGGCATATGAGGGCTGCCTCCCGGTTGGGCTCCACGGGGTGGGCAGCGGCTTGAGCCTCCGGCCTAGCCGCCGGCCTTTTCACGAACTCCTCCAGCTTCCCCTCCTCGAAGAGTCGCCAGAGTTGCTTCAGGAGGTCGCGGCACTCACTTGTGTTGTGCCCGACGGTTTGATGGTAGTGGCAGTACTTGTTGGGGTTGAGCTGCACCCCCGGCTTGTGGACCCACGGTCGCGCCTTGGGCACCATATTTTTGTCCCGGATCTGCACATAGACGTACTCCGGGGTGGCCGATAATTTTTCGGCTAGCTTCATCTCGACGGAATCGAAAGGCTTGAAAGGCTGGGGAGCCCGGTAGGAAAAGTTCCTCCGGCTTGATGTGGTGCCTCCCTGGGCGCGTGGTTTCTCCTTCTCGGCAGGGGCGCTCTCGCCCAGCCGCTGTGCCAGGATGTCCGCGTTATAGATTATTTTTCCGGCTCGCTGCCGGAACTCCGCGTAGGACTTGGGGTAGTCTTTGTTCATCTACTTCCACAATTTTATTTTTAGGCGGAGCCCGCCTATGATCCTGACGAGCTTGACCTCGTCCCCGACGGTCTCACCCTCCATAATGATGCGGTCTACCCGGTCGATGTACGCCCGGTCCATCTCGTCCTTCCCCTGGGCAAAGTTGGCCATGCGATTGGCGCCGGTCAGACGTGGCGCCATCGAGAAGAAGTGCTCTAAGAACAGTTCCCCTAGCTGGTGGAACGAAACCACCTTTCCTGCGAGGAGTACCATCGGTGAGCCCTGTCACCCAAGGTTAATGGGAACATCCTGCACTGGGTGGCATCCATTGCCCCCATGGAGATCATGTAGGTGGAGTATTTGCTGAGATGGGTGACGGGGTCTGTCTCCCCGTCATACTGGCCCACGGCGGCTACGTTGATTTTTGGTTGGGCGGGGGCCCGTACCAGTATGTCGGCGAGAGGGGAGTTAGGCATGTGGGCGACATGGTGTTTCC
Source organism: Ballota nigra (assembly GCA_947034835.1). Classification (NCBI taxonomy): domain Eukaryota; kingdom Viridiplantae; phylum Streptophyta; class Magnoliopsida; order Lamiales; family Lamiaceae; genus Ballota; species Ballota nigra. The sequence continues at coordinate 97,222,366 of OX344727.1, forward strand.
CATCCCGTCTCTCGAGTTTGGCCTCAAGGTCCGTGACCTTTTTTAAGATAGTGGCCATAGCGCTGTCGGCCGCGGGTGGAGAACGGGGACGAGGGTTGTCCCCTAAGCGATCACGGACCGACGGCCTCGGGGCCGCGTCGTTGTGACGCCTGGGGGATCGTGCCCACTCTCGCTCCCGGGGTCTGGAGCTGGCGTTGGACTCGCAAGGGCGGGCAGTTCCCTGAGCCTGGGATCCCAGTCTGGAGAAGACTGATCCCGCAAGGCGGCGAGAAGCCCGTTGTGAGTCGGCCTCCTCGTCGAGGTGCCTCTTTAGATTCTGAAGCCGAGGGTTACTGGCGGCCCTCCTGGCCGCCTCTTGCTCCTGCCGTGGCTGGCTGGTGGCCCTGGTCCGGGATGGCTCCTTTCCCGGTCGGTGAGTGCGGATAGGAGCGGCGTCGATCTCGACCTGGCGGCGTTCGATCATGGTCCTTGCGGCCTGGAGGTCCTCCGGAGTTCTTATCGCCGATAAAAACTCGAAAGGACCCTGGAGGATTTCCACCGTGGCCGGAGCCGGAGTGGCGGTTTCGCCGATGTCCTTGGCTTGCTGCTGGGTTCGTGTGGCCTTTGAAGTAGTCATTTTCGGAATGAAATTGGATGAGGTTTTGTTCGAGGTGACTAAATGAACGAAACTGAGTGTACTTCGATATTAGTCACCCCTCTCTCTAGCGCCAAAATGTTGACAGCGATTTCTATCGGATCTCGCTGCCGGGTTCCTAGCGGGTAGGATTCGATATCAATGATAACAAGAAGTAATAAATGTGAGAATAAATGAGCTCTCAAGAGTGTATTTGCAATAAATGTGATGTGTGTTACATTTGGGCATTAAAAGCCCTATTTATAGTGTACAAGGTGGGTGTTCCCATGCTTGGTTGGTGGACCTGTGGGTCCCCCCTACTCCTAGCTGGAAGGTAATAAGTGGCTACAACCTCCCCTACGAGCCAATGAGGAGACGCCACGTGGCGCTGTCAACCCTGAGGTGATTGGACGTAGCCCCAATTGCCCTCTTTGACCCTGTCACATCCTCTGGACTGATGGCACCCGACGTCCTCTCACAGCTGGCGCAGCCTGGGGTAGGGCAGATGGGTACTCGGGTACCGGGAGACAAGTCCGGACGAGAGTGTCTTGGTGGTTCATTTACGGGTAGGCGGGTAGAGCGCCTGCCCCGGAGCTCGTCGTTGGCCACCCGATATCCGGGCCTGTGGGTTATAAGTACCCTGCCCGACAGCTCCCAGAGGCTCGCATCGGGTAGCCTCTAGGTCCCCGCCCATCTGTCTGACCGGTCGGCGGATTACTCTCATCCGAGCCCGCTACAGTAGTGGGTCCATGTCCGATACCCGATGGGTCGGGTAGTAAATATCGGGTGTAACAGACCGCTTCACAAAGTCTAAGTTTGGGTGGTGGAGTGTTTTACGGTAGTACATAGGCACTGACACACATGAGAGGTCCAATTGACAAATTGTACAGGCGTACATCATCTCGTTCATTGTTTATATGTTATTGCGTGTCAAGTTGAGTTCTCTATTGTGTATTGATGAGTGTTTGAGGTGAATTATAATTGTGGTGAATCGATATGGAGAACCTCGCGTTGGGAAAAGACTCCGACTCCTCGATCGAATGAGCTGTCTGGCTTAAATCGAGGAGTCATTCAGGTTAGTTCTCGTTATGGATTGATTATATGGAAATAAGGGTTAAAAATACTAAAAATTTGAAAAATGGACAGAAAAAATTGGGGTTTGAGATTTTTGGGTTTGGGGTTGCACGTTTTGGGAGGTTTGGGGTTTAGGATTTCCCTAGGGTATACTATTCACCCTCCCGATTAGAGCTTATTACTCAACTTTTTAGGGCTTTCTGTAAGGGTTTAGTATTCACCCCTCCCGATTAGAGCTTATTATTGAACTTTTTACGGTTTTCAATAGAATTTACTATTTACCCCTCCCAATTAGAGCTTATTATTAATTTTTTTTATTTTCCCTAGGGAAAACATTCACCCTCCTGGTTAGGGCTTACTACTAATTTTTTTTGGGTTTTCATAGGGTTACTATTCATCTCGCCCCCCTCCCCAATTAGTGCTTATTATTAAGTTTTTTCTTGTTTTCTCTAGGGTATACTATTCACCCTCCCGATTAGGGCTTATTATTGAACTTTTTAGGGTTTTCAATAGAATTTACTATTTACCCCTCCCAATTAGAGCTTATTATTAATTTTTTTGGATTTTCGTAGGGTATACTACTCATCTCGCCCCCCCCCCCCAATTAGTGCTTATTATTAAGTTTTTTCTAGTTTTCCCTAGGGTATACTATTCACCCTCCCGATTAGGGCTTATTACTAAACTTTTTTGCGCTTTTCGTAGGGTTTACTATTCTCCCCTTCCTATTAGAGCTAATTATTAAGCTTTTTTTTATTTTCCCTAGGGTATACCATTCACCCTCCCAATTAAGGCTTACTACAAAACTTTCTAGGGTTTTTGTGTGTTTACTATTCACCTCTCCCAATTAGAACTTATTATTAAGATTTTTTTGGTTTCCCTAGTGTATTCTATTTATTCTCCTGATTAGAACTTACTACTCAACTTTTTAGGATTTCCCTAGGGTATACTATTCACCCTCCCGATTACAGCTTATTACTCAACTTTTTAGGCCTTTCCGTAAGGGTTTAGTATTCACCCCTCCCGATTAGAGCTTATTATTAAACTTTTTAGGGTTTTCAATAGAATTTACTATTTACCCCTCCCAATTAGAGCTTATTATTAATTTTTTTTGGATTTTCCCTAGGGAAAACATTCACCCTCCTGGTTAGGGCTTACTACTAAATTTTTTTGGGTTTTCGTAGGGTTTACTATTCACCCCACCCCCCGATTAGTGCTTATTATTAAGTTTTTTCTAGTTTCCCGATTAGGGCTTATTACTCAACTTTTTTGCGCTTTTCGTAGGGTTTACTATTCTCCCCTCCCTATTAGAGCTAATTATTAAGCTTTTTTCAGTTTTACCTAGGGTATAACATTCACCCTCCCAATTACGGCTTACTACTAAACTTTCTAGGGTTTTCTGTGGGGTTTACTATTCACCCCTCCCAATTAGAACTTATTATTAAGTTTTTTTAGGTTTCCCTAGTGTATTCTATTTGTTCTCCTGATTAGAGCTTACTACTCAACTTTTTAGGATTTTCCGTAGGGTTTACTATTCACCCCTCCCGATTAAAGTTTATTATTAAATTTTTTCTGGTTTTCCCTAGGTATCACCCTCACGATTAAGGCTTATTACTCAACTTTTTAAGGCTTTTCGTAGGGTTTACTATTCACCCCTCCAGATTAGAGCTTATTATTAAGCTTTTATGAGTTTTCCCTAGAGTATATTGTTCACCCTCACTGTTGGGACATTGTCAGTTTTGATTAAGATCCCAAAGCCCCTGAAAAGATGATTTGCCTTTTATTTGTCTTTGTCAGGCTAGTCTTGATTAGGTTTTGTACTTAGTCATTTTACACTTCACAGGTACTCAGTAAGAGGAACACTTACTGATGACAATCAAGACAAGAGCCTGAAGACGGTTTAGCATCCTAAACTTATGGCAGTCTTCTAAGCTGGCTGAGTAAGTCTCAGTGATGAAGAGTATGACCCTGAGGTCATTACTACTCAGTCCTAAAGGGAACAAGATGATACTGAGTTTATGGGAAGACTTGGAGTAGAGCCAAGCAATGCAAAAGGAATGTCAGCGTTAGGACAAGACCGGTGAGCTCAAGACAAAAAGAACTTAATAAGACAAGCCTGAAGCCTAGGAATAAGTTCTGACATTCTCACCAACCTGATGACGTGGACCAATCCTGGAGGGACACGCACGTATGGAACCTGACAGAAGACTGACTTCAGACTGCATTTTCAACGGGCAAGCATTTAATGTGCATTAATGCAACTACCTAATTCCATGCAAAGGACGACTGCTGGATGAAGATATGTCCATTTGAACCACTCTACATAGATGACAAGAAAGGCTATCTCTCCAACGGATAGTTTTTTAAATCACCTATAAATACAGAAGACCTTGAACCCATTCAAGGTTACAGGAAATTTCCAAGCCAGAAGTTACTCAAACTCTCAAGCATTCAAAAGCATTCAGCCTTAGAAGAAGCACTCGAAACCATTTAAATTTTCCAAGTGTTTCTTAGCTACTGAGAGTTATTCTGTATTCCAAAGAGCGAACTAGCATTATCTTAAACTTAGAGAGATTATCCTATCCTTAGCATAGCTTTGCCTTGTAAGGATACTCTCAACTTAGTTGGAATCCAAACTGAAACCAAAACCCTAAGTTAGGTTTGTTGGGAGTAAGTCAGTTAGTGAGTTAGTAAGAGGAGTTGTATAGATCAGTGAGGTTAGCTGGTCTTGGTGCACCTTGACACGTTAAAAATAAGAATCCCTTTAGTGGATTTCCGGTTAAATCAGGCCGTGGACGTAGGAGCTTGAGACTCTGAACCACGTTAAACTCCTTGTGTTCTTATTGCTTTGATATTGTGCATACCTGCCATATTACTTGTTCTTCATAAGCATTTGGTTTATCAGGCTTAAATCAATCAGCCTGATCCTTAAAAAGAGCACTGCCCTACTAATCACTATTCAAAATCAAGTAAACAAGTTTTTCAGAAAGCAAACTAAACAAGACTTTAAACTTTCAGGGCTCACGCATTTCCGCACTGAACTTGAACTGATAGTTAGCCAACTGACACGCACCAAGTGTAGTCAGTAGGTGTGTTATCAGATCCTAGTTCTTTACCACTCTGAGTAAAGGGGACTCAGTCAGGCTTTAAGTTAGAAAATTTATATACGTGTATTCCCCCCCCCCCCCCATACACGTATTCCTCAGTCTTGTACCGAGACCAACACTCCTGATTAGGGCTTACTACTCAACTTTTTAGGGGTTTTCGTAGGGTTTACTATTCACCCCTCCCGATTAGGGCTTATTATTCAGTTTTTTCTGGTTTTTCCTAGGGTATACTATTCACCCTCCCGATTAGGGCTTATTACTCAACTTTTAAGGACTTTTCGTAGGGTTCAGGGTTCAGGGTTTCCCTAGTTTATTCTATTTATACTCCCGATTAGGGTTTACTATTCAACTTTTTAGGCTTTTACTATCCAAATATCAGGCCACGTAAAAAAATATATCACCAAACCCTTTTTCTAGTGTTTCATCTTCCAAATATCATGCCACATAAAAAGAAATTCAAACGGAGTAGGTTTTTGTGGAATTTTTTGAAATTTAAATTTTTGTAAAAAAACCTAAAAGGGGTGATGGGTGCGGGGTTCGCGAAGAAGTCAAATATAACCAAAACCCTTTTTTAGTGTTTTATCTTCCAAATATCATGCCACGTAAAAAGAAATTCAAACAAAGTAGGTTTTTATGGAATTTTTTGAAAATTAATTTTTTGTAAAAAACATAAAGGGGGGGATGGGGGTGGGGTTCGCGAAGAGGGCGGATATCACTAAACCCCTTTTTCTAGTGCTTCATCCCCCAAATATCATGCCACGTAAAAAGAAATTCAAATGGAGTAGGATTTTGTGGAATTTTTTGAAAATTATATTTTTGTAAAAAACCTAAAAGGGGGGATGGGGCGGGATTCGCGAAGAGGGCGAATTACACCAAACCCCTTTTTTCTAGTGCTTTATCCTCCAAATATCATTCCACGTAAAAATAAAATCAAACGGAGTAGGTTTTGTGGAATTTTTTGAAAATTAATTTTTTGTAAAAAACCTAAAGGGGGGATGGGGGCCGGGTTCGCGAAGCGGGCGAATATCACCAAACCCTTTTTTCTAGTGCTTTATCCTCCAAATATAATTCCACGTAAAAAGAAATTCAAAATGGAGTAGGTTTTTGTGGAATTATTTGAAAATTATTTTTTTGTTAAAAACCTAAAGGGGGGAAAGGGGCGGGGTTCGCAAAGAGGGCGAATATCTCCAAACTCTTTTTTCTAGTGTTTCATCCTCCAAATATCATGCCACGTAAAAAGAAATTCAAACGGAGTAGGTTTTTGTGGAATTTTTTGAAAATTGATTTTTTGTTAAAAACCTAAAGGGGGAAAGGGGCGGGGTTCGCGAAGAGGGCGAATATCTCCAAACCATTTTTTCTAGTTTTTCATCCTCCAAATATCATGCCACGTTAAAAAAATTAAAACGGAGTAGGTTTTTGTGGAATTTTTTTAGGGTTTAGGGTTTGGGGGTTTATGGGGTTTGTGGTATTGGGTTTGGTGTTGGGGGGTTTGGTGTTGGGGGGTTTGGGTTTGGGGTTTAGGGTTTGGTGGTTGAGGGTTGGGGGTTTAGGGGTTAGGAGTTTAGGGTTTAGAGAGATTGGATTTTTGAACTAATTAAATTGAAAAAGACAATACCTAATAAGCAACTAGAAATTAAAGTAAGCAAATAAATTATACTAATAAAACGATTTAAAACTTCGTGCTCGAAGTGCAAGTGGAGATTAATGCTTCCGGTGTCGTCCTTATAACTAAATCGATGCTACATAAAATTTCACTTTTCTTTTTATATTTCAATGGTTCTAACTAATTGTTTAGGGGTTTGGGGTCCAGGGTTTTAAGGTTTTAGGTTTTGGGGTTTGGGTTATAGGGTTTTGGGTCTCGGGTCTCAATTTTGTGGTTTTGGGTCTCAGGTCTCGGTTTAAGGTTTCAGGGTCTTGGGTCTCGTTTTAAGGTTTAAGATTTAGGGTTTAGAGTTTAGGGTTTAGGGTTTGGGGTTTGGGGTTTTGGGTTTGGGGGTTTGGGGTTAGGGGGTTAGGTGTTATGGGGTTAGGGGGTTAGGGGGTTTGGGAATTTGGGGGTTGGGGTTTGGGGTATTGGGGTTTTGGGGTATTGGGGTTTAGGGGTTGGGGGTTTGGGGTTTTGGGTGTTTGGGGTTTAGGGGTTTAGGGTTTAGGGTTCAGGGTTCAGGGTTTAGTTTGTTAACAATAATTCAATAACTAAATTAAAACTCAGTTTCCTAAATAAAATTCAAACAAAAATAATTCAACAAATCCTAATAAATTTAAATTCACCAAAATAAATTGAAAAGTTCATAATCCAACAGTTCTAAATAAATTAAAATTCACAATAACAATATCTAAAAATATAGAGAGCATGATGACTTTTTCGAATTTTTACAACTTTTTAAAACAAGTAACTATTACGACCCAGAAGCGGATGTGATCGATGCAAGTGCAAGTAACGACCAAGTATTTATCGAATTAAAGACCTAGGAGATCAGCGAATTCCTAGAATTTCGAGTTGTCATAGAATTATAGCTACGTGTTTTGGATTTTTGAACTAATTAAATTGTAAAGGACAATACCAAATAAACAACTTGAAATTAAAGTAAGCAAACAAATTATACTAATAAAATGATTTAAAACTTCGTGTTCGAAGTGCAAGTGGAGATTAATGCTTCCGGTGTCGTCCTTATAACTAAATCGATGCTACATAAATTTTTACCTTTCTTATAATATTTCAATGGTTCTAACTAATTGTTTAGGGGTTTGGGTCTTGGGTTTTAAGGTTTTAAGGTTTTAGGTTTTGGGGTTTGGGTTTTAGGGTTTTGGGTCTCGGGTCTCAGTTTTGAGGTTTTGGGTCTCAGGTCTCGGTTTCAGGTTTCGGGGTCTCTGGTCTCGTTTTAAGGCTTAAGGTTTAGGGTTAGGGGGTTAGGGGTTTTGGGGATCGTGTGATAAGATACTCAATGGATATGAAGCACTTATACCAAGTTAGTAACAAATTTAGACCGCTTCACAAAGTCTAAGTTTGGGTGGTGGAGTGTTTTACGGTAGTACATATGCACCGACACACATGAGAGGTCTAATTGATAAATTGCACAGATGCACACCCTCTCGTTCATTATTTATAAACTATTGCGTGTCAAGCTGAGTTCTCTATTGTGTATTGATGAGTGTTTGAGGTGAATTATAATTGTGGTGAATCTAGATGGGGAACCTTGCGTTGGGAAAAGACTTCGACTCCTCGATCGAATGAGCTACCTAGCTTAAATCGAGGAGTCATTCAGGTTAGTTCTCGTTTATGGATCCTGTCATGAGATACTCAATGGATATGAAGCACAAATTTAGACCGCTTCACAAAGTCTAAGTTTGGGTGGTGGAGTGTTTTACGGTAGTACATAGGCACTGACACACATGAGAGGTCCAATTGACAAATTGTACAGGCGTACATCCTCTCGTTCATTGTTTATATGCTATTGCGTGTCAAGTTGAGTTCTCTATTGTGTATTGATGAGTGTTTGAGGTGAATTAAAATTGTGGTGAATCGAGATGGAGAACCTTGCGTTTGGAAAAGACTCCGACTCCTCGATCGAATGAGCTACCTGGCTTAAATCGAGGAGTCATTCAGGTTAGTTCTCGTTTATGGATCCTGTGATCAGATACTCAATGGATATGAAGAACAAATTTAGACCGCTTCACAAAGTCTAAGTTTGGGTGGTGGAGTGTTTTACGGTAGTACATAGGCACTGACACACATGAGAGGTCCAATTGACAAATTGTACAGGCATACATCCTCTCGTTCATTGTTTATATGCTATTGCGTGTCAAGTTGAGTTCTCTATTGTGTATTGATGAGTGTTTGAGGTGAATTATAATTGTGATGAATCGATATGGAGAACCTTGCGTTGGGAAAAGACTCCGACTCCTCGATCGAATGAGCTGTCTGGCTTAAATCGAGGAGTCATTCAGGTTAGTTCTCGTTATGGATTGATTATATGGAAATAAGGGTTAAAAATACTAAAAAATTGAAAAATGGACAGAAAAAATTGGGGTTTGAGATTTTTGGGTTTGGGGTTCTGGGGTCTCGGGTTAGGGGTTGCGCGTTTTGGGAGGTTTGAGGTTTAGGATTTCCCTAGGGTATACTATTCACCCTCCCGATTAGAGCTTATTACTCAACTTTTTAGGGCTTTGCGTATGGTTTATTATTCACCCCTCCCGATTAGAGCTTATTATTGAACTTTTTAGGGTTTTCAATAGAATTTACTATTTACCCCTCCAAATTAGAGCTTATTATTAATTTTTTTTTATTTTCCCTAGGGAAAACATTCACCCTCCTGGTTAAGGCTTACTACTAATTTTTTTTTGGGTTTTCGTAGGGTTTACTATTCATCCCGCCCCCCCCCCTCCCCAATTAGTGCTTATTATTAAATTTTTTCTAGTTTTCTCTAAGTATACTATTCACCCTCCCAATTAGGGCTTATTATTGAACTTTTTAGGGTTTTCAATAAAATTTACTATTTACCCCTCCCAATTAGAGCTTATTATTATTTTTTTGGATTTTCGTAGGGTTTACTATTCACCCCCCCCCCCCCAATTAGTGCTTATTATTAAGTTTTTTCTAATTTTCCCTAGGGTATACTATTCACCCTCCCGATTAGGGCTTATTACTCAACTTTTTTGCGCTTTTCGTAGGGTTTACTATTCTCCCCTCCCTATTAGAGCTAATTATTAAGCTTTTTTTTTTTCCCTAGGGTATACCATTCACCCTCCCAATTAGGACTTACTACAAAACTTTCTAGGGTTTTATGTGGGTTTACTATTCACCTCTCCCAATTAGAACTTATTATTAAGATTTTTTATGTTTCCCTAGTGTATTCTATTTATTCTCTTGATTAGAACTTACTACTCAACTTTTTAGGATTTCCCTAGGGTATAATATTCACCCTCCCGATTACAGCTTATTACTCAAATTTTTAAGGGTTTACTATTCATCCCTCCCGATTAGGACTTATTATTCAGCTTTTTCTGGTTTTCCCTAGGGTATACTATTCACCCTCCCGATTAGGGCTTATTACTCAATTTTTAAGGACTTTTCGTAGGGTTCAGGGGTCAGGGTTCAGGGGTCAGGGGTTAGGGTTCAGGGTTTCCCTAGTTTATTCTATTTATCCTCCCGATTAGGGCTTACTATTCAACTTTTTAGGCTTTTACTATCCAAATATCAGGCCACGTAAAAAAATATATCACCAAACCCTTTTTTCTTGTGTTTCATCTTCCAAATATCATGCCACGTAAAAAGAAATTCAAACGGAGTAGGTTTTTGTGGAATTTTTTGAAATTTAAATTTTTGTAAAAAAACCTAAAAGGGGTGATGGGTGCGGGGTTCGCAAAGAGGGCAAATATAACCAAACCCCCTTTTTAGTGTTTTATCCTCCAAATATCATGCCACGTAAAAAGAAATTCAAACGGAGTAGGTTTTTGTGGAATTTTTTGAAATTTAAATTTCTGTAAAAAACCTAAAAGGGGTGATGGGTGTCGGGTTCGCAAAGAGGGCAAATATAACCAAACCCCTTTTTTAGTGTTTTATACTCCAAATATCATGCCACGTAAAAAGAAATTCAAACGGAGTAGGTTTTTGTGGAATTTTTTGAAAATTAATTTTTTGTAAAAAACCTAAAGGGGGGGGGGGATGGGGGCGGGGTTCGCGAAGAGGGCGAATATCACTAAACCCCTTTTTCTAGTGCTTCATCCCCAAAATATCATCCAACGTAAAAAGAAATTCAAACCGAGTAGGTTTTTGTGGAATTTTTTGAAAATTAATTTTTTGTAAAAAACCTAAAGGGGGGGGATGGGGGCGGGATTCGCGAAGAGGGCGAATATCACCAAACCCCCTTTTTCTAGTGTTTCATCCTCCAAATATCATTCCACGTAAAAAGAAAATCAAATGGAGTAGGTTTTGTGGAATTTTTTGAAAATTAATTTTTTGTAAAAAACCTAAAGGGGGGATGGGGGCAGGGTTCGCGAAGCGGGCGAATATCTCCAAACCCTTTTTTCTAGTGCTTCATCCTCCAAATATAATGTCACGTAAAAAGAAATTCAAATGGAGTAATTTTTTGTGGAATTTTTTGAAAATTAATTTTTTGTTAAAAACCTAAAGGGGGGAAAGAGGAGGTTCGCAAAGAGGGCGAGTATCTCCAAACCCTTTTTTCTAGTGTTTCATCCTCAAAATATTATGCCACATAAAAAGAAATTCAAACGGAGTATGTTTTTGTGGAATATTTTGAAAATTAAAATTTTGCTAAAAACCTAAAGGGGGGAAAGGGGCGGGGTTCGCAAAGAGGGCGAATATCTCCAAACCCTTTTTTCTAGTGTTTCATCCTCCAAATATCATGCCACGTAAAAAGAAATTCAAAAGGAGTAGGTTTTTGTGGAATTTTTTTAGGGTTTAGGGTTTGGGGTATTGGGTTTGGGGTTGGGGGGTTTGGGGGGTTTACAGGGTTGGGGGTTGGGGGTTTGGGTTTGGGGTTGGGGTTTAGGGTTTGGGGGTTGAGGGTTGGGGGTTTAGGGGTTAGGGGTTAGGGTTTAGGGAGATTGGATTTTTGAACTAATTAAATTGAAAAAGACAATACCTAATAAACAACTAGAAATTAAAGTAAGCAAACAAATTATACTAATAAAATGATTTAAAACTTCGTGCTCGAAGTGCAAGTGGAGATTAAGGCTTCCGGTGTCGTCGGGTTTTGGGGTCCAGGGTTTTAAGGTTTTAAGGTTTTAGGTTTTAGGGTTTGGGTTTTAGGGTTTTGGGTCTCGGGTCTCAGTTTTGAGGTTTTGGGTCTCAGGTCTCGGTTTCAGGTTTTGGGGTCTCGGGTCTCGTTTTAAGATTTAAGGTTTAGGGTTAGGGGGTTAGGGGTTTTGGGGATCGTGTGATCAGATACCTAATCAATATGAAGCACTTATACCAAGTTAGTAACAAATTTAGACCGCTTCACAAAGTCTAAGTTTGGGTGGTGGAGTGCTTTACGGTAGTACATATGCACCGACACACATGAGAGGTCTAATTGATAAATTGCACAGATGCACACCCTCTCGTTCATTATTTATAAACTATTACGTGTCAAGCTGAGTTCTCTATTGTGTATTTATGAGTGTTTGAGGTGAATTATAATTATGGTGAATCTAGATGGGGAACCTTGCGTTGGGAAAAGACTTCGACTCCTCGATCGAATGAGCTACCTGGCTTAAATCGAGGAGTCATTCAGGTTAGTTCTCGTTTATGGATCCTGTCATGAGATACTCAATGGATATGAAGCACAAATTTAGACCGCTTCACAAAGTCTAAGTTTGGGTGGTGGAGTGTTTTACGGTAGTATATATGCAATGCTAATTGACAAATTGCACAGATGCACACCCTCTCGTTCATTGTTTATATGCTATTGCGTGTCAAGCTGAGTTCTCTATTGTGTATTGATGAGTGTTTGAGGTGAATTAAAGTTGTGGTGAATCGAGATGGAGAACCTTGCGTTGGGAAAAGACTCCGACTCCTCGATCGAATGAGCTACCTGGCTTAAATCCAGGAGTCATTCAGGTTAGTTCTCGTTTATGGATCCTGTGATCAGATACTCAATGGATATGAAGCACAAATTTCGACCGCTTCACAAAGTCTAAGTTTGGGTGGTGGAGTGTTTTACGGTAGTACATAGGCACTGACACACATGAGAGGTCTAATTGACAAATTGCACAGACGTACATCCTCTCATTTATTGTTTATATGCTATTGCGTGTCAAGTTGAGTTCTCTATTGTGTCCCCTCCCTATTAGAGCTAATTATTAGGCTTTTTTTTTTCCCTAGGGTATACCATTCACCCTCCCAATTAGGAGTTACTACAAAACTTTTTAGGGTTTTATGTGGGTTTACTATTCACCTCTCCCAATTAGAACTTATTATTAAGATTTTTTATGTTTCCCTAATGTATTCTATTTATTCTCCTGATTAGAACTTACTACTCAACTTTTTAGGATTTCCCTAGGGTATAATATTCACCCTCCCGTTACAGCTTATTACTCAACTTTTTAAGGGTTTACTATTCACCCCTCCCGATTAGGGCTTATTATTCAGCTTTTTCTGGTTTTCCCTAGGGTATACTATTCACCCTCCCGATTAGGGCTTATTACTCAACTTTTAAGGACTTTTCATAGGGTTCAGGGGTCAGGGTTCAGGGGTCAGGGGTTAGGGTTCAGGGTTCTGGGTTTCCCTAGTTTATTCTATTTATCCTCCCGATTAGGGCTTACTATTCAACTTTTTAGGCTTTTACTATCCAAATATCAGGCCACGTAAAAAAATATATCAACAAACCCTTTTTTCTAGTGTTTCATCTTCCAAATATCATGCCACGTAAAGAGAAATTCAAACGGAGTAGGTTTTTGTGGAATTTTTTGAAATTTAAATTTTTGTAAAAAAACCTAAAAGGGGTGATGGGTGCGGGGTTCGCAAAGAGGTAAAGGAATAAACTGAAATTAAATTAATAAAACGAAGTCTCAACGTGTTCAAGAACAAAAGTCTGAAGAAACGAAACTAAAAAGTAAAATCGGACTAAGAATTCGTAAGGAAAACCTAACAAACGTAAAAGTAAAGCTTGCTCGTTCCTTCTTCTCCAAAAACTAACTCTAAAAAACGATCTCCTATCCCGTGGTGTCAAAAAGTGGTAAAAACGAGCTCGGGACGAGTATATATAAACAACAGGCCGAATTGTGAACTCATGGGCCGAAAAACGACTTTTTAAGCACAAAACGTGAAAGTGCTCGAGCACACATGCTCGAGCGGTGGCGCTCGAGCTGAGGTGCTCGAATGATGCAGTTGCTCGAGCGCTCCCGCTCGAGCTGGTCGATGAATTTCTTCTCTGGACGATTTGGACGCTCGAGCACCATGCTCGAGCGCTGGTGCTCGAGTTGATAGCTCGAATGACTCCTCAATTCCACCAACTAGCACTTTTCTTCTCACGCACTAATACCATTCGTAATTCTTCGATATCTTCTCATCCGGGCATCCGTTTGAGTCGATTCAAAGTCCTATGAACTCCATTTCTCGCCCCCGATTCACCTACGAGCATCAAAGAGACAAATTCATCAATGTATAGAAATAATTCTCAATTGACTCTAAATACTCAACAAATTCGACTAAAATTGGGGTATTTCTAGTAACGAATCATGACAATTTCACGCCTAATCAATCACCAAACCCCTTTTTCTAGTGCTTCATCCTCCAAATATCATGCCATGTAAAAAGAAATTCAAACGGAGTAGGTTTTTGTGGAATTTTTTGAAAATTAAATTTTTGTAAAAAACCTAAAGGGGGGTGGGGGCCGGGTTCGCGAAGAGGGCGAATATCACCAAACCCCTTTTTCTAGTGCTTCATCCTCCAAATATCATGCCACGTAAAAAGAAATTCAAACGGAGTAGGTTTTTTTGTAATTTTTTGAAAATTAAGTTTTTGTAAAAAAACCTAAAGGGGGGGATGGGGGCCGGGTTCGCGAAGAGGGCGAATATCACCAAACTCCTTTTTCTAGTGCTTCATCCTCCAAATATCATGCCACGTAAAAAGAAATTTAAACGGAGTAGGTTTTTGTGGAATTTTTTGAAAATTAAATTTTTGTAAAAAACCTAAAGGGGGGGATGGGGGCCGGGTTCGTGAAGAGGACGAATATCACCAAACCTTTTTTTCTAGTGCTTCATCCTCCAAATATCATGCCACGTAAAAAGAAATTCAAACGGAGTAGGTTTTTGTGGAATTTTTTGAAAATTAAATTTTTGTAAAAACCTAAAGGGGGGAATGGGGGCCGGGTTCGCGAAGAGGGCGAATATCACCAAACCCCTTTTTCTAGTGCTTCATCCTCCAAATATCATGCCACGTAAAAAGAAATTCAAACGGAGTAGGTTTTTGTGGAATTTTTTGAAAATTAACTTTTTGTTAAAAACCTAAAGGGGGGATGGGGGCCGGGTTCGCGAAGAGGGCGAATATCACCAAACCCCTTTTTCTAGTGCTTCATCCTCCAAATATTATGCCACGTAAAAAGAAATTCAAACGGAGTAGGTTTTTGTGGAATTTTTTGAAATTAATTTTTTGTAAAAAACCTAAAGGGGGGGATGGGGGCCGGGTTCGCGAACAGGGCGAATATCACCAAACCCCTTTTTCTAGTGCTTCATCCTCCAAATATCATGCCACGTAAAAATAAATTTAAATGGAGTAGGTTTTTGTGGAATTTTTTGAAAATTAAATTTTTGTAAAAAACCTAAAGGGGGGGATGGGGGCCGGGTTCGCGAAGATGGCGAATATCACCAAACCCCTTTTTCTAGTGCTTCATCTTCCAAATATCATGTCACGTAAATAGAAATTCAAACGGAGTAGGTTTTTGTGGATTTTTTGAAAATTAAAATTTTGTAAAAAACCTAAAGGGGGGGATGGGGGCCGGGTTCGCGAAGAGAGCGAATATCACCAAACCCCCTTTTCTAGTGCTTAATCCTCCAAATATCATGCCACGTAAAAAGAAATTCAAACGGAGTAGGTTTTTGTGGAATTTTTTGAAATTAATTTTTTGTAAAAAACCTAAAGGGGGGGATGGGGGCCGGGTTCGCGCAGAGGGCGAATATCACCAAACCCCTTTTTCTAGTGCTTCATCCTCCAAATATCATGCCACGTAAAAAGAAATTCAAACGGAGTAGGTTTTTGTGGAATTTTTTGAAAATTAATTTTTTGTAAAAAACCTAAAGGGGGGGATGGGGGCCGGGTTCGCGAAGAGGGCGAATATCACCAAAACCTCTTTTTATAGTGTTTCATCCTCCAAATATCATGTCATGTAAAAAAAATTCAAACGGAGTAGGTTTTGTTGGAATTTTTTAAAAATTAAGTTTTTTTAAAAAATGTAAAGGGGGTGATTCCATCTCTGTTTTTTCAAAATTTCGTGAAGAGGGCGAATATACCCCATACTCATTTTTCTAGTGTTTCATCCTCCAAATATCATGCTACGTAATAATGTACATAAATAATTACTCCGTGCATTGCAAAGATAGACTTACTTACTCAATGCATTTTGGATTGGAACATGAAAATGAATTTCTTAACAAAATCTATCATTCTATCTATCTATCATTTTTAACCTAAGAGTAGGTTTTATATGAAAATGATATATGATAAGCTTATTATGAAACTGTTTTAAAATATCAAATATTTAATCAGGAGTATCAAAAAGTTTATCAGAAGTATCATTAATCTAGGATGAAGAAAATTTACAACAATTACAATATAATGTCACTGACCAAAATTAATGATACTACTGATTAATCGATCAATTGGCAAGTGTTAAAATAAATTTAATTATTATTTTTTATAACAATTTATCTCACACTATAACCAACTTATATCACAATTTTTCAATTTAAACCGTGTATTACACGGGAGAATTACTAGTTGCAACGATAAAGTGAAAAATAAAAAGAAACGAAATGAGGGAAATATTTTGCTAACGTTTATATCCATGGCAAATCAAGAGTCGGAATGCCAGAAAATGGACATCACGTCACTTTATCCAAGAACAGATGACTTTTCACTTCCCCGACACTGTTGGTGAAGAGACCTTTACTCAAACACACCTAGCTTCATATTTTGTTCTTCCATCTTCCCCTGCTCTTCGGTACAACTTTTTCCTGCACTTTTGTACTTGCTCATTTCTGTGTTTCTCAATCAAGCTTTCCTTAAAGGTCTGAATGTGGCGTTGATTGTTCATGGAGGAAAAGAAAAGCAAGAGCGAGAGGAAGATGGAGGGCAATAAAATGAAGAAAAAACAAGACAATGAGGGTCCTAAATTAACTCAATCATACTTCTTTCACCAGACGCCACCGCCTTTCTTCAAACGCCGTCGCGTCGTCCCCCCTCTCACACAGACCACCATCGCCGCCGCTTCCTCCTTCAATCGCCGTCTCTCTTTAGCCGCGCACAGCCGACCTTCGCCTACCTCACAGGAGCGCCGCAGCACCGTCGCCAATCTTCTCATTCGAACGACCGCCGCCCCCTCACCTCTCTCAATCGGAGCGCCGCCTCGCCCTTCTCCCTCTTCCACAGCCGCATCGCCCTCTCCTTTCACGCGGGCGCCGCCACCTCACCTCTCCTCTCACCTCACCTCACAGCGTCGCCATGGCCCACCGCGATTACCTCTGTCCCGCCGCCTCGCCACCACTCCAGCCACCAGCCCTTTCCTCACTTTCTTGGGTGGAAACGACACTTACCGTCTCGCCTCTCTTGGATTGTACGTTCTTAATTCACTTCTTTCTTTAAATTTATTGTTTGCTAGCTTCTCATCATACTTTGTTTATTGTTCTAATATATGGTGGTTTAGTATTTTTTTTTAATTGATAATCCTCTGAATTTATTTATACTGTTCTAATTGTAGTTAAATTCATGGCTCAAGATTTATTTATTTGTGAGAAATTCAATGAATGTTAACAATAATTAGCAGGCAGCTGTTTTAAACTTTTCCATCCATTGAACCTTTCTCTTTAGGTACTCATGCTTAATTTTCTCGATGGGAGGAATAATTTTTATAAGAATATGTGTATTTATATGTTTGTGAAACTTAATCGTCCTTAAAATCATGTTTATATGAATTCTTTATATTGACAAAACAGATTTTGAATTCTGTTTAGTTATGAAAATAAACAAAGTGGCATATTTACTTTGCTCCGTAAAAAGGAGTTCAATGAAAATGCAACGTCTTCAGTTCTATGGTTGTTCGTTAAAAGAGTATTCGAAAATGATGTATACAGCTGCACTTTTGTTTAATATTGAATATGGAATTCTTAGGCTCACTGATCCAAATGCAATTATTAGAAATACTATTGTTGGTTTAAGTGTAAATGATTGTTTGCAACCTAAATGTAATGCTTGTTCAGGAATGGGAAGAAGGAGAAGGGCTTGGTAAAGAAAAGCAAGGTATTAAAGGATATGTCAAGGTGAAGAACAAGCAAGATACTTTAGGTTGGTTCCTTCTCTCTAACTCTTGATTTGTTTGATGATCCATTCAAGATCCTAGCTCCTAATACTTGTGCAGTACCCTCCATGCCCTCAAGGAATCCATTCCAGCCAAAGAATTAAAGGAAATCACAAAAGAAATCTACAAAGGTTAATAAACTAACTTAAACTCATAATTGTGTACGAATAATGTTCGTCAAGCTAGATGATTGCTTTACTATGATTGTTTTTTCAAATCTAAACCTTCTATATGATATTCAGTATGTATAATACTTTTATATGGTTTTAGTTTTGAGTTTTCATTGAGTTATGGTGGTTAAAAGTGTTGATGAACATGCTATGTTAGCTAAGAAAACAAATAGAACCAATTCTGCCAGCATTACTTTGATGATATGTTTCCCCTGTTTCTGGACGAATTTTATGTCAATAAAAAATACAGATATGATCTTTGATTAGTTTATAATAGATATGTAAAATTTGGTGTTTATTGGTTTACTCATTTAAGAGAAATGAATGTTGGAATAAGGTGTGACTGATTTTCAAACCAAACTCTAAGTTTAACTTAGAAATTCATATCTCTGTTTTTATACGTGAAGCACTTCTGAAATTTTAGAGAAAGGTACTAATGGAAGTAATGAAAAACATATTTAATTTTGGTTCTTATTAGACCAGTCAAATGAGAGGAATAATTTTTACAAGAATATGTGTATTTCTATGTCTGTAAAACTTAATCGTCCTTAAAATCATGTTTACATGAATTCTGTATATTGACAAAAATTATATTCATATACTACATGTTTTAAAGTGTCGTGGCGTTAAATTTCAAGATTTTTGGAAATTTCTAAGTATTTTATTTAAATTATTCAAAGTTTTTGTACAGTTTATTTAAAACTAGAAGAACTCGTATTTATTTAAACCAAATGATATAAAACAAATTTTATATGTGTTTTATACTTGCAGATGTACCAGCGATATAAGTTTTATGATTTTTGAATAAGTCTAAGTATTTTTCAAAAATATCCAAAGTTAAAAGAAATAGCTTAAGTGGACAAACTGCTCAACTTTTCAAAATAACTCCTAGGTTAGATGATTCATGCTTGATTCTTATTTTAGAATAATGATTTAGAACCCTTAAACTTTATATGGGAATAAGTGTAAGATGAATTCAAAGCATGGTACTTGTTTTTTTTATTTAAGGGCAAAATATGCGTTCTCTAGTGTGTGTAAAAGTGTTAAGTGTTTAACACTAAGAGAGGCATGGAGATTTGTCATACTTAGAATATTACTATGCATGTTATTTTTTTTTTCATAATCCTTGTTGATTTTTGTGTAAAGTCTAAAGCACTATAGGAAGGTTAATAAATGTGGTCTTGGTTGTCAAAGTTAGTGCCCTTAATCAAATTTATGTCCAGAGCTTGGATGTCCCTGTAGTCCAGAACAAAATGTGAAAATGTTTAAGAATGACTAAAGTATGAAGGAAACTATGCTAGGTAAAGTGCGGCATTGATCAGAGCTTGAATGTCCCTGTAGTCCTTGGGTTCCCGGACTTTAGAAGAAGTTTATAACTTTTCTTAAAAGTTAAGAGGTGAGTGACATTTATCTGTATTGCAGTTGTAAATTTTATATGGATTGTTGGTATATTTATGAAGCAAATTAATCAAACATAAATATGAATGTATAAGAACGAATGCATGAAAATTTTGTCAAAGGGGGCAATACTGTCTTATCGTATTGTCAGGTGTACGTCTAACGTAAGTTGTCATAGCACGAGTAATAATGATGAACCGTCAAAGGGGGCAATACTGCCTTAGTGTATTCAATAGTACGACTAATGTAAGTTGTCATAGTACGGATATGAATGGTATGGAAGTTATGAGCCGCCAAAGGGGGCAATACTGCCTTATATATGTGACGTATTAAAAGTTTTGTACCAGGTAAAATAGGACAGGTAATAAAAAAATCTCAGTACAAAAATTGGGATTCAGTAACACGTCCAAAATCTCATACCCAAATTATCAAATGTTTTATACATCAAAACATACTAGAAAATCACAAAACTTAAGGCCACAATTCTACCCTAGAAAATCACAAGACTTAAAACCACACTTCTACCCCTAGAAAATCACAAAACTTAGGGATTACTATTCAACTTTTTTATTGTTTTTCTTAGTGTTTACTATTCACGATTTTCTATTAGTCATTGTTATTCAAGTTTTTATGGTTTTTTTCTAGGGTTTACTATTCATCCCTCCAAATTAGTACTTACTATTCAACTTTTAAGGGTTTTTTCTAGGGTTTACTAATCACTCCTCCCGATTAGGGATTACTATTCATTTTTTTTTGTTTTTCACTAGAATTTACTATTCACCCCTCCCGCTTACGTCTCACTATTAAACTTTTAGTGTTTTCCCTAGGATCTACTATTCATCCCTTTGGATATGGGCTTACTATTAAACTTTTAGACTTTTCCCTAGGGTTTACTATTCACCCCTCTCGATTTAGGGACACTATTCAACTTTTTAGGATTTTCTCTAAAGTTTACTTTTCACCCCTCTCGATTAGGGCTTATAATTTAACTTTTTAGTGTTTTCCTTTGGATCTATTATTTATCCCTCCAGATTAGAGCTTACTATTCAACTTTTTAGGGTTTTCTATTTACCTAGGTTTACTATTCAACTTTTTATGGTTTTCCGAGAGTTTACTATTCACCCCCCCTGATTAAGGCACACTATTAAATTTTCTAGGGTTTTCCCTAGGGTTTACTATTCACCCTCCTGATTAGGGCTCACTATTAACCTTTTTAGGATTTTCCCTAGGTTTTACTATTCACCCCTCCCGATTAGAGCTTACTATTCAATATTTTAGGGTTTTATCTAGAGTTTTCTATTAATCTTCCTGATTTGGTTTACTATTCAACTTTTTATGATTTTGCCTAGGGTTTAGGGATCGGGGTTTCGGGGGTTGGGGTCGGAGTTCGGGTTTGGGGGGTTTGAGGGTTGGGGGTTTGGGGGGTTAGGGTTTGGTTTTGGGGGTTCGGGGTTGGGGTTCAGGGGGTTTTGAGTTTTTTTTTTTTTTTGGGTTTTGGGGGTTTAGGGGTTGAGGTTTCAGGGTTGGGGTTTGGGGTTTCAGGGTTTAGACCGCTTCATAAAGTCTAAGTTTGGGGGTGGAGTGTTTTATGGTTTACTATTCAACTTTTTATGGTTTTCCGAGAGTTTACTATTCATCCCCCTGATTATGGCACACTATTAAATTTTCTAGGGTTTTCTCTAGGGTTTACTATTCACCCTCCTGATTAGGGCTCACTATTAACCTTTTTAGGATTTTCCCTAGGTTTTACTATTCACCCCTCCCGATTAGAGCTTACTATTCAATATTTTAGGGTTTTATCTAGAGTTTTCTATTAATCTTCCTGATTTGGATTACTATTCAACTTTTTACGATTTTGCCTAGGGTTTAGGGTTCGGGGTTTCGGGGGTTGGGGTCGGAGTTCGGGTTTGGGGGGGGTTTGAGGGTTGGGGGTTTGGGGGGTTAGGGTTTGGTTTTGGGGGTTCGGGGTTGGGGTTCAGGTTTGAGGGTTGGGGGGTTGGGGTTCAGGGTTCAGGGGGTTTTGGGTTTTTTTTTTTTTTTTTTTTGGTTTTGGGGGTTTAGGGGTTGGGGTTTCAGGGTTGGGGTTTGGGGTTTCAGGGTTTAGACCGCTTCATAAAGTCTAAGTTTTGGGGTGGAGTGTTTTACATGTTTTACGGTAGTATGCACCGAGACACATAGAGGTCTAATTGACAAATTGCACAGGTGCACACCCTTTCGTTCATTGTTTATGCTATTGTGTGTCAAATTGAGTTCTCTATTGTGTATTGATGAGTGTTTGATGTAAATTATAATTGTGGTGAATCGAGATGGAGAACCTTGCATTGGGAAGAGACTCCGACTCCTCGATCTAATTGACAAATTGCACAGGTGCACACCCTCTCGTTCATTGTTTATGCTATTGCGTGTCAAGTTGAGTTCTCTATTGTGTATTGATTAGTGTTTGATGTAAATTATAATTGTGGTGAATCGAGATGGAGAATCTTGCATTGGGAAGAGAATTCGACTCCTCGATCGAATGAGCTATCTGGCTTAAATCGAGGAGTCCTCAGGTTAGTCCCCGTGTATGGATTGATTATATGGAAATAGGTGTTAAAAATACTAAAAAAATTGAAAAATGGATAGAAAAAAAATTGGGTTTTGGGGTTCGGGGTTCGGGGTTTAGGGGGTTGGGGTTTTAGGGTTCAGGGTTTAGGGTCTATTATATTTGCACATATACTTTGATCCATTTTTACACCAAATTTTTAGTTTTAATTTTTTTTTAATTATTTGTTCAATTTGTTTTCGTAACCTTTATAATTCAATTTGGATTCTATAAACCTATGCCAAACTATAAAAAAAATGCACACATCATTTTTATCGGATTCAAACACTCAACAGAAATTTAAAATAATTTGCACATATCAAATTTTAAAAAACAATTGGATTGCTAACATATAAACCTTTTAAAATTTCATATTTAAATATAAAATTTACAAATTTATAATAAAAATTACAAGTTTATGTATTTGTCCAAAAAAATAAATAAATAAATGCACGCATCCTATATGACTACATCTTCAAATCCTCATCTTCCCATCCTTCCCCAATTCAACCTGAACATATAGATTCAAATATTACACTTTATAAGTATAATAATTTTACGGTAGTACATATGCACTTGCGCACATAAGAGGTCTAATTAAAAAATTGCACAAGTGCACACCCTCTCATTCATTGTTTATATGCTATTGTGTGTCAAGTTGAGTTCTTATAATTGTGGTGAATCGAGATGGAGAACCTTGCTTTGGGAAGAGACTCCGACTCCTCGATCGAATGAGCTACCTGGCTAAAATCGAGGAGCCCTTCAGGTTAGTTCTCGTTTATGGATTGATTATATGGAAATAGGGGTTAAAAATACTAAAAAAAAATCGAAAAATGGACAGAAAAAAATTTGGGTTTGAGGTTTTTGATTTTGGGGTTCTGGGGTCTCGGGTCTGGGGTTTCAGGTATTGGGGTTTTGGGGGGTTTAGGGTTTACCTAGGGTATACTATTCACCCTTCCGAATAGAGCTTATTACTCAAGTTTTTAATGCTTTCCGTAAGGTTTACTATTACCCCTCCCGATTATAGCTTAATATTAAATTTTTTAGGGTTTTCAGTAGGATTTAAATTTTACCTCCCAATTAGGGCTTATTATTTAACTTTTTTGGATTTTCCCTAGTTAAAACATTCACCCTCCTGGTTAGGGCTTACTACTCAACTTTTTAAGATTTTCCGTAGGGGGGATGGGGGCCGGGTTCACGAAGAGGGCGAATACCACCAATCCCCTTTTTCGTGTGCTTCATCCTCCAAATATCATGCCACGTAAAAAGAAATTCAAACGGAGTAGGTTTTTTTGGAATTTTTTGAAAATTTAATTTTTTGTAAAAAACCTAAAGGGGGGGATGGGGCCGGGTTCGCAAAGATGACGAATACCACCAAACCCCCTTTTCTAGTGCTTCATCCTCCAAATATCACGCCACGTAAAAAGAAATTCAAACGGAGTAGGTTTTTTTGGAATTTTTTGAAAATTAATTTTTTGTAAAAAACCTAAAGGGGGGGATGGGGCCCGGGTTCGCGAAGAGGGCGAATATCACCAAACCCCTTTTTCTAGTGCTTCATCCTCCAAATATCATGCCACATAAAAAGAAATTCAAACGGAGTAGGCTTTTGTGGAATTTTTTGAAAATTAATTTTTTGTAAAAAACCTAAAGGGGGGGATGGGGGCTGGGTTCGCGAAGAGGACGAATATCACCAAACCCCTTTTTCTAGTGCTTCATCCTCCAAATATCATGTCAAGTAAAAAGAAATTCAAACGGAGTAGGGTTTTGTGGAATTTTTTGAAAATTAAATTTTTGTAAAAAACCTAAAGGGGGGGATGGTGGCCGGGTTCGCGAAGAGGGCGAATATCACCAAACCCCTTTTTCTAGTTCTTCATCCTCCAAATATCATGCCACGTAAAAAGAAATTCAAACGGAATAGGTTTTTGTGGAATTTTTTGAAAATTAAATTTTTGTAAAAAACCTAAAGGGGGGGATGGGGCCCGGGTTCGCGTAGAGGGCGAATATCACCAAACCCCTTTTTCTAGTGCTTCATCCTCCAAATATCATGCCAAATAAAAATAAATTCAAACGGAGTAGGGTTTTGTGGAATTTTTTGAAAATTAAATTTTTGTAAAAAACCTAAAGGGGGGGATGGGGGCCGATTTCGCGAAGAGGGCGAATATCACCAAACCCCTTTTTCTAGTTCTTCATCCTCCAAATATCATGCCAAGTAAAAAGAAATTCAAACGGAGTAGGGTTTTGTGGAATTTTTTGAAAATTAAATTTTTGTAAAAAACCTAAAGGGGGGGATGGGGGCCGGGTTCGCGAAGAGGGCGAATATCACCAAATCCCTTTTTCTAGTGCTTCATCCTCCAAATATCATGTCAAGTAAAAAGATATTCAAACGGAGTAAGGTTTTGTGGAATTTTTTGAAAATTAAATTTTTGTAAAAAACCTAAAGGGGGGGATGGGGGCCGGGTTCGCGAAGAGGGCGAATATCACCAAACCCCTTTTTCTAGTGCTTCATCCTCCAAATATCATGCCACGTAAAAAGAAATTCAAACGGAGTAGGCTTTTGTGTAATTTTTTGAAAATTATTTTTTTGTAAAAAACCTAAAGGGGGGTATGGGGGCCGGGTTCGCGAAGAGGGCGAATATCACCAAATCCCTTTTTCTAATGCTTCATCCTCCAAATATCATGCCAAGTAAAAAGAAATTCAAACGGAGTAGGGTTTTGTGGAATTTTTTGAAAATTAAATTTTTGTAAAAAACCTAAAGGGTTTAGGGTTTAGGGTTTAGGGTTTAGGGTTTAGGGTTTAGGGTTTAGGGTTTAGGGTTTAGGGGTTAGGGGTTAGGGGTTAGGGGTTTAGGGGTTTAGGGTTTGGGGTTGGGGTTTGGGGTTTGGGGTTTGGGGTTTGGGGTTGGGGGTTGGGGGTTGGGGGTTGGGGGTTGGGGGTTGGGGGTGGGGGTTGGGGGGTTTAGGGTTTAGGGTTTGGGGTTTGGGGTTTGGGGTTTGGGGTTTGGGGTTTGGGGTTTTGGGGTTTGGGGTTTGGGGTTTGGGGTTCGGGGTTCGGGGTTCGGGGTTCGGGGTTCGGGTTCGGGGTTCGGGGTTCGGGGTTCGGGGTTCGGGGTTCGGGGTTCGGGTTCGGGGTTCAGGGTTCAGGGTTCAGGGTCAGGGTTCAGGGTTTCAGGGTTCAGGGTTCAGGGTTCAGGGTTCAGGTTCAGGGTTCAGGGTTCAGGGTTCAGGGTTCAGGGTTCAGGGTTCAGGGTTCAGGGTTCAGGGTTCAGGGTTCAGGGTTCAGGGTTCAGGGTTCAGGGTTCAGGGTTCAGGGTTCAGGGTTCAGGTTCAGGGTTCAGGGTTCAGGGTTCAGGGTTCAGGGTTCAGGGTTCAGGGTTCAGGGTTCAGGGTTCAGGGTTCAGGGTTCAGGGTTCAGGGTTCAGGGTTCAGCAGGGTTCAGGTTCAGGGTTGAGGGTTCAGGGTTCAGGGTTCAGGGTTCAGGGTTCAGGGTTCAGGGTTCAGGGTTCAGGGTTCAGGGTTCAGGGTTCAGGGTTCAGGGTTCAGGGGTTCAGGGTTCAGGGTTCAGGTTCAGGGTTCAGGTTCAGGGTTCAGGGTTCAGGGTTCAGGGTTCAGGGTTCAGGGTTCAGGGTTCAGGGTTCAGGGTTCAGGGTTCAGGGTTCAGGGTTCAGGGTTCAGGGTTCAGGGTTCAGGGTTCAGGGTCAGGGTTCAGGGTTCAGGGTTCAGGGTTCAGGGTTCAGGGTTCAGGGTTCAGGGTTCAGGGTTCAGGGTTCAGGGTTCAGGTTCAGGGTTCAGGGTTCAGGGTTCAGGGTTCAGGGTTCAGGGTTCAGGGTTCAGGGTTCAGGGTTCAGGGTTCAGGGTTCAGGGTTCAGGGTTCAGGGTTCAGGGTTCAGGGTTCAGGGTTCAGGGTTCAGGGTTCAGGGTTCAGGGTTCAGGGTTCAGGGTTCAGGGTTCAGGGTTCAGGGTTCAGGGTTCAGGGTTCAGGGTTCAGGGTTCAGGGTTCAGGGTTCAGGGTTCAGGGTTCAGGGTTCAGGGTTCAGGGTTCAGGGTTCAGGGTTCAGGGTTCAGGGTTCAGGGTTCAGGGTTCAGGGTTCAGGGTTCAGGGTTCAGGGTTCAGGGTTCAGGGTTCAGGGTTCAGGGTTCAGGGTTCAGGGTTCAGGGTTCAGGGTTCAGGGTTCAGGGTTCAGGGTTCAGGGTTCAGGGTTCAGGGTTCAGGGTTCAGGGTTCAGGGTTCAGGGTTCAGGGTTCAGGGTTCAGGGTTCAGGGTTCAGGGTTCAGGGTTCAGGGTTCAGGGTTCAGGGTTCAGGGTTCAGGGTTTAGGGTTTAGGGTTTAGGGTTTAGGGTTTAGGGTTTAGGGTTTAGGGTTTAGGGTTTAGGGTTTAGGGTTTAGGGTTTAGGGTTTAGGGTTTAGGGTTTAGGGTTTAGGGTTTAGGGTTTAGGGTTTAGGGTTTAGGGTTTAGGGTTTAGGGTTTAGGGTTTAGGGTTTAGGGTTTAGGGTTTAGGGTTTAGGGTTTAGGGTTTAGGGTTTAGGGTTTAGGGTTTAGGGTTTAGGGTTTAGGGTTTAGGGTTTAGGGTTTAGGGTTTAGGGTTTAGGGTTTAGGGTTTAGGGTTTAGGGTTTAGGGTTTAGGGTTTAGGGTTTAGGGTTTAGGGTTTAGGGTTTAGGGTTTAGGGTTTAGGGTTTAGGGTTTAGGGTTTAGGGTTTAGGGTTTAGGGTTTAGGGTTTAGGGTTTAGGGTTTAGGGTTTAGGGTTTAGGGTTTAGGGTTTAGGGTTTAGGGTTTAGGGTTTAGGGTTTAGGGTTTAGGGTTTAGGGTTTAGGGTTTAGGGTTTAGGGTTTAGGGTTTAGGGTTTAGGGTTTAGGGTTTAGGGTTTAGGGTTTAGGGTTTAGGGTTTAGGGTTTAGGGTTTAGGGTTTAGGGTTTAGGGTTTAGGGTTTAGGGTTTAGGGTTTAGGGTTTAGGGTTTAGGGTTTAGGGTTTAGGGTTTAGGGTTTAGGGTTTAGGGTTTAGGGTTTAGGGTTTAGGGTTTAGGGTTTAGGGTTTAGGGTTTAGGGTTTAGGGTTTAGGGTTTAGGGTTTAGGGTTTAGGGTTTAGGGTTTAGGGTTTAGGGTTTAGGGTTTAGGGTTTAGGGTTTAGGGTTTAGGGTTTAGGGTTTAGGGTTTAGGGTTTAGGGTTTAGGGTTTAGGGTTTAGGGTTTAGGGTTTAGGGTTTAGGGTTTAGGGTTTAGGGTTTAGGGTTTAGGGTTTAGGGTTTAGGGTTTAGGGTTTAGGGTTTAGGGTTTAGGGTTTAGGGTTTAGGGTTTAGGGTTTAGGGTTTAGGGTTTAGGGTTTAGGGTTTAGGGTTTAGGGTTTAGGGTTTAGGGTTTAGGGTTTAGGGTTTAGGGTTTAGGGTTTAGGGTTTAGGGTTTAGGGTTTAGGGTTTAGGGTTTAGGGTTTAGGGTTTAGGGTTTAGGGTTTAGGGTTTAGGGTTTAGGGTTTAGGGTTTAGGGTTTAGGGTTTAGGGTTTAGGGTTTAGGGTTTAGGGTTTAGGGTTTAGGGTTTAGGGTTTAGGGTTTAGGGTTTAGGGTTTAGGGTTTAGGGTTTAGGGTTTAGGGTTTAGGGTTTAGGGTTTAGGGTTTAGGGTTTAGGGTTTAGGGTTTAGGGTTTAGGGTTTAGGGTTTAGGGTTTAGGGTTTAGGGTTTAGGGTTTAGGGTTTAGGGTTTAGGGTTTAGGGTTTAGGGTTTAGGGTTTAGGGTTTAGGGTTTAGGGTTTAGGGTTTAGGGTTTAGGGTTTAGGGTTTAGGGTTTAGGGTTTAGGGTTTAGGGTTTAGGGTTTAGGGTTTAGGGTTTAGGGTTTAGGGTTTAGGGTTTAGGGTTTAGGGTTTAGGGTTTAGGGTTTAGGGTTTAGGGTTTAGGGTTTAGGGTTTAGGGTTTAGGGTTTAGGGTTTAGGGTTTAGGGTTTAGGGTTTAGGGTTTAGGGTTTAGGGTTTAGGGTTTAGGGTTTAGGGTTTAGGGTTTAGGGTTTAGGGTTTAGGGTTTAGGGTTTAGGGTTTAGGGTTTAGGGTTTAGGGTTTAGGGTTTAGGGTTTAGGGTTTAGGGTTTAGGGTTTAGGGTTTAGGGTTTAGGGTTTAGGGTTTAGGGTTTAGGGTTTAGGGTTTAGGGTTTAGGGTTTAGGGTTTAGGGTTTAGGGTTTAGGGTTTAGGGTTTAGGGTTTAGGGTTTAGGGTTTAGGGTTTAGGGTTTAGGGTTTAGGGTTTAGGGTTTAGGGTTTAGGGTTTAGGGTTTAGGGTTTAGGGTTTAGGGTTTAGGGTTTAGGGTTTAGGGTTTAGGGTTTAGGGTTTAGGGTTTAGGGTTTAGGGTTTAGGGTTTAGGGTTTAGGGTTTAGGGTTTAGGGTTTAGGGTTTAGGGTTTAGGGTTTAGGGTTTAGGGTTTAGGGTTTAGGGTTTAGGGTTTAGGGTTTAGGGTTTAGGGTTTAGGGTTTAGGGTTTAGGGTTTAGGGTTTAGGGTTTAGGGTTTAGGGTTTAGGGTTTAGGGTTTAGGGTTTAGGGTTTAGGGTTTAGGGTTTAGGGTTTAGGGTTTAGGGTTTAGGGTTTAGGGTTTAGGGTTTAGGGTTTAGGGTTTAGGGTTTAGGG